>OZ012636.1:51241688-52711460 GCA_963942525.1 Ptychoptera contaminata
AATAAATAGATAAATAATATCAATATTTAAATGTAAGAGTCCATGAATGCCTTTAATTTTAACAATAAAGTAAATATCTAACAGGAATTAATTTAGAAAATCCATGTTTCATGCAGGACCAACAATTTGTTGCTTGGTCCAGAATGCTCAGACCGAAAGCTTATGCATCGGAATTATTCCAACGGATAATTCATTATTTTTAGGATATATTTTTTTTGTCTCAATTTCCTCTCGATTCCGATAAAATTTTTGGATCATTTGAAAACCATTTTAATATGATTAATATACACATACTATATCCGTGTGAAGCCGGATAATAGTGCTAGTTCACTATATTCCTTTTCCTATTTTAATATAATTTAAATTCATGGAGTTTGACTTGATATAGTATTTATTTAAAATAATAAAAAAGAATAACAACGATGGCTTAGATGTTATCTAATTATTTTTTAACAAAACGGAAATTCAAAATTCTTTATTGTGTCATGTATTCCTTCACTGTGTCATTAATGGACTGATCCTTCAAATTATTATTAATTATTATAAAACACATTATTGTAAGTATAAAATTAGTTCAATTTTCTGAACTCACACTAGGAATAATATAGACTAAATCAATTCAGATATCTTATTTAAATAAATAATTGTTAATTTAGGTAAATAAAAAAAAACAGACTATTGATTGATTAAGTCACAAAAATCAAAAAGTCATATGTATAAAACGTGAAGATATACTTGCTACGAATGCAAAATACTTATTATAATGACTTCATCCTGTCTAAAATGGTAAAACGACTTAAAAAAAATTCAACTTCAGGTAAAAAGTAAAAATTTTGGTTTTTGTCAATTCAAAACGTCTAAATACTAAATAAACACCGGATATTTCATATTTATAAAGAATTTCTTTTGAAATATCAAGTGTTGTGTTTAATTTAAGGATAAACACAAATTACTCGTTGTTTTTATTGCGAAAAAAAAAAATGTTTAAAATAATAATAATAATATTTTTTAGGTTTATTCGATTTTTCAAAATTTATTTTATTTTCTATAATTATAATATTATTATATTACTTATTATTTACAATTTAATCAACGTGTGTTATAAAATGAATGCCAACCAAACAATACCAATACCACGTTCGACTCTGTAAAATGCAATTAAATAACATAATGTTTATTAAAGACACGAATATTGACGTTCAGAATAACAATATGTTATTAAATAGACATAAAATAATGACAAAATCCAGGTAGATAGGTAATAAAGTTATAGGTGGAAATACATTTTCTAAAATAAAAACTTAAATGTGATATTTATTTGTAACTTATAATTTAAAGCAATGTTAAGAAACTTATGATTTTTTAACACTGTGGTCGACCTTTGATGTTGATGATGCCAAATTATTATATGTATTTTGTTTATTTAGTACGCTTGAGAAAGTTTCATCGTTTTTTTATATGAAGCATCGTTTAATTTTGACCTACATCTTTTTTTGTCAACATCATTTTTTGAGTTATTAAAAAATCTATAAGTAAAGTTTTTTTTACACTTGATATTTCAGACCTCACGCAATTCATAGTAAAGTATTAAAGCATTTAAAATACAATAAAAATACAATCACAATTTTATAAGTGTAGAATACATGTTTTATTCTTTTTCTTTTTTATGTAAATAACATATGCTACACGAGTTTATTATACCATAAAGTCACCACAATCATAATATTTAAAACTAAGAGCAAATAATGAAATTAAAAAATCATTATTATAATTATTATTATTATAATTGTTATTATAATTATTATTATTATTATAATTGTTATTATTATATATATATGTGTTTATAGAAAAGAATGTTAATACAAAGAAGACAAATTAAAACCAAAACGCAATTATTTTTGTGGTAAAAGGTGAGAAAAATAAAGCAGAATGAAGAAGCCTCCAGAGATAAAATCAAACAAACCATTGGACGTGTTATGTTTTTGTTTAAATTTGAAATACAATATATATAGGGACAAGAATTGTAAATAACACCTTGAAATACTATGAAAAATGTAATAAAAGAAATGGTAAAGAATAATCAAATGATGAAAACAATAACAATAATCGCCAAAAGCCAAAAAAAAAGAACAGATAAAAGTCACAAGAAAAGTGTATTTGGTAACAATAAATAAATACAAAGTGTGTTTTAATAAAAATATGTTGCTTTTGTTTATGTGACCAAAAGGTAAAAGTTACAAATTTTGTAATGTTCAAACTGAACAAAACTGATCCCTTAGGTGACAATTCTGCGTATACCATTTTAAGATCATGTGTATAGATATCAATATAACACACAATTTTTATTTTATTTTTATTTTTATTTTATTGGTAAATTTAAAACTGAGTCTGTTTTGCTCAACTGTTACTGAAGACACTGTTACACACGTTTTAAAATGGAAACGATTTAAAATTGGTATTAATTCACTTTTTGTGTCAGGTAAGATCTACGTTTGTTTTTTTGAATTTAAAATATTTTTTTTTTTATTTTATTGTTTGAGCAAAAAAAAAAATATTGATATTAATCTAACATAATAAAATTGATTAGTAGAATTTATAAATACTAATCATCACCCACGCGCAGTATAACCATTAAAATTTACGTTTATGGCTTTCATGCTTATTTGTTCATACATTTAATATTTTTATTTATTTTTAACTAACTTAAAACAGCAAGAGTAGTAGATATGGCCTTAATGTATTTATTTTTTTGTTCACTAAAGAAACACTATATAATCTAAATCAAATGATGAACAATCTTTTTATTATAAAATTTTAAAGCAAAAAACAAAAAAAACTTTATATATATATTTTCCGGAGCAGTTTTTACTTAATTTTTTATTTGTTTTAAATATACGGCAGCAAATGAATGTGTATTTTAGCACTTTTAAATTTTAAAAACCGCGGGTTTTCTTTATAATTGAACATGGACCATTTTGTTGTTTAAATTTTTAAGATTAAAACAATTTAAAAGATCAAGTTTTAAATAAATTTATTTTAAATGGAATTTGTTTTGAAAAAACTGGTGACCAATATGTGATAAAAAATAGCTAACAACCCTGCCGTGAGGAATTGGCTTTAAGTGGGTAAACAATAGTGACTCCCCATAGTTTAACTTTATATAATTATTTATATCCTACATTTTTGCCAGCAATCTTGCATAAATACATTGCATTTAAAGAATTAACATTTATTTTGTGAAAAATTAAAATATTATTATGGTTAATTTTAATAATTGAAATTATTAAGTTCATACATCATTCAAATTATATATGCAGTATATTTATATGCAATAAAGCGATAAATATATGATTAAGGATAGTTTGCATATTTCATAACTCAGTTAATAAAAACATTGAAATAAAACTATTGTTCACTAACTAAGTTAGCACTTTTAGTTTTGCTTCCAATTTGCAATTGTTATTATTCTTATTATTCTCACACCCACGTTCCCTTTTGTTAGATTCGTTTATTCATATATTTCATATATAATATTTAAAAATCTGTTAATAGTTTAATTGCACTATAGAATATAACTAATAGTAGTGCAATGTTTCTATTGTATTTCAGATAAAAAAAAGTTTAAGGTCGACAAATTAAAAATACTTATATAATGCAACGACACTATTTTATTTTTTCAAATTAAATTTTTCATTGATTTATTCAGATAGATTATATGCCGTATTATTATTTTTTTTCTTTAATTATTCAATGATTTATAATTTAATGAAGTTTTTGTTTACAGATGATCCGATTAAAATAAATTCATTTGAAATTAAATAATTTATGCTTTCGTTCGAAGTAGGTAAAATATATAAATTAATGAAATATATTAAATTGATCTCAAACATTTATTTTTAACGATGAAAAGTCAATATAAAAGTATTGAGTTTTCATAATAATCTTAATTGGGACTGTTTTATTTTTATAATATTGTTTTTATTATGCATGAGTTATGAAATTCATATACATCGAATAATAATAATAAATACAGTAATAACCGTAATAAAAAGTAGTCAGGATTTCCATGTATAGAGTATTTGATTTTTGAAATAATAAAGTTAATTAAAAATCCTTAATATTATTGCATCACACATCTAGTATGGAATAACAACAGTCATAATAATACTGATACTTCGATGATAATATACGGTGAGAAAATTTCTTATAATTAAAATTGTCATGATGATGAAATTCATTCAATTTCATTTAATTATTTCAAAACAATATTTAAAATAGAAGAAAAACAATTATTTTTGTCTTTCAAATAGCAAAATTTATTTAAAAACAATTATTGTCAAAACTAAATAAAATAAAATTAGCACGATACAATATAGTTTTTAATTTTTCACATATTCCACTTTCATTATTCTAACTCTTGTAATTTAATTTTTAATGGTTTTTTTTAACAAATAAACACACCTACCAATTAAGTAATAATCACGCAACAAGAAATTGTATTGAGAATTTTCATACCCATTTCTGTTCACATAAAATTTCTTTTATTTATTACTATTTTCATTTCATTTTCTAAAAGTTTATAGCTGCAAATTGCTTAAAGAAATTTTTAATTTTTTATTGGTATTTAAATTAAACTATTTGAATTCATCTAAATAAATACACCTATAAATTTCTCAGATCGTATTATATAGATAGACAAATGAATACTCGTTGCCTTCCTTAAATCGTACCAAGTTAAATTTTTAGTTTTCTTTAATCAAACTTATAAGAAGCACATGCGAAAAATAAATAAATAAAAATATTATCAACGTCTTTTACCTTTCGCATTAAATTTAAATCGCTGCAAATAGGTTCGCTTTCTTACCGAAAAGGACTTACGCGATATTTAAAAACTTTTTTATAGTTTTGTTCTCTATTACGCTTGTTTTATGACTTGATTTCTATTATATGTAAATCGAATAAATTAGACAAAAGAAAGCATAAATTTACTTTCCTAAATCTACAGTGCATTAGTTTTTTTTTTTATTTCATTTTTATATGTTTTTTTGTTATGACTTTGTTAAAATATCATTTTTTAATGTTTTCTTTCTGAAATATCATAAAAAGAACAAGCAAATAGTGTTGGCCAACATGTGGTTACGATTATAGTGGCGGGAGATATATTTTGTTAACCATTTCTAGTAATATAAACATCGGAAATTTTTAGGCTACTATTTTAAGTTAATCGGATTAAAAATCAGTTGTTATTATTTAAAAATCAATATTTTTGTTATTTTTTATTAAAGTACTAAATTTCCCAAAAGGACAGGCTACAAAGGTCCAAAAAAATTTAAATAAAAACATACACAGATTTTGTGTAGTTTTGTTTATCTTCACGCATTGTTAAGTCCATAGTGGGAAAAGGAAATAACTATTTAAATTTCTCTTTAATAACAGATAAACATTTGGACATTTTTTTATCACATTATTTAAATTTTATCAGATAATGAATAAGTTTTATCCTTTAATAATTAATATGTCAGCAAGCATATTTTAATAAAATAATATACTAAAAAATATTAAACGTACATTACAGTTATAAAAAGCGATTGATTAACCAAACAAACATATTTTCACATAAATATATTTTCTAGAATTTAAATTTGCATTTTTTGTTGCATCTTGTTGTTATAATCTCTATTATTAAATACAAAATTTTCAATGGTTAGAGGTCATTATTTAATATAATTTTAATTCTTTTATAGAATTTGTTTAATTTTAGTTAAACATTTTATTGTTATTTTAATTGATTACTATTTAACTTACGTGAAAAACTTTTATCTTTTCATAATAATGTCATTAACTTTCAATTCTTTGTTGTAATACTTTTTATACTACCCCTTTATATTACTTATTTAAGATCAACGATAAGTACACAAAGCAAATGAAAAGAAATAAACGAAAACAAATAACAATTTTTTTAAATTCGCACACCGTAAAGCATTTTTAACAATACATACTGTCATAATACAATAACTTAAAGTGTACGATAACAAACAAAAAATGAGTTTATAGAGTAATAACAATTGTCATGAATGCATTTTAATTTGACTTTTATATGCCCGAGTTTAGGATTGTAAAATTGCAATATAACTTTGCAATTTTACAATCCTGATTGTAATTTTTTTTTTGTTATTATTGTTCTATTGAAATGAATGATTTTAAATGCCTTGGGGTG
Organism: Ptychoptera contaminata; assembly: GCA_963942525.1. Taxonomy (NCBI): domain Eukaryota; kingdom Metazoa; phylum Arthropoda; class Insecta; order Diptera; family Ptychopteridae; genus Ptychoptera; species Ptychoptera contaminata. Next base: position 51,247,906 of record OZ012636.1, read on the forward strand.
AATAACTAAAATTATTTAAAAGTAAGCTGAGTAAAGAAACTAAGTAAAATAAGGGATACTAACTGAATCTATAACATAAAATAATATAAAGTTATTTATAATAGTTAATGGAAACCTAGTCAACAAGTCAATTTATATATAATATAATATTGAGGTTTGTGTTTATACAATTGAAATAAGTATTAAGTACAAACAGGCAATAACAATTATAATGCAGGGTAAAATAATTAAAGGTATCAAAAGTGATGTTATTTTTCTTGGAAATTTATTGATAATTTTCTTTTAGTAATAAAACTAGACCATATAATTATTACTTTCATTTTAAAAGAATCCCTAAAAAAGTCGAAAAATACTTTAACGTTAAAATAATTTATAAAAATAAGCATCTTTATAATCTATGGTTGGGAGGTTGTGTTGTAAACTGTGGTTGTCGAAGCGTGATATCACATTCGATATCAATCATAAATGAAGGAAACAGTAAATAAAATGAAGAAAAACTGAACAATAAATTTTTAAAAGGAGTTAAAGAAAGATATTTAGAGCGAACAATACATAATAAATTACTTATATATTGGCATATACAAAAACCGGTTACAGGTTATGGGAATGTTTTTATAACCCATTGCTTACGATTTTGTGTATTGCCAAGAAATCTGAAGTGACACACACATGAGACAAAAAGGACATTCAAGTCTTCTAATAGCTTGAAAATGCTTATATGTGACATATGATAGGCAATCGTGCATAATTTTGGAAATAGATTTTAAGAAAATTAATACACAATTAATTTATGTGTAACAAAAATTGAACACTGTCGAAACGAAATACATAATTAATGATAAAAATAATAGCAAAATCAAAAAATAAACTATCTCGATGAAGAAGAATCATTTTTCACTTATATAAGAAATTATTTTTAATAACAAAAATTATTGTTAAACTCTAGACAAATGTCTAACAGTTGAGCTGTGTGAAGAAATTTCTCAAAAAAAAAAAAAAATTTATTTCTAAAATTTAGTATTTTGAACGTTTAAAAAAGATAATACAAATCCTAACAATAAGCAAATGCCATAAGGTAAAACCAGCAGCAAATATACAAACGAACAAAGAAAACAATAATAAACCAGTAAAATGCCGGAATATATTTTATGGATCACATAATCCGTTTACAGTGTCATATAATAAGTAACCATGATGAATTCGAAAACAAAGATACCAAAACTAAGCGGATAGAATTGAAGAATTATGTTTAAATAATAAACGGACACATAGAGATGTCTCACTGCATGTTTTTATTATTTTTTATATATACTTTCTTATTTTCTATCATAGATTTTGATAGTTTAGTTTCATTTTTCGCAATAAAGTCATCACGGAAGCCTTTTGTCAATAATAATAATAATTATTATTATTATAAGTCACAGACAAAGATATATGTGAAATTTTTTAATCATTTTAACTTTGCTTTTTAAATCCTTTAACGTATTAATTATCAAACACACACGAAAAAAAAATGCAGCTGGTATTAAACCGTAACATTATCATTATTAAGCATACATTTTATTTTATTTTATTTTTTATTTAATTTTGCTTATGTAAAACTAAATTGTTTTCATTTTTTTTTAAACTTTAATACACATTTAATTTGGAATAACAATAAGTGAATTCAATATTCGATTTAACTATTAAAAAAAAATAAAAGTGGCAAAAGAACTAATTTTAAATTATTACATAACAAAAAAAAAATTATTGTTTGTAATAATTATAAAAAATAAAAAAAAAATTGTAACAAAACAATTTTTCAAGTGTGAAGGTCGTAAAGGTTTACCATCCGCAACCATAAACAATAATAATAATAATAATAATTATAATGCAACTTTGGAATTAAGAAAATTAGATAAAATGAAATCATTGTTTAACAATAAGACATTTCATTGTTGTTTTGTTTATTTTATTATTATTATTATTATTTTTTATCGTGGTTATTTTGTAGTACATTGAATTTGTAACAATTATTTAACAAAATAAAATAAAAAAAGCATAAAATAGTACACATACAATCGAAGGTGTGTCTCTGATCTAATTAAATTTATAATTAATTCTTTCCTTGTATTATTTAAGTATTAGTTTAAATGAAATTATTATTTCAATTTTATATAAATGTGATTTGCACAGTCAGGACCACCAAGTTTATATGAAAACTTAAAAACAATTAAAATTAGGATATGCATAAGTTTATTTAAAAAAGAAAAATTATTTTCACATAACACATAAATTAATATTATTATTGAAAAATAACAAATAAGAGTCACAACAATTATACCGTAGTTTTATATAAAATTGTACTTAGTAATCAGTAGTTAGTTGCATGCATTTTTACCGGACATGTATCTCACTATAACAAAGAGCATTATGTCTATTTTTTAAATATTTTTTTCTTGTTTTTCTTTTTTTTTCTTTTACATTTGCGTCCTCGTTCTATATTTAGAAATATTATTGCTTTGTTTAAAAAGTTAATTCACTATCATATTATAATAATTATAAATTAACTAAATGCTAAAGTTTTTCTGTTTTTTTTTTTTAACTTATTTAGATAAACCACAAGTATATAAGCATAATGTTTTAAAACTTGTACAGTTTTATAATTTATTGCTTACTTTTAGTTTCATTAAATTACAGTTTTTTTTTTAAGATTCCCATGGCAATTTAATTGTTTTAATTTTACTATTCATTATTATTATTATTATTTCTTTTTTTTTCTAAACTCTATTATGATTTTTGTTAATAAATTGCTTTGTACTTAGTTCAGTATTATTTAATTAGAACTCATATATTCTTTAAATTAAACTTGTTTAAATTTTAAATTCAGAAAATATAATTTGCATTTATTGTTAATAAAATCGCGATTTTTTCACTTTGAGAGTACTTTGATAAGTATTTTTTTGTCAAAATTTTCCGTTTGCATTTTAAATTTAAAGAATAGTCTATAGTTTAATACAATTCAACAAAAAGACGCTGATAAAATCATCTTATTCTCGTTAATTAATTAAAAATTAAAAAAATTACTGAACTGGAAAATAAAGTGATATTTTTTTATAATAAATGAATAAAAATTAATGATACAAAAAATAGAACAACTTCAAGGCCACATTCGGCGAAAAGTAGATTAAAATTCAGAATACTTTTTACAGCGTTTTTTTTTCTTAAATAATTAAGCATTTAAACATTTTATATTGAACAATTCTAAACTTTTTTGTTGAAATGCTTTATTTAATTTATCCAGTTGATGGTTGATGATTACCATAAAATAATGTCATCCGCAATAAATAATTTACTTCCGAAAAAAATCATTGATGGAACTGTTTGTAAGTTGAGTTTTAAAACTAATCCAAATCGATTCAAGTGAACATTACAGTTTGAAAGAGATTTATTTAATCTCTCACCGATCTTACGTGTTATAATTAGGCGGTTTGCATCAATCAATGCCTTTAATTTCTCTTCACCAGCTTCAATTGGCCTTCAAGAACGATGATAAAATAATTAATTTTTAATTACAAAAAATGTTAGGCAAATAGTGCTTAATAAAATAAATTTTTAATACAGGTCTGAAAATAATTAGGCAATTATAAATAAATTGTTAAATTCGTAAATGTAAATATTAGGGCATTTCCTCAATAGACCACCTTGATAGTTTCAGTCTTTTAAATATAATCATCCAGTCCAAAGTTGAATTTGATTTTTACAAAAAATAAATAAATAAATATTAATAATATCCTTTATATATCATTTCACTTAGGAAAGAAACGAAACAAATAAATTATGGGATGGCCCATTAGAGGTATTTTTTTATTTTTTTGTAAAATTTGTAAAAAGTTCTCTCATCAATGAAAGAGCATACAATATGAATACAATGAAAATGTTTTTATTTTTCGTTTGCCATAATTAACCTATAGCCCATTCGGTCAATATAATTTTAATAATAGGCTTTTGCGTGTCGTAACGAACGTGAAATCTCACAGTAATAATGCGCAACAACAATAAAGAACAATATATTCTTAATAATGTGCGTATTATCTTTGTCCTACTACAAACAATATATGTATATTTTTATATATGTTGAAATTATTATGCTTATATTTCTGCATTAATATTAGGTAATGTTTAAAAACTAACAAATAAAATTTGCTCGCTTTGAATGCATAAAAATTACTTTTTTTTTCTTTTTTATTATTTATATTGCAATTGATTTTGTTTGTGCGTATATTAATCAGCCGCCCACGGTGAGGGTGTAACAATAGGCGGGCATAATTATAACCCAAAGACTAATTTTGATCTTTAAGAAAAACGATACGATAAAGATTATTATAAAAATTAATTTTTTAGTTTTTCTGTTTTTGGTTTTATAGCATAAGAATTTTTTGTTTTTATTAGCATTGGTGAGTTTCAATAAAGCAAGCGTGATATATAGATTATATACACGCGCAAGCACGCTTCACTGGATGAGAGTATTTCTTCCTTTTGTACATTCTATTGTTATAGTTTCTTTTTTTTAATTAAATATTTAATTTTTTTAAACTTATCTTATATCAACATTATCAATCTTTTGAATCAAAAGCTCATGATCAAATAAATAAGTTGTCCTGAATATAAAAATTTGAGCCAATCGATGTACATACATATATTAAAAGATTCAATTTTATTTTGCATTATTCATTTTTGAATTATGGTAGAGTTATATCGTCTTCGCTTTAAGCTTATATCATCCAATTAGAAGTATATTGTGATGCGACTACAGATGACAATCTGTTTTAGATAACATAAAAAAATATATATATAAAAAACTTTCAAAAATTAAATAATAATTCTTGTTAAAATCTTGAAAATGTCATCTTTTTCATTTGTTGATTTCTATTGTATTGATTATTTATTTTTATTATTTAAGTTTTTCATCATTGCGAGCTTTTATTAAAAACACCGACATTAGAAAAAGCATAGTTTTGTGTTTGATTTGAATAGTAGAAAGCCTTTAGATTGATTTTAGTTGATTTTTTCCCACTTCCTCACATAACGCAAGTGGGAATCTTGATTCAAAAATACACACTTAAATTGAAACGATATTTGGATCTTCGCTTATATTTTTATTTCTATTTTCATTTCAATACGAAAACTACAAACTTTAATTGAATTTAATATAATAAAAGGTTTTTTTTTTTATTTTTATTTTTATTTTTATTTTCTACAATTATAAAAAAATTTTATACATGTTTTAAGTGCGGGATAGTATTTTAATATAGTTATCAAATGTTTAAAAGATCTGAAAATAAATTATAATGAGTGTGGTGAGCAGGACACATCAAAAGAAAGATACCGGCGGCACCAATGATTATGTTTTGTTTTAATTTAGTTTATAGTTAGATTTTGTCAAAAGCTTATTAGCTTTGTACAGTTTCTACAAAATTCATCAGAAACTCGATTTCAAATAAATTATATTTTCAGTTTATTTCTTTAATAAATTAAAATGTGTTTTTCGCTTGAAATTAAAAAATTTAACTGATAATCAATATTTAAAGAAATAAAACAAAAACAAAAAAAAAAAACTTTCTCCGAAAGTATTTGATAATTTAATTTAAAAAATAAAAAAATAACAAGTAAAAAGAATAGAATTGTCTTATCTAACATCAGTAGCTCTTATATTATTGTGCAATTTGACTTTTTGCATATTTCTTGTGCGGTTTAATAAATTTTCTTATGCGGCAACTATGAAAAAGGCAGATTATACACAATAAGAAAATTATATACAACTATTTTTTTTTCCATACATAAAACAAGGAAGAGATTTTAAACGCGAACAAAGAATTTTATTGCAAAAAAAAAAAAGAAGAAAGTTTTTTTCAAAAAATACTATTCTTTATGAATTTATCATATGTAAATTAAAAATAACCTTTAATAAAAATATTTGAAAAATTGAATAAAACAATCAACAGTTTGAATCATTTATGTTTTCAATTTTTACTTTAAAAAATTTTTGCGTACGTTTTTTTTTTTTATTTTTAAATGGAATTGAATAGACAAAAATGTACAATATTTTCTAGCACCTATTGTTTAATATAATAAATAATAATAATAATAAAATCGCATTATCAAAAAAAGAAAAAAATTGAAGCATGTAAACAGGTAAACAAAAGCGAAAAAAAAAACGCATTAACATTAATCAGATTAGAAACAATTGTAGCGTGAGATTGTTATGTTATATATGAATAAACTATATAGTTTCATGGCACGCAATTTGTTTCAATATTTATTTTTGTAATAATGCAATTCACTTAATTTATAAAGTTATTGTATTGGTATAAAAATAAAAGAGTGTTTCCTTTTTATATGCCTTTATTTATGTATTGCCTTTAAAATTTAATTATTATTATATAATATAAAAACAAACAATATAATCATCAAAGAATAAATTTATTTTCGAATTTATAAAAAATTATATTTTGTGAACGTATTTATATTTAGGTTATAAAAAGGTAATATAACGAAACTCTCGCTTAAATTTTCCACCGTTTAATATTAATTTATGTTTTAATATAGATATTTTTATACATGAATTTAGTCTTTAAAAATTTAACCCCATTTAAATTTTAAGTACAAAGTGGCGCCTGATTAAAATTATTTGTCATAAATACTTTGCATCTTATTTTGTTTGTAAATTAATTAGTTTATAGAATAGTTAATTTTGTGAAAATCATAAATCACATTGTATTTGCGGAAAATTTTTATTTAAATAGTTAGTATAATATATGTTTATTCATTAAAATTAGGTGACGGATGAGCAAAGATCAGTAAAAATTTCATTTAATTTAACAGATTGTACAATGACAATTGATGATTATATATATATACTGAATGAATAAGAGAGGATTTAATTGAATAACTTTGATATACTGAATAAATAAATAATACGTTTTATGTATACAAAAAATGTTTACTCCCTTTTTTATGTGATTGGTTTAAAAATTTAGTGAACAACAGTTGATAGAAAGCAAAATTATTTACAAATATCAACATTCTAAAGCTCATTATTTGATATTAAAAATAGCCGATAGTCAAAACATAAAGATTTATTTATTTAAAATACATTTAAAATTGTTACTCTTTATATTTGTTTATAATGTAGACCCACCTCTTATTTATATCATTTAAAAAATTATATTATTAACAATTATATCAAACAATCGTGAATACGTCATCTACGAAATATTTTATTAATAATTAATACTTGAGAGTTGTTTTTTTTTTTTTTTAAGTGATATTTGTGATTGATTAAAGATTTTATCTTTACAAAAATAATGTTTTTAATGAAATTATTAAAGCTAACAAAAACAAGACAATAATAATAATAATAATAATAGATAAAGGTAAATATGTAATTTAAAACATGTGTTAATTGTTACAAAAACAAGATTCTAAACGTATATAGTGTATACGCTATGTATGACCATTAGCGTAGAGTAATGTTTTAAATCAAATATTTCAAAAACTATAGTAACTAATATTATCATAATTTTAATTATTATTTTACTAATTAATTTATTTTTATTATTATAAAAGTTTTCTTCATTGTATTTTGCACTTGTAATTCTATTTGTTTATAATTCTTTTTTTTTAGTGTTTAACTTACATTTTATAAAAAAATATTGCATAAAAATTATAAAATATATAATAATCAAATAAAAGAAAATGTTCATGGCCGCATACATCAATTAATAATAAAATTGAAAACTAAAAATTGCAAAAACAAAAACTATTTATATTTCTTATAATTTGTTTTCCATTTATTATTATTATTCTTAAACAGAAGAAGAAACGGTGAACTTTTAATTTTATTTTGATGAGTCACTGTTGCTGCAATAATTAATATTAAAATAAAAAAAAATCACTCATAAGCAGGAAACATATTATAAGAAAAAATATATAATAATCACGTGCAAGTTTTATTGATTATGTTTTCAGTATTGAACCTATAGTTAAAAAAGTTTTATTCAATATTTTATTCAACACTATTGCACCTATACACAGTATAACAATATAATGATCAAATTAAGAACTATATAAAAAGTGAATAAATTTTATTTGATGTTGTATGCTCTGTGAGTCATCTATCTTCGTTTTGTTTTATTATAATTTTTTTCTTTTTTGCAAATAAAAAATTAAAACAAAACAATTTAAATACAAATTTCCATTACTCGTTTCTACTTTAATTACATTTTGTGCAAATAAAAACTAAGTGATTCATGTGTACTGTTTTATGTAGAGTAGAAAAATAATAAAGTCATTATATATAAATGCTCAAATGTACATACTTATACAGGGTTTAAATTTTATACTTAACATTGCGACTTAATAATAATAATAATAAATTTAACAACTTTACGTTTCAAAATAAATTTGTAAAATAATTTGTTTTTCTTTTCCTTAATGACATTTTTTGTATCATGTTGCCTCTGCGATCACCCAAGTGATTTCTCTTCTTAATTTTAAAATAAACTACTTTTGATTTTAAACTTAGAACTATTTTTACTTAAAATTAAATACATTTATTATCAGCGCATAATGTCATTTTCATAAAACTAATATTAAATCTCTTACAATTTAATATTAATTTGATTTTTACAGCTTATATAAAATTTTAATTATAATAATTAAATTTAAAAACTTAAATACAATAGAATATATGTATTTTAGCGTATTTGAATAATACAGGAAAAATATGATTTATAAATTTATCAGTACTTTGCATAAGCAATTAATACTTTCACTTAAATTTATTGAAAAATTATATGTTAATTATGAATATATTTTTTATTTATAAAATAGAAAAATTTTACAAAAAAATCAGAATTTTCTATTCAATTAAATTATATTTATTTCGCTAATGAGTTCTTAAAGGTAGTTTTCTTTTTTTTTTTTAGTTATTATGATTCACAAATCATTTCTATGTATATTTTGTATAATAAGCAATTATTTTTCCTCAGGAAAAAAGAGATTTAATTGTTCAACCTACCAAGTATTTATAAAAGCAATAAAATCTTATGTATCTCTGTATTTTTGTAAATATTAAAAACTTACAAAACAATATTAATAAAAAAAAGTAAAAAAAAAAAATGTACAATCATTAAAAAACACTTGGTTAATGTGCCTGTTTGATAGATGGTGCATTAGCAAAGCTTGTCATTTTATACGTTGTTTATTCTCTTTCATTTACTGTATATACATATTTTTTTATTCTTTTTTAGTAAAGCAATTAATAAAAACAATTTATAAAATTGCATTAAATATGTTAATAAAATATTCTATAGGCACAAAAAAAAATTTCCCTTAATTATATAAATATAAACACGAGAAATTTCTTTATATAAAAACAAAGGGGTTTTGTTCTTAAAAATTAACTGGAATTTAATGTTTCAGAACAATTATAAATGTTTTAATTTATTTAACTATTTTAAACTTCAAAATATTAACAAATTATGTTTATTATAAATTGCATCTTTTTAATGATTCCAAAAATTGATACGTATCATCAAAAAATATATTTTATTAACTTGATAGTTTATGCAAGTCAAACAAAGATCAATATTGTTTTTAAGTAAAACACCTGTTATACGTTTTTCATTACATTATTGTATATTAATAGCAAAAAATCATATATTCGATTTCCCTATAAAAAAAAAAAAACATTGTTGTATGACCTTTAAGATTATTTACTGTCTTTAAGATAATAAAATATTAATAATATCATGTATAAAAAGGCATCTTTTCATGGCAAAAAAAAAAAAAATGATCAGCAAACAACAGTCCGAACGCAAAGTAATCATACATTGTGGCATATATTAACTATACAGATTATAATTTGTAATTTGTCAAAAAAAAAAACAAAAAACAATAGTAACATTTTGAAATAAAATGCAAATATATTGTCATGACGCTCTATGATTATGTTTAAATTCTTTTCTAGTAATATATGATGATTATTGTTGGTAAGTCTCGATGAAGCAAAAAAAAAAAGAAGATTATAATATAATTTGTTTAAAAACTCGTCAAATTTAATAGCAAGCAATAATGTTTTATCATAATGATGAAGTAGGAACAAAAACATTACACAAATTACTTTGATAATTTTAGACCAAAAGAATCTTTCATTATTTTTTTATAATGCTTCCAGCACTCTAAAATATAGTTTAAAAAATCATAGGAAAAATATAAACATTTTTAAAAGAAAAGTTTATCATTTAATTATTTCATTTATGGAATACACAATATTATAAATGCTTTTTTTTATTCGCACACATTTACCTTTTGTTTTAATAGCTTTGATTACAAACCATGTAATTATATTATACATATTTATTATTATTATTTATATATTATTATAATTATTATTATTTCTTTTATTATTAATATTAATAATAATAATAATAATAATAATAAGCAACAACCTGTCGCGACATTATTAGTTAAATAATATATTTATATGTATATAAACTATGTATATATATTATATATACTTATATATATGTATATAAACTGTACTTAAGTCCAAGTCTATATTTAGAAATAGTAATTATAGAATACATATATATTTTTAATATATTTTAACATTAAGAAATACAAAAGGAGTAGAGAAATAATTAAAAAGAGAAGAACTTTTTGTCTGATTCAAGGATGAATTATTTATGATTTAATTCACATTCGATATAGGTAATTGATTTTTTTTTTACAATTTAAATTGATTATTTAACATTGGAATCAATCGAATAAAAAAAATAAACAAATGACTTTTTACTTTGTTTTTTATTACAAAAAATACAAAAACTATATTTACATTATTTATTATAATTTGTATTAATTTAATATAGACAAATGGTTTTTTTTTTTTTCAAGTAAAAAGTAATTAATAAGTATAATTTTCTTTATTTTTGAATCATCATCTAAAACACTTTTGGAAAATAATTGTTAAATTTATAACAAAAAAATGATCAGGTAAATTCCTTTAATTTAATTATTTAGAATGAAGAACGATTGTTCGTTGCCATAATAATGCATTATTTTCATTATAATTCGAATATGATATGCTCATTTTTATTCAAAAATATAAAATCTTAAGTAAACAGTAGCATAATTAGTTTAGTTTGTGTGCGTATAATATTAAGGCATAAACAAACACCAACGTCTGCTTATAAAACATAAAAAAAAAATTAAAACAATTATAATCAAAAATAAATCAAAAGCAAGTAGTAGCTTGATATATATATATTTTTTTTTATAAATTTAATACAGAAAATTAACTACTTCCGAAAAATGCTAACAACATTACACACGAGATCTTTCAATTTTTATATTTAATTCTCTCATTTTTATATAGTTTCATTATTCCATTAAATTTTTATTTTTTTTTTGATGAAATAATCGTTTTTTGTCTGTGTAAATTACTCTGCGTTTTATTTAATAATTATTGTTATAGTACTTTGTTATTCTTTGTTCTCATAATATAAACAAGATCCCATGTCAACTTTGGGTAATTTGTCGTGTTACTTTTTTTTCTTTCTTATTTATTACTGATTTATTTGTTTCATTTCTTTATATCTGCTATATTTATTTTTATTTATTTATTCATTATCAATTGTAATGTAAATGAACAAAAATTTCATGTTCATGTTTAATTAAGTTTTAACTTATTTTTATATAAATATTTTATTAAAACGTACTTTACTGTTTATGACAAAAATAATAACAAATAACAAAAGTGTTTCCCATCACCGGCAAGACTTTCTTTAACTCTCTGTGCAGAAATAACAATATAATAAGTACAGCGAAAATAAATAATTTATTAAGTAATGATTTATTACAGTTTATATAATTCTTCTGTTAATTGATTTTCTCACAGAATTCTTCAACTCATGTGGCTATCACTTAAATTTTAGTTTTATATTTTTAATTTAATAAAATTATATTTGAAAGAACCATTTTTTCTTTTCCATCAATTTTTATATTTAATGTTTCCTTTTAAGTGGAATAATTTTATTTTGGTGGAGTAAACCGTCAATAATTAATGTTATACTACTGCTGCTGTTGCTTTTTTTTTATTTTCATGCTGCTATTATCGAAATTAAGGCAATTTTAGATTGAAAACTAATGCTGCTCGGTCAAAGTTATTATATTTAAATTAAATTAGAGTTTCTAAATTATTATATTCAAAAACTACAACGCAAGCATAGACGATTTTATTTATTTATTATTATTATTATTTTTTTGTGTATTAACAAATCATGTTTAGATATGTTTTTTTTTTAAAAGGTCACATATTAATGGCGCTCACATAGTGAAAAAAAAAATATGACTTCGATTTCTCTACGGATTTTTATTGTTGACGTTTTGTTTTATTATAAATCAAATTAATGTCGTGTGAACATATGTACAAAGGTTTATTAGAGTTCTTCTTAATAGTTAAATAAATAATCAAAAATAAAAAGTTAAACAAACATCAAGATGAGTTTTATTTATTTATAATTTGCGCATACTTTAACTTTAGCATCGAAATTCTAATGACGTCAGTATATAATCAATCATAATTACTTTTTCGTTCACACGAACTTTTTATATGTGTATATAATTTCTTTTCTTTTTACTTTATTGTTTTCTTATGTATTTACTTATCGTTTTATATAGATTAACTCTTTTTTGATGCTTTAAACTTTATAGTTATTAAAACAAAAATATATTGAGTCATCATACAAATTAAATCTTTTATATATTTAATTATAATTTTTAAATAAAAACAGTTATTAACATATGTGGATTATATTACTATAAGTGATAGGAGCAAAGCCTAAATTGCAATAAATATGCACATAGTATCCTTATTTAAACACAACTGCCGACCAAATGGTGCTTGAACTCTAATTTTTATTCATTTTTATTTTCAATGTATTATTACAAGTAATGTACAAAAACTATAAAAATAAATATTTTCCAACATAAAACGAAGAAAAAAAAAACTACACTAGTCTAATAAAATGACCTGACTTAATTTTATTATCAACTCGCGTAGTAGTTTATGTTTTTATTCCATAAAAACGACACAAGCAAATAACAAACGGAAACCAATTTGTACCATTATAGAATACAAATAGAGTCACTTCCTCACAACTTTAATTTATTTATTTATCGTATGCGTATGTGGCGTGTATATTATGTATAATAATTTTAATAAGACATCAGAATGAATTTATAAAATTATATTAAAATTCATAATAAATAACAAAATATTGAACGCACAGTAATTTAACTCGGTTTAAAATAAAGGTGCAGCAAAATTGATAATATAATTTGAAATGTTTCTTTTATTTTTTTTATAGAACGTTATTTGATACGCAAGTAAATTTTTATATTTTTTAACCAACAATGAAAACAATAAGAGAAAAAGGAAAATATGAGACAAATATTTTCTTCTGCATTTACGATTATATATAAATAAATATCAATTTTACATTTTTCTTTTGCATTTATTTATTTTTCTTTTAATAATTTTTCTTTTTTAATTTTTTTGTGCTCAGAGTAAAACAAACCTTTTATACACAAGATAGAACCTGGAATAAATTTACTATTTTATTCTACGGTCTTGATAATAATTTTTTTAATTTTAAAATAATATTTTGGAATTCTGCTTCTCTGGGATCAATAGCGTTTTGATAGCTGGTGCGTTCATTATTTATATATGAACAGTCCTGGTTATTTGGTTCATACTTTATTCTGTTGTATTTATTATCAAGAAGTTGCTGCATATTTGTAAAGGGTTGCTGTGTCGAGTGCTGTTGCTTGTGAATACTATTAAATGAATCGTAGCTGACTTTTGGTAGACTCGGTTTTTTATATACTTCTTCGTATGATGACATCAAACTCATAGAATTTGATGGATCTGAATAATATCCTTGTGAAGCGTAATTTTCAAAGCCATTATTGGGATTCGGGCTTGGTAATGCGTATCCTGACACTTGTTGTAAATATTGTGAAGAAACTGGACCATCTGACATTGGCATTAATCCTCCTTGCTGAAATGCACTTCTTAAGTCTTTTATCAAATCATTTACGTTGGTTACACTAAATCGTGTCAAATCTTCGTTATCAGCCTCTTGATTAGATGAAGGATCCTTCATAATTGGTGGTACTACTCTGCCAGGTGGGGATACACTACCACTACTCGATTGAATGTTTGTATGAAAGGCACCATCTTGAGCAACATTCGATTGATAATTTGATTGTCGTCGAGCTAAAGTTTCAATTCCTGGAGCCCCGCGTTTTAGTGTACTACAATCAGTACAAAGAAAGGCGTCTAAATTTAATAAAATGAAAATTCCAACGATTATTTATTACAATGTCTTATTTCTTTTTAATTATAATAATAATTATAAAATTTACTTACCAAAATATAACATGCATAATAAAATATGTACAAGTTTTGGATAATTTTTAGACATTTTAGAGTATATGACTAATAAAGTTGGAGTCGAACTGTTTTGCTTGAGCTATCTTCTCCGAATAAAAATCACTGTGATTTCTATTATTTATAAATACTTAAATATTTAATAAAGCTACGGTTAATTAGCATAATTAAAAAGAAACTCAAAACAAAACTAATATTAAATATACAGCTCATGAAATTAATTTATATACGGCCGGCACATTAATCTAATGTTTTAATAACTAATTCAATAATATAGTTAATGATTTTAATCAGGCATATTCAATTATAATATTTACGTTATTAAATAAATTTATATATTAATTTTAATTAAAAATAATACTTCTTAATAATATGGTCTTTATTCATAATTTTTTTTTAATCTAAAGTTAATTTAATCAACAAAAATTATTATTTTTTTATTTAAATATTTTTCCGTTTTTAATAATATTTGTGTATGCAAAACACCAAAAAAAATATTCATTTATTATCAGGGTTGATTTATTAATTAATTTATTGCATATAATTTATTGTCTTGATTAAATGTGAAATGCAGATATTTTATATAATTTTATATATTTTCTTAACATTCTCATAAAAAACCTAATACGCGATACTTGGGCTAGAAACATCACGCACAGCCGAGTAATATTAGGTTTCTTTGCACATTCTTAGATATTCATATCTACATTTTATTTTATTAAACATTTTTATTGATTTAATTTATTTTCTTTATTACTTATTGATTTAATTAGAATCCTTATCAATAAAGAAATCTTTTAAGGATTGAGAAAAAAACGGTTAAAACTTCATTTCAATCAAAAAAAATATTGTCTTTTAGTTGTTTTTGAAGATGATTTTAAAACAATTGTGTTTATAATAATAAACGATTATTATTAATTTATTATAGAGACCTTTCAATTATGGAGAAACCAAAATATAAATTAAATTAATGTATTAAGACTTATACATGTTTAATAACTAATTAACCAAAAGTAATAATTATTATAAGTTATAGATGTATGTAATTGAAATAATTACCAGTTAAACATCTTATTTTGTATTTTGGTATATATATTATTTTTATTTTATTGATTTAGTGAGTATTTACTTTTTGATTTATGAATTATACAATATTGTATTTCAATTATTTTTTATAGTTTAATTTTTACACAAATTTAGATCTAAAATTTCAATTTTTTTGGCTAGTTATTATTTTATGGTGTGTAATAATCATATTCTCTATTGTTTATTGTATAATAATTGTCTTTTTGTATTTTAATTTAGTTATAGAGTTATAAATAATTGTGTGGAGTTATTGATTGTATGTGCATGCCTAAATAAATTTAAAAATAGTCTACATTTATTAAAAATAAAAAATATATGTATATGGCCGATAAGAGTCATAAAAATAAAACGTAAATTAAAGCGAATGTCAAGATTAATTTAAGAAAAACTTTATTATTATTATAATTATTATTCTTTATTTCAAATGATTATATTAAGAAAATAAGTATGTATTAAATTTTATTATTATTATTATTATTAACAAAGAAAAAAAAAGTAGTTAATTATTGAGCTATATTTTAATGACAACCATTGAAACACAATTATTTAAAATTAAATAAGTTTATATTAAAATTTAGCATGAAATCAAATAAACGAATTTATACAAAATTATAAATTATTGTTTTTTTTTTTTCATAGTTAAGATACTAGTAATTATAAATATTTACGAATTACTTTGTACATATATTTAATATAAAAACATTAATGTTCTTGAATACTTTATTATTTTATAAAAAATATTAACGAGAGAACTTGAAATTTGTATATATTTTGGTTAATTATTTAAAATGTTAAATGTTAAAATATTTATATTGTGTTTTGTAATTGGAGGCAAGTTGGTCAAATTTTATAAATCTTTTTATTTTTTTAAGTTAATTTATATATTTTTAAATTATTTATTGTTACAGTTTGTTATAGTCAATCGTGCGTAACAGACGATAAAAATTTAGATGATGAATATTTTAGGCTTTCGCCTAAGAGAAAAAGTACAGACAAAAATTCAGATAAAAAACTTCAAATGTCTTTTCCAAGTTTATTACGGCAAATGCGGAGCGGAAATTCGGATAATATAAAATTATTGGTAGACAAAACTGGAAAAGTTGAAATAAGATCAAATACAATACCGGATGAAAGTGTTGAAATTGAAAATCCTGATGCTTGGCATGTGCTACAGCCATTAGTGCTTTTTAAATCAAAATATAATAATGCTAAACAAAACGCAGAACAAAGAATGCAAGATGAATGGACCAGTTTGTCATCGGAAACTAGTGAAATAAATAAAAGTTTTAATAATCTATATGATAATGAGGATCTATCAACAAATAAGCCACAATTTAAAATAGAAAAATCAGATGGACTTATAATTTTAAAACCAATAATTGAAAAAACAAGTAATTTTATAAATGATAATAGCCCATTAGCTGTAAAACGATCAAAAAATGATGGTGGCGGTACGCCCGAACAGAAAGAAATCGATGCGACTATGCTTCTATCTTTTTTGGCTCGACTTCAGGAAAATTCATAATATATGCTTATATGTATTTATTAAAAAAGTATTTACTTTTTTTTAACATAGTTAACAATTGATAAAACTATTCAACAAATTATTATGCTCTTCATTTGTAATGATACATTTATTATTTAAATATTTACTGCAATTATTAATACATACATATTTATAATAATAATTTAAAAAAAAATGTTTATATTTATTTAATAAAATTTATCAACACATAATTTATTGCCGGCGTATGAGGTACTTAGTGGTTTGCAAGGTTGACCAAGTAAATTATACATATCATAGGTATATGGATAAATACTAGCAGGAGCGGTTGAAATATATGGCCTGTTAATTAAAAATTCATTTCCAATCTCTGTATTTGTATAATAAGGAAGGCCGTAGTTTTCATTTAGTGATTGGCTCACTTTATCTTGAGCATTTGAATTTAGCCATCCAGATTGTGCAACATTTTCTTGTCTATTCTCGTTAGTTTTTTTGTGTTTCAAACCTAAATTTAAATGACCATTTGCATTGTATACGAAACTAGTGCCCTTTTTTATTGGTTCAATATTATTTAATAATAATCCTGCCGAAAGTGGTGATCGTATTACATCAAAGCCATCAATAGCTGCTTCAAATGAACCACTAAGTCCAGCACCCATATTTTGGCCTTGGCTTATCTCACCTTGGTAGTTTGAATTTATATTACCTTTTTGAGCAACTCCAGATTGTGAATTAAAGTTTCCACGACGGATACCATTTTGCATTACGTCCATTTGTGCATTGCAATTAGAATAACCACGCTGCGCAATCTGTGATTGAAGATTGTTATTTAGCCTCCGTTGCGATAGGCCGCCTGTTTTATTAATTATTATTAGTACTTGATTTCGTCAAAATTTAACAATGCTCAGCCAAAATACTTACCTTGATAATTATGATTGGCGATACCAGTTTGCGCTATAGAAGATTGTATGTTTGAATTTTCAGAAATTGGTGCAAAAAGTTCAGGATATACAGTTTGGGGAAGGTAATAAGTGTATGGAAGAACTGATTCCTTTATAATAGGAAGTTGTCTTTTAAATGGTGTCTAAAACAAAATGACAATTATAAATCAAATAATTGTAATGTTGGATAATTTTTAATTATCTATTGAATAGTGCAATTTTTTTTATTTATTGTGTGCAAATGCATTTGTTCATAAATCATATAGAATATTATTTATTTTATATTGTTTGTGATTATTGTACTACTGCTGGCAAATTTACTTTTTTGTTAATTTTGTATCTCTTGTATCTTTTCTGTTATTTTCTCTTTTAGAATTTATATTGCCATGATCAATTTTAACAATTAGCATTTGTCGTTTAAAATTATGACTACTGAACATTCGATGTATAATCAGGTTGACATATATTCGCTGGTACAATTAAATTTTGTAATGTATGATTATGACAATTGCAGGTATAGTATTAATTGGTATAGAGTACTTCTAAATTACTGTACTTTACTTTATATATCTGATAAATCCGTGAATCTATACTACTATAGTTTTTAATTACTAATCTAAAACAATAAGACAATATGCTAATATATAGTATTTTTCTAGCGTGTCATAAAAATGTGTGATTCAAAAATCGTACAAAATTTAAATCATTTTTTCATATATTATCTTATCTAATGTATAACTAATTCTGTATTTTTAATAATTTTTCATTATTAGTATAAGTTGTACTTGCCATTTGTAAAGTTTCTCGATTATATGAGAAAGTATTATTTGTATAAAATGCTTAAAACATATAAGAAGTGTAGGTTTTTTTTAAAAATATATTTTTATTTTGGTTTTATAATACTTTTTTTTATATTTATTGATAAGAGAAGTTTGCGTTTTACAAAACTTTATAATGAATTTTCTAAAAAAAAAAAAACTAATACATCTAACTATGGAGTCGCTATCTTTAAGTTAGAGGTCCGTTGTTGTTCTGAGTTTTAGAAACAAATTATTAATTTTAAATGTTTATTATCCGTTAAAAATCATTACAATGAAAGTAGACTTGGCATCAAATAAGGATTTGGGTATGTTGCTACTGGCGCCATACTCGGTCCATATGGGTAAGCATATGGGCTAGCCATACCCATTCCATTAACTGGAGCGCCGTAGTAAGGTGGTGGCATCATCCCTTGTTTTTTTTCAGCAAACCCACCTGCTCTTTCTTCTATTTGCGTTGTATCCGATTGGGAATTAAGATTATCTGAACCAGATTGTGCAACATTTCCCTGAACATTAACATTTTGACGTCTTAATGGAAAACTACGTCTAAATGGACTTCGTGTCTGGGCGACTTCACCTTGTGCATTAAAATTTCCATATCCAGTTTGTGCAATGGCAGTTTGAATATTTGAATTTTGGCGTCTTAAGCTACGGCCAGCAGCTTGAGCAATACCCTTTTGCATATTTTGATTATTATGACCTAGTTGAGCAACATGTGATTGAACATTCGAATTCTGTTAGGGTTTAAATTGTAATGACATTTTTGAATATTTTAATTAATCAATCCCATTAAACCTACCCCTTTTGATGGATTATCATTAGGATTTCCTAACTTTGTTGGATTTAAAACATTCATAATGCCAAATTTATTATCACCATAATTAGTGTCCAAACCAACTTTTGAATCAACATCAGTTCTATCTTCATTAAATGGACTCTGGCTAGATATTTGTTGGGAATTTTGTTGAAATTGATTTTGAGAAGGGTTCTGAATGTACGGTGGTACGAAAGGATTGTTTTGCATTGGTATGTTAGGTATCATTTGCTGAGCCAATAACTGTTGTGACATTTGTTGTTGTGACATTTGTTGTTGTGACATTTGTTGTTGTGTCATTTGTTGTTGTGACTGTTGTGGCGATAGTTGTTGCGGAATGTAAGACTGTTGTGCTTCTTGATAGTATAGCGGAACATTTTCAATATAGTTTTGGGCGATTATAGAATTTGGATTCATTGGTAACTGATTAGCAAAATTTGCATAATATTGCTGTTGTTGTTGTTGTTGATGAACTAGATGTTGATTTGGTTGCATTAGATTCATAGTATTGAATTGGTCCACCGTTGGAATATTATTTGTTGTACCCATGTAATCACTATATCCAAAATAGTCATTCGAAGGAATTTCTGAGATGTACGACTCAAAACAAATTTGTTTCTTAAATTGATTCTAAAATAAAACTTAGTTTTATTAAATGTTTCTTTGAGTTTATGTTTGTTACGTTTAATTGTGTCATTTGAATTGTGTTCAAGTATTTTTATGGATGTGTGTTTATTGATTTTTTAATGTAACATTTATTTACAAAATTATTTAAATCTAAAACCCACGTTTATAAAATAAAGTGTCGTATATTTCATTTTAATGTTATACATTTTAATATAGAAATTTTTTCACAATTCACAATAGGTCAAAATCTATTTGAAAATGGTTTAATTGAACAGGTGATGAAAAATTTATTTGTCACTTGTATTAAAATTTTTAATTAAACAATTTAAAGGTTCTCAACATTATTTTCCCTACACCCTTCCATTAATATTTCTTTGGCTTGAAAACTTATATTCGGGGTATTTATTCGTTTCTGTATCAGGAGAATTTAAAGACATATCTATAAGTGATCTCAAAAGGGTATCCATTAATAGCGAATCTCTATTACTTTTTTCATGTGTATATGTTTTGGTTTGCAATCCGTTATTTAATTTTGATTGATTTATATTTCTTATAAACTGGGGGGGTTGATTTATTGGAATTGAATCTTGAGATTTATCTATTTCTAACAGTTGTCTATATCCTGAGTGACGGGAATGATTATTATTTACGCCCCTATCTTCAATTGGCATATTAGCTTGTTGTCGATTAGTTTTTCTAAACAATTGGTTTTGGGACATAAAACGGTTTGTCCGGCTTTCAGGTTCAGTAAAAGTTGATACTTTATTCAAATCTTTAAATAACTTTGATTCGTTTGTGATATTCATATTTTTAATAATATCTCGGATTTTATCTTGAATAATGGCCACAATGTCTTTAATTTCATTTGTATCTCCAATCAGTTGAGTAGATTTATGAAAATTACCGGATTGTGAGATATTAGTTTGATTTAATTTGTTTTTTCTCTTTAAATTTGCTTTATCGCTTTTTTTCGTATCTGGTAAAATACATTCAAAAGAAAAACCATCTAAACCACTAACCGTATCTGATGAAAATATTATTGTGTTTTTATTATTATTTTCTGCATCTTCATTGTTTTGATTTTTTCGTCTAAATTGTTGGATATTTCCTTGAAGATTAATATTACCAACACCATATTGGGAAATTCCCATCTGCGTATTTTTTGATGATCGTCGGACTAAATCAGTATTGTCTATAGAGTTTCCTTGGGAAAGAGAGTTTTGAATAACATTGATTAATGGTTCATAATCAATAATTTGGCCAGTACTAGTAGAAGACAACGGCTCAATCAAAAATACAGGAACCGGGAATTCAAAAGCATTAAAATCTGAATCGCCTTGGGTTTTAATTTTACAAATTAGGGTTTCAAGTTGGTGTTCCTTAATAAAATTGGCCACTTGTCTTTTTGCTTTACTCTACAAAAGAGGAGAAAGAAAAACAATTATCAAGGCAGGTGGAAGAATTGCGGAACTGAAAATTATGGTTAAAAGTATTTTGTTAAATCAAAAATATAATTTGTGGCGATTAAGGATAGTTTAAAAATAATTAATTTAAAATAATTAAGCAAAAGATTTGAATAGATATGACCATTAACAGCATTTATAAAAATCCAAAAGTTTGCAAAAAAAAAAAAACTTTTTCGACCCCAACTGACATTTGTGATTTATTTTATATCTATAAAAAAAATTAAAAGCAACGCGTACCTTTATTTCGATCATATTTCATCCACCAAAATAATAAGAAAATAAAAAGAAAATGATATTCTACAAAAACAAATATATACCTTTTCATCACTAGTAGGAGCACACGTTATACCTGCAGATTAAAAAGCTGAAGTTTATTTTTTTTTCTTCATTATATGAATTTATATATATTTGTAAAACCAATTATTCACTTAAATATCACGTAACCAAATTAAATTTTAACATTTGTATTAAAAATTTCTCTCACCCAAAATTGTAAAACAAAATATAGTTAGCAAAACTGCATGCTTTACTTCTAACATTGTATCGTTGTTGAAAATTGTATAAAATTTCAGATAATAATAACAAGAACAACGTTTTTTAATCACTAGTCAAAGAGAACTGAAGAATTAAAACTTATTTCGTAGCTATATATACAAAAAAAAAAGATCTAATTAAAAACAATACTTATCAGCCGGTCATAAAATAAAATTTATTTAAATAAAATTAATTATTAAAAATAAATAAGAGTTACATTAATAATTTCTATAATTTAATTGAATTTTATAATTTTTAATTTTATGAATATTTATGCCGTGTAATTTATATTTAAATTAAAGTTTGGAATAGTTTAAGTACATATACTATTTATGCTCGATTCGTTAATTTCTATTTTGTTTCATTTTATTTTCACGTTTCTATTCAATAATTGATTTTCTTTAATATTAATGAGACTTCTAGTGTTAAATTAATAAATTAATTATGTCGATCGATGCATATTAATCTAATGATAACAAATTAGAAAATAATTATAATGTATTGCAATCAGGCAAGAAAAATTGTAATCTAATCAAAAATATTTTGTAAGTTCTTGTTATTAACATAAAGAATTAAATAAATTGATTTTAATTATACTTTCAGTTCAAGGTCAATAATATTAAAATAAAATTTTTTAAAAACATTTTAAAATAATTTAATACAAAAGCATTTTATTGTTTTTAAGTAAAATTAATTACAACATTATTTATTTATTTAAATCAATTAATGATTTTTTATTACATTTATTATTATATATATTATGTTTTACTAATTCTGTAAATTCTCTAATAAAATCACCGTCTGAATATTATTTGTCATCATATTTTAAATGTTGTGCCGCATAAGTTCGTTCCTGTAACTTAATAGGTTGGTAACCTGTCCGACGCGATGGACCATATGGATAAGTATTTGTTGCAAATAGATTATCAGTTTTTAAAGTTGATGCAGACGATTCATCTGAAGTCCACTTGCAATCACATGTAAACTTGCCATCTGGCAAATTTATTACACCAAGATGATCACTACGCTGTAACAAATCATTTACTTGATCATCTGCATTAAATTGGTTTTTTCGCATTGGTTTGGCTCTACCCTTGTACGATTTATCGCATTCTTTTATTGCTCGTTTAAAACTTTGTTTTTTACCTGTACTCATTTTGCTTGAAAGAATTTTATTTTTCACTTCACGTATACACTTTCCATCCGATAACGAAAACATATCTTTAATCTATTTAATTAATGTAAAATTATTTTTTTTATTCAAATAAAAGCTGATATATATATAAAGAAATCACTTACATTTATATTATCTTGAGGTGGATTGTATTCATTGTTTCCTAAAACAAAAATACATTAAACATCAATATAATAATAATTTAAATATTTCAGCATAATAATTTGGAAAATATATTTTATTCACTTGAAATACACTTGTAGACAATGTTATTTATTATAAAATTCTAATTCAGGCATTCATTATGTAATATAATAGAAATAAATTAGCAAATAATAATTAAAAATTTATTTAATTTAAAATTAAAAAAAAAAAATGCTTACCTTCTACTAGATATGTTATATATATTATTAGAACAAAAAATATTAATATGCGATGCATTGTTATTGAACTAAAAAATTGTATTGCCAAGTGTTTATTATTTTAATACGTTTTCGATAAAAATTGTATTTTTTGTTCTAATCAAATAAAAAGTTATTGATTGCTTGCTACTAAAATAATAAATAGTATTAATATTAAATAAAATAAATATTTCTTATATATTAATAGTTTATTTTATTTATTTATTATTATTATTATTATTATAATTATTATTATTAATATTTTTTTTATTTATTATTATTTGCAAATTATTTTTTATTTATTTATTGGAAATAAACTGTTATTTTATCAATGAATAAATATTGATTATAGTTATTTTTTCACTAACTTATAGATTATTGATTTAATAAAATTATTAATGCTTTTTTAAACTTTAGACAGCATTTACATTGATTTTAATCTAATGTGACATATTTCGTTTTTTTTAACAATTTTCGACATTGTAAAATATTTTGTTTATTTATTTTTATATATATTTAACATATGTATATAGGTGTTATGTTTCTAATAGTTATTTCTATAGATTAAAATAATAAACAAACAACATATTGCTGCATATTTTAGCATAACCATACTGTTGTCTTTTCAAATTGTAAACACTCATAAATGCATTTTTTATAATTTTATAAAAGAAATTCCAATTTTGTGGTTCCCAGTAAAGGGGAGTACAGAAGATTGTAAGTGGAAGGAAACACCAATGTTTTTTGCCATAACACGCTCTTAATTTTCAAATTTTTTAAGTAACTTCAAACCACCCTCTATCAATGCTAAGAACAAACCAGAAACTGAAAAACCCCTCATGAAGTACTTCACGTTGAGAATTTATTAATGAATCTCATACCAACTCTTAGTTTTTCTACTTTCATATCATTTATGCATCACAATCACAAAATAACGACATAGCGACATAAATTTAAAAAAGTTATTATATTTTAGCAAAATCATTAAATCATTAAACACATATTATACTATATTTTATTTATAGACATTGTAGTCGTTAATCAACTTTTTTGTGTTATTGATTTATTTTTTATTTGACAAAATTGTTATAGTTTTTTTTTTACTACCATACTAGAGTGTTACAGCAAAGTCTATTTAATTTAACATTTTATTTCGTTGAGTATCAAAAAGACCTCACACATTGATTTAAAGCTCGTGATTTCCTACTTTATTTTTATAGTTAGTTTATTACTATTATATTTTTTATTTTAAGTTAAAATTTAAGTTGTGTGTTGATGGATATTATAAGATATAATAAAAATAACTTGCTTCCATTTCACTGTTTTCAATATATTTTTGTTGAACAGGTTTTTTTATTATTTTCGATAAATAAAAATAACGATAATAATAATAATAATAATTTTTTTTTTAAACTTTGCCTTGTTGAAGTTATTAAATTTGTTAATTGATTCTAAATATAGTTGCTTTATAGAACACTTAAAAATGTGTATCAATATTTTTTTTATTTCTTCCAATTAAACACCCTATGGACAAATTTGCTGGACCCATATCAATAAGTTACAGTAAAAAAATAAGTTTAATATCATTTTTATACTTTTGAATTTATTTAACGTAGAATTTAGATAATTTCTATAAGATAATTATGCAAATAACATACGACTTGTTGCTAATCTAAGCAACAATACGTTTGCATAACAAGTGCAATTATTAAAATTATATTGCATCAATAAAAAATAATTTTATAAATTAGTTTGTTTGTGAAACTCAAAGCTTTAATGTGAATGTCAATAAAAAATACATAGTAGTTTATTGAATCAATTGTATTATCAATTATTTATTGTGGAACATTGTAAAGGTTGACATCATGTTGTATATGTACGCGCGATGAAATTACTCGCAAGGCAAAGAATTTAATAAAATTGTTTTTAACTTAATAATTGAAATCATAAAATTATTCCTTAAAATTTCTTTTCGTTTTTATAAAATTGTTACCATCTAAAAAAATTAATAAAATCATGAAATATGTTGCAGGAGTCGACAAATAAAAATTATTATAATTAATAACGATATTGTTGTTTGTTGGTTTTTAAAAAAAAACTATTATATATGTATATTACTGTTTATTCCTGTTGAACAGGTTAAAGGTTAGTTACAAGAATTTATATGCGACCGATATTTATATTTGTTAACGTAACAGTTTATTTTATTGATTACCATTTTTAATCATAACTTTAGGAATAACATTTTAGAATAAAAGCTTAATTTTACGATGATATTTAATCGAAAAAAATTATAATAATGATAATAAAAATTCTTCTATTTATTACTTATGTACAATAGTGTTACATTGAATTAAAATATATATAAAAAAAATAATAATATATGAAAATGAATGAATATGTGCACGGTTTGTTTTTCTATTAATATTTATAAGGCATTTTTTTTTATTACTTTTACTCAAAATAAAAGTGTTAAATATGGAAAATAATTTCAGATTTTGTCAATAAAATATTGAATATTTTATTATATCATAAAGAGTGAGTAATCCATATTAATATATTTTGATTGTATAAAGCATAAAATAAATTTTTCTTTTATTTTTTATACTAAATATCAATATTGATCATTTCAATTATTTATTTAATAAGGTTTAAGCAACAAAAAATATAACTTATATATTATTTTTAATAAAAAAAAATAATACGAATTAATTAAGATAATTAAAAAATATTTTTTTAACACTCAAAAATGCGTATAAATTGTAACATTTTATGTCATTAAAAAAAAAAAGCATGACAAGATTTTTTAACATTAAGATTTCAATAAAAAATGTATTTCTTATTTTTATTAGTCTTCTGATATAAAATATTTATTTATATGTGGTATATAGTTTATTAAATACTTATTTACTTATTAATATTCTAAAATTAATATATATTTTTATTAATTTTTATTTTTATACTCAATAAAAAAAACTGGTATTTGGCTTAACTTTATTTATACTTCGTTGTTTTATTCGTTTATGTACCTATTGCAGTTCATAAAGTAAAATCATTGGACAAATTTTGCTCATTATTTTAATTATTGCAATTAATTGATCGGTTTTTATGGACTTGTACTGCTTGAATATAATGAAATTTTCATTTATTTATTTTAGAAAAAATTGACATGTTTTGGATTTAGCTGCCATGTCAACTTGTGGGAAGAATTGGAGGTATTTGTGAACAATACTTTTATAGAATTAGGGTTTAAAATGAATTGGGAATACACTGGACGGTAACGCATTCCACTTATTTGCAGTACGTAAAAAGAAATCATATTGGAATTTACTTCCGGCATTCCATTCGCAACTTTATGTGAGCAGTGACCGTGGCTATATTTATAAAAATAGTTAGATCAGCAACGTTGCGTTGATACGCAAGTGAATTCAACTTATCGGTGATTGCCGATTCACCAATTAAACGAACAGCACGGCGCAGTACTGTATCTAATAAATCGAATGTGCTCTATGGTGCTGATGCTGAGACCCATACTTGACAGCAATATTCCATGAAAAATGTATAAATGAGGCAAATTAAAAAAGACTTGCATCGCGATACAAGAAATCTAATTTTTTCGATGCTTCCGTCGCGATTTAAAATATTTATTGATAAAATAAATTCAATATAGTTAATTAATATATTTTTTACGCTGTGCGGTTGACTTCAGTTACAGTTTGTTATAGTTATTTTTATTCCATGAAGGTTCTTAAGGGTCAATTCTTCAAGGTTTATCGTTATATATGTATTTTTACGTTTTATATTTTTCAAGAATCTTCCCAATTCTCTTTAATAGTTTGCATTTTTTATTTTTTTTTAATGCGGTGCAATATGCTTTTATGCACCTTATAACAACGTCTAACAAATATAAAATGTACTATCGTTTTATATATGTATATTTATTTATAAATATAAACAGCATGCGGTATATATTGTAAAAAAAAAAAAAATTCAATAAAAATACAAGCAAAAAAATTAAAATTAAAATAAATTTTTTACATAAAAATAACTAAAGAGTGCACTCAAGAATTTTTTTGAAACAGGTTGTGGCTTCTGATGGTATAACTGGTTGTCTCTGGGCCTTTCTTTGTATTTTTTGTATTATTATTATTATTATTATTATTATTATGATTTTCACTTTATATTCTTATTTATTAACAAATAAAATCCGTTGTTGTGTTATATGGTGGATAAATAAAATGTTTTTAGTTAGTTACTATCTTCCATATTCATTTTCTCGTCAAATAACATGCACAAATTATGTTAATCATGTTTAAAGTCTTTCGTTGATATATAAATTTTTTAATTGGCTCATAAATTGTATTTAGATCGCAGTCCGTAAACATATGACATTTAATTTTTTCTTTAAACATTTTCTTTTTATGGATAAAAAGGAATATGAATGTCTGCAATCTAAATTCAACTAATTTTGTAATATTTTTTTCAACAGAGTGTCAATGATATTTTCGCCACAAAAATTAAGAGAAATTATTATTTAAAATTTTTGTTTAAGATTAAATTGATATAATATATGATTATGAGAAGATATGATATAAATGATAAAAAAAGGATAATAAATTGTGAGTATCTTAAAATTTGGTATATTTGTATAGATGACTTTAAATGAAATAATTTAAATCAATTTATTTTAAACTTATTTAAATTAAGTGATGGCTAAATAAGCACAAAAAAGAGAAACATGAATAAAAATAAACAGTAACTACGCTTTTCTACATATACATTTTTCAAACGTTTAATATAAAGAAAACTTAATATTTTCTTGTTATTTAAAGTACTTTCAAAAATGCGTGGTAAAATAAACATTGAGAATAATAAATTATAAACTAAATAAATGTACTATGCAATATGTGTAAGATATTATCTTAACAGCATCTAATGCTTAAGTATTTTATATATCTTAAGCTTTTTATTGAATATTTTTGTTATTTTAATTTTATTTTTTCATTAGATGATGTTAATTTACCTTAATGCACCTGACTTGATTTTTTCTATAGATTCTTTCGAATAATTTATATTTTTATATGTATAATTTTATACTGATGCTCATTATAAAAAAATAAATTAAACATGTCTTTTTAACACTGGATTGTATCATTATGTGACAATAATAAATACTTTGTATATTTTCTTTATTAAAATTTGCATTGACTATTATTATATTGTACTCGTATTAATTATATTCTATTCAATGCATGCAAAAATAAAATACCAATTGGTTGGTTAGCATATTGTATAATATTCAAAATTAAAAAATACATATCCTTAATCAATATATGTATATTTAAGAGAAAAAAATAATTACACAACGTTTAACTAATATTTATTATAGTAATTTTAGTTATAGTAAATATTATTAGCATTTTTATAAATTATTCACATTTGTTAAACTTCTCAACGCATAGATTTACTTATTTTAAATAAAAAATAAATAAATATATAATCATAGTCATATTGTTCAAGTAATTTTGAAAAATAAAAAATACGACATAACATTGATTTATAGATATTTAAATGTAATAAATAAATAAATAAATAAATTTTTGTTGCATCCTTTTTTAATTAAAAATAATTTTTATTACCAGCGTATTTATTTTGGTTATAGATTTTTTCCTTCGGGGTGACGTCTACGAGAATAATAAAAATAACATAATAAAACCAAGTTTTTTAATATTTGTAAATTGAACTCTATTAAAAAAATATATCAACAAATAATACAACAGAAAATACACGCTTAATTTAAATAATCAAATTATGCGTGTTGTCTCTTCGTTGAATATATCTTTAACCGCAACTTTAAAACTTCGCCACAAGCTTATGTATAGCTAAAGTCATAGGTCAACTCTTTGGTATAAAATGTTCGCTTAAAAATACTTGTAATATAATATGTGATGCACTCTACGCATAAGAGATCATATTCTGTATATGCAAAGTTAGATAATAAAAAAAGAAAAATAACTAAAACATATGGATAATGCATAAGTACTTTGGTCAGAGCTTTAAGAAAATATTAAAAAAAAATAAAATAAAACAAGTATTAATATGCGATTAAGGAAGGTTGGTCAAAGATGAATTGCAAAAGCAGACATTTTTTAATTGTTTTTTGTTTTCTTCTTATAATTATTGCTTCGAAAAGTCAATTAATAGTTGTCTATTTACGTGCAATAATCGTAGAGAGTATAAACGATGCAGGCGAGTAAATACAATAACATAACTAGGGTTTACCATTATAAAAAATATATATATATAATTTATATTTTCAAGTTTTCATGTGTTAAACACAAGTCATATGTTATTGTTTATTGCACAATAAATTTTTCATATTTTTGCAAAACACTTGTTGTATGCTTCATAAACGAATATGAATTTGAATAATTCGCTTTAGATTTAATTTTATTTTAAAGTTTTTTTTTTATTAGATTTTTGTCATATATTCTTTTTCTTATCTTTACAATAATATACATTTCAGTTTTTATAATAGAAATTGGAGAGAAATAAATAAAAACTTTATTTCATAAGCGCATATAATTTGAATAAATATAAGCAGAATGCATATAAGTATGTGTTAATGTAAAAAATAGATAATTTTCTCTTTCATCAATTGTACTCATTTTATTATTTATAAATATTTTTATTCATTTTAATTTGTTAATAAACAAAAACTTATCCCACCTTTTGTCAGGTGTAGAAATACAAACAAGATTTTTATAAATCGTTGATCATAATGTGCTGATGACAAAGTTTAGCATATTCAATATCGATTAATGTTTATTGAAAATTGTTACTTTATATTTATTAACTTGGTTATTTTTTATATTTTATTGACTTGATTATAAATAAAATAATGAAGAATGTTAGATTAAATTAAAAAGCAAATATGTAATCATATAATAAATGTACAATTGCTAAAAGCCTTCATAAAATATATTGGATACAGATACACAAAAAAAAAAAAAAAAACAGAAAAGAAAACTATTTTAGTGCCTGACAAAAACTCTACTAAACGTGTTAACATCTTTAATAGAATTTTACCGTTAAAAATATTTGCATCGATGTGTTTGCTTTTATAGGAAAAAATATTCGAATAACAAAAAATTCAAATCAAAATTTAATTTTTATCTATTTCGATGCATTACAATATACAAAAAAAAATACTTTCAAAGCTTTAAGGTCGAGAATAACGAGAATTGTGTTCACAAAACAATGGTTAAAAATAAATAATAATATCTTTATTATAATTTAAAGAAAAAAAAATAGTATTTTGTTAAAGAAAATCCATTTATAACAGAAGATGCGATAAATCGGAACTTGTAATGAATATTATTTTGTTATATAAATAAAAACACCTTTTCTTAAACAAAAAATAAAATAAAATAATATTAACAATGTTATAATTTCTTTTTGCCTATAATAATACAACCGGCAATACACAATAATGCTAGGCGTTAACTTAATAATACAAACTATATTCTAAGATATTATGTAAAGCTTGTTAGTTTTAGTTTAGAAATACCTGCCTTATTGCTAATAAAAATCTACGTGTAATTTCAATTAAATTCAAATGATTCTTATTTTGCATAATTTTTGAAAAACAATTACTGAAACTACTGAATACTTATTTTATTAATATTAGAATATTAGAAGAAACAAATTTATATAACATAAAAAAAACAAAATCAGGCATTAATTCCCGATGGAAAATGAACCATTGAATAACGTTGATCACAATACCAATTTGCATGATTTTAAAATATTTTTCTATTCATATTTAAAGAATTTATAATTTAATTGTTAAAAAAATACGCCCGATGACAACGCATACCATTTATAAGCGAACAGAATAAAAATTAAATAATAATATAAGAAAAATGTATTTATGTTTCATTAATTCAATCACTAATTTAATAATATTTCCGATTTTACACCATTTATTATAAGAACAGAAAAATAAGAGAAAAAAAAGTTTTAATAAACGAATTAAATATCAAACATTTAAACATTTTCAGATAACAAGATTAACATGCTCGAAAATAATAAAAAAAAAGCAATTCTCAAATAAAATTGATTTTATTAGGTGACCGTACAAAAATTATTTACGTTTTTATTTTTCCATTTTTATTTATTTATTTAGATCTTTTTTTTTAATTTTATATATCATTTAAATTAATTTAAATTCAATAGAATATTTAAATTTATTTTGTCGGTTTTTATTATTTTATCTTTTCTATAAAAATTTATTCGATTTACATTTACATCTAAATAAATATATTTATAAATATTTGTTTATATGCTTATTCGTTTTTTTTTCTACCATGCATTTAAAAGTTTAGTTTAGTTTTCTTTAAGCATCTTAAAACTAAACAAACAAATTTTTATTGAATTTCACTTAACTTTACTCTTAGTCTATATTCTTCTCTTATAAAGTAAATCGTACGGAAACATTTTTGTTTTTCTCTTAAATAATAATTATAAAATTAAAAATAATTAACGAAAAAAATACACTGTACGGTAGCCTAGGTGACATTATTTATTTAAAAAGAAAAAAAATATAATAAAATCTATTATTTGTTATATTAAAAGTGCTTGTACACAGTATGAAACCAAAACGATGCTTTTATTAATTCATTAAGAATAATAAAAAAATATATTTAAAATTAGTTTAAAGCAAAAAAAACCCAATTAAATTCATTGAACATTTTTGCAATTATTATAAAAACTATCGGTAAACAAGAATTGTAATAAGTAAGATTACTTAAAACAACAATGAATATGGAAGGTATTCAAATCCAGATAAAAGCATAAACTATTATTAGTTGTTTTTTCTTTTTTCCTTTCATTTACTGACATGTATTTAAATTGTTTATTTTTCATTCCTCTATTGTGCCTTATTTTTTGCATTCAAGTTTGCTTCTGGTTAATTTTTATTTCGTAATACAAGTGGCTATTCTAAAATATGCTTTAAATTCCATTCTTTGCGCGAATTCGACTAAGTGTATTCACTTTATAATCCTTTATATATATAAAATATACATATATATATATATATATGTTTGTAAACAATTATTTATGTTTCATAATGGTTATGTACGTAACAATCAAAACCACAGATAAAAGATATTCATCGATTGTTTATGTTTACAATTTAATATTTCAAAGTATTGAGTCCCTTTTCGTTTAACAGTTAATAAAAACATGTTATATTGAATACCGCTTTTATTAATTAATACTGTCAATAATATATTGTCTGTCGAAAAAGTAAAATATTTCATCTAAATTTACCACAAATAAATACTTTTATTAATTGATAAATAAAACATACACGACTGTTTTGTGATTTATATATAATTTGTTGCAGTTATTATTTTATTTTATTTATAATATGAGTAACCAGTTTTGTATTCAAATATTTGATTGTTTAAACATAAACATAATAAATAGATGCATTTTGTTATATAAAGAATAAAAACTGAAATATATTAAATAAATAAATAACAATATAGTTTATAAAATAGGAAAAATAACAATAATTACAAGTCAATATTTGCCTATACGTCTTATCTTTTTATATTTATTTATTCCTATAGAAATGTTATTTGTCTCATTTCGTATATCAAAGCGGCTCTGTTGTTGGTGCCAATATAAACATCACATATATAGAATTTCATATCTTGAAAAAATAAAAAAAAAAAATTGACTAGTTTCTATTTATACAAATACACATAATAGATGCTTACCAGTTGGAAGCCTATAATATTAATTTTGTTATTTAATATGAAAGAAGCATGCATAAAAAACTTTCAGAGACGACATTATCAAAGTATAACAGTTGAATTATCAAAAGATGCCGACTTTGCTTTAGAGAGGACATTTAGTCGTTTCTCTTGTATTATTTTTATTATTTATGTGGTCTTTACTTAATTTTTTTTTCTTTTTTTACAGTTTTATTATTACAATATTGTATTAATTATTTAAAACTTTTTAAAAATGCACTTGCTTATATGTTGCCATTATTTTTACTTTTATATTAACGCAAGGAATGTCCATGATGCTGATCATGAGAGTGGTGCTAATGGTTTTTAAAACTTGATTAAAGCTTTGAACACCATATTATTAACTAAACGTGATGGAATTTTGATGAAATGACAGATTAGCATACTTGTTGCTAATTCTAATTTATTCATTTCTCTTATATTTTCTCTATTTATTTTATTTATTTCTATTCCATTTATTTGTTTCGTTAATTTGTTTTACTATTCTTGGTGTAAATAATTCAATATATGTATATATAGAAATATTATAATAAGGATTCCATATAAATTGAATGCAATAAATATACAATTATTATACTTTGATATGATTATAATTATAAATAAATCAAATAAACGCGTATCATTAGAACTCATCAATTAGCATAATTAACAGAGAAAAAATGTCATGCCTCGAGCACAATGCGAGCGTCGAGCGTCAACTTTGAAGTTGATGCTCCGCTCGCTTGTTTGAATATACATAAAACATATGCAACATGGCACAATACGACTTCGACTTTAAAGTCGGAGGGAACTTTGAGCAAATTCAAATTTGGACGTCAACTTCAAAATGGCCGTGTTATTGCCAGTAGTAAAATTTAGCTTATCGTTGTGTTTTTCGGCCTATTTTTTTTTTGGAAGGTTGGATGCATTGTGAAAATATTTTTTGACATTTCATATTTTGTGTTTATGTTTATTATATTTATGTTTATGTTACATTATTTTATACATTAAATTAAAAAAAAAATTATGAATTATATATTACTACTATATTTATATTTAATATAAGTTGATGAATATATTTTTTATAAGTTTGTCTAAAAAACTGATGGTAAGTAATGTAAATGGAATAAGTAATTAAAATGAAATAATCTCTGCGCGAATGTTATTAATTATTTGCAGTAATATTTTGTAAAACGAAGTGGTTGTCCATCCGTGACAGGAATAGGAAAGAACTGGCCAAGTTCGAGCTGCTATTGGGTTGTGGGTTGAAGAAAATATTTGTGGAAAAAATTAATATAGCCTCTGAATTACTTGCTTTAGAATTTGATACAGTAGGTATATTTGATTTTTAACTGTACTAATTTTGTTTTTTAATTAATAGAAATCCGGTGGAAAATTGTTTGGATTAAAAAAATCATGTATCAAAACCACAAACCAATTGGTATTTATGATATATAAAATATTTGGCTAAAAAGTTATTAGAAAATTATCAAAATGGAACAACAAAAGAATTAAGTTAACTTTGATTCTTCAAAATTATTTTAATCAATTATATCTTAAATGAATACTTTTATTTTTATTAAATGAATGCGATACTTTGAAATTATTATTTTTAATTTTAATTGAATTTCTGTAAATTATTTATGCTTTTATTTTATTTAAAAAAATATTTTTTATACAAAATATATTTATGAATTTATTATAGCAAAAACATACGTTTTTTTAATAATATTCTTCAATGGATGTGTATCAAGCATATTAAATTCAAAATGATAAAGTTTCGTAAAAGAATTTAATCAGCCATTTAAAACCTGCACATTGGAATTTATTAGAAAAAACATGGGAAAAGCTGTTGCCTCCAAAGGGATTAAATAATTTTAATGAAATAATTGAATGCAATCAAATAAACAGTAATAAAACAGAAGTCAAATTTTTGGCTAGTAAATAAAGACTGTGATGAGCAAGTAATAGAAACCAATGTAATGTGGAAGAATATAATAATATTTATTTAAATCTCTATCATTTTCTAGTTGTACTTCTAAACTTTTAGTGTATTTAATTATTATACAAATAAAAAAATTGAGTATAAAAGCACATATTTTATTAATAATGAAAAGATATAAAAGTAATCATCAACATTAGTTGTTAATTAATTAATTTATAACAATTAACTCATTGGCAAAGAAATAAAAATTAATATATGTTCGTGTTTTTTTTTACACAAAATTTTGACATATATACAACAATATCAAAAATGTATTCAATTTAATAACCTAAACGTTGGCAGCAATACTAAAGCTCCGCTCCTATTGTGCCATAGCAAAGTTTATCGATTTTGCCGACTTCAATGTTGGCGCTCGACGCTCGCATTGTGCTCGAGGCATAAATGTACTTAATAAATTCTTTGTTATTGAAATATGTGAGATATTTTTAAATATATAAACCCTTATTGTTTACATTTTAACATTTCAGTACCTTTTAAAGCTAATATGTATAAATAATATCTCTATTAGATATGATCGAAACCTGTGTGCCGCGACCCTAGTATGTATCAAATGTGTCGCGAAGGTTTTTGATAAATAAATTTAGATAGGTTTTGTAATTTTGCCTAGAACTGATTTTATATTCAGATCTGTCACATATAATTCTATTTTATTCGATAATAATAATATTTAATATTTATTATAATTATTATTTTAATTATTATTTTATATTTTTTGCTATAAAATTTGAAATGTTTAATATAAATCAATGGTCACGCAAGCAATATAATTGTAAAATAAATACAAAATGTTCATTTTGATTAAAATAATCACATTTTGATTTGATTTGATTTGAAATACACATTTATTGATTTTATGTGCATTGCAAAAATGTATTTTATTAATAATAAGGTCGTTTAACATTATGAAATACAATTTAACAAATAATGTTTATACAAATTGAATTATTCTCTTAGTAGTAGATTTCAAACAAAAATTAGATTCATAATTGCTATTTAATTTTTCATTTAATCAATTTTCCAAATAAATTATAATATTGTACCATTACAAAAAAAATGTATTTAAATAGTTTGAAAACTTAATAATCTATGTTCAGTTTAAAAAATGATTCAATTGTCAAAGTGTATTGTAGTCAGTTTGCTCGTAACGAGCTATTCCTATAGCGCAGGTAAGAAACACAACAAAATTATATTAAATAATTAATTAATTAAGTTATATATATTTGCAGTCGCTTCAATGAAGATATATCAACCGGCTGAATATTCTTATTTAACAGTAAGTTAATAAATATATAACTACTGGCATGTTTTTTAATCAATGGTATATTTTTGAAACAAGGATCATGCATCACATACTGTAATTAAACCTGGTGCTACTGATGTTAATATAGATACATTAAAATATAATAGAGAGCCTATTGAAACAAACAGCCAAGCAGAGGTACCAAATATTGCATATTCGTCACTTGGAGGATCAGAGAATGGTTTAGTTCAATTTAATTATGGAACTAAATATAATCAATTGTCTACTCCATGTTCAAATAATTTTTCTCCTTATTGCAATTATAATTATCAAAACATCCAATCAAAATATCCGAACTTCCAGACATTACAGTATCCAACTATAGGATACGAAAGTCAAAGTATTTACCAGCGACCAGCAATATACCAACAAACAACATCTATGCTACCGCCTCAATACAATTCTGCATTTAACGGCAATGTTGTATATAATGGTTATGTATTTGATCGTCTAACCTTATCTAAAATGCCTTATCATAAGATTCAATCATTAGTTTCTCTTGGATATTTGCCACCAAATTATATACAACAATATCAATCCAATTATTACCAACAAGCTTTACAGCACAAAGAACTGCAACAGCAACCATTAGAACATCAACAAGGAATTCATCAGCAACAATTTTCAAACAATATTCAAGAAAATTCACAATTTGGCCAAATACCAGTATGCAGTCCTACTGTAGCTTCAATCAAATAAAATACTTCCATAATTATTATTGTAATATTATATATCAACCATTTAATCTTTATTCAATAATATATGTTAATAAAAATATTTTACTTTTCGCATAAATTATTTGTTCAACCAATATTTAAATCGCTATAATAATGATTTTTATATATTTTTTTTTTACGTTTAATAATCATAATTCACTGAATTCACTTCATAAATTCGTTATTTATTGAATATTGGCATACTTTTCATTATATTATATTAAAGATCCGTATTATATATTAAATAAATTATTATTATACAAATTATAATGCATTATACCCACAGTCATTTTTGTAAGTTCAGTAATATACGAAAAACAAAAAATTCAGAATTTAAAAGTTTGAAGCTTTAACAAAACTACAAACTACAGAGAATTGATACTAAAATTATAATTTGTTTTTAATCAAACGTAAATTCCTATTTTTTATATGGACACAATAAAAAAAAATATTTATAAATATTTATGCTCTATATTGCCAAACACGTATTAATACTTTTTTTTTTTTATTTAATCAATTTCAAAAAAATCTGTTTAACTTAAAATGTGAATAAAATAAATATTGGACCCAATTTTTTATAGTGTTTGTGTCTAGAAAGCTCAAATTAAATAACTGGTTCGTTGTGTTTCTATTATATCTTTGTTTAACTTTTATTTAGGATTAAAAATACACAATAGATAAAATATAAGCTTTACTTTATAATCAATACAAATACAAATTTTGAAGAAACACCATAAAATTATATAAGTTATTATAATTAAATTGTATGTAGTAACACCACAAGCCGATTTACTAAATTTATAAGGAATGAATTAAAACTATTTTATTTTAATGTAAAAATCGAAATAAGTAATATTTCTTGTAGTATTTTAAAACTGATGATTGATCTAATTTGCATATGCTTTCAATTTTATTGTTTTCTTATTTAAATGATATTAATAGTTCCTGTTACTAAAAATTTGTTAGTTAATTTAACTTAAATACATTTATACATCTTTTATTCTGTAAAAACATTTCTTGTAAAATCCATTAGTATTGCTAATGAAAAATGTCATATATTATTCTAAAAATGTGTAAAACAGAGAAAAGAGTTCAAGAAAAAAAAATCAATCAATACACAAGTGAGGTACAAATCACAATAAATAAATAATACTTGTCAGTAGTTAAGATTTCGTCAAGTTTTATTTTATATTTCTCTTAAAGTAAACTATATTATCTGTTTTCTTTGTTTTAAATGCAAACAGTGACTGCTATACGTTTGGAAAAAGAAGATTAATAAATTCAATTTATTTATAAAATATTCTCAAATTGCATTTTTTATGACACTTAACACTATTAAAGTATGCACCTTAAATATATAGTCAGGCGGTTCAAGAATAAACGTATTTTTGCCAAAAGAATTAAAAATAAAAAAAATATCAAAATCAGAATTAAAAATTTATGATAAAATGTCTTACAAATTGTAGAAAATACGTGTTGAATAAAATTGGTTGTTTTTTTTAGATGACTTCACGTATGATTTGAGTTTTTAAAAGCCTTAGCGGCTAATGATTAACCTTTTTGAACATTTTTTTTTTTGAAAACAAATAACTTTATAAATGTATTGTACGATGGTATATAGCTTTTATTAAAAATTGGAATTAATTTTTTCTCTTTTTTGTGTTATGTGCGTCATTAACTTATTTATTAGGTGTCTTGCTTATGAAAAAAAAAACGTTATTTTTATTTTTATTTTCATGAAATCTTTATCTCTTCCAACTAATTTTATCTCTAAACTTTTTATTGTCCCTAAAAACATTTATTTGTATTTAATAAAAAAAATGCTCTGTTTACTATAAAATAAACTATTTAGCTTATATAAATTAATTTGTTATTGATAAATTGTACATATACAGTCTTTATATTTTATATATATATATATATAAAAGTAATCTTTAGAGTACGAAGAGATTATAGATATTATTTATATTTCATAATTAAATGCTGTTATTTAAGAATTTATATTTAAAAAAATATAATATAAATCAATAAATCTTATTTAATTTCATTCCTATAAATTAATAGTTACATAGAAATTAATAAATTGTCATATGTCAATCGACAACTAGCATAGATTTATTTTCATTGATAATAATAATAATAAAATTATAGAAAATTATAATTTATAATTGAATTGATTTCTTTATAAATAATAGTACATCAAATAAGATATTTTATATCTATTATAGAAAAAAGTAATGTCGGTTATTTGCAGCTTTTATGTTATTATTGTTATTAAAGTTAAAGTTATTATATTACTTGAGTAATTTTTGTTATAACCTTTATGACAAGATTAATGGTTAATTTAATCAGCACAAATAAGACTATGATAATAATATTATAGCAATAAAAGTGCAATGATGCGGCAGTAACAACATGTAGAAAAATGTTATAAAAACCCATAAATACAATATAAAATAAAATATCAAGTTATTTATTTCACACGTTTCAACATGTTTATTATAACTCATTTTTATACCTGCTTTAATTATTTATTTATAGTGGTTGAAATTTTACAATCATAATATACACAAATTAGATCAATTTTTAATTAAAATTAACTTAGGTATAGCGACGAATCAGAATTCATATTAAATTATTATTTTAAAAAATAATCGAAAATTTAATATGTTACACATTATTAAAATTCTAATACAATAATTCATATAATCTTAATGAAGAAGAATAAATAATTTTCTTTTTTCTTTTGATAATTTTTAAATATGTACCGTAGCGAAAAATACACGCGAATTGTCGTGGCATATGATCACGATTTGGATCAGGGTCATATAAATAACTCTATGCTTCTAAACGAAACATACTATTTTTATATGAAAAACGTATAGAAGCATTTATTTAAGTATTTGCAATGTGCTATACGGACTGATCAATAGAAAAATTTGGCACGAT
The DNA here is from genome assembly GCA_963942525.1 of Ptychoptera contaminata. NCBI lineage: Eukaryota > Metazoa > Arthropoda > Insecta > Diptera > Ptychopteridae > Ptychoptera > Ptychoptera contaminata. The sequence goes on from OZ012636.1 coordinate 51,288,547, forward strand.
GTTAGTGTTATTTTGTGAACTTAAGCATATAAAATAGCATTATTAAAATAAGTAATACAATTTTCAGATAATCATTAATGAGTATATTGTACAAAAATTCAAAAAAAAAATTATCATGAATTATTTAAATATGATGATGATAATAATAATAATAATAATCGATTTAAAAATTGTACTCTGTCTTATGTTTTCCTTAAATCATTTGAAATTTGCTTAATTATACGCAAAATAGTTGAACTTTATTATATTAAATAAATAACTTTTTATGATTAGTATTCACCTTAAACAATATATTACTATATCGAAATTCAACTGAGCATTATAATACTTGCACGAAACATTGATGTGAAATTATCGTTATAAAGCTAAATTCTAATCAAACCACAAAATTTTAAATTTTTCTCAAACATCAAAAAACACTGTCATTCATATGGCACTTGAAACATATGTTTGTCTAGACTTTTCAATTCGTAAACTTGCTACCATAAACATAAACAAACAACGATGGAACATAGATATGAAAAAATCAAGGTATCACTCATTTATAATTATCATTTGCTTAAATTGTCTGTTTATAATTTACTTATGGTTAAATAAATAAATATTATTGTTTTATAAAAATTTCTATTGTACTTTTGATCTGTTATTTTAACATTTGATTTAAAATGGCAAACAATTATTCGATATTTATTTTCTATAAAAAAAAATCTTACAACGACTCCAATTATCTAATGTCGCACAGGTACATCAAAAAATTATTAACTAAAGTAAATATTACAACTTATACATAAAAAATGCAAATATTTCTTTATCTAGTAAATATTAATACAATTGAATTCATATTACATATATGTTTTTGTAAATTAAAGAGAACTTGCTTGAATGATAAAATGCATAATAAAGCATTGTCACTGTTTATAGTTTTAATGCAATTGATAGTCGATCCCAACGTAAATTTTCTTATAAAACAAAGTAACCGACTTTACCTTAGTTTAACTAGATACAATTGATCAAAGTCAAAACAATTTAATACTTTAGTGACTTTAATAACACAGCAAAAATAACCAACAGAGATAAATAAAAATAAGCCATTTAAAACGACTATTGTATTGCGTACTCGTTTATTTATTATCATTGAATTTTCGATTTTCCTAAAGATTCACAAGATGTGTTGCAGATGATATTAAATTGATTGTTTTTAAAAACACAAAATCAATATGTATTTAATGATATCTGATCATCAGACAGATGTGATGAGAAAATTTATTTAATATTTTTCATAAACAATTTTTAATCAAGCTCCATTTCGTTTTAACGACAATTCAATTGTCACAAAGAATTTTTTTTTTTTAAATAAATATTTAATTATTTTAATCTTTGTTTAATATTATTATTATTATTTAATTGATTGAATATTTTCCCATAATAATTATATTTTATATTTTAATATTGCAATTACTTTTCTAGAGATCATGAGTAGCACTTTCTAGTAAGTGATTGCAAATCTCGTCTCCTGTCGTCAAAAAAATTTATGTCATCAATAAAGAAAAATATTTTGAAAAACTTTGACAGCTTATATAATAATAAAAGCTTTAAATGCAGATAAGAAAGTAGTTAAATTTAATGTTAATGTGTAATATTTAGAGTATTTTCTTGTGTCAATCAAATTTTAATTAATTATAATCATAATGTAAGGCATAGATAATATGTTAGAATATGTAAGGCATAGATATATGTTAGAATAAAGATGGTAAGACTAATTTTGTGATAAAGCTGCACGAGTTTATTGTTTATTTAACACTTAACAAAAATTTTAAATTAATATTCAAATAAAATCAAAAAAGATTATTATTATTATTTATATTTCCATTTATTTTATTATTTTTTTATTGCCTTTAAATTTTTTCATAAATTAATTTTATTAAAGAAAAATTTGAACTATGTAGAATAACTAAATAAATATTATTAATAAATTGATGAATATGTTACCAATGGATTGCAAATTGAAATATCTTACTATGTATATTATTTTAATGTGCTCCGAGTAAGCTAGATACAACTCTCTTTGATTTAAAGCTGACGACATCTGTATCATTGCAGTTTATACGTTTGTACGAAATTATTATAATTTCAAAAAACATTTATTTATTATTATTTTAGATAAGAATTATTTTTAAACCAAAATTTCTAAGCTAACGCTCATCAGTATTACAATAATGCTCATAAAAATTAAAATACTAAAAATAGCGAAAAAGCATGACATCAAAAGCTGAGCATCATATGAAATGAATATAATTTTGCTACAGTTTTTAATTGATTTTATTTTTTAGTCACCGTGCCGCTTAAAATTCCAATCACAACATATTATATATATATTTATTTTTTTTCGTTTTTTAGGTTAATATCATTATTAACTATATGTTTTAACAATTTAAGTTATCTCAAATATTTATTTTCATTAATAATTTTTTAAGATTTATACATGTGAAAATAAACATAGGAACGGTCAATATAAAAAAGTTAACAATAGTTCATTAAAGAGTTTTATTAAAGTACATATTTAAGTTGATATATAAAAAAAAAAGAAAAAAAAACTTAAAATTAAATATTTTTCGAGGTGTGCTCAATATTATGCCATCATAATTTTTCTTTTTTTTTTTGCAATAGTTGTACGAATATAAAAGAAATATTTTAAAGACTAAAAACGAACGGTTTATTTATTATTTATTTTAATTTCCGTAAATAACCTTATTTTAATTTATAACTAATGAAAACAAAATTCTTAACTAATTAAAATTAACTTTATCTTTATTTTATATTGAAATTTGGAACTTTTTGTTGATAGTATAATGAATAATAAATTTTTTATAAATATTTCTTTGAGAAAAATATGAGCAGATATTATTGTAATTTGAAATTAAATTAATAATTTTAATAAAAAAAAATTGAAGATTTAATTTCTCATAACCTGTATAGTCTTAAATAAACGATGAAATCTATAAATTATGGTTTTTAATATAGAAGAAATTGACATGTTTAAGAACTACAACTTTACAAGGTATAGTTAAGCCAGTGACCGTAGCTAAATTGATAAAAAATAGTTAGTTAGTAATGTTGTACTGATGATACAGATTCTTACATAACAATTCTTCTCAAATCCTTGTTCATTGACTTCGCTATTTTCAGTGAGGAATGCCAGTGTTATTATATAAATCAATGAAAATACCGAGCTCTAAGTACCCCTGAGTTTGTACGAATTTCATTTCCATTTTATTATACATTAGCGGTTTACTTGGCGTAGCACTATGATTGCGCCTTATGCATAAGAACACTGACCTAAATGATCTTTAAATAGTTTGCAGAAAAAGACACTAAATTACTAATTATTAAGAATATTCGCTTTAACGACTTGTAATAATAAAATCTGTTTTTTGAAATCGAATGCTGAATAAAACATGCGCAATTTTATAATAAAATAAAAGAGGCAACCACATGCAAAAATTATACTCGATAAGTTTGATTATTTTTAAAAATATTTTACATCGTGCTATCGATTTATTTTCACATGATCTAAATTTCATTTGAAAGAAAAAAAATAAAGTATAAAAAAATTCTAAGCATAAATACAATAAAGGTAAAATAAGAATGGTAGCTTAATATTTTTCTGTTTATAAAAAAATAGCATTGCATATATTAACTTTATTTTAAAGTTATCTAAAGAATCTTCAAAGTCATGATGCAAAGAAAGAAATAAAAAAAAACTTTCGCGCGCCTATTATCACCACAGCTAATAACAACATAATATTATCTGATAGTAATAAACTAAATAAGCATAGTTCATGTTCTTTTCATGCTTATATACATACATTATCTTATATGTGACAATATAAGAAAAATTTACTGAACATTTTAATATATTCTTTAGTCGCATTTTTCAATACAGCATATCGTATATGCATTAAATATTCTATATTATTTTATAAATAACGCAATACAAACAATTTTCAGGAGATAATTTCTCAGTCATATAAATAAAAACTTTTAAAAAAGGTGCTACATGATCTTTAACTTTAACTGAATTTTTAAAAAAAGAAAATAATTTTTATAAGTAACAGTACTCACTAAAATTTAATTTTATAATTACATTTGAAGTAAAAAAACAAAATAGCATAGTTTTAGATTTTGCATTTATTAAAACTAACATTTTAAACAACAAAATTTATTTGAAAGTTATTATTACAAATATTTCATCCGGCATGAATCTTTTTAATAGAGGAAAGATGACACAAAAGCAACAATGAATAAAAACTCGTATATGCTTTTCCAATGCATAATTATGCTTTATTAAATTTAAGACACAAAAAAAAGAAGAAGATATATAGAGTATATAATTTACTTTCTTCATTTTAACATATCGTTCAATTAAATATTTTACTTGTTAAATTTTATTAAAATTATGAAATATTATTATTATTATTTACATGTAATTAGTATAAGTATGGGTATATTTTAAATAATAACAATAACTACAATTAAAGAAAAATGGGCAAGCCATGCTGAATGACAATGTGAAAGAAATAATAATGAGTGAAAATAAAATTATAATTAATAATTAAAAGCAAAAAAAAACAGTACGTAAACTATTGAAAAGTTTGTTGTTTATTAAAAATAAAAGTAAATATTATACGGCAAGTAAGTTCCATAAAGTATCATTAATATTTTTATTTTAATTTATTTATTTATATAAATTAATAATGTATTTAATATAATTTTATTAGCTTGAAATGATTATATATATATAGCGCGCATGTTTACAATGCAATAAAGGTGTTTTAATTTTTAAGTTGATTCTATACACTTTTATTAAAAAATATTATTAATATTAATAATAATAGAAAGCTATAAATAAATGAAGAAAACATATTTAACAAATAAAAACCAATAATGATAATTTTGTCTATATACAAAGTTTTAAATATATAAATTTATCTGTATATTCATAATTGTCATAGATGAACTTAAGTTATAATGGTTTAATGCAAATTTTATGTCATTTCTATTTCCATATTGCACTTGTTGTTTATTTGCATTTATTATTATTATTATTATTTTTGAAATCAAATTATAAAAGCAGTAATAAAATAAATGAGAACAACAAGATTATTAATAAAAATTTTATAGAAAAACAAGACTTTAGTAGACCTGGGAGCGTAATTATACAAGCGATGCAATAAAAATAAAATAATATTTAAATATAAATATGGTTTTTTTTTTTTTTTACTAAAACATAAATACGTGTATTATAGAGGTAAAAGAAAAATAATAAAAACTACAATTTTTAATTGAACAAAAAGAGATGACAACGACACACAGGTCATATCGGTACTCTATAGAATATCATTATTAATATATATTTGTGCAAGTTGGAATACTAAATGATCTCAACAGAAAAACTGCTTTTTTTTATTACTATTATTATTATTAAATTATAGAAGATCTGCTCGTTGTTATATTTTGTTTCATTTGACTTTTGTGCTTTTTGTATTTGTGATTTTCATTATAAAATAATCATAGAAACCAGTCCATTTCTTAAATGTATTTTTTTAATACTTAATAAGCTTAATAAGGCACATTTTATAAAAATATTTAAATATGCTTTTTATTATGTTTCTATTTTTATTGAGCAAAAGAAAGAAAAAAAAAATGTTAATAATTATTTAAAATAATTACAAAACGAAGATTATTTTTAAAAAATGAATATATAAACCGAAAATAATATTACATTACCAACAACAGAGTTTTATTTATATTACATATATAAATAAGTTATTTTATTTATTTTTTACCGAAGATTGTATAAATTATTTAATATAAAAAATTTATTAATAAAATGAGAAAGAAATAATTAAACACTTAAAATAACAATTACACAATTTTATAAATTATATTAAAATTAAAATTTAAATAATATTTGTGACGCATTAGCTACTTGAATGAAAAATTATTTGATTAAACTAATTTATTTCATAAAAAAGGTATAAGAGAGCTTTTATTTTCTTATGTTATTGTCATATCATATTATTATAATATTATAATAATTAATATGTTTGAAATAAGTTTGCGTAGTAAGTTTTATGCTACCTTTTAAAAAACAGAATAAATTTTGCAAAATACAATTTTAATAAATTAATAAAAGAATTGTTTATTTATAAATATGTACTACAAAATGTGTATTCACAATTATGGAAATAAATTATGGTAAATACACTATGCAAATATTTAAGCATATACCAAATTTACAAGCAAATGAAAAATTGGACAAATATTTCATTTATTTATTTTGCATTGTAACAAATTTCAATTACAATTATTATTGTCTTCAATATATACAATAGTAATTATTTCTCTGGCTTCTTCTATTGTCTTTGTTGTTTTTCTTTTTAAACTTTTGATAACTTATAAATGGTAAGAAATATTATTCAACGATCTTTTTAATGCGTTTTGAATTAATTGCAAGAAATCTTTTATAAATGTAATGAATAATGTATTTTATTATCAAATCATAGTAACCAAATGATAATAAACATTTGTTACTTTATTACGATAAATTGTTACAGTTAAAATACACAATTAACTTATATCTTAAGTAAAACAAGAAATCTTCAGTTTTAAACAACTCTTTAATTTATTTGTTTTTAATTTTATTACATTTTATTATTATAATATTATGATTTGTAAACATTTCATTTACTAACAATTATTTACATTACTTAATTTAAATAATAAATATTTTCTTTATTTTTTGTATAGTTTTTAATGAAAAATAATCTAATAAACTTTTTTAAGGCACAAAATTATTGTTTATAATAAATATATGATTAAGCAAACAACTGTAACAACTGAGTATTGTAAGGTATAAACATTTTTCTCAATTTCTGAAACTACGACATCAATAAAATGAAAATTTAAAGCAAATTCTTTAAACAAAGCCTTGACCCTATTTTTAACTTGCAAAATTTTCTTTGCAACAACTTTGACTTGACTTACATAACTTGAATTAAATTTCTAAAAGAAGTAAAAAATGGTAAAGGCACGAGTCCTTTTTAAACATTAATTGTTTTTAAACTTATTAGATTTGCTAATATTTATTATCCTTTTACTCGTTAACTATTTTTTTATTGTCATATAATTTGCTTTCAAAAAATTTGACTTGTTTAACTGACATCTTGGCACAAACTGGCTTAATTGACTAACACTTATGTCTTCTGAAAGAACTATTTACTGGCTGAAATATTCATTTAGTTTATTTTTATTAATCTTAAAATTACAATTTAAAAATTGCAAATGAATATAATATTTTGGTTCAATTTATTTTTTACTTTTTAATTAGATAAATTTTAATATCAGTGATTAATTCAGTCTGAATATTATTAATACACAAATACTGTATTGTAATTTTCTGCAACTAAAAACATTTAAAAAGTTATTTCAATTCTTTTTATAATTTAGTATCACTGAAATTTTTTTGTTTAAATAAACTATTATGAGAATAAATAATGGAATGATTTTCTTATACTACATAAAATTCATTATATTTAAAGTTATCCTAATAATGACTTCCCTCTGACTAAAGACAAATCTAATGGAACTGGCTTAGATGATGTTGTGTCTAAAATTGTGGTGGGTAAAGTCAATGAGAGTGAATTCTTTTGACATGATTTTACAGACAAATCAATTGGCTCATCTTGTTCCTCAAAAGTCGATGTAATTATATTTATAGGTTGATTTGTAGATGGTAAGGTAATTGGGGTTATTTGAAGGTATGCCTCTGAAAGACATCTGGAAGAATAGCAAGATGTCATTTGTTCATCTTTTGATAAAAATGATTCAGTTTTTATACTGCGAATCAAAGATTTCTCTGTTTTTGATTCTATGCTTGAATTTTCTGTTACTCGATCTTTGACACTATCTTTTTCACTTTCTTCTAAATCTGCAGAAGATGCTCCGGAATCACTAGGTGAACTGAATGATCTTTGTGATTCTTGATTCTTGTTATTACAAATATTACTTAAAAAGTGTGCAGGCAAATAATTACTAGACATGACATTTCGGGGACATCCTCCTGATGTACTGTTGGCACTGTTTTTTTGTTGTTGCTCTTGTAATAAGCAATGAATTTTAAACCAATTCGAGCGTCTTCCATAGCGCGATCCACTTTTTGACATTCCAACCATTATACATTTACGCAATCGACAACCTTTACATGCTGTTCGATTTTTCTTATTAATAACGCATTCCCCATTATTTTTACATTCAGAAATCGAAGACAAATTGTTATAAGTACGTCCAAAAAATGACTGAAATGATAAAAAAAAAAGAAAATCACATTATTATTTTAAATTATTAATATGCAAGTAATTAAAATAATTTCTCTGTAAATATAGTAAATAAATTACATTGAAAAAATTAAACTAAAAATCAAACATTGAATCGTGTGATCAATTCGAATTTTTACTTATTTATGAAGCAATATTGACTTCATCGCCTCTGTTTCATTAAAAAATAAACAATAATTATAATAATGTAGCAAAAAAAAAGTAGTTAACTTGTTTAAAATGTGAAATTCCTTCGTTGATGTTTCATCTTCTTTTTTTATATATTTTTTATCTCTTATATCTTATAGTTTTCATATTTTAAAGCAGTTATAAAATAAAAATTCTTTCTTATGATAATTTGTTTAATTCAGGGTTGCAGTAAAATTTACAATTGTTTGTTTTCTTATTTATTATAGATCTATGCCTAATAAGTAGATTTTATTTTATTAATTAAAATTATAATTAAGCTCAATTAATAAAAAAAAATGATTAAAATTGATGATTAAAAGTAAAACTCATAAAATGAATATTTAAAATTGTATATGAAGACAAATGCAGCAACTAACACTTGTACAAGAGCTGCATAATCTCCTTTCTAAAAAACATGCTAAGAAAACAAATGATTTAAATTAATAATTTTTTATTAAAAATGTACAAGTGATTTTTAAATCATTAATTTCAATCAATTGAATTAAATGAACGCAACCCTGGTTTTACTGCCACATTAATTGCGTGCTCATCATTAAATTTTACTATACATTTTTTATTTAAATTTTAATAAGTCACTTGCAAAGAGAAAGTAAAAATATTACTACGCTTTTATGTGAAAAACAATAAATTACAAAAATTGAAGAATAAAAAAAAGATTAAGTAAAGAAATTAAATATTTCCAAATTATTGTTTATCACATTTTTTTTTTTATTATTAATTAAAGATCATCAATTAACCAATATTAAATATTATTTACAACAATAATTATTGGTATTATTAATCTGATGAATTATAATCAACTAATAGAATAAATAACATTAATTAATCCCAAACTATTTTAATTAATTAAAAATAAGTCTGTATTGATTTAATTTAATTATAATTCTTATTTTTAAAAATTAAATTATTTAGGAATAAAATCAATTACAAAAATGGATTTTAATGCAACTCAACTTCAATTAAAATTAAATATTAATAATAATTATTTAAATAAAGATTATATTATAATTAAGAGTACATTCAGAAAAAAAATTAGCTATTTGCAATAGTTGAACTTTGTCTTTATAATTTCTTTAAACTTTTGTATCATTTATAGGATTTACTTATAAGGAAAATAAATAGAAAATAAAATTGAATAATTTCAAAACACCAGCCATAAAGTATGAAATTTAGTTATACGTATTTATTTTATAAGTTTAAATTATTATCTTGTTTGTAATTTTATAGAAATATTAGTATTAATATATTGAATCTTAATAGAGTTTTTTATTTCAAAATGAATCTTCAATTTTCATGGGTACTACTTGAGCGCCTGTAATAGTCTAATATAATTTTCAAAATTTTCTTTCTTCTAATATATAACATTCGTTCGTAGAAATGTTCTATCTTTAATATCGACATGTCCTTTGATTGAAATAAAGCGATCATTTAGTGTACCAAGAATTAATTTGGACAGTCTACGTTTTTCGCATGGCCTGTGGCCCATTTTTTTCTTGCTCCAGAGTGTTGACAGCTAAAATTGCACCGGATTTGATTACATCGTGTTATTCATTATTTTAAGAATAATTTTTTCTTTAAATTTATACGATTCCGGAACAATTTTTGAACAAATTAATTTTCCATAGTAAGTTAAAAAAAGAAACAAAAACAGTTAACAAAGATCTCATTTGAAATTCATAAATCTAACAGCTATAATACAATTTGTTATTTATAATTCTTTAAATACTTTTATACAATACGATATATTTTTTTCTTTTTAATTATTTTGATGCCGCTATTATTGTTATTGTTATTGTTAAATATTTTTCTTTTTCAATATATTCAATTGTGATAATTAAACGTCTCCATTAATTTAAACTTGCTTGTTTATTCTTCATACAGTAACACGCAGTGACAACAACTTAAATACAAACATTTTAGTTTATTTAAATTATTAGATGTAAATACTTTCATTATTATATTTTTTGTTACTATTGGTCTTACCAATTGCTCGTTGATTGTAACTTGTATCGAATGATATTTCCATTTAAGCAAAACTGTACATTTTTTTTAACATATTGTACAGATATATTTGTGTGTTTATTTGATTGTTTCATTTTGAAACAATTGCAGCATTTGCTGATGACGGAGATATTCTAGCAGTCGTAAAAAGCAATGCAGAGTTAACTCTCAAATAGAAAATTGGACAAATGTTAAGCGAATTTAAGTAAACGAAACCATATCGGCAATGAACAATCAGACTTGCTGGTAGGAAGAAATTCTTCACTTTGAAATGTTGATTGCAAATAAATATACTTTGCGAAAACTGATGATGACGATTTTTCCGATTCTTTACAGTCCATGGTTACTTTTATTTATTTATTTGTTTATGAAAACTTATACACCAATAACCTTATATCAGTTATTATTATATTTTTATTACTTACAAATTAATATTCGTTCCTCTTCTATTTATCTATATTTTGTATTAGTTAATTTAAATTCGCCTTAATATAATTATAAATAATTGTATTATGTATTTAAAAAAAAAATAAAGAAGAAATCATTGTATTTGTACGATAACTTTAACAATAGCAGGCAGATAACTTTACAGTTTGTCTTCTACATTTTTATTATTTTGTAAAATTCATTTTCTCTAAGATTTATACTTTATTATGGCACACCTTTAAATCTTTTAAATAGTATATGGTTTTTTTTTTATTACACGATTGTTTGCGACTAACGTGGCAAGTGTTTTAAAAATAAAAAATAAACATATGATAAAGCAATCCTACTCCATAACATTTCTTTTTTTTACTGAATATATTGTTCTTTTATTATTTGTGAACAGGTTGAGTTCAAATGACAGTTGTTTGCTTATCATAAACTGGGAATATGATAATAGTTTCGTGCACACTATGATGTTCAATTGAAAACCTTTATTATTACGAAGATTGAAATCAATAAACAATCCGAAAACATATCAAACATTCAACATTTTTTTTAAAAGCAATTTCCTATACGGTTAATTATTGCAATCATAAGCAACAGGTTGTTTTTAATAATGTATTTTATTTAAAGTATCATGTTTAATCTTCTTTTTTGCGATTAAAAGCTATTTTGCACTTAATTAAACAAGCATACCTATATTAAAAACGTTAATTATACTATGGACTTTTTTCAATCGTCTTTTTCATCATCTGCATGAAATTTTATATTTTGTTGTTTATTATCCATTCCATGTCTCACCTTATCGTTGAAGAATAATATATTATTTATATTAAAATGGCTTAATCAGATCAGTTTTACGCTAATTTATTGTATTGTAATTCTCTTTTTGCAGTCTTTGTTTATGTTTTTAAATTTAATAACAAACAATATGTCAAGGTTGTTGTAATTATAGTTTATTTAAAATAGTTTTCTTTGAAGTAGATTTATGCAAATGACATAATTTCTATATAAAAAATTAATTTACTATTATTAACAACATTTTTATACCACTATTTTTATAATGTGTAAGTAATAGAAATACATTTTATATTATAAATAAATAAGCATAGTTATTACTCTCTCAAACTGAATAACATTTAATGATTTTTTCTTTTAATTTTGAAAAATTTCGTTAATTATTTATCCGCGTTAATTCGTAAAAAACATAAATTAAGTTAAAACGGCACAACTACATATATTTAAATTTGAATATAAATTTGTTAAAAAATTTGTATTCAAAAGTTTACATTTTTTTTTGTATTTAACCAATATCCTTTACTGTAAGAGAGTCTCAAGTAATTTGTTATTCTTATTTTTCTGTGTAAATTGTCGTTGTCGTTAAACCAAAATTATCATGTTCCTTTTTTTGGATACCAAATAAATAAAATTAAAAGATGGTAAATGAAAATAGAAATTTCTCTTTGCTTCCTCCATCATAAACCATTTAGTGTCCCTTAAGAGTACTTAATTATCTGTCATGTAACTCACGACAATAAATGCTTAATGTATATATATGTATCTGCAAGATCATACTTACTTGCTCTCATCTTTGGTGTTTTATTTATTTTTTATTTCTTTACTGATTGTACATCAGTGGCATTATACATTTTGGTATTTATTTATTTTATTTTAATTTATGTTTTTAAACAAGAAAAGTTTTTCTGTTGCTGTTGTTATAATTATTTTGAATAATAAACGATATTCAAGATGCATAAGTTTTTAAGCAACAAAATTTATGAGTTATTCTTGGTTAATTTATAAAAACGAATTTCTCTTTTATTTTTTTATATATATGCTTTAATTTTCTCGTATACATATGTATAAAAACGGTTTATATATATTTATATTTAAAGTAAAATGATGACTTACCTTACAACCTTCACAAGTAAAAGCTCCAAAATGAAACCCAGCTGCTGGTTCTCCGCAAACTTTGCACTGTTGATTCATCTGTTTATGTGTGGAAAAAAAATAAAGCGAAACCACTTGTAAATAATTAAAATTTTCTAACTTAATTAAGTAACAAAAAAAAAAGAAAAATAAAGGTATAATTTCATGCAATATTGGCATAAAACAAGTAATTTTAAGCATACTATTAAAACAATACCATTATGTATTAAGCATATTTATTTTCGACATATAAAACTACCCTTAGAATACTCTCCAAATAAATAATAATAATAACTATTATTATTAAAAATAAATGACTAAATAATATCAATCTTTAAATGTTAAATGCACTATCGGGTGCAACAAATTTCTTTAATGCCTTTGATTTTTATATTTTAAAAAGCAATCATTTAGTGTACCAAGAATGGCCAGCAATTCGTACCACCGGATTTATTATACCATGTACTTATTGATATTACAATAAAAAAAATGTTGTACTTGTGTGTATTGTTAAATTAACTACAAATTAGTTAAGTACATTGTGTAAAAAAAAACACTTTAGTGCTAATAAATTTGTATTTTCTTAAATGCTAATAGGTATATTATATTGATAAATATAAATTAATTAACATTCCATGCGAAATTGGTGTAAGTTAATTTTGAATGACACACAACTTATAGAAGATGACAAGAAGTATAACTTTATATGAAGATCAGCAGAAGAGCAAATGTATTAAAAAGCACTTTTAATTCTTAAGATAGTCATTGTATATAAGCTTAAGTCATTAATGTTTTTCTATTAACTATTTGTTTCCTACTAAACTTATTCTCGTTTGTTAAATTTTGGAAATATTTTGAATATGTTTTTTGCACTTAAAATTACCCAATCAGTGTTTTTATTAATTATTTAATTGAACTTTTTGATAGTAATAATAATAATAATAATATTAATTTTAAAATTAATATTTTTCATTTATTAATTTATTTTCTTTTTATAATTAAATAAAATTTAAATTCAATATGAATAGATTATTGAACTTTTATTAATATTAAATCTGAATAATCGAAATATTTTTTTTACAGGTCAAAAAAAAAAAATAATAATTATAAATAAATAAATAAATCAAAGAAGACTTAAAAAAAACGAAGATGAAATTAAAAAACGCGTAAATAGGACATTTTTCTTTAGCGTCTTTTTTTTTAAATTTATTACATTTTGTTGACCAGCTATATTTAACCGATTAAAATTAATAAAACAACTTAAAACACCGCAACCAGATTTTTTATACATATTAAAATTACACATTATTTTGTTAAAAATTTGGATAGATGTGTATATGTGTTTAGTTAAAGAGATACAAATATTTCACATTAAATCGCCATCTATTTTGATTATATAAAACAAGATATTATTTTTATTGAGACCGCTTATATATTTCTTATTTTATTTTTAAGCAGATTCCAAATCAATAAATATAGCTATAAGAATATAAAATAAAATTTAAGTAATTTTTATAAATTATATTTTCAATAAAAATTATTACAATTATTTTCAGGTATAAGAAAATTAAACGAACTACATTAAAGCTAATTTCTCAAAACAAATTAAGGTAATTAATTCATCATACTGAGAATAACAGCAGCCAAGTAAATTTCACTTTAAAAAATGTGTAATCAAATTTATAAAGAAAAATTGTTTACGCAATTAATATGCAAAATAGGACAAATAGAATAAAATTATACAGAGAAATGTGTTATTTCTTACCTTTTAAAATTTAAACTTAATTTCATTGATTTTATATATTTAATTAAAGTTTTTCTATTCTTAATTTTTTATTGTTCAATTTTTTATTAATAAAAAAAATTACATTATAACTATAAAACATTTCACACATTCACATTGTATTAAATTAAACATACATAGTGCTTATATATCCTTTTGTCTGAGAATAACTAATAAAATCTATTAAAATAACAATTGTTTAACATCAATATCCATAAGCACTGAATAAATAAACAAACAAAAATTGCTGGTAAACTTTATTATCACTTATATTTTGTTTTGTTTTCTTATTAATTTATTCACTACAATTTAAGATTATTATCATATTTTTTTTTTTAATAATAACACTTGCGTAAGTTTTATTTTTTATCATTATCAATGTAAACAAGGTTTACAGTATACAATTTAATAGCATTCCAAAATTATATTGTATATCCTTTAAATTATTAATTGTTTTAATGATTTTATTTCCTTTTTTTTTTCAATAACAATTTCTAATATCACATATGTATATACGAAAAAATTCTAGCATATTATTTTACGAATATTTCTTTAGTTTTCATGCACAATTTATAATATAAAATGATAACGGAATTTTTATTTAAAAATCAAATAAAAATAACAACGATAACATAAACATCATAAGCACTTAATAATTAATCATATATTTAAATCCATGTATACAAAGCAGTTATAAAACACTTTATAAAACTTCTTTTTTATATATATATATATATAATCAAATTATTTTGTATATTGTTAGATATACACAAAACATCACTAATCACAATGAACGTGACAATACTTTGAACATTTATTAGATTTATTTTAGGTATATTCGCCTTATTATTATTTTATTTGTTTCATATATTAAAATATTATTTAATATTTCAATTCTTTGATAATATGTCATACTTAAACTTTAAGTCCATTTGTATAATTTTTATAAATTTTCACTTAATAAATGTAAATATTTTATTACATGAATATGGAAAATTAATAATAATAATAATAATAATAATGAATATTTGAAAAATTATATAAGAAAAAGAGAAGTAACTGAATATATATTTATATATATATAAATATATAAATAATATATGTGTACATAATACGTATATATACATTATATATATATAGAAATGTATATATACATATATAGTTATATATATATATATATGTAGATGTTATACGGTGAAGAGTCAATTCACGACTGAAGGCCCATAGCAAAAGGTAATAACCGTCATCGAATTAAATAGAGCTGACTGATCAGTTGTTCTTTAATGAAAAAGCTTCACAAAAATTATTATTTATATTATTACGATATGTGTTGTGTTTATTCTGTGAACGATTATATAAAACAGAGTCGCATATATATATATATGATCGGACGTTAAGATTTTGTTACAATTAATGGCATTTATAGTAAATAAGTTTGATAAATTTACCTTAGTTTTTGTTACATTATATTTCGTTCAAGAGATGATCTTTATTTTTTATATACTTCACATGATCACTGTATTTTATTTACTAAAACTATTAAAGTTATTTTTTCGCAATCCCACTAATACTTATTTTTTTTTTTTATCTTTAACATTTCTTCTTTTGCTGCTTCTTCTTTTTCTTCTTCTTATTTTTCTGTTTTCTTCTTCTTCTTCTTTTTTTCATCTTCTCCTTTGTACCACCTTTTTTTTTGCTTTTTTATTATTATTATTATATTATTTGAACGCAAAATATCTTTAAATCAAGACACACAACAAAAAAAACTTTATTATTTTGGTGACTTATTTACAGCTCAGTAGAATAGTTTCAGTTTTATCGTGCTATCGAAATAAAAGTAATACAAGGTATCATTTTTGATAATGCAAGTAATCATTTTAATCAATAAAAATTTTTTTAAAAATTATTGTAAATATAAAATGTGTAATTTGTTATTTGAGAAAAAAAAAATACTTAATCTAAATAACATTTCGGTACTTAATCCATCCTTTATAATAAAATTTTATAATAATTTTAATATTATTTAAATGATATGCAAATTTAATTATTTGTTTTTATTTCTGTTTATTTTTATTTTTCTATAACATTATGATTAATAATTTATTATCTGTTTGGTAAATTATTATTTAAAGTGATATAATCTAAATTTTAACATTAGTTAAAAGCAGCATCACTTTAGTTTTTTTTTTAAAATCGTTTTGTATAAAAAAGTTGAAATAATAATTATTTTAAATTATTCAACATAATGCAAAAAATTATTATGTTTTATACAAAAATTATGTGAATACTCTTCTTCGAATTATTTTTCTTTTTTTTCGTGTTTAATGTAAAGTTCAATAAATGTTGTCATCTTATAATAAAAAATTTTACCAAAAAACAAAATATTCAGAAAATAAAGATGATCTACCAGGTTTTAAAGGTAACACAACCAACCTACGCATTTATTTGTTGACATTAAAAAAAATAAATAAATAAGTATTATAAAATGTCTGAAATTAAAAATATTTAATTTAATATCGTTCGTTTGTATGTAACGCTTAACCAAAAAAAAAAAAAATATTATATGTAACGGCTTTAAGAAAAAAAATCATTTCCTGAACACAGGGTTAATCATTTTATCGTTGTCAAAATTATTTTAACAAATGATTATTTTCTTTCTTCCAGCTTAAAATTATTATTTTAATAATTTATAATAAATTTATTTTAAAAGTTGAGCTGAAAAGAAAACATTTTTAACCAACCAACATATAACTAATGAATGAATAAATGTTTCACTCACACTCTGTTCGTCGTCTTAAACGGAATCACATTTAGAGATATTTCTTTTGTTTATTTATTTAAACGGCGTTTACGAAAAATTTTTATTATAAAATAGTTAAAAATTTGTGGGTAAGTTTATGCTTATAGGTAAAAAAAATGATAATGTTGTCTTCTTTAGAAGTTGAGAAAGTTCTTCTGAAAATTTTTAAATCAATAATGAGATTGTGAATGGGCTATTGTAACACCAGAAATAATTGCGCAAATTTTAAAAGCCTTTAAAGATTAGATAAACTGCCTGGTGCAATAACAACTAGCAAAAGTATCTAAAAAGACTTGCATCTATACAAGAAACCTAAAAATATCAAAAATTCGTCGTTCTAACGTTTCGTCGTTAGTTCTACTTTGGTTACTTAAGTTTATATGCTACATATATTAGCGAAAATTAAATGTTTTGTATTATCGTGTTGAACTCACATAATGATTGCTTATATATTAAGTAAATAAAATTTATTCACATCATAAAATTTTAATGAAAAACATACACATATAATCTAAGCAATTTGTTCTAATTTACTGTTTTTAAATACTCGTTAAGATCGAGTATTCTAATGTTTTCATTATGTTTATGCTTTTCTATTACGTTTCGCTATATTTACCGCACATATTTCATACAATATGATTTATTTATTTCAATTTCAATTTGTTACAAGAACTTCTGTTATTTGCAAAATGTTTTATTTTTAAACGAAAGAATCTTTAAACATATTTTCAATCCCACATTAGTAAGTTTTATTAATTTTATTATATCTTAATAAAAGAAAATTAGTTTTTAAGAAGCGAGAATAATATGAGACCGATAATCCTATCATCTAAGACTCAAATCAAGATTTATTATTTAATTTGAATTATATATAAAATTTTAAACTAAATATCGTGTGAATTTTGTGAAAGACGAAATCTATTTTAAAATTATTCTTTTCTTTTCTGTTGCTAAATATCTTAAAATCATTTACATAAATCCAAATTAACATATCAAGCATTAACAATTAAAGAATTTTTAATTATAAAATTTATAATAATGTAGAGTAAGTAAGTATATGTAAACAGGGCTAAGCAGTTTCATTTCGTTATACGAGTTTTTAAGAATCAAAATTAACCATAGCTGTCACTAAAACAATTAATTTCATTGTTTTATTGATATTTTTTTTTAAATTTGTCATTTAATTATTTATTTATCAAAGCTCTGCACATAGCATATAATACGGTTTACGTTGTCTCGTTTTACGCTGATTTGCTATAAAGCTCTTTTTTTAATGATTTTTTGTTTTAAATAATATTTACGGAATAAATTTAAGCTTTCTACTTATTATATTGCTTGATGCTTTATACTGTTTTTAATTCGTTAAATTAAATAAAAATTAATTCTTATTATTAAATAAGAATGCAATTTCATTGAAAGTAAAACTGAAAATAGACAACGAACAAGTTTACACAGCAAATTCAATTGTATTCAGAAAAATGTATATCTTCTGCAACAATATAATCAAATATGTGAACAAAATAAAGTGATGAAATGCAAATAATCAGTCTTTGAAGAAATGCAATTGGATCGATCACGAAACACTGTTGCTGTGTTTCTCCTTAATTCAAGCTTTATTTTCAAATACTCTTTTAATCTTATTGTATACATTGTTTTCTTTTTATTTAAAATATATAACTTATGACAATATAAAAAAAAATTAAATTGACCCCGATTAAAGCTTAGTTCGTTTAACGCTTTTTTCTTTATCGTGCATTAAGAGAGTAAAACCGTGATACTACTGTATTCTTTTAAAAATACCATTTTTATGACAAATTATTTTAAAATTTGAAAAAATAAAGAAATCACAGCATAATATTTTGTACATACATAAAAATATTTAATTATTTGAAATCAAATAACAAAACCTCGAAAAATATTTTGAACAAAATTATTAATTATCTTATCCTTGATTTATATAAAATCCTTTTATCTACTTTGTTTAAATCTTTCGAAACTATAAATTTTTTCCAAATCACTTAATAAAAACTAAAGTTTTTAAGTTAAGCCGATTCACTTAATGGTGAAATTTGAAAAGAAAGAAACAAATCAAGATTCGAAATCATCATGCATGTTAATTTTTTTTTTTTATATATATTTCTTGTTGCAATTTTTTTTTATTAAAACTTATAGCTGCAAACTTTAATAATCATTTATTTATTTGTTTATATACACATTCTTTGAATTTATTAACATGTTATTCATGATATCATTTAAAATAAATTGAAACCAGATTCATATTTGTATAAAGGAGAGATTTTATAATAACTCCTATATTTCAATGATAATAAAAATTATGAATATAACATATATGTTGTATATAAGACAAGAGTTAAATCTGTTTTTTTATTTTAAATGAAAAATAGCAAGTCGAATCAGTAAATTTCTTTAAATGTAACAAAAATGTACTTAAATTAATTTTTTTTTTCATTTATTAACATGTTTATTTATCATTATATTTTTCAGTAATAATGTTTGTAAATTCAACAGAGATTATCATATATAATACTTCCAAATTAACGATGTTTAATTTTTCGTTAAAATGTTAAATTATATTATTAATTGAACAAATCATCACTAATTTATTTATTTATTCATAAAAGTGATGTTTTAAAACTAAATTTAATTAGGTTCGTTTATTATTTTTTTATATTTCTATTAAAATCACATTTTACTATATCCAGAGACAATAATGTTATACAACACAAAGAATTTGTCTCATTATTAATTATTATTTTTTGCATTGTAATGTTTTTAAAAGAATTATTATAAAAGAGTTGTCGGTACAAATTTTTTGGTGTTTCTATCTCTGCAAATATGATCTGGATCATGTCACTAATATTAAACATCAAAAAGTCAAAAAAACATAAATTTTTTAATAAAATTCTAATTGGCATGTTTATATATTATAACAGCTACTTTATAATTATGATTAAATACTGTCTTATTAATAGATTATTATTTGTTGTCAAAACATTATCACCTTTCATTTTTATTTTGTGCATACAAAAAGATAAACACAGTAAATAGATGCTAAGGAAAATAAAATAACAATAAATAAATTATTTCACTTATTTTTTTTTTTTGATTCGTTAACTAAATAGGGGTTTTTCATTTTTGCTTTTTCCGTTATTGTGACACTGTATATTGTTTATTTATACTTTACTTATATTTATACCTTTTTAAAAATGTATTGTTCAAAATCATTCATGGGCTGTTAAACATTTATAATTTTTTTTTTTTTTGTTTAATAAATCCTTAACTTTAACTTAAATATTGTATTGATGACAAAACGATTAATATTTGTTTATCTGTTTATTTTAGTTGTGTTTTGAGGTTTTGTTTACTATTATGTACTAAACAAGAGATCTTCAAACTACGGTTTGCGGGCCAAACTCGGCAATGGACCTTTTCTTTATCTGGTCCGCGCATTAATATTAATTTTTAATGAAAAATAACCAGATTAAGAAATCTAATCACAAAATATATTTAGTTAATAAAATATAGAAATGTTAATAAAAAGCTTAGAGTGTAGATGTCTGGGCATGAATAAATTTTCTCTATAAAGCCCTTTTGTTAAAAACTTTGCCGAACACTGTACTACACAATGGCAAGCGAGACTAAGCATAAAGAAAAGAATGCAAAAATATGATTTGTTGTTTATTCATAAACTAAACAGACCCTTAACTTCATTTATAAATTTAGTTAAACAAATATAATCAACTGATTAACCATGATACAAGGGCTATAAGTTAATAAATTAAATACAAATAAAATATTATCGTCTTCTAATTTTTCTTCTTCATATGGTTATAGCAGAACGCTGTTATGATAATTACTATTTATATTTATATACTACTGGACGCCTTACAAACAAATGTCTAAAACAATCAAATTAATAATCTTTTTAATTTCTCGTTATTTTATAATAAACAGAATTTTACCATTTGCTAATTTTATTTTTGGGATAATAAAACAAGAAGTTACGACTGATGTCAATAAAATCAATTGTTTTGTTAATTTTCGACATATTTATGAAGTTTATGAAAAATTGTGATTTTGATCTATTCT
The DNA here is from genome assembly GCA_963942525.1 of Ptychoptera contaminata. NCBI lineage: Eukaryota > Metazoa > Arthropoda > Insecta > Diptera > Ptychopteridae > Ptychoptera > Ptychoptera contaminata. The sequence continues at coordinate 51,310,181 of OZ012636.1, forward strand.
GTTAAATGAAAAATAATATTTTAAGAATAGAATAACAAAGTAAACGAATAACACAAAATATATTGTAGACAAAATATGGGGCAAATGTACAAATACCACTCTAAATGTGTGGTATGTGTCTACCTATTGTTTGATTATTTTATTTTATTTGAATACCTTTCACCTTTTTAACACTCGTTGTTTCTTTTATTGTGACTTTGTTTATTGTAATATATTATGTTAGTCTTTCAACCATTTGTATGATTTTATTTAACAAAAGGAAAAAATAACGATGATCTATAATAAAAGAGGATATCTGATCAATAAAATGTTTTTTTTTTATCTACCTGAATTCTTCTGACTCTGCGATGTTCTTGTCTTTTTAATATGCTGCTAGTTATTTTTTTATATTTTGTGATCATTATAAGTATTTGATTACAATTGTTTCTTTTTTTTTTTTTTGTTTGGCATGTTTTATTTGTTAATCCTCAGTCGTCTTTAAAATAACATATATTGGTTTTTATAATTCATTTTTTATTATTTATAATTAAACTTATAAGACAACAAAATATTAGCTTAATTGTTTCTCTTTAAATTATCTCCTTTTTTTTGTATAACAAATCTATTAGATGTGATTTTTCGTTCTCTCTGTTAAATTATAATATTATTAAAGTTTATTCAGCAAACATTTTCTTAAGAGTGTGTTGAAATAACATAAAAACAATTAATTCTTTATCAAACATAGCTATAATATTATGTTAATTTTTATACTAATTTTAATTTAAATTTCAGTATTGTGTTTTTCTTACTAATTCAAAAAAAAATGTTATTGAACCTATTTGAATTTTAAATTATATTATGGATTTAGTTATTTGATAAAATAAAACCATAAGATGCAGTAATGTATATTTTTATTTTGTTTTACATAAACAATTTTAGAGGATGTCTCGAAGATGTAGCACAGCGTACTATATTTTTGGTGTGCGATTAATGAAATCGTCTTGATTTTACAATATTTTCATACTGTTTGGCTCTGTGCGTTTGTTCTAGCCGTATTTTCCCATAAAAGTTTTACGCAATTTTAAATTCTGAAATTCCGACACTTAAATAAAGTTTTAGTAGTTTTAATAGTGAATTCGGAATTCATAAATGTATTTTTAGTCGTATTGAATATATATTCTTTTAACCCAAAATTATTTTGTATTTTTGAGCTAGTTTTTTAATATTTCGTAAACAAATTTGAAATAGAATATTTTCTTTAATAAATTACCTTCAAGTTCACTTTAAAATGTCGTAGAAAAATAAAGAAAATGAATAAAATATAAAGCATTTAAAATAATTGTGCTTTTCTACCCATAAATAGTCGACGATAAACTAAACCACTTTGTTTTAATGTAATTCTAATAAACGATACATATTTCTCTCTTGCGTTACCAACGCCATCACACAAAAAAAGAATCTATATTGTAAACTCAATTATAAATTACTTTATATGCTTTTAAAAGTACTTATTTTGATTAAATTTCTATATTGTTTAATATGATGTTTATTATTTAAACTTCAGTACGTGATTAACATAATTTAGACTCTAGATATTTCACAAAAATTCAAAAAATAAATTTCTGAATCAAACAAGAGTAGAAAATATTGATATAAACATATAAAACATATAAACTCCAACAAGCACTGAATACTTTTTGTTAATAACTTGAAAAAAAAGATAGATCATTAAAATTAAGCCGGAAAGAATAAAAAAACACTTATTAATGACCTTGTTTAAAGATAATTAACAGCTAATAATTATAAAACGCAAAATCAAAAGTAATGTATAACCAAATAACAAATACATAAATATATTATTTAAATAATTATGTATTAATTGATCATTTAAATCAATTTTGGTCAGTCAATAAAATATAATAATTAATAATTTTATTTAATAAATAATATTCATTCTTCGTATATCTTATATAAACGATTTACTAGGTAATGTTAAACATCAAAAGAGTTTTTAATTATATAAAAAATAAATAATCGATTTTTCCCAAATACATATAATAAAATTGTTTTTCTTTTTTAGTGTTGTAATTATTTAAACTTCTTAAAGATAAAAACTTTTTTTGGAAAAACAGACCTTAATTTACCTAAAAGTAAAAGTTAAAGTTTTTCTTATCAGAAATTTGAATATTTTCTTATTTGCTTAGATAAAATTTTCTCATTCATTTGGTAAATAACTTTTATCAAAATTCTATTTCGTTATCGTATAACTTTGACGAAAATAACTACTCTGTAATAACCATTTCTTCTAAAGCACATTATTTATATTTAAAATTTTTGCATGATTTTCTTTCCATTAAAGCTTCCTAATAAAATATAATACGTAAATTTTAATCGAGTTACATTTTACCTATTTCGAAGTGTCTATGTTGTAATTGTGAATTTTAAATTTCTTTCAAACCAAAATAGGCTGCTGGCATTTTATGTAATCTGCATACCATAAAGCTTAGTCTCCCAAGTATAATTTACACGAATTTCTCCATTAAACTGATCTCTTAGATTGAAAATCATATTGACAAAAAAATAAAAACCGATAATAATCTATAAAGTTGAAAATAATGAAAAAGGTTTGAAAAGAAGCACCTTCATACAACGCATACCGAGTATTATTTAAGTCTTTTTATTATTTGAAAGCATAAAGCTAATATAGTTTAAAGTTTCTTAAAAAAAATTGTTTTTTTCTAACGTTAACCGTGAATAATGGACAAAAAAAACAAAGTAAAATTTTTCTTCTAATATCACTTTATTGATAAGAAAATACTCGCTAGCAGCAACAAACAGAAAGTTTATTTTCTTGATTTTAATAAGATTATAAATCTCTGTGATTATCCCAATTAAATAAAAACTCTTTATTTTTTTTTTTAATTTATGTATTTTATTAATAAAAAATATGCTTTATAAAATTAATTTATATTTTAAAATTACAAAAAAAAAACTTATTTTTTTAACTAAAAGATAATTAATAAAAATTTAATCATACATTAATGAAAAAAAAGCAAAACTTCAATAATATATTAGTAAGGGGATTAATCTTTAATAAAATAACTCAATAGTTTTCTGCTTTTTCAAAAAAATTTGTATAATAACTTAAAAATTTAAGAATAAATTGTACAATTTTTCATTTTAATACACAACCATTTGATTTAATTCAAACTCACTAAAATAAAATCAAAATATATAAAGAATTTATATAACATTCATCGATCTATGTTATTATAAATTATTTTAATATAACAATTTATATATGTTTGCTGGACAACTATTATTTTAGTCACATAAAATTTAAATCAGATTAAATCACTTGATTATTTTATTAATATTTAATAAAAATCATTGATTTGAATCAATTTTTTCTTATGTAGATTTTAGTGCATTCACTTAATATTTAAACATTTATAATAACAAAATTGGCTTGATCATGTATAAAAAGGCCGGCCTCTTAACTTTTAACTAATTTTAAACAATTTGAGTGGTTTACTTGTCTATTTCTTTTACTTATGTTATATTATGTGAAAATATTTAACCAGTGTTTCTGTGTTTTTTGACAAATTCAATTCTGCATTGAAAAACGTAAATTTCTGGAGATTTTGAAACCTAAATTTAATTTGCTTTAAACAAATGTTAATAGACAATTATTTGTTTAAATAAAATATGTAGTTTACACATGTTGGTAAAAAAATGTATGTATGCATGTATGTCGTATCAACAAAACTTATAATCTATAAAAAAAAATTTATTATAAAATAAACAATCTCACTCGCTTTAAATCTACGTATATTTTACTATATTTCGATAATTTACTTATAATTAATATATATCTATGTATGTATATATATTGAATTAATAATAAATTAATCAAATAACCAAGATTATATAATATAATTTTTTAATTTTTATAAATTGCACATACACATTAAAAACAAAAAAGTTATTGTATTTATTTAGATAGTTAAAATTTTATATCCTATCATCATACGGTGTCTTCACGAAATGTGTCGTTAACGTTCCTTTGCCTTTTACATAAATCGGTCCACGGCATTCACAGGCATAGCCAGCTGACATAAGGATTTGGGCAGTCGCGTCAGTTGCCTATTTCATTTTGAAAACATATTTTAAATCAGTTTTATTATAATGTGATATTCCATTAAGTGTACTCTTAAACAAAAACTCACTTGCATTCGTCCCATTACACCGCATGAATCCATTCGTGACGCCACATTAACTGTATTACTCCATATATCATATTGCGGTTTTTGTGCACCGATAACACCCGCAATTACTGGACCATGATTTAAACCGATTCTCAAACGAAATCTTTGAAATGATTCACGGTTTATTTGATCTAATGCCGACATCAAAGCTAAAGCAAACTCAACTAGTACAACAACTGTGTGCTCCTCTGTACGTTTAGCATCCTGAATAAATTAAATTAAAAATTAAATTAAATAATAATAAAAATAAATAATAATTTCATCTATACTAACCGCGGCTCCTTCTTCTTTTCCGGGGCGTAGACCCGAAGCTATCATATAAGTACTTCCTATTGTTTTAATTTTCTCTATGCCACTGAATTTCGGTTTTAATAGAAGCTATATTTTTAATATTAATATAAAATGTAATAAAAGAATCACAATGGTTTAAATTATTATATTTAATGCGTTTTCTTTCTTTCTTCTTTTTTTTTTTTGAAGAGCTAAAAATATTCCTTTACCTTATCAAAATCACAAATAATTTCATTTAGAAGTCTAAGACACTCTAAACCTTGCTTATTGACATCCGTCTCATCGTAAAATTCTTTATAATTTGGTATGGAGGCAAACATTACAGCAACGCATGAATAGCTTTCGTGATAGAGGTCATTAGATCTATCCTTTCGCAAAAAGTGTTGCGCAACGTGAGCGGGTAAAATATTTTCTAGAAGTATCTGATTTTTCAAAAATATTTTAATTGAAAATATATGTAGTTTAATTGAAGAGTAAAATAAAAAAAAACAAATTTATAAGCATACAAATCAACAATCTTGCAAACTATAATAAGCATAATTACAGTACCTTATTTATGCCTCGCATGGTCTCGACTTCTTCTTGTTCTACTTTAAGTTTGGCTTTCCAAAGAAAATCAGTACGAGAAACAAATTCACCCTGCCTATCCAACGTATGAAGCACTGCAGCAATTAGCAACAATAGAAGAATTCCTTGTAAAGCTAAAGGCCTTTTACATAATAGTAATTTATTGTAACTAAATTAATTCATAAATGATTATAGATATATGCAATTTTACTTGTTTAATGAGTGTTTACCGTCAAAACGCATAAACAAATCACTGCACCCAAGGACAGTACCTTGAACAATAATGCACAGCATCATCAAGCAAAATTTTAATACAAATCCACCGCGTAAGAAAGCAAAAATCGCCGCTAAACTTAGCGCACAGCAAAACAAATAACTTGTAGCAGTTTCTACAGAAGGATATTCTCTAAGGGATGGTAAATCTGTTGCATTTAAATACAAATCTAAAACAACTTCATCATCAAAATTAATCTAAATAAAATTATAAAAAAAAGTATTAGTCTATTTTGATTAAATAAAAAAATTGTATAAATAAAAGAGAAAATTACCACACTAAAAACTGCACAGGAAGCAATAAGTGAAACAGAAACTAAAAATATCGCTAATCGCAACGATCTTGTGCTGGCAATTACTTGTCCAGGACCATTATTGCCTGGTGGTGATGAATCGGACATTTGAGAGTTACTTAAATATAGAAAAATACTTAAAGAAATCATTGTAGCGCCGAAGGACCCAATAACGGCAATATTACTTTAAGTAAAATAAAAATATTATTATTTATTATAATTTGGTGATACACTAATAATTTATCTATCTAATTTACCTTTCTATTGAAATAAATTGAATAATAGCAATTGAGAGAAACATGATGAAGGAGCATATTAAATCAAATCGAAAATGAGGTTCAGGTTGTACACGGTACATTGTTTCTCGAGCCGAATTTCTGTACCACATAGTTAAAGGCCTTAATTCTTTTGGTGGGCCACAACAACTACAATCTGTACAAGTTTTTTCAGGTGGCAAAAGATTTGATTCAATCATTGCAATACTCTGTTTGTCAGAAAATAGGTAAATTAATAGAATAATAGAAAAAGGTAAATTAATGTATTATAAATCATAATATTCGATAAATGAATTATTTATACCGCAAGACCGATATTCTTGGCCATTGTAGAATCTGTTATATTTGCAAATGGTTTATCAGCACCCCAACATTCTACATATTTTGTCATCTTAGAAGAGGGACGGTTCCTTAAAGGTGGACCTCCAGGCGCAGCTATTTTGTTACAAATTAATAATTATTTAACAATTTTTTATAAATGCTTCTCTATAATATACATTGCATTTATATACAAAAAAAAAGATCTTACCAACTCCTCCCGGTGATCTTGTATTAATTCCATCGCCATTAGATATAGACAGTTTTCTCATGTCATTTAAAAATACCGCAGATGATCTTCTTCGTTCTGCGAATCCTATTAAGCCTTTTTTCAAAATTGTCATATCATAAAAAAATTCTTCCGAATATATACATCTAATGTTTATGCTAGTTATTATTTACCTTGAACAGAAAGTTTACGACGATCCTGACCCGTTACACTAACCCCATTTATCGACTCCGTAGGCAATGAAAGACAAGATTTTTGGTTATTGTCTTCCCCATTCTTGAAATCCCCATTAATAACTGGCGTCAATAAATTTGTTTTTGACTTAACTTCTTCGAATAATGGCTTTCTCACCTCTTCTGGTGTTTTCGGTATATCATCGGAGTCAGATTCAGTTATTGATATATGATTAATCGGTACATTTTCAAGAATAGTTTCCGCTTTACTATTTGTCTGATTCAACCCTAATTTTGAACCCAATTTTATTAAAACATTTGATGATTTCTATTATAAAGATAATATAATTATTATTATAAAATACAAATTAATATAAAACTTAGTTTATAGTAGAGACAACGCATGTAATATTATTTATTTAAATTATTTTATATATAAATGTATTATATTAAAATCATTAAGCGCATATTATCGTATTATAAATTAATTTTACTCTACTATTAAATTTATATCGAAAATTTAATGTTATTTAATAGTAAATATATTCATTAACTATTAAATAATAATTTAAACAATATTGTATTACGAATTGTTTATTTTTTTACGAAGAATATTCTTTTCAATTAAATCAAAATTTCATTATTAATTTCTAATTACTTGTTTGTTTCGTTTTCGTTAATTATATTTTTACATTAAATTAGCTGACAAGACATCATTACAAAAATTACTCAGATTGCATTTATTGATTATTAAATGAAGACTACATGTTATTCGAATATAAAACATGATTAATTTAATTGTATATTGACTAGAAGTTTTAAAATAAAAATACAAAACCACCATCAAACAAAAAAAAAGTATGTTTAACTGAATCTACTAAACCTCTTAACTTCTTATACTAGCAATAATAAATAGTGAAGATGTGAAAATTGTTTATTGAAACTCAATAAATATTTACACCGAGAAACGAATTTAATAAAAACTTAACTTATTTACCCATAAGAAAGATAAAAATCTTACCTTCGGTGGAATGATGAGATAAGTCTCTACTTTATGGTCTGCTAGGTAGGCTTCTCTTGATGATCCGTTACCTGGTTCAACTTCAAATTTATTACCCAGGTGTTCAAGCGTCGATTTTGTTATATGTACACGACTTTATTAAATCGTCAAATTTATAACCATTACTCATTTTTTTATTTATATAATGTAAAGTAATAAAAAAAAACATACCCAGCGACGCCACCACTTTCCATATGATTTGCTAATGTTACATCATCACTCCAGACATCAAATTGCCACTTACGTAACCCCAAAACTCCACATAAAACGTTTCCAGTATGAATACCAATTCGCATGTCAACGTTGAATCCGGTTGCCTCACGCACAACCCTTAAATCAAAAGCAATAAACATAGTTACTTGACTCTTAATAAAAATATATTTTCTATCCTTATAACTAAAAAGCACAGACTTAATTCACATATAAATACATTTTTAATTAAGTAATTATCAAGACTTTCTACTAGGATGTTTAATAGGACAATATTTCATATTTTTTAATTAAACTATATATTACTAATTACCTAAATTTGTATATTAAAACGTTTTATTTACCGTATCGCCTCTATCATTTGTAATCCCATATTTACACAATTTGCAGCGTGATGCGGTCTTGACACTGGCAAGCCAGATACACAGTAGTAACAATCTCCCAAAATTTTAATCCGTAAGCATTGATTTTCCTTGAAAAACGTGTGAAAAGAATTAATTTTTTAAGAAAGACGTATTGAATTGCTAATTTTCTATAACCATGTTATATTTATTATTAAAAAAAACCTTTAATTTTCTTTATCTTTAAAACTTTCAAAAATATTCTACCTGTGCAATTTGATCAAATCTGCCAAACAATTCATTTAATGTTTTTACCAAATCACTAGCTGTTAACTGTTCTGATAATGGTGTAAAATTAACAATATCGGCATAAAGTATGGACACATTATTGTGCCGTTGTACATGTAATTCATGAAAACGTGTCTGTTGGCCACCAGCACGTTGGCATGCATCAGCCATTTTTAGCATAATGCTCCGTTTCACCTACAACCATAATAGAAATAATAATAATAATAAAAATAATAATAGTCTTAACGTACTTCAGCAGCTATATATGCTGGTATAACGCTTAACAACAATTGTTCCTGCTGTTCTCTTTCGCATTCTAATTTTACCCGTTGTTCAATGCCAATACGTGTACCATCAACTGTTCGATTATGTGCTGCATCTGACATTATACGATAATACAAGCCACTTATACTAGCTGTTGCTAAAAGAATCACTTCTCCTATAAGCTTAATATTGAAAAATAATATATTCGTAAACTTATATAATTTTATTATTTTTAAAATAAAACCTGTTGAAAAAATAGGGGGTGATAATCATAAAGGTTTGATGCCAATCGATAAGTTAAATGCATCAATGACAACAGCACGGCTAGAACTAGAGAAACTGGCCATGATATCGGTAACATTGTATGAACTCCCTAAAAGCAGAATTGTTGTAATTTTTATTTCATCAGTTTTGCTTTAACTAAAATTATTATGATTATTGTGGTCAATCTTATCAAGTCCTTACAAGAATTAATGCAAATAATGAAAGCGGAGCAACACATCCTCCAACGACAGTAGCAACAGCACCTAAAGTGCCTGTCGTTAGTATAGCAAAAGTCAGCGCAGCTAATGGAGAATTCATGACTGCCGGAAATTGTAATGCAATAAGAATGGCACATGTTATCTCACATGCTATTGATAGTAACACTAAATCCAAGGGTAACTATTGAATTTTTAAGAAAATAGTTATATATTTATTGGTCATTAAAATATAGAAATTAGTATCGTAAAAAGCTCACCTGTGAACCTAATATAATTGTAATAATGGAAGCAACCAGTGATATGCTTAGGCCGGAAACAAATAACGATTTTCTTAAACGTTGACGATATCTTGTATATAGTTCGTCCAATTGTGAATTATCTCCTAAAATAATATATATATATGATAGAGTAAGATTGAACTTATTGTAAATTTATATACGATGTCTTGGACATTGGACATTTTCAATAAACAGAAATAATGACTATTAAAAAATAAATATGATAAGGATTAAAAACTATTAATAAAAATTATCTGTACTTCAGTTTTAAATCAATACTATAATTATACTATGCAATCCATTTAAACAATTTGCTTTTATAATATTTGCACAAGTGATTTATAGAAATATAATTATTAATATATTTTCATTTTGTCATTCATTTATTATTTTTTTTACCCTTATTTACATTTTTGTTTTCAATATAATGCGTATGTATATTTATCTAAACATTTGCAAAATGTAAATTTTTTAATTAATGGCATTTTCCGCAAGTATAGTTTCAATTAATTAATTTTATTTATATTAACTAAACAAAGATTAATTTTTTTTTTTTTAAAATACAATTTTAGTAAATGAATTTTATGTTTTTGTTATTTTAAAAAATTGCTATTTATTGGGAAAGTATCTTAAAAATTGATTTTGGTCAATATTTTTATAAAAATAGTCGGTATGCAATGTAATTTAAAGGGTATAACAGTGATTCGTATAACAATGGTCAGTATTTTTACAGCATTTTAAGTATTTTTTATTCAATTATTAGTAAATAACTAAATTCATTTATTTATGATTTTGTATTATTTTTTTAAATTAAGTTAGAATGTTAAATTATTACTTAAAAGATACTAAAATTAAATTTACATTGTATATAGTACTTTATAATATAATTAAATCATTTGAATAAGTTTTTATCAATAATAGACATAAAGTAGACTTGTCAGCATAGAAAATCGAATTATATTCATATATACTACACTATTTACTAAATATATTTTCAAAAAGTTGTATATTTATTTCATACTTATGTATTACAACAATAAAAGTAATAAAAGTAAAAAATTCCTATTAATATTTTTGTATTTCTTTTATACCATTTATTTGCTTACAATTTAAGTAACCCATCAATAAAATATTACACAAAAGCTTCTTATTGTTCTCTCAATGTTTTTATACTATTGGTAATACAATTTATAGATTAATAAGAATTTGTATAATAGAACGAAGAAACTTTATTATAATGCGGTCTTTTCTGCCTAATGAAAATAAGGACATTATTTTGGAAAAGCATCTTTTCTATAAATTAATTGCATGCTAAAAAAAATTACATCATGTATTCTCTATACCGTAGTACAATCATATTCATTTGTGAAATGGATAGAAGATATTTGTTAATTGAATTGTTTTGAAAATACACTCGAGTGCTGTGCGATTCAATATTTCTTATATACCACGGTGCATTGTCAATACATCTTGGGATTTCAATTAGCACGGTATTAACGTTTTTATAGGTAAAGTTAATGTGATGTGTTTTTGACTCATTAAGTTTGATACGCTTTGGCTTAATTTAGTCGCTAAGTGCATTAGTAGCTTTTTGAGTTTTCTATGTTGCTTCTTTGATATTATTTATGATTACTGTATCGTTCTTCGTCTATTATAGATAGGTCTCCCGTATGGGTGCTAGAACACTTTATTCTAGCCTTTTTGTATTTTTTCGGATTGAGCAATTGTTGCATAATTATCACTTTAATTTAGAAAGTTTAATAACGCATTATATTTGCACTTTGTAAAATATTAAATTGTCTTAAATAAAATATTACAACGATGAGAACCAATAAAAATTATATTAAAAGGATTTGTGTTTTTCTAGTAGCTACTAAAGGGACACATTCATTAGGGTTTTTTTTTATAAATTGTTATTAACAACAAAAACTCTAATTTAGCTTGCATAGCTTTAAATATTAGCTTTAACCATGAACATCTGATTCCAAGGAGGAAGCTAATATGTACAAAAAATATAAAAAGAAATTGGTTTAGGCTCACATATACAGAAATAACTGCTATAGCTTAAAATTATTGTCAATTCGTGAAATTTGTTTAAGAGAAAAGAATACTGAATTCCATAGGCAAAACGTACAAAATTTATGAATTTTATGTATTTTTGCGCTGGAAATATTAGACCGGAGGCTTTAAATATTAAAAAAAAAAAAAATAATAAACAAGACTGTAAGAATTTAACGTAAACGGTATATTGTCATTGTATTAAAAACTTTGTTATAGCTTTGTGCAAGGCCGGGAAACTCAGCTAGTATTTTAGAAAATAAATACTCATATAAACAATAATTCCTTTGCTTCTATTTTAATTTAGACTTATTCTTAAAAATTATAAAAATGATTTTATTATATAATGTATAAAAAAAATTAATTTATAAAAATAAGATTTAAAAAAATAAATAATACATTTTTATAATACATATAGCATTTATATGTATATTTTTAAACGCGTTAACGTGCATACACTTTATTACTTTATAATAATACGAAAATAGACTGAATTTATAGTATAAATATTTACATTGTAGGCGGGTTATTCGGTGCAAAACTTATAAATTCGTCGCTATTTTTATATATTTAAAATTTATTTTATTCATAATTTTTTAATTGAAAATGTTTTTAGATACTATAGAAATGTATTGTATAAATACATTGGGGTGATGATGTGACTTTTGATGTAGTGAAAGCTTTATTTCAAGAATAAAAAATTTATCGTTTTTTTTTTTAATCCAATCCATTTCATTGTTGTTATTTTTAAAAAGTAAATGTTTTATTTAAAAAATTATGGATGTATATTGCTATTATTTTTATTTTCCATTTAAGATTATTTTTTTAAATTATTTAAAATAATCAATAATTGAAATATGTCGCTAAAACAAGAGCGTTTTATTAAAAAATAAATTACATATTTTGTGAAAAATGAAACAGAATTATTGAAATGATTCTCTACTGGATTCTGCATAGAAATCATAATGGAAATGATTACTGATTGTATAATGTTTTCATATAAATATAATTAAAAAAGCATTTTTTACAGCTTTCCTAGTGAGTATTAAATATTCGTTACGATTTTTTTTATAACTAAAGGATAATTATATTCAAATCACGTATATAAATTTATTGCATTTCTTTTTTAACTTACTTTCGATTGAGACATTTTAATTCAGAAACAAAGCAAAGAAACGAAAACGATAGAGTTTCCTTTTTGCAGATTTGAAAATTTTTATATATTTTGATTTCTTTCCGTTTTATTTATTTTTTTTTACAGTGGGTTTAGATTATTTTTTTAGATTATTTAATATATTTTTAGATTTAGATACAAAGTGAACTATCTTATATTGAGAAACTGCTAAAGTTTCTCACTCTTTATAATTGACAAATATTCTTGATATCATTATTTATATATTTAATGCTAAACACGCAAAAACGATGCATAATTTAGAGTGATAAAATATATATAAATTATTCAAATATTCCCTTAAAAACAATTAATAATAAATTTTTCAACAAAATTACTTTTATGTTATGTTTTTGAATTACTCTTAAAGTTATGAATTACTATTAAAAATTTGAATAAAGTTTTTAAACTGCTATAAAAACAACATTGTTCTATAACATAATATTCTAATTGAGAATACTTGAAATTTTATAGATAACATACCTGGTACATCGCTATCATTATCATCGTCATCCTCCTTTGTGATATCACTAGGCATTTTGTAAAGTCTCACGCAGTTATAAACGTCTTCTTAAAATATTTTGTTATATTTATTTTAGTAAACGCAAATTTATTGTATTAGTTAGTTAAATTAATAGACTTAAGTATAGCATTCAGTCATATAAGCATTCATATAAAATTAACAAAAATACAAACACTTGAGATTTTTTCTGTATTCGATTCCATTTATAATAATTAACAAAATATATTAATATACAAAGTTATTATTTTAAAATATATATAGTGAAAAACTTAATACATAATAACCACATTCAAATATAATATATACGTGTGTTTAGTATAGTATTTTATTTCTCTTAAATAAAATTAGTACAAAAAATAACTAAAATTTGTTTCAATTTATATTATATGAGCTAATAATATAGCAAAAACAATAATATACATTCTAAGATGAATATTTAATATACCAAAAAAATGAATGTAAAATAATTGAATTGATAATAAAAATTGAGACAAACAAACATATTGCCTTCACCGTTTAAATGTAAATTTAAAAATGACTAAGTTGAGAATGCTGTTTAGCAGGTAACTAATTAACAATTAAAACAAAAATGGTTTACATATAGTATAAAAACTAATAATTGAAAATATTGATTTGTTTATATTAAATCTGGACTATCCAGATGCTATTTTCTTAAGACTTAAAAAAAACTCTTTATACACTTTTCTATGAAAAGCTGAATAAATAAATAATTAAAATTTAAATGCCGTGTTTCAGTAAAACAAGTAAAAAACAAATCTCAATAAATTAGCATTAATAGAATATTTGTGTGATGATTTTCGATCATTTTAATTAACAATAACAATACAAATTTAATTAATTAAAATCATATGTTTGTATTTTTTTTTTATTATTTGTGGCGAATTATTAGTTATGTTTAATGAACAGATTGTTTCATAAAATAGTTATTACTTATAAATTGATACGTTAAATTTTATTTTCATTTTATAATGATGCGAGAAACAAAGTTGACGTTAATTAAAAATTACAATATTCAATGTATTGTGTATATTCAACGATTTTAAATAATATTAAATTTGTATTAATTATTTAAAGTACAGTAAATAGAGAGTAAAGATTAAGAATTTAATATCAACAGTTGAAATATGAAGAGAAATTTAATAATTGCTTTAAAATAGAATTAACAGAATGTCTAACCAAACTACATTTAAGACTAGAGAAAGTATTTTTCTCATTTAAATAAAATAAATGAATTTAATTTTTTGGAAAATTGCGTTTAAGTATTTAATCCTTTAATAGTTGCAAGTTATATCTTTCGCTTCATTAAAAATATGAAATTAATTAAATTTTATTACTTAGAATAAATGATTTAGTAAAACGAAAAAATAATGAAAAATAGAATAATTTTCACATCAAGCAACAAAACAGCCTTTACACCTTATTTATTAAAATATTTTTTTTTGTTTAAATATAACTTTTATTTCACCACTACTAGCATGCACACTTAATTTACGAAAAAAAATATTCAAAAAGAAATAATAATTTTTTTTATAATTTATTTGTAGCAAAGCATTCATATTATTTTTAGTTTAAGTAAAATTAGCTTTAATTTCGTTGACAATATACATATGTATATAAATGTACATGTTTATAACAACTTATTTAATATATTTTATTCACAAAAAACAGTTTTTTTTTCTTTTTTTTATCATTCAAATTTAGTTTACATAGCAAAGTAAATACAAAAACAAATGTTATGGCATAATTTATTATACTATATTTACTTTACTTTTAGGTTTTAATTATGTTTTTTTTGTTGTATATACAGTATTTTTTATAATA
The DNA here is from genome assembly GCA_963942525.1 of Ptychoptera contaminata. Classification (NCBI taxonomy): domain Eukaryota; kingdom Metazoa; phylum Arthropoda; class Insecta; order Diptera; family Ptychopteridae; genus Ptychoptera; species Ptychoptera contaminata. The sequence continues at coordinate 51,325,364 of OZ012636.1, forward strand.
AGAAGAAGATATTTATTTATTATCAGATAAAATATTTACGAAAATTTAAACACTCACAAAATATATATATTTTTTTTAATTAACTAAATTATACATTATTCTATTTTAACATCCAAAATAAATTGTAATTATTATAAATATTTATTAATTAATTTTAAATGACCGGAAATTATTATTTTTATAGATAATATTATAAAAAAAAATAATAATTTTTCTATTGAACACTCAACACTCTTGATATTTAAATTTACATTTTTTGACCTAACTGTTAGACGTCGCGACGCAGACTAAACAAATATATTCAACTATATCGGTTGAATATGATTTAATTTTTTTTTTATTGGAGTGTACATACATTTTCAGATTTATAAATTTACTCTCAACGGAGCGTCGCCGCATAGGAAAATAAGTTTGTGAAATTAGTAAACATTCTACTATTTTGAGCAAATATATACAATAAATACTTTTGAAAATGTAATCATTTGAAATTTTAATTGTAAGCAACACATTTAAAAATGTGCTATAGCCTTAAAGTAAATTAAAAGCAACAGATTATTATTATTTTTTATATACAATTAAAATAATAATAATAATAATAATAATAACACAAATATTAATAATAATAATAATAAAAATACACCATAAAAAAAATCAAAGTGGCAACTTTGTAATTTTTATTTATTGATATAAAATAATCTTAGCTAAAATATTAAAGATACAAAAACACGAAACGTAACATATGTTTTATTCAACATATCCAAATAATATTTATATATAATATACACAAATATATTTAACAATACTAATTCACTTGCTTATTATTATTATTATTTTTTTTTATTTTGATGTACAAATTTAAAGAAAAAGATAAGTTGTGTGTAATTCTGAATTTTTTTTTTACGAATAATCCATTTTAATTTATTTCAATGATAAGTTTCGTATCACAAAAAAAATATATATATTTAATAATAATAATGGCCTTAAGCACCAAAATCTTTTTATTAATCGATGAATAAGTACTTAAAACAAAATATGAAACGGCACGGTAAAATTTCCATATATTTTCGTATATCTTATACAAATCTAATTGATTTTTTGCTTTTTTTTTATTTTCTTTACAACTGAAATATTATAAATGAAATATTTATTATTATTATATTTTGAACGTTTATGATATAGTTTAAATACTTATAGATTTTTTATTAATTATCCATTATTTTCATGATTTAATTAGAAATAAAAATCACCGTTTCGATTTATACAAAGTATTTTTAAGCACATAGAAATTATGACATTAAAATTAGCATTAAAAAACGAGGAAATTAACGCTGTAATAATATTTTCTTATTCAAAATAATACATCTTTTATGAATATATAATAATAATAGTTTTTTTGTAGATTTTTTTATGCACAATTTATTTTAAACATAAAAAAATATTTATTAAGCATTAAAGTCGTAGAAATGGTATTTTTAAGTCCGCTTTATTACTAAAAACAAAGCTTTAAGGCATTACAAAATGTATCTATATTGTAACAAAACAATATTTAATTCTTTATCTAAATTAAAATATCAGTAAGTCTATATTTACCTTGATCTATCACAGTGTTCGGCCAGTTAGTATACTCGAAGATATTTAATTGAGTAAACCTTTTCAAAAAGTTTATAATTTTATTTCGATTACAGTAGAATAAGAAACCACGACTCTTAAAAATTGATTATTTGATAATTGTATTTTATTATTTATCTATTAAATAAATAGAACAAATTCGTTATTAATCATAGATTATTATATTACATGAATGAAATTGATGTGAAGCAACGATTGGTGCCAATATATCATCTACCTGTTACCTGCTGTTACATAGAATTAGAAAATGCACCAAAAACTCAGCATAATATTTAATAAAATTCTGGAAATTTGTTACACTAACAAAGTATTCAATTAAAAAAAGCTTTATGATTATTATCAATATGCAGCACAACGTACTACTGTTAATCAATGTATTCAACAATAAAACACAATCACTGCTGCCAGGTTGATTAGAGCAAGTTTTTACTATTATATACAATTGCATACAACGACTGCATCTACAAATCAATGAAAAATGAACTGCAAATTTTATTGTGAAACTTATTCGTTATTATTTTTGATAAATAAATATGACATTGTGACTTTTTTTTATGTTATATAAATAACTTAAATTTAAAATGGTTTACTTGTCTATAGTAATAAATAATAATATAAAATATTTATAACCTTGATTGATACCGTTGATACTACGTTTAAAAAGCAGTTTAATTAAAACAATAATAAAGTATATATAATAAAAGATATTCTTGTTTATTTTTTTAACATCTATTGTATTTTGTCTGTGCTTTTAGAAATAATGAAAGCTTGTTTAGACTACTTTAAGGCTGTTTAAAATATAATCTTTATAAGGATAATAACTTTGAATTAATTAAACATATTCATGACAAATATTTGTGCATAAAATCTTATATTGTTTAGGTGAATCGACGCTGTTTAGGTGAATTTAATATATTCGTGATTTTCTGATTATTAATTGCTCTTTGTTTCGGTGCCTCATACCTGATAGCAATATGGTCGGAAGTAGGATCTATGTATGCGGAGGCGAACCAAGGACTCTTATTCTGGTAAAGTTCAGCCAAAACTTATAGTTACTTAAACTTAAAGTTTTGTTTTAGTTAACGCCGTGTTTAGTTATCAACGAATTTCTTTACCTAAATTATATTATCCTACACAAATCCTTATACATACCTCTAGGTGGTTTAATGTCTCGCCAGCTTCTACCAAAACATCTAAGTACAAATTACAAATTTAAAATAGCATTGAAATAAATGGGTTGTGATAAAATTTGGACCACAGCATCGTAAATTTTAAAATATTATAACATCAAAGTTATAAATAAGACAACAAGATTAAAATGGTAATAAAAAAAAGAATACAATTTTTATAATTTTCCTTTTTAATAATATTAAATTTATAGCAAATATTTAAACCACATATACAGATTTTAAATTTATTCTAACTTCAAGCTGTATTTGTTTTGACGTACATACTTCATTATGTGTTTGGCGTTGTCAGACATTTAATGACAGCAGCTGTTTAAGAGTTAGTTTATCTGGCGCAAATAAATTTTAAACTGTTTTATAATTAAAGAATAAAATTATTTGACTTATGTATTTTAAACAAATAAAATGCTTACATCAAAATCAAAAGTTTCTACTGAGTGGAAACGCCGAGTAAAAAATGAATATATTCGCATTAGACAACAAAAAAGGGTTAAACGTGCTGAAGATGTGAAATGTGCTTGGAGTAAAAATAGGTTTATTATTTATATTATAAGTAATAAGTTCTGCTCTTTTAAAAATATATTTTCGTTATCAATTTTCTTAAAGAAATCAAACAGTTGAGAATTTAAATGAAGAGTATGGCCAGTGGAATGCTAATAGCGCCATATGGAATCCAAAGGATGATGATCCACCGCATATCGCCTGCATGAAAATAGCTATAATTGTTGGATCTGAAGGTAAAATTTTTAAAAAGAGTCTGAAAATAAATGCTTTCATAAATTGTGTTTCTAGGAGATATTCAAAATGTGCCAATTCGAGTAATCAATGCAGTTACACCGATTCCAACAATGTATACTTGGGCACCGACACAACAAAATTTTATGGTCGAAGATGAAACTGTTTTACATAATATTCCGTATATGGGTGACGAAGTGCTGGATCAGGATGGCACGTTTATAGAAGAATTAATTAAAAATTATGATGGAAAAGTTCATGGTGATAAAGAAGGCGGTTTCATGGATGACTTAATTTTTGTAGAGCTAGTTCATGCACTAATGAAATTTCAAAACAAAGATTTAGATAATGACACACCTGAAAACGTATCAACAGTTGACATAAAGAATGAAGAGACGGTAGAAAATAAAAAAATAGACGAACAATTATCACATCCGTTAATCGAGAGTGAAACAAATATTAAAAATGAAATACTATTTAAATGTATATCAAGTGATGATAAACCTTTTCCTACTGCAATTATATTCCAAGCAATAAGTTCACAGTTTCCAGATAAAGGAACTGCGGAGGAATTAAGGGAAAAGTATAATATTTAATTTTATAGTTATTCTGTTTTTTTTTTTAATTTATTAAAATTTAAAAATATAGGTACATTGAACTGACTGAAAGAACTGATCCAGACAGACCTCCGGAATGTACACCGAATATAGATGGTCCCAAAGCTGAAAGTGTCTCTCGAGAACAAACTCTGCATTCATTTCATACGTTATTTTGCAGACGTTGCTTTAAATACGATTGTTTTCTTCATCGTAAGTTTTTTATAACCAATTTTTTATTTCATTTAAAAGTATTCTTGTTTTTAATTTGCGATTTTATCCTAAAATATAAACAAATAAAATAATATATATTCATAAAAAAAAAACATGCATCAGGACACCAACTGTCTGGTGAGTGATTACTCAATAAAAAATTGAATGTTCATAAAAAAAAATATAAATTTCTGCAGAATACGAATAAGACCATAAAATAATTTTTAAGTTTATTTCGAGGTTATAATCTATTGTTTTTAAAGGTGTACAAACAGGGCATCCAGGACCCAACTTACAAAGGCGACGTTTTCCTGAATTAAAACAATTCTCTGAGCCTTGCAGCATTGCATGTTATATGCTTCTAGTAATTATTTGTTGGCACAAAATTTTAAGAATTTTTAACGTCTTTATATTTATTTATTAGGAAGGAATGAAAGAGAAATTAGCAGCTGATATTAAAGAACGTCCGCCAAATGATTCAAGTAATGAAGTTAGTTCAGACGACAGTAATGATAGCAATAGTCACGATAGTAAAGATTCTCAAACAAACAAAGTTCCACCAGCGACAGGAACATCTTCCGCGGAGTATTCATCTATTGCTGGAATGGTTAACAATTCAAATACTCATTGTGAATGGACTGGATCTGATCAATCGCTTTATCGTGGTTTACATAAAGTATTTTTATCAAATTACTGTGCTATTGCTCAGGTTATGTTGACTAAAACATGCCAACAGGTACTTAAAACTCATTTTTATCATTTTAAACTAATTTTATCATCTTTAACATTTTTCAAGGTATACGAATTTTCACAAAAAGAAGCAGCCGATATACCCGGTGAAGAAATACGACAAGACTACACTCCACCTCGTAAAAAGAAGAAAAAACATCGTTTATGGTCAATGCATTGTCGCAAAATACAATTAAAAAAGGATTCAAGTTCCAATCATGTTTATAATTTTATTCCATGTGATCATGATGGACAATGTGACGGTACATGCAGTTGTGTACAGTCTCAGAATTTTTGTGAGAAATTTTGTAATTGTAGCGGTGACTGTCAGAATCGTTTCCCTGGCTGTCGTTGCAAGGCACAATGCAATACAAAACAATGTCCATGTTATTTAGCTGTAAGAGAATGCGATCCAGATTTATGTCAGACATGCGGTGCTGATCAATTTACATTAACTAAAATAACGTGTAAAAATGTTAGTGTTCAACGTGGATTACGTAAGACATTTTATCGTTTCAAATGTATTATCAATTTTAATCATATTAAATATTTGGAGGTTTTTCAGACAAGCATCTACTCATGGCACCGTCCGATGTTGCAGGTTGGGGTATATTTTTAAAAGAAAGTGCACAAAAAAATGAGTTTATATCTGAATATTGTGGTGAAATCATATCCCAAGAAGAAGCTGATCGGCGTGGCAAAGTCTATGATAAATATATGTGCAGTTTTTTATTTAATTTAAATAATGGTATATATTTCATTGTATAAAAAAATATTTCATATTAATTTTATTGTAATTATAGATTTTGTTGTGGATGCAACCCGAAAAGGAAATAAAATTCGTTTTGCAAATCATTCAATAAATCCAAATTGTTATGCAAAAGTTATGATGGTTAATGGAGATCATCGTATTGGCATTTTTGCAAAACGTGCGATACAGCCAGGAGAAGAATTATTCTTTGATTATAGGTAAAATCAATGATATTTTTAAATTGTGAATCAATTATAATACAATTAATTTTTTAATTAAGGTACGGCCCAACGGAACAACTTAAGTTTGTTGGTATTGAAAGAGAAATGGAGTTTCTTTAAAAAATATATTTTAATATTATGAACTGAAATTTTGTTAATAATGATTTATGAATTATAATGATAATATATTATTAACTTCTTATTAAAAAATATTTTGTTTTATTTAGTTTTAGCAATATTAGCAATTATGGGTTTCGGTCGCGATTTAAATATTAATTTCTTTTTTACAATTGCATTAATTCGGTATTCTGTTTTATGTTTAGTTTTATATTCAATTTGCACAGAAGTATCCAGTATTGTTTTATTATTAACTTGTGTCAAATCCAAATTTATTGTTTCATCTAAATTACAATTATCGTGCATTTCCATTTTCTCTAGTACAGCAAAGGGATGATCTAACTTTTGTTCTTTTCCATGCAATATATGATGACCGATTATTAGTATTGGCTGACCACACTTATTGTAACACAAGTCTCCAATAAATAAACCACCCATTATAATATCACCTCGAACTTCTAAATCACCTTGCAATTCTATAATACCCCACTCATCTACACCATTTTCGGTGATATCTCTGTAACAATAAAAATACAAAAAATTACATTAATTTTTTATAAACTTATTAAATTAAAAATCGCATTTATATGAAATAGAATTAAACAAAAACATTTATTATATGAAATTTAAATACAAATATATGATATTACAATGGCATTATATTATCCTCTGAATTTCTTGAAAAGTGGATGTAAATGATCACCGCGCTTCTTCTTATATTCATAAAATACACCATCATCAGCGCCAGCTACTGATGATATAGCACTGCCTCGTTTAGAACCTCCATCACCTGGTATTTTCTCATCCTCACAATCAGTATCACTTGCTGCGAGTACTTGTTGCAATAATAAACTCTGTTCTTCTACAGTCTTATAATATAAATCATTATCTGTATCCATCCCAGTTAAATGCGTTATTACTTTATAACTGTAACCTTGGTTAACTAAAAACCGTTGTCTTTTTCTGGAATAACTCATTTCCATTGTGTCTTGTGAAACTAATGTGTAGAAAAATGCGTTGTATTCGTCTACAACTGCCCCCTTCTTAGCTCTTAAAATACGCCCAAGACGCTGTGCTTCTTGACGCCGGGAACCACCATGCGATGATATTTGAATCAAAACATTTGCTTCAGGCAAATCAAAACTAGTATCAGCTACTTTACTTACAAAAATCGTATTTACTTTGGAATTAAATTTAAAATTTTGTAAAATTTGTATTCTTTCATTTTGTGTTGTAGGTCCATAAATGTACGGTTTATTCATTTTGATGGCGTAATGTTTTAATGCAAATACATTATCACTAAAAACAATCGTTTTGTCACCACGCTGTTCGTGGTATCTTATTAAAAATTGGCAACTTCGGAATTTTGAAGGATTCATAACATACAGAAGCATTTTTTTAGAGGTTTTTGTAACTAAGTATTCTCGATAAAATTCGGGACTCATTGGACACCATACTTCAGCACATTGGACACGCGCAATAAAACCTTTCTTTTGTAATTCTAACCAATTAGCTTCATATAATTTTGGGCCAATTAAAAAATTTAAGTCAGCAATTTTATCGTCCTCACGCAAAAGTGTAGCAGTTAAACCAAGTTTGCAATGACTTTGCACAAGTGTTAAAACTCTTCGAAACATTTTTGCAGGAATTGTATGTACTTCATCTAATACCATTATTCCCCATTCTTGTTCTTGCAACCAACGCATTGTTTGCTCTGCTTCCCATGAGCGCTTTTGTGTATGCGTTATCATAGAATAAGTCGTTACCTATAATAAACAATGGGTAAGATATATATCGTTTCATTTATATAATATAATTTACCAAAACTCCACAACCCATAGGCTTATCTTTAGCTTCGGAAGTGAAACGGCAAATCATACTATCGTCTGCTGTTGACCACATTTTAAACTGTTGCTTCCATTGTTCTACGGAAACACCACTGTTGCACAAAATCAGTGCACGTTTTCTTACCGTACAACATGCAGTTACTCCGACCAAAGATTTACCAGCCCCACAAGGTAATACAATAACTCCGGAACGTGCACGACCGTTGCCAAACATTTTTCTTAAACTTTTTTCTTGGTATGGCCGTAAAACTGCCGCTGGCTAGAAATATTTAATTTTATGAAATTTTTTTTTAATCACTATTATAAGCTTGCTCGAAAATATTACCTTAAGATCAATATTTATGTCAGGATTAATAGTGTCGTTCCTAAAATCATATTCGGCTAAAAGAGGATGATCAATTTCAATACAACGTTTTTGCAATATTTCAATTTTTTCTTGGTTGACTTCAAAGGATACAGTTCTTTGATTGTTCTCTTCTTCTTCCTCCTCCTCGTTGTCAATTTTATCATAAAAATTCGTTATATCTTGATTTTCTGAACGTAGTGTTCCACTTGATTCAATTTTAGCCTCAACTCCATTTGTTGCAGTTTTTGTTACTCCAAAAGGTGTGGGTAGTTTATTATCTTGCACTTGTGTTATAAAACCATCACTTACATCGTCCGTACGTCTCAAGCGACACTCTTGTACGATGGGATCTTTTAAAAGTTTTTGTAATACTTCAGGATATGGGCTTTCAACAAAATATTTATTATGTTTTAAAATTAACTTTACTTTGCCATAAGAAAATGTGCATAGTTGTATAAATTCTACAATTCCTTGAGGAATTGAAGTTTTGCTCAATCGCTTTAAATATTCAATGATATCATTAGTTAATAAACCAACAGAAACTGCCGCATATAAACTGTATGCTGTTAATTTGTATTCATGGATATGTTCAGGGCGACATACAGGTTCCGATATTGCAATAAGGAAATCATGTGCATGTTTATATTCAGGAGAAAATGATTCCAGAAATATGTGGCCGTTTGGTGCTACCCACAGAGGACGTGTTCCATGGTCATTTTTTAAATCCATTTGAGTTCTATAATCTTTTGCACCGTATTCATCTTCTAATATACCGTCATCATTTTTTTCAACATTTTTACTAGCAGCACCCGGAACACCATCCATGTCAATGTTGTTATCATCATCTTGCTCTGCAATTGTGCTGTATGCTTCATCTTCTATTTTTTTTTTCTTTACTATAATGCCAAATAACGTATCAATCCTTAAATTTTACACAAACAAAACTAAATATTTACCAAATTTATCACTATAATTTGATTTGGCTTCTTTAGATTTAGAAGATTTTTTTGGTGGCCCCATTTAAACGTTATTATTTATCTACAATAAAATTCTATTTATTTTAATTTATAATGTATAGTATTACTTACAAGCAACTTACTTTTTAATATAATTTTTTAAATCACTTATGTTTTTAATAAAAACCTATATGACAGAACATTCACCAAATTTGACTAGTTAATTTAGTTCAGAGTTTCTCAACCTGTTTTGGTTGACAGCACACTAAATATGTCAGGAATTATATTCGGCACACTTGAATATGATAAATGTTTTATAATAAAATAAAACAAATTAATTATTTACAAAATTTATTCAATGAAAAAGCTGAACTTCAGTTTTCTTCACTAAATAATATCCAAACGACGTTTGTAAGAAGTCATTCTAAATCGCATAACACAAATGTAATGTTAATAATTTGTCAAAAACACTCGCGGCACATTTGAAAAACGCGCGTGGAACTAAGTTGGAAAATAATAAATTACTTATATGTTTTAATTGCACAATAGATTATCTATGCAAAAAACCAATGGATTTATATTCCTTTTGATTAACTTCTGATAGTATGAATAAAATCTTGTGTCATTTTTTTGTTTCAGAATTAAAAATTCATCAAATTGAATTTTGACTTTTTTTGACGTTTCAAATTCAAAAAGCAATGGGATACAAATTATATTGCACAAACTATTTAATAAGATATTTCTATCTTACAATTATATTTAATGCTAATATTTAATAAAAAAACAGTATACTTACGTTTTTATAAAAATTGGCATATTTAACAACTATTTGTTATACTTGTATATATTTAGTAACATCAATATATAATTACCAAATTGTCTTTACTATTGCTTTTAAAGTAAACAAAAACTTAAGGGAAAAGTAGAACATAAGTAAAAGTAAAATTGTAGAACGCAAAGTGATCATTCAGCCAACCGAATCGTATCATCATTTTTAAAGCGCTCTAAGCAAGATTCTGTTGAACAATATTTTTGTACATTTTATTTCATTAAAAAATTGGGATGAATAAAAAAGTATGCTTTATAGTATTTTATTGTATTTTGCAATCTATGGTTTATAATAAGTTATTTTAATTTATTATACAAAAAAAATAATCAGCATCACTATACTTATTATTACTCATGTGAAAAACCTTATGTTTATGATTTTTTTATGATCTACCTTTTAGTCCACTGAACTAAAAATGTTGCCTATCGGTTTTTAAAATTCTATAAGCATTGCGCCCCACCCAAATTGAAATAAAGCAATTCATTAAAATAAATTTTCATCGGCTGTCATTGCCTAATTTTAGTGTTATTAATATTTAAATATTATTCTTTTTTGTAATATTTGTATTTTAATAAAATATTAAGTTTAGTTATTTTAAATAATTATCGCAAATAATATATAAAATGTAAGTATACATTTAGTTAACCAATTTAGCCTAACATGTTAGTCGATGCATTGCAAAAAATTGCAATCTTTAAAGAATGTTATTTATTTATTTAATTATGCATGCTTGAATTTACGATTTTAAATTTAAACTAAAAATGATCCTTATACATATATGCTATTAAGATTTTACAAAACTTTATGCTTTTTATCATATCAATTCATTTTATAGTTTTAAGAACTAAACATAAAAAATAAATCTAGATTATAAAAAAATAACAATTTTATTTTAATTACATTTTTAAATAACAAGTTAGGTCTTTAATAAACTGCAAAAGAAAATTGAAATAAAGTAAATTATCCTTTTTGTATTTATGATTATTATTCTATAAATAAATTTTTAATTTCAAAAAAACCTGATGTGAACAGCAAAAGAAATTTGTCTAAACAAAAAGAAACAGATAAATAAGTAAAAGATGTCTGCAACTGTACATGAAGGTGGTGATAATAATCCAGAAGTAGATGCTGAATTAGATGTAAATTACCAGCCACCACCACAAAAGACTATTGAAGAAATAATGGCTACTGACACGGATGATGAAAGTTTAAAAAAATACAAAGAAGCCTTATTGGGCGCTGCTCAATCGGAAAAAATTGTAATAGGTATAAATTAAATAATACATGGACCTAAATTAATTTTATACATTTATTTAAATTCATAAAATCCTAAATGTTTAACTCTAATTAGTTATATATTGTCAGCTCCTCTTTTCATATAAAATTTATTTGAAATTTAGATTTTTAATCCTTTTTTAATTCTAATCTTTATTAAATTTACTTAGAAAATGCTTTACGATTGCGAATGTAACTAAATTTGTAATAATAAACTGATTTCTATTTGTTTTTTCTTTGTGCAACAGATGAATCAGATCCACGAAAAGTAATTGTTAAAAAGTTAGCATTATGTGTTCCCGGTCGAGAAGATATGGAATTAGATTTGTCCGGTGATATATCAAAATTGAAAAAAAAAGTGTGATACTAAAATGTTTTTATAAATAGAATTTGAATATAAATTATTTAACTATTTTTATAGGTGTTTACTATTAAAGAAGGTGTACAATATAAAATACGTATAGATTTTATTGTTCAGCGCGATATTGTCCATGGTTTAAAATATGTACAAAAAACATTTAGAGTGGGTGTACCAGGTATTTTATGTTTTATTATATTTTTAAAAAAAATTTCTATAAATAAAATTACAAACACTAATTTCTTGCAAATCAATTTGTTTTTTATAAAATAATTACAAAACATTGGCTTATTTTTTGTTAGAATGGGTTGTGTTGTTTTAAATCCCTTGATTATTTTGTAAATTAACTATAAATTGTAAAAGTCTTGAGAATTTAGTTTAATTATTTAATATTAATTAAAATTTTAACTAAACATAACTAATGAAAATTCATTTTGTAGTAGATAAAATGACCCAAATGGTTGGCTCATATCCTCCGAAAAAAGAAATTCAAAATTATTTAACACCATTTGAAGAAGCACCATGCGGTTTAATAGCTCGTGGTACTTATTCTGTTACATCTTTATTCACGGATGATGACAAAAATGAGCATCTTAAATGGGATTGGAGTTTTGAAATAAAAAAAGACTGGAATTAAAAGAAAAAACTTATGAAAAAATGATAAAACGCAAAATTTATTGATTATTTTTTAGCACAAAAATAATTATAAAATGATAAAACGCTATAACAAAAAAAAATCCAGAGATAATAAAAGTTGTTTATTTTATTTGTGATTATTTTAACTTCGAAACTTTATTGGGTTTTTAATTTTGTAAAAATATCTAATGAAATAGTGTAAATTTATTATCTACTACTTAGTGCTTATTCAAAATAACTTATAAAAATATTATTCCTATTCATTAATTTTTATTTTAAAATTTTTAATGCATTCTTTGCAAAATTTTTGTTCTATGTTAAAAAAAAATAAAAAAAAGTAATATTTCCTGAAAGCTTAAAATGTAAATAACAAAAAAAAATTAATAAGGATATGAAAAAAAAAATTAATATTATAATTTAGTAATTGTGCAAAAACAAGCAATAATTTGTTTTTAATTTTTTTTATGTGCATTTAATATATCTAATTATTAAAACTAAATAAAAAAGTATAACTATTAAAAATCAAGTAGTTTTAATTATTTTTGTATTAAAAAAATATTGAATAAGTATTATTTATCCATGCAAGAAAAAAATATAAAATTCAATTGGAATTATAGGCATTTATTAAAATTAATTATAAATTCATCTATGCTTTAAAAAATAAAATAAAAATTCAATATAATATTAATAAATAACTTTCACTTAATTAGAATTTCATAAATAAAAAAAAAAATAAAAAGCAAAAGAGAAAATAGTTGAGTATATTAATTATAAGTATTGATCAGTAAGAAAATGTTATATGTATTTCGCATATGTAAAATAATTACAATGATAACAGATATAAATATCAATAATTATATACAAATATAATATTTAAATGCCTTGAGAAATTATAGAGATTACAATATCATATTAAAATAAAGAAAAAAAGAAATATTTTTTGTATCATTTCTTAAATTTTGTATTATGTTTTCCAAATTTTGGTTAAAGTATTTGTAAAACGAGAATAAAATTATACTTTTTGTAGCTTTTGTAATAATTTAAAATAAAAGAAAAATTATAGATAAGATATCTTTATAAATGCATGTTTGATTAAAATATACACGTACATAAAAACAAATTTTTCAATAAAAAAAAAATTATGTGTAATAAATTGCGCATAGATAAAAATTCAAGTTTTCATTTACATTGTTTCAGCATAACATTTCCTTTGACTTTATTTTTGTAAAGTTCCGTAAAGGCGGCACACACTATGAAGCTGTTCATGAACATAGTTTATTATATTTTTAATCATTTCAATGGTCAATATTATCTATTGTAAACGTAATCATACATTCTTGGTTGAATTGTTTTCATAAATTCATTTATACAAACATAGAATTATGCTCTACTAATATTAAAATATTGATTATAATATCGTTTAATCCTGGAAAAAACTGAAATGACGTCTCTGCTGCAATGCAAAAAGACGTAATTCTGATATATTTTACTGATATATTTTTAAACTGTTTATTTCTATTTAAAATTATTAAAAGTCTTTACAATAAAATTTATTTATTAAACAAGAATCATTAGAAAAATACTATTATTTGTCCATTAATTTCTTTTTAAATATTACTAGTTAATAAAGTAATTATGCTATGGATTGATTTAATCAAATTATTACATTTTCATTTATTGCAAAAATTGCTTTCGATCACATTCATATTTACTTTAAAAAATACTATTTTTAACTTATTTGATTGCAAAGAGTTATATTTATCAGTATTTATTTTATCTTCACTGTATGAAGCGAATAATTGTTTTATAATAAAATACAGCATATTTAGTTTATTATTGATTAAATAAATAAAACGTGATTATGACACAACAAGTTGGCCGAGGTGTTTACACCCAGATGACGGAGCAACGACTTTTTCCTCACGTCACTATTCAATGAGTAAAATGAAGTCATAGTTCATTTGAGAAAGTCCTCTATATTGTACACTTTAGCAAAAATGGGGAAAATAACAATTGGTCTGTAGTTGGCAGAGTTAGTTTGGTTTTTTTCTTTTTTGAGTATAAGGTGAGTATTTGCGGCTTTCCAACTTTTAAAAAATATCTCACTTTTGTGCATTAGAATTAGAGCAAGTTCAAATATTTGATGGAATACCATCAGGATCAATGGCTTTTTCAAATCCAACTCTTTGAGATAGCTTTTACAATGCAACTACAAAATACAATTCATTTATAAAATAATTGGAGGACGGTAATTTTATCGATTTTGCCGGTAATATTGTTACAGCAAAAGTTTTCGTCAGATTATTTGCCTTTTCCTTAAAATTTGTAAACAGTTAGCCATGTGAAATTATTTTTGAAAGACTGCCACTTGCCAGAATTATCTAGTAGCGCACTTGGCTAGTTTCTCGATTTTGGGAGTGTTAAATTTTTGCTCACCTTGTAAGTTATAACTTTTTGATATGTTTTTTTATATGAATTTAATTAAATTTAATTATATTAAAAGTTTTTTTTTTTTTGAAGCAAAACTTGTGCTTTTCGAAATATTCTCTTTTACAACGTGTGATGTAATAATTTATTTTTTGAAAACGAATTTCCTGTTATTTGCAATTTTGAAAAATAATTTATTTAAATTTTTATAAAATACTACTACTGGCTATTAAAAAAATTCGTACATATTATTGAATCTGTGTTTATTATTGCATGGTTTTTAAATTTGAACAGATATGTAATAACAAATTAATACTTGATGTTAACTTACTAATTGCTTAAATATTTTCAATTAAATTTCTATAAATATTTAAAAATCAAATAACATATAAATAAATACAATAAATTAATAATTAATTAGTATTAGGTAAATATTAATTTATTTAAATATTTTTAATCAATAACCAATAACAATTTATATTTTATACATAATAATTAAATAAATTTATTGATATAAAAATACACACTTTAAATATAGATTTTTATTAAATGGTTTAATTATTGAAAATAATTTAGGCAGCTCACACTTTACGTTAAAGTAAAATTTTTTAACAATCATTTTCAAATTTGTAAAAATAGTAAGTAATGTTTAATCATACTCCGCTTAATAATTAAAATACTATTTTCATAATGGAAATATTTTAATCACAAATATTTAAATTAAATTATTGGACAGTCTTCTAAATTGGATTAATATATTCAGTTCATATTGTTTTTAATAATATTAAAAAAATTTATAGAAAACAGTCATCAATGAAAATATTAAAAATTATTTTCATTTTTTTTTTATATATATATAAATTTAGAAGTAAAATTGCTTGGTAATTAAGTTTTCACATTGATTAAATTGTATTATTTTTTAGTATATATATTTATTATAAATACTATTTTATTTTTTTATTTTAAATAAATAAATAATTTAAACAGCCAAATTATTTCCAAAATTTTATTTCATTAACTACAATTTTTTTTTTTAAATTTATCCTTTTCTATAATAAATTCTTTAAAAATAAGGATAGAACTGTTTTTATTTTTGATAAGAATATAATAATATTATCTTAAATATTCTATTAATAATAATTTCTTTTAATTTTTGATTTTCAATTCTGCAGAATTTTGTTAAAACTAATTTTACATAATAGCACAACATCGTCTTGAACGTGTAGTATCACTAACAACATCGCCAGTGTAGCCACTATATTTTGACATTGTTACCGTTGGACTCTGTAAAATTTCTGATGAAGATATTGATACAACTGGTAATTCCTGCGGCTGCGGATTTACTTCTTTACTAGTAGAACTGACACTTTGTGATGTTACTATTGAACCATTTTCTGGACTACCATTTGTTCGGGTTTGAGATCTATGCTTTTTTAAATCAGCTAATGTTCCTGGGATCGAGTGATCTATATTTTGAGTATCTATTGTTTTGTTTTTTTTTTATTGATATGTGGTTTAAGTTGTAAATTTTAATAATATTTTAGTATTGACACAAACAATTATTTAAAAGATATGAAAAAATATTTAAATACTCTTAACTATTTTTTTTTTTTTTCAAATGTACATTATGTGTCAAAAGCAAATTAATGATAAACTTTATTCATGAAATATATGTTATAGAATTTTCTCATGATATGAAAAACACTGAGATTAAACAGTGATATTTTAATGCAGATAAAGAGTAAATATACTTTTTTTGTTTAATTATTAAAATTTTTACACTAACCAAATAATATAAATTAATAAAACTCACCAAAAAGAACAGTTACTTGTACGTTAATTTTTCCATTTTCAGTAGAAAATATTTCAGTAGATTTTTCACTAGTTGTATTTTGTTGTGGACCGGTATTATTCGTAGGTAAAGTAACGAGACGTTCGTCCAGTAAAAATGAATCATTAACTTTACCTTCCGGTGAACATCGATTAAGCGTTGATTGTGATTCATCAAAATAAGTTATTTGTTGATTAGTAGTAGGTGATGATGATGCATGGTCACTAGACAGTGTTACTGGTGATGTCAAAGTTCCCGTAGGATAAGCAGGTTTTTGACCGTATAATGGACTTTGTCGTTTATTAGCATATCGAATATTGTTATTTATTGTATTATTATTAATATTATTATCATTATTATTATTATTATTATTATTATTATTATTATTATTATTATTATTATTATTATTATTATTATTATTATTATTATTATTATTATTATTATTATTAATATTAATATTTTTGTTATTATTATTATTATTATTATTATTATTATTATTATTATTATTATTATTATTTTTCTTTTTTAAATTTAAATTAGTAATTAAATTATTATTTGATGTTTGATTTTGATGTCCATTCACTGATTGTATTATGGTTGTGATTTCAGGCGGAGATACTTTTAAATTTAGGTTTTTAGATCCATTTTCTGGTGTAGTATAGCCCTAAATAAAATCATAAAATATAAAATAATTAATATTTTGATTAAAAATTACAAGAAAAAACGAATTTTAAGGGCAAATAAAGGATTTTTTTAATAAAATCTAAACAGCGCTCAAAGAGATAGCGTTAACGAACTATATAAGTTCTCTGTATATTTTATTATATACTAGCATACTATGAATCAAAATCATTAATATTAATCATTTTAAATAAAAAATATAACATAATTACGCCACAATTAATAAGTTTATAAACAATAAAACCTTGGGATTTCATCACATCATAATTTTTAGACGTTAATGTAAATGTCTTGAATATTAAATATTAAAGTTTTAAATTTATTAATACTTAATTTTTCAATTCACACATATTGGTTTAACGGCGTGAATTCAACTTGTACAAAACGTGAATATTCAATTTACCCGATTAAATTTAACAAAATCTGAATTTTTTATAATAGCTGGAACACTATTGAGTTTAATATTATTCAATTTTAATTAATTTTACTTTTATCGTTAGATCATATTAGATTTTTTAGAAAAAAATTGGATGCTCGTATTCTAAACATAATTAAAAAGAAATACGTTGCATCATCGCAAAACAAATAAACCATTTTTTCAAGTGTTTACCTATCTGCTCTGATTAAGTATATTTATAAAACTTCATAAAAAATAATTTCAAAAAAATACGAATATAGGAGCTTAGTTGATATCAAAAAACTTGCTCGTTTTCTCCCATCGGTATCGTAATTTATCTGTGGTTTAACAAATTGTATTCGCATATTGTAAATTTTTTATGCCATTCAGCACTTATCACATTTACAATTTAATAAAGAAAAGTAACAAACTCTTGTGCTTTTTCATTTATGAATATTTGATACACATAACATATTTATATACCTCTTGTGCCTGCATTCGTAGCCTTGTCTCCTCAACGGCGTCTTTTTTCGTTGTTAAAGTTTTTTCTCGTAATGATGTACGTCTCACTGATTGTGTTCTATATGATTAGAAAAATAAAAATTGAATAAAATTTAGGGCACTTTTTTACCAAAAAAAAAAATGTTTCTATTCAATATTTAATGCTTTAACATTTTAATATAGATTGTTATTAATTATAATAAAATTATTCTTTGCGGATTAAATTTCGTTACTAAATAACTATTGATCAAATTATAAAAATTTCTATAGCACGTCACCCCAAACTATAAAACGTTTAAACATTATTTACTCAAATTGATAGACAGTAGGTAAGTTTTATTATATTTTTTCTTTGGTGTGTTACCGGGGGTTGATTCAAAATAAAGAAGACTTTTTAACAGCATTCAATTTTTCTATTAAGAATTTATTTATTATTGTATTATTTTACTAAAGCCGGTTTACCTTGTATTGCTTTGTGAACGTCTTATACGTCGTTTTTGTGCTTCCACTAATTTTTTAATTTCCTGTTCATTTTTCAGTTGTTCTATTCGCTCACGAATCTCAGGATCTTCACAAATATCTTTAAAACATTTGATGAAAGTAAATATGAATGTAATTAATATAAAAATAAAAAACAAATTTACCTGATGGTGTTTCATCGTTTTTATTTTTTGCATTTAAATCGGCGCCATTCTGTGCTAACAACTCAAGTACTTCAAGCTATTAAAATTAAAGTAAAGATATTATTTACTATCATATGCAATTAAAATAAATAGAAACTTACATGGCCCCAACATGCAGCGGCATGTGCTGAAGTCCAGTAATCATTGTCTACAGCATCAATAGACACATGATGATCTAAAAGAAATTCAACGACTCTCGTATAACCATTTGCTGAAGCTATATGAAGCTTTAAAATTTATTATGAATAAAATTGTAAAACAGTTAGTTTTATTAGAAGCCAATAAGCAAAAATATGTTTTTATAAATCGTAAAATTAAGGTTAAAAATAAACAAAATGTGCTAAATTTATTATAATGTTTTTACACTAACCAAAGTGGCATTATGAAAATCTGGCAAATCGAGATCTCCTCCGGTATCTGTAATTTCTTGTATGTCGATTAACATTTTAGATTCGGTAGCTGCCCTAGTTTCATCTATTAATTCTTGTGTAACTCCACGGCGAGACATTTCAGCTTCAATAAAATCTAATGTTTCTTCGTCATCACATAGATCATATGGCATATTGCCTTAAAATAAATTTTAAAAAATTAAGTTATAAAAGAAATGCTTAGAAACATTTAACAAAAATAGTTGCCCCGAAGCAGGTTTAAGGCTCGATGCGGTTCAAATACATGTTTTTGCGTGTTTAATGATTATTTTTAGCTTTAGATACCTACCATCAGCGTTTACTGCTAATAAATTAGCACCTCTACTGATCAATATTTTGACAAGATTTAAATGACCACATGTTGCTGCAGCATGAAGTGGTGTCCATTTTTCACTATCTTGGGCATTAACATCAGCTCTATAATCAAGTAGAAGGCGTAACATGTCAGCATTGTTATCAATACAGCATTGGTGTAATGCGGTCAAGCCATCCTCATTTGTTGCATCTGGCGTAACTGCTTTTTGTAATAAACGAGCAACCTGCATAAAATATATTAGCAGACATAGATGTTAAAAATGAATGATTATAGTAAATCGGGATGATAGTAAAACAGTAAATCTAGTTATATTTTTAATTATAGATTGTTAAATATCTTACTTCAGCTATATCATTACGTGCAGCAGCTTCTAATAACACCACACTATCTTCAAATGTAATATTTCTTTTAATTTTTATGTCTTTAATATTTAAATTTCGATCACGAGTATTCTGTAACTTCAACCATTCTTTTTCTTTTTGTTTTGCTATTTTCAATTGTTGTGAGCGTCGTCTAAACATAATGAAAAATAATAATGATTAATATACAAAATAACAATTTTATATTAACGTAAATGTGCAAAAAGAGCACCATTGTTGGATGGTATTTTTAATATTGGCGAATATTCGGAACAAAGTATAAATATAAATTTTTAAAAACTAAATAGCATTTACTTAAAGATTGATATTTCAATGTTGAATTTGTTATGTAAAGAAATATGAATTAAATTTGGTTAAATCTTTGCTTACATTCTCGCCAGATGTAATCGGTCTTGAGTAGATAAATGCTCAACTTGAGCCATCTCCGTAACTAAATCAGCATGTTCCATTTTACGTTTAATATTTATCGATCCACAATAATTAATTAGTGACTGAAATTATATCTAATATATTTAATTAATTCGGTGCTTTTCACTTTGGAGCTTCGATCAATTTTTATAATTAGTATAATAACAATTTGTATTTTTTATTTATAATACAAATGGTTAAAAGAAATAAGTGTACAGTTTAATTGTTTTGTACATAATATTTTTACGATGATTCAGTCGTTAGTAGTTGCATCTGTAAGGAAATAAAAATAAACCATAAATAAATATATTAATAAAAATAATAAAATATTCTAGTTAGAATTATATGGATATTCTAGTAAGAGACGATATTAAATATATTTAAAACTTTTTTAAAAACTTTTATTCGCTTATAAAATTAATATTTTCTTCATAAACACAATAAATAAATCAATTAGCAAGAAAATTAAGTATTTAATAATTAAATATTGAATATATGAAAATTTGTTAATAACTATATATATTTTTTTGTATGATTTTGAATTTGTCAATGAATTCAAATTAAATGATTTATATTTTATATAAATATATATATTTTAACAATACATATATTATATTTTAGATTGTAATACATATATTTTTAAATTGTTCACCGTCAAGTTATTTATTTAGTTTTATTTACACAACACATTATTAAAATATTATTATATAATAATTAATAATAATTTTTCACAAAAAGTACTTTTTACTCTGTTTTATAGTCGGAATTTTTTTTTTAATTTAATATTAAATAAATAGTACGTAGTTCGTAAATACGATATGTATTTTCGACAAGATAAAAGGTTATTGGTTCCATGTCATAACTTTCGTACGTAAGTAAACTAAACTAACAGATAACTAAATAAATTTTTAGTGAAGTGTTATTAGTATGGTCCATTGAATAATTGCAAATAGGATTTATATTTTGTAGATAATTTATTTCTTATTGTTTAATAAACACAATATTTATACATTTATGTATATTTGAGACTTTATTTTATCTCCGTACGAAAAAAAGATTGGGATCAATCGTTTACGTATGAAGATGCTAAAAATCTGGACATTAACGCAGTTATTGATGATTTCTTTCTTTTAGCAAAATAATTTATTGCTATGAAACTGTATTTTAATTAATTTTGAAGAATTTACAAAAAATAAAAAGTATAAAATAAAATATGAAATTCCTGTTGATAAGATTTTCATATCCTTTTAATTACCTACTAAATTTTACCTAAAAAATAATATATTTAAATAAAATAATAATATATTTAAATAATAATTATTTTTCACACAAATTTTTTTAAAGGCAATATAAACTACGAAAATAGCAAATAAATTATTTTCAAAAATAAAAAATGATCTAATACTTTTTAGTATTGTTATCAATTGTTAAATTTTGATAAACATATTAAATAAATTGAAATGACAAGAAATAAAGTATATTTTGAAATAATTGGAATTATTTTAATTGTTTGTTGAAAACATCGTTTTCAGCTTTAATATAATTAATTTTATTAATAAATATTCCTGCAAAAAAATGATCAAATAGTGATTTATGCTTATAAATTTGTTCTTAAATAATAAGTGTTGGTTTATACATTTTATTTCATAAAAACTACAAAGTAGAACTGTGAATAGCGATAATTACAGCCCTAGTTTCGCAATCAAGCTTTTTTCCTAATCGGAAAATCTAATCTGTTTGTTATACTCGTTTTATTTACGTAAATTCTAAAGTAAAAAGTTTAACCAATTTTTTTCCTTCCATTCACTAATTCTGTACAAAAATCTTTTCTTTTGTTCTATAAAGTCTTTTTTCGCTTTTATAACTTTCTGCGAAGAATAACACTGAGTAGAACAGAAAGTGCTATCATCTGAAAAACTATTTAACCGTAGTTTTGTTATTTTAAATAACAAAATATTTATGTAGTGGCTAAACTAAAATTTATTTAACCGAAATATAAACCGTCTATAACACGAAAACTTTTTGCCTATGAATCACGTTTGATTCAAATTTCGTATATCTTTATACCAGACGGTGGACAAATGTTGATTCGTCATTGCACTATTCTATTTTTAAGCCACATTGAATAGAAGACCTCCAGTGAATTTATGATATCGACTTCCATATTGTCATCCACATTTTATAGTACGAGATAAAATACTTGATATTAAGGTTAAAAAAAATTACCTTTTTAATTGGGTGAATACTGGTGGACAATAATTTTTTTGCATGCCCAAATTGGCGTTTTTTGTGTACAATTAAATGTTCATCTTGGTACAATAAACCGATTATATGCTTTTGTTTACATTCATTTGCACTAATGAGTACTACCTAGGAGTACTGCTTTTGGTTAGATAATTGAAGAGAGGCTAAATTGTTTTGTCATGTATAATTACGTCGGCGAAAATATTTATTTATGGCAACATCTCTTAAAATAAATTATAAAAATGTAATGAATATTTTAGTGTGATTTTTTTTTATAGTCTCAGCTTGTTGCATGTAAAGTATAAACAGGTTATTTTATTAACTGTTGAGTACAGAAATTGCAATCGTATTTAAGGTGTATTCAGCCTCCATAGAAACCAAAATTCATACAATAAAAGCAAATAGGAAGTGTATTTATATAGATATACAGATGTAATGTCTGTAAATTTCTTTTAATTGCTAAAGTGTTATTATTACCGTTATTTTTATATTTGTATACACATTGGAGTGGCTTACTTATTGTGAAACCGAAGTTGGATTAGGTATTGTTCAGTTATGTTAGTCGAAAACATTCTCCAGAGAATATACTTCGCGAGTGATAATATTCTGAATAAATTCTCCGAGGATTATCAAAATAATCTATTTTCATCACAATTTTTTTATTGTTTTATGATGTTATTATTTTTATAATTTAAATATAACTACAGTATAATAAAATAGAAATGATAGCAATATAAATTTATTTGAATAATAAAGTATTATTCGATATTATTTATTTTTCAATATAATTCTCTATTAATTTCTCTTATAATTTTCTATTTTATTTTAACACGCAATGGTACGTCATCAAGCTGATTGAAGTCCTAATATTGATCCTATATATTTATGAAGAAATTGACATGTTTAGCAACTACAACAAAAGGAGACATGTGAATAGATTAAAGCAAACACGTCAATTTAAAAGGATTGGATTTAATAAATTTGTGGACATTAGTTTTAAATGATTAAACACTATATACTTGGGGAAATACACTCGGTGATAGCGCGTTCCATAACTTTGTTGTGCGTGCAAAGAAATCATTTTGGAATTTTGATGTACAAACAGTACTTTATATATACATATAAATTTAATTTATATAATAGATAATATTAAATATTATTGTATATTTTATTTTATTTGAAACTTTGATAAAGACAACATAAACTACTAAAAATGAAATAAATAATTTTAAAGAATAAATAAACTTATTAAATACTTTTTAGTATTGTTATTAATTATTATCAATGTGATTGTACTTGTTACTAATATTAGTCATATTAGATAAATTGACATAACAAGTAAAAATATATATTTTTTATCAACAATTATTTTTAATCATTATTTTATTTCAATTAGAAATTTTTGTTTTTTATTATTATTACATACATTAGATTAGACTATAATAATAATAAAAAAAAGGTAAAATAATACAATTATTACTTATTTTTTTAATTAAATATTTCTTCTATAATCAACATATTCTACATTGTATCAATTTAAAAACACATATTTACTTTGCTACCCAAAACATAGTGAATTTCTTTTCTTTTCACATCTCATCCCATGAACTGAACTATTAAATACCATAAAATGTTACACTTATTTTTTATTTTATTCTCTCTCCAGCAATAATAATTTTTAATAATGGCACGGATCTGTTTTCTCATCGTATTTTGATCATAATATAACTATGTTGTACTATGTTTTACGTTTATTCTTAATAATTTAAATTATATATATATAAAGCACATAAACACAATTTGTTAAGGTGTGCTACTAAAGAAAAACATGTATGAGAGTAAAAATAGTAAACCGTTTAAAGATTGCTTTCTGCACGTTATTGAAGATTAATTATTATTAATAATGTTATAATAAAAAGATACAGAGATATGCATCTTATATATATATATTTGCTTTTAATATTTTATATACCTTATATGTGTTTTTTTATATAACTTTATAAATTCCATACTTTGAACTCGGCTACGAAAACTAAAAACATTGCAAAAAAACACTACTGACACACAAAAAACATCATTCTGAATATTATTTTGAAATTTGCACCAAATAAAATATAAACACAAAATTACTCTGTGATAAAACTAAACAAATATATTAATAGAAGCAATGACCACGTTCACGTTGCTTTAAGTACACTTTTATTTTTTAATAATTAAATAATGTATATTGTTTCATTTCTTTTTAATCTTAAATATTTGTACCTTTTCTCTACAATTAAAAACAAATAATAGAAGAAAAAAAAACAGCAAACTATACGTATCAAAAAGTAACAATTTCACTAATTACAGCATATATTTTTTAATTGTCATTTTTATAATATTGGAATTTATATCTTTTTATTCGTAGATATTTTGTTGATTTAGCTTCACACAGTTATAAATGATGATGTTGATAGTAGATTTGCTTTTTATTTCTTGTCTTTTTCTAGTTGTTTCTTTAATGCAACATATATGTAATTAAGGTGCAACTCGACATTTACACAAAGTCACAAAGCCGTAGTTGATTTTAGTAAATAGCTGCAGTAATTTCATCGTCTTACACCTTTGCTTGGATACATAATACTGTTGGTTTTGGTTGAAACGTTAGGGAAAGAGATCGACCTTACTATATTTTATATAAATTTTATTCTCGGAGCCGCGGTTGAGTGATCTTCAGAGTCGTCTCTAAAATAAATATTTTTGATAAATAAAATAAACGGGAACTCTATACATTGAAAAAATATTTTAACACTGTACAATCATTTATATTTTGCTATAAATTATATATTTTTTTAATTTACTGATAATAAATATATTTTGAAATTGCAACTTAAGCAATTTAGTGTACATTTCTTATCTTGTTGAAATTAATAAAATTTAATAACAGTTTTATTAGTGCAAAATCACTATAAAAATAACTCTCTGGCTTTAAAAGAGAAAATTTTTTTTTTTCTACTGTAACATATCTTTAATTTTTATATTATATTTACTAATTTATTAAACTTATATACTAAAAAAAAAATTTTTTTGCCAAATTAAACTTTTTGTGTTTATAAATATTCAGAGTACTATCTGATTGATAGGTTTCTGTATTTACATTAAAAAGAAATAACATTTGCATTGAACATAACCTTACTATAAGCAGAGTTGACATATGGATGAATTATTATGTCAACAAAACACAAAAACATAGAATTCTTAAATATTAATTGTAAGTATAATATTATTAAATAAATTAAAATTATTCAAACATTTTTTTTTTGTTTAATAATTATACTGATTTATTTGGTCATTATTTAAATGTTTTAAAGTTTTTTAAACATTTCACAGAGTTAAATTACATACAAATAAAATGTTACATACAGATTTTCTATTTTAACACAAGAATAACTAATAGTTTGAAATGTCTTCAAAAAATAAACAGTATTATGCTGTTATAGCTGGTTTGTGTGCATCAGGAGCAAGTTTTTTTGGAAAATTATCTTCTTTGGCAAATGGTGATAGCCGACGATATTCTCAAACTGTTATTGATTTTTCTAATATCACTGATATTTTTGAACATGTGAGTTTATTGTATTTTAATTAATGGTTTACTATTTACATTACAAATAAAATTTCGGCATAAATGCTTTTAATAGAATTTGTGGATAATAAGAATAATATGTATTCTTTTAATGATAATGAGTAATGCAATGGTATGGACCTTTTTTACCAAAGCTTTACATAGCAAAGGTGGATCTCTCGCTGCAACAATTATAAGCGCAGCCTCGAATTACGCTTGTTCAGTTAGTAATGCATGCATAATATTTATACTATTTCTACTAATAATACTTTTTAGGCAATTTTAGGCTGTATGATTTTTGGTGAAGTTATATCTGCTTATTGGTGGTGTGGAACATTATTAGTAACATGTGGTTTAATAATGTTATTGTTTAGTAAAGAAGAAGTTACAGAACATAAAATAAAATGAAATAAAGATAATAATAGATATTATCTTCTATATATTTAATTATAACAAAAATAAAAAATTACATTATTTAAAATATACTTATTTATACCTATAAAATATATATATATATACCGTATATATATTTTTAATCAAATTGAATTTGTTTATTGGTATTTTTTGGTTATTTGATTTAATTCAGGATACATATTAGCAACAAGTATATCGAACAAAGAATACATAATATGTTTATTTAGTGGAGGTGATTGCAATGTATCTAATAAATTGGGTAAACCACTGTTTATAGAAGCTAAACGATTTCTTGCTAATTGCTGTCTTTCTAATAATTCTTGTGGAGTTGATTCTGGCTGCTTTTTTTCAAATAAATAAACTGAAATATTTAATAATTTACTGCTACATTCTTATTTTTTTTTTAATAAAACAATTATTACCTTCTAATATACGAATTAAATTAGCTAATTTAGGTTGATACAAACTTTTTTTGATAAGTTTTTTTATCAAAGTATTTATCAATGTATCAATAGTCTTTTTGGATATACAAATTAAAGCTAAACATAATCGAACAATTAAAATAGGAGCTTTTAATATTCGCACCACTAAAAAAATACAATTATTAATATTAACTTTATATTATTTAATGGCTATACTTACATATGTAAATAAAGCAATTAGATGGTCCTTTTATATTATGTGAGTTAATGGAATATTTGAAATTGGAGTTTTTATTTTTTAACTCAAACAAATCACCGAATACTAAACTCCGAGCAGGAGTTGCTTTATTTTTATATTTCTTAAATTCTTTTATAAATATTACATCTTCACCAACATCGGGACTTAAATTGAATGTATGTTATTAAAATAAAATTAATTAAACATATTAAAATACCTTTGCTCAATTGATTGCAAAAAGACATTCATAAAATTATCTAAATTTTGACCACGTTCTTTTCGCAATTTTTGTGCTACTGAGCTATAAATAGTATTACCAGTTGCTGATTGTGGCTCTACTAGTGCATCCCATACTGTTGGCACTTCAGTTGCTTCTAAGGACGCTCCATCTACAGCTCCGCGTATAGCACCTTTCAGTTTTGATCCAAACTTAGCTACTGCATTAATTGCTGGGTCAGAAATTCTATAGAAATAATTTTGTTATTTTAATTAAGAAATCTATTTTGTCTGTAGAATGCAAATTATTGTTTTATCTTTATTACTTTGCTTCGTCAATTTTTTTCATTTCTCTACTGCCATAGATTAAATTAAAATATTCTGTTTGTTTATAAAAAAGTCGTCTCCATTTGCCTTGTAAATTTATTTTTGCATCATCATGAGCATCTGACAATGTTTTAACAGGATCTAAATGTTCAGTTTTCATCATTTGTTGATATACGTTTAACAACTTTTCAGATTGCTGATATAATGCAGATAATTTTGCTGGATCTGTCGTCAATTGTGGATCTAATAACTCATTATTTAAATTATCTACAAAAAATTACAAGAAAAACTGATTTATTTTATTTATTTGGTTTAAGTTTAATTAAAAACCTACCAACATCTAGATAAAAACGTAAAATATCGACAGCACCATTCCTTTTAAGAAATTGCATAAAAGAATATAATTTATGCTGATCTGCTAAAAATTCTTTACCATTATTGCATATTTTTTCATTATCTTCTTTTTGAATAAAATTTTCCAAAAATTTTACTTTTTTGCCCTTGATAAATTTCTTAGTCTGTGGATTATCATTTATCTTTGATTTATTAGTAGCAATAATAACTAATAAATTTATTAAATTCGGATCTGAAATAAGATCCATTAATGGTAATAGCACCCAACAAGCCAGTATTTCATTTAATAAAGTAAAAAAAACTTTGCTATTAAAATTTTGATTATGAAAAACACGTGGAATCAAGCATTTGGAAACTGAACGTAAATATTCTAATTCAGCTTGTCGATTAATTACAGCTGGATGTACTTGTTTTTCATTAAGAATGAATGATTTTGATAGTTTATTTATCGGGGTTCCGTTTAATAACATCTCACTAACTACTTCATAATAATCAAAATAGCATGGCAACAGTTTTTCGGTTAATAATACTGGTAGATTTATCTAAAATTATGTGACGTCTAATATATAAGAGAAAACTTTATAATTATATAGTTATATACTTCGACTATTTGAAGAACCAATCGGCATGTTACCTCTCTTAAACTTTGTCGTATTGAATTTATAAAATCTGTATCAGTTGACAGGACAGAAAACCAACTGTTAACAAAACGATTTAATAGTCTTGAAAAGAACTAGAAAATAAAAAACGGATAACAAAATATTTTAAAATTGATTAAATGCAGAAAATACGCTTTCTATAGAATTATCCAAATCTTCGTCAATTAATAAGCCTTTCCATGGTTCACTCGATGGTGTTAATTTGTGCCTTGGGCAATTACTTGCACCACAAACTCCGCACTCCCGAGACAAATCATTAAACTATAAATACACAGAAAATTATCTGATCTGATTGAATTAAATAATAATTATTAATAATTACAAATCCTTTACAATCAATTCTTAATTTTGCCTTAATTAAAATTGCTTCTAATTTATCTATGTAAATGATCACTCCAAAAGATGTAGCACAACCAATTAAAAAACTTGAGCATAAGATTATACTTATTATTATTCTAAAAATATAATCTCATAATTAGAAAATTCTGTAAATTACAAAAAATAATAAATATAGTTAGCAAACCTATAATAAATACCAATAACACTAGATACAGCCAATACACTAAAAAAAGAATATCGTACAACCCTGTCATACCAAAATTTGTTTGCTAAAACACGTAAATCTTTTATAATCATATTTCACTATGGTTTATGAACTAGTTTATCAAAATTATTTTCAAACAATTATTATTATTATTGGATTCATATTTTATCTTAAACTTTAAATAAAATTTAACTTTCTACTCTGTTTTGACAGAAACTTGACGTTTCATTTTTTGCAAGTTAAACTGCGAATTCAAACGAAAACACTGTAGCAAAATTATTATAATTACTGTGCTCAGCTGTGTATATTATCTAACCCAGTGGTGGTGAACCTATGATCTGTGAGTCAGACACTGACCCACGCAATTATTTTTTATATCATAATTGAAAGAACGGACAATCAAAAATAACAATAAAAGATGTATGTCAAATTAAATTTAATGACAAATTAAAAAATAAAACAATTAGATATTGGCTTGCTAATTTTCTATTATCGTTTCAGTATATGTCAATGTGACAACCAAAAATAAGTAACCATATTCTCTCTTTCGAAGTAAAGCCACTGTACTTTAATGATCTAAACTAAAGAATGCTAAAAATTACCACATGTGAAAATAAAATATCAAGTAAATTGATTTTGCTTGTACAAATTATAATTATTTGCCTTTAAATAAAAAATTTGTAATTTTAATGTAGTTTTAAATATTTGCATAAATAATAATATCTCTATAATTATAAATAAAATACATTGTTGCAAAGAAACATATAGTTTTGTGTATAAATACTATACATATTGTGTGTCCAATATTGACATATTACGAACAAACTGAAACGTCAAAATTACGTTTTCTGTATTTATTGATTATAATATGAAATTTTAGTTAAAAGTTTAAGTTTTGATAAGGTTTTAAGCTATGGATACAAAACTTGCATTAATTAACGAAATAAAAAATTATCAATATATATATGACAAAAAACATATTTTATTTAAGCATAATGAGAAAAAAATTGAAGCCTGGGAAGAAATTTCAAAAGCCTGCCATATAAACGGTCAGTATGTTACTAAATAACTGTAACTAAATAAAAGTAATAAATAAACTGTTTTCTTTTAAATTATGATAAGTGAAACTAGCCCAATGTATGTGGAAAAGTATCAGAGACCGATATGTAAAAGAACAAAGAAAATCCTCAAGTGAATGGAGATACCTTAACTACATGCAATTCATAGATGTACATATAAGAAACAGAAAGTAAAAATATTCTTCAAATTGTTTATTTGTATTATAATATAATTGTGTTTTCAGGCATAGTAAACGCACATCGGATATTAAAGATAAAGAATTTGATTTAAAAAAAGATATAAAATATGAATATAAATCGCAAACTACAAACGAACAGCATAGAAACGACAGTATAATTGAAAATCAATCTATAAAGTTTACAAATTTATTATATGACAGTCAATCTTGTGCACCATTATCGAAAACTGAAAATGATTCACATTCGTCAGTAAATAATATTCCAATGATAAAACATCAAGCTAAAATGTCTGAAGCGCATTTGCTACCAGGAGATGAATCGACAGAACCATCTACAAGAGAAAAGGCGATTAAACAACATCGGAGTTCAACTGATGCTGTAGATGAAACCATACATGAACTATCAAATTATTGTAAGACAAAGCATATGGGAGATTCTGATGTTGCATTTGGAAATTTAGTTGTTCAACGTTTGAAGGAGATAAGAAAAAAAAAGAAAAAAAAAAAACTTAAAATTGAGATTACAAAAATTTTATATGAAGACTCTTCGGATGAATAAATATAAAAAAAAAATTGTAAATATAAAAGTACTTTAATAAATTTAATATAAAAATGAGATGAAATGTATTTTTCTACTGCTGAAATGATTTTAATTTTTCGTTTAAGAATAAATAGCTTTTCTGTAAAAGTAATGAAATAATATTAAGTAAAAATATTTAAAAGTAATATTCAAGAACTAATATATTGAAAGTATAAATAAATTGATATATGATAAAATTAAATTTTGAATTATCAAGAGAAACTGAGTAATTTCGAAAATCGAAATCAGTAATAAAAACTTTAAAATTTTAGTGTAACTTCAAATTGGTGGCACTAGAATATAGAAATAAAACTTCTCTCTAAAAATTAGATTGACAATAAAAATTTTAAACATTTTTGAATTTAATTAAAGTTAAATAAAACTATTTGGAAATATTTTTTTTATATAAATAATGATTTAGTTAAATTATAAAGTATCAAGCAGTCATAATATTGTATCTAAAAACAGCTGTCACTTTGCGAGTTGTCACATGCAATAGTAAACTTTTGTAAATGCGAATGCATTTTGTGCATTAAAATATAAAAACTGAAAATGTCAGTCAGTGTTTTCATAAAATTGTTTTAATTTTTTTTATTTTATTTAATATTTGTTTTCGTTACATAATGAAAAGTGTATGATATAATGATATCGTTGTCCAGAAAATTATTATTATGTCATATTAGTAAATATATTACAAATAATTTGAAAGATAAATCAGATAGTATTTTGAGGTTATGGGCGGATCATTGTGAATATATTTTAGCCCAGCGCTTCCGTCGTGGGCAACAAATGATATGCCTTTATACAAAAATATGGGAAGATAGAGCACTTAAAGAATTACTGAAAGAGTTCAGGCGTCAGGTGACAAATCTATAATCTATCTAATAAATATGTTAATTTTTCAACAATATGAATATTTTAGATGCATCAACATGCCAAGAAATTTGTTTTTAGTGCAGCTGTGTTTTGTATTTTTGATTGGGAACAGGAAAGAATAACAAATGATTGTTTAAAAAATCATTTAGATGAAATTGACTTTGTACACGAACTTAAGCAAGAAACAATTATATGTATAAAGTGTAAAAAACGAAAAGTTATTGATTATAAAGTAACCGGTATTGAATATTGCATATGTGCGAAAGATTTAAAATACCAGAATTATGATATATCGGATAATAAAGATTGGCTGCCATATATTGAGAGAAAAAATATGATAGTATGGCGTAAAGAAGAAAAACCAGGACTATTCTCTTATAAAGGTATTACAAAAACTTAATTGCTTAATTTTTTTTAATTGTTTTTTTTTTGTTAGTTTATGTTACATATGAAGATATTACGGCTGCGGATTTTTTACATGTGCAAACAGATATCGAATATCGAAAACAATGGGATCGTACAGCAATTATGTTGGATGTTATTGATATTGATCCAGAAGAAGATTCAAATAGTCATATCATCTATTGGGAAATGTTATGGCCTGTAATAATAATTTAAGTTTTAACAATAAAAAACATGTTTGTTGATATTTTAAATTTAATTGTAGAAATTATTTGCTAATCGTGATTACGTTTATAATCGTCGTTATAAAATAGACACTACGCGAAATGTAATTGTTATTGTTAATAAAAGTACGCAACATCCAAAATGTCCTAAAAAACCACAAAATCAACGTGTTTATGAATACTGGAGTTATATGGTAATTAAACCAAAGACAACTTTTACTAAACCAGGTAAATATATAAATTCATATTAACCATTGTCAATCAAAAATATATGCTCATGATTTTATAATTGTGTAGGATTAGAATTTGTGCTTACTTACTTTGATAATCCTGGAGTATCGTTACCAACAACAATAACAACATGGGTTGCCCAAAGTCAAATGCCTGAATTTTTAAATAAAATGCATAGTGCCACATTAATGTATGCTGAGAACAAAAAAACTGTAATTTTCCTAAATAGATAAATTTTTGTATGTACTCATATAAAATTTCATTTGTAGTTTTCCTCATGGGATATCTTAAATAAACCTGATTATAAGTATTCTCCGGACC
This sequence comes from Ptychoptera contaminata, assembly GCA_963942525.1. NCBI lineage: Eukaryota > Metazoa > Arthropoda > Insecta > Diptera > Ptychopteridae > Ptychoptera > Ptychoptera contaminata. Next base: position 51,358,752 of record OZ012636.1, read on the forward strand.
AAAATTGTTCATTAAAAGAAGAACAAGTTGATACAAATAAAAATGATATAAGTCAGGAATACTATGAAGAAAACTCAAATAATATTAAAGGTACAAAAAGAAATTATAATTTTGTGCAAACAAACTTTAAATGTGTATTTTATGTATTAAAATAATGATTCTATTTTAAAAAAATGAAGTTACACCAAATGAACAAAATTCATCCAACATATTTCAAGCTGCACAAGTCTGACAAAGATTATAATAAAATAACTTTAGTTTTAGAGGATACATATTTTTGTTCTAAACAATACATTCTTTGCTGAAGTACAAACAAGAATAATAATAAAAAAATCTGTAAAGATTTCCGAACATTGTTCGATTTTGCATTTTAGTATAATACAATGTTAATGTTTATTTTATTTTCAAATTTTAAACTATCCAATTAAATTGAGAAACCAATAACATTTATTTCTTTACTTTTAGGTACATCGGAAACAAGTAATGAGTTAAAAGACCAAGCAGAACAAACAGATAAAAATATAAATAACACTTCATGGTGGAGTTATCTGCATCCCTATTATTATTTTGTTTAACTTGGCCTAAAAGTTTTAGAATTTTTTTTTTAAATTTTCAATTGATGAATATGAAACTTGTAGTAAAATGAATGTAAATTTTTCTTTATATATCCATTGTAAAAGATAACATATTTTTAACAATTGTATTTACAAATATAAAGTTAATAATAGGTAAAAAAAATTTCTTGGTCATTTCTTCAACGAATTACGACTGTTGTGACAAAATCATTTCTTTATTATTGTTCAGTTTACAATTATAAAATTGTGAATATTAGTTGAACATTGTTTCTAATTCACAAGATGTCAATGAACATAATATTTAAAAAATAAATATAAATTAGGCGAATATGGGTAATAATAAAATATTTAAGATGCATTGTTAATGCTTGCCATTCACAATAAAACTGGTCTTAAATCCGGTTGAAAAACTGCACTACAGACGTCAACTGATTTCATGCTCGATTTTATAACAATCCAAAAACCGGTTGATTTATTTATATTATTTTTTTTTGCTATTAAATTCATATATTTTTTGCAACAAAATTATAAAAAAATCAATTATTTTTTCGTCAAAATCAATGTCAATTTAGTTCTATAACTTTCCCACACACGATACAACATATCGCGTTGGACAAACAGTTGTTTAAAGAAATTGTTTTGTGTATGGCCAGCATATACAGTCAAAGTCATTTTAATAAAACTTAAAGTCATTTAAATTAAAACTTATTTTGCTTTATTTTATTTTTTAATATTTATATTGTAGGATTTCAGACATACATTAGTTTTATAAATCTAATATAGTATTAGATATAATATTTACACAATCATCCATTTCTTTTTCATTAATAACTAATGGGGGAGCCAAACGTATTATGTCACCATGAGTTGGTTTCGCTAAAAGTCCATTATTCTTCAATTTTAAGCATACATCCCATGCTTCATATTCTAGAAAAAAGTATATAAATTATTAAATATTGCAATTTATAAAAAATTATAATTTTTTTATATGTACTGGGATTTATAACTATAGCATTTAGAAGTCCTTTTCCTCTGACTGTGGTAATTTTATCATTTGGAAGTTTTGATAATTCGCTTCGCAATTTTTTGCCCATTTTATCAGCATTTTCTGATAATTTTTCGTCAATAAGCACTTGTAAAGCTGCTAATGCAACACGACATGCTAAAGGATTACCTCCATATGTCGAGCCATGCTCACCAGGTTTAATACATAACATAACATCGTCATTTGCCAGTACGGCAGATACGGGATATATACCTCCTGATAAAGCTTTGCCTATATAATTAAACAAGAATTTAAAAAAATATATATATTAAACAAAAAGAAAACAACTATCTAACCCAATATTAATATATCTGGTTTAACGTTTTCATGATCACAGGCTAATAAACGGCCAGTTCTTGATAATCCTGTTTGTACTTCATCTGCTATAAATAGAACATTGTTTTCGGTACAAATCCGCCTGATTGCTTTCAAATAACCATCGTCTGGCACTAAAACGCCTGCTTCGCCTTGTATTGGTTCAACCATAAAAGCACATACATTTGGATCTCTTAACGATTCCTTATCAACAGAAATACAAATATAATTATGATATGATTTATCATTGTTATAAGTACGCAAATAAAAAATAACAAAAAGATCGATCAAAAATTATTTGTTTTGTTGAATTGTTGATATAAAGTGATAACGAATGATTTCGTAAAAATAATAATATTTTTTTTTTCAAAACAATATAACATTTTGACCCGAAGTTTTGATAAAATTATACGGTCATTCTACGTACAACATCAACCTATATTTTATTTTTAGAAGCAATATTTTTGAGATAATTAGAATAAAGTTCGTTTACATTAATTTTATTAATATATGTATATGCACATTACTCTAAATGTTAATTATTTATTTATCTAGAATGATTATAGGCACTTACTTCAAGTTCAGGAATATTATTATAAGGAATAACATGAAATCCGGGCATAAATGGTCCAAATCCTTTATAACTACTTGGATCTGTTGACGACGAAATTGCTGATAAAGTTCTACCCCAGAAGTTACCAGCGGCAAAGATTATCTTTACAAAATAAAAATAATGTTATTATAATCAAATCTTTCTATTATTTTTCTAATTTACTTTTGCTTTATTCTCAGGAATTTTTTTAACATCGTAACCCCATCGTCTAGCTAACTTGCAAGCAGTTTCGCCACCCTCGACACCAGTGTTCATAGGTAATACTTTATCAAAGCCAAATAAATTTGTTACAAATTCTTCATATTCTCCAAGAACATCAGAATAAAATGCCCTTGATGTTAATGTTAAAATTTTAGATTGCTTTTCCAATGCATGTATAATTTTGGGATGGCAATGCCCTTGATTAACTGCAGAATATGCACTTAGGAAATCATAATAACGTTTTCCATCAACATCCCAAAAATAAACGCCTTTAGCGCGTGCCAGCGCTACAGGTATTGGATGATAATTATGCGCACCAAAATTATCTTCACGATCAAACACAAATTTAGTTTTTTCAGAAATATGTTGTGGCTCAGAATTTTCCGCTAATTTATTTATTGCAATACTGCCCGACGCTTCAATTTTTGACGTTATTTTTACGGAACGCAAAATATTCGCTATAAAAATTTAAAAAAAATTAATTTATGTAAATTTTTATATTTTTTTTTATTGCCAAAAAACAAAAGTAATATGAAAAGAATGCGATAATATAAAAACACATATAATCACATAATTTTATAAAATCAATAAATATGAATGAAAAATTTATAAGCAAATGAAATATAATAAATTTGATTAAGAAATTGAAATAGTTACTTGAAAATTGTCGTATCATTTTGATAATTTATTAAAACTACGGCTATTATTATTATTATTAAATTTATAAACGCAAGTAAAATTTATACGAAAAACCAAATAAATTGATTAAAAATTGAACGCTGCTGATTAGTTTAGGAAGTTTCCATTAACTTTACTTAACAATTTATATATTTTTTTATTATTTTAAATTCACTCCTTTAAATTATATTCGCGTCTTTTTGTTGATTATTAGTTATTTACAATACTTTAATTATTTTATTTTCGCACAATATTTAAAATTTTTATTATTAAATTCTTTGTTGTTAACGCGTTAAGCATATATTATTAACTGAGTAGAATTTCTATAAATATTTTATTTCTTATTTTTCAGTAGCCAAAACGCAAAAAATTTTTTATGTTATATTTCGCACACATACTTATATCATAAGTAAATTAAAAAAATAAATATATATTCATGATTTTGATAAATAAAATAACTAACATCTAAGAATTATTCTTTAATCTAATCAATAGTAATGAATTTTGTTAATTATTCGCTTTTATACAAACATAGCATATTTATTTTTTACAATATATAGTAAATAAAACTAAAAATGATAATTCAGGCATACAAATATGATTGTAAATAAATAAAAGATATAAAATAAATTAAAATTTTAACATTTTTTTTATATGAAACTATGTAATGTTTTTACTAAACAAATAAAATGAAAATAAAACCTAATCTTTTTGAATTTAAGGAAGCCATGGAATAAGTACAATTATGATTTTCAAAACAAAATTATTTGTATTTAATTTTTCAAAAAAAAAAAATTAATAATGTTTGGAGATTTTTTAATTATTTAATTATTTTTTATTTTTGTTATTTTAATTTTTGTAATTTATTTTAATTTTATATTATTTAAATTTTTAATATTTAATCAAAAATTGTTTGTAATATTTATAAATTTTTGTAAAAAATATTGAAAATGTCGTTAAGATCGCCTAGAAATTATAGTGTGTCTCAGGTTAGTACAAAGGCCTCACCAAAATCGCGAACTCCAGATGCAGGTGTTGGTAAGATTCGGAGATTTTTTTTGCTTTTATATATTTTAATTATTACAATTTTCTGAAAGGTGGAAATATTGTATCAAGTATTGCTGTTCGTAAAGAAAGAGATTCATCTAAAAATGCCGAGAAATATGTGGAAAGATTAGAAGGGCAAAAACTAATTACTCCTGATAAAGCTGTACAAGGAGTTGTTGAACATGTTATGAAAACAAAAGAGCAAAAAGACACTAAAAATATTAAACCTGTAAAAACGCTTGCCGAAAAGCAGGCAGTAGAAAATGAATTGGCATCAAAAGCATTAGCAAATGTATTTTGTATCTTAAGTAATTAATATCTTAATTTCTTAAATATACTATACTCTTTAGATACAAGGAAATAAAAGAGGTAAACTTGAAGAAAATTATTCAGATTATAATGAATCAGAATCAGAAAACGCATTGAATGAAATGGAATTAGAACTGCAAGAAGCTGAAAATCAATATAAGAAACAGGTGCAACATGATTTTTCCATAATGACTGCTGATGATGTAAATGTAAGTAGTATTGACGAACACATGAATTTTCTTCGGTACGAATTTTTAGATAATCAAGAGCAAATAAAATTAAAATATCTAGGAGATAATTATAATCCACGATCAAATTTTGATGATGATAATGGTGGAGGTGAAATTTAAATGTTTTAATTAATTAATTTTAAAGATCTAAAAAATGTGAAATGTTTTTATTATTTTTTATAAAAGAAATGATGGATCCAATGGAATATCGGAAACAAGCTAGCAGTAAAGTAAATGATGATGCAGATCAATGTTTAGATGATGCAAATGAATATGAAATGCAGCTTGCAAAAGATATTGAAGATGAACATGAGAAAAGTATATGTTTTCCACAAACGCAATCTTCACCTCAAAAATCCGTTTTATCAAGCCCCAAGTCACCGCAATATTCTCCTCAAAACACACCACCAGCTCGATATTCACCACCAGCTCAATATTCATCACCAGCTCAAAACACATCATCAGCTCGATATTCACCACCGGCTCAATATTCATCACCAGCTCAATATTCATCACCAGCTCAATATTCACCACCAGCTCAATATTCTCCACAATCTCAAAATTCCCCGAAAACTCGTTCAAGCTACTCCCCAGGTTCAGATAGTTTTAAACTACCTCAAACTAACACAGAAATTCCTAAATTGCGTACTATTTCAGGAAGTGCGACATCTCCCATATGCAGTGTTGAAACTCCTGGCACTGAAACGGTTCCTTATCAACAAAGTCCTTGTATTCCAGCAGAAACCAAAGATAGTGTGTCTTGCGCTAATTTAAATGGTACAAAAAAAAATATTTTATGTCATTTTATTTAAACCATTTATATAATTTAGTGGAAAATATGAATTATGATGAATTGCTTGCTGAATACAAGGCGGAGCAACAAAGAAGAATCGAGGAATATAATTTAGAAAAATTACAAGAAGCTCGTGAGCGTGGCTTACAAAAAAGAGAAGGATTTACGGGTATTCAAAGTTGTGAAGTGCAAAGTTTATCTCCAAATAGCAGAAAAAGTAAAGATAATAAAGATTATTACTTTTTAAGTATAATTACTAAAAATTGAATATATTTTTAGGACTTTTAGAGCGTAGGGAAGCTTTAGACCAATATAATGCTGAGCGTCTCGAAAAAATAAAGCAAGCCGGTCAAGCTAAGCGCCTAGGACAGTCTTTGGGAAAACAGGATACAGCATTTGTTCCAAGTGTACCTGACTTGTCACCAGCTTCATTAGCTGCAAGAAAGCAAAAAATTATGGAATATAATGCTGAGCAAATGCGAAAAATCACAGAAAAAGGACAAGCAAAGCGAGAAGGAATATCAATGATACCAAAACCTGGGTTGGCACGACCAAAATCTTTAAAGGAACTGTCTCCGACTAGCAGAGCGGCTGCAATTGAAAGAAAAAAAAAAATTGACGCATATCAGGAAGAAAAAATGAAAAAAATGCGTGAAATGGGGCAAGCAAAATTGGAAGGAACGTCGTTAACAAGTGTTCGCAGTGTTACTTTTAAAGCAACTGTTTCAATAAAAGACTTATCTCCAGACAGTAAGATAGCTCGTCAACTTCAATACGAAAAATTCCAAAGAGTCCATGAAGAAAAAATAAAAGAAGCAGCGGAGCGTGGTCGTGCGAAGCTAGTCGGTGAAAGTTCCCTTCCAAGACCTTCGTCAGTAATCTCATTGGCCGATTTATCGCCAAGAAGTAGAGAGCAGCGCATGGAACGCCAAAGGCTTATAGATGAAGATCATCGGAAAAGAATGGAAAAAGCAAAAGAAATGGGTCAATTAAAACTAGCCGGCGCTATCGTTCCAAAGTCTACTTGTGTAACCCCAAAACAATTATCACCAACAAGTCGAGCGCGTATTATTTCTTTATTATTTTTTGCCTAATAATTATAGTTATGATTGATTTTTATTATTAATAGAACTGGATGCTCGAATGGCTACTATTGAAGCAGCTCGACAAGAGCAATTTGAAAAAGCAAAAAAACTGGGAGAAATGAGAAAAAGTGGCATTCCTTTAACATCAAAATCTTCCTCAAAACCACTTATGTTGTCTCCTAAGAGTCGAGCAGGTATAAACTTTAATGTTTTGAGCAAAATAACATTTAAATAAATATCAAAACACGTTTATTAGAAATGGAATTAAGAAGGGCGAAAATAGAAAAGGATAGAGAAGCGAAATTTGAAGCAGCTAAGCAAATGGGTGAATTGAAAAGAGCAGGGAAATCGTTACCTAGGCCATCATCTATAGCAAGCATACCAAAACCACTTTCACCAAAAACAAGAGCCAAAATGGAAGCAAGATCATCTGTTATTGAAGCTGCACGATTAGAACAAATAATGAAAGCAAAAAAAATGGGTGAAATGAAATTAGCTGGAGAAACATTAGGTAGACGACATTCTATCAATCCTAAAGGTTTATCGCCAAAATCTAGAGCTGGTAATAATATAATTATAATTAGTGCTTTATTGTAAATAAAACGTAATGTCATTTTAAGCAATGGAAGCGCGCCTGGAAGCAATTGATGCTGCACGACAAGAGCAATTTGAAAAAGCCCGAAAATTAGGTGAAATGAAGAAATCGGGTATTGCAATCCCAACAGCAAGGTCAAAAATGTTACCAAAAAAACTATCTCCAAAGAGCAGAAGGGGTAATATATTTTTAACAAACATTGCACTAATAATACAATATATCTTTTAATAGCAATGTCCGAAAGAAAATCTCAAATAGACGCAGCTCGTTTAGAGCAATTTCGTAAAGCCCAAGAAATGGGCAAAGCAAAACGAGAAGGTTCTGTAACAACAATTAAAACAGCAAAATCTCAAGTTAGTGTCATGACCTTATCACCGAGAAGCAAAAAAAGTACAAATAATTAAACTAAAAGTAAATATCAGTCATATAATTTAATATTCTATACAATATTTAAACAGCTATGCTAGAAAGAAAACAAAAAATTGAAGCAATGCGTGAAGAAAAAATAGAAAAGGCAAAAGAAATGGGTCGATTAAAGCGCGAAGGCAAATCAATTATAAGGTCACAATCAGTTCCTGCAAAAACAGTGTTAGATGCAAGACAACAAAAACGTAATTAAATTTATATTAAATCTGTTTTATAATCTAAGTATTTATTTACATCGATTTACTCTGTATTATTTTATATATACATCAGAAATGGCAGAAATTAAAAAAAAATTTGAACGGGAAAATCGAGAGAAAATCGCTAAAGCTGCCGAAATTGGAAAGAAGAGAATCAAAGACGCAGCATGTCCGAAAGTAAAAGGAGTGCAACTTCCAGCGCGCCAAGCTCCAAGTGCTTCAAGTATTATTGGAAAAGAGCGTAAATTTAAGTTGTATATTATTATTATATATTAAAAAACATATAATTATTTTTTTAGAGATGACTGATGTTAAAAAAAGAATGCTTGAATTTCAAAGGCAACGTGCTGATAAGGAAAGAAGAGTCGCAGAAGCGAAGGCTTTATTAGCTTCTAAAGGTCCTGCTCCTCAGAAACGTGCAATTTCTGAAAAACCTATAAGCAGAGAAGGTTTATAAAACTATAAAATTATATATAATATATGAATAATATAAAATTTGTTTTAGAATTGGTTGCAAGACGAGAGCAATTTGCCAAATCATTGCAAAGACCTAAAAGTGTACAGTCAATAACAAGTGCAGCAAGTAGACAAGGTATGGATATTAATTTTGCTGCGTTGATTTAACAATATTTATATTTGTATTATATATTATAGAAATGGTTGCAAATAGACAAAAAGAAGCAAAAAAACTGTTGGATAAGATTCGAACTCAGAAAATGCGAGAGTCTATTGGAGCTCCGATTGATTACAAGAAAAAAAAAATGCCTGTATCTTGTACTCCATCCGCTGCTTCTATTAGGGCAGGTATTATTATAATGATATTATTCAAAATCAAATTTTATATTTTCTTAAATTGAGAAATAGAACAAGCTGCACTTCGAAAGCAACAAGTCGATGAACGTAGAAGATTGGCAGATCGAGAACGCGCTTTGGCAGTACGAAATAAAGTAGAAAAAAAATCAAAATCACAAGGCCAAACTCCTATGTCAGGCAGAACTGTATGTAAGCCCCAATCACAGACATCAATGTCTTCATCACGGAAAACCTCTAGATCAGTATCAGCAGTTTCAACTGCTGCATCGGTTAAGAAAGACACACAAAAAAAGCCTCCAGTTCGTAAAGTTTTGACCAAGGAAAATATAGAAGCTCGTAAACGTATTGAAGCAAAAAAGCAGGAAGCTATAAGAAAAGCAGCTGCAAGGGGTGCAGAAAAGAAAAAACTGGCAATGCAACCAAAAAAAGTTGAAGAATCTGAAGCCTCTGATGAATCACTAATGTTAGAACCAACTGGCTTAGACTTATTGTCGTCCGAAGAACGCGAGCAAGTTTTAAAAAAAATAGATAATTATAAAAGGGCTAAACAATTATCTAAGAATGTTTGCAGTAAAACATTGGATGAAAGTGGAACCAGTGATGCATTTAAAGATAATGAACCAATTGCTATTCGTCCTAGAAAATATGATCCAAAGAGTAGTAAACCTAAAAATATATTGGAGTGGGAAATACCGGAATCAACGAAAAATATTCAAAGTTTATGTAAAGAGATGCGTAGCAAATTGGAAGACATGCAAAAATGTACAAAGAGCACTCAAGACGTCGTTGTTAACCTTAAAAGTATCGCCAAAGAAAAAATACATGAAAAACTGTCACAGGTTGAGGCGACTAAAAAGGTAGAAACTAAGCCTAAGCTAGAAAATATAATAGATTTCCGTGAAAAATATGGTTTAAAAGATGATGACACTAGGAAAGCTAAATTGCTTGCTCTTGTGAAAAGCTTTAACAAAGACGCTAAAGAAGAAAAAGAATTTAAGAAAAATATGGAAACAGCTTCAGCTGGTATACAATGTATGCCAACTAAAATGGTTCTGCGTCCAGGCAGAAGGAAAGGAAAATCCTATGTAGTGCAAACACCACAAAAACGTGATATTACTAAGTATTTCAAAAAACAAGAAATTTCTCCTTTGGTCGAAGATAGTTTCATAGAGGACGAACAACCTTACGTGGAAAAATTATCTACAATGCGTTCAAATCAAATTCGTAAATATAAAGAACGCAAAGCAATAGAGCAAGAGTACCAAGAAAAAATGCGAGAGAGGCGAAAACAAATTGAAGCTAGAATTCCATTGACTGATGAACAGCGACAAGAGCAACGTAAAAAGATAGCTGATAGTATGAAAATGTTTATGACAAGAGTTCCTGAGACAATGCCAGAAATGTTGGATCCGGATTTAGTTTCTAATCTGATGAGCTTAGAAGATCGAGGTATTTCTTTACATGGACCACCAAAAGATTTCATGCCAAAAGTATTAGCCTCTGAAGATCCAAAAATTAATGTTACTGGTCTTGAACAAACTACTTATGGTGCTATTGTCCCATCAGAAATACCAACAAATAGGATTAATATTTTAAATGCAACTGACTTAGAAAATACGGAATACGCTTTAAGAAATCTTCAAGTACCTATACCAAGTGATAATATTGCTACTGAGGAACTTGAGTATGCCAGATTTAATAACTTTGATAATTAAAATTTAACTTTAATATAATTTAATTTAAAGGAAAATCGATCCCAATGATGAGACGACAATAGAACTTGGCATTTCTCCAATAGCATCTGGCTTCATTGAGTACCCTGTAAAGTTAGATTCTTATAAAGTGGAAAACTTTTTCCAAATGCGAGGTTCAACTTTACCAGATTGGTTTCCAGGCATATATACACATTTAATTATTTAAAATGTAATTACTGTTCGATAAAAGAATTTATTGTTTTAAAGGTTTCTTTACTGCTTTCGTTGGTGAAGGAAGTCCTGTTCAACAAGCGAGGCATCCAGATAACGCTTTACTTACTGCATGGGTTAAAATGCAACCATTTTCCGCTGTGGCCTGATTTTATTTACTATTTAGTATTTAAATAATTTGAAAATAAAAATTGTATGTTTATTTGTGAAACTTTTATGTGGTTTTGATGAACTACTCAACTACTACTATTACTAATTTTAATATTATTTTATATTATCGTCAAATCTGAAAATTAGGGCACGCAAACAATATACTTGTGTAATTATCTGTACTTAATAAGGATTAAAGTTGTCTAAAAAAGGAAGAAAAAAAATAACATACATAAAATCTAGGTAAAACAAATAATAGTATTTGAACCCTCTTGAACTATGTATTAACAATGAGTTTTCTACATTTTTTGTGTTTTAAAGTAATTGTGTGATTTTGAATGGGCAGGAAAATGTCATCAAATTTGGATTAAGAAGAACATATGTTTTGTTATTTACGTCATGTTTATTGCATGCAGATAATACAAGAATAGCATTATTGTATTGTAAATATATATATATAACTATAGGCGAAGGAACAATAAATGTTTAAGAGGTGTTAAATTTTCGTTATTTTAATAGTAAACGAAGAATGCTTTTACTTTAATTTCTTGACAAGAGAGAAAACTATTATTTTTTCCACGTGTTTATTTATTTTCATAATACTATATGAGTACTGAAATATTTGTGTCCCTTTTTTCTGGTTGCAAAATACACTGTTTATTTTTCCTTATTATTTACAAACTCTTAACACATTTGCAGTTTTTTTTCTATCAAGGTTAACAAGAATAAAATAAATATTCACAGTGTTAATTTTTGTAGTTACTTCTGGAACTAGTGATGATATATCATGTTTCGCTAATAAAGTATCCGAATAATGGTGTAAGAATTTATGAAGGGTAAACTTTTGGTTTGTAATATTCTATTTGTCACTATAGTACACCGTTTTGTAATTTAATATCATTAGGGTTGAAACATAAGTTTTTAAACATTTTGTTTTTATATATATTTATATAAAATTAATAAAATCACCAATTTTAATTAAATTTAAAAGAAAAACCATTTTATTGCGTTACATTAGAATAATCTATTTGATTTTTTATATTTTAAAATTATTTTCAATTTCAGTTTATAGAGGTAAATGAGTCATTGCATTTTAATCTAATTGTGCTGATTCTCTTATAGAAACTGTGTAGGTAGATTATAGTTTTTGCCCAAAAACATATTTAATATAAATACAAGATAATTGATAAAATTATAGATTATTAACTATAGTACTGGCTATTGTTGCCATTATAAATATAAATGCTTTAAATCAGGAGGGTTGTTATTGCACAGTAATTTAAGGATTTCATCGACTAATTTAAATAAAAAAAAAAACAGCTTAATTAAATTTAATTTTGTTATTTTATATTAAATTGCATTGAAATAAAATAGTTGCCCTACACAAGCATATGTTTTTTAATATTGTTTAGTAGGAGCTGAACTCTCTAAATGATCATATAGATTAATAAATTGAAAGATTTCTATTTTTTTATTTGGTAATAATTACATATATTGGTAATTAGAAGAAATATCAAATTAAATAAAGCAATATGGTATTTTAAATTTATTATTTTCTGTCAATTCTCGTATGTAAATGTTTGTCAATTTCAAAATTTAAAACCACTAAAATTAAAAGGAATAAATCTTTTAAATATAATTATTGTCTTTGGTTTTTTTTTTATACAAAAATAAAATATACTTCTCTCCATGGCTTCGATTTCGGTTGGGTATTTTATTTAATTTTTCTTTTATACACTTTTAGTGTTGATTATGTGACTTGGTCCAATGGGGCGAGACAGGATGCTATATCATACACTAATTATGGTAAAATTAATTATATATATTTTTTTCTATTTTTAATTTCATTTTCAGATCACATTTCATTGTCAAGTTCATTATTTTTTCTGGTTGTCGCTTGAGCATTTTTTTGTACCATTTGGTAAGATTTACACGATTTTTATTTATTTTGCTGTAATAAACAGATTTTAAAGTTATGATAAATATTTTATACAAATAAACCCTTTTCTACCTTCAGTTGCTTTTTCTATATATATATAACAGAGAATTATAGATTCGATAAAGGCAAAAAAAAAAAAAATATAAATAAATATAGAGATTTTAATCAGTTTAAAAACCGAATGTAAAAAGTAAACAAAAACTTAATTATTAGTTTTTGCCTAAAATAGATTACATTTTTATTTACTTAGAATACATATTTGTAAATAAAAAATAATGGTCACAATGACATACAAAAATATGTAATCCGATTTCGTTTGTGCCCAAACTTTTGAGTTTTGCTCTTGTCTTATTTTTTTTTACATTGAAATCAATTATTTTTTCATAAGAAAAATGACAAAAATCAAAGTGCTCATTCACACATATTTTTACAATTGACGATAATAATAGTTAATAATAGAAATTGCTCACAATCTGATTGCAATGTCTAGGACAAAAAAATGAAAATAATTAAACGAATTAAGGAAATTATATTTCTAAATAATTTACCCCTTCATTTTTGTTTTTATTTCTGCACAAATTGAATATAATGATGTTATTAATTTTCAGTGAATTCTTTTGGGTAAATATACATAATTATGTCTCTTGAGGGTTAAATAGTGTTTTTTTTTTTTTTTTAATAATCAACAATAATATTTGTGATTTTACGTATCTAATTAAATGAACAACTTAATAATGTTTAATGCAAAACATATAGTACAAGAGAGAAAATAATAACTTTTTGTAATAAAAAATAAAACTTTGTAATTTGATAGAATATTATTTATAAGTTTGTTGTTAAACTCAAGATCATAAAAAGTAGCTGTGCCAAGATTAGTCATATTTTAATTTTATAATAATAAAATAATTCCCATAGAAAAAAAATGATAAGATAAGCAAGCTAGAAGGAAAATAAGTTGTTTTAATAATTTCATATTAATCAAAATTTAATATATATATATTTAAAAAAAAAAGAAAAATATATTATATATGTGTAAAAGTATAAATGAATAGATATGTTTTGAAAAATATCATATTATGTGTAGTTTGCATATTTGCAAAAAAAAAAAAATATGCATTATAAATTCTGAAACAATTAATATAAATTTTATTCTATAATATTTGCTAAAATTTCCATTAAAATTATTCTAATAGATAAAATTAAATATTTATTATAATCTGAATTTATGCTTATTTTTTTTATAATCAATAACAATTATTTTGTATTTCGACTTTTTTTTTTGTCAATTTAACTGAGTATCTATTTTCATTATTATTATTCTTTAATCAGGGTGCGAAACTGCTCCGCCTATTTATAAACGAACCAATTATATTTGGTTGTTAGATTTTCATCCCATTTTTACACTTTATCTAAAGAACTTTTATTATTATTATTATTATTATTATTATTATTATTATTATTATTATTATTATTATTATTATTATTATTATTATTATTATTATTATTATTATTATTATTATTATTATTATTATTATTATTATTATTATTATTATTATTATTAATATTATTATTATTACAAAAGATTATTTCTTTCATAAATAAATATTTGTTAATAATTAAAATCATAATTAACATAGAAATTTGAGACAAAATATATGCTAATTAAAGAAATGATTTAACTTTCTTGTTTTTATAAATATTCATTTTTAATTTAAAAATATAATATTTAAAAAAATAATATTTTGTTTATTTTTTAAATAAATAAAAATATTTTAATTGAATTAATAATAAACATAATTATTATTATTTTTGAGTTTATAAAAATTCTTTAAGAGAAAATAACAAGTAATGTTGTTTCACCCTGTACAAAAATTTATATATTTTTGTTACATAAATTAGGCGGAGCTACTATATATCCCTTATTTACGATTTGTGCTATATAAATACATAAAAATAATGGCAGTCTTTTCAAGCCAGGTATTTTTAAGCAGAATTTTTCCTTTTGAAAGCAAACAGAATATCATAGCGTTGTTAACCAGTGACAAAGGCAGACGTAAAATCAGTAACTTTTAGGATTTCTTTATTACTATAATGATTAAGTTAAGTTTTGATATGTGTTTCACCAAAAATTATTTAAATAAGTTTAATTAATAAATATTATATAATATCATAAATAAATAAAAAAAACATAAATATGTTGAGTTTCTTAATTAAAATATTAATTCGATTTTTGTGTCTAAAATAATTATTTAATATTGCTAAAAACATATCCTAGTTGAATTGAAAACATAACAGTGATAATATAATGAATGCAACTTTATCTTCAATTGAAGATTTGGATACAAGTTCACGTGGATCAGATAGTTTAAATCCGGCTGTAATGCATACAACTATTTATCCTAATCAAGGAATCTATATGAATAACAATATTGCAGGTTGCTTTTTGTGTTTATTTAAGACTTAAAATATTGTTCAATAATATTATTAATATTAATAAATTATTTTCTTTTCAACTAATATTTATTATTTATTTCAAAATACTGTATATATATAATGAAAAATTAGTAAAATAATAAAAAAATACTTGGGATTAGAAACCACATGTATAAAATCAATTTAAATTTAAAAAATAAGTATTAATAATAATAATAATTAGTTAATATAGAGTAATATGTGCAAAATATTCTATTAAATATATATATTTTTTTTTGTAAACCATAATAAACTCTTGGGGAAAACGGAAAAAATAAAAATCAAGTTTTTAGATGCACTTATTAGTAAAAGGTGCTTTAATTTTTATTATTATTTTATATCACTGTTAATTAAAGATGATTTTTAATTTAAAAAAAAAATATTTTTGTGCAAAAAATTCTACTCTAAAACAGGAATTCGTGATAATACTAACACAACGTCTTCTATAAAAACCGTATATTTTTCGGAAAAACTACAGAGTTTTACATTTGACAAAGAATATGATAAAAAATCATTGGATAACGATTATAACATGAAATTAAATGCCGAATTAAGTTATTACGAAGGTTAGAAACGTTAATAACGAAATAATATTATATTTACTGAACGAAACAAATCATTGTAGATTCAATACATAATCGTGAAAATAATTGTTCATCATATTTACAACAATCGGTGCCACAGATGACAATCAATCCGGAAATAGAACGAAAGACATTATCATTCAGTTCCGATCAAGTACAGTGCATGTGTGAAGCGCTACAGCAAAAAGGTGATGTTGAAAAGTTGGCTATTTTTTTGTGGAGTCTGCCGCCAAATGAAATTTTACGTACTAATGAGAGTGTTCTAAGGTAAGCCACATACCTGAATATTAAAAACTATTTTTATTAACAAAGACAATCGCTAAAGCAGGGCACGTGCCATTGTAGCATATCATAAAGGGCTTTTTCATGAATTATATGCCCTACTTGAATCTCATTTTTTCTCAACAAAATATCACAATGAATTACAAAATTTATGGTTTAAAGCACATTATAAGGAGGCAGAAAAAATTCGAGGACGCCCATTAGGTATTGCTGGTTTTTCATATAATTTAAAAAAAAAAGAAGATAAATAATTTTTTTATTTATAAATTAGGTGCCGTCGATAAATATCGATTGAGGAAAAAATATCCACTGCCAAAAACAATTTGGGATGGCGAGGAAACAGTTTATTGTTTTAAAGAAAAGAGTAGAAATGCACTTAAGGACTGCTATACGAGGAATAGGTAAAGCTTTTCTTTCTTTTTTTTTTGTTATTGAATATTATTAAATTCAGAATTAATTTTTATCAATTCATAGGTATCCAACTCCGGATGAGAAAAAAACATTGGCGAAAAAAACGGGACTAACATTAACACAAGTCTCGAATTGGTTTAAAAATCGCCGGCAGAGAGATAGAACTCCTCAAAGTAGAACGTAAGTGTTAATTAAAAAATTATTTTCCAAGAAGGAAAAGAAAAACCAAGTAAATGAAATTAGATAAATCTTTTTCAATATAATAAGAGAAGAACAAAAGCGCAGTTCAAATTAATTACGGTTCATGACATTTTCGTTCTTTGGTGATATTTTATATTTTTTAAGTATGTAATATCTGACCATTTTAAAAAATCCCTATATGCCGTTTGTTAGGGAACCAAACAATTGGTGAAGAATAAAAAAAAAAAGGAAATTTAATTGTAAACATGTGTAATTTTGGTAAAAAATGGTTTTTCTTTTCTTTTCTTCTTGTTCTGTTACAAAATCGAAGCAAGTTACTCTAGCTAGTCATTGTCTAAGAACTGTTAACGTTATTTGAATGCACATGGGACAAAGTGTTAAACAATGCACATGTTTTTTAATTTTTTCTTGTTCTAAACAGATATTTTCTAATAAAATATTGCATTTACTTGAATATATATTTTATTACTTAATCATTAAGATGCATAACTTTCTTGTGCTGCTTTGCTCCTCCTCGCATATAAATAAACAGAAAAGCACCTAAGTAATGTCTTAGTTTTTCTCTTTTTCATTTATATATTATATATTATTGTATATATTATTATAATACAACAAGAAAAACATAATAGTTGCATTTAAATTTCAAATAAAAGATTTAACAACAAAATAATTATTTTTAAAAAACAAATATTTAAAATTATAATATGGTTGTGTTTATGCATTTAATGTTATTATGAACAAGATTACTATATGCATATAGTAAGTAATTTAATATAAAAATGAATCTTAAAACACAAAAGAAATATAATATGTTTAAATAATTAAAAAAAAATAAACTGACTTATGATAAGGGAGCACGTATTGTTATGTCTACGTCATATTCAACAAAACTCATAATCATTTTCTTCTTTATTTTTTCTTTAATGGTCATTAATTACTTTATTTTAATAAACTATAAAAAAACAAATAATAGAATATTCTTTATAATTAAATAAATAATTATAGTTAGTTCTATGTATTTTTTTAGAGATATGGTTCTACCTTTAATTCCAGTCAGTCCGACATTAGATGGTAATTTTCCAAGAATATTTAATACAGGATCATATGGACATAGTTATCCAGAGGAAGTGTTTAATGGATAAAATAAATTAGTGTTAATATGTTATTTGAGTCTCTTAAAATTTTATTATGTGTACAAATTGTGTAATAATAGAAATAAAAAGTAAATTATAAGCAGTTTGATTTCTAAAAAAAATGTGTTTGTTTATTGTTGCAACTAATTTGCCAGCAAATTTATATTTAAATATGCTTTCAATACGGTCAGTCGTCTATCGTAATAATCTTAAATACAGATTCTATATAATTTACCGCTAAAGAGCCCTCTTGCAAGTCGACCATAAACTAGTGTAACGGGTTGTTACGATGGATTAGCTCTTTTTATGCACAGCATTCAAAACAGTAGCGCCATTACACTGCAAACTTATTTAAAGTTTTTTGACATTTATAGTTTAATTATATAACTGTCAATGGTTGTACTTTTCCATTCTACTCAATTGTTTTTAATTTATGCGTTTGTTTTTTATAAAATTTGTCAATTCATCTTTATGCTTATTATAAATGTTTATATTTCGTAAACTTCCAAATAGTATATCACAAAAGATTACTGCTGCTTATTTTACAGGTAGTTTACCTGTTTAAACAGAAATTATGTTATTAATTTAAACTGTTAATTGTTTGGTTGTATCTAATTAAATATTTTTAGTTCAAACTTTACGGACTGTTGGTTTTCGAGGAACTCATAGTGTTTCACAACATCTTAAAATGAACGATATGGATATACAAATAATTCCTGCATTACAAGATAATTACATGTACTTGGTTTGTATAATTCAACACAATGCAATTTAATGCAACACAAATAAAACAATTTTTTTTTGTAATTTAGATAATTGATAAAGCCACTCAGGAAGCTGCCATAGTGGATCCTGTAAATCCAAATAGTGTTATTGAGGCAGTAAACAAAGCAAATGTTATATTAACAAAAATTTTAACAACACATCATCATTGGGACCATGCTGGTGGTAATGAACAACTTGTATCTAAGATGAATGCATTAAAAGTATATGGAGGAGATGAACGAATTGGTGCTTTAACCGATAAAGTTAAGCATGGAGACGAATTTTCCATTGGAAATCTAAATGTCACTTGTATATTTACTCCGTGTCATACAACAGGACATATTTGCTATTACATATCGTCTTCTAGTGGTGATAAAGCTGTTTTTACGGGCGATACATTATTTCTAGGCGGTTGCGGAAGGTTTTTTGAAGGAAATGCAAATGATATGTACGATGCTTTGATTAATAAATTATCAAATTTACCAGAAGAAACTAAAGTCTTTTGTGGACATGAGTATACTTTACAAAATTTAGAATTTGGCACGTTCGTAGAGCCTTTAAACAATATAATTGCTGAGAAGATAGAATGGGCTAAATTAAAACGGAATCAAAATTTACCAACAGTAAGATGTTTAGATTTCTCTTTTTAAAAAATAATTTATTGACGTTTTTTCTTAGGTGCCATCAACAATTGGAGAAGAGAAATTGATTAACCCTTTTATGAGAGTAAATGAAAATTCAGTACAAGTTCACGCTGGCATGACTGATCCAATTCGAACTATGGAAGCAATACGCAAAGAAAAAGACGTATTTAAGGCAGTAAAATAAAATATTGATTTATTTAAACCAAATTAAAAGAAATATACTATCCAATTTTCATTTACAATTAAATTTTACCTTTTTTTATTAGATTTTAAATTGTTTAAATCTAAATAATAATAAAATTGAAAATTACTACAGGCTATATAATCGTTATACGTTCCTTCAGCTTATTTTTCTATTTATTTATATATACGTTTGAGATGTCTAGAATTTGTGTAATTTGACGTATTTTTAAAATATCAAATTATGAAAGTATCAAATCAAATTAAATGTTTTATGATTAATTTTGTTAAAATTTTTCAATAATCAATAAAAACGTAAATACACATAAAAGTATTATAAAACTGCTTTGAACAGCAAGAAAGAAACAAGCATATACACCATACGTACAGAAAATAAATCACATAATAATACTGAATAACAATGACAATTATAAAATTAAATTGGATGGAAAGCTACAGTAATTTTGACTTTGTTTTGGTTTCTTTTAGTTTGCTGACTTCGCAATACAAGTATATTTTGTATAAATATAATTAAAATTTAGAAAAAAAAAATGCTTTTACATATTCAGCAGATCCTTTCTGAGAGTTAGCGAGAGAGTGATGCGATTGTAATTATAATTTTATAGACTTGATGATTTGTTCAGATCAGGGTAGATGACAGAAATTATTCACATTTCATTCTTTTGGTTTTTGGTACGATGGAATTTTCTGGTTGTTTGAAAGTTTTTTTATTTAATCTCAACAGAAAATAATAATTTATCAGCCAAAATCATAGTAGTAGAAGTATAAATCAAAGCAAATGACATTTATAGAGATAAAACAATATTTTTCAAACAAATGAATTATAAATTAAAAAATAATTAAAATAAAATTGTAAGCATTAAAAGTCCTAAATCTGTCCTTAAAAAATATTTTTCAAATGTAACTAAAGGAAAGCATTTAATGTGCTTTTGACAAAAATACCTTATTTACAAAATATTTTCTCAATTAATTTATATTTTCTTTTTTATTCTATTAATTTTCTGTAAATTAAAGGAATTATTTTGATTGTAATACGTGGAACTAGAATTATATGATAATTGTGGTCTATTTATATAATGAATATAATAACTCATATCGGTGATGGTGATATTGAGCCGAAACAATTTAGAAAAGAATCTTCTTTACTTTTAAATAAATTTGAAAAACTAATACTAAAAAGACATATGTAAGTGATTAATGATAAAAAATTATATTATAACTTGATATTTTGTACAATTTTAAAATCATATTGGAAAACTATAAGCAAAATAGTAAAGATCCTAATGTTATTGGAAAATTAAACGATTGCCTTGCCTAAGGGTACAAATTAGAAAGAAAAATGTTTTAAATTTTTATAATGGAGAAATATATTTTTTATAAAATAATAAATTGAATTTTTTTGTTTAATTTTTCCTAATTTTATAAAATTAGCCATAGTGAAAAGTATAAACATCGAGATTATCATGCGGCAAGAGTTATACAAAAATTCTTTCGTGGTTTCATCTGTAGAAAAAGGTTAGAGTATCTAAATAAAAACGCAATTATAATACAAAAATATATAAGGCGTTTTATAGGTAAAATTATTATTTTATATTAATTTTGATACAAAATACTATTTGCTTTCATTTAAAATGTGCTATTTATATATTTAATAGCCCAAAAAAGGTATTATGAAATTTTAGAAGAAACATTGCAATGTAAATTATTCACTTTTTATAATAAAATGGCAATTTTAATACAAAAATTTTACCGTGGCTATTTGTCACGTAAAAAAAGATATAACTATTATGAAATGAAAGAATGGATTCGATTAATTGGTTTGTTTAATTATAACATTAAAAAGAAAAAATAATATTTAATAACTTATAGTCAGAAAAAATGTCGACTTACAAGAGGAAACAACAATGTACTTTCATTCAGAACGTCTTTATCAATTGGAAAATGATAATGAATCTGCTAGAAATTTATGTGTATATATTGCATTGAAACTACATCATTTATTAAGAACTTATCAATCGCCAGGAATCTATTCTAATAAAAACTCTTAGTATTTAATTTAATAAAATTAATTAACAATTTTATAATAGAATTTTGTTTTCCAGTACTTTATCACACGTAGAACAGCTTCTTGCACGTTTACGCTTCAAGAAATACAATAAACTACAACGCCAATATTATAACAGGAATAAAGAAAAATATAAAACGGAAGTTAATAATTTATATGAAAAAACAAAAAATCATTCAAAATTACATCGCCAGGCTAGATGTGAAACTCACTATCGTCATCGTAATAATGATGTGTTTGAACCAAATGAAAATTTAATTAACAGAAATGTTGGTACACGCTTTAAGCAAGGTAATTAAAGTAGCACCTTACAACCTTAATATTTATTGACATCTATTCAAGACCTTTTTAGTTATAAGATATGAATATTGCTCAATATTTAATTACAGTACGATTAATATTTACCCTCACGCTGACACTATATACTAATGTTACACATGAATAGTACATATCTTAAATATATAGATAGCTTACATAAATAGATATTAAAAGTTTATATTCATTGTATCATATTCATTGTGAAACCTTTTTATTTAAAAATATGATAAGTATTATTGTATATTTTAGGAATTGTCAATTATCCTTATGTAAGAAACCTATCTTCTCAAGAAATATATTGTGACAAAATTATATTACTCTCAAGAGAATTTGATATAATTGATCATAAAAAAGATTTTTCATTAAATACAAAAATTATTGAGAAACCGGAAAAAATTGATGAATTTATTGAGGCTCTTAAAAATTTCTGTCAATTACACAGCCTTGTAGAAAAATAAGAGAATGTCGTGTAATAATTTACGTGAATTATCAAAAAAAAAAATTTACCTTACAAAATAAAATCTGTGCCTTCAGTGCATCTATGCCCTTTTTATTTGGTATGTTTCAAAAGACTTGTAAGAATATTATAGAAAATATGTTTTATAGTTAAAATTATATGTTAACAAACTTTTATTAAATATTTATTAATTAATTGTTATTGAGAATATTTTATAATAATATTTATGCATTTTTGTATACTTAATATATAATTTATAATCTAAATTTTAATAATTATTTCCGATAAAACAAATAAAGGAAGAAAATGCATAATAATAAACTATTACCTAGAGATAAAGTTTGAGAGAGATCTAATCATTTAAAGTGGATGTTCATAGGCGTCACAGATTGGGCACTAATCGGTTTTTAAAATATTATCTCTATTCATAAAAAGTTTTTCCTATTTTATAAGCATATTAGTATTTTGAAAGATTACAATTTCAAAATCCCATACAAAATTTTTTAATAACAAATTTCGTTTATATTTATATTTATAACATTGTTCTGGGAAAACCATATGGCTCCCCAGATTTTTCTGTGGCTTAGTAAACAGAGTCACAGACCTTTTGCTCAGATCCTACGGCTTATATCATATATTTTTTACTACGTAAAACTTTAATAACGATACTTGTTATAATTTTAATAATCATTGTTCAAATAAATAAAAGTTTACAAATTATAACTCGAAACATTCCCCAACCATGGTACAAAAACAGAGTTTTATCTCTATGTTCTTTGTTATGGTTTCCCTATTGCCACGATGAGAGGTTTTGAGTGAGTGTATATTTTTGTCCTGAACATTGATAGAGGGTGTTTAAACTTCTAAATGTCTAAAAATATTATTGCCAATTTATCAGGAAATTGTTGCAAAGTTTGTCTGAATATTTTTTGACAATTTTTAAATCATCAAAAATAATTGCGTTAATAATGTTAATCTTTATATGCTGGATAAATTGCTTGGAGCAACAACAACCTTGCCAAACAAAAAACTAAATAAAAGTGTGGAACTAAAGAGAGAATTTTTTTATTGGATATTTTCCATTTTTGTTTTTATACGATCTCGGTATAATTTGTTACCATTATAATAATAATAATAAGTTTATTATACAAAATATTAATATATATATATTATAGATTTTATATAAGCATGCGTAAATTCCCTTTGAATGTACAAAAAAAGTCAAATTTAAAATCTAAAAGCTCAAATGTGAAATATAAAAAAGAGTAAATGAACAAGCATATTTTTAAAGAATCTCAGCATAATCTACTGTGTACCTTTTCCCCTATGTTTAATAAATTCCACCAAGTGTATTTTTACTAACGATGATAACAAAATAAAACATTGCACCATTCTAATTAAGAATGTACCATATAAAATGGTTATCAGTCCTTGACTGTATTCGATGTTGGTTAGACGTGCGATACATTATTTTTAATTGAATTGAATGAAAATCATTAAAAGGTTTGTCTATGTTGTATTTTCTGAGTGTTAAATTAACTAGTGTCATGCTTGCAAAAAGTGCTATGTGAAATATCTTTAAAGAGCATAAATATACAAAATCGATTAATATCTCAAATGTATCTTATGGATACTAAAATCGTGATACTGACATATAATATAATAAATAGTTAAAATACTTATTAAGTAAATAACAGGAATAGTAACTTTAAAAGTTAAAATTAAATAACTTAATTTTTTTGTTGTTTATATGTGACGAAGATCTCAGTTTTAAACCAAGTTGTATGGTAATGTATAGCAATAAATGCTAATGTTATAAGAACAAACAGATTTTGATGGAAATAATAGCTAATTTGTTAAGAACAATAAGAAGCAATTTTACATTGTATTATGCTATTCTGAGTTTTTAAATATTTTAATTTTTTGTGATATTATGTAAAAGATAATTCTAAGGGATGTAATTATATAATTGATGATTAAAAAATAAATCAACCAGATTGGATACATTACAAATGTCATATTTGATTCAGATTAATTGGAAAATAATAGCCGTGAGAATAACAGGAATTGAGAGCAAATGAAAGATATAATGGAGACTAAAACTGGGAAAAAAGTTATTACGTGTAGAGTTCCGGATTTTTGATTTTAGTTTTTCGTGTCTCTTTAACAACAACTTTATCTAAGAAATATGGTGCGTGTGGTAAAAGATTTATTTAGAAAATTGTGAAAATGCACTTTGAATTGAATATGCAAATACGTTATACTGTCGAAATGATCTTATTTTATTTGCAATAATTATTGACTGATATATTGCCATTATAATTTAGTTTTGGTAATGAGACAGCTAAAGTATGAAAATGATAACTTTTTTGAAACAAAATTTATTCGTCTTTAATCATCGAACCGTTAAAAAAGGATTATTTAGAAATAATCAATCAAACAAATGGATAATTTTTTTTTGTATAACATTTTCTTTCTTGATATTTGGAGTGAAAAAAATTAATGGATTAAAGTGTGTTTGCAATCCAGATGAATGCGATATAATTAAACCTCAAGAGTGTCCAGGTCGAGGTTATATTGTTTGGGATCCATGCAAGTTAGTTTTTAAAATAATTAAAAATAATATTATTTGTATTTATTAGAAGAAAAAAACCAATAAATTGTGCATTTTAGGTGTTGCAAAGTTTGCGCTAAAACATTTGGAGAGACTTGTGGCGGGCTAGGTGGATTTTCGGGTTCATGTGAACCACCATTACAATGTGTTATAAAACCACCTGTCACAGGAACAGGAGTTTGTTTGGGTGAGCTATACATACTTAAAATGTATAAAAAAAAACCAATTAAACTATTCGATTAGGACGTCTTTAAATTTTCTTTTAACCAATAATTGCAGTTATAGTTAGAATTAATGATTGATTGATTGTTAAAATATCAGATCATATTATGGAAGTTGTATGCAATAATTGTTACAAAGAAATGAATTAGGGCAAAACTGATGGTTCGCAGAGGAATATAGACATTATTTATATTATTTAATCCATAGCAATCCTGCTCAGATTTTTTCTAATCAATACTAAAAAATCCTATAAGTAATCTGTGGGATTAAAAATTATTAATTTAGTGGTCTGTGAGGTTGAAAAGTTTGCCGACCGCTGTTTTAAACCATTTATTGATTATTGTATTTATTTAGTTTCTTAATTAATGCGGCTCTTTTTGTGGTATTGAGGTTATTGCAATATCATCTGTTCAGTTCTATCAATTATCGGTATTAAAATAATAAATTAATAGCGTTCTGTATACGAATAAATATTTATTTAAAAAAAGGTTGCGAAATATTTTACGCTTTTTCGGTTTGCTAGTAATCAATATTAATTAAATTAAATAAGATTAAATTTAGGGCACATAAAATAATTAATCTTTTAGCCTGTATCGTTGTAATAGCAAAAACCCAATTAGCTAAAATTTAATTGCAGTAATAAATAATATGTTTGTAATCTAGAAATCTATTTTTAAACAGATTCATGCATTCATTATAATTCCTATTTTTATTAAATTTGATTTTATTCAAGTTCAATATTTTTTATATTTATATAATAAGTTAATATTTAAATAATTTAAATCAATTTAGAAATATATTTATAATAAATATCGTTTTTGCTGAAGTAACAAACAAACAAAATTGTTATTGTTTACTTATTTTATCGGAAAATTTATATAATTTTTTTTTTTTTACTTTTAAAATTATTTAATATATGTACTTATTTACTTATTAAATTTGTTAAATAATATTATTTATATATTTTTTATACACATATAGATTTAACAATATCAGAAACTGAAAGAGCTGATTGCCAAAAAACAATATATTTAGAATCAGGCTGTGAAATTATAAATCGAAAATGTAGGTGTTGGTCTCGTACAAAAATTTGTAAAGATGGTACACCAAAACAACGACAATGGGATTTCAGTACAAAAGAAGATTGTCAGCTAAATTTACAAAATCTTATAAAAGCTGAAATAGAATTTGATGAAGATTATGCACGTCCAAAGCAAATTGGTAAGAAGTTTTTAATTATATAATCGTTTATCGTTTATCTATTTAAATCATTTTCATTAAACTTTGTAATAAATTTTCAACAAAATACAAAATAAATTCTTCTTTTTTACATATAAAATATCATTGCTTTACTTGGCATAGTTTTATAAGATGCGTGTTATTTTACGAGGTGAGTTATATTTATATATATAAAATGTACTATATAAAAGCTATGATGTGCATTTTAGCATTAAATATTTATTAGTTCAAAAAACAATAAAATTATGTCGATGTATAGTGACTTGTTAAACTAAATAAATAATATTATTTATAATTGAAAACTTTAATTGATTTTGTTTCAAATTGTTTGGCAAATAATATATATATTTATATTTTTCAAATTGAGTAAGGAAGTACAACGTAAAGTAGATCTGTGAATTGGTTAAAGCTACCACATCAATTTATAGAATTCAATACAATTTCAGAATTGTTACTGATTGATAATATATTCTGATTCATAAAGTCCATAAAATGATACACAAATTGAAAATGATATTAACTTTATCGACTGGCATTCCGTGTTCGTTATTCTTTCCGAGTTCCCAAATGATTCTATGCGTAGTACCTTTATTATCTTCTACAAAATTTAGTTTGCATGTTGTCCAGTCATTTTAATTTAACTTGAACTGTATGAAAAGATACCTAATTTGGTGATGGCCATTTAACTAATGATGTTGTTATATTCCAATTCCAAATCAAAGCATTGTCTTAGTTCTTTAACTTACTTAAAGCTCACAAAAAATTCAGCATAAGGTTTTCGAGAGACAATCAATGAGTGTAACAGAGCATTTATTTTCATTTGAATCTTCTTAAAAATCAAAGATTATATTTTGAATTCGTTTCTTTAAATAGAATTGTTAAATTGCGATCGGGATCAATTGTCTATTCTCCTTTTTTAATTCATCACTCATCAATGAAAAAGAAATGGCTTTGTCATTCCCGACTTTAAATTATTTTTGCATTTTAATAATATTAATTAATTAATAATAAATTAATCAACACTCAAAGGACAATTTATTTTCTTTTTGTATAAAGACTGAAAATTATTTTTTTTAAAAAAACAACCGATACTGTACTCGTATATAGAACAGATTGTCTTTTGTGATTTGATAAGGTTACAAAATAAAAACAATTAATTATTATTAGGTAATTTAATTAAATTGCAAAAATAAAAAATATGTAAAAATGCTTTAATTTAATAAAACACAACAGTTATGTCTATGTATTGTTGTGTGTTGGAGAAATAATGTTTATTTTTATGATTCGTACAGTAAACTGTGCTCCAACTTTTTTATACGCTTTAAAATAGTTATGTAGTATTGTGTATGTAGGACGTCACAAAAGTTCCTATTAAACTGAAAAATACACGCTTCACAAGTGTTTATGTGTGATATAGTTTCTGTACTCATTATTATTGATTATTTCGTAAATAAAGTTTTTTTCTTTTACTTCTATAATTTTCTATATAGACAAAATTAATTGATGACGAACATGTTCTTAATATAAAAATTCAATTTACATTCATAAGTTGTTGTCGTATTATACTCAGTTTTTACGGCATTTGCTATGTATTTGTACGTATTTACTTTTATTTTTTATTGAGAAAGCATTTTTAGAGAAAAAAAAAAAAACTTTATCGCTATATAAATAAATATTTAGTTTTATTAAAGCAGCATTTAGTCAATGTTTATAATTTGAAAAAAAAATAACTAAATGAATCAAAAGAAGTCGCATACAATTTTTATTTAATTAGATTTATATATAAAAATAATTTATAAGTAGATCGCTGTCGTCTGTAACAAAAAGTATAAAATACAGAATAATTAAAAGATAATAGATAAAAAGTGTTTTTATTTGTTTTTTTTTTTAATAATATAAATTAATTTAAATTACTATATTGTTAAAAATAAAAAGTGCAATGACAATTCTTACACGTAAAATACCATTTTATTTGTGTTGGTGTTTTTATAATCCGCAGTACAAATAAAATAATTAAAAATTAACTTGAATTAATACGATAAATTTTATAAAATTTGCTGTAATTTTTTGTGAATGACATATAAGTGATTTAAATTAAATTAAATTATTAAAAATATTATTATTATTATTATTTATAATTTTAGATGTATGTATATAAAATAATTAAAGACAAATAAACGATAAAGACAATAATGGCTTACTTAAATATAGTGCTTATATTTCTCGCATCTCAATATTACACGGATACAACGTCAACAACAGGTAAATTTTAGTACACAAATTGGTGCTATTGACATTTATGTGCTATTTATATATATTTATACATTTGCAACGTAATTTTGCAACATTAAAATAATATTTGTGTTTAAATTATTTTGCCATTTCATGTAACTGTTTATAAAATTTAAACTTTTTTAATAATTTATTTAGAGTAATAAAAATTCTTCAATAAAATTATGATCTTCTAATTTTCCTTATAAAGATCTTTGTTATTTTAAAGTTTAACAACTAAAGGTATATGATTAGATTATTCAACTCTAAGAAAGAATTTCTTTTATGATTTTATGTAGTGAGTTAATGAATTTTTACTTTTGTAATTCAATCACATTTTGCTTTTTTATTTATAAAGAAAATAAATTCATAAATATTTGCAAGGTCATTAAATTTTTGTTTAATATTTATTATTGCAATTTGAATACTTATCATCTGTAAATAAATTAAAAAAAGTGCATTACTGCTTACTAAATAGAATAAAATTGTATATTTTTTAATTTTGATTAATATTCATATAACAGTTATTATTTGTCTTCCATATGATTTGCCAATCCATTTGCATAGATTTTAAATATTAAATTTTGTATTCGCGTACCGAATTTACATCAAAATTCTATCTTCCATCGTTTGCGCAATATACTATACACTTTCACATGATGACTTACATTAACTTAGCTCACAAAACAAATATTTAAATAATTTTATTGTTGGTTTTTCTCTTTTTTTTTATTCGAGTCGCTTAATGACTGTAATCATAGGAATTCTTAAGATATCTTTTATCTGATAACGAACGCCATTGCAAATAATTTCAAGTTCAATTTTTAAACAAATTTTAAACATTTTAAAAATAATATTAAATTAAATTTAAATTTATTATAAAACCTAATTTTACTTTTATGCTAAACGATTTTCTATTTGAAGCCAAATGTCTTTGAAAATAATCATTCACTGTTTGTTGCAAATACAGCGATTTATAATTTTATAATAATTTAGAAGACGTATTTTCTACATTTACATCAGAATAGAATTAAAATAATCCGGGAAAATTTCAAATACATTTTGTGGTAAAACGTAAAACATATTAAAGATAAAAAGATTTTAAAATATTTCAAGCATTTTGTATCTAGACAAATATTTATTTTCCGTTTACATATTAGTAATAATTTTGGCGCCTTAAAAATGTGTAAAATAAATAAATACCAATTTTATAGATAAAATTAAATAATAAAAGTAAAATTTGTTATTATTATTATTATATTTTTTTTATCTTTATAATCTTAGTCGAATACTTTTTGTCTTATTATTATCAAATGTTTGTTTCAGGTTTTTTTTTTCTTGCCCAACTGACAAATCAACATAATAAAAATAATAGATTTTTTGTTCATATGTGTAATGGCACATTAAAATTTTTGTATTTATATACATATGATGGATGAGCATATATTTCGCAAATCCAATTTTGTTATTGGCATGAAAAGATTCTGTCTTATTTCTTCTTTAATTATTAGAATTATTATTATTTTTTATAACGAATTTACCAAGTATATATGCTTAGTTAAGTCAAATTCTATAGTTTGATTTCAAACAAGCAATTAAAATAATTTTCTTTTATTAAGTATAAATCAAATTAAGAAGAACAAATCAAATATTTATTAGTTATTTGAAAATATTTTTTTTTAAAACATATAATTGATTTATTTTATTATTTTTATTGTAACATTTTTAAGTGAATTAAACTTAAATAAAAAATAGTATTTAAAGCAAGGTTGTTTTAAAATTTGATTTTATTAATTTTTAACTGTTTTCTTAATTTTTTTTAATGTTATATATTAAGTAAATGCAATAAAATGCATATAAATCCTTGATTTTAAGTTTAAAAAAGAAATTAAGTCATTTAAATCAACACAACCCTGTATTAAAGAAACAAAAATATTATCTATTTTTGTGCTAATTTGTTTACTATTTATTATTAATTTAAAAATATAAATTTTTTATTTTGGATTAAAGCCAAATTTAACTTTTAGGAAACAACAAGATAATTTTTTTTTATATCAAATATACAATGCAATAATTTTTTTAAATAATACTACAAAGAATGTAATTCATTTTTGCAATGTATGGCAATTAAACGTGTAACCACCAATGTAAAAAATAAAAATAAATAACTTTTCATACGGCTAGTAAATAACAAATTTGAATCTGAATTTGTGTTAGAGACAAGAAAATAAAAACTTTAAAACATAAATTTATATAAACATATGTATATAAACATATGTACGTATTATATACATACATTTATATAAAATAATAATAAAAAGATTGTAGTTGAGAGATAACGAAAATTTATCTTTTGCGTAAATGTATATGTTTCAATATTGGTTTTTTATTTTTATTATAAACAATTTATATATTTGACAATATAAATTGAAGAATTTTACTTTTGCTAAATTAAATTCATAAAAATGCGAACTTATTTGTGTCTTCAGTATTTATAACTTCTAACGGGAAATGTAGTGCAATTTAGTGCAACGAACAATTTTCTCTTTAATCTTTGTCTTATGATAGTTTATCTAGTATGATGCTCTTCTGAAAATCACATAAGTCTGGCTAATGAAAAACCACATAAATCCCATGATTAGTAACAATATTTTTGGTTTTTATTTACTTGTTTTTTAGAATTAAAAAATTAAACGCAAGACCGCAAATATTTTCCAAAAAATATTTCATAATAAATAATCAAATAATTATTATTTTGTTATCAAATTCTATTCATAAAAGTTAAAATTATAAAATTAAAAAAAAAAAAGACCAATTTAAATATTAGCATTTATATAAACATTTTTACTTGGCACGATATAATTTGAAAAAAAAAAAAAAAAAGATTGATTGTGTTTGATATTAT
This sequence comes from Ptychoptera contaminata, assembly GCA_963942525.1. Taxonomy (NCBI): domain Eukaryota; kingdom Metazoa; phylum Arthropoda; class Insecta; order Diptera; family Ptychopteridae; genus Ptychoptera; species Ptychoptera contaminata. The sequence continues at coordinate 51,390,472 of OZ012636.1, forward strand.
TGAAAAAATTGTCCTTGACAATATACATATTTGTATAATTTGTAGAACTAATAAATTATTAAATTTTGTTATATATGCATTATATATAAAGTATTATGTTTTTATTTTATTATTATTTTATCGAAATTAATGTTTTACGTTTTTTTTTTGTTTTTATAAAAGGTGAAAATAAAGTATTTTTTCTTCCTGTAATTGATATATATTTATTAATAAAAAAATTGCACTTTAATCATTTTGCTACCATGGCATACCATAAACTGAAATATTTACAAATATGTGCATATACAAATTAATTATTAGAAAACAACTTGCAGACCAAAATCAAGTCAAAATGTTAGAACGAACGGAGTGTTGGTGAATTGACATTAAATTCCTTCAAGTTTACCAAAATACACTCCAACCATTAATGTAATTATAATATAGTCAGAATTATTGATATTTTTTAAATTTTCGGTAAAATTCACTGCACAATACACATTAGTATCAAGTATGAATTACTCGGATAGCAAAAAGAAAAGATGAAATTCTAAGCAAAGTTTATATACATATATTATTTATTTAATCCACATTGTTATTTTCTTTTAAAAAACATATATTGTTTCTTTTTTATTATTTTAGAATTGAAATGCCCACCAGAATTACAATGTCCACCCATAAGTAGTAAAATCTGTGCTCCAGACTCTAATTTAGAAATTATTTTTAATTCATTTTATGAAGAGCATAAAGATAATGAAAACAAGGATACAGTAAAAGCAATTACATCAATTTCAAATGATAAGGTAACCGAAAACAATGTCTCTGCTGATTTAGGTTCGGATTTTCATCTTGGAGGCAGAGACGTCAACAGCACATACAATCAATTAATATCTCAGTGTTGTCCCTACACCAAATGCTTGTGCAAGCCACAATGCAACATACCTTTGTGTCAGAAAAATGAAATACCAATTGCATTGAAATTAGGTCTTGGCCAAGAAGGTTATTGCTGTACCGATTATAAATGCCAACCAAAACCTATTTGTACAGCTTCATTAGATTATAAATGGTATCAACCTTGCCTGGAGTGTAGATGTACTCAAGGTATACAAACTTGTATCGACATTTGTAATAAAGAAGAAGTCAAAATGCAAGGATGTCAAATTCTGTTTCGACACTTTAAGCACGGCGAAAAATGGAAAGAAAATGACGATTGTACAGAATGCGAGTGTATACAAGGTCAACATAAATGCGTTTCTACAATGTGCAAAGCTATATCGTGTATCAAACAAATAAAATTACCAGGACAATGCTGTCCAATTTGCGAGAACGATGACACGGCATTAGAATACTGTGATGGATTCGAAGATTGTGATAGTGGTTATCTTGTTTGTCCCTCCGGATCGCAATTGGTGGTTGTTCATCCGAATGGTTGTTTGCAATGTCGCTGTATTCGTCAGAATCAAACTATAACCGCAACGACAACAAATTTATTCTCAAATATATCTAGCAATATTGAAAGCAATACATTAAATTCTTCGATTATGGATACAATTTTAACAACGCTACAGCAAACTACAATGGATAGTAAAACGAACAATCATCACCATATATATGATGATTCAGCTACAAATAGCAAAGACAATACACGTGTTGATTTTTCTTGTGAAAATCAGCATAAATTTAATTTGTGTAGCAACGAAACAGTTATAATCAGTATTATTGCAGCCATAGCATTACTAATAGCTCTAATATTAATTGTTTATTGTTTTCGTATTCGTGGACGAAAATTAAATAACAATTCTTATAAAGCTGTGTCACCGTCACAAAATTAGTATTTAAATTATAATAAATATAAAATGTAAGTTATTTAACAATTATAAAATATTCTCTAAACCACCCATATATTAATTTTAATTAAAAATTAAATGATCTATTTGATAATAAAATATATAAAGCTGTTAATCTCTGTTAATATAAGAAATAATATATTTTCAATTGTTAATTTGTGATATATAATTATATATATATATATATTGTTTTGCTATATAATATAATTATTTGCCTAAATGAAATAAATTATTTTTATAATTATAAAAAAATATCTTTCTATGCATTATATTTAAAAAGGAAAAAAAAAACATAAATTATTATAATGAATATGTTTGTAATTTATGGTTCCATTATTAATTTTTCTATTATATTTGTTAACACTTAATTATTGTAAATTTATTTGCACATAAAAAACATGTATTTACCTTAAAAGACAAACCATTATATTATTTAAAAAAAAAAAAGAAAAAAATTTATAAAAATACTAATTAGCATAAAAATTTTTTTGTAATTTATTTTAATAACTTTTTTACACTTTTTCATTTATTTTAACAATAATAATATGAAAAATAATAAAGAATTTTCTTAAAAATAAATGTAAAAACAATTTGGATAAAGAATTTCGTCAAAACAATGATAATATGTACCGAAGAAAATAAAAATAAAAAATTTCAAAATTAAATTATTAAATATTATGTATAGGTTTATCAAACCATAAACAAATATATTGAGTGAAAATTAATAAATATTTATTAAATAAAAAAATCGATATCAATGGCTTCCAATAATATAAAATTAAAAAAAATAATAATACATATAAATTTCAATGTATAAATTTAGTTCATATTATAAAAATAGTTTTTAAAGAGTTTTTTATAACATTTTATTTATAATATAAATTAGAGTAACAAAAATAATAAAAAAAAAACAACAATATCAATTTAAAAAATGTATTTATATTTTAATAATTACTAAAAAAAAAAAGTAATAGATAAATAAATATTGATTCTATTAAAAATATGATAAGAGAGATAACAAGTGGCAAAAAAAAATTTAATTAATAAATATAAATTAACAGCCATAACAAAAGATAAATTATATAACGTGCATTGTTGTGTTAGCATGTATTGTTATTTGTTAATAAAATTAATTCTAGATAATATACATATTAATGTTCCTTAATTATTACATTTATAAGTTATTTACTTTAAATAATACTAATACACATACTTTATAAATTTATAATGAAAATAGAATTAAATATAAATATAATTAATGATAAATACACAATAAATTCGTGATAAAATTCAATTTTTGTCAGATTGTTAGATATATAATATAATTTATAAAATTTAATATATTTTTTTTTTTTTTGAAATAAGACAGCACAAGTTCCAAAATGCTTACGTATGAAAAAAAAATATATATATAAAAATAAAATATGTGCTTTTTATTTAATAAAATATAATATTGTTTGTTACTTATTTTAAAAAAAAAAAAGATCATTTTATTTTATTAAAGCCTTTAGTGAACGGGCTATTCTGATTCCGGTCCAGAAGAATTATGCAAAGTATTTATACATTTATTTTTTCTTATCTAAGAAATTAAAATTTCTAAATAAAATTTAATAATACAATTATAAAAAGGTTCTTTTATTGATGAAAACCAAATATACAATGTGTTATTTTAACCAACCACTTGACTTACAAATACTTATTATTAGAATATTGCTTTTTTATCCAAAAATAAGTTCTACACTCTGTCTGAACATTAAAAATGTAGATATTTTATATTTTTTATAAATATTCTGGCATTTTTCTGGAATTAAGAAGGAATGTGGTATAATGCTCAAACAGTGGCACTTACCTTATGAAGTTTCCATCATTATCAAAAAATCCATTCAATAAGTAAAGCAGAAGCAGGATTTTGGATAAATAAGATACATATTTATTTTCTTTTTTGGTTTAAGCTGAATTTTGTGTGTCGTAATGTGTGAGAATATTCAATTTTGCTAGAAAATAAATGTCGGTTCATCTTCTTGGTACCAATTGCTTTATTATTATTTCAGATACAAATTTTTTTCTAATTAAAAACTATCAGAGTACAAAACCTCCTATTCAATTAATGATACGGAACTCACAAACAGATTACATTCACGTAAACAACGTAAGGATGTCGCAAAGTTCACATTTTTTTTTATAAATACAGTTAATAATGCCAAAACATCAATTTAAATTCAAAAAGACTATAATTAATTATTGAAAATAATTTATTTATATTAATATTTTATCATACAATTTTAAATCACAAATATTTTTAATAAATTATCACTTTATTTAAATATATTTACAATATTTTTTTTTTTTAAGAAACCTATTTTTATATCAAATTATACAAAAATAATGCGAATAATGCGGGTATACAAAATTTTTAAAAATATAAATTTATTATTATTATTATTATTTTTATTATAATTATTATTATTATTATTATTATTATTATTATTATTATTATTTTATTTAAAAACTTTGTAGCATAAGAATTAGGAGAAAATCATTCGTAACAAGATATTCGTTAAATATATAAGTAAAAAAATATATAACATACATATATAATCCTGATTAAATTTGATTTGATTTTGTATCTATTGCTGTTATTTTATTTAAGTTTATATCAACAACCGCCGGTATCATTTTGTACGATCTTTTATTACGCCAAAAATAAATACTCAAAAATATATATAGTATAAAAGCAAAGGAAACTACTAATAACACTATAGTTACAATATTTTCATTGTTGCATGTATTATTTTTTGGCTGTGATGATGTTATTGTTGTTTCGCTGTCTATATTACTGTAGTTCTTTTTATCAAAATCATTAACTTCGTTGGATTGTGTAGATTTATCTTCTTTACCAGAAATTTCTGGCGCTGTTGGAGCACACTTACAAAGTGTACAGTTAGTTGGTGGTTGGGTTTGAAATCCATATGGACAAACGTATTCACAGTTTTCTTCTCCGGCACAAAAATGCGTTTCACTATTATCGCAAACTGGACAGCATTCGCCATGTGGTTTTGTTTTTTTTAAACAAGATAACATACGACAGACACTTGATTGACATTTCATGATACCATATATGCATTCGCATAATGTACATTCATCTTCCATCCATTTTTCACCACTTAAATATGGACGTTTACGGCTAAGTGAATAACAACTTGGTTGATGTTCATCAATGCATGTATCATGGCAAAAGCTTTGCTTCTTAATACATCGGCAAGTTTTACATGGCTGCCACCATTCAAAATCATTAGGAAGCTCTTTACAGTTTGGTAAAGTATCACAACTATACTCTGGACAGCAAGACCCTGGTATTCCTTTACCGGCTTTAAATGCAATTGGAAATAGAGGCGGTTCGCATATTGGAAACATACAGTAAGGTTTGCAAACGCATTCAGGATTGTCACAGCACCGTTTTGTAGAATCAGAATTTAATATTTTTTTTACTGAAGATTCATTATTTAAAACACTATCAATTTGCCCATGTAATATATTTATTATATCATTAGGATCATCTTCTGGAATACTGCGTTTCTGATTATGATTACCAGGAATAATAATAATCGATTCGCGTTTATATTGTAGCACAGATCGTTTATCCAAATTTTTGGCTACATCACTAGAGCTATTTTCTGGTGGGACTTCAACATAAAAATTATCATTTCTAGTATTAGGATTCATATTTTCACTTTCGGAAATACGTTTATTTATACGCTCCTCACTATCTGCTGGACATACAAATAATGGACAATTCACATTTTTACAATCTGCAAAGTAAAAAGAAAAGAAAAAACATAATGAATAATAATAACTAATTTAGTTACAAAAAATGTAAATTGTATGCTTATCATACAAAAGAGAGGATTTTAATCTAATTTATGCCTGCTTTAAGTTAATAAAAATTTATATAATTTATAGGTAACGAATCAATAGTGGGTTTTCCACATTATTAAATCACATTACTTTTTTTTTTAATCAAGTATTTTTATCTTCAATTTTTATTTAGTTTAATACATAGTTTGTATGTGTGTTAAATTTGATAAAACTTATTTGTTCTATTCTCATTTTATACTATCATCATGTTATGCCTACTTCTATTTTATAATTGTTTATGTAACTTTATATAAATTGTGTAATTTATAATAATATACTATATTTGTTTATGTATTAATAAGTCTAACGATTTTATCAAACTAGGTAAAAGTAATATTTTACTTATAATAACTTCATATTTTAGATACCATTTTATATTAAGCATATGACACCTTAAAAATACCATAAAAATATAATAAAACTATTATAAATAAAAATATACATATAAAAGTAGATTATAAGTGCTTAACTATTATTTTTATCCGAGAACCAAAGGTAATCAAATCGTGATGTTATTGGTTAGTGTCCTTGTTGATAAATAATTTAAAAAAATAATAATTTAATGAGAGATATAATAGATTTTTTATTTCTCAACTAATCATCTTAATTATTATAAATAATAATAATAAATATTATGTGTAGAATTTATTAGCATAAATTATTTTTATTAGCTTTCGGTTAAATTTATTATAGAAACAGATGGTATTCTTAATGAATAATATTGCCAGAAAAATGAATTTCTATACAACTACTGGCCGTAAAAAATGAAAATTTGCAAATATTTTTACCAATGTAATGGTAAAGAATGGAAAAAGAAATTTTAGTAACTCTTTACTCATTTATCCAAAAGCACATAACCAGCATTAAAAAAGGGCAAAAAAAACACCTGACAGGCCAAGCAAAATCTTCTAAAAAACATAATAGACTGCTGTCCGCAGTATTTTCAATAAGGACAACTATATTCCTAAGTAACAGCTTTAAAAATATTTGCAGAAGCTAGATCTGAAAAAAGCTGCAAACCATGATAAAAATTCAATGCGCAGAGAATTTCAGAGTAAAAATTCGCGCAAGAATTGAAATATATTGTTCATAGGAAATCAATTAGAGAAACTGTGTACTAGTCACAAGGAAAAGTATTAAATGATGGGAAAACTACATGGAAATGATATTATTAAATTAATAGTTACTTGTCTTTAATTGTTAACAACTCTTAATCCACCAAGTCTACTATACAAGACTACTGATTCGGTAAAATGTGTTAATAGTAATCCGGCGTTTATTTTGACAATGTAGGAACAATTTTCTCTCAATGCATTAAAGAAAAATTGGATGTAAGGATGAAATACAAGAATTAATAGTGATCATTAATGATGGCAATAAAAGGCAATGAGAATTAGAACAAATGGGAAAAGTATTCACCTTAGAGCATTCTCATGTATTTATTTATTTGTATTATCAGATAAATACTGACTTTATAATTAAAACTGTTATTCAGTAATTAAAAATGTTTTTTTTATATATATAAGAGATCAATAGATTTAAGAATTTTTGCATCCTGATTATTGATTCGATTAACGGTATTGAATAAAAAGATCTACAATTACTTTTAAGTTCAGTTACGAAGTTTTTAGTTTAGTTAATCCTTCGAGACGTGCAACGTACAACACTGTTATCCTCATTTAATTGATAATCTTATCATAATGATTTTTTATTCCCGTCAGAATATACCGTTTTTAACGAAAAAATTGACAAATTTAAAAAAAAAAAAACCTGTAGTGTAAAAGTAAAAATTTAATGCAAATTGCTTTAAATAAAACTATTATTTTTAAATGATTTTGCTTACGATACTTTTGACATATTCATATAACCTTAAAAAATGTTCTAAATAATGTTAATTTTGGTTTTTTCTTACTTTAAATTTCATTTAACATATTAAATATTTGCTTTAAATTAAAATTCAAATTATTCAGAATCGCATATATATTTTCATAAATATATTTGTTTGGTATTTTTTATTTACAATTAACTTATGTATAAATCATTTTTTTTTTTTCTAAATTTACCTGACGCATTTGATCCACGTATAAATATAAATGTTATTATTATAGATGAAAAAATACGATCAAATCTTTTTTTAGTTGCCATTTTAAAAAATAATTATGTGGAGAAAAATATATTATTTTTGTTTTTCAAGTGTCTCTAATAATTTCTTCTTTATAAATTTAATTTCATTTTAAAATGTAAAAAACACTTTTTTTTATTAGCAAATAATGTAAAACAACATTGAATAGTAACTATTAAAAACATTAAAATACGAGAATTTTGAGTAAGTTGATTTAATGCAAATAAAAAATTCCATAGTTATCAATTTAAAAAACATAAATATTAATTTAGAAGAAGTCCCTAAATCGGTTTAAATAATCTATATAACTTATTTAAAATAAAATATAATTTCATTTATTTTAAATAATCTAAGCTTGTTCAGAAGCACTTTTATTTATATCAAAAATATAGTATCACTATGGAACAGTTCACTCAAATTACTATATACATAAAAATTTACTTATTTTTTCTATAATTCACGATTTTACGAGAACAAAATGACCAATAAATAATAAAAAAAAAAAACAGAAAACAAAACTTGTCTTATTAAAAAAAAATTAAATCAAATTATTAATTTTTTTTTTTTTCAAATTAAATTCACTTTTTTCCACTGATTATATTTTTATATGGTCTATGCTATTCTTTCATAATGAAATTGAAAAAGAAAATTGTTTGTCTAAAATCAAAAAAATTATATATTATGGCTAAACAAAAATATGAAACCTTATTATTTTACAATCAATAAACACTATTTGAATATTTGTAGTAATATGTATAAAATAACGTGATCTTAAAGAAAATTACACAGAAATAATGTATCTTAACTCAGTTATATTTAAGAAATTACTATATAATTAAATAAATATTTATTTGAATCGAGATATTGGTTGTGTATGCTCTGTGGTAAATTTTTAAATATTTGTTTAATATTATTTCTCACAGTTACAATGCCAGACTGCTAGTAAATAAACTAATTGTGTGAGTGATTTCGAGGTTTAGTCAAAGTATGGGGAGCTTTAAATTAAAGCTGCTTATTTATAATTTATTTTTATTTAAATTATATATTTGTAAATTAAATAAAATATATCAAAATTTAATTAAAATTAAAAGTTCTCTATTGAATACAGCGCATAGATTTTTAAAAAATCAGTTTTGTACCATCAATAAAATTTTATCATGCAAATTAATAAAAATAAAAATGATTGAAATTACAAAAAAATGTTTTTGATACTCATATACATATATGTATAATTTAATTTATAAATATATATGTAAAAAGAAAAAATCACAATTCTTTGTTGTATTCTATAAAATAAGTTTTGAGGGATTTACATTAGTATGTAATAATATATTTGATATGCAAAATAACTTTTTAATGATTAAATAAAAAATTTGTTTTGTTATATCATCATTTAATTTGATATTTTTCATATTGCAAATTAACAGAGACAATTTTATTTCTTTTTCTATTTAAAATTGCATTTTTATAATAATTTTACCGTGTCTTCACATTTTTGTATATGATATGTATGTTTGTAAACAGATATGTATTTTTGTATTTATTTAAATAAATTACGTGCAACTTCAGAAGTATCTTAGAGCTCGGTTTATTCACCAATGCAATCCTCTACATAAATGATTTATTTCAATCAATTCACAGAATACAATAGACTCGGTTATAAACGAGGATTTGTGTAGAATTGTTTAGTGGGACGACAAAAAGTTGGTAACATTTAACGCTTTTAAGACAAAATTTTGCGTGATATCGCGTTTAAATCAGGAATATTGTCATAAAACGGTAATTTTCGACTCAATTTCTGGTCGGTCTTTCTCCTGGGTGTAAATATCTCGATCAACTTGTTGTGGCCACGTCATGAAAATCGCGAAGGATTACCGTCAACCGTTACCGTTCCCAATCCATTAACTTAAATTTAACCATTTAAACTTAATAACAAACTAACTATTATAAAATGAATTAAGATGAATCAGTATATACCGAAAGATCTATATTTATATTTAAAATATCCAGGGTTGCGTTCATTAAAATCACTTTTTGAATACAATTTAAGTCTTTTACTTTAATGCATTTAATTACATTTACTTACTATTTAAACAATAATGTCCTTTTAACTACTGAATATTTGAAATTTTATTTTATTGATTTATTTCTAATTCAAGAAATAAAATTAATAAAAACGGTTAAAATCTATATTAATTAAAAAAATATATGTGAAAGAAATCATGTCTTTTGATTTTTTTGAGTATAAATTTGCTATTATATTTATAAATACTAAAAAAATATTATTCATACGGTAGTATTAATTTTATATATGAAATACACATTTATATAAAAATAAACATTTTAAAACGCATCAAAACAATAATAAATCATTCTTTTATTATTCAGATAAAAAAGTATATAAAGTATTTTTGAACAATTCTACACCTTGTAGTCATGTTTGTTTCTACTTTATTATAATAATAATAATCCAATTTAATTAAAACGCCACTTTGTTTTAATAAACACAGTTATATACATATAGTTATTTCTTTTATACCATAAATTACCCACATTTACGATTAATTTAGAGATATTTACTTTTTAAATGCATATATTGGGGCTCGCAATATATCTTATGTCTGTCACACATGCAGCAGAAATATAATTCAGACATGGTGAAGGATACAGGACTAAAAATACATTAAATGCAATCAACAAAATGTTCAGAATTTCAGAAATTTGTTGCAGAAGCAAATTATCCAATTTTAAAAATTTGAGTTTAGAGATTACTTTTCATATAAAAGATCCGTATGTATGTACCTTTTAACATACACAAAATTATTTAATTTAAACTAATGACAATTTTGGTTATACTAAATATAGATTTAAATCATTTTATTTATTTCCTTTGATATTAATTGAACATTCAAAACAACCTGTTGTTCTATTCAATTTACAATTTCATATGCATAAAACAAAATAAGACCACTATAAGAGAATAATAAAAAGATTTGTAGGATAATAAATATTGATATTTATTTAACAATTTTCATCTCATTTAATTATAATTAATATAATTTTTTTTTTTTTATTAAAAAATTAACATTTTTGTTAATTAGATAAAATTTATAGTCTTTGAGTATAATATTAGTTACTACGATTCAATATAATTTGAAAATTTTCCGTGACAAGATAGTCATTTTGAAATACAATCACCAAGTTGATTTCAAATTCTTAATAAAAAGAACAAACAATTAGTATTATTTATTTTTAAATGTATTATAAAAACGTCTTACCAACTTTAAAATTTTTGGTAATGACTGTAGGACAGGTAAATAACCGTGGAAAGATCATAAAAATTGGAATTTGCAATTTTGAGCATATATTTCCTTCCGCTATTTGTATATTTTGTATTTCAGTAGCTATAATAATATAAATTTATATAATTTCATTTTCAAATTTTTTTATTATTATTTTATTACCATCACGAGAATAGCCTTCAGCACAACCGCAAGTTTCAATTCTAACTAACTGGATTTCTATAGACTTTATTGCAACTTCAGTTAATTGAACTGTCATCTAGTATTGTTTTAATCAAAAAATTAGCTTATTAATATATTTCTTAATACAAATATAAGCATATTCTTACATGTCCAGTAAATGGTTTTGTTAAACAACATTCTATCGTATCCAAATAACCAGTTATTAGAAATCTTGGAATGACTAAACGTTCCTTGGCACTCTTTTGTAATGTTTCTGGACTTATTGAAAAATTTACTTCGCTCATCTCATGATTAGTTTTTGGCTGGAAATCGATAAATAAAATACATGCTATAGAAAAAGGACTTTTATTTTACCTTGAGTTGTACAATAAATTGTTGTATCTTTTGTATAGTTTTTACTAAGAAGTTTCGTTTTATTTCACATTTTAAGTTATACGTTATATTAACAAAAACACCATGATATGTTTCATATAAAGTTTTTGGCTCTTTCAAACAAACTAATGGAAATTCAAACGGAAATTCTGATATACCAAAAGCCAACTTACCGGCAGGTGCTATTTCAGTACAATTATTCAATAGTTGAATTGGCTGTGTAATAAAATATAAATGAAATATTTTTATAAACAAGTAGATACAAGTAAATACCTTAACAGAATTATAAAATGAATCAAAGATTCCAACATTTTTATTGCTAAGTTGTAAATTGACAGTACCTTCTAACCATAACACTATACCTTCATGTTTTGTATCTGAATAACAATCAACATGCACTACGCCACTTACAGTTTCCTAAAACAAAAAATATAATAAATCAATTGGGAAATTATGAAAACATTATAATTATACTCCTTCGTGATAAATTTTATTGCCCCTTTCAAGTTTTACATCCAAATTTATTGACATTTTTACAAAATTTTATTCTATTAAAACTGTCATAATGACAAATTTTATATTTATATTATTATGTTGGCTATACTACAAATTATGTACAAGTTTTTAATTTCAGAAAAATTATTCAATTTCTAAGATTTATTGTTTTCTTATAATATTTGTAACAAATAGCATTGAAACTAAAATATTCAATTAACTAGTCTTATTATTATAATTGAGGTTTTGTACTCATATATTCAGCTTTGATTTTTTCACGTTCTTCTACATCAGGTAAATATGGTCGAATTCCTTTGGAACGTCTATGCGATTTTACTTTATTCTATAAATAAAATATTACATAAGATTTTATTAACAATTAATTTATAAATTTAAATTACCCAAAACTCTTTACAATTATTGTAATTGGCAAAATATATTTCACATTTCTCTCTATCAAAATTATTTTGATTTAAACATTTGTAGGATAAATCTTGTTCCTAAAATAATATTTTATATAATTTTTTAATGAAAATAAACTCGTTTTACCTAATTGTTTACTTTTAAACAAGGGTTTGTAATATGATGATTCAAAGACATATTATTATTTTTACGCTGCTAATATTTATTGGTTATGTTTTATATTGATCTTTCATTTCATAAGTATATATGAACATTCAAAATGTTGCCATATGATATAAAATGTTCACATGTATTATAATATTAAATATGTTTATTCAGTGATTTTTAAATTTGGAATTATTTCTTCTAACATTGCACAAGCGAGTTCAAATTGAGTCGATCTTTTTATTTCACTTAAAATTAATGTTTTTAATGAAGGAATACGATACAAAGAACATAAACCAAGCTCATTAATATTAGTTCCTGATAAATCTAATACTTCAAGGGAATCTAAGGAAGATCCCGAAATACGATCTGCACACCAATTATCAAAGTTTTTTACATTTTTAAAAGATAATGATTTAAGTGATTTTAAACGTCGAATATTTTCTAGTCCTTCATAGTGTAAATTCATATTATCACAAGAAATCGCTTCAATCAAAAATTTCTTGTCGTACTTATTAGGCAGTAAATAGTTGTCCTTATGATCCTTTTTTATCCAACTTTTACTGCATGTAAATCTTAAAAAAAAACATTGTACATACTTTAAAATAAAACCTATTATTTCAACAGAAATTTACTTAATTTGTCCACCACGATGAACAACAAAATGTGCTGCTGCTAAATCGTTGCCCAATATAATATTTCTTTCAGGAATATAAGATTGTAAACTTTTTTCTAAACGTATATTTTTGTTAGTCCACCAGTTTTTCAAGCCTTTTGGCGATATGTCTATGGGCTGCTGTAAAATGCTTATGAAATCTGCATTCGTGTCTTTTTCAGATGCAAATAGTTTTAATTTGCTATACCACATATCGGGCTGTTCATGTGCTGGTGTTCGCCATTGTACTTTTGCAATATCTTTCTTAAAATCCTTGCTCACTTGTTCTTGTCCAGAGCTAAACACATTTTTATTCAAAAATGATATACAGAAGCTGATGTGTCGTATTTTTCCAATTTGTGATATCACTTTGTTTTTTAACATTTTTGTATTTAATGGCATACAACAATTTTTATTCAATAATTCATAGTTTTTTTGTATTAATAAAATTTATTTATGTTGATTTTTTTCTTCAAGTTTTCAATACTATTCAATTTTAAAGTGCAATAATTCTATTTCGAAAATTATTAGTCATTATTGTATTTCTGTTGGCAGCATTGAATACAATAAAATATATTTAGTAATTTGGCATATGGACGACTAGTGTATAACTTTATATGTGTAAAATTTGACGCAGAATTTTTTTTTAAGAAAACGCCATATTTTGTGTACTTAAATTTTCAGTAATTAGCAATTATAAAGTTAAATATTTAATAAAATATCAAAAACTAAAAATATATTTTTGTTTGTAGTTAATTATAGACATAATTGAAATATGAATAAATACGATGGATCTGGTGGCGATGACCAAAGTGAAGATGGCCTTTTAAAAAGCCCTGATAATGATTTATTAAGGTTGGTAAAAAATACAAATAAACAATTATGTATACACGTATATTCATTGTTTTTACTATTGCTTAGGCTATTCAGTCCTCGTAGTACAATTGAACTCACTGAAACATCAATGTCGTAATCCAGGGTACATACTCGAGCTCAATTGTGGTGTGAGGCTAGATGTTTAATACCAACGCCAACACCAACTATGAACAGGGAACAATTGAATCCCTAATAAAATCGTTTAAAAAATCCTCTAAATGACAAAAAATACGATGGTTCAGTTAAATTGTGCTCCATTAAATAACAATTTTAAATATTATACGAGTTCATTATAATATTTAAAAAAACTATTTATTTAATATTATTTGTAATACATTCTTTTATTTAAGCAATATATATTTTTATTAGGGGTTATTAGGCGTAATATTAAATTAAATTTAGTAAGTATGCCACAATATTTTCAGAACAAAAATTTAGCCAGATTATAAATGTAAAACTAGCCCATCGTTTAAAATTACATAGATTTGATTCTACACACCAATATATTTTCATCTATAGATGTTTCAAAAATATTTTATTTGATAAAAAAATTGCTTTGTTACAGTTTATGCTGTCCATTTTTAATTTCTTTTAATAACTATATAATATTTCTTACAGATTTCAATATTTTTTATCAGCTTTGAAAAGAATATAAATTTTTGCATTTTCTTTATGTAAAAACGAAATTTATTTTATAAAATATGTTTTTAAATTTTTTTTAAATTCAATAAATCGTTTTATTTCCAGCAACGAAGAAGATACAACTGATTCCTTAGATATAAAACCACCACAGGCATCTAAAGGTGAAACTAGATACAAAGTAAAAAAATCTTCAAAAGATAAGAAACATTCCAGAGATGATAGACTAAAGGATCGAGATAGGATTAATGAACGGGGTGAGCATAGAGAACAACGTCATCATGGTGGAGAAAGAGTTGGAGTTGATAATCGTCATCATGGAATTAAAACAGCTACAGGAAAGGTGGAACGAGAACAAATTAGATACGAAACAGCATATATGCACCAACATCGTGAACGCGAACATTATAGTAATCATAAGGTACGTGTAAATATTAGAGATAAATTTAAAACAAGGGAACAACACAAATTAGACAAAGGTCTGCAACGCAGTCATGACCGAAAAAAAAACAGCCCTGAAAAATCGGAATCTGACCGAGCATTAGAAGATCTTCGTAGCAGACTTTTGAGTAAACGAAATAAATTGGAAACTGAAAAAAGAGCCGAGGATCAAAGAATTTTGATAAACGAAAATCATTATGAATATCGACGTATAGAAAAAGATATTAATTACGAGTATGAAATTGAACGACGCAAGGAAAAAGATTCTCTTGATAAAAGAAATGAATACTATCAACATATAAGTAGAGAGCATCGCGAACGAAAAGATATCATAGAATTAATCGATAGTCCTGAAAACTATAATGATATTCCATCTCAAAGTAAGATGTTACAAAAAGATAACCGCCATGGTAGAACTGTTTTGGCTACCTATACTGAAGACAGAGAGCAAGCGGCTCGGCGTTCCAAACTTCTAGAAGCTGAACGTGAAATGGCAAGAAGAAAAATATTATTTAGGGAAGAACTAGAAGCTCGAAGAGAATTACGACGTGAGAGGAATGAAACAAGAAAGTCAAATCCAAGCATAGCTTCTGAAAAAAAACGCAAAAGACAAATATCTTATGAAGATGTCAAAGAGTATAAAAAAGTTCGAGATAATGATCTATTAGATATTGATAAAGACTATGTTGTAGCGGTAACAGATAATTCTGAAGAAGATACAGAATCTGATACTACAACGAATTCAGGTATATATTTTTTTTTATTTGTATTTATTAATATAATAATCATATTTTTTTTTTTAGAATCAAAGGATTTATCAGATGGTGAGATACCTGGAAGTCCTTTATCCATTGGTGAATTAACAAAATCAGATTTACGTCGTCGTAGTAATTCACGATCCATTTCGAGATCTCGTTCTCATTCCATATCTAGTCAATCACGGAGTAGATCAGTTAGTCGCTCAAAATCAACATCACCCAATACTGAGCAATATAGAAAACAAAGCCTATTATATAATTCAAATTCGCAATCACCGTTACATAGTCGAAGTAAAAGTGGATCGCCAAATCATCAACTCAGAGAAGATTATGATAATTTTAAAGGTGATGAAAATGTTAATAGAAACATCAAAATAAGTACTACCGATAATTCACCAATAGATGTTGAAAATAAAGAAACTAAAGACAATTCTCTTTCCAATATTGAAGAAAAGGAAGTATTACCATCATATTTTCCAGCGTTACAGGGCTGTAGATCAGTTGAAGAATTTCAACGCCTTAATCGCATAGAAGAAGGAACGTACGGTGTGGTTTACCGTGCTAAAGATAAACGCACAGAAGAAATTGTAGCTTTGAAGCGTTTAAAAATGGAAAAAGAAAGGGAAGGGTTTCCAATAACATCTTTACGTGAAATAAATACTCTTTTAAAAGGTCAACATCCTAACATTGTTACAGTACGAGAAATTGTAGTTGGAAGTAATGTGGATAAAATATATATTGTAATGGATTATGTTGAGCATGATTTAAAAAGTCTTATGGAAACTATGAAACATAAAAAACAAGCATTTTTACCAGGAGAAGTAAAATGTTTATTACAACAATTATTACGCGCCGTTGCTCATTTGCATGACAATTGGATATTGCATAGAGATTTAAAAACTTCAAACTTATTATTGTCACATAAGGGTATTCTCAAAGTAGGCGATTTTGGTTTGGCAAGAGAATATGGATCGCCTTTAAAGGCATATACTTCAATAGTTGTTACATTATGGTATCGTGCACCAGAACTGTTATTATGTTGTAAAGAATATTCTACACCAATTGATATATGGTCGGTAGGATGTATTTTTGCTGAATTAATGTCTATGACAGCTTTATTTCCTGGAAAATCCGAAATTGATCAATTGAATCGTATATTTAAAGTACATATTTACTCACAATAAATTATATATTCAAATATTACATTTCTTCTTTTTTTTTAATATTTAGGATCTCGGAACACCGAATGATAAAATATGGCTTGGATATAACGAATTGCCAGCTGTACAAAAAATGACGTTTACAGAATATCCAGTATCTCAATTACGTAAAAAATTTTCACATTTAACAAGTGAATTAGGCTTATCACTTTTGCAGGGTCTATTAACATACGATCCTAAGCAAAGACTAACTGCAGATAAAGGATTGCGTCACAATTATTTTAAAGTAATATAATATCCATAAATTAAAGATAGTTTTTAATTAAAATGACAATTTTTTACAGGAACTACCTTTGCCAATTGATCCTGGTATGTTTCCGACATGGCCAGCGAAAAGTGAACTTGGAGTGCGTAGTGCATTGGCCTCTAGTCCAAAACCACCATCAGGCGGCGGTCAATTCAAAAAATTGGTAATATAAATGAATGTTCTTATATTATTATTATTATTATTTCAATATTGAATTTTTTTTAGGTTGATGAAGGATCAGATAATCATGGTTTTAATCTAGGTACAACAACTTTAACAGAAACAAGACAAATAGCAATAGGTGGTGGCTTCAGTTTGAAATTTTAATGTAGTACATACAATAAAAATAATAATAATTATAATAATATTAGATATATAATTTAAATAAAACAGTTTTATCGTTTTGTAAAATTACAAATGTTAAAAAATAGTGTTAGTAAAATTAGCATATACTTTAATATTTTTGTTATAAACACAACAAAATATGCCAAGAAACTAACTATACTTTTCTAAATAAGTATCAATTTGTTGTATATTTTTTTCTAATAATAAACTTGAATTTAATGCATTATTTATTAGTTTAAATAATTTACTTGTGAATATTATCTATATTATATTGTGGTATTTGTTGATATTAGTTTAAAAGGGTTCCGTTTTTTTTCCAGTAAGTACAAATAAATCATTTTGAATATTTGCGCTGTACCTAACGTTTTTCGCTAGGAGGCATTACTTCCTGAAAGCTATATTCATAAATAGTTTCTTCGATACGCTAGTGAATTTCAGTTATCGGTGATTGCCTATTTAACAATTGAATGAAGAGCACTTTGTTGCATCTTTGCTAGTGTGCTCTTTGATGCTGCGCCCCACACAAGGCACCAATATTTCATGCTTGGCTAAATAAGAGATGTGTATCACTTTATAAATATAAATAAACTTTAGAAATATTACTTTATGATTAGTCAAGTTATGTTTTGACAATGCAAAACTAAGCTATCCAATTTATATATTGACTGTTTTAATTTTGTTTATCCCATTAAAAAAATTAAATTATTTAGATCAAAATGATAAAAGTTCCATACACAAGACTATGCAATGGGAAATGCATTCCAACAGTTGGGATCGGAACGTTTCAGGTAAGTATTATATGTTAAAGTATTGATTTTATATTTAAAATATATAATACCGTAAAAAGATTGAGACGGATTTTTGTGTAGAAGTTATTAAAAATGCCATAGATATAGGCTATCGGCATATAGACGGTGCTCACATTTATCAAAATGAAAAAGCTGTTGGGAATGCTATAGCTTCCAAAGTAAATGAAAAAGTTATACAACGGTATGTCATTTTAAATTTTTTGCAAAATATTTTGTTCCATTTAGTTAAATTTTATTTTCTATTCACAACAGAGAAGAAGTATACGTTGTTAGTAAATTATGGAATACCTATCATAGTCCAAATTTAGTACGTCAAGCTTGCGAAACTACTTTAAAGAATTTAAATCTTTCTTATATTGATTTATATTTAATGCATTTTCCATTTGGTTATAAAGAAGGAATTCCTGATGTAATTTTCCCTTTTGATAATAAAACAAAAACTATCCATTTTTCGGACACCGATTATGTATGCACTTGGCAGGCAATGGAAAAATTAGTATCTGATGGGCTAACAAAAAGCATTGGTGTTGCAAATTTCAATAAAAGTCAAATTGATAGACTTCTTGAATTTGCAAAAATTAAACCCGTTACTAATCAAGTTTGTTTATAAAATTGTTTGAGCTTTTTAAGCTTTTTATTATTATTTTTTGTAGATAGAGAATCATCCTTATCTTAATCAAATTGAATTGGTTGAACATTGTAAAAAACAAAACATTATTGTAACGGCATATAGTCCTTTAGGCTCTCCTACACGTCCATGGGGCTCAAAAACTGATCCTCATCTGTTGAGTGATCCAAAAATTATCGACATTGCTAAAAAATATTGTCGATCGCCTGCTCAAATATGCATTAGGTATCAAATAGAAAGAGGTAATATTGTTATTCCTAAAAGCGCTGACGAAAGTCATTTAAAGGATAACATAAATGTTTTCGATTTTGAACTTTGCGAGACAGATGTAAAAGCTCTGGACAGTTTAAACAAGAATTTTAGATATGTTGCTATGAAACCGGCAAAATGCCATAAAGATTATCCATTTCATGAAGACAAATAATTTATTTTTTAAAAAATATTAACAATTTACATTTTAATAGGGAAATTATCGTGAAAAATATTCATTATAATTTTATTTTAATAATAAAAAAATAATTATTTATAGAGAATAAATACAATAACTAAAACTAAACAAATTTTTACTCATATCAACAATAGTTTTTTAAATCGTGTTTTCTTTCCACTCCTTCTGAATTTTTATAAATTTTCTATAAAGGTTTGATTGTCTTTATTCTGGCAATATACCATTGAAAGTTATTTAGCATATTTTGGAAAATACTATCTCTTAGACGATGATTTCTTTTCTCTTTAGAGCTAATTATGAGTGTTATAGGAGAAGATTATACTTTAAACAATTTTCCAGAACAAATTAATATTTATTTTTTCACTATTGAAAATTTTAATTTCGCTGTTGTAAACTTTCAATAATTTTTGTCGATGTGGTGTTCCAGGATATTTAAAGATTATTACATTTAAAAAACAATCTGATTTATTATTCAATAAATAATAATAATTATTTTAATTATTATTATTATTGTTATAAAATTATAAAATTGAATAAAAAATCACGTATGAACCTGTAATTTACCAAGACGTTTATGACTACGTGGTGCATCTGGTAAAATACTTCGAATTTGTTTAAACACTGTATCATTTGAGTAAATATCACACGTTAATTCATCCACCGAAATTTCCTTATCGGTTTCTGACATTTTTTTTGCTGCATCTATTTCGTTTTTTACCAGCATTTCTATTTTCTATAAAAATATATTGATTATAATAAAACATTTTTATACTTATAAACATATTAAATCATTGCCTCGAGTTCGGCTTCGGTACTTATTTTATTACTTATTAGTCTGTTCTTGAATAAGAAAAGTGGATCGCGTGTGTCTCGGATTTTTTGAATTTCTTCTCTAGTACGATAGCTAGTACCAGGATCAGACATTGAATGACCGAAATATCTACATATTGTAAAACATTTTAATAAAATAAATAAAGCAATATTTATATCACCGATAACAGATAAGCAAGTAAAACCTGTAAGTTAACATTTCGACTAAAATTGGTCCTTTGTCTGCTTTACAATGTTCAATTGCAAATCTGGATCCTTCTCGCACCGCCAGCACATCCATTCCATTTAAACAAATTCCTGGAATTAAGTCACCACGTTTATAAAATTCTATATTTGCTGATGCCCGTCTCATTTCCGTTCCTAATCCATATTCTGTAATCATTTAAAAACATTGTAATGTAAAAAAAAAATTAAGAAGAAACTTAAATATAATTTTTACGATTATTTTCAATGATAAAAACTATTGGTAAATTCCATAGTTTTGCCATATTGAACATTTCAGCAACTTGTCCCTGATTTGCTGCACCATCGCCATAACATGTTATAGAGACACTCTTTTTACCAAGATATTTGTGGCATAATGCAATTCCGCCACCAAGCGGTACATGGGCACCCACAACACCTATCATAACCATTATATATAATAATATACATAAATAATATTTATGCTTTACCATTTCCACCATAGAATTGTGTTCCATACATGTGCATAGATCCTCCTTTACCACGGCTACAGCCAGCCTGCCTTCCAGTTAGCTCACATAATATATCAGCAGCTGTTTTTCCCATTACATACGCCCAACCATGGCACCGATATGCTGTAATGCAGCTATCTTCAGGTAACATAGCAGACTGAATACCAACCGCACAAGCTTCCTGTCCAGAATATAAATGGCAGAATCCCCGAATTACTTTCTTCTGGTAAAGATTTGCTGATATATTCGACAAATTATTATTTATAATTATTTTTCAGAAGAAATGAATTAAATTCTAAATTAAACAAACCAGCTTCAGCTTCAATCTTTCTTATCACTTGCATTTTACGATAATAATCTAAACCATCGGCTTTTGTAACTTGTACATCTTGTTGAGGTCCCCTATCTAAACGATATAACTTAAAACTCTGTGTACAAATTTTATTAAAAGAAAAAAAAGCGCTTAGCTTGTTTTTTTTAAAATTAATTGATTAATTAAGAACTACAAACCTCAAGTTTTATCGGAAATGTTGACTCATAACTTACTTTATTACAAACAATACCCTGGAAAAATAAAATATATTTAATTGTAAATAAAATAAAATAAAATTTAAAACAATTTACTAATTTTGTAGCAAAATTATTGCGTTGAAAAATTATTTTTGAAAGCATTTTACATAGGTGATTTTCCGTTATATTTTACTAAATTTAGAGAATTTTTTAAATGTCCGCTATTTGCTTCTAAAAAATAGATTTTATCACTTTTTCATATTTATATTTATAACTAAAGATCACAATTATTTATATTTTTATTTTTCATCACTTCTCCAATAACCAACATTCAATTTTGATTTTTTTTTTAAATGGAGCAAATAAATTTTAATATGACTTGAAAGTTACATTTTATTTATGACATAAACAAAGAATGCGTTTTATTTTAATTATTTTTTGGGGCTTTATTGATAAAGTAAAAAATTGTTGAATATAAAATTTATTCACTTACAGATTAAAATAGAGCTTAACTACTTTTACTTTTTCAGTAGCTTGTGGATACACTAGGGTTCTAGGATTATAACTACTAAAGGCAAAGAGTTCCGAAACGCTATCAGGGAATCAGGTTGCGAAGTCTTGTTCAACGCGAAGGCAACATATTGCCAACCCTTCATATGACATTATGTTATTGTGATTTGTGAGGGCTAGATGTGTCATATAAAGACCAAAATATTATTCTGGCTTTACTTTTTTATAAAAAAAACAGCAGTTTTACAATAGAAATTTATAAAAGTTTTGTTATTAGAAACCGTTGCTAAGGTATCAACGAGGTAACAGAAAAAGTACTATAAACTTCCCCTAAGTACCTATTTTTTATATACTGTAATAAACGAAAAATTCACCAAGCATTGGTATAAACTTTATTGACTTTTCTTTTCTTCATTTTCACTACTCATTTGAATTAATTTATTTTAATGTGTATAAAGCAACGTAAAGCATAGTGAAGGAATATATAAGATGAAAATTGCATTATTTTATTCGCGATAGTAAAAATGGTTTAAGAGTATTTAATTGGCGGTGTTTATTTTAATATAAAAGTGTTTATAAGAAAAAACTATAAAAATAATTTATTTTAAATTAATAAAAAAAAAAAATATTTGAAGTTTCAATAAAATATCTGTCGGTAATAAAAACATTTTTAAACATATTTTAATTATTTTAATTATTTTTATTGTATTTATGTACATTTTGGTAGTAATTAAACGATTAAATACGGCTACATTAAAAATGAAAATGGAAAATTTAACTGCATTGTAATAAATCGATAAAATAATATTTGAAAATACTTAAGCAAAAACACAAGTTCATATTAATAATAAAATATACCTTTTACTTATTTATCAATCAAAGCTCGAAGGTTAAATGTTGAATTATTTTTGTTATTAATATAACGAGGTTGACAACGTAAAAAGTTTAACAAAATATAATATTTAACATATTTTTTATTAATTTTAATATATAAAGAAAGAAAGAAAAATTTTAATTACGATTTTTTTTTTAGATAAAACAACAAAACCATTATGGGTTTATTTGATAAATTGGCAGGAATACTAAAGATGAAAAAGGAACAAGTAAATATACTAGTAGTTGGTTTGAATAATAGTGGAAAATCGACAATTGTTAATCATTTGAAAAATCCGGATGAGAAATCTACAATAACTGTGCCAACAGTTGGTTTTAGTATTGAACGTTTTCAAAGTAAAATAAAATAAGTATTTTTTTTTTGAAAGTTAAAAATTTGTTAAATTTTTTATAAAACAGATCAGGGAGTTTTTTTTACGGCTTTTGACATGTCTGGAACTGGACGATATCGTAGCTTATGGGAACATCAATTCAAATTATGCCAAGGAATTGTTTTTGTAATTGATTCAAGTGATCGTATGCGACTAGGTAAATTAAATTCAAACCAAATATATTTACAAAAATAATGGTAAAAATACAAGTACAATATTAGTTGTTGTTAAGGACGAATTGGATATATTGATACAGCATCCTGATATTAAAAATCGCAAAGTGCCAATATTATTCTTTGCTAATAAAATGGACTGTCAAGATGCTTTGTCTAGTGTTAAAATAGCTGCTGGTAAATTATAAATAAATAATAAAATAAATAAAGAAATATTAAATAAATATTGTTGAAACATAGCACTTGGATTAGAAAAGATTAAAGACAAACCGTGGCACATAAGTTCGAGTAATGCGATAAGTGGTGAAGGATTACCGGACGGTGTTCAATGGTTAATACAACAAATTCGTGAATGCGTTGCAAATCGTAAAGAAAATCCTAATTGGTAAGACAATTAAGTGTAACATAAATTAATTTATTAATTTATTTATTGACTGAAGAAAGTGTAAAAAATATTCTATTATTAAAATTAATCTGATATATAATATATTTGTGAAATTTTATTGAAATAAAATAAATAAGCTTAGACACAACCCGGTTTAGTTTCTCTTTGAATGCGGTAAGTAACTTTAGCCTACAAAATCACCATTGGCATATCACTTTGTATGTGAATTATGGTTTGTTATATTTTATTTGAAAATACTTGACATTACTGTGTTACAGTTGTTCAAAAGTGTTACTACTATTTAGCTCCTAGCCCTTGATAGTAAAAATCATTGTAATGCTTTCCTTCTTGTTAGATAACGAATTGTTTAACCAATTTGGTATTAAAAGTATAAGTGAAAAGATTTATAAAACTTACAACCTTGACTGGTCATGATACTTCTTATCACTTTCACAAATAAATACATTTTTTAATAAATTGGTTACCAAGTTCAGTTAGCTTAAGAAAGCAAACTTATCCATCATTAAGCCCAAAATGAACGGCATAATGTTAAATGGTTAAATGAATGTTATCACATCCTATGGTTTCTTAATAATCAAAAATTTATAATTATTGAAATCATTTTATAATGAATAAATTAGATAATTTGCCTAAATAACTTAAAGTTATTTATTTTAAATCTTATTAATAAAACATATCAGAACAACAGCAGAAGTGATAAAATTATTTTTTGATTTTTTGAACTTTGACAAATGTTTAGTGACGTGCAAAAATTTGAATTTATATTAACAATTCCTTCATGATATACATTATTGCTTATCTTTGTCAATTTTTTCAAACAAATCAATATCGACAAAAAAAAATTAATAAATACCACTCACAAAGCTGCGTAAAACGTGTCGTAACATAACAATTTTCCGTTCTTGTTGCAAATGAAAACAAAACAACGAATAAAAAGTTGTGAAATGATTCGCCTTTCATCACTACTCTACGTTGTTAAACTTACTCGATGTGTAAATAAAGAAATAAAAAAGTTAAAGAATAAATTGTAACGGTGAACGTTGGAATAAAAGAAAAACAAATTTTAAATTCAATTTAATAAAAAATAAAGACGTACAAAAAGCACTGTAACTTCGTTAGCCAAAAAATGAAGAAGAAAAAATTCTTTGAAGTATTTTTTGCTTAGTCCTTTGTATTTCTTTGTTCGATATAAATTGATTGTGTGATACAATAGTTTTGCTAAAAAAAAAAAACTACAATATCGTTTAAATTCAACGTTTATTAAGCAAATTAGGATTTTCTATTATTTTATTCTTTAATTTAATTAAATAAAATTGATTATAAGTCTTTATTTTACTTTTCCTGTATTTTAATTATTGTTTACAAAGCAGAATGAAAATTGTTAATCAATTTAGCATAAAATTTACCTTTATAATTTCTATCTTAATTAGTCATTTGAGTGACAGTTAAAGTAATTTTTTTTATGAAAAACAATTCTCAGCACAATGAAAAGGAAGCAAAATCTCGCTAACTTTGTTTAATTAAAATTATATAAATTGTTTTGCATAGTTTTTAGATAGATTTTATGATAACGATAATCAATAAAATTCTATCTAACAAAAGATTTCATCAAAATAAATGTGAACTTTTTTATATTATAAAAATCTGCAAAAAAAGTTTTTAACCAAAAAGTTATCAAGAGATAATAATCTTTATACATATATTTTACAAATAAAAATTCGATTTAAATACTTTTTCTACTACTATAATACGAATAGAAAACGCATAAGAAAATGGAAAATTCATAAAGAAATCTATTTTCTTTAATAAAGTAAAAATTGATTTATTTCTTTATTATTTCTTGTTGTTCAATTTAAATGTTTTTATTTATAATTAAATTTATATCTATTGAGAAATTAAATTGATGTTTAACCGTTGATTGGATTTCAGCATTTTTTGTCATCATCTTACTACCATATATAGCGAATATTTCATTTTTGTCCTTCTTGTATTTACAATCATTATTTTGAACTTTATTTTCTTTTCCTGGTAATAAACTAAAATTTAATACTCTAATAAATAGTTTGCAATTTATCATCAAAAGCTACAATCATAAATTATTTGATTTAAATATTTAATGTTATCAAAGCGTCTTAAAAATATTGATTCTGTAGTTAAAAGAAAAACATAAATGAGGTCATGCTTCTGTTATAAAACATTAAAAATAAAAATCTTTTACCATGTTTACCCTTGTTTAAAAAAAAAACGTTCCTTGTATGTGGATTAAATTCTGACATTCAAGTATTAAAATTTCCTTCCATCAGTGAAAACATTTATTTTCTAATATACTAACGCCACAGCTATATTTATCCTTTTTACAAATTTATAAAAAAAAAAAACTTAATCCAGCCCATGTTTGCTCCTTTAGAATAATTTCTTTTGTATATTTTATCATTTCTTACCAAATAATATTCAAAAGAAAAAAAAATTAATAAATCGAGCGTACAGAATTTATTGCGTGTAAATTTACACAAATGTAGAAAAAATAAAGAATTATACGAAATAAGAGAAAATTGCCATAACAAATATTATTTTATGCAATTTTTTTTTGCTATTCAAATATTTATTTTAGTTTTAAAAACTTTCGTGTATGTACTTTTTTTTCGATATTTTATTATTTGCAAATTGCAATTGAATAACAATACGTTGAATAAAAAAGTGTACATTTCGCCTTAAAAATGAATAAAATAAATATATTTTAATAGTTTAATTGAAAAATCAATTCATTTATTGACTTTAAAATTTGAATAATTTTTTAAACAACTTTCAATCAATGTCTTCATTCATCCAATTAGTTTCTAGTTTTCAACATCAGCGTCCACGTAGGCTATTATAATTATTGGTTTTGTCATTTCGTTATCACTTTTTTGGCAATAGTTTACATTTTACACAGATACTACAATTGAATTCGACAGTTTTAAGACTTTGTGATAAAATAACATTAGCTACCAGTAGTTTATTTTCAGAATTTTTATCATTTATTTTATGCAATTTTAGTTATTTCTTTTTATAGCATAGTTACATTGTCAAAAATATAAGATACATTAAAATATCGATAGTAAAAAAATTTGAATGGAAAACTATGAAGAAAAAATTGCAAATGAAAACCAAGTTTATAAAAGTAATATAATGTACATATAATATTATATTTGAACCAATTTTCATTGAATGAAAATCATTGAAAAAACCATAAAATACTTCATAATATTATCTATGAAAAAACGTTTGTATCAAACTAAATAATTATTGCAAAGTAATAAATGTTAGAAAATATTCCTAACATTTAAATAATAAATAACAATAGCATAATTAACAATAATATGCTGAATAAATAATATTGCTATTATTGATTATGTTATATGATTGATTTCAATTCACAAAGACTTACCTATTCTATATTCAGCTTTTATCGTTTTATTTTTACTTTTAGCTTTCTTTCAATTTTTTATTTATGTTGAATACAAAAATTTATAATATTTGTTTGTCTGTTTTTACTTATATATACATATATTTCAATAATTTATGTAAGAAAATATTACTTTGATACTTCTTCTATGATAGAATAAAGTGTAGCTAAAATAAAATAGTCTAAAATATCTATAGTTTTTCTATTATTTGTTTGCAGATTGAATATGCAATTTTTTTTCTATTTTCATAACATTGTGTGTTGTTTTTTACCTTTTTGCTATGCTTGGTGATTGCATTTTTTTTTTATCATTTTTTGTTATTTTAAATCAAAGTCTAGTTGGAATCCTAAATTGTTGAATGAATTTATGTAAGAGAAGTTAATCAATTTTGAGATACATTTTGTGTATTTATTATCTTTTTGATGCACTTTCTATTTAGTTTTGTATCAAAATTACTTTTCATTAATATTTGTATAATGTTAAGAACTGACTTTTATATATAATGTTTTTGTTGATTTGCTGCTATAAGTTTTTTCCTATTATATAATACTTCATACTGCATTCATTTTTATAATTTAGTGATTTAAATTTTAAGTAATCGCAGTTTAATAAAATTAAATACTTTTATAAAAACAATATATAGAACTAACAATTATTGCTGCTTCGCTTATGATAACATATTTACATAACTCTCGAAATTAATGTTCTTAAAAAAGGCATTAATAATAACAAATTAAATAATAAAACTTCCGTAATTAAGTCCAACAACTAACAAAATTTAATTGTTTAATTTAATCGTTTTATAAGAGATTTAAATTAATAGCTTTACTAATTAAAATTTTCATTTAAATGAATTTTTTTCTTGTTTTTTAATAACAAATAATTAATGAAAAACCCCGTTTTCCTTAAATATATTATTTGATGTTATTTTCGTTTTTATTTTGAATATTTAAAATTATTTCCTTTATGAAGAATTTTTGTGGTTATATGTATTCCAGAAACTTAGTAAAGTATTTACAAATTGACCAAAACATTTAACATTTAAACAAGTAAAATATTTTATTATTTACATAAAGTTGCATTTATTATTTTTGGGTATTTTTGAATATTTTTAATGATAAATTTATAGTTGTATTATTAGCATTAATATATGTAAATAAACGGGTACTGAAAAATTATATCAAATTAAGGAATTAAAGTGTTAGAATGTGTTTGTAAAATTAGAAATCAAATATAACCACATAAAATATCTTAAGTTTTGTGTTATTTTTACAAAAATATAATTTAATGGTTAAACTGTGGATGTCTATATTAATATCAAACATAACATCATCTTTCAGCCATGAAAGAACATGTCAACCCTTTTTTATTTTACAAATATTTATACCGCAAAAAATAATGTGAATATAGTTCAGTAAAGATTTATTGCAGTTAAATAACTTAATATAATTTGTGCTAGAATATAACACACTTAAAACAAGAATACTTAAAATTTTGAAAAACTTTTATTTATTTTTGAAAACTAATAACAATCATATGGTTTTTTGTATTCATGTTTAAATTATTTGAAACTACAGAAATTGTAAGTGGGATGATTTGTTTTTTAGACTTTAAACATTATTATTTCGCATATTGTGAGAAAAATTTATGTGTATATAGCAAAAAAATTAAAATAATTCAGTAAATAAGATGAAAGTACAATTGTATGCTAAAAGAAATTTTAATTCAACCGCAGGAAAATGAATAGCTGTAAATAGTTGCATTGTCGGTAGTCTTCCCTTTATTTAAAGAAATCCAATATTTTGCTATAACAAATTTAAATTTTTTATTGTGCCAATTCTTGCCTTTATTATTTATTTATCACAATGAAATCAACATACGTCATTTTTTGCTTTATACAATCTCAAATGGGAGAAACTTTATTAATGTAAAAAGAGAAATTTCGTTTAAAAAATAAAAAAAAAGTTTAAATTTATTCTTATCACACATTATCTCTCAGTTTCATAAATTTATTACATTGTGACAAATATGTTTAGTACAACCTCTAAACTCCTTTATTCTACCTATACTCTATAATGTTATTATAATAATTTATTTTCGTCTAGAAAAAAATACATTACGTTCACGTAATATAATAAAAGTCAAGGTAAACAAAGGGTCATATTATGGTAGATAGAAAAAAAGAAAATTTAAAATAACGAAAAGATAGAAACAAAACTGAAGACAAAGTTTGTACTTGTTATTGTATATACAGTACATATGTATATATATTCTTAGCATAATATTATAAGAAGAAACGATATTCCATATCGAACGCATCAAGTAAACCGGAAAATGACAAATAACGGGATGTAATGACATTTTCATAGCACGTGTAAACTATAAAAATAATAAAAAGAAAACATTTTTACATACTGCTGAAAGCTTTAAGCTTTAAGGGAAATCGCAATAGGAAATAGCATTATGGCATTTTTGCTGCAGCTGCTGTATTTTCATTTATCACATATAAACGATTTAATTAAACTTTATGAAAGATTTTAAGAGCTTTTAAGACGTTTGTGATACATTCATATGCTTGACTGAAATTTTTCATTAATTTATCTTCACATAAAGCAGCAATAACTTAATACAATTGATATTTTTCTTTATATATTTTTTTAAATATTTTCTTGATTACATTTGGATTTTTTATGCCTATACAGTGATAAACTATTAATATTTATGCAATTTGTGTTTATTTATGCGGTTCATAGGCAAAAAATGTATTTTAATTTTGTTGAGTTCTTTATTTTTATAAACTTTACCTTTGTTTTTTCTAGATGAAGAAATAATAAAAAGAAAATACATATGTATAGGTAACGAACTTTATTATTTTAAAGCATTGTGTCGTCTAGAAGAAAAATATTATAATTTCTAAACGAAATATAAACTAAACGTATGGGTACGCTCAATTCTAAATAAATAAAATTGAAGATGGTAAGCAAATTACATTATTTCTTTTGTACTAGAAAATCTTATTACTCAAAATAAAAAAAAACATTTTTAATCAAAAGAATGATTGAGAGATCTATTCAGAAACTAAAGTTAGTGGAATGGTTAATTGTATAATTTTAAGTCGAAGGGTGTGCAGTAATTTACCAATTTTCAATTTTAATTTTGCTGTAGTTTGTAAATTTATCATATAGTATACTAATAATATAAATTGATTAAATTTTCTACACTGATATCTTGTTTTGTGCCCTATACTCATTCATAACAGCATTTAGAAACTCGTATGATTTTTTTTATTGATTTTTATTTAATTTTATTTTGTATTTTCTACACCGGATACTGGATTCTAAGATATTTGTTAAGTATTAATTATTAAACCTCACTAAAGCCATATTTACTTAGTGAGGTTTTTATCTTGGAAATATTCCAAAAAATAATTTAAATGAAATTAACAAATGTTGCTTATGTTTTTAAAGAAAGTAAATATTTTTTTTAATGAAGAAATTGACATGTTTAGATTTACCTGTGAATAGTTTATGCTACCTTGTACGTTCGGAGGAAGGGTTGAAGGTATTTGTGAACATTAGCTTTGCAAAATTGAGTTTTGAAGGATTAAAATAAGGGATTTTATTAGATATACGAAAATAAAATTATTTTAAACCAACAATATAAATATAAACAAATACTGATCAATAGCAAAAATATTTAATGAAGTAATTTGTCAATTTAAATTTAAAAAATTTTTGATATATATAGGGGCGTTTTATTAATAATTTCTATAAACAACTATCTCTTAATAATACACTAGAAATATAATTATTAAATAAATTACTCTATTCAGTTAAATTAAAAAAAACAACAGACACAATTTTGCGCAATTATTGCAATTGTAAATAAATCAAACATTATATTAATTAAAATTGTAAATTTGAAAAAACAAAATGAAAATCATTATTTTTATATGAATTAAATCAATTAATAATAAATTCAATTAAAATTTTAATGATTCATAATAATAATAGTAATATAAAAATCAAACTAAAATCAAATATTGCATTTCAATTTATTTATGTAAAGGAAATTGATTAAATGAAATGTAAAAGTAGAAAAGTAGACAACAGTAAAAATACAAATTAAACGAAAATCATAATAGATTGTACTATATAAAATTAAAGCATGTACACGACCACTATTATTGCTACTTCTATTACACCCACTACTACTTTATAGAAAAATATACATATATTTAAAATCTCAAGCCATGCAATTAAAGTTTTATATTTGCTTTTGTGTTTTTTTTTTCTTCTACAAATTAATTGCTTTTACTTAAGTGTTATTAATATTTAGCTTCTTTTGAAGTTATATTTATTGAACCGATTCATTACGATTTAAACAGAAAATAAAAACATGGTTTAAATGAATGCAGCCAGCAACGAGAAGAGTCAGAATTGTAGGTATGTTTTTTATTATTTCATTTGTGCAATAAATACTTTTTCTTTATAGCTTCATGAGCAACATAGAATTTTATTCTGATTTTAATTTTTATTTAAAAAGAATGCATATTATATATTTATTCGTTGAACGTTCTGTATAAATATCTACATAGTAAAACTGATTTACGCGTAGTATTAATAATTTAACACAAAACTATACAATGCTTGATACAATTACTCTTGTTATGTAAGGAATACTATTCTTTTTCTTCTCAGTTTGCTAATTACATAATAGCTTTAAAAGTAAAACGAGACATGACAATTTTATATAAATAAATGTTATTGCAAAGTATTCTTTTAAGATATTTAAATAATTATATTAATTAATAATACTTTTATTATAACAGCCAGATAAAAAATGTTGTTTCTGAGTGTAAATTAATGCAAGAAAATTTAAGAAATATACTTTTGCATAAACATAAATAAATATAAATCAATTGTACTTTATATTTTACATAAATATTATTATAATAAACACTTTATTATTGTAAAGTTTTTCTTTAAAAAGTTTTTATATTTAAAAAATTATTTAAGCTAACAAATGGCCATGATGCTATGCATTTAAAATTAGTCCATAAAATTTTATCAAAACTCAAGTTTTAGCTGAACTTTAGCTGCAAATTTTAATAATAAAAAACAACAATCCTTGGTTTTTGCAAATTTCATTAATATTTTTCCCTTTTATAAAGAAGTCGCAAAAATTAAATTTTATGTGCAATTTTATAAATAAAATTAATGATGTTTTTGCTTTTCCAAAAAGTTACAAAATGCCCATACAATTATATTTAATTGTTAAGCAAATATTTGTATTGTCGATTTGATGTTTGTTGATTTTCGTTATTTATTTTGTTGTCTGCATTAGAGTATTAAGCTGTGCAATAATTTTTTAATTTATAAAATAATTAATTTTTTATCAAAATATACATGCATATTTAATGCAAATTTCCTTTTGATAGAATAAATGATTAAGCAATACAAATAAATCACTGCTGTTGTTTTAATAACTATAAACGCGTATTTAAAAAAAGTTAAATAAAATTATTTTAACAAATAATAATAATAATTCTCAAGTAGAAAATAACGGTTTTCTTATTTACCTGTAAAACGATAAAAAAAAAACAAAGCTAAATTATGAGAATAAAATTGAAACAAGTACAATCAAAGGGTAATGAAAATGAATTTTATTAAAACAAACAACAACAGCATTTAAACGTACGAGCAGAAACCTCAAACGTTTTCATTAGTTTTTCGAATTAATGTATACAAAAACAATTTATTTTTGTTTTATGTACATACATATATTACATACTTATATTATTTAGTATATTTGAAAAGGCTTAAAGCTTTAACGTGCCCTTTTATTTTATTGTGGTTGTATTTTTAGTGGTTAGTAATGTTCATTTGCTTAACACAACACAAGCCGATATGCCTTGGATTTATGCTGTTTTGTTCTTTAGTATATTTTTATATTTAATAATTTGTTTTTGCTTCATTATATAAATGGTTAAAGGAATTGCTACTTTTTGCACGTTTTTCGTTCATTTGTCATTATGTACTTTAAACTTTAAAGCACTGATTCGCGAATTTGCATTTAATCTTTAAACTGGTTGTACATTAAACCACTTGAGATAATTAAGTAACAACGCAGAGATTTAAGTTAGACTACTGTTTGCTTTTTTTGGTAAAATTGCCTCTGAAAAATATTGTATGCTCTTTTGGGTTAGTTAAAATTACAATGTTTAAAATTCACGCAAAAGACTTAAGCACAACAATCGTTTTTTCTTTTAATTTATAATTATTTTATTCAACGTTTACTGATATTTGAATATATAAATATTATTATACCCTGCAAAATTTTTTAATGCAAAAAATAAAAATAAATTATATCGAACTTTTTTATAACGAGGAAAGAAAAAAAAATTCTCATATTTCAAAAGTTCCTACATCAAAACTTATGAAAATTTGTTTATTTTACAAAATTAAAAAAAAAAAAAGGAAAAAAAAATGATTTGTAAGATGGCTAAAAAGCTTTATTCTAAGAGGGTTATTGCTACATTCCCGATGTATGTCTTTCTTAAATGTAAATTTATTAGACGAAGCACCGAAAAACAACAAAGACAATACCATCACATAACTTAAAAATAATATCCAAAATCCAGATGCTGTGCTTCACACATAAATAATTTTTATTTTGGTTTTTGCATTATTGATCTTTGTGTATAATGATTTT
Source organism: Ptychoptera contaminata (assembly GCA_963942525.1). Classification (NCBI taxonomy): domain Eukaryota; kingdom Metazoa; phylum Arthropoda; class Insecta; order Diptera; family Ptychopteridae; genus Ptychoptera; species Ptychoptera contaminata. The sequence continues at coordinate 51,424,867 of OZ012636.1, forward strand.
ATTCTTGTTTCATATAAAATAAAAGTAAACCAAAATTTAGGTCAATGTGATTTTTAATAGAAGAAATTGACATTTTAAGGATTTACAATGTATAGTTTATCTGTGAATATCTTACGCTACCATGTCAATATGAAGGAAGGATTAAAATGGATTGGGAATACGCTTGATAACAATAACGCATTTCATTATTTTGCAGCACGTAGAAAGAAATCTTTGTAGAATTTTGATGATCGAGTCGTAACTTATATTATCACTCGGCTGTACATGATGCTTTCATGATAGTATCCAACTTATCGGTGATTGTCAATTTGCCAATTAAACAAGCAACATGCGTTGTACCTAACTAATAGGAAACCATGAAGTTTGGCCGAGATATTAACATCAAGGTCTGACGATTTTTTATACTGTCCTTGCTTCCAAAATCACCGTTTTATAAGAATATTTATGGGTTATTCACGATATCTCGCAAAGTTGTGTCTTTAAAACGTTAAATGATACCGATTTGCTTTCACCCGACTAAATAACTCTAGAATTACTTCTCCACTTACTCTATACTAGTTAGTTAAAGTTTATTTGCAACTCTTTATGAGTATAATTATTATTTGACTTCAGGCATAAAAAATAATTTTCTAATCAAAGATAAAACAAAAAAGTAAATGAATTTCTCACATATATAACCAGTAACGAGACGAATAGATTTTTCTCGAATATAATTTACCACTAGGTTTAAACTGGCGACAATAACATATATAATTTTGCGTTTATAAGTATGTCAAATATTATTGTAATGATAATGACGACTGTCGACAACATAGATGACGAAAATCGTTGCTGAATTTTACTAACTAAAGAATATGTTTTAATATAACATATTATATAACTCGCGGCATTTCATATAAACATACATAAAAATAAAGGAAAAACAATCAGTAAAACGACTAAATGGAAACGTAAATATTCGTCATCACTAATCTTCATCATCAAACATTCATTTATTTTATTTACCATCATCATATTTAGTAGCGATAATATTTTCTTTTTTCGTTGTTTTACCATCAAGAATTATTATATTTTTCCATGTTTTCATCAAATGTTTGGATTCTGTCATTTTATTTTTGACATTTTTTTGCTATTTACAATGTTTTTTTTTTGTATAAAACTAGCAATGTGACACTTTTCCTTTCATTAATGTCGTTCTAATATTTTTTCAAATTAAAGGCTGCTAAATATTATAAACACCAGTATAGTTGTACTGAGAAAAATAACAATAAAGCAAAAAGTAAACAAATTTCCTCTTTCTAATTATGTAATCTAAAAAACAATTAAAAAATTTTACACTACTATAGGATGTTAATAAATATGTAACAATGTTAAATAATATATTGCACGTTGACGATGTGTATATGTTTGTATTTGCATAAGTAAGTGATAATATTGCGACATTGTGGCGGCGGTGAATGCAACACTTTATTATTTCGCAGAACAATTGCTAAATTGTTATGTAATTGTTCGCTGTAAATATGAAGTGTAAATTTTAAATTTAATGCCCTGGTTGCGTTTTTTTTTAAAAAGGAAGTAAACATATTTCGATCAAATAAACAAACGAGACAAAAAAAATATATACAGAGAAAAACACTGTCAAAATGCGCTGTTCATAAGTTTTGTAAAAATTTAATTTTAAATTCATAATGCTTAAAAGTTTCATACCAAAATTATCTAATTAACTTATTTATTTTAAAAGGATTTTTTGTATTTATTTTATATTAATTTCACCTGTTTTTTTTTTATTAAATTCAATGGTTTAGTTATAGTGAAAATAGTTTTTTAAGTAGTTTAATAACAGAAAACACTTTTATTGCTTATATAAAAATGATAATGTCTCATTTCCATCAATTTCAATTGTTAAAAAATTATCTTGCTGTTTATTCGTTCGCATTGGCCTGTAACAAAAATTTAATTAAGAATGAGTGCTCCTTAGAATACCAGTTAATCTTATTTTGAAAGATTTACATGGATTACATTATCAGCGGCAAATGAAATGAGTATTTGAATGCTATTTTATTTATATTTTAAGCCACGTATTCTACGAATTTATTTTTAATGGAAAATCAAAATGCTATTGCATATTACAATAAGCCATTCCCTAAATTTATAGAAGAATTGTTAAAGTTATCTTTGTTGCTTAGTTGCTATACCCGCACCATAAAATAATGAAATATCGAAATCGCCTTTTTTCTGTAAATACAGCTATATACAATTTTCTTTTTTCTTTAACAATTCTTTTTTCGTCCATAAATTTTATCCGTTATAAGATAAATTCATTACATAGAAGACACAAATGTTAGAAAAACAGGCTGAAAAGATAATACGAACGAAAAATAGCAAACCCCGAAAGTATATGAATTGACATTTTTGAACATCGTCCCCAAACTAATAAATATCACATATAAAATTTTCTAACTTTGGTTTTGGTTGTTTTTTGGAAAAGTCAATAACAAATAAAATTGGTAATAATAATAAAATGTAAAATCTTGGTTAAGGATATCACTTTGATTTGATTTGTTCGATATTAAGAATGATGAAAATTCTAAAAGTAAAAATGATTTAAACGATAATTAGTTTGTATACATTTCATCATTCGCCAATAGCTTTGTTTACATTAATTAATTTTAAATTTTAGAACAATTGTACTATTGATTATTTAATCAAATTCTAAACTACATATTGAAAGATAGACTAGATAAACACTGAATCAGAGATTAATTTTTAAAAAAAAACATCAATTATAATTTTTGAGACTTTAGTTTAAAGCAAGGAAAATCATTAAATTTTTTTACTGAACTTTCTTAATATTTTAAATTAATTTTTTACATAATAATTGATACTTAACAAATTAATCAACTTATAAACGACAAGTAAATAATGCAAAATATCTAATAAATAGTATTATTGGCTTGCTTTTTAAAATCAATGCATAACATTTTTATGGTTAGGCTTCATATGTAATCGTTTTACTGTTTAGTTATGATAAAAGATAATATTAGAATATAAATCAAATAATTGCATAAGCATTAACCGCCGTATTTGAATACGTAAAATTATTGATACCATAACATGTGATTTATGGTGTTATAAAATACCGACCAACAAATCACCCAAACTCTCACAATATTAATTATTTATAATGTGGTGTCAAATTTCTAAACATATAATCGTATTTAAACGTATTAATCTATACACAGGTTTAATAATACCAATACAATTTATGCAGCAATGCAAGAAACCTGATTTTATCGACACTTAACATACGTAAAATTATATGTAAATCCACAGTTCGGCAATGCGCGAAAATGATTTTTTAATAAACATACAATGAATATCAGTTCAAGTTGAAATGAATAGAAAAATTAGCGAATGAAAGAAAACATCTATATACACGCGAAGCTTATATTTTTTAGCAAACCAAATGGTTATAGTGCAAATTTTAGTATTAGAACAATCAGCAAGCCAGCATAACATAACTGAAACTTTAAATTACGTGACAATGTGTTTGATTTTAGAAATTTTTTAGCTTTATTTTGATTATAATAAAGTTGCCAAACAATTTTTACGACTTTTCAATAAAGCTACATTATTATTTTTTTTTTTCAACTAAAAATTATGATACTTTCTGTTTGGAAATATGTACTTGGAAAAAATATAATAAAATATCAGCAATAATGAAAACTAATAACTAAATAACTAACAACAATCAGAGTATTAATAATGCGACAAAAAACAATATAGGATACAGACAGTACTGTACAGAAACGAGTTGTTTGTTTAATTGATGAATGGGCAATCACCAATAAGTTGGCTTCGCTTGCGCATCAGCTCAAAGTTATCCTGAATAAATTCCATTTTACCCTATTTTTATAATATTGCAAATGAAAATATATTTGCCAACTTTATTATATCTTACCACTCAGGTGGTTATAACAAATAACAATATTTTTACTCACTGATAATTAATAGTAATTGGCATAGCTTGTAGTTACTATTATATTCATATAAGATCAAAAGCAATTTATTCTAATACTGTCGTAATATTAAATATTTGAAAACAATACTCCACTTCTTGATGAATGCCCTATGTATGTTGTTAATATTAACTCAGTACAGCACAATAGAGAATGGCAAATGCACAAAGCCAACCATAATCAATTTTGATGCTCTACTATATCATTAATTTCAAATATCTGTTGTTAATAGATTACCTATAGTAATTAGTTTTAGTAATAATGGGTTGTCCATATTTCCATCTTATCATCATCTCTGCACTCACTGCACTCATTCGATTGTTGTTTAAATAATGTTTTATGTTAATAATGTCAGTGGTGTAGTTTATAAAAAAAATTGACTAGGTGAAATACGGCTTTAAAGAAACTATTGGTGTTTGACAGTTAAAATAATTAAAAAAAAAATGTACATTTATAAGTCACAAGCAATCAAATGGAAGAGAGTTAAGTTAATAGGAAAAAAATCCTAAAGAAATGTCAACAAAATTGAATCCAATCAAATGATTGTCCATCGTATATTTTTGTAACGATTTTCATCATTTCTGTATTACAATGGAGTACTGAAAGCACAAATCGCAAACACCACTAACTGATAAAGCTTCTCTATAATCTATAAAAGAATATTCAAAATCAACAAATTATGCAATATTTTATTTTTAATCCAATAATTAGTTTAACTGAATTAAATTAATTAATAGAACGAATGAAATAATTGGCAAAAACTTAAAATGTAACAGAACAAAACAATATAAAGACAAATATTTGAGAAAAAGCACGAAACACAGTGTTAAATAAAAGAATAAATAGTTATTATTTGGAAAGTGCTTTTATTTTTCTATTGCTTCTTAATTTTGGATGAGCAAAAATTTAAATAAATATGTGCAAAAAAGTTTGTAAATATAAATATAAACAAAATTTACATATACCGCTAACAAAAAAAAAATGTCCATTAAATAAAATTGGTTGGGAGAATGCGTAAAACTGAATTTTTTTATGGTTGTCATATTCAAATTTGTATAAAATTCGCAAGCGATACGTATGCCGTTTAGTAAAGGGAAAATTTTATATTGAAGAAAATTATAATAAAATTTAAACGAAAATATGCTGTTTCAGTATCTTTTTTTTATATTGTGCCGTTTATTTAAATAGCCGATCGCAATCAAGTTACAAGGATGAAATTTGAGTGGTTTATTAAAGACAAAATGAAAATAAAAATCGACAGAATCCCACCGGTATATTTAAACTGGAGAAAAAAATAAATTGAAAGTAGAGCATATTTTGACATTGTTTTTTTGGAACTACACCTAGAAATGAACTATTATTGCACAAAAACTTATTTTGGTTTTGCTATCATTATTTAAAATACTTAAGCCAATCACCAAGTGATTTTTTTACTACTTTAATATTTTTTTTATTAACTACTGAACACTACTGGTTCCTGGTATTGTGACAGTTGCAAGTTCTAAACAAAAACTTATTGGCTAAAAATATAATACAAAGTCTCCTTCTTAAAATAATAAAACATCGCATAAATCCTTAATAAAAATATGAAGAGTAAATGACAAAGGATTTATTGAAGACAATCCTAGTTTTTTTTAAAATTCATCAACAAGTTCAAATAATGAAATTATTACCAAATATGGGTTCCGCTTATATAATTATTATTTGGTGCAGTGAAAATTGAAAAATAAATCTTTTAAAGCACAAAAATAATAAGAATTTCGTCTACACTTTCAATTTTTTAGTGTTCTCGACATTTGCGAATTTTAAAAATAGCTTCTTTATCAAGTTTGCCTCAAAATTGTCATACATTTTATATGCAAAGCAGTTTTGAACTCTGAAATAATGCAAATACTTGACGTGCCACGAAAGACGTGCTGTTACAACTGTACTGTAGCTATTACTATGAAAAAGCATGTGACAAAGGATTTATAAAATTTTGTAGCTTATGTTTTCCATTACTACCACAGAACAATTGTGAGAGTAAGTAAATTGATCTTTGTTTTGCCAAATAACAGATGTGAATAATGAACAAACAATGTTTCTTGTTTTTTTGTTTACTGTTCTTTACATAATCCTAAATTTTTTACAGTTTTTTCAATAAAACGTTCAAAATAGATTGAGGTAGGAACGTTATTGGTCGAATATCAGCGTGTTATTTTGTTAATTATGTCAAAAGTGTTATTACTTATTGTAAGTGCTAGGCAATTACATTTGATTTACTTGCTTCTCACAGTAGATCTTTAAGATAGAATTTGTTTAAGTGTGGGTGAAAATGTTAAGACAACGTATATGAGTAGAAAACTAGTTTCAACATCATATTTAACGGATATGAATGATGAAATTTTAGATATTTTGCATGTGAATGAAAGCGACTTTTACTGTTATTTTCTATTTGACAAAGTTTTATATATTTTATGTCATTTTCTTCAAACAATAATTGTAATATTTTCATTATACTATGTAGTATTGTGGAATAAATAGTTTAAAATTCAAGAAATGAAATAATTTTTATTTCTATTTTTGCAACAATTTTCAATAAAAATTATGTTCTAAAAATATGTATAAAATAGCCGTGCATAAAATTTAAACTTCAATGTTATTTCTTTAAAATAAAAACATGAGCAAAATGACAATTTTATTGAATGCTGATTTTTACAGATTAAGCTGTCCACTTAGTTAAACCAAAAGTTGATGGGTTTTTTTCGTACGTGCAATCAACAGTTCGACTGCTTATTTTTTAGAATATTTGTCATTCGTTCACAATATGTTTGTGTCCTAAATGGTTTCCAAACCATACCAAACCTATTACGAGATGGGTGGCTGCGATGGTTATGTGACAACTAGAAACATAGTCAAGAAAACACAAAAAATAAAAATAATAAAAGAATTTGGTAAATAAGGTTTTGGTATTTTCACAAATTGCGATTTTGAACGATAAAAGTGTTTGTTTTGGCTTATCGCTTGAAAACAATAATTTATCATAATAAGAGTGAAATCTTTTCTAAGTTGATAGATCGAAAAAAAAATAATTTTTCGACTATATTTGTACTAAACAAATATCGGAAGTTGTTATATAAAACTATATTTATAAAATATCCACGTCAGTTATGAATGTTAAAAACAATACATGAATTTATAAGGAATCATCTTTATACATTTTGGAAAATTCTATATAATAAAAATGTAAATGTTTCGGAACAACAAAAAATTATTTTTATTTCACAATATTGCATAGCATTTATTTGTTCTGTTTATTCTTCATCATTATTTTTGATATCACAACAGCTGCCACTAGCCGTAATTTTATTTTTTGCTATTTTATTTGTTCAATTTCTTGACACACAAAGAATTAAACAGGAAACTTATGTTTTTATTGGACTTTTTTGAAATGCTATGAACTGAGTTTGTATATTTTTTTTTTACTGAAACCAGTGTATTGATTTGATGATATTATATTGTTTATCAACCCGATTGGCGCTCTTATAAGCCGTTTTAAAAAACAAAAACATTGAGTGTAGTAAATAGATAAGATTTTATTTTTATGTATTTATTTGTCATGCACGCAAAAATGAGTGTGTTTTGCGTGTATAGAAAAATAGACATCCAAAACGAAGAAAAAATTCAATTTAGTCTTATTAGCAAATAGCTAAAATCGAAATAAATGTTGTTATTTGAAATAAATTATATCGTCAAGCGGATACGTTCTTTTTTCATAGATTTATTTTTCTTTTCAATGACTTTGGAGTTTGCTTCTAACTAGGCTAACTATTGATCGAGTGTCTACCGTCAATTAAAAGTTGTTCGAAGTTAAAGCATTGTTTGAGGCGAGTGCTTGGAAAATTACGTTTATATTCGAAAACAAGTAACAACAAACTCACAATTATTGTCTACTATTTAATGCTACTATCTCATTTTAGTTAGATTTATCAAATACCTATTTGATCCCAACTCCATTTTAATCCATGGTCCATTTTAAAAAGTCATTAACCACCCCTTTAAAAAATAGAAACTGTTAAAGTGAAAAAAAGATAAGTTGTGATACTTTGTAAACTGAACATTTTATTTAAGGAAGTTAATTTCAGTTTTTCAGCAGGTGCTGTTGAAATTTTGTCACAATTCATTACAATTCATTTTGTTTTTATAAAAACAAAATATATTAAACTGCGACACACCTACAACATTTTTCTTAAAGAAGTTCTTCCTATTATTTTACGTTATTATTCTTTTCTTCATATAGTTTGTTTTCTCTGACTGTTTATTAATTACGTGACTTTTGTGTTTCAAAGATGGTAGAATTATTAAAAGAACTAACAAGATGCCGAGTGATCCATATTTTTAACAATTTTTTTTCGTTTTTCGTTCCTTTGTGGAAAAAATTGTTTTACATTGTGGTGAATTTTCACAATACATTTAATAAAAAATATTACTTTTCTTACTACTTAAAGCTACAATATGCAATATAGATAATAAATGAAGAATTTGTGTATCATACGTGAATATGTATTGTCACTATTTTATGTTATAATTTAGTTTTGTTAAAAAAAAAATTAATAACAGATTAACAAAACAAAGAAGTTTACTTATTTCTCGAAGTTTTTTTCGGTCGCAAAATCATTTGTTTATGAGTTTTTTTTTTAAATAAATAAGGATGAATTAGCTATAATATATCGTCTATAATCTTAATCACAATTTATAGGAGTATAAGGAATAATTCTTAAAGAATGTAGACTTTGTGCGATTGTGAGAGATGCCATTTTTATCCGTGGTCATAATTCACTTACAATCAATATTATAATCGTTTTTTTTTTGTTATTCGTGTGCTAAAAGTGGATGTTTGTTATTTTTTAATGAGCCAGCAAAGACACTCATTCACAAGAAACACGATACCAATTACGTTAACTGGGTTTTTGAAGAAGACTGAAATAATAAAAAATCAAGGCATTTACAAATTGTTGCCAATTCATCTTGTGAAAAGACTTTTTATCCTCTTAATAGTGTTTTCTTAGGGCCACGCATCGTTATTTTGCTTAGCTCTTATTTCTTTTCTTCATTTTATGTGAGAAAGATTGCTGTTGTTATTTTTTTAAAACTTTTACTTTCATCCTTTTATCTCTCAAATTTTAAAAATATTTTTTATACTCTATGTATTCTTCACCAATTGCGTCTCAAATAAATCCAAATGAATAAAAACTAATATCAAACACTTATATGGTGAATTTTATTCCAATGCCATTTTTTATTTTGAAATCTTTGATACTTTTTTTTGTGTTTCTTTCTTATTACGATATTATTTACTTTTCAAAAGTAATATTATTCACATTTAACAGTAACACTGTCAGTAAGAAATTTTGTACAATAATGGAATTGATGAGAATGATGGAAAAATAGAAAAATTGTTATCGTAGATTTCTCTAAATTGCAATGTTAAGCATTTGCTTATAGTACTTTTTTTAGAATCAACTTTATATAAAAACTTTGAATATTGTTTCGCACTAACTTTAAACAGTACAGATATGGAATGAATAAGTTTTATACCTTCTTAAATAACTGAAACGTGTTAATATGATTTTAAAGCATAGAACCATTAGGCCTATTACAGCAGTTGCTTGGGAATAAAATATATAAACTGTAGATAGAGATTTTAGTACCTTAAAATAACACTATATTTTTAATTAGCTCTACAATAACTATTTGCACACTTTATTTTGTTTTTTGTAAGAATAATATAATTGGTTAAATGTATGTCAAATAAAGCACGCACAAATCATTAATTATATATGAAATTATAATTTATTATTTTAATTATTACTTTTAATGAAAATTATCAACTTTGAATGTTTATTTATGTTAAGTTTGATGTTTAAATTTATTACTTTCACTTGTTAGTGACACCGTCTTTCCAACGATGGTATTTTGGTTCATCATTCATACTCTGTTTGGTATGTTTTATTACAATGTTTTGCTGTCATTATACGCATTATGCAATAACTTTTATGCGATGCGTCGTTTTATTTTTTATAATGTACATGCGATGACACTCAACAACAATTGAAAATTATTTTGAATGTCATATAACAATGCACATGATATAGTGTATAGACCTCATTTGATACTGTAATTTATTATGATTCAGTTTTTGTACAGTAACGATTTTGTTTAACAGCAGACATTGTCATTACATTCAAAAACAGAATTGTCTCATTTATCAATATTAACCCTATTCAAGAAGCTAATTTGCCAAAATTTATAAAACTATCTATAAATTTAAAATAAGTAAGTGATAACAAAATTTCAACTCAGGTGAGCATTTACGTAATTAAAACCTATTAACATACATTTGGTAAATAAATTAAAAATATTCTTCCTTTAGTCCCACAATCATATACGTTATTAAGTTTAATTTGTTAGAAAACAGATTGCTGATTGATTTAAATTTAAATTGCATAATATAAAGTAACAAATCTATAAGCACATTTTTATTAATTTTGCAACTAAATTTGTTTTTTTTATGCAATAATATGTTTTTTAATTACTTTACTTAATTATCTACGTGTCACGCCTAGCAATATGTTTCTCTATATATTTCTGAAGTTTTTATGATTTCTTATGAAATATTTCGTTTTTATGTGACGTCTTATATTTAGCAGACTAATCCATCCATCATTATTGCTTCACAAAGAGAATAAAATTTATTCCTTAATGATGACATTATTTGTCAATTTATTTTGCCTTTAGTATAAAGCACAGAATTTATCAAACCAATTTGTTGTTGTTTTTTTTATTATTGTTTAAATTTCTTATTTCAACTCTGTAGCCTTGAGAAAAAAACATCCCTTAAAAAGAATGCGAAAGATTTAAATAAATAATAAGAAAAAATTCATTAATATATTGTTTGTCTGGCAAAGTGGTGGCACCGAAGCGATGCTGAGTATACTCAATGACAAAACAAATATGACGAGTTTAATGTAATTTGTATGACAAAGCACTTACTTAGGGGCTTATTTTCATTTGTCATGATTGCATTTAATTTCCTTAAAGAATTTTTTATGCTTTCTTTCACACTGCGACGGTATAAGAAAAAGTTCATGTATAGCAAAATTTTAACTTATTTATTAACAATATTTTGCATAACAAAAACTCATTTTCACATTAATTATTTTCGCAATTTAATTTTTGTTGTATAAAGACATCAAAAGAAACTGTTGCATGAAACATCCTCGCACAAAGAATTCGTAATTTTAATTGACATGTTTAGGATTTGCACAATATAGCTTGCCTGTGAATAGGTAACGCTCTCATGACAATTTAAGGAAATAATTGAAGGTATTTGTTGACATTAGTTTTATATTGAGCATATCTTATTTATAATAAACTTTTCCTTAATCAATTATAAAATTTAGGTCCGATTTATAACATTTATTAAGAGTGTTGTGAGTGAGAGAAATCAAATTAAAAAGGTTGAACGTTTTAAATCAATGTCTCAAATTAAAAGCAAACACCTCTAATAAAACGTCTATTTGTTAAGGATAAATGTTCTCAGTAATAATTAAATAATTCCATAAATTTACACTAAAATTTAGGCAAATAAAATAACAAACTAAAAAAAAAAAATATACAAATTATTGATAAAACATTAAAAATTTAAATTATTATTATATTTATTTTGTTGTTTTTTGAGTTTAATTTAATTTTATTAAAATACACATAAAATTGTATTATTGAAAAATAGGAAAAAGTTTATTCAGTGAATTTTATACATAATTTAATATTGAACGATGAAAACCAATCACAATAAAATATAAAAATAAATAAGTATAGATAAAATTTATATCTATATATATTTTTTTATGATAATAAACAAAATTATTATTTGGGTAAATTTCATCGAGCAATTGAAAATGGTTCAAAAAAAGTATATTTTTTTTTAAATAATAATTAAAAAATTAAATAATTTTAAAAGGTAAAAAAACAGAATTGCATTTATTTTGATTGAAATTAACTCTAACAGTTTTCTGAATTAAATTTTTTAATTTAGAATTATAATTGAACGAAATCAACGTAAATATTTAATAAAATAATTTTAAATTGAAATATACAGGTTTTAAAAAATATTTATTGAAAAATTCAATGCATTAGGAATTAGGAAATGATTTATTTTTATTTTTCCGGAAAAATATTTTTCTCAACTAACAGAAGAATATTCATTTGCTTTCATACAAATATTTACGATAAGCAGCAAATAACAAACAAGTGGACAGTTCAGTAAAAAATTATTGCATTTCTTTGTTTATGAAAAGAAAAACTTTACAAAGGGAGTTTATATTCCATTAACAAACTTGAACAAAAGAGTGTGCAGGAAAAATTCATACTCTAAGATAATCGAATATTTAACTTTTATTTCAATTTAATTAAATTTGTATACTTCCTACATTCATACAAACCATTTACTAGTTTGGCTTGTTTTGTAAACTCCACGTTATCTACCCCTAGGTAATATTAATCATTGCATTTTTAATGCTAATACGATGTATACATATACAATATTATATGAAAAATAGAGAGTGGATTCTGAAGGGATATTTATTGTGGTTCGACGTTTTGTCAAAACATTGTAAAACCGCACTGAATTTGTTTATTACTATTTTAAATTTTAATAAAAAATTTTTTATTGATATGAGCAACTATCACGATGTGTGTTTAGTTAAGAAACCTTAAAAAGAAAAATCAGTAAAGGCGTTTTCCTGAAGGGTGCTAATTTTTAGTTGAATAAATAATTTATTTGTCATATTATTGTTATTCAAGTTTCAATAATTTTGTTTTATTTTGTTTCTAAATATTTGGTTGTTTGTTTGCGTTTCAGTGTGGTTTGTTTACTATAAGAAGGGTTAAGTGATCGAAAGTAATTAGGTTAAAAGGGTTTCACAAGCAATGATTCAATATTTTGTTTTCTCTTTAATAAAAAAATGACGTTTAACGTCGAATTTAACAACAACATTTAATAACTGAATGTTAAGATATTTATTTAACTTTTTTTATTGTTTTTCTTTATTTTTTTACATTGATGAAAGTGGAAAATATATAAAATTATCTTCAGAAACAAAGTTATGACAATAAAACAAAACACAAAAAAAAAAAATCCTATAAAATTAATATTTTTCTCTTAACAAACCGCCTATTAATATTTGGATATAAGACTTTCACTTAGTTATACTTTAAACGCCCAATTTTACCATCATGACGCCATATCATATTCATAATATTCTGCACGAATTCATTTCATTTCATTTATTTTTTATCTCAATTTCGTAATAAAATTTATTCCTTTTTATACAGTTGGTTTATTGCTCCATTTTGATGCTAAAAATATATTAAAATAGTATTATAATAAAAAAATAACAAGTAAATAAAATCTATAAAATGAATAAAATAAAAATTTTAGAGCGTTTATTTAGAATATAGGATTTTTATAGAAAAATATAAATATTTAATAAAACAACAAAACAATTTAATATTAATAAATTGACGTCGATATAAAAACAACAAATCAATAAAGCAACAATAGTTTAGTGATTTACTTTAAAAAAAAAAATCAATACATAAACTATTATAGTAAAATGTATAATTTGTTCATTTTAATTTAGTTTTATTAATAATTTTGTTTTCTTTAAACGTTTAACAGAAAAAAGAAATACTGTCTGTTTCGAACTAAAATAAATAAAATGAAATATATAAATATTGATAGATTTAAGTAATCAAAGAGAAAATTAGATTTAAATGATCACGTTCACTATATAATTTATTATTCAGAAATATGTTGATAATTGTCGATGGTATTCGACACAACAATATGACTTTTATATGTAGTTTTGTTGTTTAAATAAATATTCTCACACTACAAACATTCGGATAGAATTTTCCTTCATATTACTTTTTTATTTAGCTTTTATAGAGAATACTAATAGAAATACTACAAAAAAGAATTTTTTTTTTTAGAAATGTATTGTTGACATTTTTCTGCCGCAATATTAACGAATTTTTAATTAAATTCCATATCATTCCAGACACTACTATTATTTTTATTTTTTTTTTTTGTAATTCAGAGAAACTTCCATAAATACCATAGAATTTTTTTTTCTAACCATTATATTACATACAAAAAGCAACACAAAGTTGTATTGTAAATAAAACAACAGTATGCACTGACTGACCTCATTTTCATTGTTCATCTTATAATTATTCAAGAGTTTTTGCCAATGTTAAAACAGATTTTTGTCGCATTTTTTTTTATTCCCCATTATTTCGACAGTAAAATATAAAATACAATGTTCTCTCTTGTTTCTGATTGTTAATATTATTTTTCAATATTTTTTGTACCATAAATATAGAATTTTAAAACATATTTGGATGTTACTTTTTCAGATGTTTGTTGATTTCATTTTTAATTAATGTTGAAAATATATAAAGCAAATAAAATATATGACTTGATAGTTTGTCATTTTTCTAATTACTAAAACTTAAACAAGCAAAAAACATAAAATTAAAGAACGCAAACATAAATTAAAAAAAAAAAAAACTATGTAGAAAAACTAAGAAAAGAAAATACTTGTTTCAAGAAATAACAGGTGTTTAAAATTGTAGTCTTACTAAATATGACAAATTTCTTTTAAAATGCATCTTATCATGGAAAAGAATCAAGAAATTAAAAACTCTCCAAAACATATGCTAAAGTTGGCTAAACTATATAATAAAATTAAATAAGTACATGAAGTTACATTATCAGTTAATTACTTTAAACATGTAAATTTGTCATAAATTTTACTACAAACTGTCCAAAAAATAAAAAACTGTTATAAATTATTTTTACTGTTACTGTTTAATATTATTTTCCATTAAATTATTATGGAGTAAAAACTTAAAATACAATTTAAAAGTTACCGAAACAAAATTTCCAATTTCAGGTGTTAATTTAAACAAAAAAAAAATGCATTAAAATGTTTAAAATAAATGTCATCAGTGTTAAAGACAAAGCCAAAGTGACATTTTAACATAACCAAATCACCACATTTATGACATTGATGATGCATACATTTAAATATCCTAAGATGAGATGCAAAGTACATATGTGGCTAATTTTTTTTTGTGGCTCAGACCACATGGTTAGGAATATTTTAATTTAAAAAAATTAAAACATTTTTCACTGTTGTTTTTGTTGTTGTGCAGAATATAATTCATCAGTATGCACGTATATTTTAACAGCGAGAAAAAAACCAAACTTTTATTTAGATAACTGAACCTAAGTAATGTGTTTTTTTTTTTGGATTTTTATTTGTAAGTCACGTATTTTTTTTATTTGGGTCCTTTAAAACAAAGAATGAAATCCTCTCTCTCTATATATATATATAAAAGTTATTTTATTTTATCTTGTAAAGAAACTGGTATGAGTTTGTCTTTATTATAAAAAAATTCATAATATTTTCTAATTAAGCTTTAAATGCAGAGGGTAAATGATGTTGTATTTGCTTATTACCGCCAACAATAATAGGGTAAATAAAAATTTAAATGGAAATTTATTTACGCCAAAACAAAAAAAAAAAAAAAAATAAAATACTGAGAGAAATTTATTTGTTTTTCCTCTATTATTATTTTTTTTTTTAAACCAAATTGCATTTAAACATTACATTAAAATAATTTATATTAAAATAAGGGTAGTTAACAATGTTTTAAAAATTATACGCTCATTGTATAATTTTGCAATAAAACAACTTTATTGATTTAATATGAATTCATTATATTAATTCAAGTATCGCAGTTTGTTGTTTTAAACAAATAATGAGATATTGATACAAAGCTTTTACTACTTAAGTACTATTAAAAAATGTCGTCGTATATTTAGTTATTAAGAATATAATAAATTCTTGTCATTAAAAAACAATATACTAAAAATATTAGAATAAAAATAAAAATAAATTGAGATAATAACAATATAATTAAAATAAATCATACCTTTTACATAAATACCTTTTAAAAAGTGTTACTATGTATTATAGTTTCCATTTACTCTAAAACAAGAACTTTGTAGTAAAAGTTATTACATAACAACCATGTATTTATTTCAAAATTATAATTTTAATTATTTATCACATATAATTTCAAATTTAAAAAAAAAATTGAAAACATATTTTTATTCAAAAGAAAAGAAAACTGAAAAAACACCAAAGCAATTATAAGCTTCAAGAATTTTATAAAAAAAAAAAAGTTTGTTAAATTTAGCAACAGATCCCCGTATTACATACAATGTGACGTTATGCTACAGGGGTTTAAAAAATATTTTTCCGTTTTTCATTAATACTAATTATGTATTTCTTATATTTATTTGTTTAAACAGAAAAAAAAAATAAATAAATAAAAGCAAACAAACTGCCATACATTTAAGTATGAGAAATATTTTATATAATAGAAACAATATATAAAAACAAAACATACAGAACATTGAACGCTTGTAGCATAAAATTTCGGTAAAAATTAAAGAAATTTTAATATTTTTATATTAAAGTACAGAGTATTTATCTCAGTTACACATTTTGGTTCCCATAAAATGTATCTTTCATGCATATCTACCCAACATCCGCTTCCTGAGTTCTATTTTGTTACAACAAACAATGAAATGTAAATTTTTACTTACACAAAGAGTTGGTGTATAAGTATTCAATGTCGATTCGCATGAATCAGTAGAGTCATGACATACCACCAGCTACATAATACTATGCCACTGGGCCATGCTAGAGTATAAAAGATTATTAAAAAATAAAACTAAGGCAGTTTCGCTTATTAGTAAAACAAATTTGATAAATATATTCAGGGCTGTGTTGGTTTACAACAATTGATGTAAATCATTGGTATAATCATTTATTAATTGTAAATTTTATAATATAAATAAATATAATTGAAAATTTTATAAAACGCCAATAAAAAATAGTCTTTTTTATTTTTAGAAAAAAATCGAATTTCAAAACAATCCCTGCATATTATACAGTTTTGTTTTTTTATTTAAAAGATAAAATTTTGATACAATCCATAAATATTTAATAATATTAAAATAGCAATACCATAATAAAATAGATTGCTTGATTTCATAAAGCTATTTATGTAGTATAAGTTCTTTAATATAACTGATCTTTTTAATCCTAATTCTAAAATCAACATATTATCCATATTTAAACATCCTCATTTACTCATTAACCACGTACTCCCCTTTCCACAGCAATAAACTTTTCCCAAAGCAGCTATTCAAACATTAAACATTTGTGTGCCATTATACTCCTCAACACGGCACAAATCAACGAAGGATATAAAAATAATACTGTTTAGATAAATTGACAACAAATCTCAATAACATTAAAGTAATATGCACTATAAGGAAGATAATTAATAATGCTTATACAGAGATTATATGATCATACTTATTATTGAATTAATTCTAACGAAAATTGATTAAAAAAAAAATGCGCAAAAATTAAAGACTACCACTTAACAGCAGGGGAATAAATCACACAATAATTTTCAACTTATTTACGTTTAATTAGAATATTTTCTAGTTTCTATTTCGTATAACACACGAAAAATAAAAGGAAACGTAAATTTGAAAATAAAATACCTGGATTGAAGGTGTATACAAGCCGAATGTAATAGGATTATATAGAATTTTATCAAATTTTCTTAATAATATCAAAAAACATTAATTTTATGGTAGCCTAATATATAAAGCAAGAGGAAAAAGAATGTTTTAAAACAACAAATTTACCGTTGATAAAATAAAGCTTAAAACTTATATCCAAAGCAATATAACGAAATATATTACTGAGAAAATCTATTGACATTTATAACACGACTCGAGGAAATCGTTTCATACATCTATTTATATACAAAAACAATATACATATATATGTATATATTTTGTACAATTTACATTATATTTTATGTACAACATTATATTGCTAGGAAACGTTATTTACAACACCCAATATCATCGTTCTGCTTAAAATTATTATTTTTATTTAGACTAAGATAAAATTTTTGAGACATATAAATTATTTTAGACAATAACCAGGTGTAATAACAATTACATACGTATAGGAAATTTTTCTTATTATTATTATAAATTATATTTTATTTTAAATAATATTAATAACAGAATATATAATCTTTCCAAAAAAGGAAAAAATTAACAAAACAATTGTGAAAAGATTTTATTTAATTGTTAAACCAGAATAGAATTTAAATTAATGA
The DNA here is from genome assembly GCA_963942525.1 of Ptychoptera contaminata. Classification (NCBI taxonomy): domain Eukaryota; kingdom Metazoa; phylum Arthropoda; class Insecta; order Diptera; family Ptychopteridae; genus Ptychoptera; species Ptychoptera contaminata. Next base: position 51,443,214 of record OZ012636.1, read on the forward strand.
ATTTATTAAGAAGATACAAAATTTTCTCATTATATTAAAATGCTAAATATATAATTGAAATTCAAAGACAAAAAAAGTGAATATTTCTTAATTATGCATAATTACGCAAAAAAGAGATAATATTATTCGTTCATTTGTTTCAAATAGCATTTATTTAGGTTTTTCGGTTTAAAAACAAAAGAAGAAGAAGAAGAAAAAGGAAAATAGCAATAAAAATGTCCTTAGATGATTTGCTTCGTTTGCATAAATTTGTATTGACTACCTTTCATAATGTTTAGCTGCTTTTGAAAAATAAAAATAAAACAAATGGTTCCTGGCCATTAGATTGCCAGCGGCTATGAATGATGATGATACAGATTATAATAATAATAATAATATGCACTGAAGATGAAGTCGCAGATTCGCGCTGCTACCATTTTGTTGAGTCTACAACAATATATATATGCCTCAGTTTACCAGATTGCTGTAGTCTAATCAACCGCACAATCGAAATAATTATGATTCAAGAGAATACAAGAGTAGTCTATTGGACACATCTTGTAATACCTCTGTGACAGTCTTTCTAACTAACTAACATTGCCAGTGGCAGTAAGATAAACTTTTTTTTTATTGACGTACAATCTAGAATTATTTGTATTCCTAAACTAGCTACGGTATATAACAAGAAAGATTCCGGTCACGTTCTGCATAATGTCATTCTGTTGACGACATGTCTGTGTTTTAGATGCGACAAGGTGTTGTATTGCTTTTGTATTTTCTTTATAGCTGATTAGTTTGCTTCGTGGGTGTGCTGTGGCCTGCTTTTGTCTGTCTCCAAATACATTGTATATCAACCAAATATCGGAATGACACTTAAATTGATGTGGTCGTTATCGTGTGCAAAGTAAGTCATTACAAATTCCTCTCACATTTGTATTGAAAGATTATTAAGGGATTTTGACAAGCTTTTACGTATCATTCTTGTTTTAGCCTATCCATCCATTTCTTTATTTGAAATGAGTTAATTTTAAGCAATTCTAAAAAGATCAATTCTTTTATTATGATTTGTTAAATTATTCTATTTGAATGCCAAAAGAACTCTATTACACAAGCCAATACCTAAATATTTTTTTATTTTCAACGGTTTCGTGAATATAATTGTTACACAATATTCAAATTAACCAAAGAGTATTATAAATTACTGAAATAATCTACTTTTATACAGATTAAAGTTAAAATTTTACTTGGTTTCATAGAAAGTAGTGTATTGCCTAAAATAAAAATTAAAATGTAATTTTTGTAAATGGGTATAAAGTTTCTTAGCTTCTTAGCATTATGTACCGCCATAAGATACCATGCTCATAAGTGTTTATTGCTTTCATAACAGTTTTAAATTTATAAAAATTTTCACAGGCGCCTAAGTCGTTAAGAAAGAATTCTAGTTATTTGATTAAATCTCTAAAGACACAAGAAGAAATAAAAATTAATATGCAGAAAAAACGATAGCGGTATTAATGCCTGCAATAATAAATAAGGTAAGAGAATAATCGAAAGTACTAGAAAAATGTAAAGAGAAAATCATTGGTCTCACAATGGTGAATCAATCATTTTTCTGTAAATTCAAATCCCTTTTGAGTGTTGTTTTTATCGATTCCTGATACGTAGTTTTAGTGTAAATCATAAAACATGACTCGTTCCACTCAGCAATATTATAAAGTCAAATTCTATTTACTCGTAAATTCAAAACTGAATTCTAATCGCTTTCATATCGACTCATAACAAAGTTATATATACGAAAGAAAAAAAAAATTTACAACATTCAAAACCATATTTACATTAATATACATAAATCAAACAGCATGGTACCAGCGATTTTTTATTCACTCCATCATAAGATCCAGAATAGCATGGAGTAATGGAATTTAATTTTTTTTCTCAATAGAAAATTATATCAATAATATTAAATAAATAAAAACGACAGACAAAATATATTTTTGAAATAAAAATATACATGTTTTATTTAGAACAAATAATGGGTTTTCAAGAAACTACGATATTAGCAACCATTTAACATTTATTAAATGATGATAAAACAATAATGTAAATACTAAATTATCATTATAAAAAGAAAATTGCCACAAACTTATTTATTCTATACGCATATTATAATAATATTTGTTAATTCGTTTTGAAAATAAATTGTTAATCTTAAGACTTTGTACAGTCTCTATAATCAACCGTATTCTCATTAGTTTAAAGAAAATTTAAAAAAGTATTGAGCTTAAGCCTTTGGTATTAAGATTAACCTCAATGTTTTCTAAAGTCAAGTTAAATAAGATAGATAAAATAACTAGAAACGATAAGTAATCAGAGGCTGAAACAAGCCAGTAAATCCATTTAAGTGCGTAATAAAATTATTCAAAACCCCAAACCTAAGAAATTAGAGAATCTTACAATTTTCATTTATTTCGTTTTCTCTAATGCTGCATCTCCCCATTTAACCAAAATATTGCAAACTATACTTAAAAAGAAATAATAAATTCAAATGACTAACTTCTTATAAAACTTAACTCATTCAACCAAATGCTAGCTTTATTTTATTGTCTTAAATGGTTTACGAAATTCGCAATATTGCTAGCAAAAACTTCTTATAATCGTACATTAAATTTGTCTTATTAGTTTCCTTAAATAACAAAACTCCATTTCGTTTTTATGAATACGCAATAAAATTTTATTATATAGATTTAAAATGAGTTAACTCGGTACATAGCAAACAAAAGGATTTCATGGAATAAAAATGATGACAAATAAACGAACGAATTGAACTGCACATTTTACTGGTCTTGAAGATAAATATATCTGTGTACCGAACTCAAAGAATTATAATAGTCGTTACTATGCAATTCGGAAGCAGAAGTAATTTTACGATAAAAATCAATGACAACACATATTAGTTTAAAAAAATCTATAAATGAAATTAATTTGTTTTAGATAACTGATTCATATTTAATAAAAAATCAGTTTTTAATTTGAAATTATATAACGATTACAGTTTGAAACTTATATGCTAACTTTTTTTGATTCATGATCGGGAAAATACTTTATATTTATTGACAAATTCTATTTCCATGTTTTACTATTTCGAAAATTCTTTGATAATTTTAAATTTTATTTAATGATAAAGTACCGACCGACAGATCAGTAATGAATGCTGCAAAAACTGCTTAAGTTTAGGGAACATCTCGACACATCGTTTCTTCGCTACATAAAAATTATTAGCGGTATCAGCTGGAGTCGTCTATTTTTTACGCAAACTTTTACTATTAAGAATTCAAAGAAATTAATTTCTTCTTTTTTAATGATTCTCTTTTTTAAATGATCACAAAACTTAAAACAAATATAGATAGTCTATGCTCTATGCGAAATATTTTCTTAAATTAATGCGAGAAGGAAGGCAGCAAATTTAAAATAATCGCAATAGAAATGGTTTTAATATATGAATTTAATATATGTGCAAAATAAATAATATTTATTGATGATGATTAAGTTACTTTTTTATTTTTTTTTTTTCAAACATTGAAATGGGAGAAACATGAAAACTGAAAAATAAATTAAGATAACAGAAGAAGGCAAATATAGACGACGTTCCGTATTAAGTATCAGTAATGGTATAACCAACGTTAACATTAAAATATAGTATAGCACAAATAGCTGAATATTTACAAAAATCAGCATAAACATAAAATCAAAACAAATAACAATATAATATACAGAATCATAATCATGTTTTGTGTCATAGATAGAAAATCAATTTTCAACCAATAACGCACAGTCAAAGAGCGTCATTGTTTTACTTTCTTGGTTTGCTTATAAGATTTTGATCCCATGATTTAAATATTTATCTATTTTTAAAATGAATGTAGAATATTATGTTGCAGTATATAATAAACCAGCTTATAAAATAAATTATCATAAATTGGATGACCATATGTTGTGTGAGTTTTCTAGTATGGTCTGAATAATATGTAAAATTTATGAAAATATGTGTGTAAAATCTCGGAGATGGGTCGAAACGGATGTTCTTTGCATATAAATATCCTTGTTGTCGGGAATATATCTTTGGCAACCTTCAAAAGGGACAAACAAAACGACATCGGCAAATACAATAGTCCTCGTCGTAAAATAAAAAGTATTTGAAGCGTTAAACATTCATACAAAGATCATAGAAATTTAACTCATATTCGTATGATTTTTAATATTCTCATCGTTATCTGTGGCAACATATTTTTCATCGTCGGTACTAAAAATAATATAAAATAGTATAAAATCAAATTTTGATAACGAGAGCACTATACTGTACAGTATAGTCCATACACAGATATAATCGTTTAGTTTTTTATTTTTATCATTTCGTGTGTGTGTGACCACAATCGATTATACTCAGCACAAGTTTTGCATACAGGTAAAATTATTTGCATCGTTATGACTATAATGATTACTATAATGCAGAAAAAAGTTTAAATTGATATTGAAAAACATTTTAAATCGCTTCCGTGATTATAACCGTGTTAAAGTGCCTTCAAGAAACTATTCCTGTTACCAGTATGTTTTGCTTTGAGGTTACTTTACTACTTTTATGCAACATCTTGAAATATTAATAGAAGGAAGACAAATTAAAATTAGTGTGATCTTGTATTAATTGTTAACTTTTCTTAGACAGGATACACAAAAATTTAAAATATTGTTTATGATAATTTAATTGGAGGAATAATTGAAACTGAGCCATTTACCAAATGAAATAATGCGAATAAAATATGCGAATCAATAAATGAAAGTATTCTAATTTATATTTAATAAAAAAATAATATTATTTAAATACAAATCGTCAACCGCAAACAATCAATTTCTATAAAATGCTTGTTTATATGGTCATAATTATACTTTCGCCAAAATATAATTGGAAATCAAATAAAATACGTAAGCACATGAGTTTGTCGTATATGAACTACATGCATAATTATTTTCGATTTAATAAAGAGAAACAACATATGTAGCTTATGTTGAATTTCGATCAAATTTGCAGCATTTGCGGCATTTAGAGAATTTGTGTTCATTTATATTTATTTACGTATGTTTATTGTTTTTATTTAAATAAATATCAATAATAATTAATAAATATTTTTCTCTGTCGTTTAATTTATTTAATTTTGTTACTTAAAAGACCAGTTTAGACATTACTAATGAAGATGGAATGTACTTGTTTATTATATGTATAAAGACGTCGGTGACGATTTTTGCTAGGAAATTGATTTTGGTTTATTTTGCGGAAAAGACATTTTACCAAAACAAATAAAACAGAAAGCAGAAAAACTATAAATTCCATTTGTTTAAACTTGTAGATTTGACTCTTTACTTTAAAATGTAATTAAAAAATGATTATTTGGTTTCGGTAGAATTAAAATTTGTATTATAAACATCAGTGTTTAGATATTTATTCATAATAATTGTTGTTGCTGTTACTGCTACTATTACACTTATAGCTAACAGCGTTTTTCAGCAGTACAAATACGATACTATGCAAAGGCAATCATTCGCCTACAAAATAAAAAAAAACCTATCATTCAATATAATCATTTTTGTCCGACGACGTTTATATGAGATACTCATTAAAAAGATTACCCCCTTGAGTCAAACCAAATAGAGTACTTTTTTGTTATCAATACCTAGCAGTTATAGTGATATGAACTTTAACACAATGAGCTTTTTGTACTACTTAACTTAGATTGGTTTACTCTACGATTTTTAATATGAATGAAATTGTTTTTATCTTTTGAAAGCAAATCTTTTCTTTTTATTTCGTTTTCAATTTTACAAGCCTTTGAATATAAAATAAATATGTCATTTATATAACATTGTTTTCACAAAGGAGCGACTAAAAGTAGATCACATGCGAGCTAAAATATTCACTTTAATGATGCTTCTATATTTTAGTTTTATATTCAAACATATAATACCATATAAATAAATGTATATAAAGATATTCACACTTAGAAGTGTTATGAGACTACGATGTTTTGATTATTGAATTCATCAAAATAAGTTTATAAGAAAACAGCAAATAACATTTTATATCTTTGAAAATATATATTTTCATTTCTTTTGGTTTACAAAATTACAAAAGTCAACGAAGAAATAAACTTTTCTTAATTTTCAAAACAAATTTCTATCCGCTTTCAATATTTCATTTCAAGATTTTACACATTTATAGAAAAACATTTACATGATAAGACTTCGACTTAAATAAATAAATTGTGACGTCTCAAATGGTTATTATCATTTTTTTTTTACTTACCACCATCTTCTATCTTACGTCCACTTGTTCAGTTATATTATGTCTGCATTTGGCAGTTTATTTATTAGACCTCATTCGTTCATTACAATAGAATCTGTGACAAAAGAATTGCTCATCCATCGCACCTTATTTTTTTTAATTTTACTTTTACATTTTTTTTCACATATTTTTAATGTTTTATATTTTTTGAACATTTAACGAGATGTTAATAATATGAGTTTTTAAAACACTATTAAATGTTTAATATTCAATTTTATTATTTCGTTTTAATTAAGTATTTTCATTTATTTATTTATTTTTGTTAAAAACTTTAATAAATAATTAGTTTATCATTTTATATTTTTGCTATAGTAAAACGGTGGCTACGTGAAAGTTGTAGTTGTTTTTGCTATTTGTAAAATAACTGTGCTGAATAAAGTTATTTAAATTTCCATAGCTTTAGTTAAATTCGGCTCATATAATTGGATTAAAAGTTTTTCTACTATAATTTTATTTTTTATTATTATTATTTTTTTTATCTAAAACATCATCGAGCTTTACTGTTTTAATATTCTGCAAACACAAAAACCTTTATCGTAACCGGAGCTTTTAGAATATAATAGATTAAGAAGTTTTCCTGTATATTTTTTTTTATGTTTTAGCAACTTTTCTGTATTAAATATCTCATCAACTTTCATATAATAAAATTTAATATTTTCATTTTGTCTTATACAGATTATTTTGCTTCAAATTATTGTCTCATGCATTTCCAATAATCAAACGCTAATGACAAATAAATATATTTTATAATGAAATCATTGTCGTCACAAATAGAAACTTATTAGTGCTAGAAAACAAAGCTATATGTGAACAAAAAATATACAGGGAAAAAATTGTGTAGAGGAAACAAACGCCAATATTCATCTAATCATTATGTATGGAAAACAAACTTTGATTATATAGAATACGCCCGCCAACAGAACAAACACGCGTGACTAATAAAATGCAAAAGCTTAAATTTTGTTGACATAAACAAAGACTGGAATCTTAGGCATTCAAAAGCTACCATCGCGTTCGAAACATACTCGACTAAAATGCTGGCCAAACGACATCAACAGATTTTCAATGCACACGCATGATGTGCGATCTTATTTTGCGATAAATATGATTCGTTTTTCTTGATGGTGTCGTATATCAGAGCAAATGTCATTTTAAAAGTTTTATATTATGTAAATAAAACCTAAAACGGATCATCATTGTGTTGCAAAACGTGGCTGCATCACACATAAATTTGCCGAATTTATTAGAAGTTTTTTATTGCAATCTTGATGATGCAATCGAACTATTTTTTTAGAGTGACAAGTCCATTCAATGGTATATTTTTTATATGCTATATAAATCTAGCTGCTATATATCTTTCAGCTAGAATAAATTTTTAATTTTATTTCAAAGTAAATACCTAACTTATTTGCGGTTTATGTAAAAAAAAAAAAAAATAAAATGTATGCCTGTTTATTGTTCCTGAGCAAAATAAAAAGATGATTTTTATCGTTTTTATGTTTGTTTATTGTTTTTATTTTTAACAAGTTTATGTTGTTTTCCTGTATAAGCCAAACAACAACTGGAGCAGCAGAAGAAACGTGAAAACATAAATAAAAATTTATTGTTTGACTTAACAAGTTATATTTTTTTTGTTCGGATCGATATTAAAGTTGAATAATAAAATAATTTTTTTCTCCAAAAAAATCCATATAAAGTATATGAGTTTTTCCAATATTTTAGTTCAGCCAGACCACAAAAATAAACAAATTTTCTTTCATTAAACCAAATTTATAATTGAACAAGGTTTTACATAGAAATAATAATTTCATTAACAAAAATTCAGCATTAGTAACTTATTTTTGATTCTTTTTTTTATAAAAATAATTAGCAAAAAAAAACTAAAAATTTAACTGTAAAGAGTGTTTCATCTAAATGACATGTCTTCCGATATATTTAAAGCAAAACTAATAAAATAAGATTTGCAAAGGGTTTTTACTAGAAGAAAGTTATTTAACATTAATAAAAAAAAAAAGTTATATCTTAATGTTTGGAAGTAAGCACGGTATAATTAAACTCAGTAAGTTCTGAACAGTTTCTTTAGTACTACAATTTAAAAGGTTACAAGACGATAACAATAATGCTCATTATAATTTTAATGTGTGTGATTATAATTTTGATATAATGAGTTTATATTAAACGGTAAAACAAGATTATGTGATAAAAGTATTTTGTGCCACACTCGCAAACTTATACGTATATGACATTTTGTAAGCATACAGCTTTATAAAGAAACCATTAGCATACAAAAAATGTGTTCAATTGGGAAAGGGTTGTTCGTTCGTATTATAATTATTATTATTAATAAACAATGAAAAAATGTTTTAAGCATAACATTTGTTGAAGTCATTTATATAAATATTAATTTATTATTACACTTTCAATATTATGCAATATAATTATGTTACTTGATTATTTTACTTAATTACAGTTTTTCTATTTAATAAAATAATAATAAATAATAATAATTTTTAATTGTTTGTAGTAAAACACCAGAAATACAATATTATTGTATCATATAGTTCATCGCAATACATAAAGCAGTAAACATCTATTTGTATTATACTCAGAATCCAATTTGACGTGTTTTCAATTTACACTTTAATGCGCTTTAACATAATATTGAAAGATGTACTCATGCGAGAGTATATATGTATGAGGAGACGAAGAGATTGAATCCACCGTATAATTACAAATCGGTACAAGTTGTAGGCTGAGCCAAGGCAAGAAGTCAGAACAGAAATAGAACATAGGAAAATCGTACGAAAAATGTTAAGACACAAGACGCAAACATATTATAGTGATTTATCTTAAAGCAGTAAACAAACCAATATGAATTCTTCAAAAATAACTATAAAGTTTAAAGTGTAGAAATAATTTAATTTCCATACTATTTTGATTTCAGCAACTGTTTGATGTATATATTTATTTAAGAGAAGTAATTTAGATCTTACCAAAGTTAATGGAATATAATAATGATTTGGTTATGGTAATGATTTAAATTTAAAATTTTAAATTTAAATTTCATATAATACAAAATAAACCCATCAAAATCGTCAAAACTTTTATATAACTTTTCGTCACCTCTTCTGCCGATATTGTAAACGTATCAAGTCACTTAGTTCCCAACATATCTATCAAGATCCAGTGTATCTTTTTCTATCACATCTCGTTTGTAATTTTTTCATGTCACACCTATCGTATATGAATTTGATTGAAATGTGAATACGATATAATATTATAATATTTTCACATCAAGTCAACTATGACATATGATTAGCATTTGCTTATTGATAAAAACAAAATATGCATTGTATTTGTTGCTGCCGTCTATTCGCTACAATTTTATCAATGAGATCGAAGATATAGAAAAAAAAGTTAATCTTAAATGAGAAACCAATCTTTTGGGTAACTTACATATTAGTTGATTTGCGTTTTTTTATTTTTAACTTATGTCGTTCAAATTTTGTAATGAAACTCACATACCACCAACGATGTATGTTCATTGAAAAAAGACACTTAGTCCCTTAATAAATAATAAAATTCTAATTCAAATTTGGCATTTGACTAACGAAATGGAAGTGGAAATCTTTTTTATATTATTAAAAAAAAAAAAACAATTCAATATGTTATGCGATGTGACGTATCTGCTTTTATCAATCAAGTATTTTTATTTGATATTTTTTTATCCAATGAAAATAGAAAAAAGCGATAAAAAATGCATGCCGGATATAAAAAAAAAATTATAAACTGGAAAATACACATTAAATATATAATTTTATATTTTATATGCGCATAAAAAGGAAATAAAATTAGGTTTCCTATGCAAACGAAAATATAGTTAATAAAAAATGATAAATATAAAATTATTTATAAATCGTATAATTGAATGAAAAGTAAAGTCATGTATAATTCGAGTTAAAATCAAAAAAAGGCTATATAATTGCCATACGTTATATGGCTAGTTAAAATATCCTCTGTATTTTGTTTGTATTTTATTTACGTTAAATTAAACATTGGAAAAGTAAAAACAGATTAAATTAACAAATAAAACTAGGCTAAAGTAACTCTGCATTGTATTCAACCACAAAAATAATTTCACAATTATATAATTTATAACTATTTGATTGGAAAATATTTTTTGAATTGAGAATAATAATTGTAAAACAAATTGAATTTAATTTGTTTGTAAAATATCTTTTACTTATCTTTGTTTTTTTTTTTTTTTTTGCAAAGTAAGTTAAGACTCAGTTAATAAATTATTTATTTTCAATTGTAAAAATTAATATCTGTTTTAAATTAAATTGGCAAGAAATCACTACTAATATTATTTACAGGTAGACAGACGTTCATCAAGAATGCAATAAATCCTAAACATGTCAGTTTATATCAGGGTTTCATTAAAATTCTCTTTTAAAAAATTCTATGAATTATGAAGGTAAGTTTTCTAAAATCATTAATTGTTAAAAAAGATAAAAGATAAAACAGAATTTTACACAAATATAATTGCAATAATAAACTAAATATGGTTAAACGAATAATGTATTATCGTTAGTAAAATAAAAAATAAAAAGTTTTAATTAAAGTTGATTTTATTTAAGAAAATAAAAAACTATAATTAAATTGAATTAAAAAGTTTGGTATTTGGCAAATAAAGTTTTGAAACGAATTTATTGGGTGAATAAATTTGCAACCAACGAACTTTTTTATATTACCGACAGAATTTGTAAATGAAAGATAAATTAATTCATAGGTAAATGATATAATAAAATAATTTTTCAGTTATCTTTAGAGTTTTGAGTTTTATGTTTTATCTTTGTTCATCATGATCATAGATAGTATAACAGAAATACTTTGAAAACAATAAATTTGATAAATGTAAATTCATCAATAAGCTAATCATACTAACGCTTATCATAATTAACTTGATGTGAAACGATTAGGCCAACTATTAGTTACTTGCTAAAGACCGGATTTATTACACCAGGTATGTACATTTTTTATCTACATTATTTTTATGATTTTTTCCATTGAATTTTTACGATTTCGGTAAAATTTCTGAACAATTTAATATGTTTAATATACACAATATTTACACATGTATAAACAGGCTATATTTTATTCTCGAGCGAAGCAGAGTAGTATTATGTATATAATTAAATTTTAACAATGAGTTGAATTTGAAAACTGGAAAGAATAATTAAATTTAACGATTTGATATTAAGGAGAAATAAAACGGACAAAACTGATATATAAAGTTTTTTTGGAGAATAGCAAACAGCAATAACATATTTTCTATTATTATACGTTTTTCATGTCACATAAAATAAATTAAATTCAAATTTTAAAGTAAAGTGACGCAATAAAGTGTAGTTTGAAAATAATCTATACAATTTATTATATAATCAATTAAATAAATTAAGCTCATATATGAAAATTATTATAATTGAAAAGAAATATCGTAGAGACTATACAATTGAATACACAAATTCATTATTATAACTTACAACTATAATGAAAAAAAAATTACTTAGCATTCAATCGATACATATTCATTAAACATATTTTGTGTTAATTGAGAAGTCAGCTCTTTAAATTCGTCTGATTGCACTATTCCATCAAAGCTGCAGGATTAACTCATTGATTTGAAAAATATGCGAGTTTCTACTGTAGGCTTTTAAATATTTGATTGGTTTGTAGTACAAAGTACATGATTTTTTATTGATTTTTTTTATCATTGTAATTGTGCATTTGCATGAAAGTAAAATTGAAAATTTATGATATAAAATATATATTAACTTGCATACTAAAACATTCAAAATAGGAGTAAAAAAAATCAATTACGAATTTTAGCGAAACCACACCGATCAATTTTTATTCAATTTTAAGATTATCGATTACATAAGAAATCATACATTAATAAATACGAAATAAAGTCTTAAGTAAAGATGTTCACTGGGTTCAATAGAAACACAACTGAAATTATTAAAACTAGGTGTTAGATATAGTTTAAAATGAAATTTTTATATTTCTTTTTTGCTGAAATATATAATGATAAAGCAATTAGATTTATGTGGTGTATGACACATTAACTATTAAAATAACATCCAAGAGTATATAAGGAATACTTTTCACTTTTCAGTTATCAGGGCATACTTTAAAATTATCATTTGTCCTGTTATGCGACAACATTAAAGAAAACGAATCATATTCCTCTAAAAATAAAACCTGTGCAATGAAAATCTGGTGTTGTCATTTTCATAGTTATTTCAGTCGAATATGATCCAATCGAGATAACTCTTGAAATCGAGAAACTCATTCAATCCAGTTTAGTTTTGTGTTTATAAATTTTAAACACCGTTTTACGACATTTGTTAGCTTTTACGTTTAAATATTTTTGCGTTTTTTTTTTTGGGTAGCGGGTAACTAAAGGAGTGATGGTATTCGATATAATCAAAGTTTGTTTTATCAACTTTGTGCACAAAGTTTTTTATTTTTACTATTTTCCTACTTGACATATAGCAATACTTCACAGTTCTTCAAATATTGTCGACAACGAATTCATTATGAAATAATTTTAACGTGATTTGAAAGTTTTATCAAACAGTTTTTTCAACCTTGCAATATTTGCCAACATATCGAAACTTAAAGCAATAATTAAAACCTTATTATTCCTTATGTCTTTCAACAAATATGAAATTATGATTTTATTTCTGTTCAATAAATTAAAATAATGTTTAATAAGATTATGTTTTAAATAAATTTAATTGTTAGCCTCAGGTTAAACATTGTTTTGTGCGAAATTATCAATAAATTGATATTTTTTGACATAATTTAAATACAAAGATAAACAATCACTGAGAGAACATTAAAAACTAATGCCCACAATTACTATCAACCCTTCCCCAAGAATGGACATTGTAGCGTAAGCTATTAACAGGTAAATTATACGTTGTAAATCCCTAGCATGTAAATTTCTTCAATAAAAGAAAAAAAAAAATGCATTAGGAATCCAAAAATAATTTCTATTTAATGGTTTCAATATAAGCATGCAGTTTTCCAATTCCACTTGACTAAATTCAATTTGCCATTGCTAGACAATTAAACGATACAATATTAAACATTTAATTTTTGCTTTATTTCTCTTTATAATACTCAAAATAATTAACGTAAATAACTACAAAAATAAATTTTATTTAAAACAATAATTGTATGTTTTGTTATTTCGTTTTTAGTATTACAATTAATATTGCTTTGTGCATGTTATGAAAATAAAATAAAAGTGTTATAAAAAAGGAAATAATAAAACATTCAAATGTTATTGCCGTAAAATGAAAAGCCAGATAATTAATTTTTAATTAAATTAATTTATTTATGGTTTTTCAATTAAATTTGATTGATTAAATTAAAAGGGTATAACTTTTATTCATTTTATGTGCATGAATAACAATCAAACAAAGTGCTTTTATTTTTTTTTTTAGTAGAAAATTTTGCTCTATAGGTTGAAGAGTATGAGTCAGTAATTGGATATTGTGTCCGGTAACCACGAACTCCACAAAAGCACATAGATGCACAATTGAGGATAAATGATTATAAACAATTAAACAGTCAAAGGAACCACAGGATATACATGTTGTAAACTATATTAAGTATATGTGTCTGATTTATATTTTAGTAAAACTGATCACGTAAGATATGAATCTTACCTTAAAAAACCTAAACGGTGTTTTCATTTAGAAGCTACTACATTCAAACAATTCCTTGAAATGAATTTTTTTTAATTAAAATAATATCATCTTAATGTAGTCACAGTGATCACAGTTATTTTTCAATATAGAAAAATTATTATCTCTAATGTTTTTTGATTTTATTATTGTATCTTATTGATTTTCAGGATATTATTTTTTTTATAATCATTAAAAAAGGTACGCAATTTAATTTTATACAATAATTTTAATGAGTGGTCATGGCTAGCATTTTCCTTTATCTTTGTTTTTAATTAATTAAAACACAATAACGGTAATTAATTATTTTTAAATTTTCTAAATCGCAAGTAATATTCAATAGTAAATCATGGAAAAGTTAAAGAAAAAATATTGCAATAAAATTTCCTTGTACTGAATTGATTAAAAAAAAAGAAGAAAATAGCAATTTTTAATTGGTACATGGTTGAGTGATTCAACATTTACAAAATACAAAGCAAATTTTTTGATGTTTGATTAAAATTCACGATGAATAAAAGGAAAGCAACGAAAAAAAAATATGAATATGACACAATGAAATATTTCTTTGAATCTTTTTTTATTAAAGTTTTTTGCCTTTTTTTATATTTTTGTCCTTTTGACTCGCTGATTATACACATAATATAACTGAATTCATTTAAGAGGTCAAACAAATTTAAATATTAAATCAACCGTGATGATTGCCATTAACAATTCTTTTTGCTAATTTTAAATTTATGTAGAGAAACACTCTGCCTTTTGTTGCTTATTTGATCTGTAAAAACAGATGCCCTAAAGAAAAATCTCTTTCAATAAATTATAAATTTGCTTTGTAGTTGATTAAAATAAATTAGAAAATTATTTCAAAAAAAATACACACAAAACTCGATAAAAATTTGAATAAAATATTTGTAGCTATAAAATGAAATTGATAAGAAAAAATTACATCAATATGAATGATAATAAAACAGTGGTATTTTAAGTTCTTTCGTAAAATATTAAATTCAAGTGATACATTTTTCCAAAAATACGGATTCAGGTCTTGTTTCTTAAAATTTATTTATGTTGCGATAGATGTAGAAATACTTTTCCAGGGTTACTAATTTAAACTTTATCGTGTTTAATTTAAAATAATTGAATTTAAAATATAAACTTTTGTAAAATAGTAGCGCAATGGATGATTTTGTAACAAACTATTGAATTGTCAAAGTTTGTTTGCAAGTTGTGACGGACAAGTGTAGCTTAATAAATAAACTGCCATATGCAGACAAAACATCTTAAAGGTACTAACGAGAGATACACGATTTACTATTGACATCCTTGTTATTTATTTCTTCTTTTCAATTGGAACATTCTTTATAATTTCTGTAATTTTTATTTCTTTGATTTTCTTTATGATTTATTGTATTCACTTCATTGCACGTCATGCGAGAATTTTATGTGCTACTTCAATATGTGATATTGGAAATGAGAAATTAAGAATTATTGTTGACGGAAGACATATGTCAAGAATTTTCAAATATTTAATGCTTCCCCTCTTAAATATAGATTAGATTCACTCGGAACCGGTATAAATACAGTTGTTAATGTTATTTGCAGGTTTTTGATGAACTTGTAAATCCTTAACATGTCAATTTCTACAATTAAAAAAAAAAATCCATTGACTCATTCTGTTATCTAAATAGCAGAGAATCATTTTATCTTTTTTTTTCTCTTACTAGTTTTAACAATAACAAAAGCAATTAAAATATCTTACATATTTAATACAATAGCAATCATCATAATTGCCATTTGCGTTTAGAACAGTATTGAGCATTATATGTTTACGTTATTCACTCTCAATCTCAACAAGTACTGATTACGTTTCCGTAATTCAAATAAACATACGACCATATAAACGATAAAAATTATTAGATAAAGATGTTCCTGGATATAGGGAATTGGTCGCCCTCAACGATTCATTATTAATCATTTTAATGTTGTTAACTGAGTAAATGTGGATTTGCAATTTTATTTTTCTTGTTTTCCTTACCACGAACTAGCAATGTATGTATGTATTTATATAAAGTCCCCTTGAGGATTTCAAACGACAATACCCGTCAACGCAATCATCTGTCTCTTGTTTATATCATCATCATTATTTAAGCTATCAGTATATCCAAATAGTGTGGGAGCAGTACAATCATTACTTTGTTATCACAGAAAACTTTATATTATAATTTTTGTTATCATTAAACGCGACGCCTAATAATAATATTGCAGAACTAGTAGCCCATAAAATATCAATCGATCATTAATTTTTCCCTTGTGATTTTTAACAAACAAAGACCCACAAATTTTCTTATTTATTTTTATATTCATTTAACAACACACAAAGGAATCTTTACAATTGATCTCTAACTCACATAAGCAATTTATATTTATTCGTTGACACTTATCTTTTTTATTTTCTTTTTTTCAGATTCTGTATTTTTGTTATTTTTTGGTTTTGTTTTTTTTTTTTGCACTCCCACTTTACAAACTAAAAACTATTATTCAAAAAAGAAAAAATTCATCACAAATATGCTTACAGATTTGATTGTAGAATTTCTTTTAAGCCCATAAGCAATAACAGACCTTTTTTAGAATGGTACCCAAGAGGAGTACAAATCATTTGAATTAAAATTAAAAACTACCCACAATTTATCATCAGTTCTAAAAAATATTTTTAAAATGTATAGAAAACAAATTTGAATTGAATTTTATTCATTAAAATTTTTATAAAAAGGTGGCTTCAATCTTATAATATCGATTTTATTAATGATAATCATTATACATAGTGAATTTTTATATTGATTAAATTTGGTTAAAGCTTAAACTTGTTCAATATCTTTCAACTATTCATTCTTTTTTTTTTTTCAAAATAAAATCTTTCTCATCACGAATGAATAGAAATAAAAATAATAATAATAAAAATAATATAGTTTGCTTTTGTGAGCATTGATGTAATCCGGGTTTTACTTGCAGTTCAGTTCTCTTTATACTATAAAGGATTACTTACCAGAAAAAATAAATAAAAGAAAATAACGTCTCTTATGAATGTTCACACTGAATGCGAAACTTAATTTTGAAATAAAAAAAAACTCATTTATGTTATATCAACCTTTTTCAGTGTTAATGGGATATTAAGCAAATTATAATTTTCTTATATCGGTTTTACTATTTTATTTTCTCAATTTACAAAACTAGAAAAAAAAATTCTAATATCTAAATTTTCTTTTCCTGAACGAAGTAAGAAAAAAATAGATAAAACAAAAAGATTTTTACCAACGATAAAAACTCGATTAGGTGCTTTGGGATTTTATCGCGAAAACAACAAATATGGTAAATAGGCATAATCAAGTAAGAGATACCAAGTTGAATAAAGTCAAGCAAAATAATAAATAAAAGAAAATTACAAAAAATAAAATCAGTAAGTAAATGCTTAATTAACATGTGTGCAACATCATTGAATTATGTTCTCAAACGTGTTCTTTTCATTATTTATATATTTTATTATTGTATTGTAATGGTGAATTTATGTGAAAGTTAATTAAAATGTCAGCATGAACTATTTTTTTTATAAGGCAAATAGAAAAATCAACCATAAGACGAACTATAATAAAGTGTGTTTTTTTGAAACTGGCAAAAAAAAATCCATTTTCTATTCTTTGATCCAAAATGATGTATACAATTTATATTCTATTTTATTTTTAGTGACCCGTGGGGCCAATTGAGTTAATGAATATCTCGCATGAAGCAAGAAAGAAATTATTTTCGACGTAGAAATGGAACTTTTCTATGTGTACGGGATTGTGATCTATTTTAATGCTCTGAGTAATAGAATGCTCTGTACTAAAAGGAATAAATAAGCAACTGATGTTTGTAATGATTATTTTAATGAATTGCCTAAAGCTGAGCAATGTGTTTACTAAGCAGAAATGCAGCACTATAAACAACATATTACGTACACACATCATATGCATAATGTTGACAAAAGAGTTTGACGAGTGGTAATTACCAATATTTGATTCATGTTTATCAGATAAATTAAATTTTACTTATAAAATATAACGAACACAAGTAAAAGCCTAATTTATTATTATATAGAATAAATATATTGAAAATAGTAATTGAGTAAACAAATGTAATATCTTAACCATGCAGCGTTTTCTACTTTGCGATAATCGTTAATCTTCTAAAACCAAACAAGTCAATTGTGGAGAAAATTTACAATTCAAAAAAAAAAATCCCTTTGTTACTTTTAGTAATCGTGAGAATGAGACATTTACCTGATTTGGTCAATTGATTGCTACACATTTTTCTAAAATTTCAAACTCGTTGCATTTTATCTAATTTATTGAGCAAACGAGCAATAATAAAGTATTCATGGATATAGTGGAAAAATTAAAAAAGGTTAAATGATAAGGAAATTGTGATAACATAGATTCTCTTTTATTGCAAAAAGAAAAATGAAAAAGTATTGATAAAAATTTGTACTTTGTTTGTGGCTTCTCGTTATAATTTCATACCGTAATTTACTTGTAAAAAATTTGATAAAATTGATATGGATTTTGCAACAGGAACAATGCAGAATAAGACTTTTGAATAGCAATAATAAAAGAAAATAATAATCGATTATAGAAAGTAGCAAAATAACAAAACCAAAAATTTTAAATTTGTCTTCCAACACACAACATATGCTAGTAAGCATAACAAAGTAAAGTAAACAGAAGTTAAGTAATGCAAACTTTTATTAAAATATGAATATTGTAAGCTTTCCATTAGTTTTTATTTGCAAACTATAAACAAACAAATAATATTCATGGAAAAAATTAACAAAATAAAAATAGCGAAATTGGAAAATTTATTATTATTATTTTTTTTTTATTTTTGACTAAGATAAACAAAAAGAAAAAGCATAAAAAAGAACTAATAAAGTAAAACAACAATATTGTATTATTTTCATCACGTTTTATTTGTATAAAAATCGGAAACGTGATCATCTTTTTACTTCAATTGCTATTTACTTGTTTCAATTTTTGTTTCTTTCCTTTAAAAAATAGAAAAGTTTTTTGCTGTTGTTAGCATTTTTTTTTTGTGTTTCTTTCGACTTGCCAATTTTATATATTATTTTTGCTTAAGTTGCTTTGTATTAATATTATATTTTTTTTTCTTCTTAAACTGTTGGTAAGCTTTAACACTTTGAATAAGACAAAATCAAAAAATTGTATATAAGAATATATTGTATATAGGATCTAGAATAAAATATTTTACCAGGATAAATACATAAAAACGAAAGACAAGTAAAAACTAAAATAAAATCTAACCACTTGTATTATATTGTGGTTTTGTTTGCTCGCTTTTAACTAAAATGCTTATCTTCCGTCGTGACCAAACAATGACAACAATGTCTTTTCAGAAGCTTTATGAACAAACAAAAAATGGATTTGACAGATATTTTGATGTACAAAAAAAAAAATGTTATCTTATTTTTGTATTTGTGCGTATAGCCATAACAGTTGGTTGTAATTTCTTTCTATATGCTACAATTTCATATCATTATTGATTATGTAAAATTGATTATTTTAAGAAATACACCAACTTTCTTTTTCAAATCTAATTTAATTGAATATATTTAACAACTTTTTTAATTTTGATTAATTGTGTATTCGACTCCAACGTTAAAATTATAAACTCTACATATATAAATTCACAGAAATACATCAACATATGTATGTAAATTAAGGATTTGAACCATAATTTATTTTGATTTAACAAAAATAATCATTTTATCGTGTAATCCAGTCTGCTTTAGCTGCTGTGCGACTCAGATACCCTGTGACTCTATCGCCCATAGTCTCAATGGTGCTATTTCTGTATTAAAATTATTTTTTAATAACATATTAACAATGTATGTTATGTTTTTCCTTTTTTATTGATTCAAAAATAATTTTGTATTTACTTCATAAACGTAAAACTCATATATGCAAATGGTATATATGATATTGTAAATTATTTTGTTGAAAATATAATTATGAACATTTAAATAAACAATTAATATAAATTAAATGTTTTCGGTTGACGATTTGATTTTTATTAATTATAAATTGGAAAACTTTTGTTTGTTGTCTGGCCAATTTTATTCGCAATAATTTTCTTTAGATTATCAATGAAACATGTAAATGGCGTAGTTTCAATTAGTTCTCAAATTTAATTACCATAAATAATATTTTCAATTTTTATAAATCGTGCCTGCGATATTTGCTGAAAATCAATGGAAAATAATCGAATAAAGTAATTAACAATACAATTGCTAAGAGCATGCTAATTTTCATTTTATCTTCTTTTTTATGTTATGCCTGCTTCAATTACCTTGTAATTCGATTATTATTAATATTTCAAAATATTTCATGAATGTAGTATATTTACACCCACACCTGCATAAAATACCTGAAATATTTGCTTGAAGGTTATATTCAGGAAGCGATTTAAAATGATTTTCGACTCGTATGCGCCGTAACGTTTTGAATATCGAACATCAGTTTAAATTATGCTTTAATATAATCATTTTCGTCATTACGATGCATATAATTTAAGCCACCCAAACTCATCCTTCACGTGCTCGTTTTATAACGTAGTGTTGTTATAACGCCAACCTGGATGTAAAATTGGTGCTGAGCATAACCGAAGGCGGTCATACACAAAAAATGATAATAATAAAAACACTGAACGATTATCTCTGTGTGTGTAGTGCTCCTGTTATCAAAATTTAATTTTATTTTAATATCAACGATGAAAAATGTGTTACCACAGATAACGATGAGAATATTAAAAATCATACGAATTTGAGCTAAATTTCTATGATCTTTGTATGAAATTTAAGCGATTCGAATACTTTTTATTTTACGACGAGGACTATTGTAATAGCCGTTGTCGCTTTGTTTCTTCTTTTCAATAGTTGCCAAAAATATATTCTCGACAACATGGTTTATTTATATGCAAAGATTCCACTAGTCACAGACATATTTTCATAAATTTTCCATATCATTCTCAGGCCCGTTACGTTCCAGCACAAACCAAAAAACTCACACAACATATGGTCATCCAATTTATGATAATTTATTTTATTTGCTGGTTTATTATATCATGCAACATAATACTCTTTATTTATTTAAAAATGGATAAATATTGAAATCATGGGATGACAATCTTATGATAAAAATAAGAAAATGTAACAATGTAGGGGTGCCTTTGACTTAATATTGTTGTTGTTGTTTCTATTCAAGATTGAATTTCATTCTTTGAAGCAAAACATGTTTATGTATTTCATTTATTTATTTGTTTAAATCTGATATTTATGGTAATTTGAAGATCCTTTTTTATTATTTATAATAATAACATTAGATTTTTGATTCTTTCATTAAAAGAAAAAACGAGCGTTAAATGTGAATGTATAGTTACGGATGGTAATTTATTTGAATTTTTTTTTCTAATACGATATCTATTTAGAGATAGATATAATATTTAGATTGTAAACGGCAAAGTTTTAAAATTGTCATATTTCTCGACTTAATAATAATAAGAAGACAATTAACTGCAATACAGTTATTCACTCACCTTATTATTCTTTAATAATAACATTTCCAAAGAATAAAAAACTTTATTTTATAACACATTTATTTTATGAAAAACAGAGTGTTTTTGTTAAATTAAAATATAAATTGGTATTTCATGAAATATTATGTAAAAAGAAAGGAACACAGTTGCCATTTATACGCTTTTCTATCAATATATTTGCAGCATTCTTTGTTGACGTCTCGGTCCTTATCGTTAACGAATATTTTAAAACAATCAAAGAATTATTTGATAAAATAAAAATAATATTTATATATCTTCAATCATCAATCATCGAAGTTATAATCATCTTTCGATTAGTTATTGATCAAATTAAAAACTAAGCAGAAATGTTTTATGTATTTGAAATTTTTAGCAACAGAGAGATAAAATGAAAAAAAAAATGTTAATAAAAATCCCAAAGAATTCTATTATTTCTTATTTTTATTTTTTATTTTTTTTTTTTTGTTGCTGGCAAATAGCGAATTCTATGAACCATTCAGGACCATAAAATAAAGCTAGCATTTGGATAAATGAGAAAAGTTTAAAAGAAAGCTGAATTTATTATTACTTCTTAAGGATAATATGCAATATTTGATGTAATAATATAAAAATCCAATATCTTAGATCCTCTAATTTCTTTAGTTAAAGCACTATCGATGTTTGTTATATTTTTTTTGCTTTATAAAGTGAATTTACTATTTTCATACAGCCTCTGACTTTTTAGAGTATTGGATTATTTTTGATAAGTATATTGCTTGGAATACGGCATCATAGTCAATTCAATGTTAAAAATTGAGAATTTTTTTTTGTTTGGTAAAGATACCATCTCTTTTCTGGTAAGTTTCATTTGAAATTAAGGCTTGGCAAAGCTGCGTAATGGTAATATGCCAGTAAAATCTAAAGCTATTATTTTTTAAATATGTCTATTTACTATATTCCATTTTAACTTTAAACAAAAAATTCCAGCATAATTATAATAGGCAATACTTTCTCTCAATTTTAAATGTTATTAAACATTATATGTTTTAAAGTTTTAGGGAAAAAAAAGAAAAGATATGGTCAACTTAAAATTCAATTTTATTACAAATTTAAGTTAAATTTATAAGCATATTACGTCTGTTGACAAACTAGTTCTCCTCACCATGAACAAATCAAATTGCTTACATTTCTTGATCGAATCCTTGATTTTTGATAATAAACTTAATTGTAATCTTATTTTATAAAAGATCTATTTAAGGATAAATTCAATAAAGAAGACGGTTTAAAGTCCAAAAAAATATTTTAATATAACACATTTAAATTTATTAACTTAAGTCATTCTATGATTCTTTGGTATTAATTTAATTTTAACATAAATAATAATTTATGCTTGCGTCTTAACTTTACTTTATTATGCCTAAAGACTATTTGCTACAAAATAGCAATTTTTTAATAATAAAATAGGTTTCAGTAACGACTTAATTAAAAATAATTATCCTACATCTGTTTTTTAAAATACTTTTACGTCGAAGATAAATTTTTATTTATAATAACTAGTTCTTACTATATTTTCTAACGATTTAACTTTATATTTATTTTTGCTTCTATTTCATAACACCAAAAAAAAAAAAACATTTTTTTGATAAAAGTGCAGTTTATATATATGTATAAAACACTTTTATGGTTTCCGAGTACACAATTTACTTTAGTTATAAACATGAAATCATTAAAACGTTGCTACCGTTATTATATTTATCAAAGCCTTCGTACAAGTTGTTATAAATGTATAAATAAAATGTTATATTTTATAAGATTATTTTAAAGGTGCATTTTAGTAATTTTATCTTTTTTCTGTCTTCTTAAGCATTTTTTTATTGAAAATGGCTATAAAATTGTCGTTTCATAACAACAACATAAAATTACAAAATTGTGATGAAAAATAAATAAATGAAATGACAGCGTGCAGAATATTATGAATATGATATGGTGTCATTATTTACTACAAAATAGGTCGTTTTGTGTATAACTAAGTGGGCGTCTTGTAACTTAATGGAAAATGGCGATATACTAAGTGTACAAAACCAACCATGGAATTTGCAACTTTAATATGTATAAATATTTTGAGAAAATAATCTGTAACATAAGGATAATATCAATTCGAATTTTAAAGTCAATACTATTTTCAATTACTTATCACATCTAATAGAAAGTATTATTAAATTCTATTCAAACGATTTAAATAAACAAAACGAGTAGTATGGCACATATTTAACTCTAAAACAAACCAAACAATAAGAAACATATTCGTTTTTATTTATTTTAGTGTCACAACTTTGTCTCTAGAACGATTTTTATATTTTCAATACAAAGTTGTTGGTGCAATACACATTCATTAGTGTTTGTTTATATTTGGTTCTTGCAGTAAAGAAAATAAAATAATAACTGCATTTTAGTAATAGTAAAAATCGTAACAATCTATTATTATACGTTGTTGCTGACTACATTATTGTTGAATTGCACATTAAAAGTCGCATTATATTTGAAAGAAAACAAACCATTAAATCAGTGCTTGTGTAGCCCTTATATCCCAATTACTTTTGATATTTCAATGCTTCTTTCAGCAAACAAACCAAAAAACATATATAGGAACAATATAAAACAAAATGTATAAAAGGATTTTAGGATGAAAGGAATATGATAAATAATTTTTTTTTTCAAACTAAAAATTAACACCCTTCATGAGAACGGCTTTACCCTTTTTACTTTAAAGACTCTCAGCTAAACATATATTGTTATAGTTACTCATATCAATAAATTTTGATCGTTTAAATTTGATATAGTAATAAACGATTTCGGCGCGGTTTTACAATGTTTTGACAAAACATCGAATGTTAATAAATATCCCTTTATTTGCATGGAAAATGCAATGATTATTACCTAGGGGTAAGATAGCATGAAGTTTACAAAACAAGCTAAACTAATAAATGGTTTGTATTAATGCATGAAAAATAAAAATTGAATTAATATAAAAAGCAAGACAAATGTGCGATTATCTTAGCTGCTTTCCAAATATTCAACCATAGTGTGATTTTTCCTGCACACGCTTTTGTTCAATTTAGTTTGGCTTTGTTGAATGTGCACTCCCTCTGGTAAATTTTTATTTTCAAAAATAGGGTGCAATAACTTAAATGATGTGCAAATACTTAAGTTAACTATCGAAAAACTTCTTTGTTATCTGCACAAAGCAAATATTTATATATTATGAATGCAATTGAAGAATTTTCTGTTACTAAAGTAAAATAAAAATATTGTTAAAATGTCAAACTGAAATAAAAACCAAATAAATATAAATCATAAATAATAAATAACGCAACTATGGTATACAATTGAATGAATTTTTAAGATAAAATAATTAAGATTTTTGTTTTTACTTTCATCAAAGTCAATTTATTAATAATGCGTCGTTTTATTTCGCCAACTTATAGCTATTTTTCCTTTTCATATCTTTCATACATACAAATAATAGGTATAAAAACAGATGATCTGCAAACCCATTATTGTTTATGAAGTTGCCATAACTTTTTTGTTCTTATTGCTTGATGTACAAGTATTAACGTTTAACACCCTAGTGTAGTTTAAAAAAAAAAATTAACATCTCTATTTGCATCTGGTAGTTATAATTTCTACATCTGTTAAAGTATAATTTAAATAAAAATTAAATGACGACAAAAAAGTGACAACAAAAAACAACTGTAACAAGCAAACTATTTTAATAAAAAACAAATTTAATATTTTAAACAATTTGCTTAAAAGTAGGTGTGATAAAAGTTTAAAAAAAAAACATTAAACTATTTTTGTTAGACTGTTCTAGTTAAAAGAACGTGATCGCTTTATTATTTTTTGTGTTTAATTTAAATTTTAATTTCATTACTCAAAAAAGCTAACCATCAAAATTAGTGTTTTGTTATAACTTTTTATCATCGACCCATGTTAACATTTATATTATTTAACAGAACTTCATGCCACAAAAAGAAATTCAAAACTTTTTTTGCTGTTTTATATATGCTTTGTATTTGCTGCTGTATTTATTTTAATATTTGGTTAATTAAAGGTATTTTTTAAAAATATTATTTATAATAATAATAAGTCCTAAAACGCCTTCTCATGGAGCTGGTTAAAACTTATGAAACAGTACCATGACAAGATTTTTTAAAATGAATTATAAATATTATTCAAATTTAATTTTTATAAATAACTGTTGTCAATTTCAATAAATTTACGTTTGAAAATTTATTTTTTAATAGACTGATAATTTTTTGCATCATAAAATAAAGATGCAATATTGTTTTACGACGCGCTTATGTTTGCGCGCATTTGTCTTGCGCGCTTTTGTCAGGTCGCCGTCTAAACAGTTAACTTTAGCTATAGATATCGAATGGCAGAGAAATTTTGTGGTAGCTAAAATAATAGAAATAACAATATACTTGTATGAATAAAATTGTCTTTAAATTACATAAAACCAGAGATGCATGGTAGATACGTCTATCCTCTGATTGTCATTTCTGTTTGGTTCTGCTTAATGATCGTCTTTTAAAGTTACTTTTGTTGGTGGTGTTTTTTGGAATTGCTTTCATTAGATTAAACCTAATATTACGCAAAAGAGCAAAAGGGTTTAAAATTGTACTCATTGTCATCGTTATGTTTATCTTATAGAGACGGTAGCTAGAAAAACAGTAACAAAATACCAAAATAACAAAAAGAAAAAAAAAGATAACAGAACAAATGACAATTTCAATGCCTTGGAATGAGACATGATATGCCATGCAACAAACTAAACGAACCGTCCAGACCAACATAAAAGTAAATATAAACAATAACCAAACATAGTATTATTGTCCAAAGTCACAGGCCGATATGGGAGTTCTTTTTGTTATGCTTTAGGCATTGCCGTGGTGTGACTACTTGGACAATGTATAGAATAATAGTTTGAATTTAAGCATCAGAATTGTAAAGTAATGTACGTGAACCAAAACTTTTATAACTATTGCGCATCTCAGCAACATAATTTTGTACGACACTGATTTAACGCTATTTGTCATGTGTTTGGCTATTAAGATAAAATCACCTTGTCATGGCTAGGAATTCGAATGTTAAGTTCTGTTGTATGTTTCTCTTATGCAGCAAATAATTTTCATTGAAATGCTCTCAGTAAGCTTCAAAAAGGATTCTGTTTATATGATACGAAATACAATAAAATGTGTTTAATTTCTAAACAAAACGATGTTAATACATATTAATAAAATGTCAACTAGCTAGATTCAATTAAATTTCGTTATCTGTTTATCATTTCTATTATTTTGTAGACATTATGTCCATTGCTTAAGATTTGTCTAGTAATGGGTCAGTAAATTTGATTTTATTGAAAAATCAATATAATGTTTTTAATATACGATAAATTCTTTTAACCACACCGTATCACCCTTAACATTTCAATGTCTGATATTCAATTACATTGACCTTTATTGCAAAAATAGAAATTATTTGTGCACTCGTCGTTTCTTGTTATTGTTAATGTTTAATGTTGTTTGTCTCTAAATAAAAAAAATTTAAAAAATAAACGATTGTACTAAACTTATTATTAGATCGTCATCGTTTTTTGTAAAATGTGCGCGCACAGGAGTAAAACACCCTTCGGCATTATGGCCACCAAAGTATAAAATACTGAGAAAAGCGGAGATTTCACTAGAGTTTGAAAGAGTAAATAAATGTACAAAACGAGAAAAATTTTCTCCCGTCTATTACTTTCTATGTTGAGTTTCATTTTTTTGAAGGGTGAACATGTTCTGCTATATATTCAGGGTGGTATGTTTCGTACTTTTATTTTTATTAATTCCGATTGCGCAAGAGTCCCTATACTATTTTTATATAGTGAAATTTCGCAATTATATTTCTTCATTTAAATTTTTATTTACATTTCTGTACTAACAATAGACAATTAATTAAATAAAAACTTTTAAAAACGATAATGAATTTGAAAAATTAATCTTTTACTGTTTCTATAAAACTAAATCAATAATTTTCTATTTGCTTATTGCCATAAATACTAGTTGTGTAAATGACAAGATAAAATTGACTATGACTCGTGAGATATCTTTTAGGGAAATAAAAGAATAACATAAAATTGAGATTTGATCCATTGTTGAACAAACTGTGTGCCGCAGTCAATGAGAACCCATTATTGGGTACAGATCGCGCGCAACTTTTTCTTCCATAAATAAAAATTGGTTTTACATAAGGAAAAAAGATAACATGTTTTAAAGTGAAAAATAAAACAATTTATGAGTAAATATCAAAAATAAGATTTAAAAATAACACGGAATTTTTTGTGCTTAAATTTGTGTTTTAATTTTAAGGATTTGTGTTGTACCATCAATATATAGTGATTTAAAAATAGTTTACTAAAAAATATAAAAATTAATGTTAAAAAAAAAAATAGTTACATCAACGAACAAAAATATTTTATAATTAAAAAATTAACACCACCAAATACTATATTGTTAACAATTCACCGCTCATATTATTTTATTATTAATTTGTTTGGATGGCAAAACTTCCAAACAATAGATAAATAAAGAGAAAATAATTTTTTAACCACAAAAATATAGAAAGCATAAAACGAATGGCGGCGTAGTTCTCTTTATTTTGAAAAGTAAAAATAATAAAGAAATAAATACAAATAACTATGAAATAAAAATGACAAAATTTGTTATAATAATTGAAAATTAATATTGCTTTAATTATGTTCAGCAAATATATAGTTAATTATTTTCTTCTTAATAAACTTCCATGCTTTCTTTATAAAATTGTTGTAAACATCTTGTATCTAGCATAAAATTTAAGGTACATAATTTCTAGTTCATTAATATAAAAACGATGATCGTACAAATTTATTAAAATTTCTTAATAATTAATAGAAATTTAAAGTTTTTAAACTATTTTTTTCTAACATAATGAAAAATAATATTTCGTTCTTAATTTAATAAATAAATATTTTTCAGTAGCATCAAAAATCATAATATTATTGATTGATATAAAAAAAATGAGAAGACAGCCAAAACAAACAAATTTATTACGGCTAAAAACAAATTAAACTTAAACATTATTTTTTTGCCAGCAAGTAAAATAAAAATATTGAGATGTTTTAACATAAATTCGCATAATTTCATTGTTTTCCTTTCATATAAACAAATATCGAACTTTTTTTTAAATTTTTGTAAAAAAATTATGCAAAATTATAAGAATTTTTTTAAAAATTGCGTCACAGCTGTTTTTGTTATTTTGTGTCATTGGAAAAGTGTGGGTGGACAACTACTATTAGCTCTTGAATTAATAGTATTTTTTTTATTCAATCATTAATTAAATTATAAGGCTTTATGCTCTTACTTGTTTTTCTATATCTTTTCACTATCTTTCCCTCCATTCTAAGGGCAAAATAGCATATTAAGTTATTTTTTACGAAGTTAAATTATACTTTTTCGAAGAATAAAAGCAACTAGATAAAAACAAAAAGCTCGTAAATAAATTACGAATTTTATACTAAAAGAAGAAAATATTTTTGTTTTTCACCATTAGCTATTGTTGTTTATGCATTATTTCTTCTTTCTTTTCTGCTGCTTTAAGTTGTTGTCATGTGACGCAAGGATATATAAAGTGAGATGTCATTGTTACCTTGCACGCGACATAAAAACTTTTTTTTCTTATGCTTTATTCCTATTCTGCTTTGCTTTATTTATATAAACATATATTTTTTATTTTTAACAACGTTATGTTTCACCCACTTTTTTTACTGTAATTTTGTTGATATAAAAATGGCAAAAATAAAATGTAGCATACCGTTATCTATTCTCTACCATTATTATTTTTATTTATTATATTATATAACATTTAATTAAACATACAACAAAAAAAGGCATTCTGTTTTGCTTAAAAGTTTTTTGCCATTACATTCGCTCACGATTTTTCTATTAGAATTAATTTCTTCGCTTTACGAATGACTTCAAAAAATGTGTGTATTTAAGTGGTCTCTTAAAGATCACAAAAGTTTATTTTATTAAAATTGGATTTTTTTCACGTTTAATTCTTACCAAATACAGATAATTGTAGGGGTGTATATTCAATTCTTTTATTATTAAATTTAAGCTTTAACTTTTGTATAACTTCACTCAATCTCCTTTATTTATTATTTTGTCATTTTTTATATTTTCAATGTTTTAGTTCTTCGGGTTTTTATTTTTACTAAATTTGTTTTTATTAATTTATCATTTGCTACCATTAAACTTTTTTGAATAGGCAAAAAAGTTTTCCATTCTAATTTGTCTAAAATTTAGTAATAAAACTTTATAATTATTAGAATTAAATATCAAAAGTAACGAAAACATAACAATTATTTAATGTTGGAATTACTGCTCAACAATATTACTGCTTGTGACTTACACGTTAAATCATTTTTATTGCAAGGTCTGTAAGAGAGATTTAGCAATAATGCAAAAAGTTTTTTTTTTTTTAAATTATAATAATATATATTTTTTAAACATCACAGCGCTTATTTATGTTTAAAAATTCTCTTATTTGATCATCCCCTATATATATATGTAAACTAAAAATATGTATGTTTATGGTTTGTTGTATTTTAATTCATAAATTAAAACGGGCGTTTATTATTATCATTATTATTATTATTATAAAAAAAACAATACAGTATTTTACAAATTTATTGCATCTCAATGGGTATTATAAATATTTTTTTTCCCTAAATTAACAAATGTTAACAAAATATAATAAATATATTGAAAAACGATAAAATAATCTGGTTATTTTTCTGGATACAAAATTATATAATTAATTGCCTATAAATATGTGTAAAAATGTATTATTATTAGATATAAACTATCATTAAAATAATTTCAGTAATAAAATATATATATATATATATTAAAATTTAATGATATGAGAAATGATTTTATTATAAAAATAAAAACAATTAAAAGTACAAAAAAGTTAACAAGTTATATAATGAAATGAATTTCTTTGTATAAAATTCAAAAAATAAATAAAAATGTAAAATGTAGTAAACATAAAAGTGTTCAAAAAAATGAAAAGTGTAAAAAATATATATTCTTCCGTGTGTTAAATAAAATTAATTATTTAATCATTTAAATAGAAAATTAAAAAAGAAAAAAATTGTTGTTGATATTTTTATTTAATTAGTGATGACGTCATGAGACCAAAATTTGATCGATACCTTTGGATACTTTTATGCTGTTTTATTTCAATACAATGTAAGTTTCAATAAAAATCTTTTATTTTTTCTTTCAATTAATTTATTTTTTCGTATTTTGTACATTGACATAATTCCTTTTGTTGGAAGAAACTTTTGTTATAATGTCTTGAATGTACAATGCAAAAAAAAAAAATACTTTATTCTGCATTTCTTCTATTTAACAACGAAATAAATATTTTATAATATAATAACGAATGCAGTGATATTATATTGTTGAGATTTTTCTTTAAAAATAAATATAAAAAAGTAAATTAGAAAAATTATTATATTTTAAAATTGAAAATTCAATAACGATGAGACATATTGGAGACATATTTTATGAAAAAATACATTAAAAATAATATATATGGTGATTATGTGACAATGTTGTTCCTGCTTCATTATATTTTATAGATCAATTTGTATGGTTTTTCTCAATTCATGGGGTTTTTCTCAATTCAACAAAAATAACAAGAAACGAAACAAAATTTGCATCAATTAATAAAAATATTCAACAGCAAATCATTATTAAATTGATTCGGATTAAAAGCTTTTTGAAATACTTACATAAATTTTGAGTATTACGAATCCAGTAAACGTTGACCGCGTTCTTCATTCTATTTCTAACTATTATTTTACATTTTATATTTAAATAAAATAATAATTATTATAATTATAATAATAGACTAAGAATTAATATGCGATTTGACATCCCATCATCGTTCAATCGTTGTCAAACAAAAAATCTCTTAATTTTTCCATTTCATTTTGTTTAACAATTGTATCGTTCATAATGAAATTTATTTCGTTGTAAAATACAATGTTTAGTAACGAGAACAATATAATCAGGCTTCAACACCCCTATATAATAACAAAATTGTAATGCGACCAATTCTACAAAATTGACGTTAGTGTCTGCGATAAATATTTTCTGGTATCACGAGCTGATTCAATCGTTTATTGCTTGAAAATTGTAAAAAGTTGCTAATATAGTTGCTGTTGAGTTCAGATCCGGCTAGCGATTCCGGAAGGAAACAGGCAATGACGATGTTGATTTTGAATAATATGCTAAACCCAAATTTTGTACAAAAGCGAACATTCAAGATTTAATAAATATTAGAAAGACGTGATTTTACCACATATTTTCTATACAAATTATTGCTTCTATATAAATCGGAAAGATGATGCACGTGGCGAAGTTTCTATTTTATGTTTTATAAAAATTTAAATTTAATTTCATTAAAGAAAAAATGAACTGAATTAAAGAAAATTCATTAAAATGAAATTAGTTTAAATATGCGTTAATTTCCACAGTTTATGAATTAGTGAAAAGATAAACGCAAAATATACCGATGTTATATATAAATAATAATTATCTAACCGTTATGGCTGTTGTGTTTTTATTTAGTCTTGTAATTTAATTTAATTCATTCGTCGTTTCTGTTATCGTTTATAATTAATAACACGTAAAAATGGTGGCAAGGTTATGCGACTACTCCGCAGCCAAGCGAATTATAATAATAATATACAAACTACCTGTCGTTTAGCATTTGGTTGTTAGTTCCCATGCCAACTGTTTTAAGTCCTTTTTACATTTCACATGGCGAATTTTTCCACATCATATACTAAGAGATGGATTTTGACGGAAACTACGGTTTTTTTCATTTACGTTCCACGATAACGACTCCGATAAGGACCCCGTTAAGTCCAGTAAGGACTTAATATTATGCAATAAAAAAAAGATAAAATAATGGAAAACAAATTTTTATTAACTACATTATTATTTTTCGATTTTTTTCTAATAAGCTTTTAATTTTATTTTTAAATTATTTTAATCTACAAATTAATCACGGTTTTATGTATCGAAATAGTAAGGATTTAACTAGGTAGTCTGCATTCTATTAACCGTCAGTAATTCTACATGATGGTGAACTTAAGGATTACAGTTGTCTGCAATGTGTGCTAGAAACACTTTTTTTAATATATATGATAATGCTATCAATAAATGAATTCTAATAGAATAAATAGTAATTCATATTACATATTGGATCTTAAAAATACTTTTTTAACAGCAAATGTCTGCGTTAAATCAATTATTTTCATCTAAAATGACTCGATAGTCACGGTTAAATACCACACATTTTTACACTATTTATAAAATAAGATTGCATTTGGTTTTCTTCTACAACTGGTGTCGAATGGTTCACTTCACAATATAAATTTTATAGTGATTGACAACACGATTTAGTAGCTAAAGAATAAAGTGGCTTGTTGCCAACCAGTTTTATTGTTTACTTTTAATTCCTCATCTTCTCAACTGCTTTTTTGCAAATAAATTAAATCAATATGTATATTTTTAATTAGATTTTTCTTTTCTAATAGTTTTTTTTTCCCGGTACAGTTTCTGCATCAATAAATTATAAAGAAATCACATAATAGAGAAGGAAAAAATGTGCTGATAAAAACACGATTTATTGTACCTTTTTGTGTTATGATTTTCAGTGTAAATTTTTTTTCACATTTGACTAAACAGCCGCCAAAGAACAAAGGCTTTTTTTTGCAATTTTATTAATGAATTTTTTAATTGATTTTGTTTTTAAACCTATCATCCTTAATTGGAATTATAAACTGTATGCTTTAGTATTCAAAATTAATTTAATATACAATGCTAGTAAGGAGTGTAAATTCGTGTTAACAGCAATTCAATTCTTTTTTGTTTTTGGTTAAAGTATTTTATCTTTTAAAACACCATTACAGACTACCATGGATGTAAAAGGTAGATACCATTACGTTAACATAAATAATCAGCATTTTATAAAAAAAGAAAATCATATAATTTTCAAAAATTAAACAAAATTATAACAAGAATAAGTAAAAACAATATATAGAAGAAATAACAATGATAATGCAAAAATTATCAAGTTTTTGCCGGAAGTTTATTTTGTATAAAAATCGCAAAACACATTTCAAACGAATAACAATACTATTTTCTTGTTTATAATAAAGAAGAAAACAAATTGTATAATTTTTTTTTATTTTATTTATTTTTTGCTCAATAAAGTGTTCTTAATGTCATCTCGAGGATATAATCAAGAAATGTAAAAAGAAAACAAAATCTAAAGATAAGGGTGATGCTTTTTTGAATTTTTACAACTACATGCAAAATAAGAGGCAGGTAAAGAAGTGGTTGTGGATGGAGACGGAAATAAGTAATTTTATGACGCTGATGGTGGATAAATCTTCAAGCGATTAATCCTTTAACTGTCCAACCAAATATAGATATTCTCTTTATGCTATTTTTTTGCGTTTATTAGTTTTTCCAGGCATGTAGTTATTTTGCTAAACTTGCAACTAAAATTAAGGTGCCCTATCTCTAAGGGGATTTCATTTACTTTTGAAGAAGGTTATTCTTTGCAATTTTGTTTAATGTACTTAAACGATAATGGTACCCAAGATGAATAAAGTACACCTAATAAAACAATATACTGGTGAGATGAGCAAGTTACATGTTGAATGAGAAACACTTATTTTTACGTGTAGTTAGCTTGTCACCATGAAAATTTTGCGATATTTTAGCCAACATTTTCTATTTTTTGTAAAAAATAAAAATACACAAAATCTTTAAACATAGACTATGGATATTCCAATGTTATTTAATTCGCTGTTAGCTTTATTTCCAGCTTAAATTTTCCTTCAGCGATTATAAAAATCAAAACTTTAGATAAATAAAAATAAAAACTTTTGCAGTATTAAAGGGAAAATATTTTACAATAATATTTCTTGACAACAAAAAAGGAAAACGAATTGAAAAAGTGTGATAAGAATTTATCGAAGTTCTGACAAATGATGTAAAACTAGTGAATTGAAATTTTGTGTATTACACTTTAGTCTAGTGTTAAAGTAAAATAATTTGTCAATTTTTTGTGTAAAGTTTTCTTTTTGCTGTATCTTTTCGAAGGTTTGGACATGATTAATAGGAAAAATTTAATTCCAATATTTTTCCTATGCACAATATTGTAGATTTTTTTTTATTTTTCTATACTTATATTATCAGTATCATAATCAAAACGTCTTGTCATAGATAACAGAACTCAATGCACAAGCATTGCTCAAGTGAATTGATTTTTTTTTATCGTATTTTTCCATCATTTATTTAAGTTATGCTGTGTATAATGTTAACAAAATAACTCTACTAGTATTTCAAACTTTGAGTGTTATCTCATGTGAACTTTGACTTGGTCTACATTACAACTACCAGCAGAAATTCATAGTGTTTTTTTTAGTTTATGTTTCTTTTTTCTTTTTTTGTATTCTGCTTCCTAATCTTGACAAAAAGTTTGGCGACAAATATAACTAAAAAAGAAAAAAATCTTTACTTGAAAAACAGCTACGTAAGCTTATTTCGTTGGGCTGGCTATGATAGTTAAGCTTTTTTTAAGATTTATTTCATTGTTAAGGGAAAATCCTTTTTCACGTTTCATATTCGTTTATTCTAAAGTAACATTTGAACTATGTGATAATGAAATAAAATTATAACTATTACTGTTACCGTTTTTTCCGTTAAAAATAGCATAAATTAAAAATGCAATTAATGCAAAGAAAACAAGTTTAAATTTGAATAATGATAATGTTTTTATATATAGTAAATCTTAAATGAATTTTTTTTTTAACTTTAGAGAAACATTTTTGATTTTCTTTTTTGTACCATTATTTGTATTTTTCTGTAATAATTTTAACATTAATGCCATACTGTGTTACTGTGTAAATAAAAACTTAATTCGAGCAAAATGATATAGTAATATATGTGTATAATGTGAACGATTATGTCACAACAAATAATATAAAGAGAAATTGTAACTGTAGACTAAAGAAAGAATTATGAAGTAGAAAAATTTTATTTATTTATATAGCATGTTTTATAATTGAGCTCTTATGACAATTTTTATATATAATTTAATTATGCTTCTTGTTGCTTGAGTTTCTTAAGATAGCAGTTAAGTACTTACCATTTCCCATCCTTCTGCTATTCTCCTTGTTTATTTCAGTCTTAATTCCATTTTTCTTCTGTTTATTGTATCACATATTATTTGTTTATAAAAGATATCAAGAGGACGACACCCTTAGCAATTAACATAATAATAGTTATATTATACAAATGTGCCATGCAATATATAATTTTTAATTAATAATATTGGCTTAATAATTCCAAATATTTTGTATAAAAACTTTATTTGATGGTTGATAGATATTTGTGGACATTCTTTTTGAAGGACTGGGGATTAAAATGGATTGGAAATACGTTTCTGTTCGTTGTTCTACTATTAAAATGTGTTTTAATATTTAAAAAAAATATAATTAATATAATGATACTAATAGTTAAATAATCGAAAAGCGAAAAGGTTTACTCAAAAATGGTTTTTTTGTTACGTGCACTGCTTGAATTTTGTTTATACGACAACCTGTCGCACGTTCAAACGTCGCTACGAAGCACACAACTCAGTTTCTTACCGACAGACCGTCTACCTTACTGAATTATTAATAATATACTTTTGGTAACAACATAACACATAAGGTGGTAATGTGTAAATCTTTTCCATTTTATAAATAACTAAAATGTAAGTCATCGAAAGGTTTCCAACAATGTTTTAAGTGGGTGGTTATTGAAGAAGCATAGTTTAGAAAGCGAAAAAATGAAAATAAGATAATAATTTGAAAAATAACGTTAAATATTTTTATAGGTTGAGTAAAATACGCTCAAAGTTGAAATTTATTTAAATAATTTAACAATACTTTGACTTTACTGTAAAAAATATAACAAAAGTAAATATTAAGAACTATGAATATGATATATAATTGTTTTTCGAGAATATTGAAAACGCTTCATGAATTTATAAACAATCATCTTCAACACTCTGGAAAATCCTATACAGTCAGAATGCAAATAATGCAGATAATTTTGTTTAGCTTATGCTTTGTTTCGTTTCCTCGTTCCTCGTTTATTTTTATATCACAACAGCTGTCACGATCCCTTATTTTAGTTTTTGATGTTTATTTGTTGAATTCCTAAATACACAAAGAATAATATCGGAAACTTTTTTATTCGATATTTTGTTTTCTATTATAATATTGTTGTTTTTTTTTGTTTTTTTCACATTCGGAGAGTGAGGATTTTATATTGTTGAGCCAAACAGGCGCTTAGCCTTTTTAAGGAATATAGTGAACATACTGTGGTTGATGTCACCTCTTAAGTTTTTATTTTTATGTATTTATAGTCATGTACGCAAGAAAAAAGTAAAAGAAAATCTAATATTGTACGTGTTTTCTTTGTGAACAGTAAAATAAAAAATAAAAATTATATTAAAAATATTATTCAATTTTGTCTTATAAACAAATAAAAATGCCTCGTGTTTCATTTAGAACGAGTAATGATATATAAGTATAAGATTTATTACCATAAGTAATTTATTGATTGAAAATTGTAAAAAGTTAAATTAAAATCAAGGAAAGACATAAATGTGGAATTTACCATTCTTTGACTTTGAATTGTGTTCTGCATTATAAATCTTTTTAATTGTCTAATTATCGTTGGAAAATCTATTTCTTAATTAAAGTTGTTAATGAGTTATTGCATCAACATGTTTAGATTGGATGAATAAAAAATAAAAACACAAGACAAAAAGCTCTCTATTTTTGTCTATTATTGGCTCCTTTTCATCTTTAATCAAAAAAATCATTAACCACCCGTCGAGAAATAAAATGAACTGTTAAAGTGTTAAAGAAGAAGTCGCGGTACTTTGTAAATTATAAATTTAATTTAAGTACATTCATTTAGTTTTTCTGTAGTTGCTTAAATTATGTCCTAATTCATTACAAAACTCAAAATAAAAAATGAAAAACTATGTGGCACACCTTAAAATATTCTTAAAAATATTCTTTCATATCGTTTCTTTCCTAACCAAGTTATTTTTCTTTTCTTCGTTGAGTTGGTTTTCCTCGAGTGTGTTTAATAAATACGTGACTTTTATCTTTCAAAGATGATAGAATTCTTTCAAAAATTATGAAGATGCTGATATCGCTACCGAGTATTGACCCAATTTTTTACATGTCTATTTTCTTTATTTTAGGCTTTTAAAATAACTAAATAATTAAATTTTTATTCCAAATTATTCCTTGTAATTCATAATTTAATAAGTTTCTTTTTATGTGGTTATTTTTGTGTTATTATTTACTAATTGATTGTGCGATTTTACGTTCAAAAATTAACTTTTCTTTTTATAGCGGATAAAACGTATGGATATTTGTTATTTTTTGCTTGTTGTTTTCAATTTAATAGCTATTACCTATTGAGTGAAATTTTGAAAAAAAGTTATAACGAATTTTTAAAATTTTTCCCTTTTCATTTAAAATATATATTTTTGATGATGCCAATAAGGGTTTTGTTTTGTTATTGGAAAGTATTATTTTGAGTTATACTTTATGTGAATAATATTATTTAAAAGACGAAGAAGAAAGGTAATCCAAATACGTGCTAAAATACAACAGCTAGATATATATGGGTAGATGAAAATTGATTGAATGTTTTATTTTTTTCATTTACCCTTGTCATTGTTTTAATC
Organism: Ptychoptera contaminata; assembly: GCA_963942525.1. Lineage (NCBI taxonomy): Eukaryota > Metazoa > Arthropoda > Insecta > Diptera > Ptychopteridae > Ptychoptera > Ptychoptera contaminata. The sequence goes on from OZ012636.1 coordinate 51,481,896, forward strand.
TACTAATTTTAAAAATAAACGCATATTTAATCATCGTCACGCAACACTTTAAACATCCAATAAGATTTATATATATTAATTATGAAATAAATATCTTATTTTCCATTGCTCTTCAAGGTTTTCTTCAATACAGTATTGCTAGTGAAATCTTTAAAAATGAATCAGAAATCTTTGATCAACAGTATTTATAAATTATAAACCTTAAACGATAACAAAAATAATGGTCAAGTTTTAATAATTTATTTTATCTCAATTTATGCTACTGGCAAACAAAAAAAAAAACATGAAACATACTTGAAAAAAAAAACGAGAAAAACTAAAAAATAATATAACGCGAAAATGTTGAAGTTTCTATTTCATTATTTATATTAAATGACGTAATAGGAAAGATTGTTGAATTTTAATGGATGTTACTTAATTTATTTTTTAATGTATTTTTATTTGTTGGTTTTGCTTAGATTTCATATGTCTGACATGTTTCCACTCAAGTTTTATTATTTCCTCACATAAATGTGGTAACTCATGTGATTATTAGCGACTGTTTATTAATGTGACACACAACTGCGCTTTTACATATAATTAAATATATAGACCGACAGAAGGCAGACAATGTTAACCACTTTATCTTCTCTATAATTCACCATTTAGCCGAATAATAATAATAATAACGAATGTCTTCTTAAGAATTATAATAGGCACTTCATGCGTGCAATTTTATTCGAATAAGAAAAATAAATAAAAATAAAAGCAGCAACTAAAACGTGCGCACGAGCTGAACATTCTCTTTCCAAAAAACATGCTAAATTAAATTTTCGCAAAGCATTTTTTCAGTCGAACTTCATCACAATGTTTAACGGATTTTTAATTTGAAAAATAATCATAAAAATCCACAAATTGTTTAAATTATCAGTCAATTGTTGGGCTTTTTTAAACTTGTTCAAGCTAATTTTATTATAATAAAATGGATATAAGAATTAAGATTTAAATTAATGCGAGTAGCATGTGGAAAAATTTTGAAGATAGCATTTTGAACATTATATGACTTTTCCCATTATCTGATTTTATACTTTATGCACTGTGCTTAATTTTTTTTCTTTGAATTTAAAAAATATTTTATTTTGTTTGAAATTACCGAGAATTTTACATCACTGCTTGAAAATAATTTTTGCTTTCAGTTTGGCAATATCTCAATAAATTTATTTACTTCATTATGTGTATTTGACTATTGATGTTTATCGTCGTTGTTTTACATCAATTTTATCATTTAAAGGTTAGTTTTCTAATTAATTTTATACAATAAAAGTTTTAAATTAAAATAAACAAATCGATTATGGGAGAATAGATAAGCAATATACTCTGATATCGCCACAAATAACAATATAAATCAGAAAAAACTTTATCAACGAAAAACATCAATTAAAGTTTTATAAACATGTTTGTTGTTTATAGATTTTCAGATTTACCTTTAAAATTATAGATAAAATTCAGTTTTTCTTATTTTTTTTGTCCACTTTTTGATTATTGCTATTTTCGTTTTATATTAAATCGAAATGTAATTAGTGTTTTTTTTTTAATTGTAAATTTTAATTAAAATCAAATAAAAACAATAATCACTCAATCACTTTTTAACACTTAAGTATAAAATTTTAAATGAAAAAATATAAAAATAAAACCATGTGTAATAACGGGTGTGTGAAATAATAAATTGAAACTCATTCATCATTTTGTATATGATCATAATACTTTTTATTTTATTTTTTAAAAGATGATAAAGGGTGTGTTCTTATACCCGTTCTAAAATCGTAAATATATTTGCCACTTATGTCACCGATGTTTATTTAAGATGAGGGTGAAATATATTTTTTAGAATTGCAAATGGTAAAAATACTTAAAGATGACAAAAAAAAACTGTTATGCGTTGCCTAGGTACCACCATTATCATGATGAATCCGCGATATTTAAAAATAAAAAATAAATACCGTAATCCAATATTTGATCAACATAGATAAAACGGATCTGCTGTACTACTTTTTTTTTTATTTAACGTTACTTTAAAGAATTTTTATTTTACGTTTTTTTATGCATTAATGAAAACGACAGAACATAACGATGTAATGTAATGTAATGAAAGGTTGCAGGGATTATTTCTGGATCTCATTTATGTAGATCAAAAGATTAACTTTTTTGTGGTTTGAGTAAACTTTTTTTTATTTCTGTTAGCCTGCCTTTTTCATATAAACTTGTTTTAATTATTAATATTTTTATTATTATAGCACAAGCCCTAATGGGAACTCATCAATTATCTTGAGAAAATTCGCAAAGTGCTATATTTCCAGACTGCTCAAAAAATTTATGAAAAAGACATTTTTAACAAATTCGGGTGTACCACAGGGCTCTATTCTTTTATCCACTTTATTTTTCCTATGCATATATGATTTGTTAAAAGCAACTACAAATCCAATTCATAGTTTCGCTGATGACAGCACTCTCCATGCAACTTATTGCTATTCTATGCAATATACTAAGGTGAGTGGAATGGAAAGAGACACTGTAGAGCGAGAATTTGTGCAGGTTAATAATATTTTTTACAATACCATTTTATCGACCCAATTTTTTTTTATCATATTACTAAAACAATCAATAATCTAACATCTTTTTCAATATTTAATGCCTTGATAAATGAATAATCATACTGTTCAATATTTCTTATATCCTTTCTTCACAGACTCCATTACTTGCATTATGTTTTACACAACACATTCTATAAATGCTTTTAACGCTACAATACATGTAACTTTAAAGTAATTTTGTAGTTTAGAAAAGTAATATTTGATAAAAATATAAATTTCGGGTTATATTCTGATTATGGATATTAGTTCCCGACAAAACGATAAATTCCTGATGTGTTACTTATTACAGTATACCGAAATTGTTTGACTTTTACATAATCGTTATTTTTGTCTGGTAAACATTTGCCAGTAGTTCGTTCTGCAATCCTGATAATGAAATGATGGCTATTAATATTACAATAATTTTGCTAAATAATATTAAATGCACTACATCTGGTTCCTTATAATTAAAAGAAATAAATTAAACCAAAGGTGCTTAAAAAATTATTATATACTATTCTACTAAGAAAAAATGAGCTAACTAAACAGTTTAATTAAAATTAGATTCCCGGGTTACAGTGTGCATTTATAGAAATATTTAAAATAACATTTTGGTTTTTGGTTAAAAACATATTCGCTTAACTGTATTAACTTATTAAAAATATTAATTTTTTACATACAATTGTATGTCATATTTTAAAAAAATCCCAGGCACTTAAGCAAATAATTCAACAACCATCTAATTTTTGACAATTATAATCGATTGATTATATCGTATTATATTATAATCGATCAATTGAATCATTTTAATTTTAATTTAAAATATGCTGTTAATCCTTTATAAAAATTAAAATTTATATCAAACCCTTATAGGTTCACTTGACTCATCAAATTCAAAATGAATTATCTTTTCTTGTTGCCATAAGATAGAAATTGTTGATAATTCGTCCTTTATATTAATTGCTTGACCGTCTGCATTTATTTTTTGAAAGAGTTTTCTATGTAGCAAGAAAATAAATTTTATACAAATGGCAATATGAATGATATAAAAAGATTCAAAATAGTAGTTTAAAAGCAATAATACAAAGATACAAAAGTCATGTGTGTTTTATCGACTTAACTTTTTAAATCAATTGTTCAATATCTTTTAAAATATGATTCTTTCTTGGCATCCAGTTGTCGCGATGCCTTATTTTAAGTCATGCCTCGTAACCATATTAAGACTTAAATTATTGGGGTTTAAACCAAATATACCAAAAGTTAACCCTTTATTTTTAAATGGCCATTAATTCGTATGCCGTATTGTAGTAAAATTAATCATATGATCTTAGTACAGTACACTTCTACATAGCCACAAGGCTATTTATTAAATTAAAACTTTCCAAAGTTATTCTTAACTTTATATCCTATAGACTACATTCTGTTTATTTCAAGAATTTCTTTTAAAGATAAAATTAAAAAATAGAAGACATTTCTTATGTTTAAAAGCTCTTCTTAATAAAAAAAAGAATAAAATAAGCAGTCGGACGTGGCTCTTTATATTTTGCCTTTAGAGTTATTTCATATAATACTCATAGTAAAAAAGGAGTTCTATTTTGGCTGTAAAAATATTTTTTTCATTTCATATAAGCATTTAAATTGCTGCAATGCTTTCGTTATAAATATGTTACAAATGTTACAATAAGGAGGAGGTAAATCGTAAATTGAGAAGAAAATGTGAAATCATATCTTTTTAATATAATAGAACTACTTTAGAAATGATATATTTGCGGTATGTTTAATAAAAAGAGATATTCTGTATAAAAATATTATGAAAATCATCGATTTTTTTATCACTCGTTGTCCCCATGTTGTCATTTATTTTTTCTTTTATTTTGTATTTTGGTTTAATTCTCAATTATTATAAGAGTGAGGTTTTCTCTATATAATTTAACAATTCTGATACATGCAAGAGTGTTATATGGTAAGGAATAAGCAGATAACGATATCAGAATATATATATATATACATATGTATATATGTTTTTTTCCGTTCATCCTTATTTATTTTTGGTACTTTTAAGCTCTTTTTCAGTCAACTTCAAATAATGTTTCTTATGGCTAAATTTATTTTTATTTAATTTTTTTCTCATCGCAAACTAAATCTGTTTTTTACTGTCGACAAAATGGCACGAAATACCCAACGAAAAATATTCATATTAACTTCTTATCGCTTGGCTATCGTTTAAATGTATCATTCTTTATTTCCATTTATTCCTTTTTTTTCTTCTATTTATAAGTATATCAACTTGCTACTGCCTTTTATGACGGGACATCATTTGGTATGGCAGGCGAGGGTTTTTCGATTTAAGACTTATTTTTACTATCTTTAGCATAAACGAATGATTCTATCAGAGAAATGATAAGCAAAATTCGACTCCTGTTATTAAACTAATTTTGACAATAAAATTATTTGATTACGTTATTTAATTATAGTGTAAATAATTAATAAAAACCATTTTCACTATAATTCATATAATATTTTTAAAATTAATTTAACCATCATATATGTAAATAAAATTAATATTTCTATTCTAGCACTAGTAATATGTAGCTAATAAAATTATATGTTTTCATTATACCTCTGACAACAGGACATTTGCTTTGGAAACAACTTCAACAACAAAGAAAGTCATTTTAAGCTGCATTAACCACTAGTCAAATGAAATACAAATAACGCGATATAAAACTACTAAATATATCACTGTTTGTGGCTCTTTAGTTAAAATGACTCTTCACTAAACATTTATTACATTATTTTTCAACCCCTCATCACAACACATTTTAACTATAATATTTTCAATAATAAAAGTTTACAGGCATTTGTGATGTTATAATGAATTTTATGCAATGTCGCGTCATATACACATTATCATCGTTTTTCCAAACTAAACAAAATATCCATCTATTTATTTAAAGCACCTCGCACTCAAACACCCACCTTACTGGCTAACACATTTATTTATTTAGATTATATAATTAGTGAAAATAATTTTTCTCTATTTACATTGAGTATTCCAACCATGTAAATTTTGATGATTTAATTTTAATAATCATTCATAGCTAAATGTCTACAACGAAATACAAATGTTTTTATTTGGTTTATAAACGTGTTGTGTTAAGCATAATCAAATTTTAAAATGTGTACTAAAATTTTTCATAAATAATTTTTACAGTCGCGAAAAATAAAATCTTTTGAATTAGAAACAAATAAATAAATTACTCACATCAAAAATTATAAAGATGTTTTTCTTTTGATATTTGACAAAAGCTTTTATTATAACTTGTGTTTTTTATTTGCCGCTGGTTATCCTATTTTTTAGTTACTCAGTGAAATGAAGATCCAATGCTTTATTATAATCATTTTCAACACCTTAAATAACATCAATAAAATTTAATTTGAAATGTTTATGCAAACGCAGAATATGTGTTAAACCCTTATTTATAAATATATATTCTAGCATAGAATGGTTTTATATTGTTTTATTTTATTTAATTTTTTTTTGTCTTTTAATAAACAATAATTAATACACATAATTGTTAAATATATTAAACAATGTTAAAATGTAATTTAAAAAAGAATAATGCTCCAAGCTAACTTAGTTTTATATATAGATTTTCTTCGTCGCATAATCACAACGTTGATTGTTTCAAAATACATATTATAAAACCAAGAATACAGCAATACGATTATGCAAGCAAGAAATGTAAAATAATTTTATTAAATCCCATTACAAGCGATATCTATTAATTTTGAAATGCAGATTTTCCATTTAAAAAATAGGCCAAAGAAAAAAAGCTTTTCATTAGTGATTCAACGAAATATTTTCTTATCTACATATCATATAGATACTTACATTCATACCACATAAAACGTTAATACTAAAAAATCTTAAGTGGTATAGCATTTTCGTTTATTCCTTCCCGTTCAGCATTAGATTCCATTTTATTTATGTTTTTGGGTCAAACTGACAGACACTATAAATGCATACAGCATATTATACAAAAATGTCGAGATTCGAGGTCATTTCATTTTAGTATTATTATTTATTACAATATTTTGATCACGTCCCTTTTTTATATAAAAATTATTTTAAAACAGTATTCCGTTATTGCTGCAGATATTTTAACATATTTTCGATAAATTTTTTGTACAATCGAAAATAAATTTGAAATACTTAATCCTATTTTATTTCTTAAGATTTTTTTAAATCTAATTTTCATTAATAACTAAAAGTTGACTTAATCTTAATCTGAATAAATTTATTCCAAAAGTTATCATTAGAAACTACATTTGGTTTTTATTAAAATGTGGCATGTTAATAAAAATTATTTTATTGTCGTTTATGTAAGTAATTGGAGAAGGATAATGCAAGTAATATAAAATGGATATAAGAAAACTACATCAATAAACAGATAGATTAACTTGAAAGTAAATAAAACGATAAAGAATAAAGAAGAATATGATAAAACTTTTGAAGAAGATCTATTGTTTCATGTCTACAACTTTATCGTATTTTATCAAGAGATTTGCTATAGATTTTCAGTCATCAAGGGTGACGATGAGGTTATTTTTTGCTTTTATTTCTATTTTTATTTGTTGTTTTCGTCTATTACGTATTCTTATTAACTAAGAGAGAAAAATTTGATATCAACCATAGGAGGGTTTTTTCCAGTAGATAGATTTATTAGTATGACTTCCATCAGCAAAAATTACAAAAAGCCATATTGTTAGGTGGATAAATGTTTTTTGTTCTTGTTATTTTCGTGCATGTGGAAAAAAACGCACAGAATAATATAACCCCTACATCTTTAACTATTATACAACAATTGATACTGCTAATACCATTACCACTATACCGGAAAGAAAAATTCTAACATTGAAAATGAAGTGTTCTAGCTGCCTTTATAAATGGTTATATAAGCTCGTGCTTGTTTTAAAAATAAAGAAAAACAGTAGAATTTCTTATTATCTTCCGGTGTTTTACTTTTCGTTGTTTTTGCGATTTTTCTTATTTGAGTTAAATAATGACATAGCACTAGTGACAAAAGAGATTTACGAAATGCACAAAAAATAATAGATAATACCAAATCTATACCATTTTGGCAATTTTGCTGACTTTAATTAAAGTCATTACTTGGATTTTCTTAGACCTTTACTGCATATTATCATGGCTGAGGTCGCGTCATCTCATGTCAATTTGTATTATGGAATAGCCCACATTTGATTTTTCTTAATTTACTCAAAGAAAATGTATTAGACGAAACACAATACTTTTTCGTCATTTATATTATGCCATTTCTTTACAAGCATCGGAATAAACAAATTTAAATATTAATTCTCTAAAACACTACATATGCTACAAACATTATTCTTAACACATAAAACAAATTAAAAATAACAATAAAGAAATATAAGCAAAAATAATTTATTTTCACATCTAAACTATAAAAAAAGTAAACTTTAGTTTATTTTCGCAGCACCCAGAAACTTGGCTAATGATCAAAATGTTAACTGTACTGAAAAAAAAGCTTAACGAAAATACGACTCAACTCAATCGAAATAACACTATTTTTTAGTTCAAAAGCATTGTCACAAAATTGTTTTCTGGGTTGGTATTTTCCAACATTGTAAACAGGCGAAATTAAAAGCAAAATAAAGTTTTCGGAGACAACAAACAAATTTCTAAATTAAGTTTGTTTATACGAAAAACCATTTTTAATTTGATCAATTTAATTTACTACTTGTATTACCATCCAGTTCAGGTTTTGCATTTAATTTTTTTGCTTTTATCTTATGTTGTTACATTTTACATTACGTTTGGTATTTACTTTGACGTCAATTGCACAACAATCATCATCACACTACGCACAGCAAATACTGTAATTTAATTAAAAATTTATTAGATTTGTCTTTGGCATACATTGATACGGATCGTGGCATTTATACGATAAAGCATAAGAATCACTTAATATCATAAAGCATATACAAGTGTTCATTTTCATATTATCACTAATACCTATTGTTAAAATATGATAATTTATAATTATTTTATTTTTTTCCTAATAAAATATTTAGAGAAAAAGTGAGTTTGGCAAAAATAAATAATTTAATAAAAAACTTTTTTCCTTAGAAAATTATAGATAATTGTAAAAGTTGCTTATAAAAAAAAAGCCCGAACGTGATTCCAAAAATAGTATTATTATTTAAAATTTTCCTAATTATTCAGAAAGCGTAACTAAGTAAGTTTTATTCTCGGTAATTATTTTTTGGTGTTATTTTTATATTATTATTTAGAATTATCTATCGCAAATTGTGTTTCTTGGTTAATTATAGATTTTATATGCTAACCGTAACACTAAAAATCTTCTGGAATATTTTTTTCGTTCCCTTTTTTTCCCTTTGAGGTAGCTTAGGTATTTACAAGATGTGTCCAAACCGACGGCATAATGATATTGAATATTGTAAAATATGGCGTGATATTATTAGTAATTAAATAATTTAAAGAAAAATCTCTAAAACAACCAAAATACTACACTCATACAATCAATTTAATCGATTATAAAATAATTTTTATGTAAAAATAAATTTTTTAAAAGCATTGGTACGATGAAAGGCACCTAACAGAATTAGTAAACAAAACGAAGGCCATGTTTTAAAACTAATTTTAATTTAATTGCCCATTAAAACCGTCATTTTAAATTGTCTTAAAATTAGCCAAAAGGGGCCGAAATGGTAAAAATATTGTGGAACGAAACGAAACGGAAAAAAAAAATAGAATAGAAAGATAATATTTTGTAGCTCTTAATTAAAAACACACAAAATATAAAGAAAACAACAATAACTGTATTGACAGAAAAATAGTAAACAATCGTTGGTTAGCTATATAAAAAGCAAGGAATGAGTGAATGAATATTATAGACGAGACCCTATTAAATATAAAAGAAATAAAAAATATATTTGATTACACACAATTTATGTCAACATCGTGCTCTCATTTCGTTTTAAAGAATAATAAAAGTGAAATAAATTTTAAAGTTATGTGGGATGATGTTAAAATAAACAGAGCGAATCCATTCACCTCCTCCTAAGCTCTTATTTACGAGACACTCAATTGCCCTTCAGGCGACTGTCGTCCACAACTCAATATAATCACATAGAAACCTAAAAGATACTGCATTTGTTGTTAAGTCTGCTTAATAATAAAAAAAAAATAATAATAATAATAAAGCTAAAAATCGCAATAGTAAAACATTAGCAAAAAAAAAATGTAAATTTTTATCAATATATAATTCAATTTCCTATATTAAAACTACTAACATAATTGAAAATATATGACATAACATTAGCCAAAGCGATAAACATTTTAGTAGTCTACATTTTTTGATAATAAAATTATTTTTATTTGAATAAATAATTAAAATAATCGTATATTATTCTTATCAATCTTTATAGGCATTGTATGCGATATATATTATTCAAAGATACTCGATGGGGCAGAAATGAAGAGATTAGCTGTCACAGATCAAGTAAATTTTAAAACCGTGGAAAAACAAGAATTAAGTGTGATAAATGAAAATTCTGAAAAAATTGGTACATTCGATTTGGTGACCAGAGCTGACTATCCATACGATGAAGATAGTGTGGACATTAATACAAAAGATGAATCAACAGTTCCAAGCAATGTTATATTTAAAAATAATAATATCGACCATTTATTAGCTTTAAGCACTAACAAAAATCTTCGTCATCATTATCAACATGAACATGAACAAGTACCACACCATCAAAATGAGCTAGATAATATACATTATAAGTATAACGATCAAAAACAACAGAAACAGCCAACAAAAGATGAATTAAAATTCCAACCTCAAAATGAATATAGTGATTTAATATTTGAAAATGAAACACCAATATTATCTGTTAAAAATAGTTTAAGTGATTTAAGTTTAAGTGTGACTCAATCACAAAAAAGTGATAATAATAATAATAATAATAATAATAATAATAATAATAATAATAATAATAATAATAATAATAATAATAATAATAATAATAATAATAATAATAATAATAATAATAATAATAATAATAATAATAAAAATTATAATAAAATTAATAGTAATGGTAAATATGATATTTTGAAAAATCAAAACAACAACGATGATAGTATTTCTAAAAATTATAACGTTAAAAATGATAACAACTTAGATAAAAAGAATCTATTCAATATCAATGATTATAATCGTAATGAAAAAACTTTAAAAAAGAAAATTGGCACTGATGGCATACCTTTCGGTGTTTATAAAAAAAGGGAAAATTACGAACAAAATTACTTACATGACGAAAAGAATACTACGCCGAAAGATATCTATAAAATTAATTACACAAATATAAAAACAAAGAGATTAAAACGGTCTTTATCATCGACGGTAGCTCTTTCTCTTCCATCTAAGTCACTCGAAGATGACAGAGAAATTAAACATAAATCGTCCACAGCAGCAACAATATCGCCAAATACTAAATCAAACAAAGACGGAGCATCAAGTACCTCGACGGTCAAGCAATTCCCAATACCACCGTTAGAAAAATCCACATTAAGTACTATGGTTGCCATTAAGCAACATCAACAAACAAATGTTCAGCAAAAAAATAGCAAAGAAATGACACATCCAAGTGGACTAAAAACAGACGGGCTTAAACATGATGTCAGTGATTTAAAAATAGAAACCAAATACAAGACTTTCTCAGATTCCAATAACGAACAACCACAAACTGTAGCTAGTGATAAAATGAACCTAAAGTTGAACACAAATACGAACCCCGAAACAAAACTGGCGAATAAAAATAAAAATTCAGGACTTAGTAGGGAAGTGTCAGTTGAAACTAGTGTTAACAGCAAAAAAAATAATACCAAAAAAAATCGAGAAGAAGCATCTGCGATGAAAAAAAGCAATTTGCAGAACACACCGAGCCAAATGCCACCTCCTCCTATAATAACTGATCCAAATGAAGGTGACCAAATTATAATTATAAGCGAGGACGGCGAAACGGATGCAATTGCTTTAAAAGAAGATTTGGCGGATAGCCGAAACATAGATGAATTTCTGAGTGATGAACCAAAAACTCTTCCATTAAGACCTATTATACGTGGGTCTTATGGGGATGACAACCAAGGGGATTTTACCATCGAATACGCAGAGCAGCATTCATCTGTAAAATTGAACTGTGAAGTCGACATGGATATTATGACAAGTATTTGGTTCAAAGACGCACAGGTAATTAAATTATTTTTTATTTTTAAACAAAATCCTCTACAATTAAGGTTGTACGTGTTATATACATAGTATATACCTTTAAAATTAAAACGAAGAGCAAAGATATTTTTAACACAATGAAATAAAAACTTTTACCATGGTCTTTTTATAGCATTTTCTATAAGCTCACAATGATTCCAAATAAATTTAACAATATATATAAAAATAAAATCCGTCTGTTTTCATTTCACTTTTTACCTTTACGATTTTCCTATTTTTATTACAAATGTTTAATTATATTTGATGATTCTTTAAATGAAAACATTTTCCACGAATGGCATGTCGTCTCATTGCTTATGCCTTGTGTAATGAATCAATTTATATTATACATAAAAATAAAATTTAAATCAAATAAATTATTTTCTGTATATAAGTACTAAACTGTAATAATACGATTTAAATTAAAATAACACAAATGAGATTTTTTTCTAGATGGATAATATTAAAAATTTTAATTTTATTTTCAAAGTGGTTTGACGGCTGCTCAACAATTTTATTGCATAAATTTTTATTAATAATTTAATTTTAAATTTATCAAAAGAAATTCAAATATTAGTACATATACTTATTTAAAAACTGAAAACAATAGTTTAGGTAATTATATGTTTATTTAATTTTAGCCAATTCATTTAACGGATCGTAATGCCAGACCTACAGATAATCGTTTTATTCGTGAAACACGAGGTGGCTTGACCATTACAAATGTTATGTTAGAAGATGATGGTAAATGGCAATGCGAAGCTGAAAACGCCCGAGGTTACGTTGAAAATGGCAGACCTGTGAAACTAATTGTTTTAGGTAAGCTTACTTTATATTAAAATGTTGGTAATACAATTTTTGGATGTAGAGTGTATTTAGTAAATGTATTTATTTATTTTAATTGAAAATGCAGTTTGATCTTAGTAATTCAATTACGATGATAAATTTAAATTAACTTAGACAAATCATAAAATTCTTTTGAGAAGCAGAACAAAATATAGAACGTTACAGATCTTTGATAAAGAAAAAGAAAAATTTATCTAAGTTTTAGATAAAGCATCAACAATAGAACAAATAACTTTAAAATTGTAACTTGATATCTTATGGCAAAAGTTTACTGAGGTTTTACTTTTTCTCGTTCTCTTTTAACTTAATTATTTTTAAGATGTGAGTACGTCGCTTATATTATTTGTTACAGAACATGAAAATGAAAAAAAAAACGATACAGTCATTTTATACTGCTCGCTTTTATCTGTTTATATTTTTCAAATATATACATGTTTCGATAAATGTATATAACCAGAAAAATATATATTTTTTTGTAGCACTGTGTAATGTTTAATGTTCAACGAAAATAAAACACATAAATATATGGAAAAAAGTATCTTTGTAATTTGATAACAAACTTTGCAATAGTCGTATACTTTATAGCAAAAACAAAAATATAGTTTTAAGATATTGTAAAAAAAAAGAAAAGATATAGACAAAAAAAAATAACTGGTACGAAGACTTAAGACGACATTGAATAACACAAAAAATAGACGATAAAGTACAAAAGAGGGGATGGTGGTTAGGATAAAAAGACAAAAACTTTGCAAAACTTAACTGAAATTCAATAAAAAAAACAAGCATCGCTTTTCTATCTTTTTTTATCTATTTTTAAGTTTTGTTTCCCACCATGTTCAATTTGACATAGCAACATAGCAAAGAACTATAGAGGAATATCTTTCGCTACGAATAAATTGAGCGATACTGATCTTTTACATTTGTTTCAAATTGTATATCTATTTAAGAGACGAACAAAATATAACAACCATCTAACAATCCAAGAAAAGAATCCGTATCTCAATATAAATACTTTTTTAAGAAATTTTGGGAACTTTAAAAAAATTATTTTCTTTGATGAAAGTCTTGTACATCATTGGCTCATAAGTGTATGTAAAAAAAAAGGTAAAATGACCGTAAACAATTTTTATTATTGTACAGAAAACATATGTTACACCCACTATTCAAATTCAATGTTTGGTAATTATATTTTCCTCGTTCATTATAATAACAAAAAGAAACTGTCAACTTGTATTTAACCGCCAAATATTTCAAACAAGCTACAAATCTTTGATAAAATAAAATATCACCGAAATATTAAACAAAGGCAAATTATCAAACCAATGACACAATAGTTAATGAAGGTCTTCCTTTTAATATGTCTTCATTTGAAAGCTTCGTTTATATCCATTAATTTTTTTTTTGGCTGTCGACAATCCTGCTGATTAAATACGAATTCACATAAATTAGAGTCGTACATTCGTTCAACATTGATATAAAATAAATATACAAAATTGTAAGAAAGGATGATAGAAATCAAACATTAAATAAAATTTATATATTTTTTTACCTTCTATTTGTTAAACATGACAATTGTTCAAAATTTAATTATATAGTAAAAAAAATAAACTGCTTAATGGTAGTAAAACTATTGATTTCGTTTTAGTAGGGTAGAGGTTCCGTTTCAAAAAATCAATAAATCGCTCAATAATTTTTTTATTTAGTTATTTATCTCAACATTCACAAATAAAAATTTAATTTTTTATTTTTAAATACGTCCTATTAAATATATTACTCAAAAAGTATAATAACAACAGAGACAATATTATGAAGGATTTTTTTATTACTACATACTGTCATATTGACTAAGCAGACATCTAAGAAGCGAAACGAATAAAAGAGACGCTGAATGGTACATAAAACAAAGTAAGAAATAAAAATTTGTACGATAAAACTTTTGCTGTTACAAAATCAAATTTATCAAAAAACTTTTACGCTGTCGTTTGTAACGACTTGGAGGAAAAAGTATGTTGGGTATCAAAAATATTTTTTTTCCACGGATTCCTAATTTTACTCAAAATATTTGTTATGATAATATATATATGCTATTTAACTTCGTATGATCGTTTCTCATTCACTTTGTCACCATTTTTTGCACATGATATACTTTCCATAAATGCCACCAAAAGAAAATAGCCCAACCATGAAAACTTTACTATCATGGACGTGAAATTTTAATTTTTATAAGCTTTTTTATGATCAGAATTGATATTTATTTTAATTCTTTTAGATAATTTAACAGATTACAAAAAAAATAACTTTGATTTTTATCAAATATTTAGTTTAAGTTTCTTCAATATATAAAAAAAAGATTTATTATAATGACGGCAAAGTATTTAATTTATTTTTATTTGTTAAATAAAAATTATTTTTTGTGATTATCATTATTACTTTTCTCTTTCGTTCGCCTTTTTAACTTTCGAAAAATTAAGTCTTTCTTGTAATAAAAGTAATTTTTACCTTTAATTTTTATTTATAGAAAAGATTACATGAAGTTAACATAAATATAATTTACGGTTATCTTAAAAATTTCTTAAATTTTATTTTTTATCTCGATGGAATCTTTTTTGTAATTTAGCTCGGTTTTTTATGGCAATGCGTAAAATTTGGATTTTATTTCAAAAATATTTAATGATTGATAAAAAATACATATTTATACGTGAAAGATTTTAGTTGGTCGCCAATTTTCCAATTTTCAAATTAAAATTTCAGATTTTAAACTTTTAACACAAAGTGTCGTAAGTAGTGAAAAATTCATAAAGTAGATTGAAGATTAACATGATGATAAGCCTAATAATATCGTTAAAAATATATATATGTTAAAACAACGACAAGACAAAGTTGCATTAATAATTAATTTTATTTGCTTGCACCTTTGCATATTTTATGTTTTTCCGAATTTGAAAGAACCCACACCTTTTGCCAGGCAACCAAAAAGTTTAGTTTAACAAAATTCTTGAAGCGATTATTTTGCACGAAAAGAAGATTTTTTTTTTTCAGAAGTGTGGCAAATAGAATTCGTGCTGAAGTTTTCTTTTCTTTAATAACAAAAAATATTTCCTTGTATGCTAAGGCACATTTATTTATTAAACACGTTTGGTTAATCTTGGGAATGTTGCAAAAAGTAATTTAAGACATAACGAAATTTTACTTCTACTTCGACTTAGTTAGCTCAAGTGGTTAATTCCTGCTTAGAATGAATAGAATGAGAAAAACAATTAATTAACTCGATTTGAAAATTAACAAAAAAGGATGCTGTTATTATTTTTTTCTTTATCGTAAATTTAAAAATAGCAGCAAAGTGGTTTTGTTATTATAAGCTATTTTTCTATGCCGCAAAATATATACACAAAATATACAGAACTCTACTGAGCTTTTAATAAATTTCATTAAATATTTTTCTCATTCCACATTGTCTTTAAATTCAAATAAAAAAGCTCGACGACAATTTCAACCAAATGTAAAACACATTTTCGTTTGTCAATCGATAATTTTATCTTCTTATACCGCAATTTTATTAATTATTGTCAGATTTGCTTGGTTAACACAATTGTTTTTCTTCGCACGTGTTAAAAAATTGTTTGTTAAATATTGAAAACCGACATAAAACAGTATAAAGTACTTTAAGTCAATATAAAATTAGAACATCGACAAACTTTTTAACAGCATTGTCCTTGACTATTCTCAATTCTGACAACAATATTATTTGTAAACTAAAAATGTTTCAACAGGAAATGTTTATGTGTAATTCGACATGTCTTTTTTGCAGATTTTTACTTATTTTTTTTTCCTCGCTACATAACAAGCACTAGTCAGCATTTATGTTTATCTATTTTTTTATCACTTTGTTAATATTAATAGAAAAAAATATATCAGAACATAACAGTTGGACGGGACAAGCTAGACAGACAGAAACATGTGTACTGTTTGATATTTGTTTTTAAATCCTTACTTTTTACAAACAAAAAATCGATTTGTTATTATTGCTAAATCAAAAATAATATATCAGTATCATGTTTAAAGCCTAAAAACATTTTAAACTTTAATTCCAGTTTGTTTTTTATGTTTAAAAATATATTTAACCAAATTTTTATTAGACAAAAATATATACAACTAAATATTTAATGATGTGGAATTTATAAAACTAAACGACGATGCTAAAAGATATCGCAAAATTGCTGTTTTATTATATTACGTTATTTTATTTATCTTTTCTGCACTATTCCTTTTTTTATATATTTATTTAATGTATTTTTAAAAACCGTTTATTCTATTTTATTATTACAAAAAACAGCATAAAACTCTTTGTGCAAAATATTATTATATATAATTTTACAATCAAATAGAAAACATATGTTTTGTATATTATCTGTTGCGAAATAATCAATCATTAAGGCGAAGAAAATAAAATAATATTTGTATTGGTAACAAACAAAATAACTCTATTAAGATTATTTATCTAAAAGACTTAAATTTTTTATTGTACATTATAAATAAATAATTAAAATAAATTGCAAATTGTTATAATGTTGCTTTTTAGACAAATTATTTTTTCATTCAAATTCACTATAATACAGAAATATAGAAATTCCCAATTGTACAAATGTTCCCCTTTTACCAAAAACTTTCAATAATGAAATTTCAAAAGAGTCTTTACAAAACAGAAATGTTTAGAGTACTCAAAATTTAATTATAAAATTTTATTTACATTTGCTTTAACATTTTTATTTTACATTTCAATTAAATTTTTTTATTTTATTGATTTAATTTTTGCACAAGTACAACAATAAATTTTAACTTCTATAAAGAAACAATTAACAATTTTAATTAAAGACGCATTTATACTCGCAGAAGCTTCTAATTCAATAAAATAACAAATTAATAAATAAAAATAATTTAATTGAACAAGGAGATAATAAATTGTTGCTTTTCTATTAACTTTATTATATTTAACTAGAAAATAACAAAAAAAAAAAATAATACAAATAAGAAAAGAAAATCATTCAAGTTGTTATTCTTTTGTGTTTAGTAATTTTTTTTTTAAAAAGAAAATATTAATAAAACTAGCAGAGCTAACAAGTGCTGTATGGAACAAATATTTTGAATTAAGAAAATAAAATATAATTTGTATATATTTAGTAATAATAAGCAATATTTAAGCCACTGTCAGTGTGCACAATAGAAGTTGTTGCAATTTTATTTGAAAAAAAAAAAAAAGAAAATTAAATAGAAGCAAAATAGAATGTTGAAGTATATATAGCTGTTGTTTCGAAAAATTAATAACACTTGAGTAAACGTAATTAATTTGCAGTACAATACATTTTACAATTCGCTTGAGTAGTTTTAACAATTATACATTATCCTATGATTTTTCTACATTGTTATTCTTTTTAACTAAATTATTGCCATTTTCCTATATTACGTTTATATGGCATCGTCGTCTACATTGCTTTTGTTTTCCAAATTTTATTTATATAATAATAATAAATATAAACCTATTGTTTCAAATAAAGAAAATCATTTAAGGAAGAATGACAATGGAAAAAACTGGAAAAATTATTACTTCAATAATTGCGTTTTAGCCGCTTTTTGTAGTTTTATTTCTTCTACCTTTTTACTCTTTTCGCTATTTCTCAATTTCATTTTATTTTTTCACTACATATAAATTCATTTTAAAAATAAAAACATAAATTAAAAACTTGTGTATTAAAATTTTTAATAATATTTAATTTAGTTAGTATATATTTCAAATAAACTATTCTTTAAATTAGTTTTATTTTTTAAATTGATTTTTCTTATCTTCCGTCAATTATTAAGAATATAAACAATCCATTTGTAAATTAAATTCGATGCAAATTGAATTTTTAATAAGAAAAATAAACAATAAATGTTAGTTTAACAAATTAAAAAATAGAAAAAAAATTATAATTAAAGAATAAACGGAAGAAAAGGGAAGCGATTTACAATGTAAATAAAAATTGAAAAACAAAATATAGTTAGTTAGTTAACCACACTATGGTGTTAAACTGTTGTGAATAATGTTAACAATCTTTAAAAAAAGAGTCTGCTACAATTACTATGCTTTGAAATTATACAATTAACTGTATTTTATTTATTCTATATTAAAACATTTTTCATTTATTTTCTTTGAATTCCATAAAATTGTATAGACCGCCCTAAACCACCGTATTTACTGATTGATTCACGTAGACTTGATGCTGGAAATATTTTTGTACCTGTTAAAGAGAACTCTGAATTAAGTTTAGCGTGTGTAAGTGAAGGTGGTAACCCGAAACCAACATTAACATGGGAAGTATTACTCAGCCCAGGTGTTGATCGTCATACTCAAAATGTAGCAGCTAAGGTCCTTGAATTACAAGAGGTGAAAAATGATAAGGTAAAATTGGAATATTTCCTTTCTTTTGCTATGTAAATCGTAATTTTATTAAAACTAAATATTAACCTTTTCTTTATTTTTATGTTTATTTATATATTTTTTGTCGTATAAATAGGACAAAGAACCGTATAAAATAAATAGTGGAGCAATATCCGAAGCTAAGCTTCCTGCTGTTTATCGTGCACATCACAATGCTCGTATATTGTGTGTTATGGAACACCCAACATTAAAAATGAGACAAAATGCTTCACTACTATTAGATGTCCAATGTAAGTATTAAAGTATTTAACTTAACCAAATATAAATCCTTTGAAACTAAACAATGAAACGTAATGAATCTTGCTTAGCATCAAATTATAACAGCTTCACTTTATCTATTTTTTAACGTTGTTTTCGGGTTTCTTTTTTCTCGTTTTATTTTATTTCGTTTATTTACTAACACAATCAGCACAGCAGGCGAATTGGCATTAAATTGGAGTATGCTATGTTGCTTAAGAATTTTATACGTACTTTTAGACAAAAAATAAACAAAAAATGAGGAGGTAAGAAAAAATGTTTACGAAACTAAATCGACTTTTGCTATTAGCTGAAGATGAACCCTTGCGGACTTGAAAAATTATTTGGTTTTTATTGGTTGAAAAAAAAACCTTTCAATTTATTTTTTAATTTTATGCATATAAAATTTTATCTATTTACAACAATTTAATACGAAGATGTGAAAACCAAATATAAATAAAACCGAATAAAGTAAATTAAACATGGGTTTTATTTTATTTTTTCTTCCTTCATATGTTATACAAAATTACTCGATGTAACCATTTTATAAACATCATTGAATAGAATACAATTTGAAAAAAATATTTTCTTTGAAAAGTATTTTTGAAAAGTAACTAAATTACGTTCATCACTGAGTATTTCAGAAAAAAAAAATATAAGAGACAAAATAACAAGAATATAATAATCTTAATAATAAAAAAAAAAGAAAGTAAAATATACAGAAAGAGAAAAACTTTGACAAAATTGCTGAAGGCATGTGGTTCTAAGCTTTTCTCATTCCACACTTACTTTATTTGCTTAAATTCAAGTTTAGAATCATATGACGATTGATTTCACTACCCACCCATGACTCACATAATTTTATTTCAATCATTTTTGTTTTAATTTTTTAAAATTAGTTATTATTTTAATGTGTAAAATGTTTTCAATAAAGCAAGGATTTATTATATATTATAATAAGCGTAATGCTGGTTAACGATAATGTTATTTTTTTCTAAATGAATTCCATATCCCAATTACTTCTTGTTTTTTTTTTTATTAACATAAAATCTAATTAATTACGTAAATTAGATTTGAGAAAATTCAAAGATTATTTAATGGAATAAAAAATAAATTGGAATAAAATTTTCTAGATAAACTTCATTATGAATCTAGTGAGGTTTAATAATTAGTGGCACAGCACAAATAACAAAAAATACGTCATCCGGTATAGAAAATATAAAATGTAATCAATAGAAAATTATTTTATGATTTTATGAATACTTGTTTAAGTACAGAAAACAAAACGAGAAGACAAATGTAGAAAATTCAATCAATATTTATTATTCGATAAATATAACCCAAAACAGAAGGGAAAAGGTTATACGGGTATATATTTACTCGTATATCGTAGAATTACTGTACCCTTTCTGAGTTTCAATTATACAAATTAGCCCCTGCTACGAATTTTTCGTACAAATGCTGTC
Organism: Ptychoptera contaminata; assembly: GCA_963942525.1. Classification (NCBI taxonomy): domain Eukaryota; kingdom Metazoa; phylum Arthropoda; class Insecta; order Diptera; family Ptychopteridae; genus Ptychoptera; species Ptychoptera contaminata. The sequence continues at coordinate 51,502,867 of OZ012636.1, forward strand.
AATCATTTATTTAATAAATCAAATAACTTTTGTAGATACACCATCATTTGCAATATCAAGGACTCCTGGATTCGGTTATCCCCTTCGAGAAGGTATTGAAGTATCCTTGAAATGCGATGTAGATTCAAATCCACCTAGTACCCCAGTCTGGCAGAAAGACGATGGAGATCCACCAGTAAGTATTTTTACAAATAAAACACCATTTACCAAAATGAATAATAAATTTAAATTAAAATTATTTTCTACAGGTGCCACAAACTGGTGATGGCTTTCTTAATTTTACATCTATACGTCGAGAACACTCTGGGTGGTATAAATGTACGTCGCGTCATCTTAACTACCAATATTCCAGTATTGGTTACTATCTCAGTATAAGATGTGAGTAAAAATTATTACGTTTATTAAAATTGAATTAAATTATCTATATTGTCAAATGTCAATGCAATTGTTAAAATATAAATTGAAATGTGTAAGTCCTGCACTATAATTGACTGAAATTGAATTGAAATTATATATTTCAAAAAAAAAAACTGCAAGGAAACGCCTCTTAAATTTCTCAAAAAAAAAAAAAAATAATAATAACATTTTTGCTGATCAATCAGCCATTCAATTGTAAAAAAGGAGCGAAACAAAGCAGCATATAAATTTGTCGTCGCAGATTTTTATAAATTATTTCTCAATATTGTTCTTTCTTTCATTTAAGAATATAAATATGATATAAAATTCTCTACACTTCTATTTACAATTCTTTATAAATCACCCCTTGGCATTTTCGCTTACTCAACGATGTTATTCGTTATAAAAATGCATAGCGTGTTAAGGCAAAAAATATTATAAATGAAATTATACCGCTTCTCCTTATGCATTTTTTATTACTATTACTTTGAAAAGATTAAAAAATTCATCAAACAATAAACAACAAAATTAGATCATATTTTATGCCTTTGTATGACATTCATATGACATCAAAATAAATTATAAATTTAAATCTTATCACATTACATTTATCTATATAAATAGAACAATGAGAGAAAATCATTTCTTGCGATAAGTATGTTAATTATGGTATGGCTTCATGCGTGTAAGATGATTATTAGAAAATTGTTTCAATAAAGCATAAAAATGCATCGTAAACGAGAGATATCTTAAAAGCTTTTAAAACACAATAGTATTTATGTGGGTTGTTAAAGCTCAGAGTAATAATTTAAAAAGCATCAACACGAACTTTAATGCAATCTAAATGTTTGAGCAGTAATTTTAAAATATTAAATTTTTGCACTGGAGTAGTTTTTCTCTGGCAAAGTTTTCTAGAAAAATAATTTAAAATAAGAAAATGTTTATTATAAATAAAAATTTCATTTGCACTTTGCATGTTCAAATAAAAATCGTAAATACAGCTTTGGTATAAAATTTATTCATATAGATGATTCGGTTGATGTTACTTCGGAACCAATTGAACAAGATACTCCATTAGCGGCATCGCATAATCCTTACAAAGCAGGCAATGGAAATGGTATAGGGCAACTAGAGGTGCAACTTGGGGGTGCTGTCACACTTCAATGTCCCCAAGGTAAGTTAATTTAAACATTTTGATAGTTATGGCAATATGAAGAACAAAGCAATAATCATAATAGAAAATTGTATTGTATTGCATTGTTTGTATTTTTCATTCATTTAAATAAATAACTAGGAAAGAGATTGAAAAATTTCACTTTATTTTTACAGCCTCTTATCAACTGTTTCTTTTCTTTTATTATAAATTTTTATATTTACAATCGAATCAACTGCTATAACCGATTTCATTATTTATTGCTAACGCCCTTGTTATTTTCTCATTTTGATTATTTTTATTAACATTAAAACAGGCTCCCTTGGCTGTTGGTCCCATCTGGATCCAATAAGTGCACGTCTAAAAGGTTTAGGAGTTGGTTTATCGACCCCAACGGGACAGTTTTCGCTTAAGGATGTAGTTTACCAGGATGCTGGTACATATAAATGTATTGGACAGAGTGCAACTAATCGAAAAAAACTTGAAGTCTTACAGATGGTTTCAGTTGCGGTTAAAGGTAAGGCAGTCAAACCTTATATTTGATTTTTATTTTAATGATTATCTCGGTATTTTGATTTTATTACTTTTGAATTCGTGTACCTCATTTAACTCTTATTATTTGTCTCTGATTTTCGTATAAAAAAAGTGCTAAAGTAGGAAGAACAAAATTCCATAACAAATATAAAAAGAGATTTGATCCCTGAAAGTGGGACTAATACATTGTAATAATTTCAAAATATTTTTACAAAATTTTCACAAAATACTTTACCATAATAATCAATTTTGAATTTTATTTTTCGCTATAATGTATATTTTTTCGTAAATTCATTTTATTTTATTTCTCATTTTGTTACTAGGAAATTATTGAATTTTCATGGAAATTTAATTGAATACGATAAGAAATGGTATAAAAAATCGATTAACTTTAAACATTTTCATACAATTTCTTTACTTTTGTCAGGACTATTTTCATATAAATATAAAAGCTGATTATTGTTAAAAAAAAGAAAAATAAAATAGGAAAAAAAAATACAATTTAGACACAATCGACATCTGGTGGCTTAGAAAAGTATAATAGCAATTTTAACAATAAGATAAAATGTTTCTCTAGAAGATCTATGTTTATTCGTTAAATATATTTATACAAAACACCGCCGAGTATGATAACAACAAACATCAGTTCGATTTATTTTGTATTCACGCGACACAACACAGCCCCAAAAAGTATGGTAAAAACGATACGAAAAAAAGAAGAGGCGTTGTGCTGTGGTACAAATTTTTTTTTTTATTAAATATTTTTCAATATATGTGTGTTGCGTTCGCAAAAGTTTTTTACATTTAAACCATAACCCTAAAAATATCGGTTGTTATCGTAATTTACAATCATCGAACCCTCACTTACTTTCTTCAATTTTCTATGGTAAACGTAACAACAGCCTGCATGTATAACACATCTGAATATAATTGTAAGACAATTTTGTTTGCTAACAATATATCTTTTTATTTATTTATTTATTTATATAATTAAATCTAATAAATTCAATATTCAATTTATTTATTTACTTTTCTTAGACAACAAGAAATAAAAAAAAATTCATTTTAACATAAAATTTCCATCACGTGACTGTGGTGGAATTTTTGATTGAATCTTCCTTCTTTAACGTTTCATTTCAGGAATTCATTTTAAAAAACAATGTTTTTCGTATAATTGTCTTCTTTAAAGTTAATATAATAATGAAACAGAAATATAGCATAGATAAAGGAAAAAAAATAACGAGATAAACGTAAATTGTTGACATAATCATTGTGCAACTGAAAAAGTTATCAGATTTTATTTAAGAATAAGGCGTAAAAGTTATAAAACAGCGAAAAGATAAAAACTGAAATTAAAAAATAAATAGAGAAGAAACGAGAAAAAAAAACGTAATAAAATGACATTTTAATGTCGCAGTGAAAAATTTTCTATATAAACACAAATTTTTCATCTACTAAGGAATTTTAAGTGTTTTCAATATTGCTTTCCATAAGCTAAATTTAATAGAAGAGAAGGCTCAAATAAAATAAAAGATAGACAATAAAAAAGATAAAAATTCATTGATTTTCACATTGACTAATCAATTCCACCCACTTTCACTCAACAACAACAGCACCACCAACATAAACATTGTAGAGTTTCTTGTGTTTTCTGTTGTTTCACACAAACAGGCGGCATTGTTGATTTATTTTCAACATAGAATTAAAGGCATCTTGGTTTTACTTTTATAAATAATATTTATTTGTATAAAATGTGAACATAACATAGGTTAACATCCTTAAAAATAAAATAATATAAAAGAGGATGAAAATTTACATATCGATTATCGAATATAAGTATAATTAATAAATATTATCAAGAATAAAAATACTAAATAGAAGTTATGTAGATTGTTGTTCGTATATGTGAAATAAAGAAAAAATAAGTATTTGATATTATTAACATAAAAAAAAAAAACTTTTCAAACCCTGACATGACATAATATTTCGCAAGTATCTTCTTTTATCATCATTTACCGCATACATTTTATCGCTTCATCCTGCATAAAATAAATAAATAAATGTAGATAACGAGCGAAAAATAGAATTAACTCAAGTGTCCAATGCAGATTGGAATTTTATTGAATTTAATAAAAGAAAACTAATCGTTAAAAACTTTTTTTTTATTGATTCTCGTGAATATAAACGATCAAAATTACTTTAAATACATTAAAATAAAAAAATTATTGATCGTTTCAATGCGAAAATTTGTTCATATTAAAAATGTTCCTTACAAATATGACGACAGTTTTTAATAAATTCCTATTTTTTTGCATTTATTAATTTTATTTTCATTAATGCATATATTATTTTATGTTAAATAAGAATTTCTTCAAATTAATTATTTTTGAAAGGTTATTATCAGAAAAGAGTGTTAGTGTAAATATTCTATTAAAACCAAACAAACTACCGGATAGTTTAATTCGTCTGTTTTTTTCTTCTTCTCAAATCATAATTGTAAATAACCTTATTTTATAAATAGATTTGTGCTAATTTTGTTACTTTTTCAATGTTTTGGCAAACCACAATGGAATTAAGTAGGAATTTATAACAAACCTTACATAGGTTATACCTCTGATAATGATTTAAAATAAATAAATATGAAACCATCGAAAGCAAAAATTATCTTTATATATTTTCATTTTGATATTGGCTTTTCGCGCTAATATCGCTTAAAATCTATGTTTGCGATAACAAGTAAATGAAATAAAAGCCAATACTTGTTCAGAAGAAATGTGTGTCGTTAGCTTTAAGAATATATTTTTAGCTTACGTTATATTTTTGCACAATTAAATGTAAGTGATGCAAGTAAAAAGAAAGCATAGTCATTAGCCAAGCACGCTACAAACAATTCAGCGATTGTATAAATTCTTTAAGAGATAACTCTAAATGTAAGTGAGCTTTTCTAGTCTAGTTTGTTGATTCGTATAAATGTCTGACGATGGATATAGCTATATAGTGCGGTGTAATAAAATTATGTTTCTTAACTTGATGAAATTCAATCCAATCATCCATAAGATTTTATTTTTAAGAAATTTTTCGTTACCACAATAAATAAAAGAATCTGTAAAAACATTTGTAGTAACTTCTTTGTTATTTAATTTTCCTTTTTAAAGTAATTTGTGCATTTATTCATGCAGTTTACTCTCTTGCTTGTGCTAAAAAAAAATCTTTAAGGGTATAGTTTTTCTTTCATTTCTTTTGATTTTTTAGTTTTTGTTTTGCATCTAAAATTTATTAACTTTTTTATAAAATACTTTATTTATAGTGAAATAAATTTTTAGTTGTAATAAACAAAAAATGAAACGTAAAAGCATAACAACACAAAACAGTTAAATTTAATTAAATAAATTTTTATTACCTAAATGTCAATCAAAAAAAGTTTAAACTTTTATTAATAATTTTCATTTTAAATTAATTGAGCTAGTAATAAAATTTAAAACAAACATACAATTATATTGAAAGTCAAAAAGGAAATGAGGTCATATGAACTGTGGATGACGACAGTAACAAAATAAACCCTTTTTACTAACCGAATATAAATTAAAAATAAAAATAAAAGGAAGCAACGAAAAAAACAAAATAAAAAACAAGATTAAATGAAACACAAAAATAACAGAAACGGTGGAAAAATAGGCCAACTAACCAACAATATAATGGCAATAAATTTTGAGCTTTGGCAAATAATTCACAGAAATACTATAAAACAGGATGTTGTATATGCATGCGACATTCCAAAAAATTATTTTATTATGGCCTGTGGGTGATAACAATACAAATTATTTATTTTTTCTTTTTGTTTTTTATATAACCTAAAATAAAATGAAACAGCAATACGAATAATAAATTGTTAAATTTACGATCAATTTTGTTTATTTTTTTTATTAAAAAGAAGAAAAATAATTTTTAGTTATAAAAAAAAAATTCATCCTCCTAACCATTGAATGTTTTTTTTTTATGATTATAAATTTTTTGTTGTCAAATTGAATTGCCGTTTTTCGAAATGAAGAAAAATAATATTAAAATCAAATTATAATTAAAATCCATCATCCGGTAATTTAATTGTAGTTTATATATTTTTTTTTATTGAATTTAGTTACTCTGTAAATTATTTTATGTTAAATAAATCATGCACACTCTAGTTTTGTCTATGATACCCATAAAATATTTGTTATTTATTTTATTTATTATATATACTGTATTTCCATTATTTTAAATAGACTAAATTTAACATCCGAATAATCACAAAAGGCTAGTCTAACCACAGTCAAAACACAAATCTATCTACTTGTTCCCAAACCCCCAGAAGTCTTAGATATTATCATAAATTATATGTTAAAATTATCTCTAATAATATTCGACTTCCCACCAAAATTATAAATATAAATAAATATTATTTTCGTCACGTTTAAACAAATACTAAATATTAAATTATAACAATATTAGGTTTCTTGTATCGGCGCAAGGTTTTTTTTTTTTCAATTTTCAGTAATTATGCCTCATCTGCAAGTATTCGGCCATGCATGGAATATTGTTTAATTAATAAAGTTAGAATTTTTGTATGAACCGCAAAGAAATGAAATACGTTACCGCTGAGTGTATTCCTAATCCATTTTAATCCGCAATCCTTTACAACTCTCAAACCCTTCCCTCAAATCGACATGATAGCTTAAGGTATTCACGTTATAAATCCTAAACATGTCAATTTCATCTATACAAAAAAAATAGTCTATTATTGCCAAAAAAACAGAACTTCTAAAACAACAATATCAGAAAAATCGATATAATATTATTCTTGACTTTAAAGTACATTTTATTGCACAAAAAATAACACATCAATAATATTTTTATTTTTACAATTTAAATTTTTTTTAAATAAATTTATTTATTTATCGTAGTCATAATTTTAATTTAATTGTATTTTGTTATATTTCAAGCATTTAACAAACGTTTACAGCAAATGATATAATCCGATTTGTTTATTAGCATGATAAAATGGCCAATTGGTGGTCTGGTAGAAGCGGTTAAATTACTAAGGCTTGAATAAGATTGAATTGCGGTTTGAAATTATTTGGCCTAGAGTAATTAACTCAACCTCCAACTATTCCAAAAGTAACGAAAGCTATTTTATTCTCCGGAAAGTAAATTTTCTTTGCTGAGTGTTTGCAAAATTACAATATCTTTTATGTTTTTTTTTTTATTACAATTTTTTATTTATTTTTTCATTAATTCATCTGTAATAAATCACGATCAATGTCTAATTCGTCTATTCAGCTACTAGTATTCAGTAACATTGAACAATGAATAGGCTTATCAATTCCTTTGTTTGGTCTTTTATTTTTTATTAGGCAATAGTCTGCATTTTCACATTAAATGCGACAATATTCGACAGTTTTACGGTTTGTGATAAAATTGGGTTGGCTAACAGCCACCCGCTGTTTTTTGGTTCATTCATTTTAAACATATATTGTCATTTATGGGTTATGCTTTTGTACTAAATGTTTATTTTGAAACACATTTCACAATTTAATCTGTGTGTATGCAAACTATCAAAAAGTTAGGATAAGTAGTCGTAATATAGTATTAAGTAGCAAAAACTATTTTTGGAAATAACAATAGTCGTAGTAGTAAAATTTATTTGGAACACAGGTAAACGGTGCCATACTCTTAGTTGTTTTGCTCCTAGTTTAGTTTTGGCTATGTAAAGTAAAAACTCAAAACCAAAGTTTATTAAAATAAACGGAACAGCATTGTTTTAATGCCTTTTTGCTGTTTAAACTTGGTTTTATTTAGGTACTAGATGTTTGTAAATTACCCTTATGCGGTTTGGTTAAATCGTTTTTATAGAGTTATATGCGGCGAATGGCTTTACTTTTTGTTAGATCAAATGATCACCTTCTGTTATTTTTTATATAATATTATTACAATCCCATTATAACGTTCATATAAATCCAACATTAAACATTTATATATAGACAAACGAACCAAAAACGATAAAAAAAATACAATCGTTTATTTGTGATGAATGTAGCAGGGTTTTTTATTCTTTTATATAAATTTTGGCTCACAGTTAAAATTGCCACTAAATAAAAAAAAAATTTCTACAATCTTAATTAAACCTGTCATGAAATATATATATTGCATCGCGATATGCTTTTTTAGTTTCATTTTGCTATTTTTATTGTGTCACCGCACATTGTTAACCCTCGTGAGACACTATCTTTTATGTACCACTAGGTCTCTACATATCTATTTTAAAAAACTACGTTTCTCTGTTAAAGTTTGAATATATGTAATTGTTTATCAGATTTTTTTTTTACTGTTGTTAAAATTGTTTCTTTGTGTCAATTCAACATATCATCATCCATTAAATTTAAATTTTATGTTAAACAGAATTACAATTTTTATTTATTTACTATTTATTATTAAAAAAATACGAAATATTTTCTTTAACAATTTGTTTATTTAATATTCTTGTGTTTTGAATAAGAAAAACAATTTTCTACAAAATTATTCAGTTTTTATTAATATGGTCCTTTAAATAAAAATGATGTAAAAACAAATTAAATTCTGCCCACATTTTAATATTGAATCGTTTGTTATTCTTTCTGCGATAAATGTTTAAAAGACACAAAACCTAAATAAACGCAAGAATAACATGTGTTATTATCATTGTCAAATTTTCTTAATATTATTCTTATGCTTTTACCAAAGAAGCATATTTTTTGTTCGTTTATTTATTGGTTATAAAAAAATCAAGACTTTATGCTTTTTATTTATTTTTTATTATTATTAACTTTATCAAACCAAACAAACCAAAAATTAATAAAAAAAAAAAAACAGAGAAAAATCTCTTATAAAAATTTACTGTAAACGCGCTGGTCATTTAATAAAATTCTTTCAATTATTCACAACAAGAAAACTTCCCCCTATGCATAAGCTGTATATATTAGGAAAGACAAGACGCCAAAGTGTCGTTAGTTCTTGGTTTTTATTGTTTTGTGTTCGTTTTTTTCTGTATTATTTTAATTTAATGATCACCTTTTACATAGTTTTGGTTTTGCTGAAAACAACAAATAATTTTTCTGCTCTATAACTTAGAGTTAGGTTCAAATTTGTTTTCTTTTTAGAAAAATTAATAGAAGCAGAAATAATTTTCATATAAATTGCCTCGTTATTGAAGAGTATACGATTTCTTTTCTGTATATGTTTATGTCAGCATTTTCTTGAATTTTGTTTTGTTGAGCTTGTAATTTTATTTTGGCAATAAGAAAATATCCTGAATTCTCTTTTATGTTTTTTATACAAATTTTATTTGGCAGCATTTTTTCATTTCATTTAAAGTTTTATTTACGCAATCTTATTATCATTTAAGAGATATTATAATATATATTGGAATTTTGCATGATATGGTTTTTTGGCCATTGGTCATTGTTTATTTGTTATCCTATTAAAATTAAATATATGTATGCATGTGTTAATAATTGGTTAAATCTTTTCTAATAATAATTTATTATCAATTGTCTTAATTAAGTAAAACTGGAGCTAATTTTCTACCAGTTTTTATTTATAAATTAAAAGCTACAATTGAGAAAGAATAATGTTTATGTGGTAATATGATGGTAAACAAAAAACAAAAAGCATTTATAAACTTAAACTAGTTATATGCGGTTTTCTGAGTCAATTGAACGGAACAAGATAAAAATAAAATCTAAAGGGAAGAAAATTTCTCCACCAAAAACTGAACGCAAGGAAGAACTTGATGACATTTATTATTGTCATAATTTGTTATATAAATGGAAATAAACTTTATTTTTGTGTTTATTTTAATTATAATGAAAAATTTAATCATTTTGTTTATTGAAATTGTTTATTATTTTGATTGATCTTTTAAAAATTTATAATAGAAAATAGAAAGTCAACTAAAACTTTTTGGTCACTTTGAAAATTACTTTCGCTAAACATTCGGTTTCGATATTTCAATGCATATTAATAGAACATGCCATGTATTACTTATACATTTGATAATTCATGTACTTGTTCAAAATATGCATTAGTTAAAGAAGTGTTTCAAAAAGATTATCTATATGTATTTTGATGTGGAGGTTAAATATTTAATAAAAATTACATTTCAGTTTGATTTTATGGCTTTTGTGTTTAATCGATTTCATTATCTATTACAAAGTCTCATGCATTTAGATAATTTCAATTAAATTAATATTTTCAGATTATTTTCTGTCTCTAAACATACCACATATTATTGAGCATTAATATATTTTCGTTGATATTAAATTTTAATTATTGCGGCGTCTAAGCTATATGGCGTTTGTGTTAAACATGATGACGACTATTTTGGTAACGTTTATTACCTATGTATGTGATAAAAAAAGAGTGAATTTAAAAGATGAAATGTGATTTTGTGTAACAAAAAAAAATGACACGAAGCAAATTAATAATTAAAAGAACGGAAATAAAGGCAGGCAAGGGTTAAAAATAGTTGATAAGTTTTTTATTTTTTTACACCGTCAAGTCTTATATAATATATGAGAAAGGAGTATGTCAACAGAGTTTAAACAGATTTAGTTTAATGTTTTAGGTTATATGTAATCACTGAAAATGTCTTTATTTTAATATGCATAATATATACATAGTTTACCGGCTTTACGATGTTTTCGTTATATATATATATATTTAAATACATGTACAAGCGATGTGCGAACCCTTTTTGTCAAAGACAGAAATAGCTAACAGAATACAGTAGAATTTTGTACAGATTTACTAAAGTTAAATTACTTTATATTATTTAAGTATACATAACACACATTTAAGATGGTTAAAATATACATGAAGCTTAGAAAAAGAAAAATAAGAACAACACACAAAAGAGTATTTGTGCATATTTAATAACATTGAAAACTTTTACATTACTTATCTTCCCATAACTTTTTGTTACTTTATTTTAAAAACATATATGTGTAAAAATAAATTAAGGAAAATATATATACTCTATCTTGGTTTTTTTTTATAGAAATAAAATCGTCTCAAAAAAATGCTGACAAGATAGATAATGATAGTCGATAAACCTTATCATATAAGCAGAAAAGGGTTAAAAAAAAGTAATAATAATAATAATAATAATAATAATAATAATAATAATAATAATAATAATAATAATAATAATAATAATAATAATAATAATAATAATAATAATAATAATAATAATAATAATAATAATAAAAATAATAAATAAAAATAATTAATATTATTTAAAGCAAATTTAATTTTTTATTTATGATGAAATCAAAATAAGCGAAAAAGAAAAACACCCTTATTATTTTTTCAAGTAATCAATTATAATCAGATAAAACAGCACAAAACATTTCACGTATAAAACTCTAAGAATTATAATAAAAAATGAGAAGTTAGCTCACGAATTAAAGTTGAACAATATAAAAATACAATAGAGGTTTTTTTTGTTCTTTAATAAATATCTCAAAGGACTGTAATAATAATAATAATAATTTGTATCTTACACAGCTCTAGCTAGATCTTACTTTTTTACTATTTTTTTCTTATTTACACCTTAAAAAGTTTTTGAAAAACAAAAAAAAACTTTTTCTGTAAATTTATTTTTCTATAAAAAATTATCAAACAAAAAAAATAAATTGCCAAACGTATAAAGGGTGGCTGTTTTCTATGCTTTAAAAAAATGGTTGTTTTTGTCATTTCTTTGGTAGAAAAAAAAAAACAAAGCAAAAACACATAATTAATATTCATTTACGTTTTCATATTCTTTAAAAAATGAAAAATAAATCGACAAATTTAAATTTGTTTTCTATATTATGTATAAAAAATCAGACAACTCCCATTTTGTTGTAAAATAATATCCAAGTTCGTGCATCACTTAACACTTATCTTCTGCAAATAAAAATATAAAAGCACAACATTAAAATATTGTCATATTTTTTATAATTACATTACAATTAAGATAACAGCGAAAAAACATTTTATTAAAAAAAAACAGATTAAAACCAACATTAAGAAACTCTGTTTTACCTTCTTGTTACGAATAGTAATAATAACGAATATTAAGCTCTTAATTTTCCTAAAACAAAACAATAAAATTATTAATATTTCTTGGAAAGTTTTTTGATTGATTGTATACGAAAAAAAATCATCTTTTCGATGTTGATTAAAGTTTTCACTCATATTTTCTTTTTTTGGTCTTAATATTTCTTAGAACAATGTTATCATGACAAGTGAGGTATGTGTTACGTAATATTCTACTTTTATCCTTTTCGGAGAATTATTTTTTCTTTTCTTTATTTACTCTTGATTTAGAAAATATTGTTGATAGTTATTCTGATTGCTTTATAGTGTCTTTATTACATTTTGACATTGATTTGTTTGTATTCATTCATTGAAATTTGTTTCGTTTGAGGTGTGAGTATGTTATTAGATTTTTTTTTATATTTATGTAATTTGCTTTGTCTATTTTTTCTGTAATATAACTGAGTCAAAAGTTTTTGGTAAAATTTCTAGGAATTTGTCTTTGAGTATATATAAATAACACAACGACTGATAATAGATGTTTTATTAAAAACTAAACATTAATCAATTTTTGTTGTTTGTGTCTAATAAATAAATGAAATTGTATAGAAAAATAAACAGAAAATTTAATTTATATAAATGAATTGATGTGACAAACAAAAGCGAGGGAACTTTTTCTTATTTTGCACTTTATTCTATCATCATGTGATAAAGTTAACGCAGTATTGTCATATTTTATACAGTGAAAACAAAATAAGAAAACGTATAAGTAAAACAGCAAGCTATCATTAAACATTTGAAGAGGAAATGACGATGAATTTTATTGATCGTTTTCGAAAGAAAAAAAAAATATTTATATAATTTTTTTTTCTTTTTCATGTCAATGGTTTGAGAATGATGTTATCGGTGCGTACATAATTTTTCGCTTTTTTAACAGAATATAAACAAGAAGTCGCCTAAAATATATTATATATGAAAAATGGTGTAACAAAAAAAAAAAAAATGAAACGAATAAAAATGAAACGATAGCACGTACACCAGGAAGGAAATGATTTTCTTATATGTTTTCTTTTTTTCCTTTTTTTATTTGTTGACTGAATGGAGACTCTCATTCTAATAAATTTTAACAATGCTAAAGTAAACTTTACAGATCATATCTTTAAGAATAAAAACCAAAAATTATTATTAGAAATAGAAGTGAGAAAAAATTATTATAAGAAAATAAAAATGTTTACACATTATTCCATTATATACGTACATATATAGGGCAAGAAAACAACAGTCTGTCGCCCAATACATGGTTTTTTATTTGAATTTTTTTTTTTTAGCAAAGGTCATATATTTTTTTTTTCTTTATTTTATTATTTTCACTATATTATGAGTTACATACCGGTATGCTTAGCGTAATGTGAATTTAAGAAAAATTTATGAATGTTTGTCCTCCACCGTACAATGGTAAATATAAAGTAAAAAACAATGAAAAGTCACCCTTATGGAAATTCATATTAAACATGTGCGTAATTTGACGAAAGTAAAAGCACGTCATCAAAATTAAGGTGGAAAGGAATTTGATCAAAAAATTAATGGTGAATTTGGCTACATGACGATTTATATTGGATTTTTTATCTCTTTTTTTTTTTTTTTTGCTTGAGTAATGTACGCACCTTATGTATGCGCTTTCAAATTGAAAAAACATAATAGAAGATTACCATGTGACTAGTATCGAGTATCATTTTTGATGTAGTAAAGAGCTAAGAACTGATGCGAACAACAGATGCTGAACTACACGTGTTATATTCCTCAATACATGTTTTATTCATATTTGTACTATGCTCTTGTTAAAGCACCGTCAAATAAAAAATAAATAATAAAAAAGATACCCTACTTTGGCGTACAACATTATGATTATTATGTGCAAAATTATTTACAAGATGATGAAACAAACACGACGACACAAGTCAATGATTTTTAAGTAAAATAATCGTCGATTCAATATATAATAATAATTAAATTAAAATTTTCATCAACAACGTGTATTTATCTATAATTTTTGTAATTTATTTTAGATATAATTGTACTTACAATTGTTTCATTTTTATTTTTAATCGTTAAGTCTCTTGGATTTTGATTCATCTTATTTCTAAAATAAAAATGATTTGCTCCTACATTCATCATTATGTTGGAAGCACAATAATTGTACGTAACAACTTCTAATTCACATCATATCCATGCATTTTTGGCTAAAAATGTTATTTCTTCAATTATCTTGTATTATACTTTTACCACGTTTTTTTCGGCAGCCTTCTAAAATGCGATAATATAAAATAAAAATACAACAAAGAAACGGTAAAATAACACATAAACAATCGTTTTATCGAACTGTCAATCTTTATTACATTTTTATATTTCTATTTGTTCCTATATTTATACCTATCATCCAACTTCGACACAATTTTGCTAGCAAGTATCCGATATCAGGAGTCTACGAATCTAACCACAAAACAAAATAACAATAAATGGCAAAAAATTTATGTCACATAAACAAAAATGGTTTATGTTTCCACCTATTAAAATAGCAAACTTTTCTTCAATATTGCATTAATGCTAGAACTAAATGCTTTTTATATATTTATTATTAATACTATTAATAAAAATAAATTTAAAAAATATTTTTAGGCTTCATTCAATAACAACTTGTGCCAAAAACGGTACGTACATAGAGTTTTATTCTACGCTAAAATAAAGCAAAATAAAAGTTAAGACTGAGCGACGGCAAAAGCACTATTTATTTATGAGCAAAAGCTCATTTATTTGTGAAGAAAACAATTTTTTTATTAAATATATAATGTGATAATGATCCAATTGATGACTCAATAATTTTTTTATGGAAAACTATACATATGGGAGTGATTTATACATTTGAACATTACTTTCGTCCTAATAAAAACTTTTAAAAGTTGCTACGAAGTAATGCAGAAAAATAAAATTACTGTAACGTTGTTATGTACTAAAATTTTTTAACTTTTTTAAATATTTATAAATTTTAATTTTAAATAATTTTTAGTTGCTATTAAATTTTATTTAATTATTTGTTTGTCGAAATTTTAATTTCATGTTTAATTACTAGTTTTTATTTTTTAAAATTTTAATTCAATTTTGTTATTCGTAACATAATAATTTGTTAATCGTAATCAACTCTATTTATATTTTCTAAAAGTTTAATACAAATGTTTTTTGAATTTTTTTTTTCTTAAATTAAAAGTTTCCCTATTTATTTATGAGCATTAAAACCAGTTAAATATTTAAAAGCGAAAAATTCTTCATTTCAACTTAATCCAACGATATCCTATATTCAGAAAATAAAATACACCAAGTGGAAGGAATAGTTAATAAATCTTTCTGAAAGATTTAACACAAAATTAAATTTAATTGACTAACGCAAGTTAAAAGTATTAAAACGTAAAAAAAAAACATACTTTGTAATATAAATCCAAACAAGAAACAAATAATTAATCTAATTGATTTTTTAGATCTTTTTATTAATTGTTATTGAAGTAAGTAGTACCGACTGTAACATAATATGTACAAAATTATCATTTCACATATATAATATATACATAATGTATAAAAAAAATCACTAGAACCCTTCTAATATTATTAAAATATAAAAATTAATATCAAAAAAAGAAATTTGATTACCCTTTTTTACACATATAAATTTCCTATAATAAACAGCCATAGATACAGACAAATTAACTCTCATATTTTGTTCATTATTTACATATTTTAACCCAAAAAACATGGTACCCGAATATAATTTTACTGTTTTTTATTTTATTATTAGCTTGTCCAGTAAAGTTAAGTACTTAAAAATATACACTCCCTAAAGTACAAGCATTTTTATTTTTATTATTAATATTTAATACATTTAAACGTACAATTAAATATATTGCAGTATATATACATATATATTAATTTAAGTTATTTAAACATATTAATAATAAAATAAATATTATAATCATAAGTGTATAAATAATACTCTAGACAATTTTATTATGCAATTAAAATATATATATGTTTGAAGATTCTTTTACGCATTTAATTTAATTAAACCATAAAACATGCACAGTCTAAAAAATAATATACAGATTATGTATTACTTAAAATTATTCACTAGTAATTTATGGAATTGAAATAAAATCGTTAATACATGTGATAAAAATAAATAAATAAATAAATTTCTTTCCCCTTTTATTTCGAGAATATTTTAAAATCATTAAATAAATTTTGTTATATAATAAATATTTTATTTTATTTGTATTTTTATGTTATTTAGCACACCACAACAATAACAATAATAAATAAAAATGATAATGATAATAATAATGATGCTGTTTGTGTTTTTTATTATTTACATGAAGAACTAAAGAGATAAAATTAAAATATATAAAACCATTTAATAATTTTTTGTTTTTACTATTTATAAACTCATTTGGGAAAAATTATTAAGTACAAAAATAAAAAAAGAGGAAAAAGATAATTAAAACTAACAAATTATGGAAAAGAGTATACAATAAAATATTTACTTTTTTCGTTGTTGTTACTGTTAAGTTATGTTAAGTTATAAAATGTTTACTTTCTCTAATAATACAATATAATTATTTTGTATATTTATTTATTTTTTTTAATTTTATATCCTTTGTTTAACATATTTTAAAATAAATATAAATTGCTGGTGTTTGCTGTTGTCATATGAGTTAACGTTAATACTGTCACCAAACCATTTTACACAACGTAAATATAACTTTCAACGTTTAGGAGTCAAGTTATATGGTTGTTAGGTTATCACAAATATATATATATATATATATTCTTTATTTGAAAGGATGAATTTTTAAGGTTCGGGTGAATTAAATCGGTGGTTAACTATACAAAAATATTTGTTATAACATAAAGACCGAAAAAGAAAAACATGGAGGAAAATATACAAGCAATTCTTTACTCGTTATGAAAACCACTTTATCTGCCCAGCACAGTGCATCCCATGAGACCAAAAAAAGAAATAATAATGTTTCTTCTACTGTAATGTATTTTCTACAAAAATTATCTCCAATTTGGGGAACTTGGCTGTATTACTCTACTCTTTTCTTCATACACTCATTTACATACGTTTAACACAACGTAAAACACAATAAACAGATGAATAACATACAATATACATTCTATGAATAGATCCCATGATGTTTATATTGCTGCCTTTTCTGCAAAACCCTATTTTACTATGAAATCTCATACAATTATATTAAAAACACTAACAGAAAAACTACATAGTAAATAAATCGAATCGAATTCAAGCCAAACATTTTTTTTTTATTATATTATAGTTATCATCTACACAAATATTATTACCAGAAAAACGAAAATAAATTTTTTAATTAAAAAATAATAATGAGCAAAAGTAACCAAGATATAATTAAATAAACAAAAAAAAAATGACTAGAAACATTGCATTCTAGTGCGAACCCTAGTTATATTAATCATAAATGAATTGTCCAATAGCTCAAACCATAACAAATTAGAGTAATGTTGCCGAAGCTAGTTTATTTCATTACCCTCTAAAAAATAAATTAATAGACGAAACACATTATTTTATCTATAATTAGAAAAATTAATCTCCCATATTATAATTTTTGATTTTCCTTTTAGAACTCTATACAAAAACATTAAATTACCTAGTACCCCTAATTCATTTTATCTCATTTTTTTATTGTTATCCATTTCTTATTTTTTATCGTAATTCTTCTCACTATTTTGTTGTGCTCGTATATGTTCAGTTTAGCTTTACAAGTATGATTCAATGTTGATTTTAGTTATAAAACCAAATGATAAAGACAACAGAAAAAACAATGTAAAGTAACATTAGGGGATGAATTAAATGTTCCCTGATTTCGCACATGTATATTTAATTAATAGCACACATGTGACTATTTTTGTTTATATAGTTTCGCCTTAATTAGAAATATCATTTAAACAGAAAGTGTTTAAGCTCGTTCGTTCCTTTAGTATTTAAGCGTTCATATGTTTTGTTTACACAAAAAAGATTCTTTGTGACTTCTTAACTTTTAAACAAATTAAATAAATAATTTTTTATTATTACTTATTACATTATAAATTTATAGGTCGTCCAACAGTTGTGGCAAGAAATGCAACGCCGGTCGCCTATCCGGGTTCGCCACTACACTTGTCGGTTGAATTCTGCGCTAATCCTCCAGCATTTGCTGCCAGGTGGCTTCATGGGGATCGTGTATACACACCTGGTAATCAATATGGTATTGATGTGCTAGCGTATGGCGTTATCGTAAGTACATTTCTTACCTTTATATTATTTTTCATTTATCAATTTAAATTATTATTTAATATAATGAATAGGATTTACCAACACCATATTGTAAGGAAGCACGTTTAACATATGTACATATGCATGAGAAGGTGCCACGTACCTTTTATTTTATTGTGTCATCACCTGGTGGTGTTGCTGAAGCTATTTTTCATATTAATTTTACATTACGCCACAAAACAATGTCAAATTCAGTTGATAATAATGAAGATGAAGAATTAAGTGAACCAGAAGAAATACATTTTCCGGTTTTCGGTTCATCAGCTAATAATAATAATTATACCAATAATATACGATGTAATATTAATAATTTTATAATAATAATGTTGTTAACAATAACTATAATGTTTTATATATAAATGTGTTAAAGAATAAACCAATTAATTTAAGAATTTATTAATCAAATAAAATTAAAAACAGAAACCAAACATAAAAACTAAAGTAAATGTTTTGTAGATATTTTTTAAAATAATAAATTTAAAGAAACAAAAAAAAAAACGATTGTAATTTTTATATAAATGTAAATTAATTATAAAACAAAAATAATTAATAAATATATAGAGAGATAATAAATATGTTAAAGAAAAAAAAAACTAAATAAACCATAAAAAACGTTTTTACTTATGATTTACAAAAAATAAAAAAAGAGGAAAATTTATAATATTTAAATAAATAATTAAAAACATTAAACAAATTCGCTCAAAGTTTCATTTTATAAAATTTATTTTCAAATAAAACTGAAAAGGATGTTTTATTTCCTTTCGTAACATTTCTAAACTTTATGTTTTCTAATAAATAAAAACATTTCGTTGAATTTTCTTCAAAATTATGTCTAATTATATTATTTAACATTAATTGCTCATTATCAAATCTCTCAACTAATGTAATTTTTTTTTATTATTATTATTAAAATTGATTAATCAATTTATGAAAATAAATGAAAGAAAATGTACTTAACTTTACCTATATGATAATTTAATTAAAAACTTAAACCTAAATCTAATCTAACCTATATAAAATTAACTATTCTTTAATACATACTAAAAATATTAACGTTTTGGTAACGCATCTTTAAATTTACATTAACGTAAATTAATTTGAGCATAAAATAAATGAATAAATTTAATTAAATAAATAAAATAAATGTATGACGACTTATTTTTTAGAAATTTTTATTATTAGTATAATTAATTAATAAATTAAATAATAATAATAATAATAATAATAATAATAATAAAATTATAGATGATGCCAAATATTTACTTGAAATTTATTAAAATATTTATATAAAAATATTAATAACACTATATGATGATAAGTAACGTTAAATAATTATTTACTACAGTCCGACACTGTTAAAAATAAAACACTTTTGTTTATTTCTATTTTTTCTTTTAGGATTTTTAAAATTTGTATTTTTATTACATACCAAAGATAATAATGAATTGGATAAAATTATTTTTATTTAATTTAGAAAAACTCTAAAACAATAATAAAAAATTTCAATTAATTGTTTTTTTTTTGTGTTTTTTAATTTTAAAAAATAATTAAGGTTAAAAAATTATTCAATATTGTAAAATAAAAAAAAAATGCAAAAAACAAGGACAAAACACCAAAAAAATGTAACATAAAATCATTAAAAAAAAATTAAAATAAAATAAAACAATGATTAAAATAAATTATATCGATAAACCTAAAATAATAATAATAATAATAATTGTATAGATAAATAAATATTTCATAAAATAAAAATGATTAGCGGAAAAAATTATTTAAGCCAAAAAAAAAAAAAAACTATCCCATGTTTAAATTAAATAAAGAACTAAAAAAAAAAATTTCTTCTAAACTACTACTAGTTAGAACAATCTCTTTATCCTTAAAACAACATAAAAATCCTTTTAAAACTAATTAAAAAGAAAATTATTTAATTAACATAAAACTAAAACAATTTTATAATTGAGTTGGCATTTATTTTTCAAAGCTTATCGTGTGACAATTTATTTTTTAATTAAACTAATTGAGGACAAGCACGTTTTTTTTTTTATTTCTACATGATTCACTAAAAAGCTTTCTGTTGACTCTGCATCCATTTAATTTGTTAATTTCGCCGAAATGTTCACAGTATCGTACTGTAACATATTCAAGTTTTTGTTTAAACTGTGCTATAGCTTTTCTGTCACATATTTTTCTATTTTTAAGCAAAATAAATATATATATTTATGAATAGCAGAGGCTCATAAACAAATCCAAATAACATTTTTGAAAGTTGGTTCATTATATTAATCTATTAAAGGAGTTGTACTGTATTGCTTCATTTTCAAAAATTCATACGTATATATCTGATTAATTATGTTGTAACAGAAATAATTAAATCAAATACAATTAATGAAATATAAATCATTAATTTGTTAGAACTTATAAAAACGTTCGTGGTTTTCTTTTTGTCTAAAGTTTAATATTGATTTAAAAAAAAATTAAATAAACCAACTATAAAGTAATGAATATTATAATTAATCTAATTAAAACTTTTTATTTTATAATCAGAAAAATAGCATGCAGCATATAGCTAAACGCAAACACATATTACTTTTCTGTTATGTTCTTTAATCTAATTATAGTTTTTTGTTTTGTTTTAGAAAAGCAAAAATTATAAAACCAGCCCAATTTATTTAGCTATTAATAAAAAAAAACTAAAACATTTTTTTCATTTTGTTCCTTCCAGCGGTAAAATGTCAAAAATTTTGATCATACAACCAAAAAGTAATTAAAAATTTCACCAAATATTAGAAAAATAAAAAATAATTTCCTGTGTTTTAATTGTATTTTTTAACAAACTGATATTCTGATATTATAATTCCTACAAAATATTTAAAAAAAAAATGAAAATAATAATAATAATTTAAAAAATAAAAATAATAATAATAATAAAAATGCCAATTATAAGTCTGCATCAGATGAGGGAAACAATAAAATATAAAAATAATAAGAAAATAAATAATTTAAATTAAAAGATGAGAGGTAAAGTGCTGTTCATTAATTTTATAAGAAATTAATAAACAAATATTTAAACTAAAACATTAAGGGAAGTAGATAATTTTTTATAAAATAGAAGATTAAAATTTAAATAAAAAAAAAAACACACATATTTTTGTAAATATCTAAAAAAAAAAAAAAATAAAACAAAAAAAAATGAATGAATTAAATTTTTATGCCAAAATAAATAAGAACAATTTGCTTATTATAATATTTATGTACGTTTTTATAATAAAAGTAATATTGTTGTGACATAAAATATATTTAATCAATTAAGTATTACTCCTAATAATTATCCTTGCACAATTTATATAAATATATTAATTAGAAAACATAACAGTTAAAGAGAAAACATCGTTATTTTTTATTATCATAAAACCGAGTTACAAACCATAATGGTTTAATGTTTACCTCTAAGTTTGTAGAAAAAAAAATAATCAAAATCAGTTTTAATAAAGTCACAACAATATAATTATGAAATAAAAATTATTAAACGGAAAACATAAAATGATAAGTTTTACCTGAAACGGTATAGCTTAGAACGAAAACCATCCAATTTTTTTTTTTTTTAAAAAAACTTAATTAAATTACTAAATAAACGAAATATTTTTGGTAAAACAAAAAAAAAATAATAAAATTGTAAATAAAAAATTGTTCTATTTCGTTTTGTTTATGAATTTACATTTATTTTAGCAAAACAGAAAATGAAATATACATATATATTCAAGATATAAACAAAACTATAAATAATTTAATTCATAATTATAATAATAATAATATATATGTTCATTAAATGAAATGATAAATGTAAAAACAAAAAACAAAAAAAAAGATAAAATAACAAAAAAGAAAATTAAGGATTAAGATTTAAATAAGTAAACATAAATAAAATTAATTATTTGTTATATTATTGTAATATGCTAACAAATTTACTATGTATAAAATAAAATAAAAATATATACGTCCATAAAAATGAAAAAATAAATAAAATATTATTAATTATAATAATAATAATAATAATAAAAATAATAATAAAAATTAAAATAATGAAAATTTATTGTCTTTTATTGTGTAATTAGGATAAGAAGTAACTGTTTTACATTATTATGCCAGAGAACAGCAAATTCGGTATTTTAATTTAGCAATACAATATCGTTCGTTAGTGTGTTTTTTCGTAAAATATTTCTTATAAAAGATCGCAAGATAAAATGGTTTTAATTTATTACAATGCCAGAGGAAAAAAACAATTTTTTTTTGAGAAAGGCAGTAACAATAAATATACTTTTAGCATAGGATACAATTAAAGAATTATCATCATCATTACCAGTCAAATGTAAAAATACTCATTCATTTTATATTTATTCACTAAAATTTCTCATTTACAATTTCTTTGTGTTTAATTGATATCCGATCTAAGGCGAATCATTTGCTATTATCTAAACTCTTAATATTACATAAAATAAATAATAATTTTATAAAGTATAATGAAGTTTTGAAAGTATCATCTAAAGAACAACAAAAAAAAAATTAAATAGGCGACTAAACAACCGCAAATAAAGAAAAAAAAAAGTGAAATAAATTGAAAGTAAGTTAAATTAAATTTAAAAAAATAAAATTTTTGCCACATTGTAAATATATTTCTCTGTTAAAACAAATAACATTATTAAATTTGGTACCTTTTGCAAGTAAATAAATAATTAAAGCAGCAAGTGTACGGAAAAAATAAGAAAAATTTTCACTTGCACTGAAGTATATACTTTTGATTATTTAAATAATTCTCTTCATTGTGAAAAAAAACCAACAGAAGAAAAAAATCAAGATAAAGCCGGTCTTATAATTATAATTCGGGTTTTTGTTTTTATTCCAAAACGAAATATAAGTAAGTAGACAAAAATAACAACAAAAAAAAAGTCTCAAATCTTTAAACAAGTATCCAAAGCATTAAGGTATACAATATTAAATGGAAAAAAAAATCTGATCCAATTTTTGACTTTCTTTTTCACTTGTGTGGTTTCCGATTTTTTTCTTTCCATCAATAAATTTATAACATTAGGAAAAAAGTACAACAAATGACGACAGTTGAAGTTATAAATTATTAATGGCTAAACTTTGATTTTTTTCTTCATTCGTTTAAATTTATATTTATGAAAGATTTAGTTTCTATAATTACACAAATATGAAAATTAGTTAAATTGTTTTATATATGTAATATTAATTAACTTTTTATTTCTTCATTACTCCAAAAGCCATCAATAAAGCATTAATCAATTTCCTTATTGGCCGTACATAAATATTAAAATAAAGCTCAATTGAAAAAAGCAATAAATATTCATAAATTATGCAATTCAATATAAAATATTGGGTAATTATGCTGATGTACATGTCATTGAAGTTTTAAGTGTTTTTCAAACACTTGTGAAATCAAAATTATTAATATTTACAAATGAGAAAGCTCTAGTCATCTTGAATTGTTCTTCTTTGTATAATAAGGTAAAAAATAAAGTGATTATATATATATATAATACAAAGAAATGTGATTTGCAATAATGTTTAATATTCTATAAAACATATTTTCAAATATCATTAAAAATAACTATAATGCAGACTATTCACAATCAATTCAATATAAACTGCAATAAGTTTTGCAGTGACTGAACATAATTTGATATAGTTTGTTATCTATTATTATTATTAACATTATTCTTCCTTTTTCCATTTATTTTTTATAAATTTTTATCATTAAAATTGTCATCTAATAGTGCAGTAAATTGTTTGTCTATAAAATTAATTAAAAAGTAAAATTGACATTTTGTTAATAAGTGGAAAATTAAACAATTTATTATAATTTAATTTTTGTTGTTTTATTGGTAAAGGTAATTTGTTATTAAAATGGAAAATATAAATGGCATTTATTAATTGCCTTGGAGAATAGATAATCTTTCATATTTCTATAAAATTTTCTTATAAAAATATTAAATAAGATTATTTTAACCAAAAAAAATATACCATAACTTTCATTCTAAGGTCATGCTAGATGTTTCTCTATATTTGTTAAATAATTAACGTAAAAAATCAAAAAAATTAAAAATTAGTTGTTTTTAATAGACCGTAAATATTTTTCCATTATTTAATTAAATTACATTTAAATGGGGTGTTAATGTTTATTTCTACTTCAAAGCATTAATTATAATAATTAAATTTATTTTTTATATTTTATTATATTAATATTGTATAACATAGTTATACTTTACTAATGAATGGTTAAGGATAACTGATATTTGCATGATGTTCTTCTTTAAACATTAATAAACATATTTTTTCATTTAAACTAAATAAAACTGTTCATTAAAGTAGCTAATAATATTACCCATGTTAATGTTTCATATTGTTTTACATGCTTAATTATGAATTTTAATAATAAAGGAATTTTAACAAAAAAATTAGTTTAGAACAAAATTAATAATAAATTCTACGCTATAATATGATTACAAATATATATTATAAAAATTTAGAACAGCAAAAATTACGATCGAAATTGAATTATTAACTTTTTTGTTTCAATTGCAAATTTCAAACACAAAATTTTCATGCTAATTTCATAATAAAATAAAATTTATTTACAAATTCTTTAAAGTTATGATATCAAAAAAACACTGTGCTTTTAGCAAATTAATCAGGAAAACTAATGTTGGCAGTTCATTTGACTGCTTAAAACATTTTCTTTATGATAAAATTTTAATAGGCTTGTAGTTGGTCAACGAAAAACACAACCTGTATGCAATCAATCAGTTATAAATAGTGCAAAAAATAATCATTTTTACTTTCCAAAAATAAATCAAAATTCTTTGAAGTAAAATTTGTATGCGTTTTACTTTTCTTTCAACAATAAAACAAAAATATCGGAATAAAAATCTGTACGAATAAAAATATTTTTGCTTTGTTTTTTTATTAAATTATTATTAAATTAAAAAAAAAAAAAAGCAAACCGTAACGAATCAGTTGTGTCCATCGAATTTTTGCTTAATGTTTTTAACTCAAACAAAAATGAAATTTTTATCAAATTCTGTAGCTATGTATGTATGTATTTAGAAGAAATGAATGTGTATCAATTGTGCCTCAGGTAAAATGAATTTTAAGTTCCTTTAAACATAAAAAAAAGTTATTAAATATATTTATTTATTTATTAATATGTTTAAAATAATACTGAATAAGAGAGAGAGTATATATAGATGAATTAAAATTGTTGTTTTGTCCATTAAATATCAATCATAAAACGAGCAATTAAATTATTAATGAAAATAAATTTAAATAAGAAAAAAAAATTGAAAGTTTATGCCATATTTGCTAGATTTATTTATACAAAAAGAAGTATTTTTAATCAAGAAAGCTAATAACTAAATTAAAAGTTCAGTAGAGTTTAAAATAAAAATTTCTTTTTACTTTTCTTTATCTGTTTTTCTCAATTTTAAAAGCATTTTAAATTTAATTAAAAAAAAACAAAATTCTGGCATAATAACAAGTTTAAGTATAAAATGATTAAACATATATTTGTTTCATTTTTTAAAAGCTTTTGAAGGGCCATTCAGTCAGATATACGATAACAATTGACTAGCTTGGCTAGCAAAGGACGTTATAATGTAAACTTAAATTACAATCGAATTAAATGTTTAAACATGCCTTAATTAAAACCGAAATCTGTAACTAATCCTTAAAGTTTCTTTAGAATGAAATATTTACACAATTTTTAAATAACGTGATTGTTATAAGTTTTGTTATTTGCATGCCAAATTTATTTTTTAAAAAATACAATTAACCAAAATAGAGTAAAGCGAAGAGGCATTTAAATTCATTGGAATGAATAAAAACAAATCAAGATAAACAAGATTAAATAAAATATATATATCTATCTATTAGAAATGTTCATAAATGGTTGAAAAATCAAATGAAAGTTATTAGCTGCAGGCTGTATTTATTAACAACAAAAAATAAGCGGAAAAATGTCATATCAGTTTAGAGGATATTATTTTTATTTTCATTTTTATAAATCAATCAAAATAAATAAAATGATTGAAAAAATGATTTTTATTAGTAACTAGTCTATCTTCACAGTTCAACATTGCATTTGTTTATTTAAAACTTGCCTCATAGCAAAATAAATTATATTAAAATTATCGCATCACTAAAATACAGAAAAAGAAAGAAAAATTAGTTGAAAAATCATTAATTCACTGCAATAGCCTAAGAGGAATTTTTCTTTAAAATTTCACTATCATTAATAATTGTTTATTACATTGAATACCATCATTATAGGAATTTTAATTAGTTTTGTTTATAGATATAAATTAAAAACCATAAATAATTGTTTTGGAGATACAGTTTGTTACAACTTTGTCGTTACGGATGGATGTGATTTTTATTTCTTCTATTTTTTTAATATATTTTTTTTTTACATTAATTAGTTTGTACTGCAATGAACTTTTTCATTTAATTATACCTTTGCTACAATTAAATGTTATATTAGAAAAATTAACAAAAAACAAATTAAATATTGATCGTCTAAAGCCAGCAGTGTATAAAACAGATTTAATAATTTATTTATTTGTTTTGTTTAGTAAGGTAAGTATTTTCTGTAAGAATTTTTTAGGGATTTATATGCATTCTATTGATTTTTTGTGGCCTAATTTCCTTAAAATTTATAGTTTATCAATTCTTATTGTGATTAAAGTAGTTACATTGAGAAATTATTGGCTTGTATTTTAGTGAATTTTATTAGCAAAACAACTTAATTATTCAAAAAATATTTTCTTTTTCTATAATTATTCAGGAACTACTTATCATTTCTTAATAGAAACTAAAACTGACTATAAAAGACAGGAAGTGTAAATGATTTCCTGAAACTAAAGAAAAGGTAAAAATGAATACAAGACAAAATTAATTACAAAATTTAATTGATATTTTTCTAAAGGATTTAATTTATTAATGAGGTACAAAAATGACAATAATTAAATATAATAAGATAAAAAATAAAATAATTAAACTGTTATTAAAGCTGTAGCAACTGCATAACATATGACGTGTGCAATTTTTTTTTATATAACTAAATTGAAAGTGTAAGTATACTTGGTTGTTGTTTTTCTTCCATTCTCGCTTTCATCTCTAAATATTTAATTAATTTATATTAAGTGAGCGCACGGTTTCCTCAATATTATATATATTTTTTTTTCTTATTTTAATTAAAAAGAATATTTTTTCATAGTAAAAATAATTTATTTGCATACTTATTAATTTTCTTTAAATAAATTAAATAACAGTTTATTAAAATTAATTAATTAAAAAAGCAGACTGTCTATAGGGAAAAACTTCTTAAATTTAATCCGAGACAGCATTTTTCGGTAGAAAAGAAATTTATATATGTTTATACAAAATTGTTATGAATAAAGTATTGGAATTACTAGTATTAGCAACTTTATCTGTATTTTTGCATTGATTTTCTGCACTTTGTAAAATATAAAATACATAAAAAAGCAAAAGTTATTTTATTAAAATAATTGTTAAAAGAAATGGACATAAATCTGATAAAGTTAATCTTATTTTTGTCTTATGAAATCATAATTTATTTAGTTGCATTTTGCAAACAGTTTTGTCAACTGATATTTGTAGTTTATTAAATGAAATTAGACAAAGTAAGGACATGCAAGTTTTTAATCTTTAGCTGATGTCATTTAAACTTCAATAAACCGTTAAGGCCAAGGAAAAAGTGAACAAGTTGTTTTATTATTGAACTTGTTTTGCAATTGCCGCTGGCTTTAAACATTTCTTTTTTTGTATTGTTTGTTTCGTTTTTTAATCTTTCTTCGGTTATTATTCTCTTTGTTTTTAATCTACTTTACGCGTACAGCATCAAATGAATATTTAATTCATAACAATTGTGTAAACTCAGCACTGAAAGTTAAATGTTTCTACTTTTTGAATACTATTATATGAACTTATAAAAAAATTAATACCTTTTTATATTAATTATTCAAAACAAGCAAAAATACTAAAAGAATTATATCGTTCTTGTTAAATGATAAAATAAAGTAAATTTCCTGTATTTTGTAAGCCAATAGTTACATATATCAATCAAAAAAGACCAAAAAGTATATTAAACGTTTTCTTAAACCAGTGCGTTTGAAAGATACTAAATACATTTAATACATATATAAGAGAAAGGCATTTATCAAGCCGATACCAATAACAATTACACTTATTATAATTATTATTAAAAATTTCAATCTTAGACCGTTTACAGTGGCGTCTTTACCTATCATATGCATGAATTACTTAGTACAATGTAATTTATTATTTTTCTATTTTTTCTTATTCTATTGTTCAGGTCAAAAAATATTTAAAAACTTTTATTGTTCGCATGATTTGTTTCGTTTTACTTTTTAATAACATAGAAGAACCTCACTGCAATACTTCTTTCTTTCGACTTGTTTGGTCTTAAGACATGTTTTAAGTGAAAGCCCTTTTAGCAAGGT
Organism: Ptychoptera contaminata; assembly: GCA_963942525.1. Classification (NCBI taxonomy): domain Eukaryota; kingdom Metazoa; phylum Arthropoda; class Insecta; order Diptera; family Ptychopteridae; genus Ptychoptera; species Ptychoptera contaminata. The sequence continues at coordinate 51,531,992 of OZ012636.1, forward strand.
GTGTACACATTATTCATATTATTACAATTTCTTATTTTATTGGACAAGATTTACTTTTTTTATTTCTTGTTTTTTTTTTGTTCAATATTTTATTAACTGTCGTTCACTTGTACAGCAAATTAATCCAAAGTTAACCGAATTTTTTTATTAATATTTTCTTGAATGTTTAAAGGGGGAAAACTATTTAATATAGAGCAACTTGAGTGTAAAGAGATCAGTTTTAAATTTAAGTTAAATGAATTAACATTGCAATTGTAAGTAAATTAAATAGAAAAGATATGTGAAAATGTGAATTTTTGTGTAAATACATGAATTCGCTAATTTAGCGGTTTTACACTTATGTATGTGCTTATATTTTTATGCTGATTCAAATATTATGGATAATAAAATTACTAAATTGATTTGATAACAGTTATAATTTTCGTTTGACAAGAAATACAACTGTAGGAATTTGTGCAAAGTTTTTTATCGTAAAATTATTAAACGTTTTACAATGAAAGTGTTTAATTAAAATAAATTTTAATTTATTTTTTAAAGAATAAAATAAAATGATCAAAAAAAAAATAGTTTTTGGCTATTTAAATGGATATTATTTTCAACTGACTTTTATATTATATTTAAATATTAATTTAGATTGATTTTATTAGTTTGATGTGTTTGAATTTTGTGTCTAAGAAAATATAATAAATAAATTTTTATTTAGATTCGGGAAACTAACAAGTGTTGATTTTAATTGCTTGCATTTATTTTTATTAATATAAATTATTAAATTCAAATTTAATTTTAATACATCGATTAAGAAAATAAAGACTTAAATAATAATAAAAGTAATAATGATAAAAAAGACAAGAGATGCTGTAATAAATTTGAAACATAAAATATTACTAATAAAGTGAAAGTGTTTTAGTTTTGTCATTACCTTTTAATAATATTAATTAATTTATTAAGAAAATAAATTGTTAAATTTAATTACATTTCTTGGTTAACGTACACTATTTATGATTTTATTATTACTTTTATTATTATTCTTTAGTTAAATTCACGGTTAAATTTTCTATTATATTTTAGTAATTAACAATTTTTTAAATATTTCAGCAATGTTTTAAAACTTATTGATTTTAGAAAAAAAATTGAATAAAAATTTAAATAATAAAGCACAAACTACATATTTTATATTAAACGAGAGGATGTTTTTTAAAGAAGTAATAATTTCTATTAGTAATAATTATAATAAGTAATAATTTAACAGTAATAAACAATTTTGAACATAATTATTTTTAAATAGAAATTTTTCTTTGGTATAATACTCTTTGGTACTGTGGTGGCTATAAAACCTCCGGGATATATTGAGAGACCAAAGGAACCAGACGATGTAATTGTTTTAATTTATATGTTTATTAAAATTTTTACTATTTAAATACTAAAAATATTTTTTTTATAATTACAAAGAATCCACCTAATTACAAATATGGATATTCAGTTTTTGGTGAGAATGCAGGACAAGGACATAAAGAACAACGAGATGGTGAACATACAAAAGGAAGTTATTATGTTAATTTACCAGAAGGTGCGAAATCTGATGTAGCCTATGTTGCAGATGATTGGGGATTCCATCCAGTTGTGAAGTAAAAAGAAATGAATATCACCTTTAAATAATTTTCTTTAAAAAAAAAAGAAATTTAATTTAGGTATTCAACGAATAATGCTCATAGCCAAGTATCCGGTCATTTTGCACTAGGGCACAGTGCTGTACAAGCTTTACATGCCAATCAGGAAAACGAACAATCAGTAAAGCAGCAACAAGTAAAAGTAATTGAACAACAATATCAACAGCAACAGCAGCAAATACAACCAACCCAACAACAGATAATAAAAGAACAGCAAGAAATCCATCAACAACATATTAACCAACAGAAAGCGCAAGAACAACAAGTTATTCAACAACAACAATCTCAAGCACAGCAAGTACAAATTCACCAGCAACAAATTCAAGAACAGCATCAAAGACAAGCGAATCATTATGAACAACACCAAAAAAATTTAAGAATTGTTGGTTTCGGTCCTCATTACCCTGCATTTATGCAAGTAAAATCAACAGTTTTATTACCATTATCACAAATTGAATCAAATCATAAAAAACATAACGAACATCATCAGCGAACTAATAATCAACACTATCAGCAACTAGAGCAACAGACTCCTAATAATCAATCCCAAGTGCAATTCGCAAATGCTGGTCAGGCTGTATCATATCAAATAATAGGTCCAGGTGTAAGTTTTTCATCTCAAGTAACTCATGGAAATGAAGCAGCACATAATCAAGTAGTGCATCAAAAAACAAACCAACATTTCGTTCAAACAGAAAGTCAACAACAAGATTCAGGAATCACAAAATTGGTCGCTAGCACGCAAAATCTTGTTTCAAATGAGGATGTCATTAATATAAATAGAGCGGCAGATTACGGAAACTCACACAATAAAATACTTTTTCGTCCTACTTCCACAAACTATCCAGATGTAGCAAGTTACGGGCAAAAAATAGCTCAATTTGAAGATGAACACATCGAAGCACAGAACCACATTGAACAACATATAAAAAATACAACCCATCTTGGGGGACCAATAGTTGTCAATGATGAATTTAAAAACGCTATAATATCATCCACAGTTCGGCCCACATCAGAAATACAAATAATTCCACGAGAGTATTTTCATTATAATAATAATGATCAGCAGCAGCAGCAAATCAATGTTCAAATTGTAGATGGTCATAACAAGGGGCAATATCACAAGAAAATCACATATGACACTGTCCATGATGACCAGCATTTGACTGACTCTGTGCAAACATACAATCAAGAAGCACCATCTAGACAATTCTTAAGAAAATTCAAAGGAAAAAGTTTACTCACTCCAAGTCTGTCGACTGAACATGAAGACTTATCATATTCCACAACAGCTTCTACCTTACTGTTAACAACTAAATCGTATTCAAAGTATTCAACACCAAGCTCAATTCCCAAAGACTTCCTTGCTCCGTTACAAGCAGCTGTTACCATTTCAAACGATGAAAAATCTCAAAAAGATTGTTTCCACAAAAAAGATGAATCTAGTTATCAAAATCGTGTCACTGAAAAACCAAGCCATGAAAAAACCGTGGTTGAAGTACAAAAAAGTGTAAATATAAAAAATTTATTATTAAATGAAGAGGGCCATTATCATCATCAAAGTCTCAATACTAATTTTAATCAAGAGCCACGATTTGTTCCAAAGCAAAATGTTCAAAAGTTGAATACCAAAGTAGATTATAATGCCCTCCAGCAAAATCAAGAAAACCATCAACATCAATATCATCAACAGCTGCAACAACAATATCATCAAAATATTATTAATGAACAATCAATCTTGCATCAGCAGCAGCAGCAGCAGCACCAACAATACAATCAACAACAGCATTTTCATATACAACAAAACCCACAAATAATCGAGAAGCATGTACAAGTTCCTGTTCATGTAGAACATATCGTCGAAAAGCATGTGCCATACCCAGTAGAAGTTGAAAAAATAGTTGAAAGGCCATATCCAGTACAACAAATTGTAGAAAAGCAAGTACCAGTACATATTCATGTTGAAAAAAAGGTACCAGTTCCATATGCAGTGGAAAAAATTGTTGAAAAACCGATACATCATACACAATACATAGATCGACCTTATCCAGTTGAAAAAATTGTAGAAAAAAAAGTTCATGTGCCATATTCAGTTGAAAAAGTCGTTGAAAAATACATAGATCGACCTATTCACATTGAAACTAAAGTTCCAGTAGAAAAAATTGTTGAGAAAAAAATACCAGTTGAAAAAATTGTTGAAAAATTTATTGATCGTCCTGTTCCCTATCCCGTTGAAGTAAAAAAATATATAGATCGACCATATCCAGTGGAAAAGATAGTTGAAAAAATTGTTGACCGTCCAGTACCAGTTGAGAAAATTGTTGAAAAAGAGGTGAAAGTTCCATATCCGGTACAACAAATAGTCGAGAAAATAGTAGATCGTCCATTCGAGGTTCAGAAATTTATTGAGAAGCCATACCCTGTTCCATACAGGGTCGAAATAGAAAAATATGTAGATCGTCCATATCCAGTAGAGAAAATTGTCGAAAAACCTGTACATATTCAGGTTCCAGTTGAAAAAATTGTTGAAAAGTTTATAGATCGACCATATCCTGTAGAAAAAATAGTAGAGAAAGAAGTCCGTGTTGAGGTTCCAGTAGAAAAAGTTGTCGAAAAAATTGTTAATCGACCATATCCAGTTGAAAAGATTATTGATCGCCCGTATCCGGTAGAAAAGATTGTTGAAAAAATTGTCGACCGACCAGTGCATGTACAAGTTCCTGTCCAAATTCCAGTGCATATTCCGGTTCAAGTTCCGGTTCAGGTACCTATTCATGTACCTTATCCAGTTGAACAAAAAGTTCATGTGCCGTATGCCGTCGCATATCCAGTTCATGTTCCTTATAAGGAACACAAACATCATGAACCAATATACTACAAAAAAACTGTTACAACGGGAGGATTCAATTTCAATCTCTTTGGTGGGCATGACCATGCACAGAAGACTACAAAACACGTGATATTAAATAAACCAGATTATCATGAAGGTGGATATTCTGGAGGAACATATAGAAACCAACATTCCTATAACCATGGCGATGCAAAACATTTTCACATTAATGGTCAAATAGCTGGTGGTTATTACCATGGTTTTGGAAGTGGGTTGACTAAGTCAACTGCATTGACTCCTTTGCATACTTCTGTTACCAAACATATACATAACGAGCAACCAAAGCCGGTTTATGGCCCGCCAGGTTACATAAGTGGACAACCTATCAAAACAACACATTTATATGTTAATTCAGGTCAAGATGATACAAATGCACCTTTTAATTATGCAGGTAATTTTTTCAATTATTAATAAATTATCAAAAAATTAACATTTCCTACATTTTTTTTTTAAGAAAATTTTGGTTACCAATCGTATTTAAATTCAGATAAAAAAAAGTCAAGTAGTTGGAATCATGATTCGGGACCTATTTATAAAGATGAGTATATTGGCCCAGTGCCATTAATAAATGATTACTGGGGTTTCCGTCCATCATTTACATATAGAAGACACACGGGAAATTTAAATAATTTGCGCATAGAATATGGCTTTAAGCCGCCAATAGTACCATCAATTGAAATAAACGAGCATGGGGATCCAGTAAACAAACAACATGAAATCCATTAATATAAGACGATTTTTATTTTGTTTATTTAATTATTACCATATAAAAAAGACTGGCACAGGTTTAATTTTTGATATTATTATTGTTGTTTTGTTTAAGTTAAATAAAAATTATATTTATAAATAATTAGTTTTTATAATGAATTTATTGTAACATGGATATTAGATAAAAAAAATTGTATGAAATGATATTGAAAAAAAAAATCATTTACTTACTTTTATTAACAATTATTATTATTGTTTTTCTGAACGAATTAAAAATTGTAAGTTTGTCTATGATGATATATTTATCAAGTTACTTAGTTATGAGAGATTTTTAAACGAGTTGCTGAGCAGTGATAGAAACTTGGTTTACGCTAAAAGTTAAAAATATCAAAAAATGTTGATGCATCTTAAGAAAATTTTCACTCACACGCTATTAGGCGTTTTATACAGACCCACATAAGGAGATATTTCTTTTATTTATTTATAAAAATTGCATTTGTGAATATTTTTGTAAATGCTTAAATTGGTATAAAAAGGTGGTATTGTTAATTTTTGAGAAAATTCGTGTGAATAATTTTGACAATTTTTAAATCATCAGTGACTTTGTGAACAATTTTCGATTTAAACTAGTTTAATATACACAACATTTATACATTAGATATATTACAGAGTATATTTAATTTTCATGCGAAGCTGGTTAACAAAACGGCTAGTAAAGTATAAGAAAAAACTCATTATTTGGTTAAAAAAATATGCTGTAGAAGAATATTTTTTGCCTTAATAAATTTTCAAAAAAAGACTAATAATCAGAAAACCAGCACTTACTAGTGTTCGTGGCTAACATATTGATTAAATTAAAAATGGTAACTAGAGAAAAGGAAAAGCAATTATAAAAATTCTTTTGAAAACCATAAAACATAAAATGTATTTGTTAAAAAAGTATCACTAGTAACACCGAAGAAATTGACTGTAAATAAGATGTTAATTTGTATTTTAATTAATTTCACAGAAAAAACGAAACCAAACCATAATGTATCTTAATCAAAACTTGATTTATTATTTTCTATTTAAAAATAAATCATTTTTGAAATTTACTCGAGAAAAAATGTAAATCATTTCTTTCTTTTTTTTTAATATATTAATTCAAATATTTTAAATGAAAAATGAATTTTTAGTAAATTAAAAATATTTTAGAAAATTGATATAAACATCTGAAAAAAAGAATTATAAATGAATTTTTAAAAATACAAATCATTTCTGGACAATGTTTTTACATCGTGAATTCATTATTTGTCCACTAACTTTAATGTGAATTATTTAAAAAGGATTTTCTTTGAAAACGGCAGAAGCATACCAAGTCTAGTTATATTCATCTTCGATTTAATTTTATGACTATATTTAACAAATTTTTTAATATTTTTATTTATCCAATCCGTTACTTTCTAAATAGTTTATTTTTTATTTTAAATTAAATTTATAACATAAATAATTATTACTTTTGTTTTTCTCGTATTCATATTACTTATTATAGTATTTAATTTTTTAATTTAATTAAACAAAGTAATAGACTTATTTACAATTATAAATTGTCATCAATCTTATTATATGTTAAAAACATGTTTAACTCTTAATCTTTTTTTTAATCATAACAAGCAAAAATACTAACGCATTTAATTGTTTTTATAATAAAAATATAAAATTATTGTTTACAAGTAATACCGCGTAACAGCATTCCTTAAATGGTTAATTGCTATTAACGCTGCGAATTAGTTTTTTAATTGTTTGCTTTATAATAAAAATTTCTTTTTTTTTTCGTTTTTTCTGTACTATAATAAAGATAAGCAGATGATTTTTCGGTAATTTATTTATGTTTACTTGAATTACTAAAAAATGTTTTCATTTTAAATAAATTTGTACCTGTTAGTGGTAATTTCTTTGTATTACCTAAAATTGTGTTTCTAGTTTTATTTAAAATAAAAGAAAATTTGTTTTATTGCACAAGCTCAAGGCTGAACTTCTCAGTGAAAGTTAAGGTTAACATACAAGATTTTAATTTTTCTTTTTACCTTTAACAATGTTGCTGATTTACTTAATAGTCTAGCCAAGACCTAGACTTACATATATTTTTTTTTATATGTTTCTTGTTTAAAATATTAAATTATAATTTTTTTAACTGCTATGTTTTATGTTAAAGCTTTTGCTTTTATTTTTTTTTAAAAGTATGTTAACATCAAACAGTTATTTAAAAACATAAAAACAACAAAAATAAAATTAAATTTATTAAATAGAAGAAATATAACGTTTATTTTAATTAATGAAAATATTAACTGCACATCATTCAATACCATTTGACTACTCAGAAACTAAAACATAGATGTAATGTATAGCTAGCAGAAGCAGATTTAATATTAAAAAATACAAAAGCGATATATATAAAAACTTTTTTTCTTTTTTTTCGAAATCTAATAAAAAAAAATATTAATAACATTAATAACAAAAAAAAACTTAACAATATCTAGTAAATCGCGCGTATCATTTATCATCACGTTGATGTTGAAAAAAGTACGGAAAGAACAAAACTAATAAAAAACTCAACGATAATTGATTGAAGAAAAAAAATAACAAACTCTTTAGCTATTAAATTAAAGTTTTTTTTTTAGTTATTCTATATCGGAAACAATCAAATTAGTTTTCAATTAAATAAAATTTATATGAAAAAATAATAACTTTTATTTTTGAATAAGGTAGAAGAAATAAAATAAACTTAATATTATACTTTAATCATGTATTATGTAAATGAAGTTGTTTTACAATCAAATGATAAAGGTAATAAAGTTTACGATTAAGTTTTTAAGCTTTTTTAACAATGCTACAAAAAAAAATCCATCATTAAATTTTCATTTGACTATAATTAATGAAAAATTATATTAAAATCATTAATTAAACTGCGCTTTATAAGATGTGAAAGATGTTTTGCTGAATTATACTTTTAATTATGATAAAGTATTTCTTCTTGCAACACTGTTTTTGCATTTAAAATTCAGTTCAAAAGCTATTTTTAAAAATGTTTATTTTTCATACAAATAAAGCTTTTATTATTATATTTTTTCCATTATTATTCCCATAATTTATTCCCACAAATATTTTGTGTTTTAATAATAATTATTATTATAATATGTTTATAGGTAAATAAATAAATTAATTTTTGTTCGTTATGATACTTGAGTAACAGAAGAGTACTATGGAAAAATATTAAATTAAATTTGTCAATAAAGCTTTATTGATTTCAATTAATTAAATTTAACAAAATTTTTGATTGAGAAAATATTTCGTTTTTAATTATTTAAGCTTTTAACAGATAAAACCACTAATTTTGATAGAAACATTTAGTTAATATAAAATATATATAAAATTGTTGTTAAATTTTAACTTAATTCCAAATCACCGAAGCTTAACAATGATTCTTTAGGGATATACAATTAATCTTAAGTTTAATTATGAATTACGAATTATTATGATTTTTCTTTAATGTAAAGACAGTAAAAAGCTTTTTATAAATTATTTCTCAAAATTAATTCAATTATCCAATAAATATAATAAAAAAAAACCAATAATAATAATAACCAATTTAAATTAAATTAAATAAACAACAAACGATTCAGCACAAATTAATTAATCGACAACGAAAACAAATTATTTTTTTATATATATACATATATTTTGCACTAAAATTTCACTCAACTTTTTAATTAGATTTGTTGTATAATTTTTGTTTTAACCTAATTTTTTTCAAGCTTTTTATGAAAATTTAAATATATTTTTATTTCATTTTTCAATCAGTGGTCCACTTTTTATTTATTAAAGATAAAAGTAAAAATTTTATTTATGAATTATTTATTAATTTTATTATTTTTTTTTGTGACGTTTACTTATTGAGTGGATTTACATCTGTTTACAAAAGTATTTTGTATTAAGTTTTGTTTTACCGTAAAAGCCAATGATAATTATAAAAACTTTAATTCAAAATAGAAAAAAGAAGCGTTAAAGATTTAGTTATATTACCAAAAGCTAAACTTTTAATCATTATTAAGCATAAAAAGTAAACAACTGATTTAAACTTTTGTTAAAATTATAAATATAATTTAAAAAAAATGCAATTACACGTTAAGCAATTTGTATTAAATGTTAAGTATATAAAAGTAATTAGATAAATACAATATTAAACGGTACAAAATTATATATATATTAATTCATTAAACTTTAAATCAGAATAATAATAATACTAAAGAAAAAAAAAGACAAATCTTGTATAGAATATAAAATAATAAAGAAAAATATATGTTAATAACTTATGCAAAAAAAAAAGTGCTTTAAGTTAACTTATAAAGAAATAATAAATTAGGAGGATTAAGAAATTAATTCTTTTAAGTAAACCACCAAAACATTTCACATAATCTTCAACATTATAATTGTTTCTCTTCTTTTTATTAATGTTAATTATGAACCATTATTCAGTTTTGTTTTCATTAATTATTTTATTTAACCAGTTTTCAATATATTTAATAACTTTCACGTTTAAAATTATATATAAAATGCATTTTTTTATCATAAATTTAATGTTAAAAAACAAAATAAAACAGAAAAAAATATCATTTCTGAGAATTAATTAATGCTTTGAACGAGAAATTTGAACAAAAATTAAAACTAATTTATTATTTTTTATTTTAAATAGTAAATTTTATTATTATCTAATAATATAAAATGGAAAATAAAAGTCTCAGGATCTATTTTAAAGAAAGTTTTTTTTTTGTTTATTTTTGAACAAACAATTTGAATGAATAATATTTTTTAAATTCTTTATTAGAAACACAATGGTGCATTTTTTAATACAAAATTATAACTGTAATTTATAGTTTTAAGCATTGTCAAGATAGATTTTTCTACATAATAAAATAATATTAACAAAATCATTATCATCGTTTTATCTTAGTAATTAATCAGTTATTACTACAACTACAACTTTCAATAAATTACTTTTACTTTTCCTTTCAACTAGTTATATAAAAAAAAATTAAAATTATTATAATAATTATCATTTTTGTAATTTTTATTTGTATTTTATAATTGTAAAAATCAATTAAATTAAATAAACTTTTTCTTTCATGTGCTATTAAAATTTTTCTTATAATATTTATTAAAAACTTGTATTTAAGATTCAATGCTCTTACGATAATATACTCTCACCTTCTCTCTTTAACTTGTTTTGTGGATTTTTTATTTATTTTTTAATACGCGAAATTATTAACAAATATTAAAACGGTGAAATTCGTTTTATTTTTTTTTTTTATATATTATTATTATTCACTTTGTTTTTAAAGATCACCATGTTTGCCATTTAATTTTCTTTTCTTTTCTTTACTTTTCATTTCTTTGGTCTTGATTGTTGATCTTGGCGTACATTTAACACAAGCTTGTATTCCAAAAACAAGTAATTTCTTTATGATTTCACATTTTATATTCGTATAACAAGACAGTTTATATGTGTTAATTTTACAGTAAAGTATATAAAGATTATTAAAAGTTGACGCTTTTTATTCAATAAGAGATGGAAATAACGTACCTAATACTGAATTTAAAAACAATATTTTTGAAAATGTGGAAAATTTTCTTCTTTTTAATTAAATCTTCAATAAGTAAAAAAAAGATTTAAAACATTTAAACATATATGATTTTAATATCAGTTTGAGTTTAGATGTGCAAGCAATAACATCTAATCTAACTTTTAAATAAATTGCTTAAATATAAAAGAATTAAAAACAAAATAAAAAATTGTGATATTTGTCATTCTTTATTGGAGCTTATAATCAAGTGATTTTGTGATACTTAAGTTGTGATGTAAATAGAAAACTTGTGAGTGTGCAAAAAAAAAATAAGTAATTAATCATTGTGAAAGGATTAAAAATGAAATTAATATTGGTAAGTGATAACTCCTTTTCAGTGAATAATATAAAGAAAATTAATTTTAATCGAAATATACAGTTTTTAGTATTAATTTGTCTTCCAAATATCTTTTGTGATATTGCAAATAATGTTCCGGCTGTTATTGAGAACATATCTGAAGCAAGTGCGGTGCGTAAAAATCAAAAAGTAAATTTTAAGAATGATAGAGAAGTAATTTTTTATATTTTATAAAGATAAATGAAAAAAAAATAATTTTACTATTTTATTTGTAAAAAAAAAGGATTTAGAAAAATATGTTAACCGTTCGAAGGATCTGGGACAAAATGGAGATGCGGCAACAATGGATAGTTACATTGCTGCTTATAGATTGTTTCATGAAGAATATCAAAACATAGAAGAGAAAAAAAACGAAGAAATTGCTAAATATAATTATGATGAAAATATAAAAAATCGTAAAATACGTTCAGTACCAGAATCTGGTGCAGCAGCACAAGTTCAATCACCAGCTATGATAAAGTTTGAACTTTCTGATGCAAAAACGGTAGAGACGTCGAATCAACATCAGAAAAACCAAAAAACAAATGGCGAAACCAAAATCCTTTATCAACCGTACAAAGTCTCACCAGCTGTTATACATGATAATAAGTCGCTAAAAACATCAGATCAATCTTTAGCATATCATGGCAATCGTGACATAATAAATAAGCAGCAACGTGGTAGTCGAGATAAAAAGTCAACAGAGGAATTAAGAATGATACAAATTACTCATCCAGTTCCCACTTCTTATCAAACACGTTTAAATCGTCCTTTATTAGATCGCCTTCCCGTGGGCTTGCAAAAAATGATTGATATTGTGATTGGTAGTGGCGATTCTAAAAAAGGAACAAAGGCAGCTATGTTTTCTGCGGATGGTAAGGGTTTGTACAAAGGAACATCAAATCAACGATATGCTACAGGAATACCTGGCACTTTACCAAATCTTTTTACACCACAGCATACACCAACTAATCCAATCTATAATAATTTTAATGATTATCCCAAAAAACTTACTGACGTTTCTAACAAACAATGGTGGTCAAATTCTGAGAACATTAGACACAAGCAAGCTCCAACGCGACCTTTTCAATCCCTTCCGCAATATCATCAATTTTCGTATAATGAACCTAAACAGGTTGAAAACTCTCCAATTGCAAACCAATATGGAAAAACATTATCACAACCATACATTTTTGAACACCAAGAGACTCAAAACCAACAACAACCGCAACAGCAGCACTATAAGTTCGAGTCTCTTCCATCACCACAAGCACTTCATCAAGCACAACCATTTCAATACCAACCACAAGATACAATCCAGCATCGTCATCAACAAAACGAATTCAAGCCAGAAACAAACATAAAGCAAGCAGATACCTATCAACAGTTATCTGAAAATTATCAAAAACCACAAATTGCATTTTTGCATCAACAACCACAAAAATCATCTGAAATTTATCAACAAATCCAACAGCAGCAACCAACGAAACCAAATTCGGATGCACAAGAGCAACAATTTATATTTGGTGACTACTCTTTTATTCCATACAGTTCTATTGAAATCCCAATTTTGGATGAAAAAATTCAAGGTGGTGCAGTATCTTCAACACCGGCACCAATACACGAGAATTCTGAGAAAACAGCTGAGCAATTAGATAACGAGCGACAAATTCCTAGTGTAGCTGCATTAACGGCGTTGATAGGTAAAAATCCTTCAACTCAACTAAAAGGCTTATCAGAACTTTTAAAACAAGAACAAGTAGCACCTCAATCTGGTCGACCACAAGATAATACTGCACCAATTCTGTTTCATCCAAATGGGATTCCTCCACGACAACAACCTCCTGCAACTGCTATTCATATTCCAAAAGACCAACCAGCTCCAAAAGTTATTTCATACGAAGATTTCGTTAAATTTTATGGACAAGAAAAGGCGAACTTATTACTATCTGAAAATCAATTTGGACCGGTCCAAAATACTAAACAAGAATACATAGCACCAACAACTATTCAACCAGAATTTCCAGCAAATCATCAAAACAATAACCACAATCTAAATACACTAAAAAGTGAACATGCGCCAATGAATCACCAGCAAAGACCAATAGGATATACAACACCGCTACCAACACCTAAGCATAATAAGTTTAACCAGCGTATTTCACCAGGGCATAAATCTGTAACTATTTTAAGTTCACCAAAACCGCATTTGGATCACCCTAAACCAGTAACCTACAAGCCAAAACAACCATTCGTGCAAAATCCTATTTCAAATTACCAGCCAGAACGCAAAATTCAGAAACCTGAAAAGTCACAATTGGAAGAACATAAATCTGAGTATGATGGAAACAGTGCAGATGATGTAAGTATTGCCACCTCTTTAAAATCAAAACTAAAACCCAACCAAGTGGAAACAGACAAACATAAAGTTGTCAAAAGACAGACTAAACCACAATCACTAACACTCATTAGACGAAGACCACCACCAGTTAACCAACGCATTTTCTATCAGAATCATCATAATCGATATAATAACAAAATACAATTAATTAATAATAATAACCATACTCCTGAGCAACGTATATATAATAATAACCCATACTGGACAGACACCCGGAATGTAATCGTGGAAGATATAGCAAATTCTTTTGATCCACCAGTGATTCAAGCTGCTTACGAACAAATTCGGGACACAGAGATACAAATCAATTCTCCGTTAAAAGTAAAACAATCACACAGACAAAACCGTCCAAAACCGCAAATTTCTCAAAATAAAAAAAATCAAAATCAAAACGACTATATAGCAGAAGAAAATCAACAACCTGTAAAAATAGTAGCGCCAAAGAAACAGCCACCAACAAAATTCATAGCAAATCAAAATTATAAAAATTTATCCCCAATTTCCAAACAGAGTTTGCTAAATGAGCTTCGCATTAAAAATAATTTATTTCTAAAAACAATAAACTCAGAAATAAAGTATTACCCTGAAGTTATATCGTCGTTAAATTTAAAAGAATTGAAAAGATCCGATAACGATGATAATGAAGATGAAGAGGATAATAATGATGAGGGAGTAGTAAATGAATATTCCGACAACGTTAAACTACGACGGGTGAAAAGGAGTGAATCGAGCAATTACAACATAAATAACAGTTCAGGTAATATAAACACAACTAGAATCGACACATCCACCAAAACAATGTCAACAACTATAACAACCCGAACAAACAGCACAATAGTTAATTTTAATCACTTAGCGCACGAAGGTGTAGCACTAAGTGGTCTTAATGTAGATCATCTATATAGTCATCCAAATCAGACGACATTAGATATAAACCAATCACTTCCAGATCCTGAAGCATTTTATTATGATGAATATAGTTCGCAGGAAACTGTTATGGACTATAATGAGAGTTTTTTCGATGAAAATGGCACAATCGTTGATAACATTGAGGATTTCCAAACGTCATTAAGTGATAACTCTAATAAAACAATGATTTTATATAAATATTTACCAATCGATAATGACTACAATGATGCCAGTATAAACGATAAACTAAAAAGTTTGCATCATCATAAAGAAATTAAAAGATTAGATAATTTTTATGATAATGATGATTCTGCGTATGATGATGTATCATATGATAATATCGGCGACATGTATGAAATCGATGATGATGATGATGTAGATCCATATTTTCATCAACCAAAAATCATCAAAATGAAACCGAAATTTAAACTGGTGCCGGTTAAAGTGTACAAAAAAATTCCAGTAATGAATAAGAATAAAAATCAAAGTAAAGATAAAAATCATAAGAATACGTTAGCAAGTGAAAAGATTCACATACACAATATAAATATTTATGAGCAGCAAAAAATGACATCTCCACACATTGATGTAGATATAATAAAACCAACGAAGCATTGGCGACAAAAGTTTAATCGCAAACGTAATAAAAATCATCATCGTTTACCGCACATTAATAAATCGCATGTGCACTTCCGTCGACCGTTACATAGGCACCGCAAACGACACCATTTACCACCAAGAGGAGCAATTAAATCCAAAATTAACAAATTGAATTGGTTGTTACAGCATTACCATAAGTGATAAAGTCAATTTTTTTGTTTTTAATTACTACATTACATTGCTCGCATTATTACTCATATAATATAATACAAATGACAATTAAGTACTTACTACTAACAATTAATTTTTCTTATTTATTTATTTATTTATTTGTATATACGTTATTTTTACTTTCTTATTTATTTGTTTAATAATTATTTGGTCTACACCTTTCTAAAAATAAACACAAGCAAACAAATTATTTCAAAGCAAAACAATAAAATTTCTTTTCAAAGATAAATTTTTCAATGAATAAGCGAAATTTTCATTCATATTTTATAAAAATTTTGGAAAAATGTATAATTATATGTTCGTCGTACGTTTAAATTTAAGTAACATCTTTAATTAACTTTCAAAATGAAAGAATAATCAAAAAATATATATATTTTATTTTTTATTATTTGAAAAACAAAATTAATAATTTAATTGAAAATTATAATGTTAATAGTATTTTAGGCATATTTAATTATGAAAGCACAGAGTAATTTTGTAAATTATTTTTATAACGATAAATTTCAATCGCTTATCTAAAATTATCGAAATATATTTTTTCTTTCCAATGAAAGTAAAATAAAACTAATTAATTTTGTTTTATTTTTTAATTATTAAAATCGCTACATTATTGTAATCATTTTATAAAGAAATTTTAATTTTTAATTCTATCGGGGAATTTTAATAACTTTTTTTTTTTTAATAATACCGAAAATGTAAATAAATTTTACAGCTTAAAAAAGTGAAATTAAGTTAAACAAACACATTTTGATGTTCTTCATATTTAATTAAAAAAAAAAAATAAACAAAAACTAACTAAAGTAATTAAACTTATTATTATTATATTACTGTTTGCTCTTCTCGTATTATTATAAATAATTATCGTTTGAAGCCAAAGCTAATATTTTTTCTGAGCATATTATAAAAAAGTGCAGACGATGATACGAAAAAAAAAAACAGAGTAACTCTGAAAAAATAAAGAAAATCAAAGAGAAAGTAATCTTTGGAATTTAAGATTTAACCGAAAGATAAATTGCGGAAATAATGTGATATATACGCAATAAATCTTCTTCGAAGTTTAACCTTCCTGGAATTATTGGGCACAGCCAAGCAGTTCGATCTCTTATATCCAATCCAATAAATTTGTGTGGTAGCTTTAGGCTACTTACTTAGGTCTACTAGAAGTTGTAAATCCTAAACACTTCAAGTTCATCATAAAATAAAAAAAAAAACGCACAGAAAAATAATTTGCTGAAAACTACCAAAGGGTAAAGCTGTATTAGATATTTAGAGACAAACGGCGTGCCATATACAGTAATCAGGTACAAAAATATATCACAAAAATATACTAATATATTTAATAAAAATCTCAGGATATTGGAAGTGAAATCATTAAAAAAAATTAAACTAAACATCATGACATTGACATTGACTAAACTATAAAAATAAAATTTATTTATTTTAAGTAACAATAATCATTTTATTCACTAATTACGGTATAAATTCATAAATTAAAGATGAAAAACTAAAATACTGTTAATATAATTTCGAGAATTATGTTTTCATCTTTTATTTAATTTTTTTATTTTCTCGATTTATATAATTAAATTTTGGTTTTCTTATGTTATTAGCTACAATACGCTGCAGAATATGAATTCGGTTACCGTGTTCGTGATTTTAATTCAGGAAATGATTTTGGGCATCAACAAAATCGTGATAATGATGGTGTTACACGTGGTGAATATCATATTCTATTACCGGATGGTCGTATACAAAGTGTTAAATATAGAGCGGACGATGCTGGTTTTCATGCTGATGTTAGCTATGAATCTGTTGATTAACATTTTTCCTTTTAAAAAACAATAATAAAATTAATTAATAGACCAATGACCAGTAAGGGAGTATCATACGATCCATTATAAAAAAAAAAGTTTACCCCAATTATAAAAAATAAAACGTTTTGTTTATAAAGTATTATTCTACTCTAGTTTATACTACTAATTTATAGATGGCGGTAGCTGAAGTCTTAAAAAAGCCCTAAATTATTTAGTTTCTTTTTTATTAATTAATTTATTATAATTAGCACGTTTGGCTTTGTTTTTTGTTAAAAAAAATATGTATTTAAATTTATTATTTAAAAAACAATTAAGTATATGAAAAATTAGAAATTTCACAAAAAAGAAATTATATATTTCCATCGGGATAAATGTGCAATAATATTGTTCAAGAATAACTTTTTTTCTTCTTAAGCATTAATGATTTTTTATCCAAACATAAAATGTACCTTTATTAATTTTTTAATTTAAATTAAATATAAATTTTATTAATTTATTTATAAGAAATGTATTTGTTTTTTATATTATTTTTTTTTTTATATAAATAAAGAATTTGTATTAATTATTTAATTCAACAAATATTCAGACTAAAGATAATCATTTAAGATAGGCATCTAATTTAGAACCTATAATACTTTTGCAGTGGTGTATTATTTGTTGTTTAGTGTATAATTGAAGTTTCTAAGTGTTTGTTTAGGAACTGGATTAATTTTTTTTTATTAATTATACAAGGGGATTAAATAAATTAAAGGTATTTTGTATAATTTATCTGTTTTTTATTACAGTAGCATGATTTTTTTTTTAATTTACTTTACTAACTTCATCATAATTTAAAATTTCTATTAAATTACACTTATTATTTTATTTGTTACAAATTATTTTTTGTTTGATTAATAATTGCATTTAAAGAATAACAATAATTAATTAACAAGCACATAATAATAATTAATTATAAGAATACCAAATTGACTAGCGAGTGCAATAACTACATTTTTTATAACATAAAACAACTTATTTCATTAATTTTTTTTCAATGAAATAATTTTAACGAATAAAATACCAAAAATCTAATTAAAATATATTTCTTTTTATATCTTTCGTTTTTAACCTCAAGTATTTCATTTGATATTTTAAAGTTATCTTGTATTAATTTTTTTTTTTAATTTTAATTAATTATTATTATTTAATTTCATTTTGTTTATATTATTAGGGCAATTAATATGAAATAATAATAAAACTGAGTAATTGCATATTTAATTTGCCATAAAATTGATCACATATATCGAATAAGTTTTAAGTAAATATAAAAGCAAAACGTTTGCAAACAAAATCACATGATCAACATTAAAATAAATTATTTTATTGTTTATAAATATATATATAACAATTATTATTATAAATTTAATTTCATCTACGTTTATTAGTATTTTATATTTGTTTAATTATATTTTTTAAATAATATTTATAGTCCAACCGTTTCATTGGAATGTTTATGTTTCCATATTTTTTAATAATAAATAAATACAACACAAGATTTTTTATTAACCTTTTTCTTTTTAATAATTGAGTGAAATTATAATAAAATTAGTTAACGTTGATATTTTCTTTAGCTTTTTTTCTAATTTCAATTTAATTAATTTTTAATTCTTTATTTAATAAATAGTTTAATTTAATAGTTAACCTAGACTAATTTTAATTTTAAGTTTTTATAAATAAATAAGATTCAATTTATTTTGTTTGCGCATTTGGCCGAGCTGGCAATGGTGGTGGAACTCCAGTTCTTGTTGGAACACTTGGTAATGGTACATTACGTCGTACTGGAAGTGGTGGTGGTTGAGTTTGTTGTTGCTGTTGTTGTATTTGATGATTCTGTTGTGATTGTTTGTCATGTGGTGCAGATTTTGCTGCGACATCTAAATCGTAAATATCAGTACGTGGCGGAGGAGGTGGTGGAGGTTCACGAGGAGCTGGAGCACCCTATTGTTAAAAAAAAATGTATTAAACTATTAATTAACTAAAATTATCTAACGTACTATATCGTCATTAATTTCTTCATATATTGCTGTCGATTCTGGTGTCGTTATTGTTGTTACATCAGTTGTTGGTGAATTTATTTGAAACGAATCAGTTGAAACAGCTGATACTGGTGTTGAACATACTGAAGATGATGATGGAGCTGGTGGTAATGGTGGTTTTACTTTCGATAACAAATCTGGTGTGACACTTATTATTCCAACCTAAAACATTAGTTTTTTTTATTTATTAAGTAATATTTTATTATTAAGGTAAAAACAAAATCAATTAAATTACTTTAGGTAAATTGGGATGTTTCAGCGCCGGAGTTGGAGACTTCGGTAAAGGTGGTCGACCTGGTGGTCCAGATTTTGAAGAGACACTCTGAGGGCTTTTTGATCTTTGTGGTATTTCAGGAATGCCTAAAGCTGTAAAATTTATTAAAATTAATTAAAAAAGTATATATTTAGCAAAAAATAAAAAATGCTGACCATTATAATTTGGTTGTGCTGGCCCAGAATAATCACATAATTGAACTGTATTTGTTGTACATAATGCAATTTCTTTTTCTACCTGGGTTATCCAACTTTCTGTTTTTAATTTTAATTGTAGTGTAACACCACATACTTGAACAGTTTTTTGTTTAACAGCAGTAAGAGCTGACTGTCCATCACGAAACGTTACCCACATCGTTTCCCCAACATAGCGTACTAATGTCACTTCACCAATTTGTGCTAATTCTTGTATTAATGCACTCATTAAATTTTCATCATATATATTTACTTCATTATCAGTATCGTTTTGATCCTGCTGTTGGTTTTCAACATCAGCCTGTGAAGAATATATTTTTATTCGAATAAATTATTTAAAATATGAAGAAAAAAAATATACTAACGTGTATAACTATTGTAGCATCTGGTGGACCCAAATCAATTATTACATCATGGAAAACCTTTTGCCGTCTTTCAATATCAATTCTTGATATTTCAACATCAATAATAGCAATTACTGGACGATGATCACTTTGTTTCAAATCCGACCGACCATAATGAATCAATTTACCGTGTGACCAAGAGTCGGGCGACTTTTCTGAATCCGATAACGGCTTTCTACGTTTCCATAATATACGATCTGTCCATGCGGGTGCTCTACATTTTTCACTTGTATCATAATCATCACTAAATAAATCATATTTATATGTTGGAGGAAAGTTTATTTCTCCTTCTAAAAATCCATTAAATACATTGCCATTCTCTTGTTGCTTCTAAAAACAGAATTTATATACAATCATGTTTCTTAAACCTAATTTGCCAAATGATTATTAATATTACTCTTAATTGGTCATTTTCTAAGATGGGTTCCAATGAACCTAATTTAATTAAATCTTTCATTTCATCTTTATCCATATCAATACGATAATTAAAGTCTCCACACCAGAACACATAGTCATGAGATTTTAAGGTTCGTCCCATCGGAAACGCAATTTTTCTGGTTATTTCAGCATAATCAGCATTACGTTCAGTTACTTGTGACTGTCCAGCAGCAAAATGAGCACAAACAAAACAAAACGATGTACCATGAAATACAAAACGTATTGCTGCTGCTCCCTTGTTACCTAATAAATTAAGCAAATTGGTAAATTTTTATTATTTTTTTTTTGGAAGCCATTTGTGATGTACCTGTTGCACCACCCAAACCAGTTTTAACACAATCAATTGCAACATCACGTATATACGGTGCATGATGCGGACGAACAAAAATATATAAACAAACACCAACTAACTGTTGATAAGTTAATATGGAATACGGGTGTTCACGTGACAAAACTCGTTGTAATTCTTCAGCCCATGCTTTTGCATTATCAGTACTTAAATTATAGTAAAATTAGTAGATTATAGTAAACAAAATAAATATAATTTAAATGATTAAAACTAAATAAAAGTTTAAATTTTACCTAGCTGCAACAATATTACTAGCATTTAAATCGACAATTTCTTGAAAACCAACAGCAAATATATCAATTGGGGCTTGATTTTCATCTTCTGGATGTGTAACATCAACTAATGCTATATAAAAGAAATTTAACATCTTTTAAAAATAAAAAAAAAAAAAAACAATAAAAAAATCATCACAAAAATTATTACATCTTGATCTAGCCAAATGATGCGAATCCAATAACCAATCAGAGAGTGATACATCTTTGTAAACAACACTGCGAAAATGCTTTCCTCCATTTACATTATATGTACCAACAGCAATACGTACATCTAATGGGCTAACATATTCGTTGTACCGTTTACACATTTCCCGTAACATTGGCGTTGGTGCTGTATGATTAAAAAAAATAATTCTATAAAAATCGATTATATAAATAAGACCTTACCATGTAACATATTAATCGGTAATAAAATTCTAGCACGATCAGCTAATTCAGAACTTAATGTAGAACCTACTAAAAGAACATCAATAGCCTCTTGCTTGGAATTATCTAATAAATTATTTTGTATTGTTCGTGCTGCTGATCTAGCTCCATCCATTAGCTATCAATTTATTTTTATTAATTAGTTTATAAATGTAAATATATAATATATATAATTAATAATTACCTTTGAACCACCCTGTATTGCACCTGTGCCAGCATAAATTTTACTGACTTCATTTCCATTATTTATCCACATTTGACGAAATACCTCTTCAAATCTTGAACTCATTTGCTTTCTGTCAGCCAAACCTAACAAGAGTATTTGCTCATTCAATATCTCTAAACCAAGAAATGTTTGTACACAATTTGTACGATCCAAACAATCTAAGCAATTTGTTCTTATTGTGCCACGTTGCTCTCTAAAAATAAACACTATTTGATTACTACATACATTTAATTAATTTAATATGTTAAAAAGAACCTTATAACACTATCCCCTACAGCATGAAATAAACTAAATGCAGAACACGTGCTATCAATTTTATTTTTTAATTTTGATAATGCAGACAAATTACTGCCACGACACTCTTGATGATAATCAAATACTATATGTGGTACGTCTTGATGTTGCGACTCTTTATGATGCCGCTTTAATAATAAAAAGATAAGTAAATAATTTCAAAGAAACAAATAAATTATAAAAGCGAAATACCTGAAATTCGTTACTTAGCATTGCTTCTCCCTCTTTACTGCCAATAAGACTAGTTCCTAATAAATTAATAATAGCTTGTTGTCCATATCTGGCTTTCATCATCTTCATATGACGGTCAAAGGCAAATGCTGATGTTTCAAAACCACGAGATAATTTCACTTTATGTGAACCGACTTGCACACCTGGTTGTTCCCAAAATAATGGAACAGATCCTCTTGTTTGTACATACGACGTGACTTCATTATCGGCATAAATTACCTGTTCTGTTTCAACAAAATTTGCAACCTGACCTTCATCATTTGTTCCGCGAACATTAAATCTTCAACATAACGATTAATTATTGTTTATTGTTCATTTTGCAATATTTTCAATAAAACAAGAAAACAAACCTTGTGCCTGCACGTTCACAACTTAAACGTGATATTATTGCAGCTCGTGCTTGTCTGCTGCCAGCATAAACAGTCCGTATTTCAACAGATCCACACATTGCTTTTAATAACCAAAAACTGCAATCGACACCATAACGCAGCATATGGATATGTAACATCCGATTCCTAGAACAAAAAATGTATTAAACAAAAAATAAAAAAAAAAATAGTTAAATCACCAAAAAAATCTGTTATCAGTCTCATTCGTTTTACGGCGTCTTTGGGCACATAAAGTTATATCAAATGAATATGACAAACTCCCGGGTGCTGATTGTGTTAATCCAGCATTTGCATTCCAGGAAAAATAAAATGTACCCGAGTTTAACACTTTTCTTACCTAAAATTAAATAAATTTAATTTGAATGAACTAAAATTAAATTATATTTTATTACTTCTGATATTTTCTCTTCATTTGGAGTTTGATACTGTAATGACACAAATTGTGTTTGTGTTACACGAAATATTTCTGCTTCGCCAATTTTTCCAACAGAGAAACCACCGGTTACAAGTACTAAATACAAAACCGAACTTTCACCAGCATTTAATTGTAATACACCTAAACAACCATATGCATCTGCTATTTTTGTATATTGTTTGCGTATAATTTCTGTTTCTTGAGCAGCTAGAAAATATAAATGACAATAAACGCCCCTTTTATTAACTCATTTATATAAATTAAAGAAACCAAACATATGTTGGTACTGTTTTAAAATTTAAACAAGGCAAAATGTTATCAAAAAAGGAAATGTAAGCTTACATAAAACAGCAACTGCTTGAGATTCAAATAATAATGCTTCTGATTTGTTTCGATGCTCTAGCAATACACTGTGTGGGCTGGGTGGCATCGATTTTTCCAATACTCGGAATCCTTTTGACATAGCCATTTTATTTATATCTTATTTATTATATAATAAAAAAAATTGTATTAATATTTTCAATATAACAATTGATTTGTGTTTAATTCATTTAATGAATATAACTGATTTGTATAAACTAGCACTTTTCAATAAATTTTGTTTAAATTTTTTTGTGTAAATTGAGCTATACAAATTTGACAGCTAGCTGTCATAATAATACAATTTTACACAGGGCGACCACTATTTAAATACAAAATATTCGCTAATATAATTTCCATTTTTTAGAGGTGCCAGGTAGATTTCAAAAAAAAAAAATCCCTGTATTTATGATTTGGTCTTTTAAACTTTTAAATCTTTTAAACAGTTATTTAATTAATTTTAATTTCGATAAATAAAACAATTTTTTTTTACCAAAAAATTAATTTCGTTTTAAACTTTATTAAACAGTAATAATTTTTTTAGATGTTAATTTTACACAAAAAATATTATGATTCCTAAATTATTTTTAAGTATCTTCTGATGCCTCCAATACTGCACCAGAATATGCCAAATCCCAGTAATGTTCAACAGTATGTCTTTGAAAAAATTCACGAGCCATCTTCTCCATAGGAAACACTTTAAATTTAATTTCACCAAAGTGACGACGCTGACTTGTGCCTTCCCAGACCAGACTACATAAATTTGGTATCTCATTGCCATCAGCATTTTTAACTAAATCCTCTTCCCATTTTATTCGATTCATCATTAAACGGCGATATTTCTTTTGTTGTTTTATACCACCTTCAACTACAACAACACAGCAGTCTCTAAACAACACAACTACTCCCGTCATATACAATTGTTTAGCATTGGTTTCCACTTTAAACTTTTTGCTAGCGTTGTCATGAAGATCACGAATTCTATACACAGACACGTGAATACCTAATGACGTATCTTCCTTTAATTTACGAATTTTCTTATCTCTCTTCTGATCGTCAGTTAATTTTCTAGCATTGTTGGCTTCTTCGTGTGCTTTTTGTCTCTTTGCCATTTGTTCTCTTACATGGGCTTCCATTTTGGTAGGATCTTGTACTGCTTCAGTGCCTAACACACGCATTAAATTTGATATACGCAACTTTGGTTCCGGCGGAGGTATTAAACCCAATCGTATTTTTTCTTGTTCTTCCTTCCACGCTTCTCGCCGATTTTGTCTTCGCAATTTCTTCCGTTCTTTTTTAGTCAAAAATACAGGCAAATAAACGGGTCTTAATGGTTCATCTGAAAATTTAAAATTTTATGAAATAAATAAGATAATACAAAATTTGAAAAAAGGAAATGCATACTTGGTGGCTTCATTTGAGTAGGATGTTCTATCAAATTGGAAATAGCTGACTCTCTTATTGAAATTTTATCTCCACTCATTGTATACATATCAGCAGCAAGTATCACAGAATCCCACCATTCCATTTGAGGAACATCATCTGCATGGGAGTCCTGCTTTGGTGCAATTAAGGCCAATTTTGTTGCTGAGCTGATGCCTGTTTTTCTAGCAATTTGAGAAATTTCATTTTGAAGTTTTTCTAATTGACACTTCATTCTCATTCTCTCTGCCATCTGTTGAAATTTACCGGGCTCGTGGAAACGCAACGCTCGTTTAGTTCGGACAGATGTTTTCAAACCAATTCTATCATCGTAGAATTTTAATTCACCAGAATCATCACTTGGTTTATCGCCCAGTTGGGCTTTAAAATTTGCTCTTTTTTTTGCCCGTATGTTAGCTTTTAAAGTTGGAGCAAGAATAGGTATATTGATTGCACGTCCACTTTTATCTACTGTTCTTCCTTCAGCATCTAAAATCAAAGGTTTCGGTTTATCATTTGCATCAGGTATTATTCCAGCAAGTGATCCAGATAATTTTGCGCGAATCTGTGCTTGTAATTCTGCGATTTTTTTTGCTCTTTCTGAATCTTCCGGTGTCGATGATGGTATCGCAATTTTAACAACAGGAGGAATGGTAATAGTAGCTTGCGTTGTTATCTGCTGATTCGAGACTATTGGAACTTCTAGTGTTTTGTTAGCTTTTAATGATGTTAGCGCCCGTTTTCGTTCCTCAATTTCTTTTTGAGCATTTAACATCATTTGTTTTATCTGCATGGTTGTCAAACTAGCACCTGAAGAAGTTTCTAATGTTGAACCATTTGTTTCAATTTTCTTCTCCTTATCCTTGATGTTTTTCTCTTTTTCTTTTTCCCTTTCCCTATCATTTTTTTCGACTTTTGGTTTTAAACGTTTTGGATCTTTTTCTTTCGAATCATCTTCGTGAGCTCGTTTTCTAGACTTTAGTGTTGCTTTGAAATCTTCCAAAAGGTTTTCTAATTTATCTGTCAATCTTGAAGCTTTCTTACTGTCAACTATAGAACCTAATTTATCAGAAATTTTTCTGCGATCATAACCGTTATACAAGCAATGCTCAATTGTAGAAGTAATTTGTGGATCATTATTACCCAAAATTTTATTTAACATTTTATCCAAATCTGGCCGCAACTCCTCTATATCGCGTCTTGATAAATAAGACATTTTTGATGCTTGCTTAATTTTTAGGTTATGTTTATATAATTTAACATATTATACCCAAATTGAACCAAATTTACTAACCAATTTACAGATATAGCAGAACTTTAAATAAACTATTATTTTATTATTATTGTTATTAAACATATATTTAATTGTTTTACATGAAATATTAAAATACGTTCATGCAAGATTAATTTTACAATCTATAACCAATATATTTTTGACATGACAACAAGCCATAGAGAAAAAAACCTTTAATAGTAATATATGAGTAAAATACTGGGAAATTAATATAACAATTTAAAAAAAAAATCATTTGATCGCGTTGACATTTTATTTTTTTCTTTTATTTAACTTATATAAAAACTTATGTAAAATTTGTCTAAAAAATATTAATAAAAGTAAATATTTGCCATTATTATAAATATTTAAATATAGATAAATTATTAACTTAATTTAGAAAAATTGCCCTCACTCTATTGGAAAAAAAAAAATTTAAAAAGGAATTATTTTCACTAATGGTAAAAATTTCCCTCTAATCATCTTTTTCGCTTAACTGTCTTCATTCTACCTTTTTCACCGATTTCGGCACATGGCACATCTGACAAAGTGAATTCGTGTATTTTATCCTCATGTCTTCACTAATTTTGTTTAAAATTCGACGTAAAAAGTATTAAATTAATATTGTTAAATAAATGTATTTTAAATAAATAATAAGTTATTAAAATAATATATACTGTATAATAAATAAATATCGAATTAAAATTAGTCACATTTGTCGAAACACCATTAATTTTATATATAGCTATATATATCATATATATAAAGCACTGTTGTATATTGTGTGTGATTGGTGAATACGACTACAAGAATTATAAGATTGTGAGTGGAGCAACGCCATTTTTGCCACGAAAACGTTTTAAAATACATTAATTTATTGTCAGTTTAGTGTTAAAATAAGTTTTTATAAAATAAATATAGTTAAAGATGTCGGGAGAGGAAACATCTGCGGATCGGAATGTCGAAATTTGGAAGATTAAAAAGCTTATTAAAAGCTTGGAAATGGCTCGTGGGTAGGTCCTTATGTCTAGTTTTTAATAAAGTATTATAAAACTAAAAGTCACATTTTTTCGCCAATACTGGATGGAACAATATTTTTTAAAAAAAAAATAAAATATAATTTAATATCTCAATGACAGAAATTGAAATTAATTACATAAAAATGTCCATATTGAAAATTATTTTTTTAAGGTTAAATGAAATTTCTAATAAAATAAAATAAGAATTTAAACACGAGAATATTAAACTTTTCTACATCGAACTATTAATCTTAAGAAAAAATTAAATCATGTCATTTTTTTTAAATATGCACCTTGAATCCATCAATGTACATTTCTGTTCTAAAAATAATTTCATTTAACGTTTTGAACTTTTATATTTCTTTATATAAATACTATATAATAATAGTTGTTTTGCATTTCATAGGTATGTATAAAAATATATCTTTGGCTAAATGACTTATTTTTTCATTACATTTTAGACTTACTATTGTATTTTATATATTATTTTTAAAATTATGCACCGATAAAGTGTCTTTTACCTCTGTTTATGACGTTCTTAGCACCTTAATCGTATATTATGCCACATAAATGTAACACATGAAAAAAGAAACCAAATGCATCAATATATTGAATAAATAGATTTTTTAAATAAAATATTTATTTAAAAAAAGGTTCAATAGATGATTATATTGATGCTTTATTTTATATTTTTATTATTATGTGTTATTGATTTTTTTTAAAATAGATTATTAATACACTACATAACATACTGTTTCTATATTAAATATAAAATTCTTTTCTTTTTAGTAATGGAACAAGCATGATATCGCTTATAATTCCGCCAAAGGATCAAATATCGCGAGTCAGTAAAATGTTGGCTGATGAATTTGGTACTGCATCAAATATAAAATCACGTGTCAACAGGTTATCCGTGCTTGGTGCCATCACATCTGTACAACACAGACTTAAATTATACACCAAAGGTAATGTAATGGATTTACAAGAATATAACAAAAATATTTAATTCATTTTTATATCAATATTTTAGTGCCTCCAAATGGGTTAGTTATATATTGCGGCACTATTGTTACAGAAGAAGGAAAAGAAAAGAAAGTAAACATTGATTTTGAACCATTTAAGCCAATTAACACATCATTGTATCTGTGCGATAATAAATTTCATACAGAAGCATTAACGGCGCTGCTGGCTGATGACAATAAATTTGGTTTCATAGTAATGGATGGTAATGGTGCTCTCTTTGGTACTTTACAGGTAAATAACTGGTCAGACACATTGTTATAACTGTACAATTATAAATAATTAATTAATTTAGGGTAACACACGAGAAGTATTGCACAAATTTACAGTTGATTTACCAAAGAAGCACGGTCGTGGTGGTCAGTCTGCGTTGCGTTTTGCACGTTTAAGAATGGAAAAGAGACACAATTATGTCAGAAAAGTAGCTGAAGTAGCAACACAATTATTTATAACAAATGATAAACCTAATATTGCCGGATTAATATTAGCTGGTAGTGCGGATTTTAAAACTGAACTTAGTCAGTCCGATATGTTTGATCCTGTAAGTGAATTAATATTTATAAAGCGGTTTGTTTAACATTTTTTTGACCATAAAATATTATTTACTTATTTAAACAAATAGAGATTGCAAGCTAAAATTATAAAATTGGTAGATGTATCTTATGGTGGTGAGAACGGTTTTAATCAAGCCATCGAATTAGCCGCTGAATCATTACAAAATGTTAAATTTATACAAGAAAAAAAATTAATTGGACGGTATTTTGATGAAATATCACAAGATACAGGAAAATATTGTTTTGGTGTTGAAGATACTTTAAGAGCATTAGAATTGGGCTCTGTTGAAACACTAATATGTTGGGAAAATTTAGACATACAACGTTATGTATTAAAAAATCACGCAAATTCAACATCAACCACAGTATTGCATTTAACACCAGAACAGGAAAAGGATAAAACTCATTTTACAGATAAAGAGGTAATAAATGAATTATACGGTATTTTTTTGTATTATATTTATAATTAATTTAGAAATTTTTATTTGTGTTTCTTTAATTGCAAATTAAAATTATAGAGCGGGGTAGAAATGGAATTAGTCGAATCTCAACCGCTTTTAGAATGGCTTGCAAACAATTACAAGAGTTTTGGTGCTACCTTGGAAATTATAACTGACAAATCACAAGAAGGAAGTCAATTTGTGCGAGGATTTGGTGGCATAGGAGGTTTGCACTTTTTTAATACTGCTTAAAATATTTTTATTTCTCGAAATCTTTTACTAACAATTAATATATGCTTCGTTTGTTAGTTGTTTAATAACAATAATTAAAAAAAAAACTACCATATTAACTAAATTATTTTTCTAATTACTATGCTGCCTATTTTATAAATATAAAATAAAAAAGGGATACTGCGCTACAAAGTCGACTTCCAGTCTCTCCAAGCGGATGAGCCACTGGACGATGTCGATCTCGACGATTATTAAATACATTTAGAAAACATGACAACAAAATACATTACTCCACAAAAATAATATTATTTAAAGTAAACAAAAAATTATTTAAAACAAAAAAAATCAAAACAAATAAGAAAAAAATAATTAATTCAATACTACTTCACCATCCAATTAATTGTATCAAACAAATAATTCATCATAACTATTTATTAAATTTATTTAAAAAAAAATTACAAAATAAAATAGTGTAATATCTTCGCTAAAGGTACAAATGTTTGTAATGTTTCATAAAATCATTTATTTATTTATTATTTTTGTTTGTTTTTTATATTAGAAATTAAAAGATCAGATCTTTGTACTGTGTGCGCGTGTGTGTCTGTATTTTTATTAAATTTTCTTTTTGTGCACTTTCTATTTGGCTTAAATTTGCTTTACTTTCTCTTTTATTTTCCAATTTTTATTTTAACAAGATAATTCTAGAGTGCGATTAAGTTTTGTTTAGTATATACCGTAATACTACAGCAAAGAACAAATATTATAAAATGTTTCAATTTATTATGGTTTTGTGTTTTTTTTTATACTGGAGGAATTGGAATTTTTGGCTTAAATAGTGTATTTGTCTGTTTTTTTTTTTTTTTTTTTTTATGTTGCTTAATATACTTTTTGCATGTGGTTTTTTGATAATCCTTAAATTATCTTTTATTTTTTGTGTTCCTTTTTTTATGTAATTAATTTTCATTAACCTGATTTACTTAATTATTTTTTTTTCTATATTATAATTTGAACTTTCTTTTATTATTATGATTTCTTTATTATTTTAATTTTATTTTTAATACAGGTATTTTACGCTACAAAGTAGACTTTCAAAGTATGCAATTAGATGATTTGGACAACGAGTGCTTCGACTTAGACGATTATTAAAGAAATAAAATTATTTAAATTTAAAAAAAAAAGCACATTTAATAACAAAAAATAAATTAAATTGAAAAAAAAATGTTAGCCGAATTTTATAATAAAAAGAAAATGAAAAATGGAAAAAATAAATAAATTTTGTTAAATAATAATAATTAATAATAAAATAAATAAATAAATAGAAATATATATATATATATAAAATAAAATGAAAAAAATAAAATCAAACAATTTAAATAAGGCAAAATTTATATTTATATATAAATAAAATTTTAGAAATTGTTTTTTTAAAATCGCCTAACTAAAACACAAATTGAGAATTCCGAAGCCGAAGTTTTTTATTATTATAATTTTTTTTTTTTGTTCTTTAAATATATTATTGTTGTGTACAGCTATAATGAAATTCTCTTAATTTTTAAATTATATATATATATTTTTTAATAAAGATTACTGAAAAAAATTTATGATTGAAAAATTGTATTAAAAAAATTTATTAATAATGGTTCAAAAAGAAAAGAAAAATCATTTTTTATTGTCACACTTTTTAATTTCGAACACCTTTTGAGAATTTATTTTATCTGGAATGTAACGAAGTTTTGATATACGAAACGGTCGTGATACTTTTATTAAAAATTTACATAACACATTCAAATATTGCAATTTATATTGACCCAGATATTTATTAGCCGTGCAAATTTTTTATATTCATTGTATAACGTTTAATTTTGCTCTTTGATAAAGATTCCATTAAATAAAGCAAACTGCAGCTAAACATAAGTTTTATTACAATCATTTTAATAATGGTTTTTAATTAGTTTCATTTGTCTAATTTGTGCTTGTTAAAGTACGAGTGAATAGAGATATTAAAAAAGAAAAACTTTACGCGCATTAGCAATATATATATATATATATTCCAGAGGTGGTTTCCAGAGTAACATTGAAAAGAAAATAAATATTATCTTTCTGTAGAAAAAAAAAATAAAATATTTAGGAAAATTTTGTTTGTGATCCAAAATGATATTTAAAAATTTAATAAAACTTCGAAAATTTTTAAAAAGAAAAATTAATCAAGTAAAATTGGAATTAAATTATTAATAGAAAATAACTGCTAAAATTCGCATAAGATAATTTAATTATTACGCAAATTCTGATTAATTGAGATTAATTTTTTTTTTTTTTTTTTTTGCAGAAATCATTTTATTTAGCTCTGACCAAAAAATTATTGCTTTGTGTAAAGAATAAAAGTGATTTATTTATATTGTTATATATTTGATGTGATAAACATTGAGAAAAGTATTAAAAAGAAAATTTTGCTCCGATTTGATGGTAGCAACAGATTGAATTTTATTATTTTATATTTTTGAAACTTAAAGGATGACAAAAGAAAAGGTTAGTTCCTTGTTTCATTAATTTAAATTAAACAAATTATGTCATTCATATAACAATACGTTAAATTGATTAGTTCTTTTGTATTTATTTGGTTTACATAATTAACGAAATCATAACATTTCATGCAATATTTACTTGATTATGTAATAAATTATTGTTTATATTTTTATGGTAATAACAGGCATATGTTAGCTTATTGTAGCAAAAAACAAATAATATTCCAAGTGTTTATTATCCATTCAAAATATAATAATAAGAAATGGAAGAGAATGGTTTTAACTTCTTTATTCTTTGTATATTAATTGGTTGTAATTTTGTATCCTTTTTTACCACGTATTTGGTTTCTTTAAAGAATTTATATAAATAAGAATAAATAACTTTATAAATAGAGACGAGTAACAATTAGTTAGTTTAATAATTAAAATAACCGGAAGATAAATAAAAAAAAAAAAATAAAATTAATCGAAAAGATAAAGAAAAAAAGAAAAATGAAATCGAATATCTCATTTTTTGCTAAATAAAAAAAAACATTGATTGTCTTAATTTAAAATAATAATAAATATAATACAAAAAATTATTAAATTCTTTTAAATAAATTTTTCTGAATGAGTTTGAAGTTTTTTTTTTTCTCTATATAGTTTGATATTTTCAGTAACAGTGAACCCTTCGTTGTAGCATTACATATTAATAACTATATATATGAAAACTTATTTTATGCTCCTTTAATAATGAAAAATTTGTTTAAAAAATAACTCAATTATTTAATAATTTTAGTCTAAAATTTATAAACAAGTGTTTTGTTGTTTTGTATAGGAACCAATAATAGTTTTGTTATGCATAAAACTTCAAACTAAACATAAATAAATTATTTGAAATACGAATTCAATATAATATTTTAAAAGAATAAGGCAAAATAAAATATAAAACAATTACATAAATACACAAAAATAAAAAATTTATTTATAAAAATCACATAAACACACCTAATTATAATAAAAATTAATAATGAAACACAAATAAATATTCACTCGAATTATGATTGTATCTAATAAAAAATAATTATAACTGCAGAACACATAAATGTACATAAATAATTAATTTAAAAAAAGAAAAAATATCAAAAGAAATAAGAAACACAAAAAAGAAAAAATTATTGAATTTAATTAAATAAAATTTTAATTATTTTATTATAAAAAAAAAGAAAAATTTAATGGACAAAAAAAAATTAATTAAATAAACTTTAAAAAAAGAAAAGAAAAGATTTTAACTTAAATAATAAAAACTTAATCATAAACCGAAATATGAATTTTTTATTTATGTTATATCGGTTCACCAAAAAAATTAAAATTAATTAATTAATTAAATAATTTGAAATAAATTTCAAATGAAATGAAATTTAAAAAAATATATACATATATATTCCTATCCTTCCCATATAGAAGAATGAACGAAAATATTTCTTATGTGCGCTTGCATAGATTTTAAGCTTAAAGCTTAAAATATTTGTTTTTTTTTTTATTGATAAGTTATTTTTCTTTGTTTGGATTTTTATCAATATAATTTAATTATCATTTTTGTTGATTTTAACTTAATTTTTATTACGCCACGTTTTTTTTTTTTAATTTTTTTAATCATTATTTTTTTTTTTGTATTCAACAATATCCAGTAATAATATTTATATTCATTTACTACTTATGCCAATAAGAAATTAAATATTGATTTTTGACATTGGCTTAGCGGTGTGTATATTCAAAGAAGCGATAGTATAATGCATTTTATTAAAATAAAAAATAAACTTGAAAGGCCAAAATAACTAATTTCGATTTGTATTTTATAAGATGTATTTTGTTTAATTGAGATGAGTATTAGAAAATTTGCAATTATGCCTAAAAAGAACAATTACAAAAAAAAAAAGAAAAAACTATTCATATAATATAATTGTATTTAAAAAAAATTCTAAAGTTTGTACACAAAATCTTAATAATTAATTAATTAAAAAAAAAATTATATAAATTTCATAATTTAAAGAATAATATTTTACTTAATTAAAAGTTCTTTACATTGGTTTTTTTTTCTCACAACAAAAGCAATTGTTGCTATTATTTCATAATAGATATCGATAAAATGTTTGTTTAAATTTATTTATTTTTATCAATTCATATTGAAAATATATATATATTTTACCAAAAAAATTAATAAAAAAATAAAGAAATGCAACAATAAATACACTAAGCAGGTACTGAAACATAAATAGTTATATAAAAAAAAATTAACAGCAAAAGTTTGTTTACAAAATAATAATCATAATAATAATAATAATAAATGAAATTAATAATTAACAAAAAGATAATTTTAGTTACTTTACGAAAACAACAAAACACAATTACTTATTAATATTTTTTTGAAATAAATAAATTGAGAAGATTAATATCAGGCCGCTGATGATTGTAAATTATCGTTTGGTTCATTTGTGATAAGAGCACGTTGTAATCTTTTCCAAAATATTTTCCGTTCTTCGTGTATTGAACGGTCTGGCGACTTTATATTATTTGGCCATTTAATGTATGTTTTTGTTCGCATCAAGTATGTTAATGTTTTTGGTCGCTTACGCTTTGGTATATCCTCAAGTAATACAAGGATTAATTCATCACGACGTGTTTCAAGCAATCTAAATTGGCAAGATACAAAATTAATAATTATAGAAAACTAAAATATTGGAAGAAATAGCATACCTGTGCTGAGCTAAATGCATTTCAAATTGACACCACTGGCTTAGCAAAAAACTATTTGAAACAATCAACAGCAAACATCTTGAACGGTCCATGCAAGATATAATATTATCTAAAATACTAATTCCCACCTGTTATAATAGAAAAAAAAAATGATTAAAGAACGATTAGCCCAGTGTAAAAAAGGTTTAAAAAAAGAACCTGAAAATCTCGTTCATGCAAACAAATATTAATTTCTCGTTGCTGTTCAATATTAGGCAATAATTCGTCCAGAACCCATTCTCTATTTTCATCGCAATAACTAACAAACACATCGTAAACATATGTACCCTCGATATCGTTTATCTCAGTTTGATTATTATTGTTTTTGTCCAAAAAACTTAATATCGTCGCATTTTTTATTATTAAACAAAAATAACGGATATAAAACCATTTAAAAAATATTACAGTCAATATTAATACACATACAAAAATGACAATTAGTATTGTTGCGATTGCATTTCCAGTTTCTTTTAAATTATTTAAGTCCTGCAAGAGATTACGCTCATCGATACATTGTTCAATATCGGAGAAATAGTAATCTTTATTTGTCGACGAATTAATACATGTATACTCATTATTATCATAATCTAGTATTTGAAAAGTGAAATTTAGCGTTTCCATTTCCAATGACAACGCTTCTGAAAAAGTATTTACTTCCAAATTACATGGTGTTGTCATTGTTCCATCTACTGAACTCTCGTTACATGGAGCCACATCAGACATAAGGCTTACTTGCGTTACGGCGAAATGGAAGACGCGACTTAATACACCTGTTGAGTTCATCGATTCTTTCATATTTTTATAGCTTTGGCCTACTTTTGATATATAGTCCATGTAAATCCGCGATAAAACGTCATAATGATTGTCTTCTGTCTGCTGCTGCTCCAATTTAGGCTGTTTTGCATCACCAAATCCAACTGATTTATTATAATTGTCAACGACAAATTCCCGTATCACTTCTTTTACACTCGGTATATCGTTTATATAATTTGTATAGTTAATGTTTCGATTATTAATAGAAGCCATATCAATAAACTCCCGCAATATGC
This sequence comes from Ptychoptera contaminata, assembly GCA_963942525.1. Classification (NCBI taxonomy): domain Eukaryota; kingdom Metazoa; phylum Arthropoda; class Insecta; order Diptera; family Ptychopteridae; genus Ptychoptera; species Ptychoptera contaminata. Next base: position 51,567,864 of record OZ012636.1, read on the forward strand.
AATTGCATACAAAATTATTTTTTCCAATTGCTAAGAATTCCAACGGACTGAAATCGTTAAACATATCAGTTGTCATTATATTTATATTGTTATCACGAAGATTAAGTATTTTCAAGCGGCTGTTATGTTCAAACACACGATGATACCAGTTGCTTATGTGATTTGCACTAAAATCAATTATCTCAATATTTGGTAAATGAACTAATGTGTCATTTGTTAGCTGATTGATATTATTTCCCTTTAGCTTTAATATTTTCAGACTTGTCAAATATGGTAACCAATGCAGATACTTGATATTAGAATACTCATATGATAAAATTTGCAAAGTATTTTGGAGTCCGTGAAACGAGTCTTTTTGTAACAACGGTGAGGTGGATGGATTACCCGAGACATCTAGAACTTTTAAGTTTGTTGCATTAAAAATTTCACCAGCAATTATTGATAATCCAGTATAGCATAAGCTCATCTGCTCCAAACTTTTCCCTAAATGGATAAAACTTTTAACACTTTTCGACGTAATGCGAGTGTGCGAAAAGTCTAAAAATCGCAATTTCGTTAAATTTCTGAACGCTGTTTCAGGTATGTGAAGTCCTTCTACGATGCGCGATAGTGCATCCATCGACATGATAGAGTCATAAATCTGTGTTGAATTATTGTAAGACATGTCCAAATGTGCAAGATTTGGCATAGTTGAAAATATTGTAGCGTCAATCTGAACAAACTGATTGTATGCCAAAAAAAGTTTTTGTATATGCGGAATATTTTTAAAAACATCTTCGGTTAAATAACTGATGCTACAGTTACGCATATCAAGCTCCTGTAAACTATATAATTCCGGAAACGATGACCACATGTTAGGAATTTCTGAAATTTATTTTAATTTTTTATTATCTTTGCGTTTGTATATTTTTTCCACATTTATTTACCTTCGCCAGTATCCAAAACTATGCTTGAAACAAAAAGATTACCCGTTAATGATAAATATTCTAAAGTATCATTTATTAAATTTAATGCTGATTTTGGGACCCTTGGTAAGCCATTATTGGCTAGCGTTAATCGTGTAATTATTGGATTATGTTTCTCAAAACGTACCATATCCTCGTATAAAGTATATTCTGAGCGAAGTACATTTGAAAAATCTAAACAATTTTCTGCGAAAAATTTATAGGTAATTTATTTTTTACGTATTTACGTAACAAAACAAAGTAATTACAATGAGATTAACATTCCGATTATTTTATGTTTTGTTTAATAAACTGAATTATTATTATCAACGTTAAAGTAATACTTTTAATTTTTTTTTGAATGAGAAATCACAATACTAATAATAAGACTCACCAGTAAGTTTATCAGTAAAACTGCCATCGTTATTAATCCACCATAGATATAATTCTGCGCCACCTAAAATACATTCGGGCGGAGAGAAATTATCACCTAGTGCTGGATTGAAATTTTCATATATCCCGTAATAAAAATAGTGATGGCTTTGTCCTTCCTCCAGTTCACTGATTATTTGCTGTATTAAATTTTCACCATCATCATCCTTGACGAGTAATTTATTTTGTGAGTCTACCGTCGATGATGTCTTACTGGTTTCCTTTGTTTTTAATAATTTTATATTCAAATCTGGTACACTACGGTGCCACCTAATTTTTCTATTTAATTTTTCTTTTATATTATTTAGGAGAAAATGTTTGCTATCAACATTTTTATCATAATATTGATTAGAATGTCCTTGATTTATTAATTTATCATTTTTTTTGTTACTGGCATTATGTGTGGCTGTAGTTGTTATTGGTAAATTATATGTTAATTTTACGATTATTAAGATTATCAATACATTTTTAATTATCTGCGTTTGAACTAATATAGAAAACATTATTTTCCCATAAAAAAAATAATAAATAAATAAAAGTACATTTAAATTATTAACATTTATTATTTCAATAAATTAATAAGTAATTGAAAACAATTGTCGAGAATAGAAAATAAAGAATGTGCGGAAAATAAACCAAAATTATCTTGATTTTTGTACCACATGAAACTAACCAGAACAAATGACTTAAAATGCGATTTTTCAACAAAAGTTGACTATTTAATTAATTATTAAAAACACAAAATCACACACGGAAGACAAAATAATAATAATAATAATAAATAAACAAAAAGTAAAAGAGTATTTTTTTACTAATATTCGTTTCTAATCAAATACTTGATTTGTCAGCTAAATTTAGTAATTGTTTTTACATACATTTTGTTTTATTTATTATTAATTATAACGTAAAGGTATAAATCAAACTGAAGAAGCACTTAAAAGTATTTTTATCACAATTATTTTTATTTTATTATTATTTTTTGTTAATTAATTAATCACTATGTATAAAAGTCCAAGATTATTTTTTGTCGTTTTAGTTTTGAAATTGATTTTTATTTCTTTGAAAATTATTTTTTATTTTAATTGAAATTTAAACTTAAATGCGTTGCCTTTCTTGTTGAAAAGTATTATTATAATAATAATTGAAAACCGAAAGCAAACATTTTTGGAATAAAAACTTCGATTCGGTTATATCAATCTCGTGGCACCACTTATCATTGATAAAATATTGTTTATATCAGATAGACAATTATTTATAGGGTGTCTTTTTTTTTTTTTTTTGGTTCTATTAAAGTTTATCAGTAATTAATTTACGTGTAATATTGTTTTTGTTTATTAATTTTTATTTATTTATATTTTTGCTAACTATTATATGAATAAAAAATATAAAAGAAACAAAAATTTTATTATCAAAATAGAGAAAAAAATTTTATTTAATAAAATTTAGGATTAGGTATAAAGTAGTAAGGTATTATTTTAGTAGTATTTTACAGTAAATTTAGAATGATTTTTAGGTTGCCATCAAGCTAATATTTAATTGCTTTAATCTATTTTCCAATACTTTATCATTATTAGTAACTGGAGTATTTGGGCATTCTGGTAATAAGGGAATATCATCATTTAATAATGCTTCTAATTCAAGTTCAAGATCTTTATCAGAATACGATTTATTAAATTGTGTACCGGCGACGACTGCTTGTGCTTCTTCGTGTAATGCTAATAATTCTTTAACATCTTCTAATGTTTCAGATACGTCATCAACTGTAATTCCTGATTCAGCTAAGGCAGCTTGTAATGTTTTTGTACCTAGTTTGTATGTCTGTACAATATGCGCATCGTGTTTTGTATCCTGTATTCGGCTCAACATTATTTGAATATTTTCCAATGCTGTCAGTCGTTTTTCTAGAAATTAAAACAAACAAATAAATAAATATGTATACTGTATTATATTTATTAAATACGCATTTATACCCAAACTCTTTTCATATGTGTGTTTCTTCTTTAAAAAAGTTTTAGCCAACTGTTTTTTTCCATCTCTCAGACAGCGACGTGCTTCATTTTCCGCTTCTTTCTTAGATTCCTCTATGGTGTCACAAACTTTAAGTAGTTCTTTTTCTGTTTCTTCAAGTCCACGTATGGCAAGATCAAGGTCAGTTATAGGCGTAACTTTAAAATCCTTACCACAAAATTTTAAAATCATTTTTTTATTTTCTGTTATTATATTAACATATTGAACAAAAACTTTTTGCTGACAATTTAATAAATGTATGCACAGTTTTAATCCATCCACTGAAATATTTGTGCCATTCATTTTATTTAATACTTCATCAAACATTATTAAACTATCCGCAAATGCTTCCATTTTTGCTAATACTTCTTCGGATTGTTTCTAAAGAATAAAATAATAATTTAGTTACAAAAAAAAACAAGAAATATCTATATTATATACTTTAACTACAGCTGTTACTATATAAGATATGTTGGCTTCATTTATGTCAACAATAGATTCTTTGACTTTTGTTAATCCCCATTTGATTTGTTTTTTAACTAAATCTACAGCCCAGCCGGACCAAGAGTGTTGTGTTTCTTCCATAAATTTTTCTTTAATTTCAATTTCGTTTGTAGATTTCATTTCCTTTAATACATTGGCTAAGCAATGAGGGTATTTCCCTTTTCGTTTAAAAGCATTTTTCAACTCAATTATATCTATTTCACTTGATCCATTGGCAAAACAATAATTGGTTATCATATCTTTCCAAAATTGGAGTTTAGAAACATAATTTTCAGGGTTAACACTTTGAGGACGAAACGGTGAAAATAAAGCATCCATCCTTTTATCGTCATCCCAACAAGGAGGAAAAACAAGTTTGGAATTTGTTATATCTCCATCCTGGACGCTAGGTGTTGATATATTTGGAGATACTGACATTTTCTATTTATTTAAAATATTATAAAAACAGTTTTACTTTCCACTATTATTTTAGTAAAAAATTAAATAATTTATTAAAAATTCGGTTGTGTAAAGATAAATAAAAAACTATATGACATAATATATTTATACCAATTAGTTAAAAATGTCAATTTCTTATTGGTATAAAATTATTAACATTGTATTGGCGTACAACTCTGAATTTAAAAATCATTTTAATTTTATTATAGTTCTTTTATTTATTATTATATTTAATAAAACATATTCATGGATTAGTTTTAACTATGTATAAATTTAAATTATGTTTAAATGTATAAACTTTTATTTATTTAAATATATAGAAAATAAAAATATAATAAACTGACAGTGCTTTTCAAAATGGTTGTCAGTCAAATTCGCATACAAATTATTACATATATAATTTTTAGCACTATCTGTCAAAATTAAATTTATACATAAATCGTTGCCCTTTTTGGTGTTAATCTGATGTTTTAGTCGCCATGTAACATAATAAAAATAATTCTTATTAACGAAATTAATTAAATGCGTATATTTTTCAGTAAAATTTATCTACTTTACAAAATTTATAATAGTTTCTTATTATTAAATTAGTTCTGTATGTGATTAAAGTGTTTTTTTTTCAAATCATTTACTTTGCAATGCTAAATTTAAAAGCATGTCTTTAGTTTTTTTATATAAATAAAACTTGTAGTTTTATTCAACATAGTTGTTTTTAGTTATTAAAAATCATAATTTTAATAAATAAAAGGATATCAACGAGTATTAAAATTTAAAATGGAAGTGGTTCCAATACGTCGCCGACGTAAAGGTAAAATTGGGCTTAAATAATTTATATAAATAAAATTAATTTGACTATCAATTAAAAATGTAAATAAAGATATTTTGTAGATGCATGTTTTATTTTTATGTTTTTATATAATTTTTATAATTTATTTGCAAAAAATTATAGTTTTATTTTGTAGGTCAAGATTATAAAAGAAATAAATAAATTTATTCTATAAAAAAAAATTATGAATTTATCTTTTGTGTATAAAATATTCTTATAAGAAAATTAAGTGTCTAATATTAATTAGAAACTAGGACAGCAAAATTTCATTCACAAAGCGACAAAAGACAAGCAAACGTATATGTATATTTAAATTGTTAAAGACATAAATGCTAATATATATTAAAAATAATTAATAATAATAATATTTACAGGGTGCCTTACAAAAAATGATAAACAAAATATAATAGATGTATGATCATAATTATTTATCAATTATTTCCGTTTTAGCAAACATTTATTTTTTACTAAAATATCTTCTTAAGGAATTTTGATTTGTTAAAAAAGTGAAATTGAATTATTTTGATTTAACAATGAAAAAATAAGAAGAAAAGTTTGTATATTTTTGGTAAATGAATAACAAAATATACAAATTCTACAATGAATTAAAGAAAAAGATGAAAGAAAGTGTTTTTTTCTATTGAAAAATAAAAAATAACATACTTATATGATAAAAAGTTATAAGCATTGGTGAAATGTCTACCGAAGCATGTGTCAAGGTGCTAACACCGATGTTAACATTTGTATTCTCGTTTGTAAATATTAAATTAACATTACTAAGCCAATGAAAAATTAATTTGTAAATATACATGTTTATTTCATGATAAAATTATGAATAAAAAAAAAAACTTATCAAATGATTAATCATATTTATTTTTTGGAGGATTAATAATTCTTTTTTATAAGATTAAAAAAAAAACTGTGTTGTAATGTTTTTCTCAATTTTTATTATTATTATTTGCAAATAATCAAATAAATTTTATATACAAATATTAATGAAGAAATTAACTTGTCTAATTTACATACGTCAGCATCATTATAATAATAATTTGATAATTTTTTTTCTATTAAATTTTCAATATTTACAAAGATTTAATTTATGTATTTCCGTTGTCAATTTATTTATATTTATATATCTTAATAACAAATGCTTAAGCATAAATAAACAAGAATTTAATTAATAAAAGTTCAATTTTTTTGTATTTAATACAGTAGTACATTGTTTTTATTTAATTTTATTTTAGAAACAATAAAAATTTATTGCATATCATTTCTAAATACTTATTCTTTATTTATGCTGAAATACACAAACAAAATGTGCAAAGTTTAAAGTTAATTTATTACACTTTAAATGAAAATAAATTAATAATTTTAATTAATTCATAAACATTTAAATAGTTTTCGATGATTGTTAAAAAATTATTTTTTGTTTATAAAACGTTAAAACCATGGCATGACGTATTTTATTTAATTGGTTATTTCGCTATAAATCGGTAATTACTAATGATTTATGAAAAAAAAAAAATAAGAAAAATAAATATTGAAAATATTTCTATTAAGCTTGATTATTATTTAATAATAATATTAATAATATATTTTGAAAGAAGAGAAAAAATACGAATATTACATGACGTCGACAGACTTGTACACGCGTAAAGAGTAAAACACACAAATCACCGACCGCGAGTGCAATTTTTTTTTATTTCTATTATCTTAGTAAACGAAAATATTATTTAAAAAAAAATGTTTTTTTACATTGAAGCTAAGCTTCGTGAAATTATCTTATTTTATCAACAAAAAAAAATCGTTTTTAAGCTTTTTTTATTATTGTATTACAGTGTGGTTCGTTAATTTAATTTTGTTGTTTCGTTACGTTATTTCTTATGTTTTATAACGGTGTTGGGATTTCTTTGGAGTTTTTTTTTCTTTTACTGAATATTAGTAACAAGTTTTTCCATTAAAATAGTTTATTTTATCAGATAAGAAACGTTTGTGGTTCTGGGGATTTCTGCTTTGAAGAGGGTAATAATTATTATTAAGTTTTATACGTAACGTTAATTGAACTTTTACATTATTAATAACACATACGTATATAAAACTTTATTGAAACACTCTGTTATCATTTGAATAATAAACAAAAAATAATAAAATTTTAATAAATTATATAAATTTATAACAAATACATAGAAATTATTGTAAAACATACAATACGACAGTTTTTTAATTGAGAATTGGGTGGCAACTGGTGGGGTAACAAAAAAGTTAACAATAGCAACATGTAATATATAAAAAAAGCGTCAGTTAACAATCGACGTAAATTGAATACGGTCGTTTGTTTTATTTATTTATATTTTCTTTTCATTTTAGTTTTTCGATTTGTTTAATTAATTATTTAAGAAAATTATAAATTTTGTTTTTAAACTTATAAAAACGTGCGACGTTTAAAACTTGTAGCTCAGTTTAAATATATATATACATTAGTTGAGTTTGTGTTGTTTTACTTACCAAGTTGTGATACTGAGTTTTTCGTTAGTTAAGACAAACATTTGTTTTCTCTTTTTCAACCTTTTATGTGCCTGATTATTTATTAAAATTGTGTGTGCTATAACGTATGGATAATCTTTTACATATTTTTTGTTAAATGTTTTATTGTCATTAATTATTAATTGTATAAAATATATAAATAAATGGTAAATCAAAAAAATAAAGTGCAAAATTAGATATATAAAAGAAATTTGTTTAAAACAAAACAGTTTTCTCGTTGTTACTTTCATTGAAATCGATTGAAAAAAAAGAAGATTCTTGCTGATTTGAATTTTATTTTATTTCAATTGTTGTAATTATTAAATAAAAAGAAACATAAACAAAAATTTTAAACAGTTAAAGTGAAATTTTTGCCATATTTTCGATATTCGTAAAATTAAAAATAAAAAAAAAAAATACTACCTGTTGGTTTTTTTTTTAAATATATATATTGATTACGTGCTCTTGTCGATTTTTAAGTTTCTTTTATAAAAATCTTCTGGTAATGATAAATATTTTTATTGATTTATATTACACTATAATCCAGTTCAAAAGTCTTCAAATTATATATTTGTGATGATTGTTTAAAACAAAAAAATATAAAGAGTGATGAAGCAGAGGTAAAAAAAGAAAGCAATGGCATTTCGTAATACTTAATTATAAAATAAAAAAATAGCAAAACGACTTAAAAAAAAAATTAAATAAGTGACGACATAGTTTTTTTTATTATTATTATTATAATTTTTGTTTTTCTTAATATTTTATCTGTTTTGTTTACAAAAAAAAAATCTTTAAATTAATTTGCTAATGAAAATAATAAATAAATAATACGGTATACTTATTTATAAGATTTTACTAATTGTTATTTAATATTTTCTATATGGATTTTAAGTGTCCAACGTAAATTAAAATAGATACGGCGACTGTTTACCATATGATCTTTGTTTTGCCATCTGTGACATATAAATGTTTCCACCTGGTCTGATTTTATAAGTTGTGCGCGCGGAAAAACTAACACAATATTGTAATAAAAATCATTGACAAGTTAATAAATTTAAAAATCAACATTGTAAAATAAGATTTGCATAATTAAATTAATAAACTTAATTTATATATGTACAAAAAAAAAACAAAAACCTTCAACCAAAATATAACTTTTTTTTTTTCTTTTGCTTATTTAAAATTAATAATCATTTTTGTTTAATTATTGTTTTTTTATTCATTGTCAAATTGCGATCTAACAATTCACTTTGTTTACTTTTTTTGAGTTTTATTAAATAATTTTTTAAAACTTTAAATTTCTTAATTTTTAAGCTTATTTACTAACCGACTTTACTTTTATTTACGAAAAAAGAAAAGATATATTTGTTTACTGTTTTTAGAAGGTTATGAGTTATTTAAATGCAAATAAAAAAAACGCATTTAAATTGTAATAATTATTAGTTTTTTAAATTATTTTTTGATGAATTAATTCAAATTAAAAAAGTAAAAAAGTAAAAAAAAAACGTGCCTGAATTAATTATTGTGCTATGCGACCTTTACACCTTTTACTTTGTTACTTCATTTATTTTACTTGAATTTTGTTTTATTTAATTAAATTTAAATAAATTTCGGAAAAGTTATTTAATTTTTTTGCCATTTTGTAGAAAATTCTTTAACGTAAAATACAAAATTAGTTACTGGCTGGTAGTTACACACTGAATATTGATAACCATTTATTTATTTTCTATAATTAATAATAGTACATTTTAATATTAACAACAAAAATTAATTTTTTAATTTTGTTTTAGTGCAATCTAATCTCTAAACTTTATTATTTAATTTTTTTTTATGAAAGCAGACATAAAATATGCTTAATAATTAATTTAAAATGATGACATTGTGATTTGTTTTTTAATAAATAATATATCTAAAAAAAAGTGTCACTAATAAGTGTTTAAATAGAATATAATTTTATTGAATTATATTTAAAATTGTTGTGTGATAAGAGATTATTTATTTAATCGTATTTTACACAGATACCTTATTTTCTTTTCTTTTTTTTTTGTGTGTGTATAATACTTTCGTGTAACATTTTTATATATTTTATAAATAAAATTTATCAAGGTATTATATATTATTATGCAAAAAAAAAAATTAAAATAAAACAAATTAATTTTCTTCTTTGTTTAATGAGAAATAGAAAAAACAAAACTCTTATTAATTGAATTGAATGAATTAAGTAAATTTTTTTATATTTTAATTAAGGAAACAAAATGTTATTTATTTTGTATTTAATTAGAAAAGGAACAGGTTAAAATTTATTATTTTTGGCTTTAATTTATTTATTCTTAAAGTTATTTATTTTGTATAAATTAGTGACCTTTAACATTGTAAACAGAAAAACTTCCAAAAATAATATTTAAACGAATTGTATTTTTTTCTTTTATTTCTGTTTTAAAGTTTGTTTAATTGGCTTTTATTTTTTCGTCTTATTAGAAACTTAATTGGTTGAGGTTTTTTTTTTCAAGTTAATTGTATAGAACGAGAGTTCATTTGAGGCGTCATAAATTATTATTTTTTTATTTATAAGATTTTTTGTCTATAATCTACAAAGAAAAAATCTCAACCGCAATAAGAAATACAAATCGATTTATAGTTATTACGTTAATATAAGTCTGACACATTTTCTTAAAATGATTATCCTTAATCACGTCATTTTCAATCAAAAAGATAAATCATTTGTTTGTACGCGTCTACATTTTTTTTTTTTAAATTCATTAATGTTAATAAAATATTATCGCAATATTGTCTAGTCTAGATTCATTTTGTTAAAATTAAATTTTTTTTATTTGTTTGTTGTTTGCGCTATGTTATCTTCTGATTATTTTATTTTCTCATTGATGTATTGAAGTCTTTTTTAAAATTTAATTTAATTTGAGTTGTTGATTTTTTTTTTTTTAATTAAATTATGTATTTTCTCTTTTTTGTTTTATTTTGAATCGTCTACATCATACTTGTGGCTTTAAATAAATTTAAATATAAAATTTTATTTATTTAAATAAATAAAAATGATAAGGTGGCGCTGTTTGTTGTAATTCCAAAGCGCTCTCGTTTGCGCCAAGAACGATTTTATTATCCTTCATCAACGGGTCAGGGAACAATGTCATCATCATTATTACAAACGACAGCTGATGCTACACCTTTAATATCATCATCATCATCGTCATCATCTGCTTATCATACGTCTTCTAAAGTGACAACTAATTCACCAGCAATAACACCAAAACAAAGTAATTATCAATCGACACAAGCAAAAATGTTTCCCTCAGCCAAACTATTACATCATCAAAATTGTAAAGATTGTGCCATTAGGACACGAAGTAATTCATCAATAATAACAGAAACGACTGCATCAACAACATTACCCATAAAAACCACATCTATATTAGAAACCAAAAAAGATAAATGTAGAAGACGGTTAGGACCAGCAAAATTAAAACGTGATTATCGTAGTAATAGTTTTGGTGTCGATGGTGGTGGCGGCGGCGATATATTTATAGAAAAGACAAATTATAAAAGAAATTTTAATAATAATAATATTGGAAGCAAAAACGTAAATACATCGTCTAAAAATTATCAGCACACAAATGGTTTCGCAAAAGAGAATAATAATAATGGGGATAAAGAGCAGCAATACCTTGACGATGATATCGATAACGATGATGATGATGATGATGAAAATTACATTGATATATTTATTAATGGAAAAGAGATTAATTCAAACGGCATCGGATTCGATATTGATCATTTAAGTAAGATTTTTGTATAAAAAAATTTCATTCTAAAGGTTAATTTATTCTTAACTTTGGTTTTTTTTATTCTATTGTGTTTATTTACTTTAATATAAATAAAATAAAAAATTTGTAAACATGTGCACATTGCATATGCTTAACTGGAGAATTAACGTTTTTTTAATGATTATAAAATCAAAGGTTCTTTAATTTAATATTAATTAAGTAAAACTAATTAGATTATATCATTTTTATAATAAAAAATAAATAAATATAATTGATTACTTATAAGTAATAAATAAAAAAAAACTTATGCAATTCAAATTATTTATAATTAATTTAAATTCTCTTAATTGCGTATTTTTATTAATTATTTATAACCGGGTGTTGAAGGTTTTTTTTTTAATAAAGATACAAAATCATCATTGATTGGATTGTTCTTTTAAACAATTATTTAATTAGCCCGGAAATTTTGCTAAATTAAGCATTATTATTGTTGATACTGTACATTGTCTATTTTATAGTATTTTTCTTGATTTATCAATAAAACTATATATAAAATATCACGCCCTGTAAATTTATTATAAAAAAAAAAATTAAGAAAATTTGCATACGTGAACACTTAATTGATTTTGTTTTTAATTAGAAATAAATATACATATTATGCTTAATTTTATTTTAATTTTAATTTTTCTCATCCGTGTTTCGTGTGTTTTTTATAGTTGCAAGTACTATGCATGATTTATTTATTTTTTTTTAGTAATTTAATTTTATTTATAATGTTTGTTTTCTTATCTGCCTCTTTAATGAATATATTTTTTCATTCTTAATAATAATTATAAAAAATAATTAACATATAAACGATATTTATTAAATAAAATTGAATATTTCTTTTTGGTGCATTGTTTCGCGTATTTATGTAAAAATGTCTTTTCTTTTAATAAATGTTTGTATATTTCTTTTGTATATTAGCAATGCCATGGTTCGGTATGGATATTGGTGGTACATTGACGAAATTAGTTTATTTTGAGCCAAAAGATATAACTAAAGATGAATTAGATCAGGAAGCCGAAATTTTACGTAATATTAGACGGTATTTGACAAAACATTCAGCATATGGAAAATCGGGACATAGAGATACACATTTACAGGTAAATTTATCAAAAGTTTTATAAAAAATATAAACAATTTTACTAAAATAAATAATTTAATAAACGACGTAATTCAAATAATAATAATATTAATATTTTTAAATTATGACGTCTTTTAAAACTAAGAAAAACTTCAAAATCATTCTTGCATTAACTACTTGTAAAATATAAAATTATTCAATTAAAATAATCTTTAAAAGTAATTTGTCTGTTAAAATATTATAACTTTTGATTAATTTCTCTTGATAATATAGAATTAAGCTACAATTTTTATTAATAAAGTTTTACAAATCTTAAAATTCTTTGAATGACTATCAAATTAAATACAACAGTATCTAGGTGTTATAAATACATAAATTGTGTATCATAGCAAAGGTTAAACATGCATAAAAACATTTAAAATTTTATTAATAATTTTTTTTTATATATATATATGATTAAATAATTAATTATTTTAATAAAACAAAACAAAAATAATAAAATTATCATACAATAGAAATGTTTTTAATGTTAATTGAATTATTTACATATTTAGTATGTAGAGTAGTTTGCTAAAAAATTATTATTTCCTTTGGATTTATTTTTCGCTAATTTGCGGACTATTAGAAGTTTAAATTTTTTATAGTTTGACAAATTTTAATTATTTTTACTATTACTATTTTAATTCAGTAATAAAATGGGTCCCGTCCCTGTCCCCTTCCCGTTCCTATGCCATGCATAATTAAAATTGATATTTACTTGTTATTATTACTTGTTTTATTATTTTTCATTTATATTGAATATTTATTTTAAGGTTTTATTTTTTCTTTTCCATAAATAATAATATAATCACGTTTTGCTGATAATTTTTAATGCAAACAACAATTGTCACGTTATGTATGTCTATGCATAGTATTTTCTTGTTGAATTTATAAATTTTCCTATTAATAAAAAAAACCATTTTTATAAATTTGATTATTATTATTCAGTTAAATTATGCGAATTATTAATGATTGCAATTAATTAAATAATATATTGTTTTTTTAGATGGACGATGTTGAGATACGTGGAAGACGTGGTTCATTACATTTTATTAGATTTCCAACATCTGAAATGGGAAATTTCTTAAGTTTGGCCAAAGCCAAAGGTATGGCACAATTAGTAACAACAGTTTGTGCGACTGGTGGTGGTGCATTTAAATATGAAAAATATTTTCGAGAGGTAAATTATTTTGCATTAATTATTATCCTTGTTATTTAATTTTTATTCATTAATTCATAAAATTATTAGGAAGTTAACATGAAATTGGCCAAATTTGACGAATTAGATGCGTTAATAAAAGGAATTTTATTTGCTGAAACTCATAATCCAAGTGAATGTTATTATTGGGAAAATGCTAGTGATATCACGTAAATTTATATTCTGCTGTTAAAAATATTATTTTTTAAAATTTTTAATAACTTCCCTTTTTTTATATATTTTTAGCGTAAGTGAGAAAAAAGCTTTTGATTTTTCGCAGCCTTATCCATTTATATTGGTGAATGTTGGTTCAGGTGTGTCTGTATTAGCGGTATGGGGTCCAAACAATTACAAACGTATATCAGGCACCAGGTTAATATATATTTTATTCCTTTACGTATATAAATTTGTTTTTATTAATTTTTGTATTTTTATAGCCTTGGTGGTGGTACATTCCTTGGTTTATGCTGTCTACTAACCGGTTGTCAAACATTCGAAGAGGCTATACAATTAGCAACGCGAGGTGATCATACTAAAGTTGATAAATTAGTTAAAGATATTTATGGAGGTGATTATGAGCGTTTTGGTTTGCCTGGGGACTTGGTTGCCTCAAGTTTTGCTCAAATGAATTCCTCCGAACGACGTTTAAGTGTTAGCAGGGAGGATTTAGCGAATGCAACATTAGTTACAATTACAAACAATATTGGTTCGATTGCACGCATGTGTGCCAGTAATGAAAAAATTGAAAAGGTATTTTTGTGTCTTTAGTTTTCTTTTATTTTATATTAAAACATGTTTCTGTTATAGGTGGTATTTGTTGGGAATTTCTTACGAGTTAATCCAATATCAATGAAATTATTAGCATACGCAATGGATTACTGGTCCAAAGGCACACTTAAAGCTTTATTTCTTGAGCATGAAGGTTATTTTGGTGCTATTGGATGTCTCTTGCAATTCAATGGTGAACTAAGTGCAGCCGTTTATAACGATTCAGACACAAATAATTCAGACACATATTGAATAAAAAAAAAAGACAATATTTTAATTAAATAAATGAAAAAAAACAATAAATTTTTAATTAATATATGCAAAAAAAAAAAAAAAAACAAACATTAGTGAATGTGAAATAAGAAAATATCTCTTGTGTTTTGTGATGTTGCTTATTTTTATTTAATTAATTAATGTAATTTAATGTTGTCGGTTTTATATACACATTATATATTTTTTAAATATTTTTATTATTTCTTTATTAATTAATGTAAAAATGAAAAAAAAAAAAATTAATAATAAACATGGAAAAGTGATAAAGAAATTTTTTATACTTATTATATAAAGATATATATGTATATAATATACTATATAGCAAGAATATTAATTATATTTAGATAGTGAAATTTTTTTATGTTTTTTTTCATTTTTTAAATTATTAATTTTTTTTTTTTTTAATATAGGAATAAAACGTAAATTATTCTTTGTGTGGACCAGTTAGTTAATTAGTTAATTTTGAAAAATTAAAATTGATGGCATGCAAGAAGAAGAGCATATTGTTTCTATTATTAAATTTGTTTAAAATAATTATCTTAAATTGAATTATTATTATTTAAAACAAATTTCAATCCTTAGTATCTTATATTTGAATTAAAATTTTTCCTTAATCCAAAAATAAATAATAATACGTATGTATGTATTTGAAATGACATTTTATTTTTATTAATTTTATTTGCTATTTGTAATTTAAAGCAGGAATTAATTAATTCCTCCTTTCATCATTTAAGTTTTAATTTGTATAAATTTTTGTTTAAAAAATAAAATTTGGAAGCAGTCTAAGAATAAGTCTAATGCGCTTTTATCACAAATAAAAATTATGAAAATTACCGAACATTAATTTATAATACAAAAAGAAAAACCATAAAATTATTTTCTTAGACGAAATTTCTTCATTATATTCACATGACATAAAACAAAATGCACAAAGTTTTAGTTAATTGCAATGATAAAAAAATATTATAAATAATAATAAAAAAAACCAAACGATAAAATAAGCTAAATTAATCTATATACTAATTTGTTGCTTTCTTTACAATAAATCGGAGAAGTGTAAAAAATGGTATGTAATGGTAAAATAAATTACTTTAATATTTGGGTTCTAAATTTAAATGGGGATGGGGGTTATTTTTATAGTTAAATAATTTTTAAAATAAAATTATAATAATATTAAATTGTAAAAATGCATTTTAAGAAAATAAAGTTAAAATGTTATGTTATTAAAAGTTTGTTTTTATTTCACAACGGTAACCCCCCTCACAAACAGGTTAAATGCAAATAAAATAAATTTTTTATTCTATTAATTAACGTTAACAAAAACTTTACTATAATCTTTACATGAATAGGAGTTTGTGTTAAAATCCATAATCCTCAAATTATGATCTGTTGATATAAATAATTGACTATTGTCACTTGAAATGCTATATACTGGGGACCCACTTCCTCGATTCAATGATGGAAAATACATTTGTATAAATTTGTTAGAAATTCGTAGATCGTATAAATTAACACGGCAATGATATTTCATACCGCATAAGACAGCATTTAACCCATCATAGTCCAAGGTGTAAACAGACGACTCATAAGGATCTGTCCATATTAATTCGTCTTTATTTGTACGACAATCAAAGATACGAAATGTTGTATCAAAATTCGCTGTCATTATACAATTTTCATCTTTCCACAAAAGATCATATATGGATCGTGTCACAGAATTCATTGTATTCACGGTTTGGCTAATAAAAAAATATGAAAAAAAAAAACTAAATAGAATAAATTTAATCGTTTTATTACTACTCACGTCTCCACATCAATTATCTTGAGTGCATTCTTTTGAATTTCGATGTACACACCGCCCGCTAATTTACTACCATCTGAATTTAGTTTTAATGTTTTAAAACCAACGGGAATATTAGATGTTGGCTCCAATGTTACTAAACCAAGTTCATCGTATCTTTCCCAAAATTTAGTTGAACTTAGTGACGTTGTAACAAACATTTTATTATGAAAATCAACAGAATTAATTAAGTCATTACCTCGATAGCACTTTATTGGCGGATTAATATTATTATTCTCAGAAATTATACTAACACCATCCAGGCGTCCAGCAAACAATATATTATCTTTTTTAGTCATTGATGTTATATCAGCGTCTCTTGTCGCTCCAATGCTATGCACTAGTTTCGTATTCAAGATACGATTTTTACTTCGGCGATAAGATCTTATTTGGCCACCGTGGGACATGTATAAAAACTGTTTCTCAAGAATAAGCTGCGATGGATACATTATCCGATGCTTGAAAAATATATATTCTTCATATCTACCTTTGCTCCAATTGTCATCTATTTTTAAAAGACGTATATTGTTAAAGGTGTGAAGATTCCTTAAATAAATCACAAAAACTTATAGGTAGTTTAATTAATTAAAAATAAGTAATCACAAACCTGTCAAAATGGTCTGGTCGAGTTTTGTGGCCCGTTTTTAATAAATTTAACGTCCGATAATAGGCATATTTGTAAATTACCGAAAAAAAATATTTATTTGCAATACACAAATTTAATAAATCATTTTTTCCACAATAGTCTAATATTTTAAAATAAACATCAATATTTAGCGTCTCAAAAGACATATTACTATTTACATTAATACTACAAAATATATATTAAATATTTCTATTGTGATAAACTACATGTTTTTGACATTTGTTGCAATTTTTAACAGCTGATCGTGTCTCCAAAAATATGCAGTTTGAAAAGAGCAGAAAGTCTCCAATAAATACACATGGCAAAGAAAAAAAATTTTTGACACATGAATGAAACATAAACAAATGTGTTTGTTTTGATAAAAGAGTAAATTGTAAAAAAGTGAAAAATAATTATTTAAACAGCAAATAGAGAAGCAAAACATGGCTGGACGAGGACGTGGCCGTGCCACTTCATCTTTTACTCAAGAACAATTGCAGGCAATGGGATGTGTCGGAAAAGAAATGCCTAATGTGACAGCAACACCACCTCCCCTATTTCCAACGTTACCATCAAAGCCGGTTTCATTGGAAAATAATTCAGATCGTAGTTATAAAATATCCTGGAAAGAAGAATTTATAAGATATCTTCAAGAATCGCCTTACTTTACTAACCCGAAAAGTGAAAAGCCTACAGTCCAGCGAAACATAGCAAAATTGGTAAGAGTAGTTTATATTTCAGAAAGTTACATTTTAATAATTTTACTTGCAGGATAATTTAGAAAATGATACTAAGCAAAAGATTAAAGGAGAATTTCACTGGCATAGAATGCCAGTGGAACTTCGACCAAATTGGAAACGTGTTAAAAAGGATACTCAAACCGAAGATCAAGTTGCGGTGAAGAAAATCAAAAAACCAGAAGATATAGAAGCAAAATTAAACATTTTGGAACAAAAAGAAAAAATAGGGCGTGATAGCGATAATAAAGACAGTGATTCAGACGAAAATAAGGTAATCATTGATTCAATTCAAACACAGTTGATTTTATGACAATGAAAATTAAAACATTACAGGAACAAGATGAGAATGAAGATGAAGAAATGGATGACGAAAATGATTATGGTAATAATTACTTCGACAATGGTGAATCCTTTAATGACGAAGATGATAATTTAGATGATGGTCCTGTTTATTGAATTGGTTCACATATTTAAAAATTTCGCTTCTATTAATATTTTCGAAAACAATTCGGAATTGATTTCTCTCTAATATTTTGTAGTACTGTTGTTGATTGTACACAAAACACGGCTAATGAACAGCTGTCATTGATGTGTCAAATGTATTTTAATTTAAATTATAATTTCTTAATTATAATAATTAAATTAAATAAATCGTTTATAATAAGTTAAATAAATAGTTAAAAGTTACAACGTTAAGAATTCTTTATTATTGTTCCTTTAAATTGTGGGTGTGTTACTACAGGTGTTTTCAAAACAAAAATGGCAGGAATAAAATATAATTTACAGAAGGAACTATTTGATTCATTTAATGAACGTATATTGTCTGTATGTAATGTTAGTAAATTATTTAAAAAGAAAAAAACGTCGTATTTGTGTGTAATAACAACTACGAAACCTCGCCAAATTGTTACTATTTGCCAGGTAAAACAGTACGACAAAAATATTTACAAAAAAAAACGTACTTGGAATTTAGATGAGGTGAAAATTGTTGATGGTAAAAACGAAACTGGTGATACTCATGAATTTGATTTAATATTAGAAAAACAGTACAAATGGTTTGCGCCGAATTTACACGAGCGACAAAATTTCATTACTGTGCTGTACAAGCAAATAAATAAGCATGTTACATCAGCAGAGACAATATTTAAAAATGTGCCCAAAGCTTGGCTTGTAGATTTATCACCTGAACATGTAGTTGATGAAAAATTCGACGCGACAGTAGAGAGTGCAGATGAAATAGAAGAATATGAAGATTTCCATGCATTAACTGAAAAGGAGGAAATAGATTTAAGTAAATTGATATCAGAATGTAATTTTGCAATAAGTAATGCCGAGCTGTTTATGGAGCAGCTAGGAAAAAACTTGCATGATTTAGATGGAGCGAATGTGCAAAGTGTATTAGCATCGGAAAAACAAGTGGACGCATTAATGAAACAAATCGAGATTGCGATTGATGAAGCTGAAAAGGTGGAACAGCGTCTCGATACATATGATGAAATTTTATGTCATATTCGCGACACAATGGAGAAAATGGGTGAAAAAAATTCAATGATTGAAATTGCAAATAATAATAATATAAAATTACAACAAGAATTGGAAAAGGTTGTATTACAGTTAGATTTGCCATATATGCATCAGAAAGCATTAATTGAAACTGATTTAACAACGACCGCTGGGTTGGAAGTTGCCATCATTGCTGGTAAAGCATTGCAAAATGCAATGAATAGTGATATTGATCCTGCACTGCTACGACTAACAGCGGTACAAGATCAGCGAAAACGTTTTGAAAAATGGAAAGCTAAATTCTCGCAAACAATTAGCCGCCATCTAAATAATTTATTCATTCATTTAGGTAATTATTTTGGAACTGTTTATTACTCAAATGAAGCTTAAAATTATAAATTTATTATAATATATTTTAGGTAATGATTTAGGGGACACTCAAGCATATGCCACAAGTGATTTAATTTTACCAAAACATAATACTGTACATAAAGAATTATCGTCGTACACAGGATTAATGCATTGGTCAAAGCTGATGGATAGGAAAGCATATGATGGCCTAACGAAAGTCTATACGAGTTCTTTAAGCAAAGTTTACGAGAGAGACATTAAATTATTTTTTGAACAAGTAATTTTCGTTTTAACTTGATAAATCACTTAAAAATTGAGAAATCAAAAAATTTTTTTTTAGGCACGTCAAATGATTTCAAAAGAAGATTTAAATATGTCTGGCTCATCAACCAAATCCAAATTACAACAAAATACAAAACAAATAACACAACCGTATGGTTTATTAGGTGTAAATAAGGAATTATGGGGTGCTGGCATTGAACAAAATGAAAGACAAAAATTCGATTCAATTTTAGAGAAAGTATTAGCAGAATTGGAACCGGTTGCCTTAAGTGAACAATTATTTTGTATAACATTCTTTCAATTGGACGTGCTCAGTCCAACAACGAAAAATACACAAACAACATTAGATGTATTATCAAACGATATTAATTCAAAAGATGAACGCGATGCTAGTAAATAATTATTTAAAATATTTTTATAATTGCTTTAAAGCTTTATAAAACTTTTATTAATTCTTTTATAAAGCTACAGCTGCCTTATTTATGCCACAGAAGCGTATCGATCGGCAAATTAATGAAGAAGTACGACGAATGATGGGCGAATTGTTTGGCGTACTAGAGTTGGAATTGATAAATTTTATTTTAAGTTTTGAAAAGTTGGACAGTTTGTGAGTTTAAAATAATTAATACTTTTAAACCTTTTAATTTAATTGTTTTTTCAATCCTTTAGTTACTCAATGTATGTTTTGGTGCGCTTAACGCAGCATGTAATGTCTGCACAGGATGCACACTCATTTCTAAGTATGACATTTGCATCAGCGTTGATACAAGTCAAACGTAATTTTGATAAATTTATGCAAATGCAATTATTATCGATAAAAGAGGCGAAAATACCGAAACGTTCAAAGTGTGGCCTATTACCGTACATTGAAAACTTTGAACAGTTTGCTAATTGTACGGAGAGTATTTTTAAAAAAAGTGATCGTCGAACGGACTTAGATAAATGGTATGTTCAGTTAGTTGAGCAAATTTTTGAAAAAATACCAATTGACGCTCTGGAGCATACGAAAACACCACACCAAGTAATTAAAATGGAGAACTTTCATCATCTATATTCCCAGTTGGCACAATTGAAAGTTCCAGTTTTAGATAATTTGAAAAAAGAGGCAAAAATAAAATATAGTGACGCGTTGCGGGCTTATGTGACTAAATATTTTGGCCGACCATTGGAGAAGCTAAATGTTTGTTTAAATTTTTTGTATTCTTTGATATTTGTCTTATTAAAATATTTCTTTCAGCTATTCTTTGAAGGAGTTCAACAAAAAGTATTGCAAGGTGTTAAGGAAACAGAGATCAGCTATCAAATGGCCTATTCAAAGCAAGAATTAAGAAAAGTAATTAATCAATATCCAGCTCGTGAAGTTAAAAAGGGCTTAGAAAGCTTATATAAAAAGGTTGAAAAACATTTATGTGATGATGAGAATTTACTACAAGTGGTTTGGCGTGCAATGCAAGAAGAATTCATAACTCAATATAATTTTCTAGAAGAGCGTATACAACGCTGTTATGCTGGTGCAATGATTACACTAGATTTTACCATTAAAGATATATTAGAATTTTTTTCTGAAATTGCCAGGTCACATTAATTTTTTTTTTTTTTCATTAAAACAAAAAAGCTTTAATGCTTCTGTGTAGCAATTTATAAAGTTAAATAAATAATTAAAAAATATATTATTAAGTTTCTTTGATTTGTATTTGTTAAATTAAGAAATGTTTTTTGTCTTAATTATATTGTTTTCATTATTTATACACATTAAGTTTTTCGTTCTTTTAACTTTTCTATAAATTAATTCATAATTTAATAAATTTCCTACAAAAACTGTTTTAAAAAGCGTGTACGCTTTTCTTTACTATTTAGCTAGTTACTCTGTTGATTCTGGTCGAGAATAGTTAAAATGAATCATGCCGGATGACTTTACCTACAAAGAAATGTTCATTTTATAGATAATTTCAACATTTATAGATAAAAATATAAATTTATGAAACTTACAAATGCAATGGTAAGACCTAAAGTAGCGATTCCAGCGATTAAAATTGCGTTATATTTTGTTTGTTTCTTGGCGTAATCTTCACGCCAGTCACCTGCTGGAGATGGCAAATCATTCATAGTTGTCACCTGATGATGGTCACCGCCATGATAAGGACGTGCCAAAAATGCAGCTGAGAAAACATTTTTTTTTACAAATACAATCAATATTAATAAATCAACAAATATATTTTTTTTGTAATCACACCACACTGGTTATGTAACTAATTTTTTCACATTGAATTATTCGAACCCAAAGAAAAATCTAATTTTTATATTTAATTCTAAAATTGAAATTTAATTACCACTGCGTGGAGCTATTGCCCGGAAGATTGGACGTACAGCAATCATTATGTATTTTAGTTTTTGAAATTTACTTAAATAAAATTTTTAAGAAATACTTTGACTTGCAAAGTAATTTTTTTAATGCTGAATAGAAATGACTGATTATCAATTGGTGATTGATTTGCAATATGGCTGTAAAAAGGTTGGAACAATTTTTCATGTTTAACTCAATGATTTGTACAGTGTATTAAGCTGCTTTCGTTTAAAAATTTTCGTTAAGTTATTGCCCTCTATTTTCGATTAGGGAAAGCAAATATGCTTGTGACAATCCACCACGTGCTACTAAGTATGCATAGCAAAAATTATCCGTTACAAGTAGCAAATATGAAGCAGGTTAAGAGCAATATCAAACATATTTATTAAAATATTGTATAAAAAATGCACGCAACATACAATAATTTATAATAATAATAAAAACACAATTATAATAAGAAGAAAATTATCACGAATTGTCGTCTTAAAATTTTTAATCTTTGAAATAATAATAAAAAAATATTTATCTTGAAAATAGATAATAATTCAATCTTATTTCCACAATTAAAGAGTAATTAAAAATAATTTAGTTACATTTGATTCATTGAAACGATTAAAACAACATTTTTATAATAATTTTTCGATAAAGTTAATAGGCAAAGTGTTTTCTTAATTTTTATATAATAAATATAAATAATGGCTGAAATAAATAATAATTATAAATCAAAGTTACTCAACTTGTCGCGTAAAAAATCTTTATCCATGTCACAATTGCCGGTACAGAATTTAAATTATTTGTGTGTGCCTATAAGCGAACCACAACAGATTCAGCGCTCTAAGTCAATTGATAATCTAACGATAAAAAAATCAATAGAATCGCTACAAAAAATTGAATCCAAAACTAGTCTAGTGGTACCCAGTGATTACAGTTTTTCCTCGATTGAACTCCGGGTGTATAAACTACGATGGGGATTGTTAGTTTTAGTGATTTTATATACGGCTGTATCATTTATGCAATGGCTACAATACAGCATTATTGCGAACATTGTCGAGCGATACTATGGTGTTTCATCGAACTTAGTTGACTGGACGTCAATGGTGTTTATGATCTCTTATTTAGTGCTTGTATTTCCAGTATCGTACTTTATGGATGCCAGGGTTAATTTTGTTTATTTTCCTTCACCTTCACCCATTTTCTTATAACGACTTTGTTTATTTTTCTTCACAAAAAACCTTGCGATTGTTGATAAAAACATTAAATATTTATCTTACAGGGTTTAAAGGAGACGGCTGTTATTGGTTCTGTCGGTACAGCTATCGGAGCATGGATAAAAGTTTTCTCTTTGAAACGTGATGGTTTTCTGATAACATTCATTGGACAAACTGTTGTTGCTATATCGCAGGTTTTTGTTTTGAGTGTTCCAACACGTTTAGCATCAATTTGGTTTAAACCAGAGCAGGTTTTAATTGTTTTATAACTAGATGAAAAGTTATAATAATTGTTTAATTTCGCATAAAGATGTCTTCAGTATGCGGTCTAGGTGTTTTCGGTGCGCAGTTAGGAATAGCCATCGGATTCTTATCTACACCATGGATTGTTCAAAATCACGATAACATTAATAAGGTTCAAGATGGTTTTCAAACATTGTTTATAAGCAATGCTGCACTATCATCAGTATTAGCCTTATTGGTTGTAGTAGGTGAGAAATAAATAGTTTTTTTTATCCAAAGAAAATAAATAATGATAAATTTTGTAATTGGTGTATTTACATAGTTTTTAAATCGAAGCCAAAACTACCACCGAGTCACATACAGGCATTGCAGCGGACCATTAAAACCTCGAACAAAGGTTATTGGCGATCTATACGTCGTATTATGAAAAATAAAAATTATATGACATTAGTGCTGTCATATGGTCTGAATGCTGGTGTATTTAATGCGTTGTCCACACTCCTAAATCAAATCGTTTTAAATTATTTTCCTGTGAGTATTCAACATGATTTTAGTAATATCATTAAGTAATTGTGCCATTTATCAGAACAGCGAACAGGATGCTGGTAATATTGGAATGTGTCTTATACTGACAGGATTATTTGGGTCAATAATTTTTGGCATTATAATGGACACAATGCGAAAATTCAAAGAAACTGCTGTTTGGGTGTATGGCCTCACATCCGCATCAATGCTTCTTTTTTGCCTATCTTTGGAGAGTAAATCAAAGATGTTGCTGTATGTCGCATCGATTGTTTTGGGGTATTTATTTGATTAACGAAAAGAAATTTTTGTTGTTAAAAAAATATTAACGTTGAAAGATTTTTCATGTCAGGTTACCAACCGGTCGGCTATGAGTTTGCTAGCGAATTAACATTTCCCGAGCCCGAGGGTCCGGTCGCTGGGATTTTAAATATTTGCAGTCAATTCTTTGGCATATTAATAACATTGACCACCGCTCAGTTGCAAAATCAATTCAGTGATCTATTAGGAAATTTGGTAACAAAATTTAAATGTTTTTTATGATTTGAAATTTGATTAATGAATTAAAAAAATATTTTTGATTTAGTTTTTCTGTTTATTGTTAATTATCGGTACAAAAATAACAAATAATGTTAAACCGGAGATGAAACGATTATCAGCACACGAAGAAGTGGCCTCAGCGGCAAAGGAATTAGCGAAGTTAGAGGAATTTGATAAACCAAATTTACAATTTAAAATTGATTTCTATAGCTAAGTGGTGTTGGAATGGATACTGTCAACATTTTTTCACAATTGTACATATTTTCTATAATTTTCTTATTTAATTATATGCGTTTCACAATAAGCAAAACACAAATATAAAATACTTAGAATAAAGACATGTTAAGGCTAAAATTATAATAATCATTTAAATTTCTTATCTACTTACTAAAGATTAATTGACGTAAATAAATGATATCCTAATGTAAATATTATTCATATAACAAATTTTATTTTTAGTTTTTTAAATAAATATTTAAATTTCTTCTTTTTTCTACTATTATTGTTATTATTTATATTAAAAATGCTTATTTTTGAATCGTGTGAATATTCATATATTTTATATACATATGTATAGCCGTTATTGTAAAAAAATATCCTTGTTGTATTCCGTTTTGAATAGTATATATGCAGTATGGTTATTGATTTACTCTATAAATTAAAGCTTAAAAAATGTTTTATTATTTTAAATAGCTGCAATAACACCATTTACATCATTTAATTAAGCAAAATATGTACTATGTATGTTCAAATTATCATTAATAATTTTATAAATATACGCCTAAATGTTCTCTGGCATGTTTTTTTTATTTGTTTCTACTTGTCTAAAAAATAAACAGAACAAGTATTTAAAAATGAATTCTGTAATAAAAATGACTAAATATTAAGAATGATTTTTGCAAAAATTTTATAAAAAAAGAATGACCCCGACGTGATTTGAACACGCAACCTTCTGATCTGGAGTCAGACGCGCTACCGTTGCGCCACGGAGTCTTGTTTTACTGATCGAATGTAATATATAAATGCATAGCCACATATATTTTTTAATTTTTAAATCACAAAATAATTAAAATTTATTTATTTATATTTTTCACATAAATAAATTTACTACGTAATTTAATTACTTTATTAAATGCAAAAAACAAGATAGAATTTTATTTATAGACATTTGTTGTTAATATGTATATTTATAAAATCAAAAATGCACTATTTGGCACATATTGACAACGAAATAATTATGCTTGCATCGGTTTTAACTAAACTTTAATTAGTTTTTTGTTATTACTTGTTTATAAAGAAATTGACATGTTTAGGAAATACAACATAAGTACACCTGTAAGTAGCTTAATCCAACCTCGCCAATTTGCAGAATTAGTTTTAAGATTTTTTTTGGACATTAGTTTTAAAGGATTGGACATTGAATACTTGGGAAAATCTTTTTCGATTTGTACTTAAAACTACTACTCGATGTGCATAAATACTAGCTTTGAGCTGTTCACGGGTCTACTATACATTATAATTCCTAAGCATGTAAATTTCTTTATTATACTTTTTTTCATTAACTATTAATATTCATTCATTTGCAATTAATTTTGTAATCCAACAAATATAAAGTTAATGCTTCCTTTGTTCGCAGTACAAAAATATTTTGCTGAACAAAGAAAGTAAAAATAATAGAAATATTAATTATTTATACAAATGATAGTTTCAAGGCAGTTTTAACGGGTGAATTTTGTTGTAAAATTATAACATAATTTGGTTATTATGTTATTAAAATATTAAAAATTAACAAGAATCTGCTAACTAATCACTGTTTTTTTAGTTTATTCGCAATTTTGTCAATTTTGTTCGTTGATTAGATTATACTTTGCTGCTTATTTTTTTGTATTACCCTGCTGAAACACACTCAGCTGAGTTGTATAGCGCGACACATTCTATTAAAATCATATGTTTATTATATATTAAACCATATGATAAATGTGTGTACGAGATCCCCTTCCTATAAATAGTGTTTTTTTTTATTTGATTTGTCCATTATTTTTCTCTTTATATCATAAATACGTACAGGGTGCTGCATACACAAACAGTAAATAACAATAAATACAAAAATAAGTAACGAAAAACCTACACACAGTACAGCTAAGTTTGAATTAATTTAATTTTAAAGAAATTTCTTTATTTCGATAAAAATTATTTTTATTGTGTAGTATTTATGCTATTAGTGAATATGTTTGTCAACGAATATAATATTCTGTGTTTTTTTGTGCGTATACATATTAAAAGAAACGTGTTGCTTGTGCTTTAATTATTATTGTTGATAATGCCTTGCCTTCTCTTTGTCTTTGTTAATTAAAAATCATAATGATAAATTCATTTTACACAGAAATTAATTGAATAATTTATAATGCAAAAGTTATTAGATATATTTTTCTTTATCTCGCATTCAATAATAAAAATTTATTTGTATTCCATGTGCTAGTTCTTGTGCTTATATTGAGCTAGTTAATAATTTATTCCATACGCTTATGTGAACCTAGTAGTTCGATTGTGATGTGAATATAGTAAAAATGTTTTACCTGTTTAATTAAATGACAAGAAATTAATTCATAAAGAAACCGGTAAAAGTGAAATTAAAAATATTATAAAACTATAGTTATTTATTGAAATGTTGATGGATTTGATGGATTTTACATCTGAAAAAACATATATCATCAGCATAATAGTTACTATAGACGAAAAAATAAAAAATAAAAATTAATAAAATGTTCTCAGCTTGCGTTTAAATACTTAAATTTCTTACTTGGTTAATACCTATGCGGTTCTCCCCCCTGAACAATGTTCCCTCTTATTATTTTCTTTTCTTAAATTCAATGTAAGTATTGAGGAGATTTTATTTAGTATTATTTTGTATTGCTTGAAACAACATTATAAATTTTTCTTATTGTAAATAATAAATAAAGAAAAATTCATCATCAGCGGCAGTAACAATAATAATGATTATATCCAATACATTAATACGTTTATGAGTATATATTATATATGTATATATTTATCTGAGATTATTTGTGTTTTATTTTTGATTTTATAATTTAAATTTTATTTAACTGAACAGACAACTAGTTTCGAAAACATATCACAATGAAGAGTTTTGTATTTTATATAAATAAGAAAAGTTTATCAACGTTTTGTTGTTAGTTTTATTTATTAGATAAATTTAAATTAAATATGCTTTGTTTTTCCATTGTGTAGTTTGTGATTTTTTTAAAAAAAAACTAAAGTGATTGTTATTATCTTATCATTATTTGCTAATGCAATGTTATTTATTGTTTAATATAACTTTAAGTGTATAAATTTTCTTTAAACATAATAATACCGGTTAGTTAAGTTAAAATTATTAATTTTACTTAATGTTTTGCTGCGATAATTATGATTTCTTAAATAATATATTTACTGTAAAATATTATTATTTTGAAAAAACTTTCCAACGTTTCAATAAATATATTTTGAATTTAATAAAATATTGTTATTGATATAAAAATCTTAATAATTAATTGTGTAAATTGGTGAATTGTATGAAAATAATACAAATTGAGAGACGTATTGCTACAATCAACAGAAAAGAAAAAAAATAAAATTGATAAAAAATAAAATTGCCAAGTAATGTCTCAAGTACTTATACTATAAAAGTAAACGTTTTAGTTAATTAAATTTAAGTGGACACACCAGTGAAACCTAGCAAATGCTTTATTCAAATCCAAATTTTCACACGATTCTTTTATAATAAAAATTGATAGTCATTAATTCAGTACTTTTAATTTGTTTTCCCTAATTTTATTACGCCTAATTTAATTACACAGAAGCATAATTATAAATATATTGTTGTTTTTTTATAACTAAATAATAATTAATGATTATGACAACAGCATGTATATAATCAGTTCATGGACAGTTTTGTAATTTGGATTTTATTTGGCTTGTAATCAGTTCTACTTTTCATTTTTATCATGCAATAAAGTTTTCATTTAATTGTAATGTTAAAATAATAAAAATATTAATAATAATTATTATTATTATTATTGTTATAAATATTAAATTGTTTATTACTTTCCGTGATTCATTTCTTTTTATTTATGTTATTTATGTTATTGCGGTTTATTTAAACATATTTTATAATTCTGAAAAAAAAGTGTAGTAGTTAAAATTATATAAACAATTTTAACGTTAAAAATTTTAATTTGAAATAATATTAATAAAAATGAATTTGTTTTGCATATGAATATTGTATAAAAAATAGCGAAATTCATACACAGTAAACGAAATATGTTTCTTTGATTCTTCTAAATTCAAACTCAATGTTATTGATGCCCAAATTTAGTATTTTTATTTAATTGCCATCTACCTAGACCTTATCTTATAGACCTTAAGAATCTAATTAAAAAATTTCTGCATGAATTTAATTAGGAATTTACGTAAATTATGCAAAAATATTTAAATTAATTAATAAGGAATATTAATTAAAAATGTTTAATAATTTAAGTTTAGAATAAAACATAAATTTATTTCAACAAAAAAAAAAGTTGGAACAAAATTTATTAAAATTGTTTAAAAAAAAAGTGCAATAAAACTTTAAACGATGGATTTGATTAGGAAAATGTGTAAGAAAAAATTTTCAAAAAACATCGATAATTTAGAAACGGAAGCTGAATACCAAGAACGATGGCTGTCGATACGAATAATATATTTTACAATGTTTCTAATGTCATTAGGATTTAGTATAATCTTAACTGGAATTTGGCCATATCTGGATAAGGTTTTATAGATTATATAAATACATTTTTTTATTTTGATTAAATTGTATTTTCTTTTAGTTAGACCCAAGCGCTGGAAAAGAATTCATGGGTTATATAGTAGGTGCAAATCCATTTGGACAAATGATATTTAGTCCCTTAGTAGGATGGTGGGGTAATAAATTGGGGTCTATACGCTTACCACTTTTATTTTCTTTAGCAATGTTCACAATGTCTAGTGCGGTCTACTCGTCATTGGAAATATTTCCAAGCCACGTGAAATATTGGATGCTTGGTGCTAGATTTTTTGTCGGTGTTAGTTCTGGTAACTTTCTCTGCACATTAATAACTTTTACTTAAGACATATATTAAAAATTTTCTTTTTCTTTTAGCAAATATTGCTGTTTGCAGGTCTTACCTATCAGCAGCTACCCGAATAGATGAACGTACAGCTGCTGTTTCAATGATTTCATTAGCACAAGTCTTAGGATTCATTGTTGGTCCTGGACTGCAAGCAGCTGTAACGCCGTTCGGCGAAAATGGATTTAAAATATTTGGTAATTTGTTAACAATAAATATGTATACGGCAGCTGGTTGGATTAATGTTGTTATGGCAATTATGAACTTTTGCATGTTTTTACCGGCAATATTTAAGGTGTGATTGTGTCTCTAAAATCTTAAATTCTATTAATTTTTATTTTATTTTCTCTGTACTTTAAAGGAAAGAAAAATTGCAGCCAGAGAAGTAATGATATTGCAGGGTAAAGAATCGGAAAAAGAAACATGGAAAGCGATTAAACCTGACTATTTTTCATCATGGACTCTTATAATAGCATTCTTTGTACTTGTCTTCAACTTTGTTTTACTGGAAACGTATGTCTACTTTGTTTATTTTTCATTATATCTTCTTAATGTAAATATACACAATATTTTAGACTAGGAACATCATTAACAATGGACCAATTTGCTTGGACGAAAAAAGAAGCCTTATATTATATGGGAATTTTGATGTCAGTTGGTGGGGTCATCGCGTGTATTACCTTTGTTTGCATTGGTCCAATGTGTAAAAAATTTCCAGAACAAAAAGTACTTATTTGGGGAGGATTCTTTCTGATGGTTATTGGACGAGCTTTATATATACCATGGGGTGATGATCCACCAAAAATGGCAGAGTTACTTAACACAACAGAAGTTTCGTCATATTATTACTCAAATTTTACGCAGGTTGCGACTAATTTGACTTTATTTAATGGAACTGATGACACAATTAAAAATGATCGTGTTGAATTGTTAGGTTGCCCACCTAGTCAAGAGTGGTGTCGCACAACGAGGGCTATGACGATATCACAATTTTTAATTGGATACGCTCTGACCTCAATTGGCTACCCAATTGGTGTAACTTTAATACAAACAATATTTTCAAAAATACTCGGACCAAGACCACAAGGAACTTGGATGGGATTAATGACTGGTTCAGGATGTTTATCGCGCGTCATGGGGCCTGTATTCGTGAGCTACATATATACACGTTTAGGCACCAATTGGACGTTTAGCATCACAACAGTAATGATGGCCAGTTTTATGATCTGGTTGCTGATGTTTAGTAAGCGTTTAATACCTCCACAATTTGATAAGGCAGATGTTGAATTACAGGAAATTAATCAGTTTGCCGTTAATAATAAATTAGAAATGGATGATTTAGATGTCGTGCCAACAGAGAATGATAGACTGCACAATGGAATGTCTGAAGTAAAATAGTTTTATTCATATGTGTTCATAAATTAGGATAGGTATAACGAAATAATAAAGAAATTTTTTATTTATTATAAGTAATGATATTTTTTAATGTGGTTTGTGTGTTTTATATTTATATTATGTTTATTTAATAAAATAAAAGACGAAGATAAGAACAAACTAGTTATTTGCATTAGTTTTCTTGATATTTTTAACAATATGTCTCGCTTCTTCAATTGTGTCTGGCAGTTTAGTATTTAACGTTTCAGGTAAATCCAAAATTAGCACACCTGATGTTAATGCTACTCCTCCAAATAGAAACAATGGAAGTGATTCAAAGTAACGTGCCTGAAAACAAATAAGCCTTTAAATAAAATAATAATAATAATAAAAAAGAAAACAAATTACCAAAAGTGGTGTTTGTGGTGCAATCATTGAACCGATACGACCAAACATAGAGCATGTTGCTAAAAGACTATGTCTTAGATTTGTTGGGAATATTTCTGTTGTATAAACATACAATATTGTAAATGATATCGTAATGGCGAATTTTCCTACCAGAAAAAATAATAATTGCAACCATTGTATATCGTCTGGTATAAAATTAGATACAATACACGATATTCCGCTAAGAAAAAGTGCAAAAAACAAGGATTTTCTGCGACCTAGCCGATCGAGTATTAAATAAGTGACAAAAAATCCTGGAATTTCGATTAAACAAACTAGTATAAAATTTGTATGTTTATTTCCTGGAACAAGAACAGAATTCAGACTTAGGCCGTAATAAACAAAAGTGTTAGCCAACCAACAAAATGAGCAATTAGCTAGCCTCCACAACATGAATGGTGTTTTTAGAACTGTTATCATAGGATAATCTTTTAAATTTACGCAGGTTTTATTATCATTTTCTAAATTTTGTTCCTCATGTACTTGTAAATTATGAGCATCCATTGCTCGCTTGTTGTTCAAGGACTCTAAAGATTTTTGTGACAATTCCACTTGATTAACGGTTGCGATTTTCTTGATGATTTTCGTGGCCTCATTAGTGCGACCTTTTGTTATTAGCCAACGTATACTTTCTGGTATTAGCCAATAATATGAAAAACACAATAAGCCTGGTAAATACACAATCTGCAGCAATGTACGCCAGTTTGGTATAAACATTGACGCTAATCCTAGCAAAGCTTCGCCGATTGCATAAAAACAACTTATAATTGTACCTCCAAGTACTCGTTTATGAGGCTCAACTAATTCCATTCCTAAATTATTAATTATTTTATTTTTTAAATAAAAAGTCACTTTTTTTGTTTGAAATTATTTTTTACCTAAAATAAATCCAGCACTATAAACACCGGAACCGAGAAATGGGTCCAAAAATTCCATTGATAAAAACATTTCATAATTTATTGAAAATGACCTAATTAAACCTAGTATACAACTTGCAAGTAATCCAAGTATAAATGCATGTTTTCTTCCGTATCTACGATAATTATTAAACAGTTAATATAAATTCTTTTGCATTTTAATTATTTAATTAAAAGTTTTAATTAAAATGATATCGGTTAATGACCTGTCTGACACATAACCAGTTAACGGTAAGCAAAAAAATTGTCCAACATTATTAATTGTTCCGACAAGTGCTATTTTCCAATCATTATCTTCACATGTTAAATCAAACTCATTCACAATTGTTTTCTCATTGGTTGAATAAATGAAATTGTCACACTGGAATTTACTTATCAAATTAAAATTATTAATAGCACATGTTTCATTCGTATCGGTTTCATGATATTCATAACGCTCGCATCTCGCTGGAGCATTGTTTACATATGGTACAGCGAATTGTAACCAGATAGGATTAAAATCTTTCGTTTGTGTTGATTCACATTCTGGTATGAGACATCTATTAAAGAATTAAAAAAAAATAAAAAAAAAGTAGCTTAATTGGATGATCGATATACCTGTAAACGAGATTACCAGCTGTAAATATATAACTGAGTGAAAATATCGCTGATAACGCAATTGGAATTGATATTAATAAAAAATTTTTAATTTGAAATTTACCAAATGAGCCTAATTCATTTAATATTAAATCTAATTCAAAATCGTTATTTGCGACCATTGTATAGCTATTGTTGCTATGATTATGATAATTCAAAAATTAAAATTGATAGAAATTTTTTATAAATACAAAGTTCATAAAATTTGAAATATTTTTTTGTATAACTCTTATCAAAAATTATTTACTCACAGACTCACGAAAACACAATTAATAAAAAGTTATTAAACTTTTTTAGCTAAATATCAACTAAAGTGAATTCCAATTCGAAACACTGCACATACAACATAACTAATTAATTTGTTTTGAATTAATAGAAATAGAACTATCCAGGTGAAGAAATTTAAGTGACTGATTTTGCGTTTAATAAAGTAAAAGAAATTATACTAGTTCATGATTTTTATAATTTATTATCTTCTTTCAATGAAATATAAAATTCAGATATTGCAAACAATTTTTCTTTCATTTTTAACTGATGTTTTATTTGCAAATAAATACGTTACTATAAAGGAAATACAAAGAACATAAAAAACAACCAAAATTTTTATTGCAATTATTATTATTTTAATAAATTATTTATTTTTTGATTAATTTTAAATATCTCATGAATTTAAATAAATTTCCGTTGAAATTTAATTTTTTTTTGGATTTTATATATCAAGATATAGTAGTAAAGATAATTATGTGCTACAATTTCGCGCCATCTATTATTTATTGCTAAAAATAAAAAGTACTGACAAAATTAACCAATAATAAAACACTGGCAACTTTGCATAAGTATTGACATATATTATTAGTTTTAGAACCAAATAGTAAACAAATGAGTTTACTGATTTTGTATCATTGATGATATTTTATTGTTAAATAAAGTGATTTAATAAAATAAATATTAAGTGACAATTTTAAATAATATTAGTTTAATGAATAAGCAATCAGAAATGGAATGTGTAACATTAATTAGTGATGATTCTGACGTTGAAATGTCTGAAATACCACAGAAGCCGGTTTCGAAAACTAGATCATCTGCAGCAGGCGCTCAAATTGCCGGTGATAAAGAAACACCATCAACAAGTACTGTTGCTACAGAACAGAATGCCGAAGAAACGGATGGGCGTCGTATGAGTCGCAGGAAGAAGGCAAAAGTATGCTTGAATGAGTTCGATACGGAAATAGTTCCATAATATTTTAATTTTCTTTTAGGTTGAGTATTTTGAAACTAAAACTACTGAGCAAAGTGATGCTAAAAATCTAACACAACAGGTACCGACTGTTGAGAAAAAAGTTGAACCAAAATCTGAAGCAAAGACACGCAAGAGAGATTTATCCGGCAGTCCATTTAAGGATTCAGACAGCAAGGACGCAGAAGATACTGAACCACCATATAAAGATATAATAACCGGTTTAGAAGGGGCTGCTTTTCAATCAAGGCTTCCATTTGAAAAAATGACGTCGTCAGAAGCCGCATGCTTTCCTGAAATTACTAAAAACGGACTTGTTGCACAACGTGTATTTCTGAACATAAGAAATCGTCTTCTTCAAATGTGGATTGATAATCCAAAAGTACAATTAACTTCTGAGAATTCTATAAAGGACATAGAAGTTAGTATACATATGCTTATAACATTTGTTTTAATAATATTAATGCTCCAATACATTTTGCAGCCACCATTTAACAGTGATCCAAATTTAGTAAAGAAAATACATTCATTTTTGGAACGCCATGGTTTTATCAATTTCGGTATATTTAAACGATTAAAGCCATTACCGACAAAAAAGCTAGCAAAGGTGAAAATTTTAATATAGTTACATAATGAAGTTAAATTATAAATCAACGATAATTTTAGGTAATAGTCATCGGTGCTGGTATATCCGGTTTAGCAGCTGCACAACAATTGCAACAATTTGGTATGGATGTAATTGTATTGGAAGCAAGGGATCGTGTTGGTGGTCGTATATCAACATTCCGTAAAAGCAGTTATACTGCAGATTTGGGAGCAATGGTTGTTACTGGTATTTGGGGAAATCCAATTACAATTTTAAGCCGTCAAACCGGTATGGAAATGGTACCAATTAAACAAGCATGTCCATTATACGGTGCTGGTGGGAAACCAGTTCCTAAACATAAGGATGATATGGTTAGTTAATGATAAAAAGAAATGGAAATCTTCTTTAAAGCAAACGAATTAATTTATATTTGATAATTTTAGGTGGAACGTGAATTTAATCGTCTTTTGGAGTCGACAAGCTATTTATCGCATCAATTAGATTTTAATTATGCAGGTAATCACCCAGTATCACTTGGACAAGCGTTAGAATGGGTTATCAAA
Organism: Ptychoptera contaminata; assembly: GCA_963942525.1. Classification (NCBI taxonomy): domain Eukaryota; kingdom Metazoa; phylum Arthropoda; class Insecta; order Diptera; family Ptychopteridae; genus Ptychoptera; species Ptychoptera contaminata. The sequence continues at coordinate 51,603,826 of OZ012636.1, forward strand.
CTACAAGAGAAACATGTCAAAGAGAAGCAAGTACAGCATTTACAAGGAGTTATTAGTCTGCAAAGAAAATCCATTGAAAATCAGCATAAGTAGATAATATTAGTTAAAATTGTATTATATAATCATTTTATTCTATTAAATTTTAAGAATTGGTGAATTAATGGAGCTGATAGCTAATTTGAGAAAACGACATAAGGCTTTGGTGGAAGAAAAAGAGTTTAGACTGGCAGGAAATCTTCCTCATCTTCTGTCACACGAATTCGAAATTCGTGTTAGAATGCGCGAATTAAATAACGCCTGGAAAGATGTTAATTATTTGAATACTATTCAAGAGGATATTGAAAATAAATTAAAAGATTTGGAAAAAAATCCACCAAGGTTTGTTAAACACAGCGTTAAAATATTAAAAAAGGTTTAATTTTTTTTTATAAACTTATTTATTTAAAGTGATGTTTATTTATCTTCAAAAGATCGTCAAATCTTGGATTGGCATTTCGCTAATTTAGAATTTGCGAATGCAACACCTTTGAATAATTTGTCTTTGAAGCATTGGGATCAGGACGATGATTTTGAATTTATTGGGAATCATACAACAGGTAAATTATTTATAATTATTGAATTTCTAGCAATGGCTTAACTTTTTATACTTTTGCAGATCTAATTTGTGGTTTATTGCTTATTAGAGATTTTATTGTAGTTAAAAATTATTTATTGTTTTAATTTTTTTTTGTTTTATTGTTGAAAGAAATTAATTTATTATATATAAAAAAAACTTAAATTAATTTCTAATTAAATAATCATTAGATAGCATAGTTTTTAGATATTTTATTTATTTATTAATATATATTTTACTAATTCAATTATATTATTTTAATTATAACGAAAATTCTGTTATTTATAAACAAAGGTACATTATGATTTTATTATGTAACAATTAATGATGTTTTTTGTCACGATTTTTAATTTATTTATTTGTTATTAAAAATAATTTTATATTTTTTTATGTGTACATTCAAATATTTTTGAAAGGTAAATTATAAAATTAATTTTTGTTAGAATATCGAATATAAAAAAATAAGATTAATCGATTGCAAGCATTAAATTAAAGAAATTTGCATTATTTTTAGCAAAAGTTTGTTTTCATTTCATTAAACATTGTCTTGTTTAAATAATGTTAAATTCTAAAATTATATAATAATGATAATAATAATGAATTGTGAATAATAATTTTATTATACATATAGTACTTTCATTATGTTTTTGCTTTTGATGATGTTTAACAAGTATGTTTTATTTTTATAACACAAAATATCGTGTTCTACGTTTATACATTTAATTAATTATCTTGTGAGAGCATATTTTTTGCCAGCAATAATATTATTGATAATAATAGTAAATGTAGTGGATATATTTACTTAATATATATAATAATAATATATAAAAAGTCATTCTCTAAAATATCCATAATTTTTTTTTTCTTTATTATCTTTAGGTATTAGGCTCAAATATAGCCTATCTGCTCTAATAATATGCTCAACAATATTTTTAAATCATTTAAAATGAATCCAAACATGTTAATTTATTTATAAAAAATTCATAAGCGGGTTATATTTTTGGGCTTTTATACATTACTACGTTTTACTGATTCATTTAGTTATTTATTTATATTGCATAGTGGAAGCATTAATGTAGGCTAATAATATAAATCCAACATTAATAAATAAAATAGATATTTCATGTAGTTACATGTATTTACATTTATTTATAATTCAAATGCGAAAAATTAAATTAAATTAAAAAATAACGATAAATGCTTAATAACACAAATAATTTACACACAATTGGACAGGTAGTTTTACAATTTTTTTTATCTTTTGCTATATATTTAAACGTATTCTTGTTTAAGTAATTGGATTAGCAGTCTTTATTAGCAGAGCATAAACATCTTTCATATAAACCGTGCTTATAAAAACATTTATAATTTCTTGTTGCACAACAAGTAAAAATCACAAGAAAAGAAAAAAATATACATAAAAAATATTATCGTTGCAAAATAAAAGTCAGTAAAAAATTTTTATCTCTAATAAATAAATAAATAAAAAATAAAGCAAGATAAGCTTTACATTTAGCAACTATAGTAGATAGATATAATTTGCTTTTTAGTTTCTGTTGTTTGTTTAACGTTTCTTGTTTGTGTCATGATCAGGAAAATAGATTCTCTGATAGCATTAATTAAAATTAGTTTACATTATCTTTGGCTGTTTAAGAATAATAATTTTGGTTTTCATTATTCTTTTGTCATACGTAAGATTTATTATTTTATGTAACTCTTTAATATTTATTGTTTTTTTTGCCAAAAAAGAATAATAAAATACAATGAAAATATGCATAAGGATAATATTTTAATTAATTTATTTGCAGTTATACATATCTTGAAGTTAAGCTTCTAAAAAGTACAAGGTTAATTTTACTTAGCCAAGATCGTTTTATGCTTCTTCATGTTTTCGTAAAAACTGTGCTTTTTTAAAATTATAGAACAGTTTTTATTAGTCAAAATTGTTGTCTTCGATTAAACCTTATATGTCTTGCTTGGGGGTTTTTTTTTTTGCTTGTAAATTGTAAAATTGCAACAAAATTATGCTGACAACGAACGATGCCATTGACATACGATACATGATTATATTTTTAACTTTGTTTTTTCAATGTTGCATTATTATTTAATTAAAGTTTTTAACAAAAAATCTTAAACAAATAATTTTATAAAATTTTCGCAAAGTAACTGTTATAAACGATTTTTACAGTTGCCTTTCTAGATTTATTTCAGCCAATCTGAATTACAATAAAAAATATTTCAAAAGTTTCGTGTCTAGTTTTTCATGGTCGTTAAAACATTTTTTAAAAAAAAGAACTAATTAATTAATCATAATCATAAAAGTAATAAACTCAAATGTTTTTACTAAAATTTATAAATTTGTTTTTTTCTTTCTGAATTTTATCAAATAAATATTTTATTTATAAAACAAGATAATATAAGAAAAAAAAAGTATTAACACTATTGAAATAAATAATGACATTAATTCACCCACAGATAAATTTGCATTTCAGTAATAAAAATGCCTTTCTTGTTTTTTTTTTATGTTTATTTATTATTATTTTTTTTTTGAATTTTGCATTTAAATTTATAAGAAAATAAATTATGAAGGTTTTAAGTAAGAGAATATAAATTGAAAGACAATTTTATTGGACGCGCTACTTTGTGTCATTTATCATAAAAATTAATTAATAAATAAATATTTGCGATTAGTGTGAATAAATTTACTTTTTTTTTTATATACTTTTAAAGTTAAATTATTAAACAACAACAATAGAAAAAACTTTTTAAGTCAGATTAAAAATATAAACTACAAATGTTAACACATGTAAAGAAGAATAAAAATGTATAAAATATTAAATATATACAAGATACTATACTAAAGGGGCAAAAAGATGATCGATGTTCATTCATTTTTGTTATAATGCAATAATTTTTTTTTTCCTTATTATAACTTAACTTATTATTTAAACGAGAAATGTAAGTGGAAAAAAGTGAAATAAATTACATATAAATACATGACCATATTATAAATAAAATGTAATAAAATTAAAGAGAAGAAAATTATAATTTAGCAATGAAAAAAAGAAAAAAAAAAATAATGACATTAATTTTATTTTTGCTTTATATTTGGTTGGTGTGTTGTTAGTCTCAGGGTATCAAAAAAATATATATATATTGAACATTGGTATTAAAAAGTGATTGAGGATGCTTTTTTGATTTTTTTTTGTATATCTTTTAACTGCGGCCTGTTTTTAAAATTGTTATTTGTATTTTCCTTATTTTTTTCGTTCAATTTGGTATTTCTCTGTGCACATTTTTGTCGATTGTTGAGTTATTTTTCCTGTAAATTTATCATAGTAAATAAATTAAAACTTTAGGAAAAAGTTTTAAATAAAAAATATTTCATGTAAGTTTTTTCTTAATCCTTCTTGAAGAATTTAATTTATAGTTTATTTCTTGAAATTTTTTTTTTTTTTGGTATTCTCCTTTCTTTTAACTTTTATTCAGAAAGAATGCCTTCGTAAAGAAAAAGGCAAAAAAAAAATGCTTTCCTACAGTTGTAAGTTTGAGTTATATGAACCATATTACTTGGTAATTATTATTAGTAATTTTTTTTTGTCACAAGAATTATTTATTATATTTTTATTCATTGAAGAATAAAGTAAACAGAATAAATTTTATGGTTTTTTTATTTGGTTGTTAAAAAATTGATATTTTATTTTGGTATATTTTTTTTTTTTAACGATTTAAAAATTTAAAAACATAAAATAAATAATTAACACATTTACTTTCTGTATATGCAGGAATTGTTGTTATAATTTTGATACTTAAAAAAAAGGATTAGGTGTATTATTGTTGATAATTTTTAGTTTTTTGAAATTCACCTATAATAAGTTTAATCGAGTTCCTAAGAATGGAAACTTTTCATTCTTTAAGTACGAAAAATTATCATTAATATTTTTTTTATCTTGTTATTTGATATTTAGCATGATGGTTTTAAAAGATAAATGTTTAGTAAATTTGTTAAAGAATTTTTTAACTTTTTTTCTATTAACTTATTTATGGTTTTAAAATTTACAGTTTTTTATTTTATATATATATGCAAATTAGGTGATGCTTGTTGAATTTGAACTACAGTTTTATCTTGTTTTTCTTAACTTTAAAACACAAAAACCGATTTTTTCTGCTATTTATTTTTTCATCAAAAATATAAAGTTTTTAAAATTGTTTTAATTAAATGTTTTTCTAATTCTGTATGATGCGCCTGAATAATACATATAATATAAAATTTAAAGGTAAATAAAGTTATTATAATTATTTACCCTCATTATTTAAATTAAATATCATTGATGCTATAATATTAACAACAATGTGAATTACAATTATAATAATCTAAATAGTAAATGGTTCAAAAATTTGAAAAAAAAAAAAAAAAAACAGATAAGATATTTAATTTTAATTCATTAAAAATTTAAAAATTAACATAACAATATTATATTACATAATATGTAGTTGTTTTTTTGTTTGCTTAATTTTATAAAATTTATTAAAACAATAAACTTTAACATGGGTAAAAATAATATTATCTGAAAAGATTATGAAATAGAGGAAGTTACAAATAAATTTAATTAAAAATATAATAAAAATAAGTATTTGAAGAGAAACTTAGATAATAAATGAGAAATGTACTTGGAGGAACTGAAAAAAAAAAAAAAATTAACGAGACGAAACGTCATTAATTGAATATAATGTGCGTGTATTACTTGTTTTTTTCGTTTTTTAATTATATTTAATTTTTCTATTCTTTAGTATTTAAATACCTATTTTTCACATTTTTTGAATTTACTTTTTACAACCTATAAAACGATTTTTATTGCTTTTTGTGTCGTATATTGACTTTTTTTTTGTGTTACTACAGCCATTGAGTTATAATAGAACCAAATGTTACTACTATATTGTATTACGAATCTTTATTTCTTTAACACAATAGGAATTTTTTCAATACTGATTAAGAGACATAGCTTAGCGCGCGTTGGTGGCGTTATAACAAAAAAGAAAAAATAATACACAATTGCCTGTTTTTAAAATTAATTAAAATATAAATTTTAACTGACTCACTCATTACTTATAGATTTATAATATAAGCTGAGATTAAATGAAAATATAATTTTTTACAAAAATTCTCATATGTATAAAGTACATTTTGTTATTGTTTTAAACATTTTAAATAATTAAATAGATTCATTGTCTGTTTGATTATTTCTTACATTTTAACATATATTTTTATGTTAAAATCTAATTAAATTAAATGAAAAGAGATGTAATTATTTTTTTTATGGTAACTAATTATTGTATTTTGGTTGTAAGAAAAATTTTATTATAACTATTAAATTAAGAAATGATAACTAAGTTGTTTTAAACTTCTCTGTCAGTAATAGAAAATTTCAAATTGATTTTATTAAGTCTTTGTTTTGGGCTATAAGCCAAGTAATTATTCTAAATAATTAAATTTTTTGTAGATTTAAGCATTTAATATTTGCGGAAAAAGGTTATAAGGGATTGAATAATGAATGTCTGAGGGAATTCATCTGCTGTTTGTGTGTTTCATTTTTTTTGCTATCACATAAATCTGTTAATGGCACAAAAATCCATCATAAAATGTAGACAAATTTTTACATACACATATTGTCACAATTTATTATTATTATCACAAATTTTCTATTTTTTCTTTTTTATGTATATAATATATTTCATAGGAAAATATTGTAATAAATTAATATAATAATTAAACGTCTTTATTTAAATAAATATTCTAAAAGATTATTTAATTTTCTGTCATATTACAAGAAGCTTATTTATGTTAAAAAGCTTATTAACTTAACATAAAATAAGAATTAAAAATATATGATACAATATTGTAGTAGTATATTATGAAAATCAAAATTTTTTAATGATTTAATTTTGTTAAATATAATAACCACTATACTATAACGACATAATAAACTAGGATAAATTATATATAAATATAAAAAATAATAAAAATATATATGTACATATGTTTGGAGACTTTTTGTTATTATTGTAAATAGTGTAACTTTAATAATTCGTTATTGTTATTGGTATAATAACACAATAGATTAATAATATAATATTATTTCTAATACATATAATAACTGATTTAAGATATATTAATATTATTGTGTTTAAATTTTTGATATAAACACTTATATTTTTTATAGAATTAATGATTATTTGACACAGCCTAAACACTCACCAAAATTAAAACAGAAATTCTGATTATTTGATTATTAGTGTTTTTATTGATTGCATATAATTTTTGATCCCTGTTTTGTTGCTTTTTTTTTGATGCATGCATTATAATTTAGTTAGGATACGTTTGAAGACATTGTTTGTTGTCTAGATTTTGCAGTATTTAAATTTGTCTTTTTTTGCAATATTGTATTTTATTTTATAAAACTTACATAGTTAACACATGTTAAAAAAATTAAAGTTTTTATTATTAAAACTTTCATATATTGTAGACGGTAATACAAATAAATTTAATAATAATTTCATATTAAATATAGTATGTACGTAAATTTAAAAAAATAATACATTCTCTTGATTAATTTATTAGTATAATATTTTCACTTCTAATATTAATAAATTAAACTCACATTTTTTTATACCCATAATTTTACCTGTAAAAAGCATCAAATTTATGTTTTGTCTTTTTGATAAACAATTATATAGAGATTTATACAATTTATGCGATGGAAATCAGCTGTCTGAATCTTGTTTTATTTCTAAAAGTTCATCTTTAAGGTGGTCCATTTAAATAATAAATGTTAACACACAGTCACATATATATCATGACATTAGAATAGATGTGTTTTATATTGAAAAATGTTTGAAAATAAATTTATATCACGTTTATTTCATATAGATATACACATATAATTTAGTTTATCTTATTTTTTGGATTAAATATACATTTTTTTTTTTGATAAAATTTAAAAATACAGAAAAAATTAAATAAACACGAAATCATAGGAGTATTTCTGTAAATAAAATGATTAATAAATTAATATTTTATTGCACATAAATAATTATTATTACAACTTAGCATGTTGTATATTTAATATTTTTATAATATTGCTAATGGTTTTATATAGTTGGTTTCAACTTGAATACAAATAATAATTTGCTAAATACATTAGATAATGGCTAGAATGTATCTTTTTTATTTATTTAAATTGTAAATAATTAAATATGGAAAACAGTAACAAGAAAAATTATTGCCTTGTATTTAATGCAAAATTAAGAGGATATAACGTGAGTTAAATATATACATTGTTTTTCATTAATAAACAACGCAATTATATATAGTTTGTCTACAATTCATTACTACCAGCTATGTTCATATATAATGTTTAATGTGCATACAAGTGTTTACACATAATATTACGAAAGGATATGTTTGCATGTTATAATAATTTATTTATTTTGGTACAAGCGAGGCTTATAGTCTCTCGCGTTTATCCAATGTAATTGTTACTTTACTATTTTCATTAATTGCATGTATACAATAATTGAACGTAGTAACGTATTCAAGTATGCAGAAAATGTTGTTAAAAATAAATAAGAGAAAAATAAAAAACCAACAGCAAACATTAAATAGAGTAATGTTTAGTTTTTTGGACAAAATATCTACAAATGTGTTGTGTTTTACTATAAATTGTATAAAGCTATTTTTTTTTTTTTTTTGAAAGCATACCATTAAGTTTAATGTTTTTATGTGAATACTTGCTTATATATTTTCATAAATTGTTTACAAAATTTATTAACCACATTTCTATTACTCACTGTATTATATACATTTCATAATAATAATAATAATAATAATAACAACATGCTATTTACAATAACACTAACGTTTTATTGATCAAACGACTCTTGGCTTTTTTTTTTTTTAAATATTATTCTATTATTAAAAAAACTAAATAACAGTTGTAATACAATATAAAAAATAATTATTAAATCAATCATAAGTAAATTACGTTTTTTAATGAACTAATTAAGTATATTAATTTATGTATGTTCAAAAATTTAATTATTTAATCAATGTGAATGAACTCGGTATGAGAAAGTATGATTTTCAAAAACTTAAACCACAAGAATTAAAATCTAAAAAAAAATGAAATTATTGATTTTTAAAACTAACAATATTAATACCTTTATTAATATGTAATTGAAAAAATATTCTTTTTATTGCAATATTTTATTTTTTATTCAGTTAATGCTTTACCTGTCATTGCAGTCACTCATTTACATTTAAAAAGGCTAAATTGTTTGAATAATATTTTTAACGCACTCGCCAACATCTGTAATTAAAAAAAAAAAAGGAAATCATAATTTATTTAAAGTAAAAATAAATATTCTTAGTTTGACAAGCAAATAAGACGTGGTTTTTTTTGTTGTTGTATATAATAAGACAATTAAATAATACCTATTTAAAATTTTTGTAACAAATAAATAAAAAAAAAAATTAGTGGGTGAGGTAAATAATTATATGTTTGATTTTATTTTCATTTATTATTTTGTATTTAATAATATTTATTTTTTATTTAATGAAAAATAGACAAGTAGTGTAAAATTGTATTAATAATAAATTTTATATAACAACAAGAAAACAAGTTTGTTTCTAATAAATTTATTACAAACAATAAAAAATATAAAAAAATGAAACGGCGGTATTTGAAAGCAAACATATTTTGTATTTACAATCTTATAATAAAAAAGTAAAAAAATAAATTATATGTATGATGGATAACTAAATTTATTTTTATAATAAGAAAAAATAAATAAATAAATAAAAATATAAAACCACAAACAACAACTACCAAACCAGCATGTATTAAAAGATTTTTATAGTAATAAATAAATTAATAAAAACAACAAAAATAATAAAAATTACACACGTATACATTTTTATGACATATTTATCAATTTATTACTTAATATATTATATCCTTTTTTTTTTTTAATTTTAATTTTATTAGCTTTCACTTATCAGACTTAAATATTTATTAATTTTTATTTTTTTTTTCATTCGTTTAAATCATTTGTAAAATTATTAATTTTAACGAATTAAAAATTAATTAAAAAATAATAGCGTAAACTTTTTTATAACATAAATAAATTATTTTAACAGAAACTTATATTATTTCAAGTATAATAATAATTTTATTTTTTTATGTCTTGAAATTCTTATTTAAATTATTTATATCTTTATCTATGATGCTCTAAATTTATGTCATAAGGTCACGTTTCAGAGTATTATTTTGGTAGCAGTATTTTAATTTAATGGTTAAATTTCTTTTACTAACGTAATTTATAGAAGAATTTATTACTTTTTAGATTTTTTAGTTTTTGAAAATTAATTAGATTGAGCATAATATTATTTATAGAAATTTATCTAAAACATATCCTTATCAGAAGTATTAATTTTTTTCTATTTATTTATTCATCATTAAGATATTTTTTTTATTTTTTCTATAACATCTCGTTAGTGTGTTTTTAATGTATATAATTTATTTTTATTTAATATTCATTTATCATCTATTTATTTACTAAACGAATGATTGCCACAAAATTCACAGAATTTTTTAAAGAAATGCATAATAAAATTAGTGTTTTTTATTATACACTATTAATAGTATCTTTATTAAATGTATTTTAAAAATATGTTACTTTTATATATTTTTATTTTTAATTACTTAAAATGCATATTAAATAAAAATCAATAAAAAATAAATATTTAAATTGATGCAATCAATTTTAAACAGAAAAACATATTTAAATAAATAATAATAAAAAATAGAAAATACATTATAATGCGACAATAATAATAATACAGTGAACATACGTTAAAGAGGCTCGCTTGTACAAAATTAAATTAAAAAGGCTCTAAAAATGTAAATTTAATGGTTAACAAATGCTGGGTTTCTTCTATTATTACTAATTTTTTCAGTAATAACTCATGCAATTATCATTTTTAATATATAATATGATGAAATATTAACTTATTATAATAAATTTTTATAGCGTGTACCTAAAATAACGAATCTTTACTGTAATGACAATTATCAGAAATAAAATAAAAACTAATAAATAAATAAAAATAAAATACTATATTCCATCAAAACCTCTACATAAATATTAAGAATTTTTATTATTCTTTATGATGATATATTTTAATCATAAAACAGAACATAACCGTTTTCCATTATTTTATTACTTTGAAGAAACATTTTAATATAAAACGCCTAAATGAACGATAAAACAATCTATAATTTATCGTTCAATAATTGATCAGAAAATTGTACAAATGATAAAAATTTGTAAAAGGGTGATAAACAACAAGAAAAATCTAGTTACTACTTATTAAACATAAAATATAAAAGAAGAACAACATTATTCGACTGTTTTATGTGTACTTTCGTTTGGTGGCTCGACTTTTTTTTTTTTTAGTTAAATATATTAAAATTAAATTGATATGACAACAATAAAATAATAATATTTTATTGTTGTAGTTTAGTTATTTTTTTCCTGTCGTATTAAAATTTATTTTCTGTTATTAAAAAAGGAATAAAAACTGTAAGATGACAAAAATAAATAAATAAATAATATGAATAAACTGTGTATATATATACTAACATTGAACCGCATTATTCATTTAGCTGTCACATAAATTTAGATAATATATATAAATTTTTATGTAGTTTGTTTTTATTTTTTTATTTATAATAACACATCCAAAAAAAAAAAAAAAAGAATTATATATTTATAAGAATATAAAGCAGAGAATATAATATAAAATATTAGTTTAATATTTTTCTTTGCTTCTTTTAATATAAGAATTATTATTTTTATAGCAATAAAGTGGCATGATATATCATTTTGCGTGACTATTTTTTCATATTTATCATTATATTTATAAAATTATTATTAATTTCAAATTGTTTAACGAATTTCTGGCAGTTCTATTTTATTTTTGTTATTTTTGTATAAATAGTAGGGCAATTATTATTATTATTTTATAAATACAAGAAAATTAATCCATTTAATCGTTGTTTATATAAAAAGAAAAAAAACAAAACAAAACATAATTATTAATAAAAACGAACCATTAAATAATAATGAAAAAATAAATAGACTTTCTGGGGTGGGGTGTCTATAACACTTGTAAAATTTTATTTGTTTTAAACAAAATTGAATAAGATTTCTATTCTATGGTGACACAACTGCTTCTGTTAAGTTTTTCTGTTTATTCTGTATAGATTTTACTTATTTCTAAAGTGTAATAAAATATAGAAACTTTAATTAATAAATTTGTAATTTAACTGTATTTCAATCGCATATTGTAACATTATTTTATGGTTTTAAGAATTATAGTATTTCAAGTAAAATTTACTGTAACACGTTTATTTGGTACTGGAAATGAAAATTTCATAAATTCAATTGTAAACTATTTTTGTTTAAAATTTAGTTTATTAATAAATAAGTGGAATATTTTAATTAACTTAAAATATATAGATTTTTCTAATGGTATTTTATATTATAATATTATTAATAACTTATAAAATTATTGTTACTGTTAGCTGCTTTAAGTAATTTATCGTTTTTTTTCTCGTTTCTGTATTTCATAACTTAAAGTTTTATTTTGTTGTTGGAAAAATTATATTAAGTATAGCTGTTTATTAACAATATTACTTTTTTTATCATTTATACAATCTCTGATATTTTATTTGTTTACATTTGTGTGCTTTTTATGATCTGTTTATTAACACCAAATATAATAATTATATATTATTACTATTACTATACTAAAAATTTATGAATAGAATTATTATTGATACAATACGAATTGATTAAATAGTTTTATTTATAAATTATATTATTTTTTAAAAAGTTTATAAATATTAATGTATTTAATTAGCATGTATTATTAGAAATTATTATTAAAAGAAAAATGAACTGTAACAAAATTTTTTTGTACTAATGCAAAAGAATAGTATTTTTATGCTTTGTATGAATACATAAATCACATAAACAAAGTTAATAAATGTTTTTCTCTGCATTTTTCACTTTTATTTTAATTTTCTAAGATTCGTCTTATAGTAATGTGTCATTTCATTAATAACGTGTTAAACATTTTATTAATAAATGGATCAAGAAATATAATAAAGCTTAAATATTACATTGTACTTGTACATAAGCACTAAGTAAATTGAAAAAGAAACTCAACGAATAAAAAAATTGAAAACAATAATATTTTTGTTAAATTTTTTTTATTCCTTTAAAATTAATATTTATTTATTTTAAGAGATTTATGTTCCGGTGTTATTCGTTAAAGATGTGTTTTTTCACCACTAGTGAAGCAATTTAATTTTAATTTAAAAGAATAAATCAATAAAAACTAGAAATCATTGTTTGACTTTTATTTGTTATGTTTGTTGTAACTTGTAATGTTCTCATATTGTATTTTAAATAGTTTATAAATCTTTTTTATTCTCTGGTTTGTTTTGAGAAAAAAGAAATGAAAACAAAGTTATGATGGTAGAAATATTAAATGTTGTACCATTCTGAAGAAGGAAACAAGAATCAATCAATTTTTATTATTGTATTTTTTTTTTTTTTTTGAGTACTTGAACCTTATTTACTTTTCCGTTGTTTACAGTTTTTTTTTTAATACCAATTCTTTAAGTAACAATGCAATAAAAATTATTGATGTATTTTTTATTAGATAAAAGTGAAACATGTAATTTTTTTGGTTGCATTTTTGTTGCTGTTGTTAAAAATTAGTATTGCTGAATCAATAAAATCTCCCACATTATTTTTGCTTTAAATTTTAGGCGAAATGGATTTTTGTTTGTATTTTAATAGTAATAATAATATTAATGTAATTATTTTTAAATTTGATTTAATAGCTTGTCGTGTGTATAATAATTAAATTTACCTGGTTTTGTTGCTTTTTAAATTATTTTAATCCCTTATTCTTTTCAACATTTATCGTCTTGTTTTGTATAAATTATGCTGTCATCGCCCTTCAAACTACTCCACCTTATTAAATATAAGTTGAAAACAACAAACCAATGTGAAAAAAAAAATGCTGAAACGAATAAAACTGTTATTAAGCCAGCATATGTTTTATAAATTCTCAAGTTACCGAAAGAAAACAAAACACGAATAAGTATTTAGTTTAGATAATGTGCAAAAGAGGAGTGCAATTTAATTTTTGTTTTACTCTTATTTTAATGCTGAAATACGTATGTAATCTAGCGACCGCGCGGTTTCTTTTTCTGCATGCGAACAACATAAAAAAGATTGCAATCAGTTTTTCCTTTGTATGAATTCAAAAAACGTTTTTAATTTTTTATTATATGAGTATTCGGCAATATCCCTACACTATTCCTTTTTGTAAAAATGTTGTACTCATCAGATTGTGCCTGTTTTTTGCTTATTCCTTACCTTAACACAGGTAATGCTTAATATTGCTTACAAAAACATTTCCCTTTTAAACTATTTGCGAATTTTTAATACTATTGAAATGAAGTGCTTTCAAATCTTTATAATTTTTTTTTTTTAATAAATTCACCACACGATATACCGGAAGGAATCATATCTTAAAAGAAACCGACGTTTTTATTAAAAAATAAAATAAAATTATTTCGTTATTTTATTGTAATTATTTTTTTTTATTCTTCATAAAACACAAAAATCATTTGCGTTCTTAGAAAACGGAAATGATAATTCATTGTTAATGAAATTAAAAGTTATATGGATGGATCATGACAGATGAAAATCAAAACAAATATCTATTATATACCCGATGTAAAAGAAAAAAAAAACAATTAATAATAATTGAATTTTTTATACAAATTATAGGGTTGCTTATAATTTTATTAAAATAAAAAAAAACTAAATTCCCATGAAGGTTATTTTTTTAAAGTTTTACTGCTGTTCAGTTTCGAATAGAGCGCAAACAAAAGACCAAATACGGAGATCAAATATAAAAATTGATATTGAATTTGGTATTCACAAACAAGTATTATATTTTACGAATATGTAATCAATTTTTTCATTTTGTATATAACATATTTGGTGCTAGTTTGCAAATTCTTTCTCAATTTTTATCTGCAATATAGTACAATATTATAAATAGTAGTTCGATTGCTTGATATTCTTTAAATTAAATTTTGATCAATTCTTGACCACTTTTTACATCATTTGAGGATTTTATTTTTGTATTTTGTCAAAAAATAAAATTCTTTTTATTCATTGCCATTACATAAAAAATTGTTATTTTTAAGAAAATACATATTTGTAATTATTAAGGTATATTTACCGTTTCCAAAGCAATTCAATTCAAAATCCTTTAATATACATACATAAACATCATCAAGCTATCCTTTCAAATTGACATGAAAAAGTTATTCATTGGTTTGATATTACAAAAAAAAAAACCTTATGTCGTATTTAACTTGATATTTTTTATTTATGAACATTAATCATTTCTAATTTATTTAAAAAATAATCAATAAATTTGTTTGTATAATTAATAAACTTTATGAAAATATAATATTCAAAACCATGCTGTGATTTAATAAAAATAAATATAAAATTGATTATAAACACAGGAAACCGCAACATTACAGAATATGTAAGTTTTTGTACTATATGTTTTTTTTATAAATAAATTAAAGTATTAATTGAGTTGTGGAATTGTTAATTAATTTTAAGACTGGCAAAAAAATATATATATAAAATTTTTTAAGGAAGGAATTTTATAAATAGTGACAGTGTGCGGCCTATCGAACGTGTTTAATATTAATCACTTACCATTATTAATATGTTATATAGAATCGATTAATTATTTTTATTATTGCTTAATATTAAAATGTATAGTCTTGTAGAAATATTTTGAAAAATTATTTAAATATATAAAGAATGAAAGAGTGACAAAAAAGGTGATATAGTTGTTGTAAGGCGAAGTAAAAATAAACTGAGTGATTAATTTAAATATTTTGTTGTATTCCTCTTAACAACGTCAAATAAATATTTTTTACTATAATTTATATAATATTTTAGACTTTTGTATGCTTTTGTTATGGGGATTCTATTATATAATTTTTGTCTCTGTTTTTTCATCTATATCTTGTTTTTACTGATTTCTTGAGAAATATAATATAATAATTTTTTTTTTGAAAGAAAATTATATTAATTTCTTCAGGAATTGTTGAAGAAATTTTTTTCGTATAATAAATTTTCTTGAATTTCTTGTTTAATTATTGATAAACAAATTTTAATTGCTCTGCTGTTGATTGTAATATAGTTTTGATTATTTTCATTTTATTAAAATTGTTATTTAAAGCACTAGACAAACAAAACATTTTGAATACTTTATATACTTTTGCCATTTAGAATATTATTTTCTATGAAATGTTAAAAGTTTTTTGCTATATCTATTATTTCATATAATTTATGTGCCTTACCGTTTTACGTTTTCGTTTATGTAATAATATTTATCCAACAAACAAAAATAAACTGTAAACACTGTATAATGAAATTTGTAACTTAATTTCTCCATAAAATAATATTTTTTTTTTTGCACCTATTTTAATATAAATTTAATTTTGCGATATAATTTTAACTGTTTAACAGGACAATTAACAGTTTGTTTTTACTGAATAATAAATATTATGGAAAATAATTATAGTTTTAAAAAGAACGATAAAAAAACACTAGTTCGTGTGCACAGCGTGCTAATATTATAGCAATTTGCTTTTTGTAATGAATAATAATGATTAAAATTATAAATTAGATAAATTTATAGGATGGGTTTTATTTTCATGTTATTTTTGCGCTACACAAATAAACAGTGCCTCTTGAAAAGACATTTTATTTTATTTATAAGCTTGTTTTTTTCAAATATTTTATTTTAATGAATAACATAGAAACTTGTCGAATACTTAAGAAAAAGATCGTCTATTAAAATTTTTTCTTTAAATAATAATAAACATTTTAAACGTTTTTTGTCTATATCTTATGTATCATTCAATCTATGTGGTATCGATTGATCGCATACCGCCATGCACCGGTCTAGTGTCTATTGATTTCACGCTGATTTCGACAATTTACACTTGCGTCAGCATATTCTTATATATATATATTTTCTGTTACGTTTTAATAATATTTTCTTCAATATTTATTTATTATAACTACAACGACTTATATCTAAATAAAAATAACAACATAGCTAGCATGTATTTTCGTTATATTATACCATAAAAAATATTTTTTATCAATTGATTAATTCAAATAAAAAAAAAATTTTTGTTTCGCTTGATTTTTATTGTATTTTTCATTTTAATTTTATTTTAAAGTGTTCGCACGCTTGTTAAATTTGTCTTTTTTATATATATATATATTTTTTAAACATAAGTTAGAAATTTCCCTTGTTTTATTTGCAATAATTCTTTCTAATATTAAATTTTTGGTTTTGGCTTTGTTCCGTATTTTAATTCTCTTCAACTTGAAATGTATTTTAATCATAAAATATTTGAACAGCAATTGAATTGGTCACGTTTATTTCTCCTTTTTATTGTATATGATAATGACGGTGAAAATCGTACAAGATAGTGTCTTGTACTGGTCTTAAATTTTGTGTTAAATAAGTACAGTATGGTTTATAAAAAACAATTGATTTTCATTTAAACTTGACTTTTATTTATATTTTGCGTTTTATAATTTAACAAAACAAAAAATGTCCAAATGTTTTTATTTTTATGTTTTTGTGTGTCCAATTCACGATCATATACTTCATTAGCATTTACATTGGGCAAAAATGTTCAAATTCTTAACAAAGACAAATAAAAAAAAGTAATAAATAAATAAAATAACATTTTGTGATTATTTTTTTTTTTCAAAACGCCCACGTTTTGTTGGCGTATTGTTTGTTTTTCATCTTTCAGAGTATTCATTATTATTTAATAAAATATACATTATTATCAAAAAAAAAGAAAAAACATCCTTTTTGTTTAGTGTAAATTGTTTTTACTTTTGTCACTTTTTATATTCAGTAATACGTCGAGTGTGTGGCATTTTAATAACTTCTTTATTCTTGGTAGGTTGTATGAATACAAAATTATGCTTATTTTTTTCACTTGTTTTATTAATTCGCACCTCGTATATCACGTATGCCTCTGTCTCTTGTTTTTAAATAAGAATTTATCAGTATTTTTCTTGGTTGTACTAAATACTTTCTATTCTTAGATAGAAAAATTATTTTATCTCAAAAATTTTGACAAAGTGTTGCAAAAAAAAAAAAATCCAATTTATATACAAATATAATGATTTTATATATTAAATTATATATTATTAATTTTTCTATATTTTTAATACATCAAATAATTTAAATTGCTGCCAATTGATAAGAAATGCTGATCAATTTTTTTTTTCAATATTAATGTTGCAAATCATGTAAAAATTTATAAATAATAATAAATTAGTTCTATTAATATTGTAACTTTGTAAAAGCAATAAAAATAATAAAAATAGTATTACAAATTAATATTATTCCACTAGAATCACTCAAGTAAAACAATATATAAAAATTCTTCTATCGCATTTGGCTTCTCACAAAAATCACATAAATTAATAAAAAGAATTGTTAATAAATTGTAATGGTTCAACGAATGTATAGTGATTGTTTTCAAAGAGCGAAGCTGCTAATGTCGTATGTTGTATTAAATAATATGAAAATATTGATGGAAAATTAAATAAAAAACCAAACGAAACGACGGTTTAATCTTTAATTGTTTATTCAACATTAAATTGTAACAAAATTATATTGTTTTCTTTTTTTTTTTTTTAATTTTAAGAATTTGTTTTCAATTTTTATTTTAAATATATTGAAAAATAAATATTCGTAAAAACTAGAATTAAAAAAAAATTGAGGTAAGCAATAAAATGAAATACCTAAATTGTTAGCTATGACGGACCAGTTAACTTGACAACATCCGTTTGCTTTTTAATACTTGAATGTGCAATCAACAAAGACTATCATTAACTGATTTGTTTCACAAAAAACCGTGATTGTTATTTTATTTTACTATAGTTTCTATAAAAAAAAATAAATACAAAAAGAATTTGTCTCTCACATTTTGTTATTTTATGTATAAAAAAATTATATGTACATTTTTATGTTGTTAATTTCAATGAGGAACATTTTCATGTGCAACGATGTTTCAAAAAGCATAATATAAATGTAAACAAAAGCCGTAATATTATTATTTTAATGTATCATTTCACTTTGAATTAGATTTCTCCATTGCATATAATATATATGTATTTTAATTTATAATCAATGATTATCACACAAATTGTTTAAAAATATATTCTATTATTGAAAATTACTCTCACTTACTGTCTTATTGGAAAAATAAAATTTCATAATATAATAAAAAACGAGGATTCTGTTTTATTTTCTTATAAATTTAAAAAGACTGTAGAAAAATTTTTTTACTTAGCCTGTTTTAGGTAATTGTTATTATTTATATAAAAATAAATATTATAATTATTATCATTATAATTGCGTGGTGTGGTTGGCAAGTTGATTTTTCAAATCGTTATATAAACATATAACACACAACAACATAATATAATATAAACGTAATTTTCAAGTTATGTTTCGTTTTTTTTTTCTTGTATTGTTGTACATAAATCTTGCTGGCGATACGATGCGCAATTTTTTTATGTGTAGTTTTTATACAAGAAGAAATGTATAAAGAATCTTATTTTGTTAACCATATAACATTTTGTGTGATGCTATTATCAAGTATATATAAATGATAGAGGAGGAGTACTTAAATTTTATATATACGCGGATATATAATCAAACACGATTGATGTTCATGAGGCCATATATTTTAAAATAATATAAAATAAACCGAATTGTCTGTTGGGTCTTTTATCGATATAACAAATGTGTGTTGAAATCATTCTTATTCTTAAAATAAAAAAAAAACTACAGCACGTAACGTAGTTTTACTACAACGAAAAGTAAGAATTTTTTTCTGTAGAATTAAAAATATAATAATAATAATAATAACAATGTTAAAAAAAGAAGCAAATTCAGATAAATCGTGTTCCTCGTCATCACATCATCCTAACCATTATCGATTGATCATCTTGAAAAGTATAAAAAATATTTCGTTTTTTTTTTTTATATTTTAAAATGTTAATCTGACACTGTATTTGTTAATAATCTTTTTATCATTATGCATTTCTATTGCTTTGATAACATTACATAACATTGTCTTTTGCAAATTGTTTTGAATAATAAT
Source organism: Ptychoptera contaminata (assembly GCA_963942525.1). Lineage (NCBI taxonomy): Eukaryota > Metazoa > Arthropoda > Insecta > Diptera > Ptychopteridae > Ptychoptera > Ptychoptera contaminata. The sequence continues at coordinate 51,623,830 of OZ012636.1, forward strand.
AAATATTAAAAGCATGGTTGACAGGCGGGCATTTAAAATTAAAATAAATAAAAAAAAGCACCAGAACAAACACAAACACGCGATCAATATATGGTTAAGAGCCTTTAATAAAATTTGATGAAATTTACATTTTGCCATCAATACAGGGTATTTTTATTTAGTTTAAAATCATTATATATTTTATTATTTCCGTTTATTATTATTTTTATGAAACGAATAAATAAAAAAAATAACGCTTTATTGTTACATCGATTGTTTATAAATAACGTTGATGATCAATAAAAGGATTAAAGATTTTGCATCTCGGAATAAAATTAAAAAAACCATTGTGGCGCCATATACAGATGCACATTGGCTTGTAAGCAAGCAATTCTATATTATATGTTTGAATTTTATTTTTGGTATTTTTATTGCATTAAATGTTTTTATAATTTTCTAAAAATTCCCTTTTTTCTTTTCTACAAAAGTATTAGTGACAACATTAAATTCTTATAATTTTAAATAAATAATACACTATTATAAAAGTGCATAATTTCAATATTAAAAAGTTTATTTATAACTATTAGACGGTAGACCGGAGGAGAATACTTATCTTGTGCTGTTTGTTATTGTTGATGACATTACCACACACTCATTATAGACATTTAATTACAACAAGTCAGATAACATACTGTAATTAAAACTTTTTTCCTTTACTCTTTTCTCTGTCGATATATTTAAAAACAATTTTTTTGACATATCAGGTAAGATATCCAAAATTTACAAAGAGTAAAAAATAACAAAAACCGAAATTAAAAGTGCATTCCCACATAAAATATCCTCTTTTTTGATTTTGTATTTTATTTTTGCATGATTATTTTAAGTTGATTAAGATAAAAATTATTATATAATAGAAGCGCAAAAAAGCTGTTGGTTAAGATTCTCTATTATTCATTATAATTCTTTATATATTTATTATTTTTTGTATCGAAATTTTATTTTCAATATAAATGCATGTTAGTTATGTGTATTTTTTTTTTTAAATAAAACGTTGTTAAAAGGCAAAGAAAGCAAATACAAAAGATTAATTTTGTACCTTTTTGCACAAATCTTTTTCTTTTGCCGCCGCCTGTTTGCATTAATACGTGTGCCGCTTTAAACGTTAAATAGTGAACCATTTTTACTTCGTATTTCACTAAGTTTATATGAAGATTTATATTATTATTATTATTATTATTATTATTATTATTATTATTATTATTATTATTTTTGCGAATAAAAAAATCAACAATTATAAAAAGTAATTTTTTTTTGTATGTATAAACATTAAAGATTGTATCCGTACGTATTATTATTATTATTATTATTAAAATAATTAATTTTAATAAGTAATCCAAATAATTTGAATATACAAATAATTTGACTAAATATTTGCGATGAACGTTGTGCTTCAATCAATCTTTATTTTGCATTATCAAATAAAAAAAACTACTATTTTAGTTTCTATGCATATAGCCGTTTAGTTTTCTACTTTATATGCAATTGTAATTATATAAGGTAGTTTTCATATTTTGTTACATTTTTAAAACTGAATTCTGGTATATTACTTTAAGTTTTTATTTTAATAGTATAATATTCTATTGTAATAAAATTGTATACTTTTGCAAAAAAATTAATTAAACTGATGTGTCATTATTAAGACCGTACCAAATTTATTGTGTTTAATGTGTGAAAGAAATATTTTTTCAAAGTTCTTAATTATTTATTTGCAGAAAAAATTTCTTTGTCATTTTTACCCTTTATTTCATTCCTTTTAAATACTATGTTGTACCTTGTTTTCTCGTTATGCTACTTTTACTTTATTATCGTATAGTTCAATTAGTTTATTTTACAAAGGGTGTTTTTTTTAATTTGTTGCATTTAATACGTTCGAGTTAGCACACAAATTTGCTCGTAATTAAATTTTGTTTTCCAGATGGTAAGTACCGAAGAAATAAACAGCAAGTAAAATGAAAAAGATGTGAATTTCATTTTCTCCCTAGCTATATATTTTAGTTGTTGTATTTTTTCATGGTTCTTCATAAAACGCGAATAAGAATGTTCTTTGCTTTTTTTTATATTTTTTTTTTCAAAAATGTCGTTCCTCCTGAAACATTATAAGAGCGGAAGCATTGGTAGACAAAATAGTCAAGATTTAATTTATACTGTGCTTTGGTCTTCTTTTCTTTACCTGTGTAACTATGGTGTTTTTTTAAGGATAAAAAAATGTAAATACATTCTAATTGGAGTCGATTATTTTTTTATATTAATTTTAATTTCCTCACCAGTCACACAAAAGCGCTATACTGTTTTTAAAAATAACAGTAACATAACTAATTCTTGCGTTCAAATTGTTGTTGCTATAGTTATGAAATTTTAACAGTTTTAACGTTAAACATTCATACAGAAATAAGCAACAGCACAAGAAGTAAAAAATGTAAATGAATTAAATTGCAAAAAATTAAAACTATAAAAATTCAACAAACATAAAAAAAACACTGTAGAAAAATAAAAATTTTAACGAAATTAAAATAAAATGCAGCAGGAAGCAGATAATTGCTTCAGTGTAGTATATATATATATATTATTTGTATTGTAAACACACTTTACTGCATCTATCCTTTAGGTTAAAGCTGTAAGAAGATAAATTGTTGTATGGTTGGTTTGTAATTTAATTTTTATTACTATAAATATAAAATATATTTCATTTTGCTGTAAAAGAAAATAATAATAAAAAAAAAAAAAAAAAAACTACTGAGTTTCGATGAGTAAAATAATTTTAACATTTTTTTCTAACAAATAAATGTAGATATATAAATTATTGTCGTTTATTGCAATGCATATAATGGTTGACTGAATGTAAAAATCATAGAAACGGAAATGAAAAACGAAAATTTGTCGACGATGAAAATAGTTCTATTTTTTATATTGCTTGATTGTTAAAATTCTATTAAAACTCATGGTATATATATATATATATTTTTTTTTTAAATATAATGTTAAATTCTATTAAAATGCTCTTTTTTCTAAATAAAATTGATTAATTTAGTGTTTAAAGAGAAAGAAAAAAAAAAAGTTTTAAACTATAAAAATATTAATAAAATAAAATATTTGTCTAATCGCGTTTATAATACATTTAATTTTATTGCAGTATTTGTATTTTCTTTGATAAATTGGCAAATTGGATTTTTGCTTTGAGAGAGGGTGAACATATTTTTTTTTATTAACAAATAGCTTAAAGGGGTTTTTTAATTTATATAGACTTGTGTATTTACCTTTGTGATTTTATTTAAACGTTATTAAATAAATAAATAATATAAACAAAAATATAAAAATTCTACGAATATTCTTTACTTGATTTAATATTTCCAAATAAATACTTGTTTTATGAAAAAAATAAAAATGCAAAGCGTAACTCTCGTATGCAATATGTGTAAAAATATACATTATATATCGTTGTTGTCTGGTTTTTAGTTAACGTCAGCAATATGTACACACTTTTTTGCAAAAACATTGCATTTTATATTTTATTTGTTTGCCTTTAATTGCAGTTAGTTTGACATACAACATCACACCTTCTTAATTTAAGTAAAATTAATAAATAAAATCACAAATAAAACTGTTTGGCGATGTGCGACGATATTGTGTGGGATGATTTTTAGCGTGTTTTAATTTTTTAATTCGGGTCGTCGTCTGCTCAATATTTTTTTAAATTTTAATTCGCTTTAGTAAAATTACAAAGACAGACAAATCGTATATGATTATTTTTTTTATGTTTTTAATGTTTTATTTATGTTTCTTTTGGTATCTATTGATAAAAATTTTATTCTTTAAGAAATACAATAATAAAAGATAGAGGCTGGTGGTTTTAAAGTTAAAACTTGTTTTTTTTTTACATTTTTTAAATATTTGCCTTATTTTTTAACTTTAGAACAATTTGCATGTATTTGTAGTGCTCGTTAATTAAATGTTTATATTTATTATATTCCGTTTCAATAAAAAAAGTATTTATTTAATTATTTATTTTTCTTTCTTTACAGGTGAGAAATTTACATTAATTGTATAAAATTATTTAAATATGATGTGTTATTTTTAGGTAAGTAAATTTTATTTTTTTTACGGTTATCTTTTTAATAATTAAAATATAGTTTTAAAACGCAACTATTTCTATTCATCTTATTATTTTTCTTCATTTACAATATGTATCAATTTCGCTTAAAATGTTTTTATAAAATCGAAAATACTAATAGCAACTGCAAAATATTTTAGCAAAACACATAATTAATTATTTTATATTATACATGAATAACTTTAAAATTGAATTAAAATACCTACTTTGACTTGGTGTTTTAATAAAATAAAACATATAACATAAATTAAATTGGCAGTATATAATGTTTTATGTTTATACTTGCTGTATTAGACAATGTAAAAAACAATATATTTAAAGCAGCAAAGAATTTATCGTCAAATACTTATTGTATATGCATTACTGATTTGTAAGTTATTAAAATCTTAAACAGGTACTTCAATTTATTGGTAATAATAAATTGTGTGTAATTGGTTCATTAATCTCAAAAAAAAAGAAGAAAATTAATTATAAATTTATTATCACTTAACACGAATAAAAAAATTAATTAATATATACTTTTTGAAAAAACAAATTATTCTAGATGTAAAATTTAATTAAAAAACAATTATTTAAATTTATATGTAAAATTTAACTAAGAAACAATTATTTAAATTAAAACATGTGTACTATTAAATACCTTTATAATATGTTCCCATTATTGATTCGTTATATTTATAGCATTACTTTTTATGTTCTCGCTATTATTAAATATTTAAATAATTTTAACGAATGTCCATTTAATTCTTTTAATTCATTTTTGTGCCTTTATTGTTTTAGACCATAATATTATAAAAATTTGCCATATGAACTATTCGACTTTACTATCTGTCCAGCTATGTCTATCTTTTTTAAAATATGGCCCTTTTCTTAAAAACATTGGTCAAAACGACAAAGTATTTCAATTATTTTATCACACAATTCATAGTTCCTAACAACTATATACATTATTCTGGTTTATAATAATTATAAGAAAGAAAATGTAACACATATTTATGTAGTCAAGCGCGAAATAAAATTTTCTCTATTATATCTTTATGAGATTTAATTAATATATAGATTAAAATCAAATTTATTCATACAATACATATTAAATATCTGATTGTGGTTACAATCAAATTCTAGTTTTCTTTTCTAAAAGAAAAATTAAAACATATATACGAAATAGCAGAGTCAGTTTTGTAATTAAAACTATTATTTAGCTTTTCTTTATTTATGTCTATTAATTTTTAAATATAATGAGAGTATTATACTTAGCAAATATAACCATCGTCTATGAAGCAAACTATATATTGCCTAGATGCTAGTAAAATTATTTGCCTTTCAATTGGTTACTATTCAACACATGGAACAAAGATTTTCCTTTTTCAAACTGCTACATTTTTATGCATGCAGAATTTTTATTTTCAATTGCTATATAATTTTCTTTATTGTTGTATGGGCTTTAATTAAGGGTATGGATTTAGCTGTTGGTCATTCCAATCTTTGCTGTTCATTTATAGACAGGGTCTTTTAATTAAAATTCAAAAATAAATTTGTGCTATTTTCTTTTTATCCATAGATTGAATTGAAAGTAAAAAGTACAGAAAATTGTTACAAAGAGAAGTATTGATTTATTTATTTTGACACATTGTCGTCTACATTAACATCAACATTTTTTGAGTTTTTATATATTTTTTAAACAGTGCTTCGGTTTCATTATTCTCTGTATATAAATACATAAATTATAAAAAATATTATATATCGTTAACAAAAGTTACTTAAAATGCTTACATTAAAAATGATGATATTTTAATTACAGAAGATAGAAAATGAGATATAAGATGTGATCGGAAAATTAACTGGACAAAAATAAACTGACTAGTGGACGCATTATTGCACACATGATTACTATTAAGATAATTTTTAGGAACATAGTTTACCTTTCGACTGAATACATTGGTATGCTGCGTTTTATTGTTCAATAGTTCAACCATTGTAGTTCATATATATTGATTTTTGCATGCATTTTTGAACAGATATTGTAAACATACATATAAGAGAATGTATATTTATAATGTTGTCATATATGGTGATGTTATATAATTGCATTCATATGGTATGTTGTTTGCATAAAGTTTTTTGTTCTTTTTTAAAATTTTATTTTATAAACATATATTGTATGATGTCTATTGTTCTTTAAGCGTTTGTTACATTTGCATTTTGTTTAACAAGTAAACATTCAGTATGTGCTGTGGTTAGTTATATAAACAAATAAGGTTAAATTAAAAAAAAAAACAACTAAATATTACTCATTTTGTTTTTTTTTTCTCTATGTTTCACTATAGTGAAAATGGATACATATTTATATACTTGGAGCAAAATGTCATAGCAAATCTATGCTTGATAAATTTTGCAATCAAAATATCTAAAAAGCATAATGCAAATAAAAACAATAATATAATATAGTATAAACACGCTTTTTTTTTCTTTATTACTTTTCATTAATTTATAGAATTTTATATGTAAGAAATTGAAGGAATCTTTTAAGGTTTCAACAAAAACCCTAATATTTATCATTTGCCATATGCTTTATGAGTTTTATTTGTTTGCCTAAGTCATCGTCTTAACATCTTTTTATTCTTTAATGCATGAAATGGAAATTTTTTTATTTGTATAAATAAATAAATAACATTTTCATAGAGGCAAGTTATCAGTGCATAAAATAAATAGCAACACTCAGTATAAGTACTTCCATTTTTCAAACCAAATAATAAATGATAAACAGATAAATAATTCAATTTCTTTTTTTTTATATACTCTTATTCAATAGTTATTTAAAATGGTTTTTTGTCAGAAAATTTATTTTCTTTGTGTAAATTTACTAATCAAAACTTTAACAAAATTAAATTACATTTGTTTTATTATGCGTGTTCTTTGGCTAGATATTTTGTTGAAATGCTTTGTGGCATATAATTTGACTTTATGAAAACAAAAACTTATTCTAATTTGAATTTAACAGCGCTTACGCCTTCTTATTTAATTATATTTTTTCCACTATTATTATTATTACACTTATTCTTATTTTCATTTCTCAGATCAACACATCATTTTGCTTGTTATTTTTATAAGGCATCGTTTACCCGTGCTCTTGATTTCATTTTGATTATTTTTTCATTTACTTATGTTAGACAAACAATTTTATTTTGTGCGTCATAGTGTAATGCATATACAAATAAAACGAAAAATTGAAGCAAAAGAAAATATTAAAATAATAATATGAAACTACCATGTCTTACATAAAGTAAAGATACACAAATATAGATTTAAAACAATCCTATATTGTATCCATGTATATTTTATGTGAAAAAGCATAAAAAATCTAATTTATATATATTATATGTTCAGCGCGTATTTTAAATGTTGTTAAACTAAAATTCATGTTTGATTATATTTATGATATAATAAATATTAACTGCAATTACATGGAATAATCGTTAAAATCTACGAACGATAATAAATTGAACGATTATAAAAATAAATACTTTTTTAAGGTAGTGCAAAATCACCATGATTGTTAATATTTATTCTGCTGTTGCTTTTAGTTGGCTTTGCATACGTTATATGCAATAAAACGTCTTCAGTTAACCAAAGCAAGTTTTATTTGAATTTTTAAATATAATATTTATTAAGAATTTACAATGGAAACTGATATTATAATGCAGCATTGATTTTTCTCTAAGGACAGCAATAATTTTTATGTAATTAAATTTGTTTTGCGTCTTTATTTCAGACGTTATCAAAGAAGTAAAATTATTACAATATTTGTATCAAAATTATGTTTACCACCTTAGATGAAAATAACTGTCTAAATAATATATTTTACGGAATTTGATATGTGTATTAAGTTTTTCATTTTTTAAAACCATAAACACAAAAGGCACATATTGTGTCATAAACCATCAATTTGTTAAAAAGAAGAAGAAGAAGAAGATGACTCATTCTTGTCTAATAAACATTTCTCAATTTATTTGTCTCTAAAATGTACTTTACGCCACCACAAATAGCATTATTGCTTAAAGAAGCAATAACAATTTTTTGGAAGTTAGTATGAGTATAATTTTCTTTAAAGAAAACAAGTTTAAAAATTCATGACACGACTAGCAAAAGAAAAACCACCCACACTACCCACACTTTGTTTTTCTTTTTTAGTAATGCTATTTCGGGTTGTATTATAGAAATGTTATTTCTTCTTTTCTTTGCTTACCATACGTATAATTGAATTTAAGTACTCTGTTTGCATATAAATGTGTTTATTTTATGCGCTAAGAAAACTTTTTAGATTACTACATTTTTATGTTTGTTTATTTTTTTTTTATTTGTGAACTTTGTTTGAAATGGGCACAATAGTATTAAGCAGCAAAATGTAAAAAAATAATTTCTAAAGAAAAGACAATTCTATAAACTGAATAAATGAATGAATCGTTGAAGATTTACTTCAACATGTATATGAGTCTTTTGTAAAATTTATTCATAGTGTAATTGTGATAAATATAATGTAACATCATCAAATTGTCTACACTGCCATAGTCATAGCTTCATGGCAAAATCATTATCATCGTATCGTTTAAATTAAGGCAAGCCTCAAATCTTTGTCGTTTGTTCCTTGTTTTGTATACAGAGCAATCATTTTTTTTTTTTGAATTATCTTTATTTAAATTTAATGAAAAAAAAAAAAATAATAAGTAAAAAGAACATCAAGAAAAACAAATAACACATTAGAACACATTAATGAATTTTTATTATACAAAGTATTGTATGAGCATTAATAGCGAAATTTTGTGTATGTTTATTGCGTTAATTTTTTCTTTTGGATATATTGTTTGTTAATCTTATTTATATAAGTGCTTAAAATATGTTTAAATTTTATTTAAAATAACTGATAAAAAATCACAAATTTGTTGTGTACAAACTTTTTATCAAATACGTAATTTTATATAGGTAATATTTCCAAGTTTTTTTATGCCATTTACATATATATATATGTACATATAAGTTTTTTTTATTTAAGTAATTGACATGCTATGCAATTTCTTGTATTTTTACTTTTTTACTCTGATGTTAACCAGAAAATGAAAATGTTTTACTCGTCAATACACGTGAATGTATTACAATTTATTGTATCAAAAAATATATATTTATAAAAATTGTCTTATTTTATATGGAGTTTTATTGGTTGCGTTTTGGGGTTCGATTGTACAACAATGCTTTAAAAGTGGATTATGAAAATCCTTTTTTTGTACAACATTTTTATTGTTGTATTTTATATACAACATAGTATGTGGCATAGTACAATAATAAAATGATGTGGTTTAGGTAAAATTCACATTTGACACTCTCTGCACGTTGCACAGAAAAAAAAATACTTTTTTTACATATTTTCTTCTATTACGTATTATAATTTGTTGCGTAAATTTTTTATATACGATAAACATGCTCAATTTTGCCACATTTCTTTAAATTCTTTGTCTTAAAATTTATTTTATTTTCTTCCTTTTTTAAGTTTTAACCATCATCAAAAACACAATTCTTTAATTAAAGTTTTTACTTGATTTTATTTAAATATAAAAATAACTAAAATGTATAAACTCCTAAAGGCAATGTAAACTTTAGAGTAGAGCATTAATGTAGTAAAAAAATGAAAAACGAAATAAATGTAAGTTGGGCAAAAACCACACTGAGAATTATATTATGCAAATCAGCTATTGATTTACTAAATGATAAAAGGTGTAAATACACGTGTTGACAACATTGATTAAAATACAATCGTTTTCTATTTAAAAAATATTATTTCTCTATTTGGTACAGTAAATGTATATGTATGTCGCTATTTCTAGCTTCTTTTGCAATAATATAAAGTATTTATATTATATCTCTTATTAAAGTTTATTTATTTACCTTTTTTTCTTTTTAATATTATTCCTTTTTAATCTTAAGTGTCTAGTGTAAATGCCACTTTTTAATTCTTTTAACTCTTCCTTCAAGTTAACATGGTATCGTAAACTATACGTTGTAAACATGTCAATTTCTTCTATAAAAAAGGGTAAGTTGTTTTTATTGTTTTTTGTTATACTAATAATTATAAAATACTGCTACGTCCGTCCATATAAAAAAAAACAATATTTATAATTCGTGAAAATATTTTTGCCAAACAATAAAGTTATTCATTTTAAGCTTATGAATGCTTTTTTCAAAACGTGATTGTGATTCTTAAACTGATCCAAATAAGCATACAACAATGTTCTTGCTAACATAAAGTAATTCATTTTGTACATTTTTCGTTTTGTTTTTATTAAAAACAGATTTAAAAAAACAATATCATTGTTGATACCAGACATCCAATTAAGTTGTATTGGATAAAAAAGAATTCTGTTTTTTTTTTTACTCCATTAGTATTTGTGATTTGTCATTTATATTTTTTAATTCCGACTGCTTTGAATTTGTTTTATTATTCTTAATTAATGTATGCTACTTTTTTAAATTATAAATTTAGTTACGCTTATAAGTGTGGATTATGCACCAAATATATAATATGAAATCATCCAAATATTAAAGTATTATTATATAAAATTATATAATTTATTAACTATATATTTTTTTTTGTATTTACTAATGTATAAACTATATAACCTTGTTAAATGTTAATTAAAAGCATTACGTATTATTGAATTGAATAATAATTCATAAAACAATAACAATTCGTTGCAGTTGTCGCCACCTGATTTATATTCAAGCTCTAAAATAAATTAATTTTATTATCATCATACATATACTTTCCGACTATTATTTTTGCTTTATAAATTTATTATATTAACAACAATAATAATATTAATAATTACTAATATATTAAAAAAGCTTTATTAGATTACATAAAATAATTGCACGCGACTACACCATCACAGCTCTAGTCTGAGTAATTTGAACTAATTTTAATTTATTATATTTAAAAAAAAATCATTGCTAGCTAATTTTATATATAATTTTTGCTGCTATTTATTGTTTGCAATCCATCGAAATGAATAATAAATTTGTAGCGACAAAATATAGTCAGTAGACCATTAACCTGCTATTTATCTTTTAAATAATAAAAAAAAAATTGTCTCATGATTTTTATTAAAAAAAAGAAGAAGAAGAAGAGACTAATGACATTATTTAAACTAAACTATCTTCTTTTTGTTATTATTTCTTTTGTTTTAACTATTTTTTAAATATTTATTTTTTTTAATGTGATGGTTGACTTACTTGACGCTCCTCTTGGGTCTCAAATTAAATTATTTAATTACAAATTTTCTTTGACTTTTTTTTTAAGCATATAGGAAATACCTCATTATTTGGCTGGTGGTTGCTGTCAAAAGATTGAGTTTTAATTTTTTTTCATAACTAGCCGACCATCTATTTATGTTTTTTATACTTTAAGATTTTACCTGCATTCATTTGATATTTAAAAATAATAAAATAAGGCTTCAATATTTTTTTTATTAATGAGAGAAATAAAGTCATTGTCTATGAGCAAAATTAAAGTAATTTAAAAATTAAAGAATTAAAAAAAACATGTGAATTGTATTTGTTAGTTTTTAATACAGTTAAATTTAGACATTAAAGAATTAAAAGAAAAAAAAATCAAAAAAAAAAAAAATTAACTCATTATAAAAATATTCGAATCATGCGACATAATTGGTTTTAGATTACTTTAAATTTTTTTTTTATTCCATACCCACATATAAAAATTTCGGGTTTTCAAATCGTTTCTACAAGTTTTCCGTTAAAATTTTCTATTTTTTTCATATTTTTCTAGATGTGAAAATAATCAAATATGATTAGAACAACGGTAATTATAGGTGAACATACAAATAAAATAAACAAATGTATAAAAGTTGTTGAATGGTAAAATGACAATAATATGCATAATTAAAATTTTCGATAGAATGTAAAGACACCATAATAGTTTCAGCGCTCTGATTGCTGTTATTTAATCATATTTTGATCTTGTTTATTTATTTATGCTACTTTTTAGAATACATTTCCGAAAATTATAGTCATTATATTCTAGTATAGTAACAAATTATCGATTAATACACTCTGAGTGGTCGTTTGGTGTGTTTGAATGATCGGTCGTTATTAATTTTTAAAAAAAGTTACGATATTCTTTTTTACATTTTAATTTAAATTATAATTAATAAACCGTTCTTTAATTAACTTATATAATTAGGTTTTTTATATACATATTTATATTTTCCTTTATTGAAATAAATTTTTGTTGAGATCAGTACGGTTGTAATTTGTGAGAAACACTCATGCAATGGTTCTTTGGTTTTCATTTCAATTTAATGAAATTTTAAATTGTTGTTTCTTCCGAAACCGCTTAGCGCAAATCATGTGGTCAATTTATTTACTTTGATACATTAATTATAATAATAATAATAATGATCAAAAAGATGCAAGTTAATACGTCGTTGATTTTATATGTTTTAAATAAAATAAAGATATCACGCTTGTTGTAAGCTCTTTTTCGTAAAGAACGTGCTCTTTTAATTTATTAAAATAATAATCAAGGAATGAACAAAATGTAGAAAAATTCGAGAAATTAAAATGAACAAAATCACCAAAAATGAGAATAAAAATGTGAAAATTATCAACAAAATTGGCGTGTGCTGTCAGTTATGATTATGCATTTTGCATTTATTTTTTAAAGTTTTAACGGAAGATTGTTTTTTAGTAGATTACTCATTTTTTTAGTAGCTGTTAATTGGTTTTTATTTCATTAAATTTTTTCCATGCGTTCATTTTTTTCTTGTCGTTAACATTGTTATTGTGTATAACACAAAAAACAAAAAAAAAATTAGACTTAAACATAAAACAAATGCTTTGTTTTTATTATTTAATGCTTTGAAATGTCATCGTTATTTTATTTCGTTCTTTTGCGGTTTCTATTTTATTTTTATTATTTTATATTTTTTAATTATATAATTTTATTTTAATTTCAAAAAGTCATCAACAATATTTTTTTTATTATTCGAGCGACATATAATTCAATTAAAGGGTATTTAGTTCAAGATCATAAAAAAATTTAAAATATTATATTATATCAGACATCAGTAACATAAGTTCAAGTAACAACAGAAGCGTTAAAAAATGTTAACAGTTTTGCTTTTACTTCTTTTATTAAAAATATATTTCTATGAATATATATTTATGCTGCGACACCATATATTTCGCGGAATACATACAATAGCGTAACATTTTGTCATTGTTTTATGTTTTGTGCATACAAATATATATATGTATGATTATGGTCATAGTTATATTGTTTTAAATATGTTTTATTTCAAAAATATTAATTGTGAAATTTTTTATAAATTGTTATATAGAAAATTTACATCTTCATTACTCTTAGTCTCTACGGTAATATTAATTACATTTTAAGACGCCATTGTGATATTAAATAATTTTTTAACTATTTTTTATTCTAGTAAATATAATTTGTCGGCTATAGCTAAATGAAAATTTTAATAGACAATAAGGATGATACGTTCATGCATAATATATTATTGTAATGTAATTAATGCGTACCTAATACAGTAATTTATTGTTGTTTGTTGGTAATAAGTCTTTATATAATAGTTTATATACAAAAAAACAATAATGCAGAGTTTAAATATTGAGACAAGTCATCAACAAATGTAATAAAATATTTCATCACCAGTCATTACATTTTGTTAGAATTAATGATAAACATTATCACACTTAGATTTGCTATGATTAGTTTATAAATCTTTTACTATGTGTAGTATAGTTGCATAGTATTATTGGTGCTAGTTAATAATGAGGCAAAGGATTTTAATTTATACATTATATGTACAATAAAATTTGACCCAGTTCAATGATGGACGGCTGTAGTTAAAAGATTAGTTAAAGGATTTTAGTGCACAATTTGGTGGTTGTGCTTAACAATGATTGCAGCCTGCGGATATATTATATAGGCATTGTTTATAATCATGAGTTACGAACATACTTAACAACCGATTTTATGTTGTTTTGCTTAAATTTCATCATTAAGAATTACGTTAATCTTAATCAAATCAACTGTTTTCCGTTTTTTCCTAAAATTTAACAAAATTTGTGAACGCAATGCTCAATCCGCATTATATTTGTAAAGATACATAATCTGATCAGTTCTATAATTAAAATCGTCTCACGATTACATTTTTTTCATTTTCCGTATTTCTTTTTTTTATTTACAAGTATTATTTTAAAAACAAATTAATGAATATGATTTTTTGGAAAAAGAAGAAGGAAAATGTGAAGTGTATTTATGGTAAATAATTGTGTATAATGCAACAAATTTTGGACTAACAACATTAAAAACATTAAAAATTCAAATACTCTTGGATTGAATAATCAAAGCATCAACATTTATGCCTAATAAAAAAAATTGTGATTTCATTATTTTAATTTTATTCATTCTTACAATTTTATTGATAAGTAACGAATGCAATGCCGGTTTTTTTTTGTATTATCTTGGCATAGTCGTATATATATATATATTTTTTGTGTGGATATTTTGATTACAACTTATAATGAAATATCGATTTCTGTTTGTAGTTGTTATAATTAAAATGATCAAAAAATTAAACAGAAGCTCAAAATTTTTTACACGTTTTTAATTTTTAAAATAAAATATGTTGATTTATTTATGTTATAATATAAAAGAAAATCATATGTTGTGTGGTGAATATATATATAAAAAATAATTCTAATTCCGTGGTCGTAGTTCGTTTCGTTTATTAATATAGTTGATCATCAAAATAAAATTAACTAAATGTTGTGGATTACAAGATTCGACCAAAAATAACGATTTTTTTATGTTAATATTGGATTTTTATTTTGATATTGCGGCTGGTGTATTCTTTGTTTGTAGATTTTTACTCTTAGTTATATAAAAATCAATGCTGATGAACTTGTTACAGGCTGAGAAATATTTTTGTGCAAATTATACACCTACTCAATTTAAAGAGGTTTTTATTATATGTTATTTTATTTTTGTTAATAATAAATAAACAAACGCGGCTATAAAATTCTTGATGATTATTCGATTAAGATAAAAAATCAACAATTATTTTTTCTGCAAAAGGTGTGAGTTTTTTTTTTTTTTAAATTGAAAAATTATTATTCTGCTATATTTATTCATCGCAAAACAATATATTTCGTGTTTAAATTTGATATGGAGAATAACATGTGTGGCATTAATGGATCATATTTAAGATAAATTTACTTAAAATAAATATAAATATATTGTTGGTTTAATATTTTAAATATTTTTTCCTGAATTGCCATACATTTGAAAAAATATCAATATTGGCTTTACGTTATTATTGGTGAAGAAAAAGTATTACTATTTAATTACTGTGACAGTATGGCGTGCTTTCTATTAAAAATATCTTTCAGATTTGTCTGTAGATTTGCTAAATCAAAAAAAAAAAAAATTGATCTAATTTATCCGTGATTATCAAATGATTAAGCAAATTGCGCTTTTCGTACCAGACTCTATCTAAGGCTTTGCATTTCCATTTCACTTTTTTGTTTATAGGCGACATATTCCAGAATCTATATTGCTGATCGTTCATTATTTAAGAGCCCTCGATATACCTCTTAATGTTGCAATTAATGTATCGCTTGAACACCTTGACTATGATTATATTGAAATGCATTGCTTGCACATGCATGGTAAGAGATCACATTATATTTTAATCTACTCTTTGTACAACTAATTTTCATTGTATGACTTATTTTTAATGATTGCTGATTGATGATAGTAATTAACAATGTTCAAATTTGTAAATGATAAAATAAAACATTGTTATTTTTAATTTCCATGAAATAAAAAAATATAATTACTTTAATAAATTAAATAGGTTTTTAATAATAATAGTAGTTTTTTTAATATTAAATTTTTTTTTGTATTTCTATTTTTTTATTTATATGTAAATTTTTTGTACTTGTTGATTTGCTATACAAGTTTTTATCAATAAAAAAGTATCAAAGCAAATAAAAACAATAAGAAATTTTTTTTTGCTGCTGTATATAACCAGTTTTACTTCTATGCACACCGAATAATAGAAAGTTATTTTAAATATTTTAAGTATTTTATATATAATAAATAATTTTTACTTAAAGCTATATATATATGTATAAAAATGTTTAATTTAAATAGTATATTGAAGCAGCGAAAATGTAATTTAAATTTAGTGTCTTATGTCTAACTTTTGTAGCTCATGTATATCTTAATTTATACATTAGCAATTGATTTATATTACAAGTTCAAGACAAGAAAGTTGAAAGCAATGAGAAAACATAAAATACACTTAATAGTGCTTTTGATACAAAAATAATAATGTATTTAGTTTAAAATATTTATATTTTCATAGAAAGATGTGCAAAAAGATTCTACTGCTTTTCACATCATTATTTTTAATTTTTCTTTTTTATTATGTTTATCAATTTTAAATGAGAAAATGCAGCCATAAAATGTCTTGGCGTGACTAAGTATTCCTCTTTTGTATGCTAAAATGTTTTATCGTTAAATTTCAAGCAATCATAAACAGTCGATTGTACATTTAAGCATTTTTTAAATAATTTTTTTTATTAAAAAAGTTATTGAAATCGTGCATATAATAACCAATTCAAAGACGGACAATGTATTTAAGAAAAAAAAATTTTGCTTATAAAAATTATTCTAAAACTAAGGGATGACTAAATTGATATTTTTCGTCCTAACTAAAAACTCGTAACGGTAAAATTATTTAAAGAAATTAATACTTAATTAACAATTCATTTTTTATATATTAATAAAAGTTTTTCTTGATTGGCGTGCTAATATGCGACATTTACTAAAACTTTTTTATTTTTTTTTCAATCAAAGCTAATTAACCACTCAATCAAATGGTGAATACTATACATATTTTTTAATGTTTGAACCGTTTGTTTTGATTTAATTTTATGAATCATTTTTATAAATTCTTAAGCTTTTACTAGTTTAATTAATACTGGAAAAATTGTTTCCAAATTTAATACTAATATTGTCATTTTGTTAAAATTAAATGTAAATTTTCTATATTTAAGGTATTTATCGCTTCATTTATTAAATATGCTTATTGATCACAGGAGGTTTCGGAGGGAATGCCTTCTAGATACTAGGGCTGGAATCATCACGCACAGTCGAGCAGTAACGTTACGTAATAATAATGCGGTGTGCAGCATATTTTTTGCCATTTTTTATTATTAAAATTTGTAAAAAAAATTCTTATTTATTGATTATAAAAACCAAAAAATATTTAAAGAATTAATTGACGCACTCCAAGCAGCAGAAATAAATTTAGTTAAATAAAAAAACAAATAATTTCTTATTGAAAAACAATAAATCAAAATTATTTTTTAATCTTTTGTAATTTAATTATTTACAAATTTTAAATTATACTTCTTATTATAATACTTATTCATGCATGATAATTTTACTTTGGTATACGCATTTTTAACGTTTTACAAACTTTTCTATATATTTTAATATAAGTTTTCTAAATAAACATATATAAACATTTTTAATGAAAATGAGAGTAACTGCGGTAACAGCAGTCAAAAATTTTCTTTATATAAAACTTTTTGATTATTTGGGTTGTGCTTTAGAAATATAACGCTGCAAAAGGAAAAAAAATGAAATAATGAAATGAAACCAAGTCAAGATATGGTATATAAGGAAAACAACTAGCAACCAACAAACATTTTAATTTTGAAAACGTTACATTGAAAACGTTAAATATAATATTTATAATAAATTTTAAATTTTTTGGTTTTTGAAATTTATGGTTTTACTTTTTTTTTTAAATAATATTAATTTTACATTATAAATATATGGCTTGGCATGCCACGAATTGACATGGCTATGGTTTTTATTTTTGTAAAAATAAAATGAATTTCTTGCGCCTTATTATTATAAGCAAAACGACATATTAAACTTAGAATAGAATAGAGACAACATATTTGTTTGCATGAATTATATAATTTAATATTAATTCATTTTATGTTTGCGCTTTTTGCTGTTAATTTTAAAAATATACACATATATATGTATATAATTACCATATATTTATATTAACATGTTTTGCGTAAATTAATTGACAATGTCTGGCTATCGTTGTGATAATTATTATAAAAAAAAATAAAATAAAAATTTACGTGACTGTTCCGTTTATATAATTTTTCATCGTTTATGTTAAGGCAAATTATCACTTTAATGCTTTTGAATATTAATGTATAAATACATAATTGTTTTGTTTGTTTTTTAATTATAATAATTTTTAAAATGATTCACTGATTTGTTTTGGTCAGTTTGCTGCAGTGGATGCTTACTGCTGCTGCAATTTTTATTTATAATTAATTTTAACCATTTGCATTTGTCTGATTTTAAAAAAATGCATTTATTTGCATGTTACACCGTCGGCATTGTGATGCTGGTTTAACTTCATTTATTTGTTATGTACTACTACCTCACTTATAAAAAAAGAACATAAAATTATATTTTCATGATTGTTTTTTCTCATTTAATACTTTATAATTATTATACATAATTTTACGCTCGCTGATCGGTTATGTTGCATAATTAAGTGCAAACTTTATTTGAAAGTATTTTTGTATTAAAAGATGTATATGATATGTCGTCCTTGTTGCTGTTTTATTTTTAATTTTCCTTCAAGCATATATATTTCATGCATCAAAATGAAAAGACAGTGGTTTATAGGCGTTATTCATTCTGTAATGCTCTTAAAGGTTTTTCTCATTCTCCACAATATTGCAAAAAATTAAAAATATAGATAAAAGATATAATTTATAATAGTTGAAGCAGGCTTTATATAAATTACATTATATATATTATTAATATCAATATAATTCAAAGACTGAACTCTGCGAGATATCGCGATTAAACCATAAATAATCTCATGAAACTGTTGTTTTCGATTTAAGCTTGCTAAAAAAGAGTCTTTGGTGTAAATATCTTGGCCAACTTGTTGTGGCAAGGCCACGTCATGGAAATCGTAAAGGAAGAGTCGAAAAAATTAGGTTTCTTGTATCGATACAAGTCTTTTTTCAATGCTCAGCAATTGTGCCTCATTTACAAATCGTTTATTCGGCCTTACACGGTTTATACCTGCCATGCATGGGGCGCAGCACCAAAGAGCTCAATATATTTATTAGATAGGGTACAGCGACTTGCATCGATACATTGGTGAATTGTCAATTACCGTTAAGTTGAATTCACTTGCTGAGTATGTAAACGTGTTTTTGACAAATTAAATGTTTTATATTGTAAACACCTAAAAAGTAATTGATATTGAATTATTATCAAAATTAAAAAAACGAAAGTTTCGTTATTAATTTAAAATATTTCCTGGTAATAGTTCATTATGTGAAAACAGAGAAAAAGTAAACAGGGGTTACAAACGGTTAAAGAATGATGTTTTAATTACCATCAAAATAATAAAATAAAAGTACTGCTCACAAAGTTAAATGACCAGCAATAATTTTTTGCATGCTGTGTACATATATTGTTGTTTTTATTAATTTTAATTTAAAATTAATATAAAGTTACATTCGTTTATCCATTTTTTAATTTTTATATATTGACCTTATTTGTGGTTTTTATAATAATACTTTTTTATATAGTTAAAAGTTGTTTTTTTTTATATTAATTCTGATTTATTTATTAAAAAAAAAGTAAGCTGTTTCCTCTTTATTTTTTATATTAAATATATTAATGCCAATAAAAAAAATTCAAAAGCCTTTGTATGATGCTGCATCAAAAATTTATACAAACATGATTTATTTAAATTATATTAATTTAATTGTAAATGTTCAGCTAATTGGTAAATAATTATTACAAATTTAACATCTGTTTTTGTTAAAATTGTGAATATGCTGTACATTCTTTAACTGATTTATGATTGTAGTGAAGATAATTGTAAAAATATATTGAAAAAGAAAATTGCTGTAATCGGTTTTGGAGCACAACATAAACAATTTTTTATTGGAGTCTTGCTTTTAAATGAAAATACTGTGAATAAAATTTTGATAAATTTATTTGATATGAGAATATATATCATATATACAACTTTGTTATGCTTGTCATAATTTAAAATTATGCATCATTACACATGTTATTGCAATGAAATGCAGTATATAACAGCAGAATCTCTACTTAATCTTTTGAATAGTGACCATAAATGCATCAATATGCGAAGTTTTAATAAAAAAACTAAAACTTGTTCCTCAATATACAATAAAATGAATAGGACTACTACTAAGGATATTATATGTATGCTTTTTTATATCCTATTTAATAATAACACTTTTTGTTGTTATTAATCACAGTTTATTTTCACGTCAATATAACTTAAAAGGTTGACAGTTTTGTATGACATGATAGCAAGGCAAATGCTAAATCTTGTTTTCTTGCGTTGGCATGTTCCTTTGGCAAAGTAATGAAAAAATAACATTTTTTTAAACAGTTTTTCTTCCAAAGTGTTGCATTTAAATGCGTTGTTCGGCTACTGAGGATTAACCAACAAAAAACTTTTTAAAAATAATTAAAATGCATGTACAGTTTCACATATTAATCTTATTAAAATCAATCATATTGATATTTTTATTTTTATTCGTTAAATGTGTCAAAAACTGTATGTAAATGTATTAACTTGATTGAAGAGAATTATTTTCATTTTATTTTTTTTTTTCATATATAAACACATTATAATGAGGATTTAGACAGTTTTTTTTATAAATTTATTGTAATTTGTGATAACTGACAAGTTGAAAATCTTTCTTCAATTGCTTAATAAAAGAAAATATTATACAAAATTAAATAAATAATTTAATAAATGAAATGAAAATATCTTTGACTACTGTATTGCAATTAACAATTTTTTTATTTTATTTATTAATTAAATAAACTTAAGCTGCTTGATGTACGTTTATTATAGTGCCATAGCCTACACATTTTTTAAAGCATTTATTCACTCTTAATTTTTATATATATTTTTATTAATTTTATTTCTTTAAAAATGTTTTATCATGTTTGTTTGCTTCTATGTTAAAAATAACTTCTTTATTGTTTTTTTTTCAAATATTTGTTCTTTGATTGTCAAATAATTTGTTGAATAAAATAAAACGAAAAAGAAAGAGGTTTTTTATTCTCGACTGAATTGTTGAAAAACTTTTTAGGGTTTGTTTTTCTTATTGCTTTTTATGTTTCAATTTTCGTACAGATTAAATATAAAACGTTAGTTAGATGAATTAAAGAAAAAGTTATCGAATATTGTTTTTAATTTAACCAATAAAAAATTCACGACGATAAAAAATCAAAATTTTTCTTTTAAGTTATGTTAAATAAAACAAAAACTTTGAAATCATAAAAGAATAAAAAAAATACTTATTGAACGAAATGATTTCCCTTAACACTTAAACTATGTCGTTACGATGGTAAATTTATAAATAAAAAGGAAAGAAAATAAAAGACGAAAAAACTATCATCTAATAAAAGCACATTTCTTCATATGAATATTAGCACTTAGTAGATACAAAAATAAAAAATGTCATTTCTATTTATTCGCCTTTAACTTTTTGTCGTAATTTTTGTTTCAAAAATATACACCTCATGAAAAAATTATTCAATACGAATGAACGAAAAAAAAAATCATAAAAAATAAAAGTAGCACAAACAGTAGAAGTTTTAGTTGTTACAAGAAATTTGGTTCAAGTTTGAACCGCTGTCAACTAAATTCCCAGAAGACATTTACAGCATAAAGATAAATACTGAATTTTAAACTTTATAAAATTTCAACGACGAGATGCTCATTCAACGTATTTTTTGTCTTCTTATTTATGGCACATAAGTGTGTTTTTTTAAGTTTTCAGCCAAAGGATGTTTAAAGTTTAAACTTTTATCAGAAAACAATCCATAAGAACCTAACTTTTAACAATTTTTTTTTTATCATTTATTAATTATTTTTGATTTTTGATAAGAAAAAAATTTGTATATAATCGATAAATTTCTTCGGTTATTATTACCAGTTCGTTGTGATGTGACGCTACCGTAAATATTAAGTTATTTTCCTGTCAGAAACATAAAGTGCAGAAGTATAAGTATATCTTTTTAATTTATGTTTTTTTTTTTTTAATTTTTACTTAAAATTCAATTTAATGCATAAATTCTGACCAGCTGGAAAACATAAAACGATGATGATACACCGCAACATTAGGAATCTACCCATACAATAATCATATTGAATTAATTTACAAAATTATGCTATATGTGCTGTATTTGCTTGACTTTTTGTTTAATATATAATTTTTAAATTTATTTTTATATCTACATAGTTAACTTGTATTGCCTCTTTTCATTTAGATTATTATGTTATTTTATTATGCAACCAAACATGGTGTAATTAATTCTTTATCATTATTTTGTTTGTTTTTGTGACTATATTCGTTGTGTGTTTAATTTAAATTGTTGGTTTTATAGTTGATCACTGCATACAAATAAGCAAGGTGCGCTCCAGTGGTTGAGGACATTTTTATTTTTATTTAAATTATTTGTATTAATACTCATAAAAAAAATGAAAACAACATATTGAAAGCGGAAAGACAGCGCGTGTTAACCATCAACGCTACAACTGTGTCTGTTGTTTGTCGGGTTGGCTAAAAATTTATAAAGTGAAAACTCCGCCTCGTTTTTAAAGTTGGCCTTTTATTCTTTAGTTATTAAAATAATTTTTTCTTTGCTATTGATTGTTGTTATTATATCTCTTTTAATAAATTTATAAACATACCCAAAATAATAAAAATGAAAAACAAAAATGATTATAATTGTAATAAAAAAGGTTCAACAGCTGAAAAGAAACAAAAAAGAAAAGAGTTCGAAAGTGCAAAAGTTTATTCTCTTCTTTATGAATTCCGCATTTATGTATTCTTGTTTTCTTTAATTTATATAAATTTTATTTCTTTTGCTGTGCGCTTCACTATAAAATTTTCGAATTAACACCTGCCTACCGTTTTCGTTGTAAAAAGCGAAGTACACAATAGTAATTATAATAATAAAAAGAAGCTTTAAAATAATAAAAAATAAAAAAAATAAAATAAAATAAGAATAAAACAAAATAATAAATAAAAACTACCGAAAATTTCTGACATAAAAAATAAACAGAAAACGAAACGAATTATAATTTTAATTTTTAGCTTGATGGAAAACATAAAGCGAAAACATTTAAGTTTGAATTTGATAAAGAGCAAACATCGAAAAGTAATTAATTTAATTTTTAGTTACTTTAGATTTGTATTCATAAAAAGATTTGTTTTTTATAATTATAATAATAATAAAAATAAACAAGTAGTTTTTATTGCCTGGTTATATATATTGCAAATGACATTAAAAAAAATTTATTATTTTTATATTTTTTTTGTTTTTGTAACTATTTCGCGTTTATTTATTTTTGTTTTATATTGCAAAGCATTCATACAGAGAAGTTAATAAACTAGAATTTAAGTGCAATTAGTTGTGGCTTTTCTCTTTCTTCTATAAAAGATAGCGATGTCTGAACACAAACATTAATATTTTATTTAAACATAATTTTCTTTAATTGTTAATTTAAAAATCAACTCATGCAATACTTGAGGATCCGAGATTGATACACTTGACAACAAACAAAACTCTTTTTTGTCTCTAACATTTAAAACTAGTTTAATATTTATCGAAAATAGTTTGATGAGTGATGGAGATACTTTTTTTTATTACTTTTTATTCATATGTAACTACTATTAATATTATTATATATCAACAAAAACAAAGAATCATAATCTGATTAAATCATTATAATTGCTCAATTATAAAGTAATAATAATAAATTTAATTCTATCCTTTAGATCTATCTTTATCAAACTAGTTTCTGTCTTAACATAAGTTTTTTGTTAAATCTTTTTACCCTTATATGATATAACGATCTTCATGTTAATGATAATGTGATTTAGATGCTTTAGTTTGTAAGCAGAAATTGTAAAGCATTTAAATGCTTAACTTTTATAAATTGATTTTATTTGATTTATTAATGGAAAAATCATAATACTTAACAATAATTAACAGAAAAATGTTGATTTTTTTTGTAACATATTCTATAAATAAAGTAAATCCAAGGATAAAGTTTAAAATGACAAAGGTGTACGTTTATTAAATAATAAATGATTTACAAAGTGCCGTGTTGTTTTTTTTTTATTATATAGCGTCGGTAGCTTGATAATGATAAAGCTTTGGCTATATTTTATCATTAAGGTCATGTTGTGTAGTAATATTATTGATTTTGTACTTTTTTCGTGCGGGTATGAAGTTTTATTACCTATCAATCTCAAGTTTTTCTTATAATACTTGCTTAAGGAAAAGACGACACATTTTTAGATTTTACTTTGTTTAAATTTATCGATTTATTTATATTTAATGAACTATTGCTTTATTTTCTGACGCTATTATTTGTTTAAGGTTAAAAAATTGTCTACTTATTTTTTGTATACTATACTTGTTTAAACTTGGTTTCTTTTTCATTTGACTATGATCACTGATTTTTTACTTTTTTTTGTGGTTTATTGATATTTTACTGTAATGAAATAAGTAAAATTATTTTTTTCTAAAGTTTATTCACATTTGAAATTGTGTTATTCAATTCACCTCTAAAAAGGTGCATTTTTATTATATTAACTTAAAAAAAGGTAAATAAATTAAAAATTTAATTTGGATCTGCTAAGTTGTTTCTGTTTAAGAATTGTTTATTTTCTATTAATCTGATATTTTTATTCTTATCGATTTAGTATAACAAAGAGAGTATAGTAAAAAAAAAACTCTTTATTACCAAAAATTGACAACATAAGTTTTATGTCATTTTTTCTTTCCTGTTTTTTAATTGAAAATTATCGAAAGATCTATTTATGTTTCTTGATATACAACGTTCTAAATTCATTATTATGTCTGCTTGTCATCACCTGTATTACATTAATATTCTTTTATTTGAGCCTACCCATTATTTTCTCTTTATTTATTTTTATTAAACATGCTGAACACATTTGTTAGAAGCACAGAAAAAATCAACAAAAATACGTGTATCATGGACTAGTGTTATTATTTTCTTAAGTAAAATTTATATATAAAAGGTACTTGTTGCTTTTACATGTTTGAATCACATTCTGTGCGTAATAACAATGATTACTTTTTAAAAGCAGTTACGGTAATTATCAATATGACAGGAAGAAATGAACAAAAAAAAATATGTATAAGACTTTAAAGAAACGTTTCATACAACGATGACAACGTAGACGATGAAAACTGCAATACATAAAAATGCTGTACATTTGTAATTTTGTTATATTTTTTAAAACAGTTTGTCGTTTCATTATAAGTTAAACAGGGTATAGGGTACTAAGCAGAGAACATATTAATAACAATATTAAGTAATTTTTTTTTTTGGAAAGATGAAAAGGTTAATGAATTATATGTTGTATGTAGCGTCTATAAAGATATATATTAAAAGAATAACAGTCATTTGTTAATCAATAAATTGAAATCGCGTCTTGTTAAATTGTATTATATTGTGTTTTCTTTTTTCGTTTTAATGAAAATATATTACCAAATAAATTAGTTTGTTTAATCATCAATGTTGCTGTTGGTGGTACTTGTTATAGCAGGTAGCATTAAAATTAAAATAAATTACTACATTTTGTACCATACGCTCTTCACAAACATGTCAATTTCTTCTGTATAAAAAAAAACATATTTGGACGCATTTTTGCCTTGATTAATGCACGCTTAAATTAATTAATGGAGTAAAACGATTGGCAAATAACAAAACGAGCCACTAAGTTACCTACTTATTTAATTTTACATAGTTTTTTATTAATTAAAAATTAATTTGTATTCAATTTGTTAGTTAGAATTTACTCTTTTTGTATAAACTATCATGCGATTTTAATTTTGTAAAAATGTAGTATTATTTAAATGATCAGAAAATAATCAAGTGTTAAGGCGCGGAACAATTTAATTGTTTTGCTTCATTTTTTAATTTTAATGTAACGTTTTATTTATAAAATATGTTATGAAATTATTAATTAAAATTGTATTAACATGCATAATTTGGATTTGTTTTTCACTGTGTTGTAAAATAATTTATTAAAGCTTTTATCGCGTATCTAATCTACCTTACAAATATATACTTTATTTGCGTTAATCAAATTTTTATCTTTTATTTATTTACTTTTATTATTTGCAATCTATAATTGCTACCTATGTGAATTGATTTATTGCCTCATTTTTTTTTTTATTTGTTTCAACAATTTTTCTTTTGGTAATATTTTTCTGTTGTTTTTACTTTTTAATTATTGTTATTAAATTTTAAACAAGTTTTTTTTTCTTTCATCAATTTATTTTTCTACTTCGTTACTTTTTTTTTAATACAATGCATTTGAAAATAAAATAATTTATCAATAATATAATTTTTAAATGAAAACACAGAAAAAACAATAACATTGCAGTAAACATACCAGTTGAAGTGGTTGTTAATTATCTTTAAAGACAACAAAATAACAGTCAGGGAAATTCTTTATTATTTAAATGCTTCTCTTTATTTTTATCATTAAGTTGGGTAATGATATTATTAAGAAAAATTTTATCGATAACCGTAAGTACTTCGTGTTTCAAGTCTATTGTATATTTCTCTTCTCTTTGTTTCAACGAAAACAAGTAAATGTTAGATATAATGTTACGACTTGTTTTATTTTATCTCTCAACATTTTATTATTGGAAAAATGTTAACTTTTAATTTATTAAGAAAATAATATCTATTAAAAAAATATAAGAACAAATGTTTATATACTACTGAATATAAATATAAATAATTTATTTTTTCATAGTTAATGATTAAATAAAATTCTTTATTATATATCTACAAAGTAAAACTAGTTGATTAAATTACAGTTGTTATTAATTTATAATAAAATAGTAAATACCTTTATTGATAATTGATTTATTAATATAATATTATATTTGTACAATGTTTGTCGTGCTAAGAAATATATTTTAACAAATTTTAATTTCTTGACTTCTGTGATATGAAAGTATAGGAGAATTTGTGTCAATTTCTAAACACAAAATTGTTGAACTTTGTCAAACGCAATGTTACATTTGTCAAATTTTAACCAATGATATAATTCCGAAACTACATATATGTATATTATAGTATAATGTGTTGACTGGGTTACCCTTTTTTATACTAAATATAATTGGTTTTTTTATTTTCTTTTGTTTAATACTTTATTATTTATATTTTTGCTTAGTATTCAATTCAATTCAATTAATAATATGTGAGTCTCATATCTATAAAATTAAATTTATATTAAAAATGCGTAATTACATTAGCTTGGTTTCCAGAATGTTAAATCTACTGATATCGATTAGTGTTTCCATAATATTTTAATCTATATTTCGTTTATAGCAATGTTTTGATTCTAAAAACTAATACCAAAATATTTGGAATTAAAGTTGCTGCTTCTTGTGTGTTCATCTCGACTAGGCAAATACATATTTAACGTGAATAAATAATTAATTTTTAACTTATCTCTTTTTGGATTTTTTTCGTCTTCTATACTGTTTTATTAAGTTTTATGAGTGAACTTCATCAGAATTTTTTTGAAATGTGAAATACCATTGTAAAATGTTTTGTAGAAAATCTTTAGAATTAAAAAAAAAAATTATTTCTATTTGATGATTTGATATAATCTGGTAGCAACAGATAATAGAAAAAGTAATTTTTCTTTTCGTTTTAGTTTTATAAACTTATAAATTACAAACTTCAAAATTTAATTGTTAAAAAGAAACTATTAGTGTGCTGTTTTCTCAATACATTTATTGTATATAATATATTTTTTTGGGGCCATGCTGCGTGTGCTATTATTATAATTATACTTAAGTAAAGCATAATAATATTCAGGAAGTTTCAATATTTTATTCTGTTTTAATTTCTATTTTTGAAAAAATGATTTATTATTATTCTTGTTATTAATATATATGATGATGTATTTATAAAAAAATATAATTGATAGAAATCTTTTATATGATTTTCTTTAAAGCACCGTAGATAATGGTAGCTTGGATGCGTTTGTTTATCATTTTAGTTTTATACGAATATCAAGGGATATTGGTAATGGAATTAATAAAAAAGAAAGTACACATTTAAAATTAATGTAATTTATTCTCGGTGGTGCTTTTATGCATGAGAATGTTTTTATCAAAAATCACATAAATATTATTTATTACATATGGGAATTCATGATTTTTAAATTTCTTATAATTTGTTTTAACTATTTTGATTTTAATATTTTATAAATTTAATATCCTTAAATAATTAATTTTTTGCCCTTTTAAATATTAACTAACTTGATTTTTTTTTTGTTAATTAATTAATAATATAAAATATTGATTAAATATTTTAGTTTAAGTTGCTTATAAATATTATTATATATGCTATATTATGTTGCGCTATAAATATCATATACTGTTATGTTGTTTTATGTTTGTTCTTTGCTAATTGGTTCGCGTAATTGGTATCTAATCTGTGTGATGTGTAGTGGCCAGTTTGTTGGATAGATGGTATGTTGAAGCTTTAAATGTTAGTTAGGAAACGAGATTGCATCATCAAATACTTGCTATGCTATTGGTATGGGTAAAATGTAGTTTTTCTCTATTAACGTAAAGCTAATCCCCGTGTGATTTGCTTACCATGTCACCAATTTCACCATTAAAATTATGATTCCTATCTATGTATTATGTATATAATATGCAGATAAGTGGACAACTTGATGAGTTGATATTGTGGTTTCTAACGTTAGAAGAAAATTAAAGCGATAGAATGTAATTCACATCAAAATGAAATGAAATACATTTTAAATCAGTGTGAATACAAATTATGTCAGAATAGTCCGATAATAAATGAAGATTCGTATTTAGTTAGCTCCTTTTTCTTTTTAGGTTTCGTTAAAGTCAAATCAAAACTTTATATAAGTATATATTTCTAAGTGTACACCAATCAATAACAGCAACTACTATTTATATTTAGGGATGAATTGATAAATTATTTATTTTTGTTATATTGAAATCAATGCGCTCTAGTTTTGTTCATTTAGTCATCGTTAAAAAAATAATAAAAATTAAACAGAATCAGCTATATATGTATATATATTGAAGCCATCCGGCAGCAGATGTTCATAGATGCAATTGTAATTAACGATGTGCTCGTGCACGTTGTTCTGAAATGTGTTTATTATATTATAAGTAATAATATAACTGCTAAAAGGCAGAAGCTAGTGACCAATCGATATATGTCTGCAAATACTACTAGTTGATAATTGATTGTATTAAACATTTTACTGATTGCATTTATTAGACTATATTCTAAATTTTGGCCAGTAATTACATTTTTTTTGTCTAATTACATATATTTTCGATTTTTTATTTTATAAATTTATTTATAGTAAATTATTTGTTTTAAACACTCGCAATACGATTTCAATAGTATTTTTATCATTTTTTAATAATATTTCTTTTTTTGCTTTTAATAAAATACGCAATTTTATTTATTTGTCCTTAATTGGCATAAGGTTCAGTATTATTGTGCTTCTATACTGACAAAATTGTTTATATATTATGTTACATTATTTGTGGTAGACAAACTAAATTTGATTGACAAGTAATATAAAGGGAGTTGAAAATAAAATACCAAGTCAGTTACCTAATTCAAAATCATTATGGCAATTCCACAGTATATTAACCATAGAACATTATCACTTTGATTGGTTTGGTATTGTTCGTCTCATGTTACTGTTTATTCTTCCTAAAATTAAAAATAATATTAATAATTTGATTTCATTTTTCAATAAAATTTTAAATATTCGTCCCTTGTAATCACTATTATTATTTTATCTAGAAATAATTTTATATAAAATACTAGACTGCGGAGTGACTGGTCAATTTTTATTATACATTATGCAGTAATAAAATAATTTACAAATGACATTATAAAAGTTAGCTTTATTTATTCTGCTTATAATTATCTAAATTATAAAAAAATACTTTTGTAACTTAACTACTTATGCACAATTAAGAAAAAACAAATACAAGAAATTACGCGCTGAAAATAATATTGTTTGTTCTTATTATTATTTCGTGTTTCTTAAAAACAAAATTAAAAATGGTTAAATGGTAAGCTATTAAAGACCATAAAAAAAAAAGAAAATTAACGACGTAAACATTTCTGCAACATTTGGCATTGTTCTTCTACAGTGTAAAAAGAAATATAATATTTTATAAAAAAAATATGAAGTGGTATTTAGATAACATTTGGTCAATTTGGTTTCTCACATTAAGAGGGTGGATTTGTTTTCTCTTTAACGTAGTTTTATTTATTTTAAGATTATTACACCATAAAAATGTATCGTTGTTTGCAGGTGACAAAAATTATATGAAAAAATAACGAAATTTTGAATTTTTGGGTAAATGTTATGTGAATGCATGCTAAGAGTTTTTATTAACATTTTGACCAACCATTAAAACTTCTTAAAGTGTTATAATTTGTTTCAATGGAGTGTATTTACTATACGATATATGTAACATGGTGTTTATAATGATAAGCAAAATGGTAGCATATTGTATCATAACACGTTAGCACAATATATTTTTTCATTTTGTTGAATCTAATCAGTATTGTTAAGTTTTCCAGGAGTAAGCGAAAAACTTTCCTAATCGTAAAAGTAATTATTTTTTTTTTAATTCGCTTATGTTTTATCGTCGGTTAACAATAAATGATTAATTAATAATAATGACGAAATAATAATCATTTTTTGATGCCTCTATGTTGTATGATTTTTTTTATATAAATAATATATATATATTTTCTTTGGCATAGATAAAAAAGAAAAAATTTAAATAGAATTCTTACTTAAATGAAATTTCTTGGTAAAAGCATTTTTTAGTATTTTTGGATTCAAACAGGAATAAAATCTATTAATAATAAAAAATATAGGAAAAAATTAATTATGTCTGAATAAAAAGAAGAAAGATATAAAGCTTCAATTAAATACATCAAAAACAGGAGTTGATAAGTAAAAAAAAGGTTTTTTTTTTGTCCCCTATGAAAATAGAAGAATGATACTTGTAGTAAGTAATATTTTTAACAATTAAGCATAAAATAAAAAAAAAAATAAATGTAATCTGTTCCACCTGTCAACAATTTTCAAAAGTCATATATGTGAATAATATATTTTTGTAAAGCGTTTTAGGCACGGTTTTATACCATTTGCCGGTTTCTGCATGGTTAGTCAATAAATATAATTTTAAATTAACAAATGGACACTGAGGATAGGCGTCAGTATGTTCATAAATGTAGATGAAAAAATATTTATAACCACATTGTCACGCGGGTAAGTTAACTTTTTGTATATAATTTTAATCCCATTTTTCGCCTTTTACACAAATGAAATTCAAAATTACAAGAAAAATCTAATAGAAATATGAATGTATAATTAGACCAGGGGATTA
Organism: Ptychoptera contaminata; assembly: GCA_963942525.1. Classification (NCBI taxonomy): domain Eukaryota; kingdom Metazoa; phylum Arthropoda; class Insecta; order Diptera; family Ptychopteridae; genus Ptychoptera; species Ptychoptera contaminata. The sequence goes on from OZ012636.1 coordinate 51,655,683, forward strand.
TATACTATCTACTGTAAAAACAAAACAAAATATAAAAACTAAATTAGATATAATAATAATATTTTAAACAAGATGCAGCAACTATATTATGTATAAAGTTTTTTTAATAAGTGAAGATAGATTAAGTTGACTACAGTAAAAAATAAAAAAGTTTATTTACATGTTTATTAACATGTTAACATACATGATACTGAAAATGAGATGTCAACTTTTTATATTTTAATAATTTATGCTAAAAATAAATAATTTTTTTTTTCAGAAATCTTGTTGTCGGTTTAATAAAAAAGTCGAAGCAGAATAAAGATAAAATTTAAGTCTATTTGGTATAAGATGTTGCTACTTACTGGTGGTTGTCGCAGCATGTCAAATGTCACTAGGGATTTTCTTTTATTTAACCTCTTGATTATAATTATATTTTAGTAACTTTGTGTTTCTTATATTAGTTAGTTATTGAGAAAAGCAAAAGATTTATTTTTTTTTTATTTCCTTTTAAAATTATTTTTCGTTTAATACTTTATTAAACTATATATACATAGTAATATAAAAGTCAAAATCTTCTTTGTCATCGCTTTTTAAAAACCAATAAAACAATAAATTAGTCATTTTATGTATGCCGTATGACGATATAATAAAGAAGCTTAAAACTTGATTGAATTAAGAAAAATTAATAATTTCATTAATTTTTTAAGTGTTGACATTAAGCACGACAACGACAAACGGTTTATGTATTTTTGTGTTTTCTTTTACTTTATTATAATTTTTTGTCTTCTTTAGTTATTATAATTTATGTTTTAAAAATATTTTTTCACCTTGTAGAAAATCTGTTGGGTAGGTAATATGAAATGATCTGACGGATAACTAATAAGTAAAGTTACAAATATTAGTTACAACACTGTGTTACTTTTTATTTTGTTAAATTATATATGTTATCAATAATTGATAGTTTTTTTATTTAAAAAATGTTTATTATTAATTATTAAATACCCATTATCTTAATCCATGTAATTGATAAAAATTTATTTCAATTTTTAATATGAAGAATATTATATAAAACGTTGAGGAGTATTGATAAGGTTCTAATGCCTTCTAAGAGTAATTAAATATTTTTCAATTTTTAATCACGAATTTTCATGCAATCTATTCTGGTTAAATAGTTTTTTTAGTATTTTGTATTTGATTAATTTAATAGTATATTTTGTTCGTTTAGAAAGGAGTTAAGATAATAAAAATAATTTGTTTTCCTCTTTTATAGATTTACAAACACGAAACTGCTGAAAGAAATATTTATTGTAATTTGTTTAATTTTAATAAATTTTTTAATTTTTATATTTTTACTATAAACAAAAATATGCGATAAACTTGGTTTGCATGTTTGCATTATATTTAACATAATTAAAAACTATAAAAATCTGCTTTTTTAAATAATAATAAATATTGTTGTAGTTCGAAAATATTATTTAATATTCAGTTTGAATTTGATAAACACATTTAGTTAAAAGTATCTGAGAATCTTTATAAAATCTGCTTGTTATTATTTTCTTTTTTTTTTTGTATTTGAAATCATGTTGCCTTTTTATAACTTGTTAAAAGAAAAAATGGTGAAATGGAATTGGAAAAATATGGTCTTTTCGTGCAATTCAAAACTTTAACATATTTATAATTGGCTAAAAACATAACAAAGATAATTTAAGTGATGTTTACTTGTAATCAATAAACATTTTTTTTTTGCTCTAAAAGATTTAATGTTTCAGCAAATGTAAAAGAATTTCTGATTTTGCATAGAACTTTTGTACGGTTTAACTTGTAATGAAACTATTCTATTTTGTATGTCTGAAAACACGGTAATATTGTTTTTATGCATTTGATTGTATTCATGTTTTTAAGGATACATGATATAGTTTTGAACATTAGTGACATTCATAACTTTACTATATATAATTGACATTGTTGTATATGAATTCCGAAAAAATAAATTTAATAATAATAAAATACGTAACCAAAAACATGCTGTCAAAGATTGCAAAATAAGCAATAATTGATTATTTTTATATTTGAAAATTCCTTTCATTTTATTTGTTTATTATAAAAGATTGTATAACTTTATTGAAAACGACGCAATTAAAAAATATAATTAAGATAAGCGACAGTAATATTCTTATATTAATATCTTTATTGCTTTAATTTTTTTCTTAAACCATTTATATATTTTATTTATATTATAACGAAAAGCTTACACATTAAATTGCCATTTAATGTATATTTTATCATTTTAATGATACTTCTCCAGGAAAATATAATAAAATAAATATAATTATAACTTTTTTTATTTAAAAAATCTGATGCAACAATCTCATTAAGAATATAAAAACTAAACGGTTGACAAATTTGAATGTTGCCTCTGTTTGATGCCTTATTTATGCCATCAACACCACACATTTTCTTTCATCTTTATCGTAATACAAAGTGTCATCATGCTGGTGTTTTACTTACTATTACTATTCTTTTGTTGTGTTTTTGTTTCTCTTTTATTAAGTTATAAACAAAATGCAGTTTTGTATTATATTCTTTATTAATTTTATAATATTATTAAATTATCCGCATCTCTGTCGATTATTTATTACATAATCCTAATTTTTGGTATTTATTAAATTTTATTAAAACTAGATATGCTTAACGGCAAAATAAAGACACAACAGCTGGTAAGTGAATCAAGTGGTTGTAAGATTATATTGCTTGAAAGTGTGATTAAGGTTTTTTTTATGAAGATTTTGACTTGAAAATAGAAAAATGTGAAGTATTGAATAGACACGGTTTTATATATTTAAAAATATTGCTGAATCTGTATTAAAACTCTTGTTTTTAAAATTATATTTCCGATTTGCATTTTTTTTGTCATTAAACGTTGCAAATAGTTGCAATTAGTTCTTGCCGAAAATATAACATAACACTAACTATTTTTTGTTTTAACATACATAAAATCATTAAAACGCCAAATTTGTCTTATGTTTGTTTAGTTTACTAGCTCTAATGCAATTCTAACATAATTATATAAACTGCTTAATATTTGAATAACAAAATGTATACTATTTAATTGAAATGTTTTAATATTTAAGAATATGTAAGAATTTTTATTATAATGTAAATTAAAAAAAAAATCAAATGCAACTTTTATATTTTTTGCTAGTTGATCATGATTTTTTATTGTGATTAAAAGTGTAGGTAGAATGAGTGTTGTTGCTGCCTTTAGTAATTTATTTACTTCGATTGTATTGTTATGTGTGGTCAATAAGTTGCACCCTGTTGTTATTAAAAAATTTATTCTTTAACTTGTTTTCTGAGTCATAATTATTTAAACAAAAATTTAATTTGTATGAAGGCTACACTTGAGTACTTTTTATCTTAATAAAAGTAATAATTCCTTTCAGATTATTTCGTATACACAAACCAATTATTTAAAGTCAACTTTTATTATAATATAATTTTTTATACGTTTGTATTGTTATTTATAAACATGTTTTACATAATTTTAAATTCATATTAGGCAATTATTTATGATAGAATGTAATACAATAGCAACAGCAATGAAATAAGCTTCAATTTTGCAGTTAAAATTTTAAACAAAAAAAAAATAAAATAAATCAATGTGCAACCAACTGCACATCATGTTTAACGTGCAAATAATAATAATAATAATAATAATAAAAAAAATACATTTACATGAATATTCAGGAAAATAACAATTTAAATAAATTATTTTATAAAATATTTGTTATTATTATTATTATTATTTTTAATTTATTTTGCTAAATTTTAAAATTATTTTACACATTACAAGCTTAGTCTATTAAATTTATTACATTTAATAATAATTAAAATTAAATTTATTTGTTTGTATTCAAAATTAAAAAAAAAAAAGAAACTTGCAACTAAACAGATATTTTTTAAATCTTTTTTAATGACTTTCACTTTTAAATCTTATTTTCTTTCATTGATAGTAAAAATGAAAACGAAACAAAACAAATGAATCTGTAAAAAGTTAATAGATTATAACAAAGAATTCTTTTTCTGTTATTTTCTTTAAATATCTGTAAAGACTTATTTAATTGTGTGTGTTTTTTATATTGTAAATTTTTACGTTTAATTATGTTTTACTGAAAATCCATAGAAATAATGATACTCTTTTTTCTACTTGGTTCTATTTAAAAAATCTTAAAACATAAAAGCTTATGTTTGTGATGGGATATAAATTTTGATGTTTTATTTAATTTCAAATAAAATATATGTATTATATAAAATGTATTATGATTTGTTGGTTATATGCTTTTTTTATGATTATCAAATATATCTCGGAAATCAAATTTATTTATTTGTTCCCATTTAAAACGTTTTTCCTATTTAAAACCAAATTAAACATTTAAAATTAAAAAAATATTTTATTTACTTATTTTATAAATGAAAGTACAAAGTATATATATTTTAATTAAATTTATTTGTTATTATTTATTTTCAATTACAAATAAATGAATAAAATTACTGCATATACTTTTTGGCTTGACTCATATAAAAAATTAATGAGATTTTATTTTTTTTTTATATAAACTACAATGATTTTAATAATGCAAATTTCCTTTTTTTTTTATTTTTTGAATATTATGTCAAAAAATAAACATTACATTTTTCTGTTTTAAAAAATTATTTGATATATACGAGTAATTGGCATACAAATTTATTTTTATGCTAAAATATTAAATTTAAATTTTTTTTGTATATTTTCATTGGGAATTTTTGCATATATTTTCTGTTTCTTGCAAATAAATTTATTAATAGGCTTTCTACTCTTGACGAAAAGCGATATTTTTTGTACACATTGTGCATTAATAATTCATTTATATACATATATATATATATTTTATTAAGATGTAGAATTTTTATTTTATCCTGATGTACTTTTTCTTTTGTAAAAATATTTTTGGATTTTAATTTTTTTTTATAATTTGATATTTTTTCTTTATAATTTCAGGTTAGTAAATAAATCGTTTCTACTGAGTGCACACTGAAATATAAAATATGTTAAGGAATTTAATAAAAGGTTTGTTTAATTGTTTTAATGTGGTAATTTTTTTGCGCTTATTAATGCTAATTAATTTTCTTAGAATAATTATTTTAATATTATTTATTGCATTTTTTTCTACTTGTTTCTCATATATTAAACAGCATACAGGCTTAAATAAACTGATTAAATGAAAGTGTTCGTCTTATTTATTACTTTAAATATTTAATAATTTGTTTAAAATTAATTAATTGGCAATTATTATTTCATTTTATTGCTAGAAGATAATGCTATTTTATAAGAAAATTAGTTATTATTATTATAGTTGTTTGAACTTGTTTTATCCATTGTCTACATTTGTAAAGGGTAAATATTAAAATAAAAAATTATGACCTACGATTTATTTATTCAATATGCATTTTTATCAAAATATTTTTTTTTATTTAACATTTCAGTGTTAAATATTATTATATGTTAAGAAGTTATGTTGTTTTCTTATTTCTTTTTTAGTTTACTTTTATTTTATTTTTTGTTAGTACCATTGAAAACTCCGTCTTATATTATTGTGTTAACGCATTATATTCTACTGTTGCTGTCTGATTATTTATTTGTTTATTCATTATTGCTGTTGCTTTTTAAACAGTATGGCACGACCACCCACATTGTATTTACTCAATATTTAATTTTATTTTACTTTAGTCAGCAAACATTTATATATTTACACTGAAATTCTAATTAATTTATAAGTTCAGTGCTAGTGAGATATTACACTATAAATTTATAAAAGAAAAATATGCTTTAGAAGATCGTCTTAATCATTGTTGTAACATTTCGGAATTTATTTGATTATTAACTTAATAATAGTATAAAAGTAAAATAATAATATTTTGTATATAAAGCAAACATAATTATATGCATGTTATATGCACACCGTTATTAATATTAAATATAATGCTTATCTTTCGTTTTCATAAAAATTAAGTGTACGTTTTTAATACTTTATCGTTATATTAATAAATAAATAGATTTAAATATATTTTATTAATTGTAAAGCATATTTTTTGTTTAATACACTTCCTGTTTATTTTTTTTTCTTTTTGAACAAAAATTTGTCATTTGTACTCTACTAGATGCTTATGTAAACAATTTCAGATTTAATTAAATTATTTATTTTATTATATACTTAATACTTTAAATAAAAATAATTTGTCTTGTCAAACCGTAAATCAAGTGAATTATTATTTTTCATTACGTGAATTTAATTTTGACTGTATTAATAAATTATTGCTGTTTTAATATTTACATTGTTTTGCTTATAATGAAGAATAATTTATTATTATTTAATGATAAATACTGTGTATCTGTGTTATCAGTAAAATTTCACAAAAAACGCTATAAAATGCGATAATAAATACAATCAAAAATTTTGCATGCCATTTTTAAAATTAAAATTTTATTTTATATATTCAATTTAAATATCATCGCAAATTCATTTATTACGTTAATTTTATTTCATAAAAGCTCTAATGAAAATTTGCCAGTTCTATTATTGATTTGACCATATTTTTAAACAAATAAAATTGTTTTTGAAAAATAAATTAATGCAATAAAAAAAATAGTTATAGTAAATAATTATTTTAATAATTCTCGGAGAATAATCTAGTTGGAGAGTGTTCTCAGTTCTATTAATAATAATGTATGTAAACATTGACATTAATCTAACAATTTTTTTAGTTTTGTAAAATCTTATATACATGTTGACAGATTTTATCATTTTTATAAAATTATACAAGGGCACCGAATAGGTTAAATGGACTAACGAGTGAGTTAAATCTAAATAAACTTTGGGTGAGTGTAGTTTGTTATCGTCGAACCTTTTTTCTGTTTAAATTTTTGTTCATTTTTGGTAATTTAATTTAATTTTAATTAAATTATTTGTTATTTTATTTTTGGATGTTTTTTTGTTTGGGAAATAATATAAAACATAAATAAAGATACAAAGGTTAAAAAAAATGTTTATTTATAGATGTAAATATATATGAGTATATAATAATGAGTATTTAATTAAATTTTATGGATTTGAAAATGTAATTTTATGCTTGATTATTTATTTTTCTATTTTGTTGACTTTATCATAATTCTCTGTGGATATATGTATATGTAATTTTTATTCTACACGAATTTAAATGTTTTATGATATATGCAGAATCGACCGTATGTAGTTTTAAAACGTATTCCAAATTTAAATTGCTTACGTTTTGTTCAATGCACAACAAAATAAACTTAATTCATGCCGTTTCTTTATGTGTCGCGTATAAATGATATAAATTTTTAGATTTATATTCACTATATGTTCTAGTTATAATTTATTATCAAATATTATTATTTCACATAAAAAATAATTTTCGGAAGTGCAGCAATACCCAGCTTAGTATTACTTGAGTAATGCTTTAAACGCATATATACGATTATTAATAATAACGATAATAATAACAATATATCAAACTTATATATGATCAATACGTATTATTCTTATACATAACATTTAACCAAAAGTATATTATATTTAATTATTTTATTTGCCGTACATTTATTGTATAATATTTTATTAATTAAGCTCGTGTCATTTTTTATGCTTTTTTATATTTAATTGCTCTCTTACGAAGCAGTTTTAATCATAATATTTTATATTTATACAAATAAAGGTTGAAACGTGAATGTATCACAATTTTGTCATTTTGTAAGATATTTATTAAAGTAAGTACTACACGTGGAATTTTAATTATAGAAACAGCTTTTCTCCGAAAGGTATTTTTAAAAGAAGTTTCCAAGATATCATTGAATTATCGTTATAATAGTGTTATATTGTTGTTCATAATTTAAACCCTTTAATTTTCATTTGCAAACATGAATCTTTTTATTTATTTTATTAATAACTAGAATTGAATATAATATTTTATTTATAGCAATATATACAGAAATGTTTATATTTTTTAATGATTTGAATAAATATCAAAATAACATGTTCTTTATCGGCTAAATAGAAAAGATGACAACTGAAATATCATTAAGATTGTCATATGTATATGCGGAGGTTTTATTTATTTATTATTCCTGCATAATAATAATAATAATGAAAACAATTTTGATATTGTCATATAACATGCATGGTTTAAAAATGTTTGGAGCAAAATAAATATTTTTAAATAAATATTATTGTATTTCACTATATGAATTGAATACATATGTTATGTATAACTATCTTTTGTCACAATCTATTCTGTTATACTTTACCTACCAGAATAAGATTATATTGTGTCTTTAATAAAGTGATAAATACAGAATATATAAATTTCATTTATTTTTATAATGTTTAAACTTCTGAAAAATGTATTTGCTGTATGTACTTAATGTAATTTAAAAGAATAAATAAATGTATAACTTGTTTCAGCGAATATTAATAGCTAACGAAAGAATATTATGATTCACACAAAATTATAGTCTTTTTTATCTGTTAATAATTTATATTTGATGTATTAATTGCTGTCTAAATTTGAGCAGGAGTAGCAATGAAAAGAATGTTCTTAAAATTTGCAATGAATTGCATGTTGGTGTAATATACATAGTATCATTGCGTAAGCAATATGTTTTTCTATTAGATTCATTAATAAATAACAATAGATCATTATCATTTCTTATTGTATGCAAATATTTCGTTATGAAATCGAAAAGTTTTCTTAATAGAAATATTATTGTTTTTGTTTATTCACAGTTACAAATTGTGCTTACTGCAATTTCCATAATACAACCATAGATAAAATACTATATATACGAATGTACAATTAAACAACAAGGGATCATTATAACCTTTTTTGGAAAAATACAATTGTTATATTGATTTAAAATAAATGTATATATGCAATCTAAAACTTACAATTTCTGGATTATTTTTTAAAAAAAATTATTTTCAATGCGCCGTGCTTTGGAAAAAGTTAATTTTATTTATTTTATTAATAATTAAGAGGCTTTAATAAAACTTATCGAATAAGCAAAGATCATCTATGTAATTGTTAATTTTCTAACATATTTGTTTAAATATTTAAGATTATATGGAAATTAAGAAAAATCAATATCAATTTCTGTTTGCTGGCAAATATTTATGTTAGGTAGTTGTTCTTTGTAATGTAAAACATATTGTTTTTCTTGTTTATTTATTTATTATATATATATATATATGTATATCTTGTTTAAAAAAATAATAATAATAATAAATATTCATATATTCATGATCAAGTTGTATGAAAAAACAAATTCTACGTGTTTGTGTTATTATTATTATTTTTATTTTGTTCACATCTCACCAAGTTTTTTTTTTAATTTTAAAAGCAATATTATATATTTTAGCTGTTCTGCTTTTTATTTATTATATGTAATATTTATTTTATCGTTTATTATTTATAAATTTTCTCTCTGATTTTACAAAGAAAACGTAAAAAAAAAATATTATGTGATGAATTTGCATATCAAAAAAAGGTTGCATAAAAGAAATTTATTTAATAAGAGCAACAACAACATTGCAACCTAAAATATATTTAAAATATTGTTACATTTTTATTGAAATTTTTGATACAGTTGAATTTAATTTTTTAATTTTATTTTATTAATATATTCATTTTCAATATAAAACAATATTATTGAAGAAAATAATAATAATGTACTTATTTTTTATAATTTAATTAAAAGGAATATAGCAAAAGAAATGATTTAGATTAATAAATTTGTTGGAATATCTTATTATGTACTCTTTAACTTTGCTTATTAATATTATGCGCACTTTGTTGAAAAATATAATTAGATCAAGTTAATTGAATCAATATTTCCCTTTTTTAATGTTCATTATCAGATATACGGTCTAAATAAATTCAACTTTAATTACGTTCATTAAGGTTTTTGTTTGTTTACATTTTAAAATTTAGTTTTTATATGATCTGTGCGGGTTAAGAATAATTTTTTAGGCTTCGTAAACGGTTATGCTAAATATAAAATGAAACAATCTTTTAAGTGATTTTCTTAAATTGTCATTTTGAGTTTTATGTATTTGCGACTCTTCTGCACATCGGTTTTATTCAATTAAAGTGCACGTTCTTAAACAATTGATTAACTAACAAATTGGATTTGAACGTGCTATATCTGTTTTATTATTAAACTGTTTGTGTGATTTGTTTGAAAATTTATATTGTTCTTCTTTTACAAACGCAACCGCAAATCTGCTATGTTCAGTCGTATTTCATAATTCGATTCAATTGACCTTTTTTCTAACTCCTTTTTCACTTTTTTTCTTTCTTTATAATGGTTTTATTTTATTATCTAACATTTAAATATATTTTGTGCATTTATGCATATTTTAATTACCGTATTATTATAGGAAAATTAATATTTGAAGACTTGTAAAAAGACTGTCTTATCAGTAACATCTGTATTTATAACAATGTACAAGAGGAAATGTATTACAAATCGTGTTATGGTTTACATGATCTTGATTTATATATTATCAAGATTACAGTATTTTATAAAATGTCAGAATGGTAAATCAAACACTATAAGACTATCACTGTCCTATTTTTATTTATTATTGTAATAAAAAATTGATATTCTTTAACAAAAAATAACAACGAATAGTTACATTTATTGCTTGGCTTTGCATTTGGTGATAGCTTTTTGTATAATGATTATTTTATATACATTGCGAATTGGACATCTAGTTCAAAAGGGACAAATGGTAAATATCTATACATTTAATCATATTCTATATTAAAGAATAAATGAAATAGTAATTGTGATTTGAATATAAATGCAGAAAATAATAAAATGTAATCTATCTGGAAGAGAAGAAAATTATAACGTGTTTCGTTTGTTTGGCGTGTTTATTTGCTTTTTGCGATGAGTGGGGTTAGCTTTTGCTTATTTATTTCGCTTGTTTATATGAAACAAATAAGTAAAATAAAATGTGGTTGGTCTCTATAAAATAATCTAAATAACATGGAAGGTCTTATTATATTCATTCGACGAAATGTCATGTTAAGAATAATCAAGAAGGGTTATGTGTTATTCTCCCCATTTTCATCAGAAAAATTTGCAATTTTAATTCTATTATTGCTGTGTAAAGATATAATAAATAAGAACAATAAATAAAATGAAATCCAGAAAATGAAAATCGAATTATTGTATAAATTGTTTGATTACGAATTATACGATAATTTTGATTATACTTTGTTTGATAATTAATTATTAATCGGGGATATATTCTTATTTGAATTAAAGATAAAAAAAAATTAGTTTTTATGATATTATTGTACAATTAACAAAAAATTTATTATTTACTTATTTTACAGTATCTAAGGTTTTATTATGTTTGTACAAAAACTAACGTAGTTTTACTAACTATTGTTATTAATGTATTAGCATAATACATTTCATGTGTCTTATGTGAATATTGTCGCGCATGTTAAGTATCTACGTATCAAATGTCGCACGATTACTGACACCATGATTTATGTTATTTTTTATAAGTGTAGTTAGTTATATTTCATATTTATTTACATTTACCTTTTGGCTTTTATTTTTAATAATTATACCAGCATTATTTTCATTTGAATATAAAAATTTATTGTTATAAATAAAATTAAAAGCAAAAATTATAATAATAATAAAATTATTATTTTTATAATAATAATTCAAAGATCATGATATTGGTCATTTAATAAGGAATAAATATTTTTAAAATACTGGCAGAAAATATGTATAAATGCAACATATCAGTATGCAATGCACAAGGCTATACATTTAAATGGAAATAAAATAACATGAAAAGTTTACGAAAGAGATATTTATGATGCCATCATAACCATATTATTCATTGGAAATATGTGATGATATCTGCTACATTTGTGTTTTATTTATGTCATACATAGTAAATTATTGAATTTATTATAAAATATAGCATTCTATATGTTTTAACGTACCAATGAACTAGCGTATCAGTTATATAGGTCGTGGATCTCCCTTTTTAAATACATATTTTTATAATAAAAGCCTTGTTTTATATTTAACCTTCCAAATGGTGAGTTTTTTTTTATATATATTAACATAATTATGTCAAAACATTAAATTATTATGAAACACAAAAAAGAAAAATACTATGCCATCATTATCATAATTGTCTGTTTGTTATTATTATTATTTTTAAATATTTAACAAAAGTACGTTATACTTATATTCCATGCAATTTATGATGTTTTTTTATGGTTTTCACTCTTTGATAATAAAATAATTTTAAATGTTTATGTCATAATAATATTATGAAAAATATTATTAGGTAGTTATTTTTTAAATAGAGTATTAACTTGATTTAAAATAAAATTCTAATTATTGTTTTCATCAGTTTTGGACTTATATAAATAATATGATAATAGAATACAATAATATCAATAAAATAGTTAGTTATTATAGCGCTTTTAAATTATTTTTTAAATGCGCGGTGTTCATGTCTAGTTTGTAATGTTTGTAATGTATATATGTATATATATAAAGACATATATTAAAAAATAATTGTAATATAATAATAAAACTACAAACATCTTTTCAATCCAATGTATGTTAAATGACTTTTATTGTCTACCTTTTTTTTATTTTTAATACTTAGTCATCATTGTGCTTTAGTTACATTAAATGTGTTTTCACTAATGCGATTTTTGTGTTATTTTTGATTAGTTTGCAACGTATTTTTTTTTTTTTTAATTTTCCTTTTTTTCGCAGATCCTTTTTTTGTTTATTATACCGTATATGGCTATTTTATGTTGTTTTTTATATTTTAATTTTACTTTCGACAATTTTTTAAATATATTGTTAGAAATACTTTGGAACATTTTTGATATAAATTTTACATAACTCATATAATCCTTATACAGCAAAATAAGTTCTGGCAATTTTCATAAAAATCAAATCTAAATGATTCAGTAAGAGTCTTAACACATGTTAGGAAAACTGACTTCCATATAGGGAAATTACCCCTAGGTCGAATGATAAAAGAATTTCTGACAGATATTCAGTATAATTCATATATATTTCAATGGTAGACTCTGGTAGAATATATATGATTTCTACATGCATTTTAATTCTACTCACTGTGATTGTCAACCATAGCTAATAGAATAGTTTTTAGTATTAATAGTTTAGTATTTTTTTACGTGATTTTTTAAATATTATTTATCATAATTATTATTATTATCTCTATAATTAACAAATTTTAAATATAATATAACTCAAAAAATTGCCCATATTAGATTTTGCTCACAATGGAAAATCAGTTTTATTAATTAATATTTAAATGAATGAAAAACATAATATTGTTGGTGTTGAATGCATCTCAATTTCAAAATAATAATAATAACGCACGCTTCTGTGTGAAAACACAGATTTTTTTTGGTAAATAATAAATAAATAAATTTTCGTTGAAATGTAAATTTCAAAATAGCCAGCGACTAAAGTTAAAAAAATGTTCTGCTGTTTTTCAATTAGTTTTTGATCATTATTAATCATATTAAATAGAAAAAAATTTGAATGCAATATTATCAAAATATATTAATGTTTAAGGATTTATCTATTTTTTGGTTAATTGTTGTTTGTATTTATTTTTGATAAATCCACATATGCAGTTTTACTATTTTTCGTTTATTTTTGTTTTGGTTATAATTATTTAATGCAGCATTTATATAATTTATTACATTTGATTAAATCGTAAATAATTTAATGGGAAAAATGGTAATTGTCGATTGGTTAGAATATATTATGATGGTAACGCTACATCGGATTACGGCTTCCAAAAAAATTAATAACATTTTATAAATATAGCATAAATTCTTTTAATAGATCGTCACGATGTAGATGAACTTGGTTAAAGAAAAACTACGGAATTATATAAAAAATAAAATAATTTTTTTTTGCACAAGAAAATGGACACGATTTTTATAAAAAATGGTGAACAGAAAACATTAAATGAAACCATGAAAACCAGTTGAATAATATGTGTGATAACAAGATGTGAAAAATACGAGAGTACTATATATATTTATGTTTAATACATTGGCAGTGGAAGACATCTTGGTAACATTGCCAATGGAAGTCATCATCATAATTATCATTTTTTAAAAAATTATTTTTTTTTTTGTATGTAATATTATATTAACAATTTTGACGAGTAAATGAAAAATAATCGTGCGAATATAAATAATATAAATTTTTGATCGTGATTTTATTAAAAAGTAACTTATTATTTTTTGTTTTATTTAAAGTTTAAAGCTTAAGTAAAACATTTATTCATGTAATGTGCTTCGCTCTTATTTATTATTATTATAATTTTAATTTTTTTTTTGTTTTTATTTAAACTTTCCCTTTTTATATTTGTCTCTGAATAATATTTTTTAAGAATGTTGCTGATAATTAGAAATATGAGTGTTTTTTCTAAAAATAATAAATTATTTTGCACCATTAATAACAAAATTAAAGACTTATCTTTTAAATTTAATTTATACTTTCTTATACAGCTTAACTAAATATCAATATATTAACTTAAATTAAATTTAGAAGAAAAATAATTCACAACAGATATTATTTTTTGATTACAAAATAACTTTAATATACTTGATAATATAATTATTTAAAAGTGACTTAAACATAACGTGAATAATAATGATAATTACTCATATACCTTATTATTTGATATACAACATTAATTTTAATACGTTTTTTAAAATAATTTTCGTGATGACTTTGGGTGATCAATGCAAATGAAGTAAATAATTTTATTTAGAATTTTCTTTCTACATCCTTATTGTATGTTGTTTATGATGTTGTTTATTGTTTATATAATTGATATTGGTAATGTAAATAAACGAGATAATAAGAACATAATTTATTGGAGTGTTTAATTTTTTACTGACGTTAGTACGAGACTACGAATAACTGCTGTTATTGTTTCTGGGAGTAGAAGAGAAGTAACAAATTTTAAATTGCATAAAAAAAGCAAAATAAGCGGACAGCTCAGTACCATATCATAATATTCATCTGCGTGAAAAGTCAACAAGGTCGTGTAAATTATTTAAATTCTTGCAAGGGGGTAATAATAAACACACATAAGATAATAAAAGTATGCAATATGTCGAATTTTATTACCCAAAAGCAGTTTTTTTAATCTTTATATTTCATTACATTTTCAAGCATGTGGGAAGTTAAAATAAAAATTCCAGTTTATGCTTCTTTTAAAATTTAATTTCATTATTATTGTTTTTTTTTTTTAATATTTCTTCAATACTTGATTTAGTTGGTTAATAAAATTTAATTTAGTTTTTGTTGTGCTTTGCTGTGTATTTATTGTTTCATGTCAAATGTACAAAATATCTATTTGCAAATAATTTTCTTTTCGTTTTAATATGTTTAAGTTTTTAACGTACCTGTAGTTGACCTGTAGTCGTAAAAGAAAATGACATTTATCATTGGCTTTTAAAATTAAAAATGTTTGCAATTTTTATTATAGCCACAGGTGAGCTGGTGACCTGGTGACAAATAAGACAGTTCGAAATAGATTTATTTATTAATATTTTTACTTAATAAAATATTAATAATAATTAATAATAGGAAATAAGATTATATACTCTTATTGTTATTTATTCTACTTTTTTTTCGAATTTTTTATTGCGAATGCTTAAGTTAAAAAGTTAAGTTACTATAGTTTTAATTTGTTTTGTTTGGCTGTTGATTATTTTGTATTTTTGGTGAAGTCGTAAACGTTTTTAAAATATTTTTTAAAAAATCATAATGCTAATATTTTTTTTAAAATTTTTTAAAGCAAAACGCATCATTATAATCATTATTCTTTAGTAACAAAATCAATTTGTACAAATCAAAACAAATATAATTGTTGAACATGTCCCCTTCTATTTATTATACTAAAATAAGTTCGATAAAGTTAGTGTCATGTTTTTTCGCTTAGTTGTTGTAATGGGATTTGTTTTCATTCAACATACACGTATTTACAGAATTAGTAAGGGTGTTTCACAGACATAACCAATTATTTAATTGTTAGCAAAATAACTGACTTGAAAGGAATTTTAAATTGAATTAGATGTTGAATGAGTTTATTAAGATGTGGTTAATGCATTTTTGATAATGTCTCTGCAGTCCAATAATAGTGGCATTGTTATTATGATCATGTACTTTGTACAACAATTGATCTTGTTTTATTTCTTAAATTTTCATTTGTGAAAACATTTTTTTTTTTTTTGAATAGGACATTGGCACCTATAGCACCTTTAACTATTTAAACCTAATTTCATCAGAATGCTAATGTGTAGAATACTTTTGATATTATATGGCGGGACAGAAAACACAACACAACTGTGAACAAATCAGGACCAGTCATTATTATATTTGTGTCTTTTTAATTTTCATTAATTTGATGCCGTACGGATCAAATTTAATAAGAAAATATAAATAAATAAAAATTTGATTAAACTGATGATTTAATTAAATTTAAGAAAAAAATATATACTTACGTTCTGGCAACACATACAATAAATTAGTAATGTTATTTAGACTTATGATAATTATATCCAAAAACTATATTTATATTGTTTTTTTCTTAACGACCCGAATTATTATATACGTTGATAATTATTAGTATGAGAAATAAAAAATCTGTTGTCGATAACTTATGTAGTTGATGATACAATAACTGCAGTCAAACATTTCATTATTTATTTCAAGTTAATTATGTATATACGAGTTTTATCATATATAACAAACATCATTTATTTTTAAGTTTTGTGTTTACTTAGTGCAGTTTATGTATCGCGGGTTATCGTTTGTCGCATGGCCGCATCGTACAAAAAATATATTTTATTAATTGATTATTGTGATTTTTGCAAGCTGTAATACATTAATATGTTCCATGACAAGGTTAATTTGGTGGCATGATAAATTTATTGCTGTACTAAACTACGCTGATTAAAGTCGGCTTCATTTTAGAAGATTATAAAATATCATTTATTAAACCGTGGTATACTAAAACGTGTTCGGAGGACTTTATAAAACGTGCTATATAAGAAGAGGTGTATTTTGCAGTATTGACAAAGATTTTTTTTCGCTCTTATATTCCAATTTTTTATATACATTTTTTTTTTGTTGTACGTTTTTTTGTTTCTCTGTTTTGAGTTTATTTCATTATTAAGCTAACGAGTTTATGTTTAAGGCATCTCCACGGGCTATTTTTTGTTGTTTATTTTTATAATTTTTTTTATATTCTTATGGTATGTATTTTTTGTTTAATTTATTTTAACGATGAGCTAAATTTTTTATTATGCTACTTTTTATGTTCAAAAAAAAGGAAAATGTTTTTTTTTGTTTCCTTCTATTTTTGGTTTGGTTTGATTTTTGAAATTCTTAAATATTCTTCGCACGTTAATCAAAGAAGATTAAACTCAAATTTAAGTCTCTGTTTTTTTTCTCTTTTAATTATACTTAACGTATTGGTTGCGAATTGATTAAAGCATTTTACTAATTAAATCTAGGTCAAATGTTTGTATATCGTTTATTAGCTCGCATTTCGTTTCTATTACATTCTTCGGTTTAACACGGACATTAGTATTTTTAAATTTTGTATCGTATTGTTTTTAGATTTAAAGATTGCTGCATTTATTTTCATTTAGCAATTTATAGTTATTTAATTATAATTAATAATCTGAAATTTTATAATGATCATTTGAAATATTCGCTATATGTAACATCATCGGCATATTTTTTCCACTAATTGTAGTACGTTTGTGATATAACATTTATTTCATAAATTATAATTGATAAAATTATGTTTTTTTAAATTTTTATCCTTATTTTCTTTCTTATAATTTAATTTTTTTTTTTGCGATTAAATATTTATTATTCATTTTAATCACCGTAAAACGGGGCAACGTAATTCGGTGTATTAGTGTACTTTATTGTTATTGCACTTATTGAGGGTGGTTATGGTATACAACATTGTTTTATGTTTATAACATTGTTTGCTAATATAAATAAGAAAAATTTAAAAAAATAACAATCGTTTTTAATTTATATTTTCTCTTCTACCTGAAATCCCATTTTGTAAATTGTTTTATATTTTAGCATCATCTATGTTGTTATTGAAGTTTTTTTTAACATTTTGCCACATTTATCTTTAACCATAGCCATAAGTGGTTTTTTATAAGGTTTTTTAATTTATCATTTGTGTATATATTTTAAGAAATACCTTAAAGGTAATAATGCAACAGCACTTACGATACAGCATATAAAAAAGAAGAAGGAACACAAAATAAAAGAATAACATTAAACTAGTTCATACAATTTATATAAGCAGAAAAAATAAATCAATGTTGAATATCGTTTAAAATATACGAAAAGTAGTTTCTACACGAATGATAGTTTAAATTTAAAAGAATAATGATTAAATTCTCTTAGTACATGTATTCATGCATACAAATATGAAATAAAAGAAAAATTGATAATTTAAATAATAACAAGTTTGTTGTATAGTACTTGTATTATTTTATTATATTAAAACAGTAACTGAAATTACACAAACAGTGCTCATAATCATTATCAATAGTTTTATTAGGTTCTAATATAAAAAATATAAAAGAGCTTAAATTCCAAGAAAAAATTTTGAAGTGCCTGTTTTTTATCAATAAAGTGTTAACAAAATAAATTATTATTGTATTTAACAATTTTTTTTATGAAACTATTATGCGTGTTTATTGCTGAATTTTACCTTTGATGCAAATAATTTAAAAGAACTAATACTGTGTGGACATTTATAATGATTAGAATAGAAATAAATTAACACAGGTGATTGTTATTCGCGTTTAATACATATTTTTTTGAGTCTTTTTTCAATATTATTCACTAAATATAAGAATACGCTAACGATCTATATACTATGAAAATAATAAAATGACAAAATAAAATCAAGAAATGCAAAGCGATTTACGATAATTTTATGCTACTATAATACTAAAATGAATTAAAACATTCAATCAGAATAGTTTCATATTATAAGCCAACCAGCGTAACATCATTAATTTCCCCGAATCAAACATGTTAATTTATAATAACTTTTTAACGCTTGATAATATTTATCATATAAAAATAAGTATAATGAATAATACATATCATTTTATCTCTTCATTTTTTCGATTAAAAATCTTTATCCCGTCACATAATTCATCAACAAAACTAACGAATAAAATGGGTAAATTGTCTTTCAATTAATTCATATAAATGAATATCCACACCTTTATTTTTATAAGTTTTTTTTTTATACATATATTTTTTTTGCCCACACATATAGATATCAAAACGATAAATAACAAAGAAAAAAAAAAATTTTCTTTTAATAAAACATACGAAACTTATAAAAATAATAATTATTATTATTTTTCCTTTCTCTGTTTTTGATTCTTTCATGTTCTTTTTCTATAACTGATTGTAAAGTATAATAATAAATAAATTTCAAAACATCGATTTGTATCACGATCGATTGGTTTAGCAAATTATATACATTATTTTATTTATGCTTTACTCATCACAATTTCCTATTTTATACATTTTAAGAATGTCATCTGAAATGTTACTTATATTTTTCTTTGCTGCATTTCTTACACGATTATAATAGAAAAAGTATACAGGTATCTCCCGTTTATTTCGATGGATGCGTTCCGGGCATGTTCGCGATAAGCAAAATATCACGATCAACGGGTATAACAGAAATAAAGCATTATAAAATTTACTTATATAAATGATACAAATGTATTCACATAGTACATGTATTAGAATATTACAATTGTCATCGTAATTAAAATAAAGTTACTTCGCAATAATGAATATAAAAAGAGATTAAGTTTGTTTATTTTGTTTTTGTCATCTTACTGATTATATTTTGTTGTAAGAATTTTTTATATTTGTGACGATTGTTAAAATATATTTTTTCATTGAATGCAAATTTATTTTCATTTTGATTATTGTGTTGTATATTAAAAAATAACAGGATGGATTTTTTTCTAATATTAAACTGTTAAATAATATAATAGTCAGTTATCAAAATATCGGATAAAGGAAGAAAGAAAGTAATATGTTTTAGAGATTAATAAATCCTTTTTATTTTGCGTTCATTTTCATGATCTTTATGTTAATATTATAACCTTTACAACTCTTTTAATAAGTAACAAAATAACAATATAATAACAAAACTTTATGTAGAAAGCTTAATAAGTAACGATCGTTGGACATATAGTTCACTGCATAATTGCTTTTTTATAATTTGATGCCATCATGTTGAC
Organism: Ptychoptera contaminata; assembly: GCA_963942525.1. NCBI lineage: Eukaryota > Metazoa > Arthropoda > Insecta > Diptera > Ptychopteridae > Ptychoptera > Ptychoptera contaminata. The sequence continues at coordinate 51,676,155 of OZ012636.1, forward strand.
TAATAAGAAATTTTTAATTTCAAGTAATACTATAATAAATTCCCACAAACGCTATTCAATATTATAAACTATGGTTTGATTTACAATTATTCTTTTATATATTGCAAAATAAAATATTTAACTCATATTGCAGGAAAAAAATTAACCAGGTCACTTTGAATCAACCTTTAGAACGTTTTGAATTTTAATGTGCAAATCTAATTAAAAATAATGTCTAGAAGTATTTTGTGTAATTTTATTTTATTTATTTTAGCTTTTGTTGAAGTAATGCTTCCGTTTTGTATTTTCATGTGAACCAATAGTGGATATAAAATAACATATCGATAATGAACATAATCCTACAAACGCAATGTTTTGTTTACATGCCATTGTTGTTTTGTCAGCTACCTTTCAGTTAAGAATATATTAAATAAATTGAAAATAGTAAAGCATAATGCTATTAAAAAAAGTACAAACCACAGCACTTGATTTTTTGTGATTCTTTATTTATTTTAATTTTTAAATTATCGCCATTAATGTATATAATATTTTATGACAATGTATATTATTTTCTTGATTAAAACATAAATTACAGTTAAATATGTTAAAAATATACAAAAGAATAAAACAAAATAAAATGTATTATATGAAATGATGAAGAAAAAGATCGATCCATTAAATCAATTGCCTCATCTTTTTAAAACAACAATAGTTGCGACCATTATTTTGTTTATGCTTATTAAAACAAAGTTCGCCTTTTGATGCATTTCGCGTTTTATTTTCGTTTTTATATTTTGTTAACATAAACAGTTTGTTTATTCATGTAACTGTTTTTATTTGTACCAACAGAAATTTTCACTCAGTCAATTGGATGTAAGGATTGATTTTGTTGGACACATTTATATTTTGTACTTAATTTTTTTTTATTCTCTTGTTATTGTTGTCATATATGGCATTAACATTTAATTTTTTTTTATGACATGCAAATCGATTTGCATATTTTTGCTTTATTATATAAAATCGCATGGTTATTTTGATTATTGTTTTGTTGATTTCTTTGCAACCAACTTGCAGTCATATAAAATTGTTTTGTTTAAATTTTTCGTGTTTATTTAACATAAGCGAGTCACGGAAAGAAATTTTTGTTAAAGAATAATAAATACATATCAACTTGATTTTTAACTTCATCATCAATTCAACCAGTGTTATATATTTTTTCATTATGCTTTATATTTATCGTTACCAATTCGTTCAGGCCATTACGCATTTATTTTCTTTTATTATTTTCTTCTGTATCAAATACGAATTGTTTTTTCTTATTTTACCAATTGTTCAATGTATATTATTACTTCTGTTTTCAGTGGTTTTGAAAATAAGTGAAGATAAATCAAAGCAATACAAAAGAATAAATGTATTGATTTGTGCACAAAATTGGCTTGTTTTGTGTACAATGACATTAAAGATGTGAAATAAAAAATGGACAAAGAAATCATATAAACAAGACACTCTATAATACATTACGTTCGTTTTATAAAGTCTTGTTTCTGGTTTTTGTTGTTTATTTGTGGTATTATTATTATTATTTATTTTATTTTTTGTAAAAAAGTTTATTTCTATTATTTTATTATTGTAGTTGTTTATTCTAAGCAAACACTGATAGTGGTATTTGCCATTAATATCATTAACTATGTGCTATACTTATATCATTTAATATTGAATAATCAATATGCATACATATAATTGTTTTAATCCCAGAACAAGGATATAATTTATGTAAACATAATTTAATTATTTTCTTTGTATTTTTTATGCTTTCAAATTTTACTTATGCTTTTAATTTTTGATGAAATCTTCACAATTTATACTAAAAGTATGGCAAACATGTGAATAAAATAAAATTCGTATAGGAATATTATAATTTTTTTTTGTTTAAAAAAAAAGTGTACGTGCACGTATTGAATATAATAATACTTGACCTATGATGTGTACATACAACTTAAGTATAAAAGGGATTCAAAACGCACAGCATTTAACTGTTTTTTTTTGGTTAAACTAAAAACATAAAACATGAACAACAATTTACATTTACTACAAAACAAATAATCTTTTTGCATTTTGTACAAAATTTAGTCAAATTGGATTTTTTATTATTACTGTAATTCAAAAGATGTTTTATTGTTATTTTTGAAATAAAAATTTAAAATAAAACTCACACAAAAAAATATATAAATAAATAAAAAAGACAAACGGATAATGTAGTTTTTCGTAGTGTTTTTATTTAAAAGGTTGAAATTGTTTTTATGTTATTTTGCATTGCAAAATCTAGGATTCTTTTATAATTTTATATGTAAATTGTAAAGCGTAAATAAGCATGTGTAGCCAAAGTAATACTGAAATTCTTTCATGATCTTTGATATAACTTCATTGCTTTACGTACAGTTTTCAAATGCTATTTTGCAGTAATGTTATGCATACTACTGAATATACGAGAATAATAATTAAAGAAAAAATCTGTAAAAAAATATTTCTTTTATTTTATTTATTTTATTTATTTTTATGACAACAATAAGTGATTAATTTTATGTTAAAATTATTGTCTACGAAACAAAGAAGAAAAGAACTTACCAATTACCTGCATATAAAATTTTATTTATTTTTTACGGATTGTAAATCAAATAAATAATTTATGCTTATCTGCCTTTTTCTTTTATAAATATGATTCAAACAAAAAGAAAAAATTCTTATTAAATAAATAATTCAAAAGGAAAAGTGTAAACATAAAATTGCTATTTGTTACTTTAAACATATAAGAAAAGAATTTTTTGTTCTTTTAAATGTCAAAAATTATAAATGATGAAGAATTAAAGAACACTAAAGGGGCTGCTCACACTTGTTTATAATAACGATGAAAATGCTAATATGAAAACAATGTTTATATTAAGAATTTTAATAAAAATCTTATCGCAATTTATCAAACATTGTTAGTAAAAGCATCTGCTTCCCGGCTATTAAACAGTTGTCCAATGCATAGTTCTGCACTGTTATATTTAGATGCTTATTTTTGAAATGCACGATTCTTTTTGGTTCACTTCGGCAATGTTTATATTTTATTTAAATATATATTGAAAATATATATTTAATAATAAAAAGGACTAGTGATAAACTTATGTGGCAACAAACAAATAAAAATAACAAAAAATTATGGTCAAATATCCTGCTGTTTAAAAAATTGAACTTATCTTTTCGAATTTCTCAGTTTTAATTATCTCGTATTAAAAATATACGTAGCAACATTAAGAAAGTGAAATGTAGATAATAAAAGGTGAAACGATAAATGATGTGCGCCAACTCTATCACCATGGAGACACTATATCAAAGGTTTCCTACTCTATGAAGGCACAAGAAAGAAAAAAATGTGAAATAAAAAAATGAAAGCTGAAAAAAGGCAACAAAAACCTATTAACATAAATTGTATAATCTTTGATCATATTGCGATGCGTGAACGATTCATTGGAGCGATACGGCGCTAAGGTTTATTTTGTGCATAATTTGTTGCTTGTGTAGGTGAAATTAAAAAAAAATGAAAATAAATGTGCTTCGATTGATTATTTGTTGTCAGAAGAGAACTATCGATAGAATTATATATTGCATTTTTTTATCCGTTTACTTATTTTTTGTTTTCTTCGATCAGATGATTGATAAAATTTAATATATATACAAAAGTATAAATATTTTATTAAAATTTGTACTATGTTTGGTGCTATGCTTAAAGTCACAAGTTTATAATATAATATTAATTTATGGTAGAATGTTGTTTTTAATGCATAATTTCCTATTAATTGAAAATGCACATGAAAATTAATTATGTATAAATAACATTTGTTATTTTTTATATTGCCAACAATACACAATTACTATTTTGTTTATTGATAATTATTTAAGTACTTAGATCTAAAATCAAATGTTTGTTTTGAAAATAACGCATTTTATTTCGCTGCCTTAAAATTTCAATATGAATTATGGTTTGGAATTTGTTTTCACGTCCAATTGTAATATTTAATTACTATTTACTTCTTTTATTGAGATTTTTATTTTCTCTATCTCTGCTTAATAACAGAATATAATAAAAATGTAATTAATATTTATCTGTTAGTTAATTTGAAAAGATAGCTCTATATGCCGTTGTAAATATTGTGTTTAAATTTTTAATTTTTGTTCTTTTGCTTATTCAATCATTATAAATCCTATGCTTTGTGTCGAAACAAAATTATATTTATAGCGTTGCGTGTATTTATCTTTTCGTTTAAATAATTTGCGATAGTTTTGTGTTTGAAAATAAACGTTTTTAAGGTAGACACATTTATTTGGTGTAGTTAAAGTGAACACACTTCGTTGAAGATAACCGTGGTTATTAAAAACCTGAATCACTATAGTCAAATATATGTTTATAGTCGTGATGATACGAAACGATTCAACTTCTTGCTAATAAGATAATTACAGGTAAAACAAACAAGCTAAAGTTTTGTTAGGCATGCATATACAGGGAGACTCATTTGTTAAAGCTGAATAAAAAATAATATAAAAGCAACATAAACAGTTTATGGTTTGATTAAAGAGCGCATCATCTTTCTACCAAGAAATATAACCACATAATAAAAATAAGCATAAATTTTATATGATTATATGTAGTAATAATTAAAAAATATATATAAAGGGTAAGATTCAGAATTAGTATTATTATTTATATTTTTATAAATGTAAGAGCTCACACGAGGAAGTTAGAAGAAAAATCGCGCACAGCCAAGCGGTAACGTTAGGTACGGTTGGTACATCCACATTTCAAAATAATTTCTTTGAACATGAGTATTGCCTAACCATTTTAACACCTAACCCTTTAAAACTAATGCCCATAAATACCTGCAACATGTCCCTCAAATTAACATGGAAGTGTCATCTATTCGCAGATAAACTATACATTATAGATGCGAAACATTTCAATTTCTTGGCAACTAAAATGTTGCCATCATTCAATATCAAAATATACATAATTATTATGCGAGTTTTTAATGATTTTAAATTTGTTTAATTATATTGATAATGAACGAAACGAAATTAAAAACAATGAAAAATAAACTATAATAAAAATTAGCAATTGTGAGAAAGAAGCACATATTACTATAAAATAAAATGTGAAGAGAAAAAATCTGTAAAATATTATAATAATATTGATTGAGTGTAAATAATAAAAGCTAAAAGAAAAATAAAAATACTACTAGAATTGAATAAAGAATTATTTATCTAATTAGCAATAATGTTTACACTGGTAAAAAAAAAAAAAATAAAAACGAAGTGGATGGTGAGAAAGATGTTGAAAAAAGAAAGAAAAAATGATATTTTTAAAATTAACTTTATGAAAATAAGAAGAAAGAGTATACAAAAAGCATCTTTATTAATAAAAAATATTATTTTCTATATTTAATTATTGTTTCACCTGCAGCCTGAAGAAAGTTATTTTATCAGCTCATTATTTAACTGTACTTTTGTTTTCGAAAAATAACTTTTTTTTCTATAATTTTATCTGTTGTCTAATAACAATACTTTAATGAAAATTTATTAAGTTTATTTGTTTATTTGTTTATTGTTATTATTATAATTTATTTTTTTGTTTTTGTAATTATATGATGATAAAAGATTAATTTTAATTGCTTGTGTCTGTCAACATTACCATAGAAAGCAACAACCATTAAAAAAATTAACGTTAATGTAATTTAAAAAAATTAAAATTCTAGTTAAAAGTCATACTTCAGATGACGAAATGGACACATTCTAAGTCATGAAATAAAAAATAAGACATTCTTGGTGGTGAGATACCGTCGCATTCCAATTATTAATAATAAAATTACTGTATTTATGTTTGTTTATTTTTTTGTGGTTAAATATTTTAATCGTTTATTATACTATGTACATTTATCACATTGGCGTAAAGTGAAAATTCGCTTCAATATAGCATCATACACCGTGCACAACTTTGTTTAATTTGTTTTTCTTTTTTAATAAAATTCGATAATAAGCACAACTCGTGCCTATCATGTTTTATTAAAATTGAACTTAATGCATTAGAATTTAAAAAGGAAAAAAACTAAGCCTCTTGTTTATTTGTTTGTTCACGCGACTTTTAAATTCAAATGACGCACGATTTAAATTAATGCTAAAATCTGATAAACAATATTTATTCTTAAATCAACTTAAACAAATCATAATTTTAAGATCATCATTTAGTAATAAGATTTTTAAAATTAAATTACATTTAAATCATATAAACACGACACGCAACAGGGAAAATTGAATGGAAAAAATAGTAATAATAAATTGTTTTATTATAAAATAATCATTAAATACTTACTAAAGAAATAAAATTATTTCATGTATTGTATGCAGTTTTATCTTTCGTGTTTCTGCTGTTTTGTCTCATGTTATTAATGTAATGAAGACTTGGATGCAATCGTGGTACTGACTTGTAATTTTATTTGTTTTTAGTGATTATTATTATTTCAATATGAAACTTGTGAATTTATATGAAAATCATATTTGTTTTTATAAAACTACATGTAACAGCACACAGGCCGATGCAGTATTAATCATCTTATAGGTCATGGTGGAAAGTATTATGGTTATAATGTTTATTGCATTTTGTTGTTGATTGTTTTTCGCTTCACCATCAACAACGTTCAATGCAATAAAATGTCATAAATGAGAAATCATTATAATTTTATTTTATTAACAAGATCAAATTAGGTTTAATAAAAAAGAGAAGTTAAAAACACATATAATAAATAACAAACACTTGAATGTGACTGTATGCTCATGTCAAACGAAACGAAGTTATTTTTTTTAATTTATTGGTATAACGGCCTTTAGAGATTGTGAATTAAAAAAATAAATACTGATAATTGGAGTGTTTTATGTTTCATAAGAAAATTAAAATATTACCTTTTTGTCAGATGATACTATTTTACAATATTTGCTTATTACCATTTTTTTTTGTCAGTTATTTTCCATTAAAAATCAACACTTTTTTGTCAACAATTTGATTAATATTCAACAGTTGATACAACAATGGCTGCAGGAATTCTTACGCACATGTGTTAATAATAATTCAATCTTTTCAATTGTAAAGATATTAGATTTAGATTTATTTAATTTATAAATAAATGCAAATTATAAAGAAATAAATCAGGCGTGATCCGTTTTTATTTTATTTAAAATATGTAAAACGAAATAAAATTTAAACTTTTTTCTTATTTAATTGTGTCATCGTCGAAAGTAATTCTTTACTTGAATTATGTTTCCTGACTATATGATTAATTTATTTGTTTTTAACTTTTTGGATTTTTTAGCAATAAATTTTTTTTATTATTGTTTTTTTTTTTTGTTAACATAGTCAGATACCAACAGAACAATAAAATTTGTTGATTGGGCTATAAAATAGGTTTAATGGACTTCCATTATTTGTTATTTCCATTTTTATTACAAAATACAAAGAAAAAAAAAACATTTATTTATTTTTTCTATGATAAATAAAATAAAGCAAAATAATTAATAAGGCAAAATAAAGATGTTGTGATGATAGTTATATGTTGGCTTTACTATGAAGCACGAAATAAGAACAAGAACTAATTTTGTTTGTTTTTTCAAAATAATTTTGGTTTTTATTGTCTTTTCGTTCAGTAAAGAAAAAAACTCAATAAAATATCAATAATATAGTCTTTTTTATTGATTTAAACAATTTATAAAATTTTTATTAATTATTTTTTATTTGATAATATACCGGCACGCGTGTTTTTTTTCCAATTTTGTTACTATGACGAAAGTTTTACTCTAGCAAAATTATTGCTTTTTATAATGTCAATGAACTTTTTTTTTAGTTTATTTTTTGTGTTATTCTAAATGATTACTGCTTTTGGTTTGTAAGTAATCATTTTTTATGAGTAAAACGACATTTGTTACTCCGTTTAACCTTAGCATTTAAAAAAAGCTTTATTTTTTGATCTAGCGCAAATATTCCAGTATTGAATTTCTGATCACTTTTTTTCTTTTTTTTTTTTTTTTTTTTTTGAAATACTCTCTGATAGTGTAGGCTTCAATATTTATGTTAAAGCTATACATAAATTTAATAAAAAATGAATATCATTGTTATTGTTTATCGGGTTGTATAAATTTTTTTTTATATTAATAGATTAATATTGATTACGAGTTATTGTTCCACATACGTATTGTAATATCAATCTAGTCGGAACTTTACTGTTTAAGACATAAACATAATTAAAAACTTGTGTAAGTCCATTTTTATCTGCATTTAAAAAAATATACTCATCGTCAAGAGTCTCATACAAATTTTTAATTATCTTTATGTCTTGAATATTGTATAATAAATTAAAATAGGTAAAATTTTACAACAAATAGAGGCTTGTTGTAATTTGATTTATTAACAACATTTTTATTATCTGTGAAAAATTTCATAAATATTAAATGTTTAATAATTTCTAATTAATGACGTGTATGCTTATATGCTGTGTGATTGCTTTTTTTCTATTAAAGAAAAAAGAAGAGAATAATAGAAAAATTGATTTTTATACTATACTTCTTCAACGTACCAAAGTTCATTATATTACAATGAATGCTGATTTTCAAACGAATTAGGCAAAACAATAAAATCTATTTTTTGCATTCGTGCTATTCAATATTATTTTACTTCGAATATAAATTAAAAAAATAAAATAAAAGTTAAATGGTATAGATAAGAGTAACGCAAAACATAAATCTATTGAAAGAATTAATGGTGTAAACTTTTATTGTATAGAAACGGAAATGTCGTGTTGTTGCAGTGAAAAAGATAATTATATTTTCTATTTACAATGAATCTTTCATATGCTCATTTTTTTTTATTCGCATTAATGGTCAAGATTATTGTTATTATTATGATTATTGCTGATGTCAAATTTGTTATTTTTTAATAAACGATCGGTAAAAAACCTAACACGAAGTATAATAATAAAAACAATAAATAAGCAGTACCGCGCTAGTCACACCGCATCATTATGCTTTACTTAAATTCTTTGCTGCTTAAAGCCACATTTTTCAAATATATTAATATCAAAAAAAAAGAAGAAGAATGCAAATTACTTAGACATAAATCGTTAGTATTCAAAATACTTTGCTAGATGTGGTGCTTGTTGCAGGCCCGGACATATAATGTTTGCATTTTACAATCAAACCAATTTAAAAATCGGTTCTATTTATTATTTAACAAAAAGTACTTTGTATAGTGAAAAATAAAACAAACCAAAAGATTCGTGCTCAGCGTGTGCCTCCATGTTTGGCACAGAGTGACTTATTCAATCAAATAATTAACTATTTCAATTTTTACACTCTGTTAATCCATGCCATGTGTACTTTAGTCTATTTTGTGTTTATATGTAGATTATAGTTATTATATTATAAATTTCCTACGATCTCCTTAATTCAGATATGCATTTAATTGAATTAATTATAAATTTGTATTTAAATAGAAAAATAGCTTTGCTGTTAACATCATAGTTTATTGAGTTGCGCAAAATAAACCAGCAAAATGTTAATTAAAAAAACAAGATACTTTTTAAAATAAAATAATTTATGAAAAAAATAATAGCCAAAACGTTTGGAACAAATATTACAAACGAAGGTATCAGCGAAAAATCGAAAAAAAAAAAAAAAACAATTTTCTTATTTTAATAACATGTTGATTTTTTCATGTCAGTTGGAATATTTATATTTCTTGTATTCGTTTTCTTTTTAAATTTTTATTCTTTTTTGTAGTTGAATTTTTAACAAGCTAGAATTCATCGATTTTTGTTGCTTGTTACTGAATCAACGAAATATACATAATTTTCTTTTCGGCATTAAGAGCGCCGTTTTGTAAACATAACTTTTTTTTTTTGTTTTTATTATGTGTTGCCCTCGAGGATCAACCAATATTCGATTGTCAAATCTAAAATAAACAATTATAATTAATGGTATTTTTGTTTGGTTGGTTTCTTTTCTGCTTCATCTGCAACTCTTGTTTACGTTTGTTGTTTTGTATGTAAATCAAATGGGTTTGTGCTTATATTTTTTATACTTTAATATACTTTTTATTAAATTTTTGCTTATTTTTTTTCAGTATTGTCGTTAGTAAAAAATAAAATAAAATATAATACATAAATGAAACATGCTTAATGATTTATCAGTTTGGTAGGTAAGAAAATTTGATTCCTTTTAATTTACTTATTTTTTCATTAGGTATAATTCTTCTTATGTATAAATCAGATCATCAGGAATATTGCGTTAGTTGTTGATTGCTTTTGATTTTCTTGTTTTGATTATATTTATTATGTTTTATTATTTTCAATGCAGTATTTATGGTGTTTTTTTTTATTTTTTCATTCATACAAAAAGTATTAAATGTTGGGTCAGTATTTCTTTTTTATGTATATTTCTTGCGCTCTGCATTTTGTTTTACGTGCTTGCGTTTTCAATGTGTGTTTCGCTGCTATTGTGCGAATTTCATAAAAAAAATAATAAAAAATGAATAAAAGTCATAAAACGGTACATCAAAATCCCTAAATTTATAGTTTATGTTGTGCTGTGATGTATGTAATATTTATTTTTTACTCTCTTAATTTTATATTTAAATAATTTCCGTCATATTTTTTCATTAATTTTAACACAATAAAATAATAATTATTACTCCACAAATAACTTACTATGTAAATTGATTTTTAATTTGTAAATATTTTTACAATATACTTTTTGCATCATAGAAAACATATTTTTATGGAGTGTTCTTTTATGTAAATATATTGCAGAAATAAAAGTCATATAAATTTTATTATTAATTGTGCAATAAAAATGGTAAATCAGAAAATAAGAAAATACATAGAGCCATACATATGTACAAAAACAATATTGGGTTTTGTTTTGTGTAGCTAAGAAAATAAATAAATATGCATACAACATAAAAAAATTTCGTACAGTATTTGTTTACTTTTATTAAAGAATAGTATCTGCGTGGCATTAATAATATATATTATATCTATATGTACATGATAAATCCTATCCATTATCTTGTCATATTTATTAAATAAAAAAAAAACTATAAGCTAAGAACGTTTTCTGTTTTTATTAAAATAAGCGGATAAAACGTATTTGACACAACACATGACTACCGTGTATAATATTTTATACGTATCATCAGAAGTGTCTTTTAACGGCGTATCGTTATTTTTAAACTATCTTGACGAAATTTTTAGTCGATAAAAATGAAAATCTAAAACATTTTGAACTCTAAGGGATAATAATTCAAAAGTTTCTCACTTATTTTCAATAAAAGTTGATGCTTTGCTAAGATGTGTATAAATTTTATATAAATAAGCAACGTTAAACTTTGCTGACGGTACTATTACTCCTTTATAAATTCAAGTTTTATGGGGGATTTCTTGTTATATTTAAATTCTTATCTTTTTGTGATATATTTAGAATAAGCTAACTAGCAGGCCGAAACCAATCGGTTTTGACAGCAAATGATGCCGACATGGCAAATATAACGTTACACGTTTAGTATTTACTCGTTTTTATATTACATTTTATTGAAATTGTTTAAGAGAGTCAAGTCAAGAATGTACAAGAACAAAGTAATAAACATTTAACTTTAAATATGTTGGCTCATGATTTTCTTATACGGCTCCAAGAAATGTAATCCCTGCAGTTTTATAAAAAAATGCCAATATTTCCATTTTTTTGATAATAAATTTATATATATTTTATATACATATATTGATTAGAAAATATTGCTTCATGGCATTTTTTTAAATATTAATACCATTTTTATTTTACATTTAATTGCCCTTGCCTCAACTATTGTTGGTTGTCTAATTGCTTGCCCACTGCACCTTAAATAACTATGCTTTAATAATAAAAATGTTAAAAATTAAAATCTCATTAAATTTTTATGTCTTTATTACTTAATTTTTATAAATTAAGAAATAATTGTTAAAACTGACTGTGACAACTATTTATTACTCGCAATTTAATATGATTATGTAAAAAATAATAATTTTCATTACTTCTTTCATTACTTTGATTATTACTATTAGCAGTTGTATGCTTGTTTTACAAAAAAAAATATTAATAAAATTATTTAATTATTTTTAAATTTTTGTACTTTTTAGTTTTAGCAAAATAAATAACTGACCAGGTACGGCACAACTGGTTGAAATTTTGTGTAGACTTAATTCCAGTGTAATAAAGAATTTATCTATTTAAGATTTTGTTTGTATTATGATTATATCATGTTTGTGATAATAATGAAATTATGTAAAGATTATAAAATAAAATTCAAAATACATATTTAATTGATCAGTAAGCGCATGAATTGATTGAGAAACTTTGATTCTGCTTGACTCTTTAATTAATACATTAAACTTTTGAATTGTTTATAGCAGTTGTCAAACGAATGAACCGGATATTTTTTTTATTCATTAACAATAAAAAGCGAATAAAACTGTCTGGTGTGGAGATAAATTTATTTTATTAATTAATTTGACAATAATTAATTTTTTATATAACTATCATATTATAAAATCGCATACTTTTTTATTTAAAATGATTTGGTTGTGTTTTGATGTTTATTTAAAAAGACTAGTTTTCTGTATCTTGACTTATATTTTTCATTTACAAATTTAACTAGATAATTTTACTTTAAAATATTCTGCACGGTTTGAAGCAAAAAATTATAATAATAAACAATGCAAAATAAATATTATAAATAACATGCCATAGTTTTTTGTTTAAACAATCACATTGCATAGTTATATTTCGTTGTTTCATCTACGTAGAGGTAAACATAGTTTGTAAACAAAAGATAAATTGTACATTTTATTGTGGTGTGGTGTACGATCTTACTAAAAAAAATTTTACATAGCTTTCTAGTTGGTTTTATATTTTTTTGTTCTCTAAGTGACATTGACACTTCATTAAGGTGTCTATAGATTATTATCATGTGCAAAAAATTGCATTCTGTTTATTTATTTTAACAAATTTATTTATATATTATGCGCAGAGACGTATCAAACGGTAGGCAAACTTAGCACTTGCCTAGGGCGCCTGGTTCCCGGAACGCCCCGAAACGAAATTTATATAATTTAATTTATGATAACATTTACTATCATATATTTTTTATTATTTAATTGTATTTTAGAAGAAAACTATGATCTATTTATTGATGATTATTATACATAATTTATAAATTGATAAATAACCTAAAAATGGCTAAACATTGAAATTGATAATTATTTTTAAAATTTACAACCAAGGGCCCCAAGCGAGATTGATACGCCCCTGATTATGCGTATTTTTTATTACGTGCTTTTTCGATTTAAATTCACTTCACTTACCAAATCTGGACAAACACGATGTTTTATATGTATATTATATTCCCTATTTCTAAAATTAACAAACAGAACCATAACAAAAAGAATGCGTTTTATTTCTTAAGATTTTGAGTAACATTGATCTGTTGTTATTTGTTTGATATTTAATGCGTGCGATCTTTTCGCTGCTGTTGATATTGTCGGTGCCGCTGGGCTTTTTCATACAATTTAGTTATTGCATATATTCTAATGAAAAAAATCATTTGATTGTTTGTCTGAATTTACATCTTGTTAAGAAATATATATAAATATTAAACGAATTCTTGTTTCAGTCTTTATTGTTGTAAGGTAAATCTAAACACCGTGAGTAAATTAAAAAATAAATTTTTATTATTATTTATTTAAATTTTTTTGTTTATATGTGTCGTTCGTGTTGATATGCTTGTTATTATTACTTAGTAGGCAGAGTTTATATGAATAGACAAACGAAGGCTGACAGTCGCGAAAATAGGAATATCCTTGAGACTTAGTTTTTTTATTTAGTTAAGACTCTCAGTTGAAGCCCTTAAGGTTTATATTTTATTTATTGCAAAATAAAAACAGATTGTGTAAATCAAGAAACTGGCTCTTTTGTAGACTGTGAATTTTAAAGGGTACGATTATTGTATGTTTCTGATGTCTTCCCAATTTGTTACACTGTTTTTTTTTGTTTTTTCAGCTATTTCAAATCTTTTAGTTAATTTCTAAAATATTAATTTCTATTTTATAAACTTATATTTTTATTATATTTAATTGTTCTGCTTGTAAACTCATAATACTTAAACTTTCTTAAAATCGCTATACTTGACGTATAGCATAAAACGGACAAGAAAAATTCATGATTCTAATATAAGAATTACAACGTATACAAATTGTTTGATCTTGTTGCGTTTCAAAATTCGAATCGTTTGACGGAAAATTAGATGATCTGTGTTCTTCTCTCATTTTATTCTATTTCTTTTTTTTTCTTATTCTTAACATTCAACATTTTATGTCGGTCGGCCAGCTTTCGATGGATAATAAGTTAGTTTTTTTTTTTTTTACTTTTATTGCGTTCATATTTCTATTTACTTCTTCACTTCATTTAATTTTGCTTTATTTTACTTTAATAAAAATTTATATAAACACGTTGATGCATTTGATAATAATAAAACTGATGACGACGATGATTTCTCTCTCTCTTTAGCATCATCACCAGTTTCGTTTGAGTTTATTTTTTATTGCAAAGATATAATAACAGTATAAGAGGTCATTCCACTTTCACGGTACTTCACGATGCAATACTACTCATTTTACAGAAACGATGGTTAATACAAAAATGTCGATTAATTCTTAGCTGGTTTTGTAAATAATATTATTTCGCTGTTTACTTGTTTTTATTAATACGAAAATTAAAAACAGTTTTTTCTGATTCAAGAGAAATAGTAGCAGTAAGATTTTATTATTATTTAACTCAAAAAAAAAAAAAAATGCTCTTGTACATGATGATGATAATGCTACAGCTTTAAGTTGGTGCTGAAATGCAACAAGTTAAAGAAAGAATTGAAACGCACAGAATTATCACATTCAAAGACAATGAAATTATCTTTCTCATTTGTGATCTTATGAAGTATATGGTACGAATTAATACATTTTGGTGTTTTTTTTCAAAAATTATAAAATTATCTGATTTTAATTATAAAAGAATATTTTTTTTTTGATTTTCTATTTTTTTCCTCATCTTTAGTATCAACACCCGCGCATTTTAATGATGATTTCTAGTTATAATTTTTTTTTTCAACAATATTAATAAATGTTGATTTGGCTTTTCTTTTTACCAACAAAAAATTCTTTTCTATAAAAAAAAGAATCTATTTCTTCATAAATATTAAAACACAAGAGCCGTTATCATCAATAAATATTTATAAGATGATTATAGAAATATAAAAGCAAAAAAAGAGAAAAAATTGATCAAAAACTGACCAAAAACATCATCAGTGGAACGACGAAATTTTTTTTTTTTAATCGAAAAGATATTTTTTAATAAATAAAAAGAATTTAAATTAGGTTTTTTTTGTTATTTTTTAGCATTTGTCGTTTTTTTATCGGTATCGCAAGTATATAAAATATCTTTTTCTGTTTCTTATAAATAAAGCAGCAACGTTATCGCAAAACGTGCGATGTTTGTCTTTGCGTAATAAAAATAAAAATAATATACGAAGAATATTTAAGTACTTCGTGTCAAATAAATCTCTTATTTTAAATTTTTCACGTAATTACACTGGATTATTACTACTATTAATTTAAGGCGTGTTTTCTTTTTGAAGTTTTTGAAGTTTAAAATAAACAATATTTAAAGGGTATTTACTGGATGACAAAATGCTTGTTCCTTGTATAATACTTTCAAAATGCACTGTATAATTACTTATTTACTGCATTCACTCTTTGCGTTCTTCTGATTTAAATGTTGTTTAATAAAATGTTTGATATAAATATTTGTGTAAATGTTTACTTTATATTTTTAATAAAATAATTAAATCAACAAAATGTATATAATATATAATATGCGACATTGTAGAAATTATCGCCACTTTTTACTCGTTTATTATGATGTTTTTGACATGTTATTGGTTTTCTTTATTGAATTATAATTTTATATTGTATCTGACTAAATTAAGCTTGGAATCTTTTGATTATTACTGTTAATAACTTTAATCATTCGTAATTTTTTTAAATGTTTTTATTATTGTATTTATCAACACTTATGGTAAAAAAAATTTAATAAGTAAAAACACGATGAAGATATTGTTTAGTTCCGGTTTTTTTTAAATGAATTTAACTTTGCCATAAACATTTTTAATCCGATTTAACAGATAAAAAATATGAATTTGAAGTGCTTAAAAATAACTTAAAATAACATAATAAATTCAAGTTTTTTTTTTTTTACTTGGCGCCGCGAAACCAGAATTTGTTGAAAAAGCAAACTAATTTTTAAATTTTGCTGATAAAAAATGAAATATTTGAATGAAGAAGATTTAAATTGATACCAACTTAAAGAAGCAATTTTGTATAGATTTATTTTCTTATTATTTTATTTCGTTTACGTAATACGTTTTAGAATTTTATTTATTATTTAAATACTTTAAATGTTTTAATATTATTATGTGTTTTAATATTTAGCGGGCGGTCGCGCACAGTCGGCTTTACAGCAAACAAATATATAAATTAATTCATAAAATAAAGACACAACGCTACTTACAATCCACTTTTTGTATACTTTCTTAACGAAAATTCTCATGTTATTGAAGAGGATTAAATTGTAAAATTTAGCGAATCAGTAATATTCATTACAATAATTAAATTATATTCAAAGAATTAAAAAATAAAGAAAGAAAGAAAAATTAATAAAACATATTGAGTTTTGGTGAATCTGAAAATATGTTTGAATTTAAAACGATGACGGCTAGATCATTAATTATATAAATAAAACCTTAAACAAACGGAAACAGATTTAAAAGTAAATTAAATTATATTTAAACCTTTTACGTCTTCTGAGTTTATTTTTCAATGAAGTGTCACCACAATTACAGGAAAGATAATTATGTGTTGATCAACTGGTATGTATAACTGGCAAGTATGAGTAAATGATAAATTACATTTGGTATAATGATATTTTTCTTCAAAATCGTAAAAATAATAAAATATATAATATTTTTACGATTTTAAAGAATAATAACGATGATCCATCATCGTACTTGGCAATGCTATGTTATTCGTATATTCAACTCATTTTTCTTCTTCTTAATTTAACAACTTTGATCTGGATTGAACTTCGGTTGGTTTTGTTGTTGTTAATACCTTTATGTTGCGTTTGCTGTTTCTTAGGATATAATTTTATTAATTTTTTCTACACTGATACACTCTTTATTCATATAATATTTTATTTTTATTATTATAATAATTATAACTTTTCATTCCTACAAGCAATAGTTTTTATATATTTATATTTATATTTTTTCTTATAAGTTAAGTTAGGCTATGTAAGAGATGACGCAAGATGTTTGCCGTTGATACAAATTACAACACGACTTTATTGTTGTTCTTCTTTCTGTTCATATTGCTGTATTTATACTTTGTCGGGATGAAATCTCTGTTAAGACTTTATTTTTTATGTTTTTTGATATTCTTGTTATATAAAATAAGGAATTTTTTTGTTATTATTATTATTATTATTATCATCATCTTCCTCTTCTTGCACCCTTGTTGTTAAATGATTACATACAAGCATAATATATAAAATGCTTTTTATGTTATTTTGCTTAAAAATTTTCATGGTGCTATTTTATTTTTTCTGTTTAGTTTCTGTCTTCATCATAATTCGATCACAACAGCCAAATAAATGTGTATAAAATACAAAAACAAAGCTCAGCAAAAAAAAAAAAAAAACAATATATTATAAAAACAACAAGATACTTGTAAAAAAAAAATAAATAAATAAAAAAGCCATGACGGACCAAAGTTTCGTGTCCGCCTCATCTTTTATCACATCGTTTGTGTAAAAAAAATTAAGACGCGCCCGAATTGCGCGTTATCATTGTTATTTAAACTGAAATTTATATGTTTTTATATATGTATAAAAAAATGCATATAAATGTTAACGATAAATGGGTGCTGCGGTTGATTCGTACGATTTAACCAAAAAAATAAATTAAAATTATTTTATGTGCATAAAATGAAAAAGAATGAAAATGAGGAGAAAGAACTCTTTGTTTTTGCATTTTTATTATGCTTTTTTTTATTTATATATTATTATTTGTTATGCATATTGTTTAGTTTTTGTTGACACTTTAGTAATTACGATCGAAATGCATATAAAAATATTGCATTTAATTAGCTAAATAAAGACAAAATGATTATATTTGTAATATTTATGTCTTATAAACATTGTTATATAGAGTTTCATAAATCCTAAGTAATTCGATTTTAATTACATAATACGGATCTTGTGAGTAAAATGCAAAAGAAATTATTTTCACCTAAGGATGGTGTCTGTTTTGCATAAAATTAAGCAATAAACATTCAGAATAACCCAGAATTTAATAAAAGAAAACCGCATAAATACAATTTTGATAGTTAAGTAGTTTACTTGCTATCAATTTTCATTTAATTGATTTAATTTTCATGTTATTAATTATTTGCAGGATACCATGTTGTTGCTACACTGGTACTGGGTTTTGATGTTATAATTATGTTTGTTGAAATTAGGTTTTTTTTTTATTTGTAATACACATAAATATTTATTAATTGTGATTTGAGCTACTTTTATTAATTTTAAACAAATATAAAACTATATTACATTAAGTTTTCATATAAAAACACATTCGTTTTTGTTTGTTATTATTTGATGTACTTCACGTCTTTATTTAATATAATTAAATGCAATAGTACTGATTTTGTATTGGCTTGGTAATCTCAATTTTAACGATATAACATATGTTGCGTTCTTTTGAAATTTGCATTAATTTAAAATTTTAAGAAGGTGCAGAATGTAAGCTTACATTTTTTTACATACAGAGCAAATTACAATAACTTTTTTTTATTGTTGCCTCGGGTAGTAAGATTTTCTACGTATGATATTAATGAATAGTTTTGAATTGTGATTTTTTTCCATACATTTTGTTTACCTCAAATTAATCATTAAAATTGTGTGTAGTTTTTATAAATAACTTTTTGTTATTTAAATTTTATTTGTATTCATGAAAATGCAATGTTTTTTAAATATATGCAAGTTTTCGCTTTGTTTTTTTTTTTGTCTTGACTTTTCTCGGTATTTATTTTTATAGAAAATTATTCAACTACATTTTTAGTCCGACTTTGTTTTTATTATTTTTTTTTGTTGCTTCTTTATACAGATTTTTACTTTTAAACAAACATTTTTAAAATTGTAGCATCGACTACTAACATAAGAAGTGAAAAACTTATAACAATAATAAAATAGAAGATTATCGTGTTGTTTCTGTTATAATTAATAAAAAAAAATCACACGACTGTCAAACTGTATTTATAAACATATATAGAGAAATTCATTTAAATGTTTATATGTTTTTAATGAAATGAATTATCACGTAACTTTTAAATTTTATTATTATTGTTATGGTTTTTGAGATAATTTTTATAAATAATATTTAATATATATATATATATATATATATATACATATATATGGACAGTATTAGTAAAAGTAACAAAATTTAATTCAATAAATAATTAAAATAATATTTAAACAAAAAAATCTGTCGTTGTTAAGAATAAATAAAACTTAAATCATAAAAAAAAAACACAAGTTGTAGTGTAGAATTCTGAAGTAGAATTGAGTTTAAAGTGCCTCTTGAATTTGCATTATTTCCATTCCACAGCTGTTATTTAATTTTTCACTACTTAGTATTGTATGTATACATTGAAATATATTTGCTTAACATTTTTTCTTTTTCTTATTTTACTTTTTATTTTATTTTGTATGTTTACTTATTTGTTTTATATTTTTTATACGATTTGAATTGTATGTTGTTTGTATTATTCATATGTTATGTTTTATGCTATATAGTTTCTTTTTAATTTTATTAATAATAAATTCAAAATTAATTTCTAAGTCAACAAAACGAAGAAACCAGGTGAAATAAAAAGAAATAAATATTTTTTTTTTAAATTTATTTTTATTTAATTTTCTTATCAAATAAATATCACAATAATTGTTTTTTTTATATATTTTCTATTTCTTTCTTAATTATGTCTATTTTCTATTGCTGCTTAAACAATTTAAATTTAATAGCAGGATTTTTAAAAATATTAATTAATATAAAAAAATTATGAAAAGTTCTTAATTAATTAACATAAATCAGTACAAAAATATTTCACTTTAAAATAATAATTTTTATAATATAATAAATGGGATTATTTTTTACAAAAAAAAAAAAATGTACATATGACAAGTGTGCACTTTATTTCGTTTTGATCATTATATAAAAACTCTCATCGTTAATAAATTATAAGAAAATTATTAAACACAATTTTTTCACATTGATATTAATGTTTTTAGTATAAAATTATACATACTACATATAGCAGAACAAAAAGATAAATAACAGATTTTAGGTTTTGAACTTCAATATAACTTGATAATTTTAGTCTTTTTATACTTTAATTAATTATATTTTATTAAACAGTAAAGTTTTTTTTTTTTTCGCGTTCTTCAGTATATCATTTTTCTTTTTGATTTTAAATAAATAAATAAACTATTTCTGTTTTCCCACAATTATACTCAATAATTTTTTTTTCTGGAAAATTAAAACTTATCCGTAGAACAACATTAACGCACAGCACATTTTCATTATTATTTTGTTTATTATTTTATAATTCACAGCACAAAAGGAACACCAAACATAAATATAGTATTTTTCTCTTGTAATTTTAATAGTTGAACAAATCGCACGTAATCGTTTTAATTAATTTTGGTTTTATAACAGATAATACAAATTAAATTTAATAACTTCTTTATAACTAACTTTAAATAACTTTTTCACTATTATTAATGCTGCTTTTTCGTGTTTTGTTCAACATCAAGTAGAAATATATATTTCTAATCACTTTGAGAAATCTAAATATTTTTTAAACGCGTACAAACTTATTATAACTAAAGATTAATCAAAATTAAAAATTATATATGAATTGCGACAGTACGTGATGATGATGAGTTATTTCCCTGTGGCTGTGACATCATAATTTGATTCGCATTGTGATTGCGATTGTTTATTCGACTGACATTATGATTTCTAAGATTTGTATGTGGTGATAGATTTCGTGCTTGCTGTTGTCTTCTTTGATTGTTAGGTACGTCTGGTAGTGCAAAACGTAATTTTTCCCAGAATAGTTTGTCACCCCATTGAAGATACGTGTTTGTTTTCAAATAGAGTCGGATATCAGGGTCAAGATCTTTTTGGGGAACTTCGCCTAATAATATTACAATAAGACGTCGTCGTCTATCGCGTAACACTTGATGATGTGCAGACTTGAACTCAAAGCGACACCACTCTGATTTTATAAAGTTCTCCGAAAGTACCATGATCGTGCGGCGAGATGATTCCACAGCTTGAACAATTGTGTCAGCAATGTATGCACCAACTGGAAAGTCGCGATAATGCAGACATAATTTATATTGTGTATCACCATTTTCAAGAACTGGGGCCAGCTCTTCGGCAACAAAAGCTTCATCTTTAGAGCTATATGATACAAAAGCATCAAATAATTTGTCGCGTTCGTTTTTATCAATGTCACTTGCTCTATAAAACAGTCTGACGCCAAATCTAGAATGAAACCACACTCGCATTTCTTGTCGGAAGATAAACACTAACAAAGTGATAATAATAACAAGAAGAAATCCACCGAGTATTGCAATCAATAGCGGAATGTAGTCCTGTATGGGTTGTGGTGATAAAATTGTTTTAGTTGAGGTCAGATTTCCGTGAATGATATTATCAATTATTGTCGTACCTGTGCACGATGGCACTGTGTTGTTATCGATAAAAATAAGGAATCCATCAATTTGCTGTTTCGCTTCAATATTGTTATCAACATTTACATTAGTAGTGAAATCAGTTGATGAATTATTTGATGGCAACAAACACTTAATTTTCATCTTGTCTTTGACAAAATCGTATCGTTTCATATATTCACGAAATTTTTCAACAAATTCGCATTCACAACTCCATGGGTTTGCTGCCAGTAGTAAATCAGTCATTGTTGTTGACGGCAGATTCCAAATATATATTTCAATAATTAGATTGTGATCGAGACGTAATACTTTAAGTTCTTTAAGAGGTAAAAATGTGTCATTTTGTATTGTTACAATTTTATTATTTTGTAAGTAAAGCTCTTTTAGCGTATCAAGGCCATGAAACTCGTTACCATTCAACTTTGCCAAAAGGTTGTGTTCAAGCTGTAATATCTCCAGATCTCGTAAACCGTTAAAGGTGCGGTTGTGAATAATTTCAATGTTTGAGCTATTTAAGAAGAGAATCTTTAAATTTTTTCTTCCAATAAATGCATGACTACCAATTTCAGGGAAATTGTTTCCATCGAGATAAATTTGTGTTGCGTCCATGGGTATTTGGTCGGGTAATTTTGTTTCATATTCTGCTCGCGAGCAATCAACTACATTTGATGTCCAACTTTGGTCATGATAACAGGTGCATTTGTTTGGGCACTCCATTTTGCAATCGCATGCATAAAAATCGCAACAATGACATAAAGCAAAACAGTGAGAATCATATTTGCACAAAAACTGATTTGACATAGCTTCAACTAGCGGCACATATGTCCGTCCACGATTATATAACAATTTACAATAAATACTATCTAAATCCATCAATTTTGGTTGAGTCCTTGAGTCCGCATTATTCTTTTGCAACCAATCAAGATTGCAATCACACTGATACGGATTACCACCTATATAAAACTCTGGCAATGATTTATCTTCGGGAACTGCTGATATTCGTAAAGCATTAGAATCCAGTGTTGTAATTTTATTACCAAATAAATCGACACGAGTAAGATTTGGTTTTTTGAAAAATGTATACGATTGAACCTTAGATATTAAATTGTCGTTTAAATATAAAAGTTCAACACTATTTGGTATTGCACTACCAGTTATCTCTGTAAGACGATTTGAACTGGCGTCAAATGTACTAAGTGATAGTTGTGACTCGATTTCAAAATAATTACCTAACTCGGCAATCTTGTTCGCATGAATGTCAAGCCACTGTAGTCCGGATGGTATAAGTGCATAATCAAATATCTCTAGCTGATTATCAGATATATTAAGCCAGACAAGATTTGGTAATTTAGCAAAGAGACCTGTTATGTCTGTCAGATAATTACCATCTAATCTTATAGCTTGAATGTTTGGGTTGTTGTCGAATGCAGCACTTTCTACTTTCCGTATTTTGTTTCGTGATAAATTAAGAATTTGTAAAGCTGTCATCTTATCAAACATTCCTTTTTTTATGACTTCGATATTATTTTCTGTTAATCGTAAACCGAATATATTATGCATTCCACTAAAACTAGCATTTTCTATATTCGAAATATGATTTTCGCCAAGATCTAGTGTTTTTAAGAATGGAACATCATAAAGAACATCTGGAACGTGAAGTAATTTATTGCCATTCAAATGTAAATCTTGTAAATTTGAACAATTTTTTAGTACACTTTTGTCAATTCGTGATATACGATTATAATCGAGGGACAATAATAATAGACCGTTAAGACCATTGAATGTGTGTGATTCTATTTTTGATAGACGATTATTTGATAAAATAAGCGTATGAAGATTCGATAACTCAGAAAAAGTATTCTCCAATATAATTTCTATATAGTTATCTTGCAATTTAAGTATTTGTAAAGATAACAGGTCTCGAAATATCGTTGACTCTAACTTAGCTATTCGATTGAACGATAGATCAAGAACAATAAGTTTTGACAATCCTATAAAAGTTGCTGAATTCACCCACTCAGTACTTAATTCGTTTCGTGAAAGATCAAGTACCACAAGCTGAATTAGCTCTGAGAATATTCCCGGTGCAAGAACATTTATGCTGTTATTTTGCAAATAAATTTCTTTTACATTTCGTGCTTCAGAAAATAACTCAGGCGGGAGACTGTTGAGTCGATTGTGTGCCATATTAATAATTGACATTGAAATGAGACCTTCAAGGGCTCTATCAGCTATGAAATTCATTCCATTCTGCTGTAGTCGTAGCTCAGTCAATTTGCCCAAACCTGAAAAAATTGCAGGTGGTAAATTATCTATATTGTTGTTGGATAAATCTAAGGTTAGAATTTCGCTGCCGCATTTCTTAGACGAGCGTGTACTAATCGAAGCACTGAAGTGAAAACTAGTCAAATCACGAATGCGATTTTTCGTTAGATTGAGGTAGTGCAATGCTTCAAGTGGGCACAACATGCTATCCGGCAAAGACCACATGTTGTTTGCACTTAAATCCAGGCGCTCTAAATGTCGCAGTTCTTCAGTAAAAACATTCGGAGAAATATCCATAGTCATCGAAGACCAATCAGTGTTATGCGTGCTGATTGTTAAGTTTCTAAGCTCTTTCAGACCGCGTAATGAGCCATCTGTTAAATTTCCAATTTTGCAAAATTGAATTGTCAGCATTCTTAATTCAACTAGCGCCCGAAAACTTCCCGGACTTAGACTGCTTTGAAAAAATAAAGCATCACTGCATTCAAGACGCAATCGCACGGTATTTTGTGGTTGAATCACGCTAAAATTTGTATTTTCTAATTCACTATTGATTGTTCGTAATTTGCAGACAAGTGTTATATCGTCGTCTGTATAGCCAGACCATCGACACTCGTCAGGCGCCTGATATAACAATGGTTTGCTAAGCGAGGCTCCAAGTACCCCAATTATAGTGCTAAAGAGCACTGTAAATAATGCAGGTGAGGTACTCATTATGTGTTTCTTTAATGTATTTAACTTTTATTTATTTTTATCAATTATTATATTTAAAATTATTATATTAATATTATTATAGCACTTATAATAACACATTCTAAACACTGCACATCAATTGTATTTTTATTTGTAAAGGATTTCTTTTTGACATATTTCTACATTGTTGTTATTCTTCTTACTAATATATTTTTGTACTTAATTAATAAACTACTGTAGTCAGTATAAGTAATTTTGATTTTTGATAAATTTCAGATAAATTCACTTTTTTTTTATTCATTTTAATAAATTTTTTAAACAGCTTCTCACAAAGTTACATTTTTAGTTGACACACAGAAAAAATCACTGTAATCCAGTTTTAATTAATAAATTAAAAATAATGAAAAAATTGTTTTTCTTTTTTAAATGTTTTGATTATATGTAGTTTCCGTTGAATTTTTATTACTCTTTCTTAATTTACGAAAAAATCATAAAAATTAGTTTTTTTCATCATAATTTCAACCCAATATAACCGGTAATTGGTTATTGTATTGATTAAAATCCGATCGCACTTTGTTAAAATAATATAAATTATTATCTTAAACTTATTTCTGTTGATAACAACATAATTTATTGGCCCATTCGATGATATTTAATGAAATAACTAAAAAAAAATACATTACTGCCTGTTAAATATTTTATTTCCTTTTATTTAACATGTATGTTTTCGTATATTCGTTTTATACACATAATCAATATTAATTACGACCAACCCAAAAATTTTTTATCTTTAAAAAATTAGAAATTAGTCTGCATAAGGGTTTAAAATATGTTTTTTAAAAAAAGAAGAAAATATTCCACTGAATGTAAATAATTAAATCTGTTTTGCGTGCTGGAGATGTTTTTAAATTATATATTATCCGTTTCTTTTGCTGCGGTTGTATAAAACAATTTTTTTTTGCTTTTTTATTCCAGACTGAGGACACTGTTTATCACTTTATATATATCCTTTTTTGAATACTGACTTAAATGTTTTGTAATTAAGATAACAACACCACCAACATGGATAATCTACTTTATGACATTTAATTATTTAAGCTTAAGCGTCACTAAAATAAATGACTATAAGAAATGGTGAACCGATTGAATAGATACATTTCAACGCATTTTAATTTTCGATCGATATAAACTAATCTTTCTTCAACCAAATATACATTTTAAATGCCGATTAACTTTTTTCTTTATTTATTTGTTTAATGTGAGCGCTGATTTTATTTATATAAACATATGAAGGTATATATATATA
The DNA here is from genome assembly GCA_963942525.1 of Ptychoptera contaminata. Lineage (NCBI taxonomy): Eukaryota > Metazoa > Arthropoda > Insecta > Diptera > Ptychopteridae > Ptychoptera > Ptychoptera contaminata. The sequence goes on from OZ012636.1 coordinate 51,702,409, forward strand.
TATATATAAGTATATATATATATATATATATACGTATATATATATATATAAGTATATATATAATACTGTGCACGGTTTATAACGCGCATGCACTCACATCTAAGTTCACTCTTGCACTAAGCTGAGCTCTTGCATAAAAATAATGAAAAGGTGTCTGGTTTTCTTGTTTATAATTTTTGTAAGAGCGGCTACAGTCTTAATTCTTAAAGTTTTGAAAAAAATGTTAGTTTTAAACATAGATGTAAGAATGAATGAAATGGCAATCAGCTAAAGTATATAGCGTCAGGTAGGTTTCTTTTTTAATTTGTTATTTTTAAGTTAATTCAAGCAGGCTAACGAACCAGACTATACAAGTTGTTACCAAACCTTGTACATTTAGTAATCATAATGAATTTTTTAATTCACTGTGTTGGTAAGCCGGTTGTTCTGATCGTTGCCATTTAAGTTAATGTTTTATTGGTTGTATACGGTTGAGCTTTCGATACTCTCATTTGATATATTTCTCTTGCTTGTGAAATTCACTTAATCCGCATTAAAAACAGTCACGATCTTTCTGCTTTGAATTCGATATTTTTCATAACAATTTTTAATATAAGAGGAATAATATTTTGTGTGATGAACAAGCATGTATGTTTAAAATTCACCTTAAGAGTAAGCAATGTAACCAGTGTATACCTTTTCCAAAACAATTAAGTATTTGTATACAAAATAATAAAATTGTAAATGTAGTGTTTATTTTTAAAAGCTCTTAAAGTTTATGTATACTGTTTGCTGATTTTATTTTATTTTTATAGAAGGTAGGCGCACAAATAAAAAACATTGAATCGTAAATATCCAGTAGTTGCTAAAGAACGCTTGAAATAAAAAAGTCTTATGTTGCGTGTTAACTAGATCATCATTTGATTTTTCTTAATATTATTTTATTCTCATATATACCTAACAAAATGTGGTTTTGACCATTTAAAAGAAGCAAAATATTTGTTAATGTAATTTAATAATCGAATCATGTTGTTTTCTTATTAGCTTTGTATAAAGTTGGTGGTATGGTGATAGATATATATATATGTATATATAGATATTGTATATTTTATTATCATTACTTTATTTCTTCTAATTTATTTTCTGTTATTTGTTCATATTTTTTACTAGAATTATATGTTGTTAGCTTATGTTTAAATAATAATGATCTTGAAAATGTTTTTTAAAAAAAAAATTTCTAGTAAACAAGAATTTCTCGTGATAATAATTTTTACTTTGATAAGTCGTAACGAAAAGTTATATTAATCAAATCAAAATCAATCAATATAAAATAAAAGACACAATTACATAATTCTAGCAATTTCAAATACGCAATTAGGTACGTATCAAAAATTAAATAGAGAATTTTTATACAATTTTCGTTAGTTTTATAATGGAAATAAAAATAAATTTATTTGTGTTATTTTTTCAATGGTACTACATGTTTCTAATTTTTTAAAATCACTATTTTAAAATGTTTATTTGAAGTAGTTTTATTGAAAACTGTATTTGATTTAATTTATAAGCATTGTTTTAAATATTTAACAAAAACAATTCTTATGTTGGCTATGTCATTGTCGGCATTTATACAAAAAAAAATCTTAAAAACTGGTGCTGTTACGATATTTATTTTAATTTCTTTAATAAAAAATAGTTTTTTACGAAGTTAAACAATTTTATGATGTTTTTATTTTGGCTGTTGAGTAAAGACTAAAATAATGTATTAGTGTTTAACTCTATGTTAAAAGGAGTACATTCGTGTATTTATAAAAAGAGAGACTTAATTATAGCATTGAATTCTTGAAGAGCTGAAATCGTGAACAAATAACTTCAACAGACGACGAACCGTATTTAATTCAAAGTGAATTTTTTTTTTCAATTTCTATACTCATTTACTTATGGGTTGTTGTTACCTGCCTCCAGGATTTAAAAAATGCTGTAAAGCATTTTTTATATTCTTTCTTTATATATATATATTCTTAAAAGATCATGACATAGCAAAAATCATGGTATTCTTGAAAAAATATTTAGAAAGAAATTAATCAAATGAAGAAAGAAAAATTGTTAAAAAATTATATCAATAAATTTGAGGGAATTGAAAATAATATATCCTAAAAACAATTTAATATCCAATTCTTTAAAACTAATGTCCACAAATATCTTATATCCCATCCTATAAATTGACATGGTAGCTCAAAGCTAAAAGGTCGAATTCACGTCGTAATTCCTAAACATGTCAATTTCATTATAAAAAAAATCCCAATAAAGCAATAGAATACAAAAAGAAATTAAGTTTTTATTCTACTTTTTTTAAAAAAATTGTTTTAAATTCATTATCTAGTATAATTTAAAAAAAAATCATTATATATTGAAATGATCCCCACGGTTTAATAAAATACATTAATTTAATTGAATTTATTTAAAAAGAAGGAAAGTAAACTACAAAAGAATACTTGCAATTTACTTTATTTTGGATAAATTCTATTTTTTTTATTGATTCACTTTGCAATAAATACTTAAATGTAGCGCTGCAGCGTTATTTTATTTAAACATCTCTTAATCTTCGTATTAATTTCCATCTTCCCTTTTTCGGTTTAATTTTTTCTTTCTATAATGTATGACAAAATGATGATATGATTAAACTGGTTTTATTTTTTATTAAATGAAACAAACAAGAAGATGAATAAAAATAAAAACAAAACCTATCAAAGAGTTACGAAAATTTATAGATAGAATATATATTTTTTTATTATCGTTAGTCACATACTTAAAATAAAATTTAAGTCTCCTGTTGTTTTTTTTTTATTACTTTAGCAGCAAAACTTCACATTGCGCCGTACTTTGAAATATCGGAGTTAATATAAAGCGACTTTGCAATAAATGAGTTAATGTATTGCATTAGGTCATTGAAATCATAACTTACTGTGCATATATATTATTGTTATGTATCTTTTTAACATTTATTTTAGTTTTTGCTATCTTACATTTTTCCATTCTTTTTTGATGAACTGTGCTGAGGTTAACAATTTTTAATTTTTTTTTTTTTTTATTTTTGTTTTTATCCAAGAATTTAGGTGATCTCAAGGATATATTTAGCTTAATTCTATAGGCAGATTATTTTTACAATAAAAATTAACAATTAATAAAATTAAATTAAATTAAAACTTTATTTTTTTACATCATATATTGCTGTTGGCATTATGCTCAGCAGACCAATTATTTACATTCGTGTGTGCATAATACAAAATATAATCGGATTCAATTTAAATTTCTTAAACGGTATCTTAAAATAAATGAAACTTCAACAAGTTACATAAGATGGAATAGACTTAACTTAACTAACTAATATAAACTTATGTATCTAAAAAATATATAAATAATAAAAGGATATTTCGAGTTGTTTATTTGTATTGCTATAAACTTTTCAACATTTTTTACAATACAAAAATTGTTATTTAATTTTTATACACAATATTATGGATCTTAGATAAAATTTATTTTTTAAACATGATGTAATTAAAGATATGGAGCTTTATATATATTTATATTTCTTTAATTTATTTTGATTAATTTTTTATTTTTAAAGAGGAAATGGTATTAGATAAATTAAAGAAATTATATTAGGTTATATTTTTATTGTTTTGAAAAGTGTCAATCATTAATGGATATTTTTATATTATAAACTTTTTTTTTTATTAAAAGTAATCGTGTTTCTGGTATTATTAATTTTGGTTGTTAACTTTTAATTTAATTAATTATTTGTCGACGTTTATATTATTTATATTTTTACAATAGATGTTCCAAATACAACTAGTTAAGCAGCAAAGCATTCTCGTGTTTTAAAAACTCGTTTTATTACACTATTTTTAGAAGAACATCAACAAATTATAACCAATATACTGTAAAAGGAAAATTATTATAGTAATAAATTGTTTTTAAAATTTAATTGAAAATTTTAAGTTAAAGTAATTTAATACATATTTTATTAACTCAGAATATCAGAAACAGAGTTCGTTTGTATATTTAATTGTTTTCTTAACTAAATAAACTTAATTAAATTTTTATTATTTAAATAAAGCATTTTTCAGTCTATATAATTTAAATATTTAAAAAAGAAATCAAACATAAAAGAAAAGAAAAGAAAGCAATAAGCACTATCGTCCAATTATATAAATAAAATATAATTTGCCAAGACAGCGTAAATAATAAAAATAATAATAAAAGATAAAATAAAATGAAAAACTGTACTAACCAACTATTTAAAAAAAAATGTATGCGAAGAACATTGAAACGCATAAGTCACTTATTGAAGATAAGTCACTTACTTCTTATATATTCCCTTTTTTATTTAAAATTATTTATAGATACCGCCGACGCCAATAATTATATTATTCAATTTTTATTATGTGTTCATTTGGCTGCTTGTCTTGTTATTCCTTACAACTGCATACCATTCTGTTGCATTGTCTAGATCATCTGAATTCAATTATTGTATTTTTTTTTTTTTAATTTTCTTATCAATATTTTACTTACTTTATTGAGAATAAAATTAAAAAGTTTATATTTTTTTCTCGCTGTTGTTTTCTTTATTCAATAAAAAATATAATTTATTTTTTTTAAATATTTTTTCTTTATTTTTTGCTTCATTTTTCATTCAATTTTTTTCCATGCTTTTTTTTAATTTATATATTGAAAAAAATAGTTTTTCTTATTTATGTCACTGTTTTATATAATTATATTGTATGATATTTATACCTCACTTAAGGACTTTTTTATTTAATTTAAAGCTTATTCTTATGCTTTTTATTTATAAATTTAAACAATTTTGTGTTTTGCATAAGCATATTCACATTTTATAAAAGCTATTTAAAAACACAATTTGTCAGAATATAAGAATAAAAAAAAGTATTTTAGTTATAATAATGACCATAGCACAGTATACAATATATAATAAAGAAAATCATTAACGAAAAGCATTAAAAAATTCTACGCAAGTCAATTCGCATACAAAAAAAGGAAAACATAAGTTTTAAAAAATAAATATTACATCACGAAATGGTAAATTCATTAATAAATCATTTTTCAACAAGCTGAAAAATTGTTATGTGTTTTACCATCATCATCAACCTCATCATCATCGTTGTTGTTAGTAATATCATTATTTTTATATTGCTTATATTATTATTTTCGTAAGAACTATATAAAAACCAAAAAAAAAAAAAAAATATGAAAACAAACAGAATAAAGAATGTGTGTGAAATTGATTAGTATAAGAAAAAACAAAACATTCATAAAATTAATATATTAAGAAAAGTTGTTAAATTTCAATGGAGAGTTATTACAGAAAACCCAATTCAAAAGAGATAATTATTGTTAAAATTTAAAGACAGAGCTTAATAAACACTAGTTAAAAACTTTGAATAATTGGTTTTGAACTTATACTATCTAATTATATAGCATCTATTTTATCTGTACTTTTATGATACAATGTCCTTCGAGTACTTTAACATTTTTTCTTCATTTGCTTTTTTTTTTGTGAATTAATAAAAAGAAGCAAAAGTAACAGCGACGTACCAATGTTTTAAAATATGGCAAATACTACTTAAAATTATTATTAATTAATATACTGGCCCAAATAAAACTAACAACTATTTTAAATACTAAACATTATATGCATTCACAGATCTACACAGGTATAAATAATTGTTATAATTTTATTTATACTTATATGAGGATTCATTAAACTAAAAATAAATATAATAATGGATTGTTGGCTATTTTTTAGAATTATTATATTCAACTTATCCTGCTGAGTTACTTTAATAAATATTTTTTAATAATTTTTTTTAAGTTGTATAAAGCGACACCTTTTTCCATGATAAATTTTATTGAAATAAAATCTAAAATTGAGATGAATAAAAAAATTATTATTTTTATAAAAACTGTTGCGCACCAAATCTTACTTTTTAGTCAATTAAAAAATATTACATAAAATTTTTATACACAATCAACACGAGCCATGGTCAGATAAATATGTGTTAAAATCGTGTGGATTTAATGATTATCATTCAATGTAAAAAAAAAAATAAATAATAATTTATGAGAATTTCTTGCAAATGTTGTTGTAGCGGCTGTTACTTTTTTTTCTTATTTTAAACAATAAAACTTTTAATACACAAAGTTTCAGGCACGTTTTTGGTGGTTATTGGTTTTTTTTTGTTAAATTTTCCAGCATAGCTATATTATATACAAAGTAACAAAACTGCAAAATTAAAAAGCCCCACGATATCACACTGTATAAATCAGGGTTGTTTCAAAGTCCGACGTTTTTCAAAATAAAAATTTTTATTTAAATCGTATTTTTTTTCTGATTAAAATGGACTTTGAATCGTTTTCTTAATTGACTTTATTTCTAAGTAGATTTTTTTATAAATAAGGATTAGTAATAAATCAATTATGAATAAATATAATTTATCAAAATTTTTAATTCAAAATGTTTAATATTCAAGTGTTCAAGTTATTTAAAAATTCAACGACTATTATTATCGGATTTATCTAAAAAAAAAACGAATAAAATCTGATATAAAATTGTTGGAAATTTCATAATTCAGTTTAGTCAATAAAAAACAGATCCTGGTCTTTTATCTTTGAATGACAAAATAAAATAATTTAAAGAAAATAAAAACAAAACAACATAACTATAAGGTGACAAAGTGTTACCAAAAGTTATTACAAATCTTTCAATTTAGGATGAAGTGAAACAAAAAGTAACAAATAATCAAAAAATATCTAGTTTATATGTATATATTATATTTATCTATATTTTGTGATATATCATGATTATTTCTTGTATAAAAAACACATGAAGCACCAACAGACAAACAAAACAAACGACAAAGTTTCCAAATTTTGTTGACAAATTTATAGCATAACCATAAATGGAAAATTACACCCTACTGGTTTTCTTTTATTTAAAATTATGTTTTTTTCTTAAATTTCCGTCTTCTCTATCAACTCAAGCTACAGACAGTCCAATATTAAAAATAAACCGATAAAGTATTCTTATTACAGTAAAAGTATATTCACAGAGTAATAGAAGCAACACACTTCTTTATTTTCGTAACGAAGTTAAAATAAAAAAAAATCCTAAGTAAAAATTTTTCATTCTTACTTTTATAAAGTGTAAAGTAAAGTAGAATCATATATCCTTTCAAATTAAAAAAAAAACTTTAAAATAGAAATATAAACTTATTCTGTATACATGAAGAGTGTCTTATCCTATTTTAAGATCTAATTTATTGAGATTTGTGTGCGTGTTGTTGTGGTTGCAACACAAAACTTGACAACAAAGACGTAGAAAATAACACCTTACAGCTGCAAAAGTATCCAAAATCAAACACAGAATAATCTTTTTTATTTATTTGCTTTTTTACTTATTTCATAATTTAAGATGCAAAAAATAAATAAATAAATATAAAAAATAAAATAAAAGAAACGAAGAAAAATAAAATAAACATACAAAGAAGGGAATGGTTAACTAACAAAGAAAAAAATTCCGAACAAGGAAAACACGACAACAATGTATAGCGTTACATAATTTATGTTTTTCGTTTTTTTTTATTCATTTTTCTTGCAATTCGATGTAAATAGGAAAAATTGAATTCAATAATGAATAAATTAAAACAACATACTCAGTATAAATAAAGGGAGCAATAAATGCCACACACTATTGTGTCTGGATAAAATATCACATACGACTCCCTTTTTCGCTTATTTATTTTATTATCACGTAGCAATATTAATCTCATGTAAAAAATCTGGATAATATACAAAATGCTTAAACAAATATAAACACAACATTAAGTTTCATGTTTTATTTTAATTTATAAATTGAAAAATGAGCAAGTGCAATTTTTCGAAAATAATAACAACGAAATGTTGGTTCATAGTTTCATAAAGAATGATTTATTTAGATTCAGGTAAACAAAACTAACAGCTCATTACACATCAAGAAATATGTACGGCTTGCTGCTCTCAAACAAATGTTTGGCGAAACTTGACGAACTTATTATTACACTCTTTATAAAGGATCAGTCGTTTCTAATTATTTTTAAACTGTACTTAAATGAATGATTCATATGAACCTCAGATATGCTAAGTTCATAATTCATAAAATTTATGTAGCTAATAAATTTCAATAGCTCACGTTTAAGTAAGCCTTCAGAGAAACAGTCTGTAAGTGGTAGTCATAGAACCAGACTCCGGGAATGGGATAATGGTACAGTACATCATGGAAATGTAACCATTACATAAAAATGACTAAATACGTATACACAATTTCAATATAAAGAAATATGTTTGAAGCACAACACAAATTTACTTAAAGGAAGTGACACATGAAAAATGATTAATTAGGGTCGTTGTTTTATAATACTGACCCCACTTTCCAATCCATTCTTTAAATCTTAGTGAGGATGTCACATACCGGATTAAATGAAAAAAGGATACAAGAAACATTATATTACTATAATAATAAGAACGAAAAAATTCGTAAGACGAGATAAAACTCTATTTCTGTTGCTTCTATGACAATTTAAAAAATTCCTTTGATAAAAAAACGTTTCTTTTGTTTTACGCTTTGCATTTAATTCTTTTATCTTGGAACATCGTTTTGTTCTATATAAATCATCATTTTCAAGTTTTATTTTACTTTAAGACGTGCCAAAAAGATTTTTAATTTTTTTAGTTTGCTTATTTCAATTTGTGTGCTCACTTTTTTCTTGTTCTTACTATTTTTAGTTTAAACCGGGAATACGTGTGTGTCATGGGCGTATAAAATGCGACATGCATGTACAAAATTTATTTATATTGTCGCGACGAAAAAGATTTTTTATTTTTTACCTTTTGCGGCTTTATTATTATTTATACACGGACTTCTCTACTAGTAGTCGAATGCCAGATCATATGTTTTAATATTTTTTTACTTACTTTCAATTGTTTGTGACTTTTTACATTATAATTATTAAAAATTTAATTTTTTTTTGTCCTTTCCCTGGGCGGCAAGTAATTTAATACAATCATTGTAGTCATGTAAATTTATATAGAGCAAATAAAAAAATTACTATTTGTAATAATTGAATATATATTTAATTTAATTAAACTTTAATATAACTTAATTTATTATAGTTTAGACAAATAAAATTTAGACAATATGTATCGATTTTTATTTTATTTAAATAATTTTCGTTGTGTACAACAATTTATGAATTTTCTATAACATTTCCATACAATTTATCCATATTTTATAATTATAAAACATCTCAGTTGAATTTTATTAATTTTCTTTATTGAAACGTTTTAAAGTTAAAATAATAATTTAGGCACAGCGTGTGTTTTGCGTTTAAAAAATATATTTTTTTACTGTTGCTTTTCAGTTGTCCCATTTTCACCTTTTTATAAATATAAAAATTGATTTTATTAGAATGTTCTCCATTTATTATTTATATAACTTTTTTTATTCTATTTTATTTTATATTTTTTTCACTTAGTACGTGTTTTAATTTTATTAAGCGGAAAATATTACAAAATAAAGTTTACACTATACTATTTTCTTAAATAATTGTATTTTTTGTATTTTCGCTGTTGCTATATATTTTTTATTTGATGGCAATGCTTTTATTAGTTTATTTTATTTTTCATATTTTTATGTACTCACATTACTGTACTTTGTTTTACATTTTTTTATTTATATTTTACCTTAAAAAATGATTTTTATGCATTTTAATTGTGTTACAGATTTTTAATAAAAAAATGTGAGCTCTTAAGAAAAATTGAATTATTCTAAATGAATGGATTGAAAAATTGCTCTTGTTAATGTTGATCTTGCAAGAAAGTGTTTTTCATTTTTATATAATTGTTAATAATTTTAGACTTTTATTTGTTTATTAAAGCCATTGCTCACTTTTATAATAAGTGAAAGTTAAAACATTTTTTTTTAGTGTCACCAAAATACACATTTTTTATTATTATTCAATTTTATGTTTTGTTTTTTATGTATTTTTTTTTTCATTACAGGTGAGGTTTTCTATTATAGTTCAATAAGCAACACTGCTTATAAATTATTATTTATGTAGAAGATTCATTTGTGAGTAAACTAATATTTTAATTGCTTTTTTAATTATTAAATAAAAGGATTATGTTGCAATTATATTATGTTACGTTGTAATACTGTTAATGCTTTTGTGCATTTGTGCTAAAAGTGAATGCAGGTGGCATTCTCATTTTTATGATTAAACAAACGTTAATTTTTTATATTAAATAAACATATATTACATTTATGATATAATGAATTTAATACAAAAAAAAATGTAAATATATATCAGATTTGTGAAGTTACCATTGCAAAAACTCGTTTTTGACATTAATAAACAATAAAAAAAATGTTTTTTGTTATAAAATGAGTACAATATTTTTTTTAATAAATTAATAATTTAATATAATCAATAGCATGTTTATCGACTGAATGAAGTTTTATGAAATAATTATATATTTTTTTTAAATAATTACTATAACATGATTAAGTGTTGATTTTTTTTTTTTTTTTTTGACTTTTTTGACAAGAATAATCATTATTATATTTTATTTAAATATTTACCTGTAGAGTTAGCATTTTTTGCTTTTGCAATATAAAACACAAATTGGTATGGGTGCTACAAGTGATTTTTTTTCAAATTGATTTTCTAAGTATGATTTTTTTTTAAATAAAAGAATCTTAAGCGCAACATAATTATTAATTGAAGAAATAATTTTATAGATTTTAATGGCTTTATTATTGTTTAAACCATTTATTATTAGTTTAAACCAATGAAAAAGTAATTAAAAATCAAAGAATTAAAAATATCACAAATTTGTTAAAAATACACTGGATATAATAATAACTTAAAATATTATTAAGTTATAAAAAATAACATAAAGTAAATATTTATTTTATTTTATTTTTTTATGACTAAATATTTATCTTTTTAATCATTTTATTTCAACATAAACGGATTATTATTACATTTACTTTCTGTTTTAAAATAAGTAATATCTTATGTATATGTTGCATGCTTTAAGTTGTTGGATATATTAAAAAAATGTTTTTTTTTGGATTATTTATTTAGGAGTGCAAAATTTATTACAAAAATATCATTTATTTGTATAAATTGTATTTAAATTTATTGGCTTTTCTCTTCTTCTCAAGTTATTAATTTTTTATTAACAAGTTCAATGCAAATTTATGATTCTTTTTCTTTTAAATTAACATAAATATGTGTTGAAACAAATTTAATTTATTTATAACAAAAGATCAAATATCATTAAATGTTCAGTAATTTATAAAAATTAAACATAGCATCTAACGAATTACACTTTTTGTTTAGTTTTTGCTTATTGTGTCGTGTTTTATATTTGCAATTAATATTTGATTAATTTTTTTGTTGTTTGCGGGAGTATAATGTGCTTCATGGTCTTTATCAGCTCTTGGTCAGCAACAAAAAAAGTTACAATAAACATTTTTAAGTTGATAACACAAATAAATATCAAGTTTATTTAATTCTGTGATATTGAGGTTTATGTTACGTTTGCTGTAACATTAAATTTTACATAACATCTACTGTTTATTTATATTTTTTTTCAATTATTTTGATCTGATTTTATGTATAATTATTGATTTCATATAAAAAATGCCGAAGTTGTAATACGGAACAGATAATTTTAAGAAATTATTATATTCATGAATTAAGTTTGTGTTTAATTTTTTAACCACATTAACATACACAATTTGCTTCTTTTGTATTTTTATTATTAACCGACCAGACATTATGATTATTTTAACAGTTTTTTTTAATTATACTTGTGTTCTAAGCTCTTTGCCAAAAATAATAATAATTATAAAACATGAATGGCATCTTTTGGCTCTTGCTGTTGTTTTCCTATTTATTCATTATTTTATTGTGAAAATATACATAATTATATTTTGCTTCGTTTTTATTATTATTATTATGATTATAATTATTATTTTTCTTCTTAATTATTTTTTTGAAGATACATTAAATATTATTTATTTAATTTTATTATTTTACATAAAATAATGATGTTTCATTTATTGGTTTTTTTTTTCGTTTGTTATTTTAACATTAATTTTTTTATTAATATTTAAATTATGATGAGTTGAATGAATCTGAATAAAAACAAGCATAAATACATTGATAAATAAATTTATATGATAATTCTCTACTATATGAATCATGGGGGGTGACGACACTGTTTCATTTTTAAATTTAAATTTTTTATTTTATTTTATTCATTTAATTTAAATGACAAAAAGCAACGACGAAAGATGACTAGAAACATAAAAATTCAATTAAAAAAATAAATAATAATTGAATTTTACCGGAAAATGAATATTTGTCGCTTTTTTAATTGTGAGTCGTGAATTATATTTTTTTCTCTATTATTAATTAGTTAATAAGCTCATTACTATATTATTTTTTGGTAAATGAGCGTTATAAATTTTGCTTCTCTAATTATATTTTTATTATTAAGAATTTAAAATACCAACATTTAATTTATGAATTTATTTGCAGTTCTTATGTGTTTTTTATTTTAAATATATTTATTGCTCTTCGTCGTATATTAACTTTTTTACTTACTTTTTGTTTTCAAAATTTTATTTGTTGTCACATAAATATATTTATTTGTCTTTTTGAAAAATTCAACACAAAATTTTATGTATTTTTGTTTTTTTTTTTATATTTATTTTTTTTTTTTTCGTTGCTGGTAAAAGATAGAGCTAGCCGACAAAGTTGTTAAACGACACCGAATTTAACAAAATAATGATCCAATCAATTCGAACAAGAAAATACGTTCATTATTAGTAAGAAAAATAAATAAATAAAATAAAACGCTAAATAAAGTTAAATATTTTATCTTGCTTTCTGTTAGTGATGATACGATATAATTTTGTTACGCTCCTTTTTAGTGTATTTCGAATTGTTTTGTTTAAATTAAATGAATTTTTTGAAGATGTTTTTTATACCTTTGTTTGTTCTTTTTATAAATACGATCATATATCCTACCTGTCTAATTTGTTTTTATATTTATTAAAGTTTTTTCTCTTGCTATAATATAAATGCTGTAATTAAATAAACTTATGACTCTGTTGTGAATAAATTTGCAATTTTTTCTTTTATTTCTTTCGATCTGTTTTAAAATTAAAAATTTTTCTGTTTATTTATATAAATTAAGAACAAAAAATAAAATATAAATAAACAAATATATTATCCCCAATCCGGTGCAAATTTGTTTAATTTTTAAAATATTTTTGTTTTACATTTTAACTTAAAAAAAAAATAGTTTTATCTGCACAACTCATTTGATTGTAAGTTGTTGATAATGTTGTGTTGGTATGCGATTTTAAGTAATTAAAATTAAATGATTTTAATTTTCTTTTACTTTGTTTCATGATTATTTATTTCATTTTTTATTGCTATACATAGCACGCGATTAAGTTAGTTCGAAAATTTTATTTTAATTTTTAAAACCTTTTTTGGCTAAAGGAAGCATTATTTCACGTATTTCATATTGAGGAAAATACATAATCATTAAAAACAGATTTTGATAAATTAAAAAGTTTATTTCGCCGATAAGATGATATAATCAAAATTAAGAACAATTATCAGCTTGCAATAACTAAGGTTTAATATATTTAAATTATACAATCAAAATTAAATATCAAAGCATTGGGTGTTAAGTATACTATCAATACCAAACTGACAACGAAAATAAAAAAAAATATCCTGTATTTAAATTATTACATTAAGAATGGCGAAATGCATGTTTTTTTATTATTTCTTCTTCAAAATATGCCAATTAAATTTTTTATAGTTAGTTGTTATATATAATTGTTAAAACATTTTTTTATCTTATCACCCGTTTTCTTCCATTTTTCCTTTAATTTTTACTTTTAAAAAACGAGTTTTTTTATCGGTTTTTTTAATATGTTAACAACATGAATTATTTTAAAGCGCGTATATTCCGCCTTCGATGCTTCGAAACTTTCCGAGTAATATAAGGATATATTAAAAAAATTAATTAAATTAAAAATAGATGACACTGAATATTTTACATGCAGCTACACAGGTTAAAGGATTTACGTTTCATAGAATCAATTGATTTTTATTTTAATGTAATTTATTTATTTTAGTGAATAAAAAATTAGATATAAACTAAACTATTGCAAGCATTTTTATCCTATTTGTTAAAAAAAAAACTGTATTGCTCGTTTTTATCCTTTACCCATTAATATGTTAGGTCAAATGAATAAAACCAATATGTTCAGTGCAGGCGCATAATATTTTGCTGGGTTTTGTGCACGCTTCCAATTAATATCCATTATGAATGCCGAAGATGTTTTAAATTCAAATTTATTAACCTATTAGATCATGCATAAACTTCATTTTATATACCTTCGATAGGTTAACGTAAGATTACCAAACCAAAAGGTTAGATAATACTAAGAACAAGTAAGTTATAGGAAAATTGTTAATATTGTAGTTTTTGGGCTTTATTCTAAAATAGTATTAAGTTAAGCAAATTCTATTAAGTTAACCAAAAATAATGTAATCGAATAGAGTATAGTATTTTTTGTTAGCAATAATATTAATTTTCCCCTTAGAACTTTAATATTAGAAATAGGTTCCGACACATATTAAGCATTAGAATAACTGAGTGTATTGTAAAAAGAATATTTTTTATTTTTTGCAATGATATTTTATTCTATAATTAAATTTGCTTTATTTATTTTTAAATTTGTTTCTGTTCATTGCGTTTTACGTACACAAATTGAATAGTAAAATCATACCTATTACATTTTATTCATTCACATTACTCTTCTTTTTGGAATGCATTGCCACGGCAACATTTTCATATGTATTTAATTTATTTTTAATAAATTGTTTTATACACTTTGCTATTATTTATTTTCAATCAAAAAAATACTTTTTATTTTGTACAACGAACACTCTTTGACGAAGCTTATAATCCTATTATCTATTGCATGACTATTCGTTTTGCTATTTAGTGTTTGCTTCAATGCACAAATTCTTTTAGGAGAAAAATTGAAAAAAGTACTCGACAAAGAAGTGTCAAAGGAAAGTGGCAATATTTTATAATAACAAGGAAATGAAATTTTTTGATTGAATTGTCATTACAAAAATATTGTTGTAAACGTTGTGCTCTTCAATTTTATTAATATTATGATTTACCAAACAAATAAAAATTACCTTTAAGAAGATAAATTATTAAACATTTCATTATTTGCACTTGCCAAATATCACCTTTTTGTAGTTTATAGTACTTTTCTGCATTTAACAATTATTTATGAGTTTGCCAATTGTTGTTGTCAATATCGTTATCGTTAATGTAAAAAAAAAGAATAAAGTGTCACCGGATCGGTTTATTTGATATAGTTTATTGGATTATATTGGATTTTATTGGTGATTATAGAAAATCGTGTATTTTGATACATTTATATTTCTCTCAACATTATCGTTGTCGTTAAAGTTTTTCTTTCTGCTTTTTGTTATCAAATCGCGTAAAGCTTTTCATTTTTAAATCGAAATTTGTGTTGTTTCCTTTGGTTTGTTTAAATTTATTCCTTGTTTATGTCATTTGTTTGATTGTTGACAATGTTTAATGTTTGTTGTGCTCTTTTATTTATTTATTTTTTCTTCTATAGCTTAAAAATCGAATTCAAGCAACAAAAGTTGTCGAAAGCAATAAAGTGTTTTTTATTACTATGTGATAGAAATCCATCAAATTGTGTATAAACAGTTAGAGTAAAAAGGCTTTCTTTTTCGCGTTTCGTCACAAGTTTTCTGAAGTTATTCTTTTGTTGAAAATTTGTTTGTCTTGCGATAAAGCACCAAAAACCGTCGTTAAATAGCAAAGGAGAAAAACTTTACGTATAGTCTAGCATCGTTTTGTTTTATTTTGTCATCAAAATGCTATTTTATTTTGTACTTCAATTCGGTTTGTTGGTTATGGTAGTATTAAATATGGTGGCTGGATTGTTTGTTGTTATCGCTATATATTTTTAGATATTAAAGGCGGAAAATTAAAATGTGCCTTAAGAATTACATTCTTGTATACATGACTGAACAGGACTATTGTCGGAAAAAAGTTCGCTATAATTTTATCAATCCATTCGAAAATAATAATAAATATTTTATAAATTATTATCAAGCAAATATAAAATCATATTTCTCTCCAAAATGATAATTTTATTGCCATTGCTTGCTTTCTGATGATTTTATTTATTTGATGTTTTTCTGATTATGATTTTTTTATTTGGTTTTATCGAGTGTATTTTATTAATCCATTGTTGATTCACTGAAGTGGTAATTATTTTATGGCTTCGTTAAAAAAATCCTAAATAACCACAACAAAAGTTCAGATCTCCATCATTTAATGTTTATTTACTCGCTGCAGTTAATTAAGTATGTAGGATAACAGACAAATATTTTTCTACCTGTAAGATTCGTCCAGCTTACAGCATCTTTTAACTTTTTTTTGGATTTCAAAAATAAATAAATGGACTTATGTGAGAGAAGACAGAAAAACAGTTTTTTTTTTTAACAAGAGCAATCAATATACATTGGGCGAATTTAAATTATTTTTGTTTTTGAATGCGTGTACTTCATCAGATAATATGAGTAATTAAAAATAATATTTGTTATATGTTTAATGCATGTGCATTAGGAATTCTAAATTGTGTAATCTAATTTAAACACAATATAATTGTTATTGCAATCCATATTAAAAATAATTATATTATGTTTAAATCATTTGTTTTTCAAAAATTATAATTAAGGATTATATAACAAATGTATGACAATAAATAAATAAAGGGTTATGCAGCATATTGTTTATGACCGTTCATGGTTCTTCAAGAGGAATGTTTTCGATTATTTTGCTAAATTCTAAATTTGTTTTATTTTACACAATTTTTTAATAAATATAATAACATTGCACAGTCAGCACGTGTATAGGATTATAAACGCGTGACTTGTGTTTTGCACGTGATTATTGCAGTTAAACTAAAATAGAGCAAAAATATTTATTTGTTTATAAAAAATAGTATAAATATTCTATAATTTAATCATTAAATATTGTATTTTTAATTGATTATTAAAAATTAAAATTTATTTGTTATTATTTAAAATTAAAATACTTTGATAATTGGCCGAATGATGGGAAAAAATGATAAAAAACAAAGTAATACATGTAACGAATATATTCTTAAATCATTTCTTTGTATATTTTTTATTTTAAAAAAGCATTTAAGTACTTTTTTGAGTACTTTCTACTGTTTTTGGAAGCTCGTCACTTTGTAATGAAGATCTTTATTAGTTATTTAAATATTTTTAGACTGACATAACATTGTATTATTACTCGATTATTATGCATAATCACGTAAATAAAATCTTTTATTTTTGTCGTGTTTGATAAAAACTAATATTCACTTATTGGAAGAATATATAATATATATTTTAGTATTATTAAGCAGAATTCACATTCGAATAATCATCACAAATGCAATGGAATCGCATTTTTTTTATTATCTTTTACTAAAAAAATGAAATATGCAAGAAATGTCGCGCTCTGAAATATCATAATAGCTTTAGTCATATAATCCTTATTTGTCTTGTAATAGAAAAATAAGAGATAAAATTACAGAGAATACTAATATAATGTACTTTTTCATATCGTTAAAAAATGCAGAAGAAAATTTATTAAATTATATTAATTACGAAAAGTTTTATGCAGGGCGTTCAATGTACAATGTGGAACAGTGACGCGTGTGTTCCATTTTTTATTTGATTAAATTGCTATTGTAAATAGAAATGCATATAGGACATGTTATCACATTATCGTATTGTAACTTTTTAAACAGGGTTTTATTAAATTAAAAACTTTGCTTTATCTCCGTGCAAAACAAACACAGATAGTAATGAAAAACATAAAATAAATAAATTAAAAAAGCTAACAGTAATTTTCTCAAAATTTTCTTGAAAAGACCAAAATAATCACACACTTTGGCTTATTATATTTGCAGCAAAACGAGCGCGTGTTGTTTTTCTCTTTAAAGATGATGGCAACAGATGTTATTTTTGTAATTACAATTTAATTCTTTTTTTCTATGTTTTCATTTTATGTTTAGATAAAAAAATATATATTTTTGTATTTAGTTGTGTTTTAAAAGTTTGGCTAGAACGTAATTACAAAATTAATAGGTCAAGATAGAAAAAAGTTTTAATAAAATATAACAAAAGCAATTGAAAAAATTTTATCAATAGTAAATGATACAATATTTTGTTTTGCTGAGAGCCTAAGAATAAAATTTAATAATAGAATTTGGATTTTATTTATGTGTTTTATTAATAATTAATATTAACTAATTTAGTTTATTAATTCCTCTCAAATTAATTATATATTTTTAAAAAATAAATACATATGTATAACTTGTTTGTTATAATGTTTAATTACATTTACTTGTTTGTTCCGATACAAGAAGAAAATATTCGATATATCGGCAGGGTCTTGTATTTAAATGCATATAATTATTTTAGACTATGATATTCAAAATCAATAAAAATAAATAACTAGTTATTAAATTCTTGTTCTTTTCAGCCCACGCACTTTGCTTTTAATGTTTCCACACATTCACAACAATCGTTTTATTTATTATTAATAATAAAATGTTATTTTATTTTTTCTTCTTGATTATTTAAATACAAATAAGCTGTGTGCCGCTCCTCGTTCTTGTTATTTTTTGTTACACATGTATCGCGTTCAACTGGTGCGAACAACATTTAACCCTGTTATTATTTTTAGTTTTACGTTTTTTAACTAGCATGCACTAACCAAATCAATAAAGACATGTGTATTGTAGGTTCCAACAATAATTTTTTCTTTTCATTTGTTAAGTGAATGAAGCTTTTTACAATATATTTATTATTTGATCGATTTTGCTTTTAAATTTCTCTAGTGTTACATGGACATTATTTATTCAATTTTGTTTTAATCTGCACATTTTATTTTATATTTATCCAAGTCAATTCTTTACAACAATATTTTGCTTGTTTTTTAATATAACATTTTATTTTATTTACTTAAAACAAAATAAAAAGCATAAAAAAATTAAAAAAAAAATTTTACCTTTAAACCGTTTGAATTTAAATAATTCTAGTTTCACCTGTCCATAGTGATTTCATGTAAATTACTTTTTTTCTATGCTTATTTCTTTTGTAACAAAAACTCTACAATTTCTTCTGTTTGTTGGTATTTATGCCTGAACAATTTTTGACTGAAATATACGTCTTTACTTTTCTGTGCTTATATTATATGATTTTCGTTTATTTTTTAACTAAAGCTGCCGAGTTTGTCATCTAATCACTCAGAAAGTTCTTTTTTATATAATTATAAAATGAATATTAAATCTGATGGAATGTACAATAAGATTTATTGGATGAATATGAGACGAAGTTCAAGTTGTAGATATTTCTCAAATTAATATTATCACCAAAACAATATTTATTATTCAAAATCGTTAGGCAATTTTTTTAATTAAAATTTCGACACATAATTAAACAAACTTGTATATTTACCGAGCTCAATATTCATGTACATTTTCTTTACTTTATAGTATGCAATTAAAAATTTACAACTTTTAATTAAAAGTATACCAACTGCTTGACTTGATTTGTAAAATATTTGTTTTATCATTATTTTTTTTTTATTCTCTATGAATTCTATCAAAATATTGTACATTAAGAGAATTTTTAAACTTTGTGTTTATTTTTGCTAAAAGTTTACTAGTAGTTTGTATTTGAAAATTGTTTTTTTTTTGTAGCTATAATTTTCTTTTAAATATCATCGATCAAAAGATTAAAAACATTTTTAAGTAATAAGTTATTAATAACAAAAAAAAAGAAAAAGTGTTTTATAAATTTTTAATAGAAATCAAAGTTTAAATTGAAATTATTTATAATTAATTTTTTAATGTAATCTTTAAAGCAAAATTTCTTCTAATTTAAATAATAAAGAACTTAAAAGCAAATAAATTAAGATTTTGAAAAAAATATAAATATGATAAATATTTTATAAACCAAACTGCTTGTTAATGATATATTTTCATGTTTCAAGGGATGTACATATAAAAATGAAATTAAAATTATAAATAAATAATTAATATTAAAAATTAAACCAAAATAATGTTATTGAGCTTTTATTTTATCTTTAAATAATGATAAAAGCTTTTTGGCATTTTTTTAAAATCATAATAGCTAAGTTAAAAAAGAAAATTTTAGTAAAAAAATTTTTAGATGAATATGGTACATATATATACCGTAAGGGAAGCATCTGGGCGCTTCTTTTATTGAATTTTTGTTTTGTTGCATTTTTGTGTTACCCGCATAGAAAATTATTTATTTGCCATGAGAAATTACAAATATTGTAAAGTTATTTATGTTTCTACGCGATGTACATACTTAAAAAACACCGTAAAAACAAGGTGCTAATATGATATTTTATTTTTTACTTTTAGTATTATTTTTCAATTTTAAAGTGGCACACGTACAAATGGACTACAATCTTATAATATTTTTATTTTATTATTATTATTATTATTGTGTTTTCCTCTTCCTTTTCTTATTATTATTTTTATTTTTTTTGATATAACAAGAAAAAATAGCACATGGGATTCTGCAAAAGTTTTTAGTTGTCCATCATTTAACTTTAAAGCAGCAGTGAAAAAAAAAATCTTATTAAATATAGAATGATTTGGGAAGCTTTTACACTTGGGATGACATTATTATAAAAAAAAATAGAAAATGTTTTTTAAAAACGATAATGGTGCACAAAATTTTGTTTCATGAAACTTTTGTAAAAAAAAAAAAACATAAAACTTTAAATGGATTTATGAATTTTAAATGTAATGCGCTTAATTTAATACCTCTCGACTAATAGACTGTTATGTGATGTGATAATGTTTCACATCGTTTTTTTCTGTATTTTTTTATCAATATCTATTGCATTTAACTTTTTTGTTAATTTTCGTAAAAAAATATTTCTTCTTATGGTTAATTCACTTCTATTTTTTTTTTTTTTTGCAAAAAATTTATTGTTTACAAAGAACAATTGAATTAAAAAACTTATATGAAACACTAGCATTTCAGTTGGATAATAATAATTATAAACATTTTTCATCCAGGTAAATAACATCGCAAATCACCCATATCTACAATGTTTCTGTTTAATATATAAGAAAAAGAAAAATAAGTATTTGTTGTATTCTCATGTTGTTTTTTCTTAAAATGCTGCGGAATATGATTTTGATATCTTTATATACAGTAATGACAGAAGCCCAGTTTTGTAATAAATAGCTATTTTTTTCTTAGCTAAAATTTGTGGTTTTATTGATATTGCTTTATGAAAACTATCGGAAATAAGTGTAACGATGAAAAAAAAACTAAATAAAATAAACAGTAAGCAATAAGTATATAAACATTCTTGAATAAACTCTTTTTAAAGAAACGGAATTAATGTTGTGTAATGTACTATTGTTGTTTATATTGTAATACAAGAATTGAAAAGTCAAGAAAATGATCTAAATTATATTTTATTTATATTTATTTGTTATGTTTCTTGTTCTGTCAATATTATAGCAGGGCATATAAGTATAACAAAACAGTAACTAGATATAACATGAAAAATAATCAATGAATTGAACTGCGACAGCCTTGTAAATGGATATTTAGTTGAGTATATTTGATTTTTTTATTTGTAATAGGACATAATATTATGTATTGCTTTAAACGAGTGTTCAGCGAATTTTGTAAGAAAAGAGACATATTGCAAAAATAAACGAAGTCATGACGGGCCAGATAGTAGACCTTGAAGATGCTTATTTTATCTACTTAATGTATTTTCTTTTCATTTAATAAATAGTATTTTTGTGCGAGCCGGATTTAGCCCGTGAACAATAGTTTGGCGTTTTCTGCTTAAAAAAACAAACAAACAAATAAACAGAATATAAAATAAAAAAAACAATTTATCGTTCTGCTATATACTCATATATAAAAATATTTATCGTCTTTTTGGTTATATTTTATTTTCACATAACCAATTCATTCAACACCCATTTATTTGTATTATTTTCTTGTATTAATAAATATGTATCATTGAATGAAATATAAGGTGAATGAATAAATAAAAGAAATTCATACAAAAAGAGTTGTTCTTATTATTATTATTGTTATTATTATTATTATTGTTATTCGGTTTTATTTTACTTGGAAATATATTTGTCGTAAAGAAAATTTATTGTTTTTTCATATATCACATTTCGCATATCACATGCATGAACTTAAATAAAAAAATGAGGAAAAAATAATAATTTATTTTAATTGTATTTATAAGTGTATTATATCACAATTAATTTTCATTATGATTATTAATATATCCATTATGTGATTTACTGTGAAAGCAGTTTAACAAAATAAAAATACCAATATCATGTAATTTTTGTCCGACAATATTTATTTTATTTTAATAATACTTTTTTATTTAAAATTAAAACATGCCAATAAATATACAAATTTATCTTTCAACTTTGATAACATAGTAAATAAAAATAGTAACTAGTTGGTCAAAAATACTCTAATTGCAAATTTAGTATTTATGTATTGCTTCTTTATTAAAACGCAACTATATGTGCACTGTTAAAGTTTTTACAAAAATTACATTCGTAAAGTAATTTGAATATTTAAAATCCAAATTTTTCGGCCGGAGGTCATTACCTATTTATAATTTGGTAATTTCATTGCATATCTTAACTTTATTTTACTTGCTAATATCCTACGATGAAAGAAAACTGCGAAAATCAATAAAAATAAAAACAAATAATAATAATAATAATAAAGCAATTTCGATATCAGAATATAATAAATACTTTTACCAAATTTTGTCATTTTAAAATTTAAGCCAAGATATTGGAAATTCTTTTTTTGATTTCGTAGCAATTGAAAATAAATTGAAAACTTTTTAAAAATATTTTTCTTTAATACATTTTAAAGTTTGTCAACATGCATCGGATATAAAATTGTAATTTTATTTTATATATATTTTTACTTTATTTATTTTTTTTTTGGAAATTGAAGCATACGTTGACAAGTTGTAAAAAGCATCAACAACTAGTCACAAGACAAAACATGACATTTAAACTAGAATAAGAAAAAATCATTTCGTGTTTGTTCATTGAATTTGTATGCTTGTTGTGTGCGATTAACTTTTTTTGTTATCGGAAGAGAATGATTGAAGTAGTTTTGATTAAAACATTTTTATCAATTTTTTTTTTATTTAAAACTGTCTTTGGTGTTATATTCACTATAAAATTTTGTCTTGCTTCTTATTTATAACAAAAAATAATAAATAAACATTTTTGATTGATAGTTATAGTTCAATACAAATATTTAAATAAAGAAAAACAAATTTCCATTTTATAATATTTTTCGTTTTGCTTGAACTCAGTTTTTTAATCTATTTTTGTTAATTTTTTTTTTTAAATGATGGTTGTTCGGCTTAGATTTTGAGACATTGTTATAAGAGAAAAGAAAATCGAAAAAATAAATACTAAAACAAAATTGGTAAAAGAATTGCCGGAAAATTAAGACTTAACAAGCCGTTGGCAAAACAAAAAAAAAAACAATATATAAGGTACTTTCCCCCAAATATAAGTAAACACAGTGTATTGTGCTCTTATAAAATCAAAAATAATAAAAAAGAAAACTCTCTTCACTACATTGCATAGAACATGTTCAATTCTATGTGGTCCTTGGATTATTTCTTTTATTTTATTTTTAGACGACAATGTATTTCTTTATAGACGACAATGTATAATTTATTTGAATGTTGATTTGTGTTGGTCGTATACATATTCTTTCGCTTTTAGGCCCCGCGGGAAAAAACGCGAAAATAAATATCGTTATACTACGATTTTTATATAAATTTATTTCATTTCTTTAACACACACACACACACAACCTTATTATCTTATATTTGGTTTGTTTTTGTTTGTCTTTTACCACCCACTGTATGAGATGAAAAAGATGGATAATAAACCAGCCAACATCATTATAAAAATGAAATAAAAAATTGAAAAATGGTTTATGTATAAATTTTCCATTCTGTTTTTGTTTTGGGTTTACTTGAACTGCTGGAAAATTGATAAAAATAAATTTCAATCTAAATAAATTTGGCAATGCTTTATTGTTGGTGTATTATGTTCTCTCGAAGTCTCATTGTTATTTTCTCTTTTTTTGGCAAACATAAACACAAGTGATATTGGTTGTTTTTTTCTTTTATTATTGCTTTTTAATTTTTCACATATGAGATTTCTGATAGAATGTTCAAGAAAATAATATAAGAATATATATAGGGTTGTAAAAAGTGTATTTTTTCAAATTTATTTTCTTTTTCTATTATTATCGCAAAAAGAAAACAAATGAAATAAAAAAAATCTTGCATAAATCCCTTAGGATGCGGTGGCGATATTATTTTTTATTTAAGTTCAGTAGAAGTGCAAATCTCATTACAAACGAAGCGTAATGATTTTTATTCTTAATTAATTTTTTTTTTTGCTTTTTGAGTTGTGTTTTTGTTGTTTTAATTGAAATATCAAATTACATTTACTTGCAAAATTCCTTATGCTTTTATTTTTGTGAAATCATGTAATTTGATGAGGCACTTCCTGTTTAGGATAAATTTTTTATTATATTCTTATTTTATCACGCATAATAAAGTTTGAATTGAAATTAGTTATCGATTTGTAGATTTTTGAATAATTTAATTTTAAAGTTTATCGGAAAAGAAAAACTTGCATAAAACTTAAGTAAAAGAATAAAAGTTAAAGGAAATATAAAATGAAAAGTTGGTAGAAGTTTTGGCAATCAATACAATAATAAAAGTTGGGTCATTGATATCACATTAGTAGTTTTATATTTGTCTGATTTTGCTTATTTTACGATATTGATCTTCTTCGATGTTGTTTTTGAACTTTCAAGCCAACTTGCTTGGTTATTGAATTGTCAATATAAATAATTCTTTGCTGCAGGAATGCATAATGTACAAGTGGTTGCCAGTTTTACATATTCAAAACAAGTTTGTATAAATTAATTACTTTTTTATAATTTTTTAAATTAATAATAGAATATAATATTGTACTTATATGGAAAATTAAATAATATTGAAACATAAAAGAATAAATTCTAGTTTTTATTTGTATTATAACTATAATTAATATTTTTACGATAGTTTATCAGCAGTTGGTACTTTTTCGATTTAGTGGTTAACATATAACTTTATACTAAACTCGTTTAACTTGAATGAAATAAGTATTATTGGATGTTTTGTTCCTTTTTTGTGTTTTGGTGCTTTGTTTTGGAGATTAAATATTTTATTTTTGATAATTTATTTAAGTAATCATAGCAAAATGTATGTCGTTGTTAAATTCAAAGCACAAAAAAGCACTTTAATTTTTGTTTTTATTCGGTCTCTTTGTCTAGATGGTCTATATCCGCTTCCTTAACATTTTTACAAAACTTTTTGTACATAAATATAATGGATATATATTTAATTTCAGTTCGGTTTTAATTGCACTTTTTTCCATCACTGTTTTCTATAAAAGTAAATAAATGATTTTTACTAATAAATTATACTTTATTGTTTAGAAAATTGAGAAGACACAATATTTCTGTATGAAAGCTGTTACTCTTTTTTATTGCATTTATATAATACTGTCTGCAAAATGTGTGTTTGGTTGAGTTTGTTCTATTACTAAGAAAACAACAGAAAAAATTAAATATTAGATTTGTAACTACTGATAGCCTTTCATGATTGTTGGTCCTTCATGATTGTTGCACTTGATAGTTATATCAAAAAAATTTCTATTGTAAAAGCAACAGAAAAAATAAATGGAAAAATACTTTTCATTTTCTTGCTTAAGCGAAAATTTTATACTACAATATGAAAAAAAAACTCATTGCCATCATGGGTTTATGGTTTCGTGCTTTACATATAAATTGTATATAAATGTGACGAGTTTTTGTTAAGCTTTTTTGTAAATTTTTATATATAACACGTTTGGTTAACTTTTAAGTTTTTCTTTTCATTTTATTGTTGTTTTATTTGTTGTACTGATGTTTGTTACTTTTTATGCTGAATTTCATTTTTAATACACGATAACCAACTATAGAGAAATAAAGTTTATTTACTATTTGGAGAACTGCTTTCTACGTTTTATATGCTATCGAAATTAATTGTTTTTTATACAAGTAGTTATATTAAAAATTATAATCAATAATACTTGTAGGCTAATGCAAAAAAAATTATGTAATTCAATCAAAATAAAATATCTTATTATAAATTTATATCCGCATATTTATGTTATTTTTTTTACCTTTTTTATGTGAATTTTGACGAATATTATTATTACTGATTTTTTACCGTCCAGCTTTTTGACTTCTATAGAATAAATAATAAGAAATTAATTATGTCAAAGATTGTAATCAGTAATGAATATTTGATTTGTAAAAATATATTGATTAAAAGCTTTATTTTAAAATCTACTACGAAAAAAAATCTACTAAATAAAAATAAAATTTAAGAAATAAAAAGTAGAAGAAGAATGAAAAGACAAGTAGCTGTATTATTGATCAATAAAATTAAAAATCATATAATTTATTATAAAGCATGTTTATTTATGTGAATCTTCAGCGCATATATTTTTTTATCAACATCTTCCATCACATTGTCAATCTAGTCAAGTCGTCATCATTATTTTATTAATAAATTATGATTATGTGTTTCTCTTTTATTTATCAATTTTTACGATTTCTGCGATATTATAAAATAAAAATGCTTATAGATAGTAGAAAAAGAAAAACATAAAAACCCTTCAAATAAATATATTATTGGCTTTTTAACTTATTTAATTAAATTAAAAATTAAAGTACATTAATCGCTGTCGGTCTTAATGTGTTATTGATCGTTATATTTAGATGTAACATTGAAAAATAAAATTATAAATATGTATATAAAAAAAAATCAATTGAAATTCTCAAAGCATTTAGAATGTAGAGTTATATTTTAAAGCGATTTCTAAAAACACTTTTTGCTTAACAGTGCTGTATTAGATGATCGTTTAACACACATTTAATTGAAATTTCAATAGTTTAATAGAACAAATAACTTCTGATGTGATATAGCTATTTAAATATGGCAATGAATTAATTCATAGTTTTAAATTTCACTTATTGCACATTTAGATAGTATTAATAAAGAATTACAAATATATTTTTTTCTTATTAAAATCTTTATTACAACACTGCACTATGAAATATATGCGATTGAAATTCATTAATTTTTTTCATACTTAGGTTTTTATTATTTTTTTCTTTTTTATTATATTTTATACATATATTCATTAAAATGAAATGACATCTTTGAATGATGAATAAGAAAATGAATAGCACAGTCAAATTGGAGAAGCGATAACTAGAAATTACTTTATATAGGAATCAAGTCGCGTTGCAAAATCAGTGTTAAAACTAATAAATCTTTTATAAGTTGACGACTTGCTGTTTGCCTTTCCATCTTTCATCTTTTTGTTATTCGTAAATTTGTTTTTCTATTTTCTTATAATATTCTACTAAAGCTTGTAGATATATAAATAAGTATTTTCCAATTTTTTATTTTTAAGTAGATATTGTAGAAAAAAAAATTAATTGATCGCCGCATGTGATCATCGTTCGTTATTATATGATAAAAACATGTGCACTGTAAGAACGTACAATAATTTTATTTTATTTTTCCTTAAAAATATTATTAAATATCAAATATAGAAATGAAAATGGTTCGTGATGTGGTTGTCTGCAACAAATAAATAATAAAGCGGCAACTTTTAATCATATTAAAGATTTTTTATTGTCTTTTGATTCTGTGTAAACTAGAAGAATAATGCTTCGTACTTTGTGTTTTTGTACCTTTTCTTATAGCATAAACATTTTTAAATTATTTGTTTTTAATAACTTTATTATTCTTAATAAATTTTTATTATATTTTTAATTATAGCTAATAATCACTCGGTTCATTGTTTATTATGATTTATAAAAATAAAGTGAGTTTTGGGTTAAATTGCAGAATAAAATAATTTTATTTCATATTTATTTTTATTAATTAATTTTTATTTTATCATTTTTATTATGAATTATTTTTTATTAAGGTTCTCATTATTACATAGAACATTATGTTTCATTTATTTATGGTTATATTTTTATATTAAGCTTTTATCTTGTTTTCTCAAACAATTTAATTTAATTAATAAGCGTCTTTTGATTTTACTACTTCTTTTTTTTTTTTTTTTAATCATAAAATATACTTTTATTCATTCTGGAAACGAAAATAATAAATAATTAATACAATTAAAATGAAACAATAAAAGTTTTTTAATACTCAGCTAATTTGATTAAAAATATACAATTTTTTTTATCTACATAAATTATTTAATAAAATGTCAATTTGAGGATGGGTTGAAGGTATTTGCGTACATTTGGTTTTTATGGATTGGGAGTTAAAATAGATTGGTAATATACTGGACTATTAGGAATTCCATTTATTTGCAGTACGTACAAAGAAAACATTTTTGGATTTATCAACATGTAACTGTTGTAATCTTTATTTTTATTATTTTAAGCATTTTTTGTTTTAACAGTTTATTTGTTGTTTTACACAAGCAATTTTTGCTCGGTTACGTATATAACTATAGCAATCTATTGTTAACGCGATGATTTTTGTCAGTCCATTTTGATATTCAATTACTGGAAAAGTTATTATAGTAGCTATAGTATTACTTATTTTTATTAATTAATTTTATTAGAATCAATTGCATTATTGTAGTTAAATATCCACTTTATTTTTATAATAAAGAAAATTTAAATTCGAAGAGATTGATTAAAATATATAATAATAATACACTGTATTTAGAACGCGTCTAACTACAACGTCCGTTTTTGTTTGTTTCATTTATTTTAAATCTTTAATTTATATTTCATGCAATAGTTGCTGCGACTGCAAATCATTTATTGCTTTTCATTATTTATTTATTTACAATGTTTTTATTTTTATTTTTAAATTAAAAAAATAATTTATTAGGAAATAAAATTTAAAAATACACATATAACATGTAGTATGCTAAATATATAATGTCTTTCACTACAAATATCTATAGAAATTCATCACAGTTGATTCAAGTTTTTTGTTTTGTTTTCTATTAATTTATTTTATTATTATTTTGTGCTACATATAGGGTTGATTTGTTTTTCTGCTATTTATTTAAATTTTGAATGAATAATGTTTTTATAATAGGAATGTTGTCATCACGATTAAAAGTTGTAACAAAAATGTGCCTATATTCATACAGTAAAGCCTCGGTTAAAATTTACTAGTGTGATTTATTTGCATACTTTGTTCTTATACCGCAATGTCAAATTAAGATTATGTTTCGATGCAAATTATACGCTTAAAACAAGGTGGAAAATTATAAAAAAAACACATTCAATAAAAGGCACAGTTTTTACATTAGCGTTGTCCATTAGCAATGTCCTAATTAGTTTGTTAAATCGACGATTAACTGTAAATATATCGTGTATTATTGACTGATGATAATGGCTTTTTGCTACACAAAATAACAATAGAAGGAAACTCGCTCAAGCAATTTGTTTATATTTTTATTTTCTATACATATATTGTTTTATTGCTGCAAAATAAAAGATAATTTAAATGTAAAAAAGCTTTACTAATTTGTTAATTAAAACGGTAAATAATTTAATTTTTTTTTGTCCTACATTGTTTTTCTTCCTTATATTTTATAGAAATATATCATTTAATCCAACTGTGTGTTTAACTATATTTTTTTTTCACTTGTCTGCATTTTTTAAATTTTCTGATCGAAATATATTGATTATGCGTTTTTTGTTGTTGCATATGTACACTATTGGTTAGTTTTGTTAAGCCTTTTATGTTATATCGACGTAGCATATAGGACATTATTGTTAACAATTTATTTATTGAATTTAATTAGAAAATTATAATAAAAATAATTGAATTAATAACGTTTTTTTTTGAATAGTTTATTTGTATGGTTATCATTCATCTTTTTTTCCCGGTTATAATTATTTTTATTTTTTTTATAGAGAAATTGACATATTTAGAATTTAAAACGTATAGGTTACATACAATATTACATTGGGGGAAGTGTTGGAGAAATTTTTAGAACATTTAAAGGATTGTCGGTAGAAATGGAATGAAAGTTCTCTTGACAAGTATTATTATTATTGATTTTTTTAATAATGAAAAAATTAATTGTTTCTTAATTAATTATATCACTCATTATTTTATTTTTAAAGCTTCTTCACACAGATATAAAATAAAAATGGTATGTATTATTATTTATTATATTTTATTGCAAAATATGCAATTAGAAAATTGACGTTTGTATAGTGCTAAATACAATAAAAACATAATCAATTAATGGTAAAAAGTAAAATTAATATAATAATAAGATAACAACGATAATAATCAATATTAATTTTATGAATTTTGTATTTGTTTTCGTTAATTTTGTATTATAATTTTAAGCATGTTGTTATTTTTGTTGTTCTGTATGATACAATCGTTCGTTATTTGAATTTAAAAGAGAATATTCAAAATACAGACAAATACACCACATCGCACTACATAACACTGTATAAGTTCAAAAGATCATCAATAATAAATATTCATCGGCTTGTTATTGTATTTTTATAAAAAAAAAAAAATTAAAAAATAAAAACAGAATAATTTAAACTTAATAAAAAAAAAGAAGTAAATGACAATGATGTACAGGTAAAAAAAACAAGAATAATTTTACCATAAAGAACGATTTAAAAATTCTTTTTTAGTTAACTTTGTTAAACCTTAAATTATGATTTTAATTTTCTTTTCAATACTTTTGTCGTTTATTTAAAAAAAGGTAAACTTTAAAGTTGCTTTGTTTTAGTTCTTGATTTTATTTTATTTTCAACTTCATCAACTAATTTATTGATCAACCTTCTTGTTATGTATGCTCATCATCAACATAATTTTGGTTTTTCATTTTTATCTAGCAGCACAATGACTTGTTTATACCCAAAAAACAAAAAAATAATAGTACTTTAAATAAACATGTTTTAATGAGCTACTTATAATCATCTATCTATGTTAAACACAATGAAAAAAAAACATGTAAATATTCATATAGAACGATGAAGAAAAAAATATAATTAAAACGAAATGATAATGTTGTTGTTGTCATCATAGAAGTATGCTATTAAGAATTTGATTACCGACAATCTATTGGCTATAATGTACGCGTCTACACAAATACCCAATCAATTAAATCACCGAGTATGTTATTTTCTTTCGTAATTTCTCATTTTTTGTTTTCTGTATTGTTGTTTTGCTATAATTTTTTTCGAATAGCTTATATGTTGATGTTTGTATACTTTACGTACGACCGTCTTCATCCAATTTAAATTATACGAAACAGACTTTTTAAGACGATATGCGGAGGTGGAATTTTTTTACATTTTTTATCGATAAATTTGGATCTAGATATAATCATGGGGTTGTATTTATTTTTGAAAGTGAAATAAACAAAAATCTGTATATTTTTTTTTATTATTATTATTATTATTATTTATTTTTGGTTGTTTAGAATAAAATATTTTATTCGTAATGCGTACGAGTTGTGGCTGCGTGTATCGCCATTCACGTTTTTATTTATTTTATTTTTTTATTTAATAATGTGAGAAAAGAAACCAAATACGTGAAGTTCAGGTCAAAATGTTTTTTGTGTTAAATGAAATACAGAAAATAAATAATAATAATAATTCATTCTTTATTTTTAGAATAATTTTAATATCATAATACATTAATTAAAATAAATAAATTAAATAAAGCAATATGGTGTACCACTTTGCCGACGTTTATCTGTTTTCAGTATTTTTTTAGAAACTTATTTATTATAAATGCCATATAGTATTTTTATATAAATTTTTTTTATGAAGAAATTGCCATGTTTAGTTTTTGCAACGTATAGAAGACCTGTTAATAACTTAAACAAAACACGTCCATGTATAGGATTGGGTTTAAGATATCTGTGGACAATAGTTTTAAAGTATTAGACAACGAATACTTGAGCAATACACTCGATGATAAAGTGTTCCATTTTTCTGCAGTGTTTGCAAAGAAATCATTTTCTTAGGAATTTCGATGTTCGAAAGTTGTAGTCCTTATTTCGAGTACATATTTTTAATAATTAAATATATAACAACGCATTTATTTCGCTATTTATTATTTTTGTGACTGAATACTTTGGTTTTGTTGCTAGTATACAGTAAATTTGTTAAATTAATTATGCTTACAACAAATTTTGTTGTTCATAAATATATTCCAGTAGAAGCTACTAAGTTTAAAGTATTTTTTTAGAATATATAAAAATTTTATTTATATAAATTTTTTTAATTTTAATAATATTATAAATAAGGCCAACCAGCTAGCAATCTGATCAAGTTTTAAATATTTAAATCAATCCATTTAAATAATTCTGTGTTTCGTCGAACAAAAAAATAATAAATAAATAAATTGTTATCTGCTTTATAAAATGAAATATCATTAATCTCTGATTACATGTCGGTTGTGATGCCAATCAATAATTTGTTTTTTGTTGCAAGCAGAAATGTTGGATTTAAAACTACATTCAATTTGCATTAAAAAATAACAAATAATGCAAAAATGTTATAACATCTAAATGAAATGTGATGTGTGCATCGATGC
This sequence comes from Ptychoptera contaminata, assembly GCA_963942525.1. Classification (NCBI taxonomy): domain Eukaryota; kingdom Metazoa; phylum Arthropoda; class Insecta; order Diptera; family Ptychopteridae; genus Ptychoptera; species Ptychoptera contaminata. The sequence continues at coordinate 51,735,439 of OZ012636.1, forward strand.
ACATTCAGTGGGCATAAGGAAAACACTTTCGCGCCCGTATATTGATCATAAATACTTTTAAAAAATTATAACTTATTAAATTTTTATTTTTTCTGCTACTAAATTATCATTGTTTGTTTTTATAAATGTTTAAGAAATAAAAAAAAAATTCTTGTTGGTTTAAAGTTACCTACGGACATGTCAGTATTTAGCTACTTTATACTGCATTTTTACTTTTGATTTGTTGTTTTTTTTTTAACTTGTTTATAGCATTTTTTTTATTTGCTAAATAATATATTTTATGAATAATATAAACAAATAAAGTAACAGAAATAAGCTTATAAATAAAAAAATGAAGAAAAGAAAAATACAATTCTTACGAAAGTTGTTTGTTAGTTAGAAGCAAAGGTAGCGGATTTACTTTAATACATTGCATGTATTGTTAGGTATGAAAACGAAAATAAAATATTATAAAAATGGTGGATTGGTTGATTATTCTTATTATAATGCGTATTGTTGTGCTTGTTGCTTTTATATAAATAAGTACGTTTAAAATAAAAGCGTTTAACACATAATTACCTCGTTTGTGTATCATGTACATGTAAGTAGCTAGCATTAATTTTTCATGTTTGTTGTACCTGGTTGCGGATGGTAGTTTTCGCCTTAACAAATTATCTTTCTTTCTTTTCTTTATTCAATTAATAATGTATTTATTTTAATTTTTAATTCGGAACAATCGCTTTTCGCATGCACGCAATCCTTCATAATACAATATGTGATTCTGTGTGATTGTGTTAATGATGGCAATCCTTCATAATATATTATTGGATTGTGAATTGTATGTGCTACAACACATAAACAAGACCTAAATCATTGTTCTAGCTTGACTGCGTGCATGTGAAATGCGATTGTTTTCTTTTATTATTAAAAACTTTTGTTTTATTAGCAATTTATTTAGTTCATTTATTTTTCTAACACAAGTTTGCCTAATCTTATGTAGGTTCATGTCTTTAACTTGATATAAATTTATATCTTCTAATTTAAGTATTATTTTAATTTAAAGGTATTTTATTTATCTGCTTAAATTCAGTTTATTTTCCTAATTTGAATTATGTATTAACACACCATGATTTTAATCAAATTTACAGAATCACAAACTTATATTATAAATTTATATATATATAGAAAATAATAAAAATAAATACATAAATCAACACGCACCTCATAAAAATTATTTATTTCATTTACACAGTACTAATGTATTTTTTTTTAAATATAACTATCGAGTAACCTAAATAAAATGAACGTGATAAATGCATTAAAGAAAAATTAATTATTTTAATGGTTGATTAATTTATAAAAACAAATAAAACAAACAATAATTGTGGATATACTTTTATTTATTATCATTAAATCGATTCGTTTTTGATTATTTATTTTTTGTTGTCTTTAATTTAATTTTTATTATTAATAAACTATGTAGTTATTGTTCACATTGTTATAACAAAAGTTAAAATCCATCAGTTTTATCTTTTTATTTTATTGACATGTAGAAAATCTGACTTATATTTTTTGTTATAAAAAAATTTAATATTGTTTTAGTTATTTTGTGTCATTAAATTTGATAAAATATCTATATTAATTTAGTTAAGCAAATATGACTATTTTTTTGTTTCTTGTTTTCTCTATTAATTTATTTATAAGACAGAAACAGTCTTCCGTTAGTAGCCTTAAGTTTATTGTTTATGTTAAGTCTTCAATAATCTTCTTATTTTTCTTCTATTTTATTGTTGGCTACTTCTCTGGTTAATTAAATATTAAAATTTCTAATTTGAATCAAATATCATATAAATTAAAAATGCCTAGAAATTATGTTACAATGCGTTGGTTACCACCTATAACAAAGAGAAATAAATAAAAATATAATGATTAAGCTTTATTCTAGTACTAATGACAATATTTTAATTATTTATTTTCACTTTACGGTAATAACATTCAAATATAAAAAAAAAAAAAACATCAGCAACAACACAAAAAATCTTTTTCTTTAAGCAACAATACATGCTAGACGTGAATAAAATTTATACACATTTGAACTGGATGAAATTCTCACATAAAAAATGATGAAATATACATATATTGATAATTAAATAATGCTGACTGGTTTTTTTTATTGGAATCTTAAGATTAAAAATATAAAAACTATTGACATACTTTTCATTGATTTGCATTATCTGTGAATTTAATTATTTTTTGCATTTTTATTAGTAGACAAGAGTTAATTTTTTTCTACTTTTCTATTCAATTAAGCTACAAATAAAAAAAAAGAAACCATTAGAGCTAAACGAAAATTAAGACGTTAATTTTTTTTTGTCTTATTAATTTATTTATCAATTTTACTTGCTAATATCTTATTTGTTTTCTTATTAAATTTCGTTTAATTCAGTAAATATTCAAAAAAAATAAAGAATATATAAATGTAAAAGTAGATCAAAATAGATTTCATGGATCATTTAATACGAATTTATTCAATAGGGTCGGTCGTATGTTGATTTTTTCTTTTCTCTTTAATTTTTTCTACTGAACAATCAGCATAATCATTACTTTTTTTATTTTTATAACTGAAGTAAAAAAGATGAATAGTATAGAGTATTGCTGTATTTTTGTTTTCTTTTGTTACTTTCCTACCTTAAAGCTTTTTCATATATCAGAAAATGAATAAAAGCTTTAAAAACCAGGAAATCAATAATGATAGCGTAATATGGAGTTTTTTATTGATTAAAATTTATGGAATTATTATTACAAACTAAATAAAACAATGATAAGTGTAAAAAGCTATTTGGAGTTTAATACTATATTTGTACAATGCTGTTACCACGTACCATAAATTAAGTTAAAATAATAAATATTATTGATTACAATTTATGGTTTTTTATTGTCATTTTTTTAATATTATTATTTACAACTATAAGTTTAAAAGCAAAAATATCGTAATAGACAAAAGCCGTGTGAAAAATACATAATTAACATGTTAAAAATGTAAATATTTTGTATTTTTCAAGTTTAAACTTACTTAAGATTTCACAGCCTTTTATTTTGTCTTCGTAAGTTGTAGTTCTCTTGAAACTCATTATTAAATCATTTATAATCATTTTATGTTTTGGTTTTTTTTCTGTATCGTAATTCTTATACAAATTTTTACTCTTAATTTAAGAAAAAAAAATTGATAAAATAAGTTAAAGTAAAAACAAATAATTTAAAGCATTATTTTGTCAAGTGTTTTCTCAATTAATTTGCTACATGGAAAATCATAAATAGTCTGCCAGATGAATTTTTTTCTTTAGATTAATGAATTTTTTTTATATATTTTCTTCCGTAATGTTCTTCCTTTTTTTAACAAAAAATATACAACGAAGAACAAAGTACACAATGTTTAGTATGTACGACAAGCTTAAAGTTGGGTTGTTGTTTGAAGTTGTGAGTTCTAAGGTGGCTAGATAATAGAGATTCGTTTAGAAATCACTCGCGCATACATTTTTTTTTTACTTTTAAGGAAATAACTGTATTCTTTTTTAATAAGAAGGATGATTATGTCAACAATGTTTCCACCTCATTTCGTTTTCATTTATGTTCACTTGAAGAAGCACACGACCATGATGTAACAACTTTGTATTTGATAGTAAGCAGTAGTAGAAACAGAGGCAAAAAAGAGACTAATTCATCAAGTAACTCAGCAACATTGTGTTTTTCTCTTATTTTTCTATTATTAGAAGAGTTTTAAAAAATATAAAAAGTAATTAAGTAAATATTTATTATTATATCAAGTTTAAAGTTATTTTTTGATTTAATATTCAACAAATGCATACATATAATCAATTTTATTTCATTCATTCTTTATTATACATTTTCCGAATTGTAAAATAAAAAATTTTAATCAAAAAAAAAGTAAATGAGTCTTTATGTCATCAGCATCTCATATATAAAATGTTTAGCGTCATTCATTAAAGAAATGCAAATACATTTCAAACAATGATTCTAAAGAGAAAATTTCGTAATGGTAAACTAAGTGTCAACTTTAAAAACACCACGGTTTAGAATGTAATTGAATTTTTCTTTTGTTCAATTTTTATATTTTCTTGATAGAAAATTTAGATAACTGGCGGAACACGCAAACAATGTTTGGAATGTAAATAGTTAACATTTTCAATTAATTGAAATGATTTTAAATTGTTTACAAAAATTACTGTAATGCTAGGTGTTATTTTACGTAATTGTAAAGAACTTTATTTCATTAAATATATGGTTTAACATTAACTAATATTTTTGATTTTTAACTTTATTTGTAATAATATTTTCATTAAATCTTCATTGAAGGAAACCACAAAGTTTTAGTATCTGTTGTTGTTTTTCTTGGTTATTCTATTCATATAATTTAAAACATCTGTTTGTAAAGTTGTCACGAGGGTAGCAGATTAAAGCGCGTATACGACACCGACTGTGTATCGTTAATATTCATAGAAACTGTAATATTAATAGAAAGCCCTTCTTTAATTTGAAAACTGCTGCCGCTTTTGGTAATTTCCCATCTAGTTATTATTGACAAACTTTAAATTTGTACCCGTAATCCTTTCAAAGTTTTCTATACTCTTTAAAAAGCTTTATATCATAAAATAATAATAATTAATCGAATTATTAGATTTATAGAGCGCTTCTTTGTGTTTTGAAATTTTGGGTGATTTTAAATAAATTGTTTAATATGACTTTTGGTGTCAATTTTATATTCTTAACTATAGACTTTGTAATTTAATTAATATTTTTCTCAATGCTAATAGAAAATGATAATTTTTACTTTTTGTAAAAAATTTATAATAAATGACAAAAACAAATCTTCTTTGAATGGAAATCGAGTTACAAGATAGCTCTAAATAATATTTAGTTCAATATTACCTGTTAATATATTGTCAGAAATAACCAGGTTTTATGTTATCAATATGTTAAAAAGAAATATAAATATTATGTAAAATACCATAAAATCTGATAAATGTAATGAAAAATGTCGCAAACATTGTTTAAAAACTCAGAAACTCAGTGAAACCCCAGTTTTGTGTTCTCGGATTTTACTTGGATGTAATGCAACAAATATGCCTTTTTTTCTCTAGTTCATTTTTCATTTAGTTGGTCGTCGTTGTTATTGTCATCACCTCTTTGGTTTTTCTTATAGTTTAAATATGTTTCTTCTTGTAAATTTCAATATATATACATATATGCTTGTTATTTATTATCTATAGTAGTTTTATCTATAGTAGAAAAATAAAAGACTTTTGAATAATTTTATAAAAAAAGAAATTAACGCTATACACATTAAGTTCGTTATTTGAGTATTATATTATGTTCAAGTGGTTGACTGCTCCTCTTTATATTTATTTATATTTTTATGTTTACTGCATAAGTTAGTGATACATGTGTTCATTTTTCAGTCATAATAAAATAAAGAAAAAATGTTAACTAAATAATTAGTTAAATGATGGTTAATAGTATTTTTTAAATTAAAAAAAGTATTGAATTAAATTAATTTCATTAACTAGAGTTGTTTTTTTTTTGAAACACAAAGGTATTTTTATGGAACACAATAAAGTTATTAGTTAGTTAAACGATAAATAGTTAGATTATTAATAAAAAATGCTATCAGAATTTGAAACCGTGAATGAAGTAATAGCATTAAGTCAGAAAACTAGTTGACAAAAGAACATGTTGACAATGACACTGACAATCATAGTAAATTAAAGTTACCTTTTAAAACATTTATTCTCACATTCATTCAATCTTTGTTACCTATGATCTTTTTCCATAGCACTATTTATATTGATTATCTTTCTAGTTAGACAGTTGTGTTGTTTATTTCTAAACCTAGAAATTGCTTTTAACTAAACATTATGTTACAACATCAGTCTTTATATCAAATTATTAATACATTAAAATTTTACTATTAATGTTTTAAAAAAAGTGTTATTAAATATTATTATTTTCATTCAAAAACAGTACAACTAATGACACTAAAGTTTTGGATGTATATAATGCAAACCTAATTAAATTGTGTTATTTTTTATTATTATTATTATTACTATGCAACATATTAATATAAAAAATAATTGTGGTTATCATTTATTTCTGATGGCTTCTTATCTTCTTTTTTTATATATTTGTTTAACATTAAACACTGTATATATATATTGTAAAAAATGAAAATTGATACAAGAGCTTTTTTTTATTTTATTTTATTTATTATAGAAATTATGTATAATAATGACAATGTACTGTGGCGTATAACTTAAAAAATATTAAATCACACATTATTTTGCAAAATAAAAATAATGTTATAAATCTAGTGCTATAACCAAGTTATATAAAGATATTTATCATCTTAGTTTGCTGTTTTCATTAAAAAAAAATAATAATAAAAAAAAAGTATAAAATCACTGGGCAAGATGATTTTTAAAAGAAAAATACACACGTAAATAGCCAAATAAATAAAACTGAATATGAGAAGAAATATAATAAAACCCCGATTGAATAACATAGAAGTGTGTAATCATATCATCTTTTCTCTAGTTACGTTTTTGCGTTTTTGTTGCTATAGTAAAGAAATTCAAACTGATGATATAATATTACTTTAATAACATAGATAATAATAAATTTGGCAAAGATTTACTTTGGTTTCGTGTAGATATTTACAATAATTTTTAAGCTGTTGTTAAAATTCTACTGGATGTGGTTAATGTGGTGTTATTTTGGCTAGTTAGTTAAAGACGCCATAATTTACATATAACTAAGCATACAAGAAAAAAAATTATATATGTATATATTTTTACAAGGCTGGAGATCAAAATTGTTTGTTTTTATTGCTTATTTATAGAGAAAAAAAACAAGTCACATCTGAATGACAGGTTTTCTGTTATCTGAATTTTAAATAGCCCTATAACGTCTTTATTAATGTTTCCTTTTATTTTATTAATATAAGTATTTTAATTAATTTTTATACAATCAAATATTTTAAACTTGCATACAAATTTAAAAATAATGTTGTTTATTTTGTTTTATCTAAATAATATTTTTTTTTTAATCAAAATGAATCAAATTAATTTACTATTAATTTTAAAATGATTGTCATTGATTCTGCTGACTCTATGGATTCTTTAAATATTTAAATAAAACGATATCGATAAATAAATAAAACTAGTTAAGTTAGAGACTAAATAAATGTAAGAAAATGAAAATTAATAAAATAAAGATGCAAAGAATATTAATAGATTTTTTTTTGTCTGGGATCACTGCATGACATCAAACTATTCTGTGTTCTTTGTTATAATAATTTTTAAAAATAATAATTAATATGAATTGAGGGGTATATATTGAGGGCTACAAAGATTATTTTAGCTATATAGAATAAAGAAAAGTGTGATCAATAAACAGAAATAAATTAATAAAAAATATTAGATCTATTAAGAAGCAACATGTTTTGCTTTGACATTTCATATAATCCTTGATTTTCTTCATACAGTATTATTATTAAATGAGCTTGATCAAATTAAAAGTATAAATTGCAATTTAATAATAAAAAAAGTTTTTACTGTTCAAGTTTTTCTTTTATGTTCCTTTATATGTTAATTATTTTTTATTATATTTTCTCCTAATTTTTATCACTTACTAATATTTTCTACCATTATCACGCTCTTTCCATTTATTTAATTTAATTTTTAAAATTCAGTTAGTAAAACGATAAAAATCATAGTTATGTGTCAGCATCTGACTATGTTATATCAAGATAGTATGATTTTTTGTTTGATGACATTTTTGTTATTCTTTCAACATTGTTAGGACTTATGTATAATACGAAATGCAATGAGAATTTTTTTTTTAATTTTCATCTAACTTAGTTTTTCTGTAATTGTTGGTAAAAGCAGCTAACTTCGAATCTTACAAAAAAAAAGAAAAAAAGAAAAGTTAAAACAACTAATAATAAATAAAAGGCAAACAAATAACAAATAAAAAGCTAACGACAAGATGAATTATCTAAAATTAAATCTGTATACATATATATAGAATTTTGGTTATGTATCAATATATCAAATAAAATATCTTATTTCAAATTTATATGTTGATATCATCACGGCATCAGTACATAAATTGTTTATTTTTTCACTCTTTCTCCGTTTCGTTGTCTTGTTTTATTTGGAAAGACACGAACGAATTTTTTATTTTTTTATTTCTTGACAATTTCCCAATTATAAACCTTTATCAGTATCGTGTATTAACATCACATGTTACTATGGTTTTAGTTTTATGTTCATTTATTAATTTAGTTTGTATCAAAAACTTAGAACAAAAATAATAATAATAATTTTTCTAAATAGTTACTAACTGTGATTTAACGTATTCTATGTGATTTAACACATTCTTCAGATAAAACATAAGAGCAAATAATAATAAAATGAAAAGTCGAAAATTTTTTTGTCTGTTTGATATTTAAAAAAATAATATCCGCGTAGCTTCATTGGTTGTATTTACACTTCTAGCTAAATATGTTTTTTTTATTTCTAACCAAATAACACGATCTATCATTTTTATTTCCTTTTATTCTTATTTTTATGATGGGTTAGTTGACAGATTGTTTCTAAGTTGTTGTTTATCGGCAGCCAGCATTTCTTAAAATAAGAGACACAACCTTTGATCAACGGCGCCCTAAGCTTACACAAAAAAATCGATAGTCTTCCTTTGAGAAATACAAAAAGCACCATTGCTTTAATAAAAAATGAATAGGTTAGCCACCCACTAACAAAAATAAAAAATTCTTTAAAGTGAAAGGAGAAAAAGAATTGTGAAACGGTAAAAACATTAAAAAATGACAATTGATTTATTTTTTTTCTGGTCTTATGCTGTAAAAAATAAAACATATAACTTTTTGGAAACATAATAATTTGTGTAAAAAATATAGTGTAAACGTTTATTGTCATCATAGCGAATACTTCATGTGTTTTTTTATCTTTTTAAATCTGTTATAAATAATTTGCATGTAATTTCTAGGTTTTTCTATGTATAATTATTATTTGTATAATTTTCGTTGCTACTTATTGAATAAAGAAAAAATAATAATAATGGTTTTTATTAAAATGTTTTATAAACAGAAATCAATGCCGGCGCAGAGTACATTTAAATATCCGTTTTAAAATTATTAGTTTAATTCACTCCTTTTTTAATATCCTCATTTATAAAATATTGATATTTTATAGCAAAAGGTTAAGCCATATGCGTATTTAGCATTTTTTGTTACATGAAGACATGAAAAATTGAAGTAATCTTTGAGTTAATAGCAAAACCCTTTATTTTTTTTTGTATGTTGCCTTTGGTGTGTCTTTAACAGCTATTTATTTTTTGTGTCGCTTTGCAACACCCCATTACAGTCACCAACGCCTAAACTGTTTTGCTTAGTTTCATATCTCTGTAGAAATTTATTAGTGAAACGGATATCTGGTGTAATTTATTTTGACTGGACACAAGTATTAACCGATGGGAATTTTGCTGTGTTTAGTTAAAGACACGAATCTGTTGCATATTGTAAGTACCAGAAAATAGCTAAAGATTTTAAGGTTTTTGTTTTAAATATTATACATAGAGCGATAACAGTTTTCTTTTTCAAATTCCAGACTCTCTTGCTATAGAAGCTGATTTTTTTTAAATCTTTATAATTTACTTTTATTGTAGTTATTATTGCGTTCGGGGATTAATTTGTAACATCAGTATATAATGGCGACAGCTTGTACAGTTTCAGAATGTTAAATTTTTTGTATATTTATTCTTTCTTCAGAAATTAATATTATAACTAAGTATATAAAATTCGTATGGGACACAACGGTATTTTAATTTTTCCATTGCATAAAAAAACATTAATGTTTTGCTGTGAAAATACATCACGTTGTAGTGTGATAAATAATTGTAAAATCCGTCAAAAAATCATGGTTTGCTTTAAAAATGAAGGGTACAAAGAAAAATACTTTCATAGTGATTTTGTTTATTGCTCGCGTCATTTTTAAACCTTAAAAAAAGTATATAAAACATTTTCGAAGGTTTTTTTTTGTGAATAAAGAAAAAATTAAGTCAAAGAAGAATTGTGAAATGGAAAAATATTTTATTTAGGTTCGCCATAATTTTAAAACATATTAATATTTATTTATATAAATATATATATATATATATATATAAATATTTATTGTGCTACAGTTGCAGATATGTCGTAGACAAATTATGTGAATTTTATTTTATTTTAATAATAAAACAATCCTTCGGTTTGATCATGACCGTTCATTTTTACTACTTTCTTTTCGTTTTGTTTTGTTTTTATAACCGAGATTTTACTACACATTTTATAGACAGATAAAAAACATTTATCTTGCATGGCTAAGCATGGTATACTGATTTGGTGTTGGCTCAGTACTTTGTTCCTCTTTTTAGCTTTATGCCGCATTATTTTTTTGATAAAAAGTAAAAATTTAATTTTATAAATTCGCTGTATCTACTTGCTGTTTAAAAAAATTTTCAAATAATACTTTTATTTTTTAAATCTCTCCAAAAATTACAAGATACTGCTTGAAATGTGTAAATACTCATATAAGTGAATTGCAATGTTGTTTTTTTGACATTTACTACTGTGCAAATATGTCATATACAACTATTGCGTATAAAATAATATTTATTTAGACACAGAAATCCTATCAAAAATATATTCATTTATTATATTAAATTAAAACATAAAATACAAAAATGTTTGCTTTTAGGAGATAACTTTGAATTTTTTTTTCGCATATCTATTAATTAAGTGTCATTTGCACATTTGTATGAATAACGTTGATTTTACATTTTTTTTATTTGCTTCTCTGCTTCCTTGTATAAAAAGGGAAACAAAATCTATTTAAAATATATCATTAATGTATATCAACACATTTATGCATTGTGAACTTAGAACTTTTTTTTAATATTTTTGTTTTTTGCATTTTTTAAGAACAAAATACTGTATATCTATTACTAGCGTATTCTGATATTTTTGTAAATTTTTAGGGGAAAACACAACCAATGTGTCATTACCAAATGTCCGTTACATCTTTGAATATCAAGTCATCAGCAATAGTTATATAAATAATAAAATCTTTTATTTGTTAAATTTAGTTGTTTTTTATATTTGTTACTTACTGTTATGTCTTAATGTAATTGCCATAATAATATGATGGCAGAACTATCGCACTGTACTTATTACCATAATTATTGCATCGTAAGGAAATAACATACTGTTTTTGTCTTCAATCATTTTATTCTACTAAAATAGACAATATATTGTTTCTTTGCTTATATTTTGTATCGTATTATCTAAATTCTGTTTTTCATGAAAGTTTTGAAGAAGATTTGAATTTCAAAAAACTGTTTTATAATTTTTTAAAATAATATCTTTTGTAACAACGCTGCTAAACGTACGTCATATTTAAAAGCTTACGGCAATATATATTATATAAATTATTTAATTTTTTTACAGTATTTAGTTTTTTTTTATAAATAAAATATTCTTTAAAGAATTTAATAAAAATAAGAAAATAATCATAGTTTTAGTTAATATTTTTGCAATTGCAAAATAACTTTGTAGCATTTTTTAAAATAATTTTCATATATTATGTTTTTAAATAAAAAAAAATTAATTTAGTATGTTTTTAATGTAATTTTTTATTTTTATCTTATAAATCTTGTTTATGATGGTACCATTAACATAAAATTTTATGTTTTTGCTAATAAAAATTTGGCTGCCATATTGAAGCGAATTCCATTACCACTGCATTTATTGAAAAAAAAAAAAATATAGAAGTTGCACAACCAAATCAAAATTTTATTATTGAAAATAATTATTTTACAACTTTATATAATGCGCCATTAGCTTATCCAAATAATTTTTATTTAAAAAAAACTTCAGCGATAGTTCAATTTCTTTTTTTTTAACAATAAGGATTTTAGCATACACATTATTTAACAGCAAATAAACATTTTCACTAAAATTTTACATTCTTATTTAAATAAGCCAGCATTTATATAAAAGCTTATTTACAAATTAGTTTGATTTCTTTTCATTAAAACTTCGCTAACACTTTATTCGTAGAAATATTTTTTTCTTCAAATTGATTTTCTATAATCGAAAATATAATTCTGATTTTAATTGGTTAATAAAAATTTAATTTGCTTCCATATATGTATATACATATATTAATTTTTATTCAAAATTGAACTGTTTGTTTTTTTTTTAAATTTGGCTGTATAAGATACATAGAAGAATAAAACATAGATTTGACTAAAATTTAAATAAATTTAATTTGATTACCCATGACTAGACAATAAGAAAAATTACTTTTTTTTTTGCTTTTTTTTTAATTTTTTTACACACGCATGCTTTTAATGGACTTTTGGAAAGATTATTTAATTCAATAAAAACGTATATTAAGACAAAAATAAAATAGTTTTTTTGTCGTTAAAAAATGTTTCTAACATTAGAAAAATATTAAATCTAATAATAAGTTTTTATTTTCAAAAAAGGAATAAAAATGAAAATTTTGTTGAAAATTATTCAATCGAGTGAAAATCCTTCCGTTCAAGTAATGCTACATTGTTCGAATGAAATGAATTTAATTTTTTTAATTTTCTCATTTTATATTTGCTATTCCTAGTGCTTATTTTAGTGAATAATTTTAATGAATTTCAGTAAATTTAGTATGTGACAATACTGTTGTACGTAATTTATAACCAAAAAACTTATCCAGCCTGCTATTATTTATCTAATTTCGTTTAGTTTTTTCATGGTTTGACATAATTATTTATTTATCCAGCATTAGAGACGCATAATGAAAACGACACACAGCAGAAAATTAATAATGAATAACTATGTACAACTAGGAAAATTTATGTTTAAAATTTAAATTGAAAAATGTTTATCATAATTAAATTTTAAAAATAAAATGAAAATATTTTAAACATATCTGGTGTTTAAAACAATTGGAAACAATTAAAATAAAATAGGACAGAGAAGAGTTTAGAAAATTTGTTATTTATTGAAATAAATATATTCATATTTAAAGTCTAATGTGACACTCGTTTATGTCATAACATATCGGGTGGGACATATTTTAAAGATAAATTAATATATTTTGTGTGTCACCACGGGTGAGCTACTTTTGTGGGTTTTTTTTTTTGTTGAACTAGTCTCGCTAATATAAAATCTAATAGTGCATTTAACAACATTCAGTAAGAGCTTTTTTCAGTAGTTAATTATTTATTTAGTTTAATAAATTATAATGATAGAGCCTAATTAATAGGTTTTAGTAGTATTATAGTAGATCCTCAATTTAGTTTTATTAAATTGTTTGCTTGTTTTTTTTTTTTTAAATTGGCAAATTGGAAGTTTTTTTTTACTTTGTAATTTTAATGTTTTTTTCACGTCCAATTTAAAATGTCATACAAATTTTCACATTATTTTATGCTTTCAAGTGCAACAAGAGAGTAACGTTTATATTTTCCGTAGTATAAAACCGTAGTGTCAGTGTAATAAAAAAAACACAAACTGCATATTTAATAAATAAAGTACATTTATCTATTGTCCTTTTAACCGTTGCTGTTTTTATAATCATAATCATAATAATAATAATAATAATAATAATAATAATAGTAATTATAATTAGTATTGTCATTAAAATGACGAAGGTGTTATTATTATTATTATTGTTGTTGTTTTGTGTACTACAGATTGTCACATTTCTGTTGATTGTGATGATGATGCTGATGGTGATGATGATGTTATTCATAGTTAAAAATCTGTGTATGACAACTTAATTACGCTTAAATATAATAAATAAATATTTAAATAAAATGTATAGTGCCGAGAACAATGATTATGGTAACACCCACTTCATTTTTTTTTATTGAAGAAATTGACATGTTTAGGATTTACAATAGAAAGTTAACCTGTGAATAGCTTACACTACCATGCCGATTTCAAGAAAGCGTTCAAGGTATTTGTAAACAATAATTTTAAAGGTTTTGAGATTAAAATGGATTGGAAATGCGCTGGACGGTAACGCATTGCAGTGCTAAATTAAATACTTTAATTCGTTCTTTATTGTTTCACTTATAATTGTTTCTTTTTATAACATTGTAATCTAATATTAAGAATAATCCCAGATACATTGATAACATTATTTTCAAAAGTTTTACACGAAACATTGTTTAATGCCATTCTTTTACCATTATTCTGTTTCTTGTTATAAACAATCATTTTAGCATCTGAAAATAAATAAAAGTTAAATCAGATAATTATTGACTTGGCAAGTACTATTTTTAAAAAGTATTTTATTTAGGATAAACATAAAAGATATTAATTATGAAATAGTTAAACTATAGGGTGTCGATGCCATCGACATATTACTCTCGATTACTCATATTAAGTTATAAGATGAAATCTCATCAAATCAATTTTTTTTTTTTAGTAAAATTCGTTTTTTTTTCACTTATTCATTTTAATTTTAAATTTAATTTACGTTTTAATAGTAAGTTGTAAACAAAAAAAAAATATTAATAACAAAAAATAAAATAATAATCATAATAAATAATTGCTTCTGCTTGATAGTTTTGATTATTTTGGTTACGTTTTGTTGTTTCTTAAAAATAACAGATTTATCACCACAGTATATCTGGCTTCTACACCTAATATGTAATTTTATTGTATTATTAAATGAAATTATGAAGATGCTGCTGCTAATTCACAACAATAAAAAAATTAAAAAAAAAACAACAAAAGCAGCTAACAATTTTTTTTTTCGAGTAAAAAAAAAATAATGTTTTTCTCTTTATTTATGCTCTGTAATTGACTTTTGAAGTTTTTTCAAATTATAATGTTTCCAGCTGTGATGTAAGTTTATTAAAGTAACGAAAACTAAATAAATTACATTATTTCTGTGAATAGATGTAATATTAAAAGTATTAGTACTAAAATTCACGGGATTTCTTTATAATTATATTATTATTTATTATTATAACAATAATTATTATAGTTGGTTTTATTTTAGTTGATTTATTATAATTTTTTTTTTTTGGTTTTCTAGTTTAGAAAGCAATTTTTTAAATCTGTACGATAATAGTTTTCGTTGATTAGTTCTCATTGATTTTGCTGCTGGTTATTTTTGGTTAAAGAATTACATTTCATTTTTCTTTTATTTTACTATGATTTTTTTTTCTGAAAGATGTTTGGGACATGTTTAGGATATTTACAAAGTATAGTTTACCTGTGAAAACTTTACACAAAATATTTAATTTATTTATTTATGAGTAGTTTTTGTTATTGTTTATGCATGTTACATATTCATTGAAAAAATATATTTTCGCTATTTAACTTGTACTTTTAAAATTATTTCTGTGACTTCTATTTTTAATATTATGCAAATTAGATATTTCGTATTTTCTTAACTTATGTAAAATAAAAATGACAAAAATATTTCATTTTAAAATTCATGACGTAATTCAGTGCACTTGTTGGTTTCCACTGTTCTTGTATTCATTGTAATGATGCATGCTCTTTTCGAATACATATGTTTTTTGATAGAATTGTTTGTGCACTTTTCTTATATACTTTAGGGAATAACCAACTCTGCACGACAAGACATGATTGTTATGTAAAAATATACAAAATATTTCTTTGTATATTTTTACACAAATTTTCCGTCAATAACATCCTAAAGTCAAAACTCAAGCAATTATATTTATTTTTACAAAACAAAAATATAAATTTATCTAAAAGAATATATTTATAATTTGTTCTTTTTTTTAAATAATGTTATATAATTTAGCAGCGTCGGCGGTCTAATTATCTGTGAAAAAAGAATTAAAAATAATATATTGGTGCTTGGTTTTTTTGTTAATTTTAATAGTTTTTTTCCGTCTAAATAGTATAGAAATAGCGTAGAAAATAATAGTTTCATAGATTATAAATAATAATTAAATTTAAGAAAAATTTATTATACAAAAGAAAATCAACAATTACATAATGGTTCGAAGAAGTATGAAGTATCCAAAATCAACTTTGTTTTTTTCTGTATTCTACAAAATTAATTTTCTTCAATTTAAAAAACGAAAATTAAAAACAACATGATAAAATATTACGAAGATGGAAAAGAAACTGAGAAATATATTACAGAAAAAACTAATAATCGAACCAATATATTAATAAATTCACATCTTACTTATTTTTATTAATTGTAACTGTCAGATACTTGATAGTGTTAAATAAATTTTTACTAATCATATTTCTACATTTTTATAATTAACGCATTACAAATTGATGTCAGAAAGTAATAAAAATATAAATGCACTGTTTTAGTTTTAGTCAGTGGATTCCGTCGCAATTGATGCTTATTATATAAGAAAAGTGCAAATGTAGCGGTAAGATTGACGAATTTCATTCATTCGAATTTACTTTAATAAATATAAAAATATAAGATACAGTATTAATAAAAAATATGATAATCGGCAATAATAAAAATTCTTTAAGCAACAGTAGAATCATGATGAAATAATAAAATATATTAATATTTAATATTGTTTAATATTATTTAATATTATAAATTGCTGCATGACGTGCATTTGGTTGATTAAAAAATAGTTATTTTACATATTACACTGTTTATAATTTCTTAAAATATGAACAACTAACGACGAAATAATAATTCAGTTTTGATAAATTAATTCACATTAGTTATGTTTAAGCTTGATACATAACTTTTTCGCTGCTCTTTTGAAGATGCTGCTTCTACAAACATCAAAATATTTATTTTTATTTGAAACTCAATCACCCACTGCATTTTTAGTTTATTGCAGTCTCTTTAATATAAAAGTTGTTGCCTCAATATGCTTTATTGTTTCCTTTGATGTTTTAAATAAATTATTATAATTTCAATTTTTTTTTGTTTTTTGTTAAAATTATATTTAATTTTTTTACAGTAGAATATTTCGTATAGGATTTTACTAAAGTTTAAAACAAAAGTTAATTAAAGAAATATTCGTTGACAGAATTTGCTGTTGGCTTTTTGCAATTGTTTTGTGTTCTCGCACAATTTCTTTAGGCTAAATATGAGCGACACACAGTACAGCAAATAAAACAACGAAATAAATTACCTGAAAGAAATCTTATAACGAATTAGGTATTATTATTTATGTTGAAGAGAAAAAAATGCAAATTATTTGTCTTTATATATTTTCTTGTGTATATTGGCTTAGTCATTCATTCAATTGCCATTAATGATAAATTTCCACCTGTTTCTACCTTTTTTATGTAAACAGTAGCTGTAAATAATTTTTGCTTAATTTTTTTATAAACACATCGTGGTTTTTACAACACTATTAAATATCTAAACCTTCCAATCACATTCGCAGTATTTAATTTGTTTAAAAGTAACATACAATTATCATTTGGGGTGATAAGTAGCTTTATTCCTTTTAACATTTTGTTTTAAATAAATATCAAGAAATGAGAAATGATAAAGCAAGACTAAAATACAAACAGCGATATGGTAAAAATACGAAAGCACAGGTTTATTCGGGTTTTCTTTTCTTAAATTTAAACTAATATCAAAATATATTCAATTTTACAAATCATTAATTAAATGAGTGTAACTATTTGCATGCAAATTAGTGAAACTCGCTTTTAGTGACAATGGGTATTGTTGATACGTTTAACGCCAAAATTAAGATTTTATATAATTTTTTTAATGATTTTTTTTAAACAAATCTTTGTAGTCAAGGATTCGATTATGATTTCAAGTGATAACAATATTCCAATATTCCATTTATTGTAAATACGGAATAATTATAAATATTTTAAAATAAATAAAGTATTGAGTATATTTTATAAATGTGAAATTAATCCTGCAAATGAAATTTAAAATTAAATTTTATTTTATATTTGGTCTATGAATGCAGATAACTATAATTATAATAATATTATACTTTTTATGGTAAATTAACATAAAAAATTAAATTAAAAAAAAAGGAATAAATAATTATAATGACAATAAAATGTATTTATTTATAATTATATAAATAATTTGGAAAATTTACGCACGAATAAATTTTGTTTGATTTTTCTACATAAATTTATAATGTTTGTTAATGAATTAAAATTTATGTTAATTATACTAATTATTAATATATATATATCAGTGGCGTTGCGTCATACTAGCGAATGGATGCTTAGCATCCCTATGTTTAAAATTAAAAATTGGACATAAATAAGGATAAATTAATAATAAATTTTTTTTATTAATTCGCAAAAAATTTCTAATAATATTCATAAATTTTCAAAGAAATCATATTTCATTATGAACTCAATATATATCAACAATATTTCAGTTCAGTTCATATTCACAAGAAAAATTCAAGCGTTTTGTTGTTGTTGTGATTTAAATGCGAATGAAGTGGCAAAGCAAAATAAAAAGCAATAATGATGTATATTTTTAAAACAAAGAGAATATGGTTAAAATAAGTCTCTCAAAAAAAGCTAGCTTTTTCCAAATTATTTGTATAAAATATATATGTAGTGGTAGAACTAGCGATTTGCATAGAAAATTAAATAAAAAAAATTCATTTCTCTCAATTTAAATAAATTTTTTGGCTTAAATTTTACTCATTTGGATGCTACAAAAATATTGCTTCACCATGCAATTAATATATATAACACAAATAAATTGAAAGAAACTTAATGCAGATTGGATATGATTCTACGTTTCATAGTACCGAATCTATCTTGTTTTATTTTTCTCATGACAAGTGAAACATTTGACTAGATTGCTGTGTTGATTGCTGACGCATATGAATTTAATTATAAAAAAATTAATTAAAAGAAAGATAAATATTTAATTGGTAATTTTTTAAAAATATAACTTAAAATTGTATTAAGTTAAATTTTGAAATAACAAATAAAACAAGATGAAAGTAATAAATAATTGCAATTGTTATATTGAATAACTGTTGAAAAAATCATTTGCAATGCATAATTTTGTTGAAAAGCAACATATAATTGATATTGGAAGGCATACACCAATTATGGACATTACAGTTAAGAATAGGTCTTGTACTAGGCATTTTACTGATAAATTATATAAAACCAACAACTGGGTAGCGTGATGCGAATTTTTAAACAAATATATTAGGCCATGCCTACTGTTTTCAGTAGAACAAAATGTTTGGTGCAAGGATGGATTTTCAGACTTGAATAACATTCATAAAGCTGCAGATAGGCATTGCAAAAAGTCTCAAAATTTAGTCATGACGATGCCAATAACAAGTGCATCAGCTGAAAGAAGCTTTTCGACATTAAAGCGCATCAAAATTTAATTGAGAAATACAACTGGCGAAGAAAGATTAAGTAGCTTTGCAATTATTTCAATTAAAAAAATCTTTTAAAAAATGTATGAATAAAAGATAGAAAATATGATGCAGTTATAAATGAGTTTGCCAAAAAAGATAGAAGGATTTTTAATTTTTACAGGATATTTACACTATTTATATTAACAGGATATTCAATTTTATTTATTTTTATAAATTTTATTTTTTGATATATATTAATAATCCTGTATTTGATGTGGAATAGAAAAATTAGTCAAGTGATGATATAGTTATATTATATTATATATACATTTCCACAAAAAAAAACTATAGAGCTTCCCTAATTCAAAAAGTTACGCCACGCTACTGATATATATATATGTATATCAATATTTTTAGCATGCAAAAATTTTTTCTTGTTTTCTTTTTACTTATTTTTGTTGGTTTAATTATTTTTTCGATATTAGTATTGGAATTTAGGAATAAGTTTAAAGATTGAATATGGTAAAGAATAAACAAATAATATTATTTTTGGTAGTTATGTATCCCCAATAAAAGACGTAAATTTCCAAATAAATTAAATAAGAAAGAAAAAATACAAAACAGTAATAATTTGGACGCCAGCTCAAGGCAAAACTATATTGTTAATGTTAATTTTCGAGCGAATAATTAACATAGTTAATATAAATTAATTGAAATTTTTGTTTTGTATGTTTTTATTTGATAATTTTCATTCTATTTATTTGATTGAAATTTTTTGTGAACGGAAATTTTTATATTTTATTTTTTATAATTAATATATTATAAAAAACATAAATACTGTGTGTTGTCGTCGCTGTAATCATACTGAAATATTCAAGCAAATATAAATAAAGTAAACCAAAATTCAAACAAAAACATTTATTATAAGATCATTAGCATTAAATGATTTAATTTAAATATTATTATAATAAAAAAAGAGAGAGAAAGATGAAAATAAAAAACATGTCAGTTAATATTAAAATAAGAAAAAAAAAGCGATACAATAGCCAGGTATCATTGATTAAAGATATCCGGAAATTAAGATTATTAAAATTATATTTTGTGTTATTCGTTACATGTTGGTCAATAAATAGAATGGTTAGTTCATTTGACGATCGATGCCCACGTGTAAATTTCACTTGAATATTTTTTATTGATTTCATAAGTTATTTCGAATCTGCCTTTTTATGCTGTGTTAATTCTTATTAACCGGATTTTTTTTTAAATATAGTCTATTAATTCATCTTGTACTGAAAACTGTAGTTAGTTTATCATGTTTGGATCTAATTTCGTTTTGATTTTCTTTTGCTTTTGTCACATCAATTTATCACATTATAAAACTTACCATTTCGTTTGAAGCTTAACCGATTTATATTTAATTTTTTTTAATAATCGTATTCAATAGTCGCACGCGGTCATTGATTTTTAAATAAAAGAAAAAAAAATATTATTTCAAACTTTATTTAAAATGTATAGAAAAAAAATAATTTAAGCATTTTTTGTTTTAAGCGGTACGTAATTAATAAAGAATAAAAAATTAAAAATAATAATGCTATTGGGTGCTGTGTTGTTTTATTTTTTTAGAGCTTTATATGTGTGTACACTTGTATAATTTAAATAATTCTGTGGAATTTTCATTACTTTTTTACCTTTACTATGCGGTGAATGATTTTGAATTAATTAGTTAAAAAAAAAAATATATATAAATTTTTTTTTAATTTGAAATTTGATACGATTTTTGATTCTTGTTTTGTTTTTCATTATATTTCATTCGTTGGGTTTAAAAATATAAAAAAATAAAATTAATTTATAAAGTAAATTTGCATACATGAAAGGCCTCTTGAATTAATTTTTATTTATTTTAAATTTTTTAATTATTTTTCATGTTGAGTGTAAAATTATTGTCAAGAAGTTAAAAAAATAATTTAAAATCACATACAATTCGAACATAAATTTACATGGAATGATTTAATAAAACCGTAAATATAAAATAATTTTTTATGATAAAATATAAATAAATAAAATCGATGTTGAAGAACAGATCTGTATAGATCTGTAGGTAAAAAACTGTGTGAATAAATAAAAGTAATCCAGTAGTTAAACATATTTAGTAATTTTGTGTAGTAATAGAAAATAAATGTTATATTAAACTCAGTCGTCGTCCTTTATAATTCCAATTATTCAGAGGAAACGAAAAGTTCAATAGTAACTTACAATTTTTAGTATATTGGCTATTTTCATATTTACTAAGCCTATTGTAGCACAATACTCCGACATTTCGCATCAGCAATTATTATTTATTACTCAGAGTTGATTTAATGATTACACTTCGTATTTTGTGGAAGCGAGGAACTAAAAGACGCAAGTAACTAGCAGTCAGAAAAGTCGTCGTTAGTCTCCATTGCAAAGAAAACAGTTTAATCTAGAACTGAGCAAAAATAACATTATAATTATCATTTCAGATCACATCGTTTCTATTGTTTATAAAACAAAAAAATCACAGGTAGCTTTATTCAGATTGTTGTTTCAATTTCTGAAATTAAGGAATATATGCTTTATATTATTATTATTATTTTATTTTTAAGTTACATAATAAAAAGAGACATATCTTTGCCAGAAAAATCAAAAAAATACAAACATCTGCAGCTAAAAATTCAAAGCATGTCAATTTCGTTTATATACAAAAACAAAAACCCTTTTAAAATAAAATAAAATTTTTTTATATTTGAAAATATTTGAAATTGTGGCTTTTTAATTTATTTTAATAATAATCAAAACAGATTTTTTAAACTCGATATTATATTATTTGCTACTATTAATAAGGAAAATTTAACATTGATGCTTTTTTAATTGTCTTTTCTACATGTTTTTAGAGCATTTCTAACTTGTCATTCAAATAGTTTATTTCTTATCTTTTTTATTATTTATTTTACATATAATAAAAAATATTTCATTGTTGTTGAAAATTAAGATAAAATGTAAAAAAATGTAATTAAATAAAAATGATAATAATAAAAAATACAAACAACATGCATCGTCAAGTTATTAAAAATTAAAGTTTATTTTATTATAGTTTTGCTGTTGATTATGTTGAGCAGTTGAGAAAAAAATAAATGTTGCTGTCCAAAGTCATTCATTACATTCCAAATTAATTATATGTTTTAAGAAACAAGACCAAGAAATAAATTAAATGAAATTGGATTTAGTTTGTTTTTTGTTACAATTTGCCGCTTTAAAAAATAAAAAAAAATTTTCTTTTGTCTTGTATTTGTTTGGCTGCTTGTTGGTATGTTGGCTTCTGCTGACTTGATTGATCAGAGATCATCACCAAATATACGTTGAAACGTTTTTTTTTATTATTTTTACTTTTCGTTCTTTAATTATCTCTTCTTTCCTCATTTTTTTTTTGTTTTTAATTATAAAAATAGAATTGAGTTGTGTTTTGTGTTAATTTGTTTTTCTTATTACAAAATATTTGTTTTGCTTTTTTCGTATTCTATTTAAAATAAAACTCCCATACAAATTGTATATCAAATAAAGTAACCAACAATCATTTTTTTTTTGTATTTTTATTATATTTAAAGATAATTACATTTGTGTTTTTTCATATTATTTATTTTTGTTTTAAATAAATAAATGATTAAAAGCTTTTGATAATAATATTTTATACAATCAATTTTATTTTTTGTTGACGTTAAATAATTACTAAAATATATATAAATAAATAGGATGGGGGCGTTTAATTATAGTAATTTATTGGGAAAAATCTTAAAGTAGAAAGTTGGTCTTTGAACGTATCTAGCATCCTTTTGATCTTATTGCACAATAGTCTTTTAAGGATTTTAAAATACTTAAAAGATCTTGCCGGTAAACTTTTTTCGTACTAGAGCATAATAATTTTAATAGTAATTAATTAGTAACCATTACACTTAGTTCTATAGAAAATTGTTTAACGCACGCAGCAATATTAATAAAACATATATTAATTTTAATTATTATATAAATAACGAAAAAAAATACCTCTTATTTACGGTCCTAACAGTACTAACAGAATTAGTATCGCAAGATCTTAAGCAATGTTTAAATAATGAAAAATTATTAATTCTCTTACTAACATTAACTAATTATCATAGTAATAAATGCTTAACTGAATTATATTTATTTTTTTAAGAAAAAACTAAAGATTCTTTGTGGATAATGAAAATTTATTCCTATTTTTTTTTTTTTTAATTAACAAAGAAATTCGACACGGTAATTTGTTTGATAGATTTTCTACATTTTATTTTATTGAAATTTCAAGGATGAAAAAAAGAAGATTTTGGTTCTAAAAAGAATAGAAAGTTTTAAGCATTTAATATTTTATCATGTGCTTATTCTAAATGGTGTTGTTATTTTCTTATTTTTCAATTTTTTTCATTTTAACGATACTTAATGATAGTAATGTATTGTAAAAGGCATAAATTCACTTCTTGTAATATATGCATTTTTATTTTCTTTATAATTAATTATTTTTTATTATTATTATAAAAGTCTTGTTTTTATTTTCAAACCATATTAATGCTAATAATAATAGTACTTTTATTCCTTAGTAGATGCAGCAGATATAATAAAAAATGATTAGGAAGTAAAAAAAACGTAAAATAGTTTATGTCAGCTTAAATTTTATGGTTAAAATGCCATTTTGTATGTTTTAGTACATACTTTGCATACAAAATGCTTGGTATAATTTTCAATGCGATTTCTTAAAATTATTTAACTTTGTTGCAAATTTAATTGCCATTCATTTAAAGTTATTTTTCTTACTATTATTTTCTTAAACCATTGTTGTTACTAATGCGAAGGATATCTACTATACACTTATGCTGCTGTAAGTAGGTAAATTTGTGTTAACTGGACTTAAGTGCATGAACACTTCAAATCTTAAAAAATAACCAGCGTTATTAGTTTCTTTTTTTTAATATTAATTAAATTCAATTTAAATGAAACGAGACACGTTGTTTGTTTTATTTAGTTTTGAAAAAATCTACTGAATAAATGCTTTAATTAAGCAAATATATATTTATAAAAATTAATTAGTTTTAATTAAAAATAAAATTTATTGCAATATCATTGATTAAATGAGAATTAAGTTGATTGATTGTTTTATAAATTAGCGCAGTCAATTTAATTAATTTTCAGAATAATTGATTTAATTTTTTTTTTTTTTTGAAAAATATATAAAAGTTTTTTATTGAATTTTTTATTATAAATTAATACATTTTTTTTTTATCTTTTCAGGTTAGTGAAATGTTATTTTTTGCCATATGTTGCAGTATAATATATTAGGGTGTGAGTAAATTATAATTTTTTATAATTTAAATTTAAACCAAAATATTTTTAATAATAAAATTTCATTTATTAAAAAAATCACAAACAGTGATTTTAATATTTGCTTATGATATGTAATATACACTGTTTTATAGTCGTTGTGCTGTAACGTATAATGAAGCCTTCAATTTATTTCCTTTTTTTCTTGTTACCTTTCGTTATTCAATTCCACAAAAGAGATAATTTTTCAACTTATTAGCCATGAACTTTAAGTTTGTAAGTTATGTTGATGATAGAAGACATAATGTCATACAAAAAGTGATAATGATAATGCCATATCCCAAGGATGTTTATTTATTTCTGCGTTAATGTTCTATACTTTGAACAACAAGAAAATCAATGTAATTAATGGACTTTCTAACGAACGTTCCGTTTCGTTTGTCTTGCAAGTAGATTTCTATGCACTGGCGATGTGACTTAACATAATTTTGAAGGCTTTTTTATTTGAAACAGATTTTACATTTCTCCACCTTCAATCATAAAGATATAGTTTCGTATTGTACAAGTAATATTTTCATGAAACATAATATTTTTTGCTATATTTTGTAAACGTGTATAAAGTTTTTGTTTTTTTGGGTTAGTTATATAAATGAAATGAATCCTTCCATTACGTGCTGTGTGACCAATATTCAATGTACTGGTTATCAGTAAAAAATAAGTTAGTTTCCTTTTAAATATATTTAAAATTTCGTTGCTATGATGATACGATACAAAATAATAAAAAAAATAAGTTAAAGTAAACTGAGAAAGCAAATTTTCAAGCCTTCTTCATCCTTTCGGTTAGTTAGATCAGTGGTCGGTAAAGTTTTTGAGAAAAGGCCATAGAAGGTAAAAAGTTTAGGCATGGCAACCGAGATAGTAGACTCAAAGATATTAGATTAGGCAATTCTACACCTTGCTATTTTTTATTACTACTTTTAATGCTTTTTTAAGAATTATATTGATCATTTATATGTGTATTATTATTATTATTTGGAACGATTTTCATGAACATAATATTAGTTAAAGATCTTCTGAATATTACAAAAAATTGTTTTTTCGTCGATGGTCTGCCTTTTAATATATCATTTTTCAATTTTTTTTTTTTTTTTGTATTCTTCCTATATTTTCTATCAGATCCATGTCATTAAAAATATTTTATTGATCTTAAGTATTTTATAAGTATAACAATGATACGGTTTTTTATTCTTTTTTATAAGCTACTGATTGCCTTTATTGAATTTAATATCAAAGATTTTTTTTTGTTTCCTCTTTGCTATTGTTTTTTTTCCTCATTGCGTTAAAAAATGACAAATGATTTATTATTTGCTTATAGACATATTCAATATCGGTTTTATAATATTTTTGCATGTTTTTTATTTTTTACTCAAACATGAAAAAGTAAAATAACAACAATATAACAAACAAAAGTATGCAAGGAGGAATGAAAAATAAAATTTCAAACATATTGACATGAAACAACAATAAAAAGCATATCATCGTCATTCGATTAGTCATGATGACGTTTTAAGGAATATAAATGAAAGGATAAATACCATTTAAAGTTCAGAAATTCTTTTCTTATTTTACTCGTGATTATTATATTTATTATTATTATATTTTTTTTATTGTTATTATATATTCTGTAATCTTTTAACAAAAAGAAAAGTATAAAAATTAAATTTCAATGTTTATCTGTCGTAGTCTTGTTTATTTTGGAAAACAGACAAATTAAAGAAACATTTTTTCAAATTACGATGATAATAGTAAAGATGTAGAAGAATAAGATGGAAAAAAAATTCATCAACAACATATTACTGTTATTTGCACAATTTCCACCCGGTTGAATCCACCATCATCACATATTTCTCGTGAACACATTTCATCTTAACTTAAACATAATTTTTTATTTTTGCTTATTTCACTTTCGTATTCCTTAAAGTTAGTGCACAGTGTTTACACTGTTCCGGATGTATAAGCATCATAATAAGGAAAAACGAAGACTTAGTCTGCCACGATTATGCTTCGATTGGTGGGTTAGGAAACTACATATAATAAAGCTGCTGGTTGCCGTAAGTCCGAGTATTATTTGACGTTGGCAGTAGTAGGTGTGGATAAAAAATATACGCGATTGTAATAAGTAGGTAAAGATGTTTGTAAGAATAAACGGAAAAGTACTCGGTATGATGATGAAAACAAACAAATTTGATTAATACTAATGGTAAATTTTGAATGAATAAGGTACTCCCAGGGCGTTAGTGAATGCTGAAAAAGAACAAAAAATATCATCACTGCTTTTATTTTACTTTTATCTAGCTTAATAGTATGTTCGTTGGGGGCAGCTTTTATACAGAAGCAAAACAGAAACAACACAAAAAAAAAGAACGAAAAGAATAATTAAATTCTTTGTTGGGGTGTTGTTTACAGAAAAAATCTAATTTGCTGTTTGTCGAAAAATTTTGAACAGAAGAGTGGCTCGAAAACTTTAACAAAATGCGTACGGATCATTGAGACCGCTGTTGATGATGTGTTGTAAAAAAAATTAACAAAAGAAAAAAAAATATCATTTGGAAAGACTCCAACTCCCAATTTTATAATTCTGTTTGTCGTTCTGTCTATATTTGTCAACGATTCACTGTGACGTGCAAGTAATGAAAAATACTCCGTAACACTTTATCGTTTGAGTTATTTGTGTTTAGTCGAATCGGCTGGTTTGGTTTAGCTATTTTCGGGGTAAATTCGAATTATAAAATGGGTGAATAGGTTTTGTTGTATAATTTTTTGTTGAAATAAAACGTGGTGGCTGTAAGTACTGGTATTGCTACTGTTGTTTCAACAAATAGTACAACAACGACAAATGACTGATCTAATGATGAAAAGTGTAAATAGTAAATTGTTTGTTTTACACTTGATAATAAATTGGGGTAAATATTGTTTCTCTGCATAGATAGTATCTGTGCTGTAGTTATTTTTAGTGCTCTGTTGCCAACCATTAATGTTACAATTACTCGTTTGACTAAATTTTTTATTATTTTGTTTTAATTTTTCTAGTTTGTTATAAATATCTAAGAACACAGTCAAATATACAAACAATAAACAATAAACAAACAAAAAGATAAGTAAAAATGACGAAAAAATTATGTGTTGTGAATTTTGATGTGTTGAAAATATGTATATATATATAGATGAACTTTTGTCAATGTTTCTCGCGAGTACAATTAGATTAAAGATATTTTTGTTTTTATTGCTATTCTACAGTCATTATGCTAAAAAAATATTATAAAGTAGAAAAGATGTAGCTCCTTCGTGGTTTGAAAGTTAAGTTCTTATTTTTATATTTTGTTTTTAAAATAAATAGTTACACGTTCTGGATGATTAATATTGTTGTCCAATAAAATAATATTGGAAAGTATGAGCATTAATGTTCGTACAGTATCTAATGATAATAATAACACTTGTTATTTTTAAATTCAAATTCCTTGCTTAAATAAAATTTACTTTTTATTTAAGAAAAACTTTTCTTTTTTTTTTTTTAAGATCATTTTTGTTTCTCTAATTTAAATTCATTATTGAAGTACAAAAATTATTAAAAGCTTAAACTTTCTTTGTTCATGCTCTTCAAGCGTATCAACTACGTTGTTTCAATAAATGTTGATAAACATTGATTAATCCTTTGTATAGATGTTTACATATATAAATTCAAAGAAAATAATGTACATAGATTTGTGTGCTTTCTTACTAAATGTTTTTGGTGAAATTTTGGCACAAATAAAAATGTTTAAA
This sequence comes from Ptychoptera contaminata, assembly GCA_963942525.1. Taxonomy (NCBI): domain Eukaryota; kingdom Metazoa; phylum Arthropoda; class Insecta; order Diptera; family Ptychopteridae; genus Ptychoptera; species Ptychoptera contaminata. The sequence continues at coordinate 51,764,020 of OZ012636.1, forward strand.
TTTTGTTTTTGGGTGTTTGGTGACATCATCACTAATTAGTTATAAAATAAAATTAAAATAAATAGAAGTACAAAGTGTTGTACACACAAAAACATTTTAATTAATTCATGCACGTGTTAACTGATAAATGTTAAAATTAAGAACCATTTCAGCACTGGAACCTTTTTTATGTAATTACTCTTTACGAATTCAAGAGTTTTGAGGATTTTATTAAATTAGGAGTTTTTAACATAAAAAAGAAATATTTTTTATTAATTTAAAAAGAGAATATATATAGAAAATTAACGTTTTAAAGCAAATATTTTAATGTCAATATTAAAATTATCATGTATTTTTGACTCCTATATATAACTGCTCTGAAATGTTTTCATGTAGTAAATTCTTTATACTTTTTTTATTTAATTTTTTATTTTGATCAAATTTTCAAAAACTTGAATAAAAGTTTTTTCTTTGTTTTCTCCTATACCAAAAATGTCTAGATATGTATAATGAGTAATGTTTTTTTTTATAAGAAAATTTATTAGAATTTTAGATATTTGAAAAAAAAATAAATTAAAAAACCCCTTATTATAGGAAATAATCTAAACCAAAAAATTATCAAAATTTTTGAAATCAGTTCATTAAAATAAATCCTTTTTATTTATGTATATCAAATTTTGCAGGCATGCTTGACGGCTGCCTGCTGTATTATTTGTGAATTAATTATATTCTATAATGATTTTCTTGATATTATTTATTATTCGCTTTTAATGTTTAAATTTCAATGTTAATAATTAAAGTAACTGTTCTTGTATTCCCCTTGCTATTACGATAGCGTCTTCATTGGTTCATACTATGCGAACGAATTTTGTATAATAATAAAAAAAAATTGAAACCTAAAGAAAATATAACTTTTAGTTGCCGAAATTTTTATTCTATTTTATGTTTTGCATGCAAAATCACATAGAAATTGTCTCATTAACATTTATGTAGAGAAAAGATTGTCTTAACGAATTTAACCATTATAAAATAATGGTTTCAATAAAATTTTAGCCTATACTATATAGATACGCTTAAAGCTACAGTGATAAAAAATAACGAAATTAATAATCAATACAAAAATATCTAAATTTGTTTAAAAGAAAACTAAACACAAAATACAGTAGCTGCTAACAAAATGATAATGATAATCTTGAATATGTTTGAGAATGAGTTAATGAATGTTTATAGGTAGTGATTTAAATAAAATTAAGTAGAATTTTTTCTTATCAAATGTTATTACATGTTAATAGCATCATTATCATATTTAGTTATAAAATTTTTTTTTATATGTTTTTAAGTAAAATTTATGGTGATATTTATAACATCCTAGCCTATATTATCATTAAAATTAAAAAAAAAAAACAGACTGTACACGTCATTTCCAAAACAATTTTTTTTTAAAGTTAAAAGCATTTCTTTGAGCAAATAAAATATAAATAAATTATAAGAAATATTAATTACTATCTCTACTCCTGATCCATCATTGTCAATTTTTCTTTGATTCCTAAAGATATTCGATTTACACCAAAAAAAAAAAACAGATTAAACGTACAACTAAACAGGGCAAAATCCACTCTATCTATTACTTTATAATAAATAATCAGTCAATTTGTCTTCTTTATAATGAATTCTGATCTAATCGATTTGGATAAATAATAAAAATAAATTAAAAGAATGAGAAAAATGTTACGACAATCAAGTTTAGCTTCTTTTTTTATATAAATATCATTGAGAATCAATAAAAACTACATAAACAAGTTAAACGAGTTGAGAAATGAAAGAAAAAGAAAAAAAAAACTTAAAAACATCTTTAAGAATTCAGTAGTTAAATATTATTGTGCTTATGTGCACTCTTGATCTGTCGACCCTTTTCATTTTATTGTTTATTATTATTTTTTTTTTTGTTTAGTAAAGGATAAACATTTTTTATAACTACCAATGTCTCCATGTTCATCTCTAATTTAAATGATATTATATCATGCAAGATGTTTTTTTTCTTTATTTTATACTAAAAATAAGGCAATACCACTACCAAGAAAAGCTGCATTTATAATTCTTGTTTTTTTTTTAAAGAATATAAAAATGAAAAACAAATATAAAAATGTTTAATTGAGCATTTATATTGAGAAAAAATAAATGTAGATTATTTTAAACAATAAAAATTTGATTAAATATATCAAGATGCTGCTATGATCTATAATCGATTTCACATTCATTTACGTATAAGAGTATTACAAGAGTAATAAGAATAAAGAAACTCCCTTAATTTAAGGAATACGAATATAAAAAACCCAAAGAAAATATTTTGTGTGTGAATGAATTAAAGGAATATTATAAATTAAAAATATTTTTAATGATAGACAACAAAGGACTGACTAACCGGCAGAACAAACCAACTACTTGATCTATAGAACTAAATGTATTGGAATGGAATGAATTTAATATGACAGACTTGAACAAACCTAACAATATTTACCATCATACACTGAAATTGTGTACTGAAATGTACCGAAAGAGCACTCATATCGTAAAATAATAAATTGCATCTCAGTCGTTAATGATTCATATAAGTTTCATAAGTCTATAGTTTTGGATATATATATATATTTTATTTATTTTATTTATGTACCTTCTATGTATATTAAAAATTATATTTACTAGAGCATATTTAAATTTAAAATTCATTTTTATGTATATTTCCTATATACCAGGAATGTATTCACATTCACGTCATACTTATTTATTATTAAAATAAAAATAATAAAAGGGAAAAATCAATAAAAGGAGCAACATGTGTAGACGCGCGATTCAAATTCCATGAATGTTTTTGCTTGAATTATTTTTTTAAATAAATATGATGGCAATGATGATCAATAAAATTAATATGAAAGTACACACATGGCGGCAATACACTTTTAATGTTTGTTACGAACTAGAAAAGTAGAAATAGTGATTTTTATCAAAGATAATATTAAAAATGCAAACAACAGAAAAAATGTTAAATTATATATGCCCAAAAAAGACAAAAAAAAAAAAAAATCCTAATGATTTTTCAATCTTTCAATTAACGAACATGCTTTACTTCTAATGACAGTTGATTACCTTAAATAGTAATTATTGTTATAACTATTATCATTGTATTATAAATATCAAATATAATAATTAATACATCATTCAATATTAAAACTTTAAATAATTGTCTTAATAGAATCTAAAAGAATTAAGTGAAGTCGTTTGAACGAATAAATTAAATTATGAAAAATGCTGCTATTTATCAATCTACATATTTACATTGATTGATTTAATCTGATTTGATTTGATTAAAGTTGAGTTTTGAAAATATATTTTTTTTTTTCAAATCTTATTTAATAACTATTCAAAGTTCAAATTATATAAATGTTTAGGTTTGAGATAATATCAAGAATATAATTGAAATTATTTAAACATTAAAGCACAATATATTTCTTTAAGTTGATGCTTGATCTTTTGTTCTTCTAGTGTCCAACATATTGAAATTTGTTATTGTTATAATTATTATTATTATGTTATTGATTTCGATAAGTAGAAAATATTTATAGTTATTCAAGAATTTATATTTGTCTTTTTTTATTCAAAATACATAATATGTAAATAGGTAAAATTGCATAAAGGTGATTTTGTTAATATTTATGAAATTGGATATGTAAATAGTAATGGAATGTGCCTTTAAATTCTAAATCAATGTTCAAACACTAAAGACTACAAACAGATGTGGGCGAATATCATTATTATTTGCATTTACATATGTATAGAAATTTGACTATTCATTTTATTTTTATTAAGTTTTATCTAAACTTTATTTATATAGTAAATAAAGTTACAAATTGCTGTATGCATCTATCAACTCATTTATTGGTAGAATATTGTGGTTTTCTGTATCATATTAATTCGCCTCTCAAAGATGCAATCATTAAAAACCATCCTAACATCTACTACCCTTAATGAAACAAATAAAATGTAATTTCATTTGCCCTAAGCCAAATATACTCTATAATATGTAATAACTTTAAGTTGATTTTATCTTATTCACCTTTTATAAAATCTCTGATCAGTTATGCTATAATAACTTGTATGAAACTTAAAGCAAAATGGAAATTATATTAATAAAGAATGAGGTGCTGTTTATGGCAAATATATAAAATGTTATAAAAAATAATGAACTGGTAAGGTTTACTTGGATGCGGTCAACTGAAAGTTATATTTAAGAACCGTAAAACGCATATATTTGATTCAAATCAAAATAGCAGCCAGTAGTTTGTAGATTGTATTAGAGTTTTTTTTTTCTTTTTATTGGCATATATGATCTATAAAATTAAATTTACACATTATGGCAATATACTCTCTAAGGCATACTAGTTTCATTTTTACTTTTTTTATTAAACACATTTCTTTTACGGTCATAATAAAATTTTCTTATTTACCATTTCACGTAAGGGAAATGAAAAACAGTAAGATTCACATATGCATGTTTACATACGAAATCGAATTGAATTGCATACATTTAATTCACTACATATTGGCAGTGGCCATTGAATTTAATATTTATGACACATTTTCTTCGATGGCATCCGATCGTTACATATTTTTAAATATTTATAATTTCCAAAAGAATTTTTTCTACCATTTAATTTTGAAAATCAAAACTGATGTACTTTTTTATTTATTTTTATTCAATTCTTTATATTTATTTACTGATACTAAGTAGTGTTATATTAAAATACATGAAGCAGAAAAATATCTAATAAAAATAAAAATATATGCATACAATATGTACGGTTAACATAAAAATGAATTTATATAATAAAGTTGAAGTATGCTTACTACATACATTTATATGAATTTTTATGTACGTGTAACATGACATTCAAAAATTTATTATATTTTGTATAATTTTATACATATCGTACAATATTTTATTTTATTTATTTATTTTTTTTTACAAACATTGATACATAAAAATAATTTATACTATTGATAAAATTAAAATATATCGAATGCAATATGTGCTGTGTTTTTAAAATAAATAAAATATTTGTTTTTCGCGAATAAAAGAAATTACAATTATAATAATAAAATAAATGTGTTAAACCATTTTTAACATCAAGAAAATAGTATTGTAAATGGAAAACAAAAAGCTTTATAGTTACATATGCTTAGTAAAATTTAATAATTGTATTTAAAAAATTTAAAGCAGATCATTTTCATTTAACTTTGATACTTATTTGAGAATGTATATAAAAAGGCTTTATTCGAGTACAATTTATTGATATATGTTTTGTTAAATACACAGCGAAGAACGGGAATAATTTAAACTATTTATATGAAAATGTTAGTTATATCATCCAGGATATGATAAAATAAACACAAAGCATGTAAATTGAGAGTATATTATGTCGTCTATATGAAAATATATCTGAACGACATGGCTCAAAGCTTGTTGTCACCATTGCTATCTCTATGTGAATGACACAGTCAACATTTTGTAGTCTAATGAAAACAGGAATGATACTGATGGTAATGATTTTGTAAAAGCAAGCTTTTTGCTTGTATCGTTTTTCGTAATAAGCTTCTAGTTTTGTAGTCAGTTAAGAAGAATGAAATAAATCGCATCATTGGGATTTGATATCATCTCTCTTCTTGCTAGATAAGTTTTTCAGCATACCATGTTCAAAATACATTTTATTAAATAAAAAGTTAATAACAAAGTATTTTGTGTCAACTCATTTTAATATTAGTTTATTTTAAGATGTAGAAATATTATAGATTGTCCAGCAATGATAAAAACATTTGATTTTTTAACAATTTTCCAGAGTTGTGTTGATTTAAATTAAATAATTTTGATCAAGTGTACAAAGATTTAAACAATTTCTTGTCTATTTCTTATTTTGTTTGTTTTTTTCTTTATTTCTTATGCAATTTTGATTCGACTGAAAAAAAAAACTTAAAATTTGCTAAATATTTTGTGTATAATATAATCCATAATCTAGCTCATACCACTCTCCATGCAACACAAAAATTATGTCATGTCACCGGCAATTTTTGTAATTTTTGAAAATTTGAATTACACTAAATTTGTGATAAAAGCCTAAATACCAAGAAAAGTAATTTTTTATTATAATGCGGACATTTGTAAATAACGCAAGTTCAATGATAAGTTAACTCGTCACCGGTCAGCAAATTATTTCATTATTATTTCTCTATTATTTTTATTTATTTGCTATTTATATGGTTTGTATACACTCTAAGTAACCAATTTTCATATAGTTAAAAATAATTGTAATTAAATATAATATCGAATGGATCAGAATGTTGAATTATAATTTTTTTTTAAGTTTTAATAAATGATTTAATTGTTGTAAATATTGTTTTATTTTTTTGATGCGTTCGATTTCATTTTTTGAGCAGTATATTCATTGAATTTGTATAAAATAATTATTTTTCAATAAATTGGAAACTAAACTAGAATTCAGCGAAATTAATGTTATATAAATGATTTTTTATGCGTCTTTAAATATTTAATAACAATAATTTCTTTTTTTATTTTTATGTGTCATAAAACAAAATTTTTAGATATCACAGAATCTCGAAATGAATTAAAACATAAACTCATATATATTATTTGCCTTTGCATAAAAAAATAAAGTATTGGATTGTTTGGCGAAGTGCAATGATGCTGATTTGGCTTCATTCTTTTTTTTATTTTCTATTTTAGTTGTGTTGTTGACGCTGCCGTTGCCGTCTTTGTTGTCGTCTTCACAATAGCAATGAAATACTTTCTTGATTATAATTTAATTTTTCTTATTTTGTATTTTATTTTTATTGGAACCAAACATGCGAAAATGATTTTTATTTTGTGCTGTCTTGTATTGCGTTTGCGATTTAATCGAGTCGTCAAAATAAACAACCCAATACTAGTAAATTCAACCAACAATATTAAATTTGCCCTGTTGCTTATTAAACACTGTTGGTATGATATATATATATATAAATGTCATTATAATCGAACTGTCTAAAACATATGGTCGGAACGTGACTTTTTCCACAGATTTTTTGTTTGTTTTCGTAGCATAACTTTTTCTTAGTATTTTTCAATTGAAAATAAATAGAAAATAATGTATATGGTTTTGATTTTATGATTTCGTCACGTCACTTGTTTTGTTTTTCTTTTTTATACTATTTATAAATGTATTTTTTATAATGAGATATAATTACTAAAAATGTAATATGTATAATTTATCAAAAATTAAATTGGACACAAGGAAGAATTGTTTATTAATAATGTGCACGCGCAAAACAATTTTATGTGTTGTTTTTTTAATATGTTGTATGAAGTTAATAAGTGTAAAATATTAATATAGATAAAACTAAATGAAAATAAAGAATATTGATCGATTCACAGGAATTTTTGACAATATTAGATTAACGAAGATTAATAGCTTTTCTGTTTGATTTAATTTTTTTTTATCATTTTAATATTATTTTTATGAATCTTATAATTTGATTTATTCACACCCGAAAAAAGAAATCGTTATGTGGGTATAATGTATGTTGCTTGCGTTCTTATTTACATAATTTTTTTATTTTTCTTTTTTAATTAGCGAAATAAAACAAATTGTAATTCTTATGTTTATTAAACAAATACTCTGTTATCAATCAACAAATTGTTTAATGTTATAAAATTATTATATCGTAATTTTTATGTAAACATCAATTGTCAATTATACCATAAATTATTTAACTTAATTTAATTAACTTAGTGTGTTGTATGTTGTATCAATAAACCTATTTTAAAATATTGCAAATTTTGAAGAAACTAATGTAAGATTATCAATTGAAATTTATCATATCGACCCTCTTCTATGTTATAACAGAAATGCGCACATGTGTATTAATTAAGCAACGAGCGATAAGTATTTTCAATGGGTGGAGTGGCGAATTTCATTTATACCATTTCCATTTTCTTATATATAATGGAAATATAACAAATAGTGAAACAAGTAAAACAAACTAAGCAAACACTGTATTTAACGAAAATATAATCGAATGCCCGTGTCAGTGACAGAAGAGTTATCATCATTAACATCATCATTCGCACACGATACGTGTTGTGTAAATGAAGGATATGTCACTCTTACAAACTGTTTTGTAACTACAACCCATATACAATACATTACCCATTTACTACATTAGAAATTTCGCTTTACTTTGAATTCAAAAATATTTCGGTAAATTTGTTCTAATCATCCGATCAATTTCTGTGCTATGCTAGTGGGGCATGAGTATGGGCTTAATTTTTTTTTTCCGATGTCATCAATTGAGGCAAAATATTGATTCGATTTGGTACAGGAAGGAAGAAACAACTCTTTAAGATTGGGTCCGACCTATCTTTTACTAATGCTTTGTATAAATATATAATATATTAGTAGAATACATAAGAATTGTAAAAATCGATTATGTAACATATATGGGTAAAAACTAAATAAGAATATGTATAAATGTTCGGTTAATGAAACCCGATTCACTTCAATAGCAATTCTTTGTAATTTGTAAAAAATAAAATAATAAGCATACAACGAATTTTCTTAAAATTAAAAATTACAAATGCATGCCAATTATTGGCAACTTGGCGAGTATATTATTATTAAGAAAACCCGGCACGATACTCTTTTTTTATGCTGAAATACTACATCGATTGACTTTTCTATGACAAAGCAGATAAAAGAGAAAAAAAAATTAATTAATGGCTATTGAATGTGCAAACATTGTTTTAAATCATGGAGAATCAATATATAATTATACGATATATTAATGAAATAAAGAGAAATTTATTGATAGAAATTCAGATAAATATAAAATATATGAAATAATAAAAAAAAAATAGTTCTATTCACATATGAACTGGTATAATCGATTTTATTTTGCCACTGCTAATACCTTTATCTAATTATTCAACATAATAATAAATAATATACGAATATAGCTATGTTTAGTTTAGTAATTTTACGTATATGTAGTAAATAAATTTAACCCAATCGCCCACTGCAAAGGCACCAGTCCTACGTTCTACTTAATTGAAGATGAGATGAATTTAGTTTAGCTTAGTTTTGACTTCGTACCTTTACAACTTAATTGATATATTACATTATTTTCTATAGAAATGAATTTTCTTTTTGTTATCTCCTTCTATGTACAAGAATGACTTATTTTTCTAGCACGTATGCTTTGCATCTGTTCTATGAAAATAATAAGCCCAGTATCATCCAAATAATAAAACCGCCCATAAGAATTGTATTTTATTCGTTATTTTTTATTAAATCAACGATAGCAATAACATTAAACCTATTTCAATTAGTATTGCAATATATATTTGTAATAGAAACTTATAAAGGAAACAATGATGGAAAAAATATATTACGCGGAAATTAAATAAACCAATATTTGATACGAAATAACACCTTACTTTGGCAAAACATTTACTCGAAATAGTTGTTATACTACATACATTTATTTATTTATTTTTTTGTGGTATGAGTTGTAGTAATCATTCAAAATAAAATCAATATAAATCCAATTTGCCGCACAGATTACACGCCTAATGTACGGAAATTTTTCTTTGTCTATTATTTTTTCTATTTGCTTATAAAACATTCATTAATCGCATTCATATTCACATTTTGACTTGACGTTAAACCAAACTACTCGAGTATTTTTGGTACACTTATATGAACCGGTAGAGAAATAAAAAAGGATATAGAGAAAAAAATGACCAAAAATGGAAAAACAAATCAAGAAAAAGATCTTACAAATAGATATATTTACGTTATATAATAAATATATTATATTTATAAATATTGTTGTTGTGTTTGCTGATGTTTTGATTTTGCCGAAAACCACAAGCACAGAAGAAGTGAATGAAAATAATGTAAAAAGTGTTTGATTGTTCATGTCGGTCTTTTTTGCTTATTTTGATATATGTCCATCGTATGGAGTCGTATAAAACAAATGGCTTTTATGTAGAAATGATGTTAAATCTTTTTCTGACTGCATAACCAATATATTCCATGCTTTTTTGATTTTTTTACGTCAAAGAAAAAATATCTTTTAAGATAAATTCAAACATATTTGTTGATTGTTTGTATTTCGAATATAAAAAATTCTTCTTCAGAGAAAATTTTATTTTTAAGCAAATACTAAATTGCATTTAAGTTTCATTTTGTTTCTTTATAAAATCATAACAAAGCATAAAAAATATTCTGCAGTTCATGTTCTGAAAATAAAATCTCAGCATTTTCAAAGTCTAATATTTTATGATACTAAAAATGCCTTAAATTTTTAATAAAATTAAAAACATTTGGTAAATTGCAACGCCGTTATAACAATGTTCGTCTCACTAGAATGCCTCTAGTTATATTATAGTGTTACTTCCTCGCATGACAAAATTTTATATCCTTTGTTGCCTTGAATAATACTACAGGAGAATGCATGAGAAACTGCATTTTTTAAATTAACTATTTATTCGAAGTTGTTGCAGAAGCTTTTATTAGATAGTAAATAGCGTAGCTTTAATCAAATAAATGAAATGTTGCAGTGTGGCTTGTGATTTTTGTTCCTTTTGTATTCTTGAAGCATAGATATCAGAAAAAAAATTAAAAAATGAATTTTTATGAATTATGTAAGTCAAGGTATAATGAGTCACTTGAGATAAACAAAGGAACTATATTGGTTTTTATGTTTCAGCTAATGATAACTTCACTATTATTATTATTTCTTTTTTGTTGGTTATTTATTTGTTTAACTGCAAACTTTTGTTATAAAACTTTGCACACTTTATTACCATCATATATTTGCAAAAAATTTGTTACTCGTTGGTCAACGTTGGCTACAGATCTACACAATTTATCTTTATATAGAAAACAAAATAACGGGGAAAAACCAGTGAAACCGTCGTCGTACTTTAAGGTTAAATTTTTTATTATTTTAACTTGATTTTTTGCTTATAGTACATAAAATATCAAAAAGGGAAACTTTTTTCATTACATTAGCACAGTGTTTGAATTAGTTAAAAAAAAGTCATTTGTTAAATTACTACTGACACATGCTGATCCAAAAAACTGCCAGTAAAATGTCAAAAAGTTTATTATTAAACAAACGAAATAGAATATAGAAAAGAAAATTATTGGAAATTACTTTGTCTTTTATAAAACAAAATATAAAACAATAAATATGGCCACATGATTGATTTATCGCGTATTCCGATATAATTTGGTTACAAAATTGCTATATTCTTGATAATTTACCCTTTTTTCTCGATTTAATTTGTTCAAATTAAATTTATACAAATAAATTTATTCAGTCTTATTATTTTAATTTAAATTTGCATAGACATATTTTACGAAGTATATTTTTATTATTTTCCTTCTTTCGTTATCGAAAATCTTGTTCATTTCGCTTTTTGCTTTAATGGCTGCAGCAAAACATTTTGACCTACTTTTATAATTATAATATTTTCTTTCTTAAATATTTTCTTATATATTTTGTTACATTTTATTTGCGTTATTTAATAAATAAACTATACAAGCACGTTATACATATATAACTAAGGAAATGATTCTTTATATTTTTCTTATTCAAATTAGTAAAACTGTAAGGCAAGACGAAAAACAATGAAAATTTTGATAATTAAATTTCACAAAAAACAAAAAAACAATTTTTAAAAAATAGAAACAAGTTTGTAATTATTGATACGCAACTTAAATACCGGATAATGTATGTATTTTAACATTACTTACTCGTATTACGTGCTTTCGATTATTTCGATATATTAATTATTAAATCGATGAGCTGGATAAATTTAAAATATTATTTTTACCTATAAACAGATTAATGTATTATCAAAAAACTAAGTATCCGGACGTTTAAAAATGTCTGTTTAATAAATAAAAGTCGTTAACAGAAATTTACCAGCAATCGTTAAGCTGAATTATAAAATACTAATCATTTACCTGCATTTACCTATTCTATAATTTTTATTTATTTACAAACTAAATTACGAACATTCGTTAAAGTATAATTTGATTTATTTTATGTTGAATTAGGTATTTTATTTTATTAAATTGCGTATTTATTAAAAATAACTCAAAAGTATAAAACCAGCTTACGATTATTAATTGTATATTTTCTGCATATTTATTACTCATAGTTATAATATGTTTTTTTAGACAAGTCAACCATAATACTAATGAACTATTTATGTTTTTACTAATAAATAAAGCGAAAATTGTCGCATGTAATTTTTAAATTTGTATTATTTAAAAAAAAAATGAAGTGTATGAGATTTAATGAAAATTTACTCACAGCCATTATATTTGATTAAAGCCTTTTGTTTTCTCTTTATTGTTGCAATTTGTTTGTGCGATAATAATACATATTTATTTTTTCGATTAATTTAATTTAAAGCACTATTTTATTTTTAAACATAAAATAAACCAACAACCATTTGTATTTTTATCAATTACGTATTTAAATAAGGTGAAAAATAGTAAATAGTGTTGTTGTTTTTTTACTAGTTGACTGGCTAGTTGATAAATGTTGCTATTATGCAAATCATATTAATTTCTTTCACTGTGTTTTTATTATTATTTAATTTTATTTCCAGGTAACAAAAACGAAATAACGAACCAACAAATTAAAAAAACGATTTTTTTCTTTTCTATAGGTATTTGATAAAGGTTGGCTTGACACGCGCGAAATAAACTTAATAGAAAAATTATGTGGCATTCAGCACACCGTTTGTTTATTTATTTAATTTTTTTATTCTTTAATAATTTCGAATTTGCAATTTTAGTTCTTTGGCGTTTACAATCGTAAAATTTATTTTACGTAAATTAATTTATTTTCTTACTTTTTATCAATTTTTTTTGTTAAATATGAACAATAATAATAATTTAAATATTCAATAAAAGCAAAAAAAATAACTATTGTTTATAAATGAAAAGAAAGTAAATGAAACTTTGGGAAAAACGATAATAAAACGGTATTAAAAAAAATAATAAGTATTTATAATATTAAAGATAATACTAATAATTATTATCATAATAACAATTTTCTTTGAGATTCAATGTTTAAATTAAAATTTGTTTCTGTTAAGAGTTTTTCATTTTAAATATAATAATAATTATAATTTTAATATAAGAATCGATAAAAATTCTAAACAAGTTAAATTTTTTATTAAAATCATTTTTCTGTGGATGATTTTTTTTTTTGTCTTACTCAAAATACTTTAAAAACTCTATTGCATTCACTTTACTTTCGATAAGAATCAACGTTTTTTCTGTACTTGTAATATACAAAACAGTTTAAAAGAGTTCATTCGAAAAAAAAGTATTGCAAAGCAAATTTTTAACTTCTTACTTATATAGTGGGTGGTAGTGGTCTCCCTTGATACATTTCTTTTTTGTTTATATTCTCTGACCGAAAGACTTACTACAAACTATATGCATGTGTACTCAAGAATAGATACAGATCGCATTTTGGTTTGCTGGAATATAGAGCCAGCGGCATTAAACATCTCATTCATTGCTTGCTATTGTATTTATAGTTTAAGTAAAATGTCTATGATAATAATTCTCTAGCGTCTAGCAGTTTTGAGTTTTTTTTATACAGTTAAAATTTGTGGGTCTTTTGCGGGTGGTTACTGATAGTTACTTTTTATGTTCATTGAAGAAAGAAATATCATTATAGATATTTTTTTTTAGTTTGTTGATTAAATAAAGTAAAGAAAAGTAAACAACCACTAAGCATAACTAGCTATGATGATTTTTTTTTCTTTATTTTTATGGAATAATAATAGCAGCAAAAATATAAGCGGCAGTCGCCGCTACTATGATTACTTGAAAATTTGTTTGTTATTTACTTTGTGAAGCGGTAAAAGATAAGAAACAGCATCAAATAGCAAAATAATATTATAAATAAAACGAAAAATAAAATGTTAAATATGAAAATTGTTTAGCGCGCGAAAATGTGTCATAACTAGTGTATTAAAAAAAAAAACAAATTATTTTGTAACAGAAATAACAATAACAACATACCGAGAATAATTTAAAGCGGACAACCACTATAGAGTCTTATCTTTCTTGACAATATATTCCTTGTAAGAAAAAAAAGTTGATATTGTTGTTGCTATTGCTGTTGTTGAAAAAATAAAAAGCTTTCAACATTTTAACTTTTCATATTTAAAATTAACTTTTATAACAATAGAAAAAAAAACTTATTTATCATAGTTTCAGATAAGAACTTTTTTCTTCTATTTTTTTTTATTCTGCATTTTCATAGTATTTTAACCATTGCATCATATATGACCATAGTCGATTTATTTGTTTTTTTTTTCGTTAAGCGTAAACATTTTTAACAAAGGAAAGTAATTTTATTTTATTTTCTTGTTTATTTTTGTAAATAATAAAAAAGATACAAGAAGCGTTATAAACATAATGATAATGTAATGTACATTATCCGGCGTCAACATCATTAACAAATGTTGTCATCGTCATTATCATTTATTATTGCATTAAATTGCATATTTACTTTTGTTTTTATTTTTTAGCTGCTAAGTATGTTTTTGTCCTTTCTTTCTTTAAAACACGACTTACATGCCAAGTTGACTGCACAGAGCATACACATTTTAAATTTTTATTTCATGTTTTTGTTTTTATACTACCAAAATGAATTATTTTTATTCGCCCACAATGGTGACATTAATAACATGATATCACAGTCATTTGCAGATACTTACACTATTTTTCCTTTATTTTTTTAATAAAATTTTTGTTATAAAAATTCTCTCAATGTGTGAAATAAATTAATTGAATGTGTTTTGTAATGTTATTTTGATCGCGAGTCTTGTAATAAGTAATGAAATACCGTATATATATATTTATATATGACAAATGTTGCGAGAACGGCAACACGAAAAATTTTATTTAATTTAACTCTACGTTTAATTGAGTACACTCTGAAATATATTTATTTTATTTAAAAATTAATTTTAATTAATTAAAAAAATAATTACCCACAAATAACATTGTCTTGTGTCCGTGTTTTTATAAAGTTATTTTTTAATTTTTTACACTTAAGTTTAAATTTGAGTTTTATTTTTGCAATTTTTTATAATTATTGTCAATGAAAATTTTTTTTTATTAAATGAAAAGCTTTATTAAAGCATTCTAATGATTTTTTACTTGTCCACTCCAACAATCAGCTTTTAAGTTTTTTCTGGTATTATATTGTTATTTTTGTGAATTTTATTTTAGGGGAAACAATATGTTGTAAATTTGGTTTTATTATCATGTAAAAAAAAATAGCTACACACATAAAATTGTTTTAATAAATTATTTAGTTATGGTATCTGTTGTTGAATACTCGGAATATGTTTATATATTCTTTTTACTATGTAAATTTTTTTAGATAAAAATATCCACCAATTTAATACTCCAATTTAACTCGTCTTTAAATTCATATCAACACAATATACAGGAAAAAAACATGGAAAATTATTGTTTTTATTCATAGCGTTGATAAAGTTTTGTTGTTTTATATCAATATATATTTTTCTTTGTATAAAGCATTAAAGATTTTATTTGTACAAAACATGTTTACTTAAAAACATTATTAAACTAACAAATAAAAAATGTTATTAAAACTATAATTAAGGCTTTATTTAGATTATGATAAAGGGCTTCTACTATTTTCCTTTACTTTGCTCTTGTAAACTGGTCATAACTTATGTTTTTTGGTTTTACTTGTTTGACTCGTATCATACATGACTAGATGGCCATAAACTTGTAAAACACAAAGGGTTATATTTACTGCATAAATTACAAATCTGAAGGTGTACAAAAAATCAACTTCTATCATTTACATTACTCTTATCGTATTTTCTGACGGTTTGGTTAGAATTTTAATTCTTTTATCTCTATGTAACATAATATTCAATATAAAAAAAGTTCAAAACTCTCATTTATATTTATTAACATTTTTATGTTAAGTGATGTAAAAGCAACTTTATTATTATATATATATTTTTTTTTTTTTTTTTTTTGATTTATTTATGTGGAAAATTATAGATTTTTTTTTTACTTTTATTGTTTGACGTTGTGCATTTTTTAATTTGTACAGTTTTTTATTAAACTATCATTAATGTTTTAGTTTAATTAATTAATGACATTAGTACTAGGTCAGGTGTAATAAATGTTTATTTGCCGTCATATTTACTGACATTTATTATTAAGTTCATTTAACTAATTGCAATAGTGAAATTATTTTCATTGTAATTACGTTTAAAATTGCACATAAATCTATCGAAAACACCTTAAATTTGTTTTTATATGTGTTTGTTGTGCCATTTTGCTGTTTTACAGGTTTTGCTCTTTACCTACATCATATATAATGTAAATTCTAATTTCCATTATATTTTTTGATTTATATAATTACAGAAATTAATTATTTAAACTCAGTGTTGGTTATTGGTACTTTACTATATAAAATATTGAATATGTATTCTAAAGACAAAATGAACACTAAATCATGTAAATATATTTTACTTTGCTAACTCTCATATATTTATTGGTATAATTTAATTAAAATATCATCAATAATTTAACATTTAACCATATTATATTCCTCGTATCTATATTTATGTATTATATTTATAAGCTAATTTTTGATGTAAAATATAGAAGAAATGAATAACTCAGCAAGTCGTTTTATTCTTCGTTTTTTATTCTTTTACAATAATCAATAAAAGTTTAATTTAATCCATAATAATTTAAGTCTGAGTTTTTTTTATATTTTAAGTATATAAAATAATATAAATTTATTCAAATCAGAAGAAACATTTTTTTGATTGCATATAACTTTAAAAAAATAATTTATTATGAACTTTCTTCACCTTCTGGCTATGCTTCATCAAGGTATTCGTTTACATACATATATGATTAAATATAAGGTTATGATATACGCAATTTTCATATTATCAACTTTTTAAACTAAAAACGAAAATAAATGTGCAAAATTTTGAAAAAAACTATTTATTAAGTATTAAGAATTATATTTTCTTTATTCTCCATATAGTCGGTGATATTTGTTATTTTATTCATTTTTAGATATAGTATTGAGAAAAAATTTACTTTATAAGAATTTGACATTTTTAAATATAAAAAACAATAAAAAAATTTCCGTGTAAATAAACACAGAAAATCATAATATTTGTTTTGTATTCAATTTTGTATCACATTAAATATGTTTTGCATAAGTAAATGTAAGAAGGGTTTATTGTTGTAGACATTACATATAGATCAATAGATTCAGGCTATACGAATTGTCTATAAGGATACACTTTCATTCGGTTACAATACAAGATGTATGTATTATCTAATGAAAGAAAGGAAAGCGTTAGAAAAGTAAAAATGTAAAAGTCTTAAGAAATAAACAATAAAACCATTAAACACGATCAAGAAGATAGACGAATTTTTTTTTTTATTATATTTTTTCTCAATAAACGATAAATATATGAATCATGTTAACTGTTTTTGTCGAAATCCATGAAATACAGCTTAAACCACAATAAGATATTATGTGTACGGAAATTTACATTCCAAATCGTAATCAAAATATAACCACCAGTAGAATTTTTTAAGTTATGTTTGCTCAGCTCGCTATAAAATATCTATTGACACAATTTTCTGTTTTTTTTTTCCAATTCTTAATTTAACAAATACATGTCTATTATTATACGAATTCCAATATAAAGCATAATTCAACCACAGCCATGTACCAATAAATTGTGTAAAAACAAATTGTTTGATCGATGTGTATACTGTGTGCGTTTTATTAAACTCGAAAGCACAAAGCTCAAATAAAAAACCGATTGAACATTGTGTATTGATTTTTTTTATATATTTTTTATTTATGATTCATCAGAATTCGGTTTATTTTTCTTTTAACAATGTTTTTCCCTCTTCCTTTTGTGTATTTCTCCAAAGCAAATGGTGTGTTATGTATTTATATTTTCCTTTAAGTAAAAACATGTTTATTTTTTTTACAGTTTTTATTATAAATATATATTTTGATGCTTCATGACGATATATTGCTTTAAGTAACATAATATCAACATATAAAGTGTAAATGCAGTTTGTAAATCTATAAAATATAAATCCAATTCATTTATACAAAAATAAAATAAAATCATAAAAAAATACGGTTCTGCCAATATGTTTCCTGTTTACATAATTTCAGTCATTTTTTCCATTATACGAGTATTATCTATTATAATGATTTGAAAACACAAATAAAAATTCTTTGTAGTCTATGAAGTTAAAATAAATTATGTTTTATATCTAAAATTGTTATCTCTAATTACTTATTCTTTTATGATGCTTGCGTATTTTTTCGGTTATTTTTCATATTAAATTTAAAATAATTTTCGAAAGAAGGGTTCCATTTCCTCCACTATCCTATAAAGTATCATATATGTATTTTTACACCCATAAAATTGCTGCCTAGATGGTTGATTTTTGATATGTTGCTGTTTAAATTTTTATAGCTCGCACAATGATAATGCTGAAAAAATACGAGTATATATAAAAAAAGAATGTAATATTATCGTTGGTGCGACGGCCCAAATATCCATTCTAAATCAAGCGTTATACGACCGATTTGGGACTATGTTTTGCTGCTGTTCATATGAGCTTTTATGTTTTGTTTATTTTTTTATAAACAACCAGCCTCCAACAATCAACGCAAATAAAGAAAATTCGGTATTGTGTTTGCCTTTAAAAATTAAAATCAATAGATGAAACAAACAACATATGCTTTCTATGTCTATAATATATAATTCTATGCCATTTTATTACGACTCATTTATTTATTTTTGTATATCGTCGTGGAAATATACATATGCATGAAATACTGTTCTGAGCATCTTTATTACCAACATGAACGACTTAAGTAAAGTAAAAAGAAGCACGTGTTTTAATGATCAGAAGTATCACGTATTTTATATAAAACTCCATATATGTAGGTGTTCTTGTATGAAAAATTAGCACCTAAGAAGAAACAATATATCTTTTAATGTTTATCGTGATGTAATAATTATTGATTTATGAAATTGGCCTATTCTTAAAACGATGCAAACAATTTTTAATCTAAAATTGTTTGTTTTTCTTAGAAAAAAAAAACGAAGAACACAAAATCAAATCAAACTAAATCAAATAATTATAATAGCATTTGTGCCAAGTTTTGTTAATTTTGTAAACAGAAAAAATTAGATTGAAAACTTGTTGTCATTGTCATATACCTGACAAAAGTTCATTCTTTAAAAATATAAATAACAAGTCTCAAAACGAAGAAAATGTGTCACAAATCGTCTATGTAGTTTCAAAGTTATATAAACTGAATAACAAAATATAAGCTACTGTATGCTTTTCTAAATATAAAGTTGAGTGTAACAAATACGACATTAGTGGTATTAGGCTCAATGATATTTTGGTAAATGATTTTGTAGCAGTTTTAGCATTCATTTGCTTATTATTTGTAGTTTAAAATGTTTAAAACAATGCTATAAGTTTGTATTTAATTATTATATTTAATTAAGATTATATATATATAGTTCATAAGTATAAATATTTTATGTACTATAAAAATTTTTTTTCTTTATATAATTTTCTAATGGATCGATAAAAATAATAATAATCAAATTGTTGTTTTTTTTATTAATTATTTATTTATTTTTTGTCTTCTTAGAAAAAAATATACATTTTATTATTATTATTAATGTTATAATAAACTTACGTGTCAGACTTACTGGCTAAATGTCTTTTAGAAATTATTTAAATAAGACAATGGTTGTAACGAAGAACTTTAGACAATTTATTAAACACTAAAAAAAGAAATTTTTTATTAACAGCAACAAACTAAAGTATAGCAATAAACTTTTATTAATTATCAAACGAGATAAAAAATTATCATATAAAATAAAAATCATTATTATCATTATATTATTTAATATTAAGTTTCTTAGCTACTTTGTTATAGTCTGAAATTTATTGCTAGAACTACATATATTGCTTTGTTACAAAAAAACATGAAAAATTTCATTTACTTTAAATAATTGTGGCAAATAATATACTGAGGTCCTACATGATTATAATGTATTTATTCATAAATTCAAAATATCTCATTATGAGCTTTGCTAAAATTAATATACATATAAAGCATCTTCAAAACATATCCTTTAGACGCTTTGCTTATTGGCTTACAACTCCACTTAAATAATATCATCCCTCCTAACATTTATATGATGAAACGATTTTTTTAACACAAAGCCACCATGTCTAGATGGATGGAAAATAAATAAAATTACTTGAAGCAGAAATTATTGTTACGTTAAATAAGTTTCAATGGAGTTTTTGTACACAATTTACAAACACATATTTATGTTTTTTGTACCCTTGTTTTATATTTCTAACTGCTTTCATCGAAGTATACTCGAATGTTATTTGATATCATAAATTTCAATAGAGATTTTTTCAGCTTATATTAAAATAAAAGAATTAAAAACAATTATTACATCCTTTCTGTAGACTGTGGAATATTTAATTTAAATGACGGTCAAAAATGCTTTTTTAAACTAAATTTTCGTAAAATGTTCTATTGTTTTCCACGTTAATGATATTTTTCCTCTTTTTATTGCGAATAACAATACGATACATGAACTAGAAATTAACAAAAATATTTACCAAATAAAGCTCATTTAGTGTAAAACATTTGAACCGCTTTTAGGCATAAACATATATATATATATATTTGAAAAAAATATTTCCGAACAAATAGAAAGACTAAATAACCGTATCGTATCGCATCGTGATGTAAATTTTGTCGATGCTTATGAAATGGGAATTGTTTTTCAAAAAATGTTTTGTTTTTATTTTCAAAAGTCATCGCAGTTAAATTATATGGGTGGACGTTAAACTAGAGAAAATCTACAACCATCTTTGATGGCGCCATGAAACAAATTTTTTCATATCTTTTTTCCAACTTTTTCTCGATTTTTTTTTGACTATAAAGCGAAAAAATTATTTCAAATGCCTAGGTGAGTATCGAACATATATTAGCCTTCTAGTTGTCTTATGCTATTTGACTTTACAAGTCGTTTGATATAATTGTATTATCGTATCAGTTTATTTTTAACATTAGTTTTTTACTTATTTTTTTAAATATTCATATTCTGTTAAGACTTTTAAATTTCTTTTGACGCTTCGTTGAGTTTTTTCCAGAGAAATAAGAAAAAAAATTTAATAAAAATATAATAATTACTGCATTAGAATTTAAATAAATTTTTTCAGAGACTTGCTGCAGAATCAGCAAAACTTACTTACTTTCTTACATTCCAAATATTGCAACCATTTTGTGTTAAATCGTTTCTAAATATAGTTTTTGTAAATTGCTATGCAATTCACAATTTTCATACTGTTTTTGTTTTCCACAATTTCCGCCCATTTTTACTTATCTTATATTAATGTTTTCCACTTCTTTGAACAAAAGTTATGTTATTGCTTCTTCATATTATTACTTTATAAAATAAATTAAAGAAATAAAAAATACAAATAAAAGTCGTTTTTAGTTAAAATTCTGAAAGTTATTTGAAGAAAATTATAATTGTACTGATAATTACTCTGTTACGTTACTACTATTAATATTCTCTCTTATTAGCAAAATGTATATATTTATTACATTGTAAATTGTGTCACACAATTTTTTGCTCAACTTTACTGATAAATTCTTAATGTTCTTTATTACTTTTTCGTTTAATAATTATTATTTGTTTCTTTCTTAAAATTCTTTTACATAAAATAAATTATTTGAAAGTCGGAACACCAAAAAATTGGGACAGTTTAATAATGCTTGCACGATTACACATTTCTTAAATACCGAATTCTGGCTCTTTAACATTTGGATTGTCTTTTGCTAGGACTTTAATTATTTCAGTATTATTATGATAGTGTTTTTATTTCTAATCTATAAATTGATTAAATTAACTAATAATACATAATTAATAGAATATAATAATAAGAAAAGGGAAATTTTTACGCATTATATGTGATTATAATAACAATTAGGTGAATAAATTATCATCAATAATAATAATTTTTATTATTATAATAATTTATATTACTATAATGAAAATATTTTCATTTTAATTGAAAAAAAAAAATTAAATTAATTAATTCAATTGATTTTTATAGCTTTATTGGCTACGTTTTTCTGTATATGGACTTCCTCGCAGTCAAAAGCAAAAGTCAATAATTTTTTTTATTATGAATCTCAATTATAAAAGTTTCAGAATTTATTCTACTCTTTGGTCGAAACATTAACTCTATGGTCGAAAATTTATAACATAAAACTTGCTGTTGTTCATGTATCATGTGTACAAACTGATTATCTTTGGTACATATTTAATTAGATATTACTGTTATACTTTTTTTCTACTTCTTTGTTAAGTGTAACGACACTCATTAAGCACTATCAGCAAAGTAAATTAATATTATTGACTTTTTTCACATTATTCTGAGCTTTCATAAACTCAGATTTAATAGAGACATAATGGAAATTTGTGTAAATGTTATTTAAGAACTAAAAAATTGTAAAAAAAAAATTGAGAATAAATTTTCCCCAAATAAAAAATGATAATTTTTTTTTTATTCAATTAGCAAAATCTTTGAATCAGCACGACGATGACCTCATTAAGTTTTGATTTACTTTTTCTTTTTAATGATTCTGGTTTGTTAATAAATAACAATAAAAAAGTTTTCGTCTTATATTACTGTTATTGTATCGTATTGTATTACATAAAAAGTATTTAATTTCTGCAGTAAAATTTTAAGGAGTAAAAGAAAATTGTAATAAATAACTATAAAATAAGTTATTCCTTTTTTCTGTTTACTATATTTAATTTTCGCCTTTAAAATTAATTATTTTTCATATTGTAATTAATAGAAGAGTTTTTCTATTTCTAAATACCCTTTTTTCTGTATATAATATGTCCATCAATTTTATTGTGAAAAACAAAGAATTAATAAAGTATTATAAATAAATGTTGCGTGTACTCGTATTGAAAAATTTTTGTCTTTATTTTTAGAATTATTACTATTAAAAAATTAAATTACTAAAGGATATGCCATTTGGCATTAATATTTTTTTTTTAGGTTACATGCATATGACTACAGCATATGTATTCAGACTCCATTTGTGCAGGGTTTTAAACAAATCGCTGTTGCTTGTTTTCTTTTTTACTGTCTAAATCTGTTGTGGGTACATTTAAAGTACATTTTTTTGTATTAAGGGTGATTTGTGTCTGATTGCAGTTTTGTTTTTTTTTTGTACTATATAGTGAAGTATATTGAACTATATGCTGCATACTTTCAACATAGATATTTACAATTTTTATGTATTAAAAATGCTAAATTGTCAAAATAGAACACTAAAAACAAATAGCAACAAAATAATAAAAATTATTTTAGTAAAATTCTTTTGCTGTACATTATTTAGAAAAGTAGAAAGGCAATCAAACAATTCTTAACAAAGTTATGATACAATAACACACTGTTGCCGTATAAACTAAACAAATTCTCATTTTGCTTATATAATCATTTCTATACATTTTGCTGTTATTGTGCATTGCAATCAAATGCTTCTTTTTGTTTTTTAAAAAATAAATTAATATCATTTTAGAGAATAGAGAATTATTATCTGCTTTGGAAACCTGTAGTTGAAAAGTAAAGTTTTTTAAAAGTGTGTTCATACTGTTTATAAAATTTCCGAACAGAATAAAATGTCACAACTCTTAATGTTAAGAAAAAGATGACAAGTAAAAAAATTCAACGAATAATGTGTCAACAAAATAAACACTGATGGTTTTTTTTACAACTTAGGTGTGTTTACATTACAGGCGAAGTAACAGTCACAGCATAAAAGAAATTAAGGGAAAAATAAATAAAATTAAAATAAAAAAAAAACCAAATGACTTTATATTCAAATAATTATACTCGCCTCACTAAAAATGCCAAACAGATGGAAAAACGACCCTTTTCGCTCTGACATTTCTTTGCTTGAAGCACATCATTTTAAATTTATTTAAATACAAAAATAACTGAAAACGATAGGCTCAAACTTAATTATAGCATATATTTTTTTTAATTTCTTTTTTTTATTTTATTATTGAGAACGAACAAAAAAAAATCCAAGCCTAACCAAACTTAACAAAAAGTAGCAAACCTTTTCATGTAATTACAAGAGTTGATGAGCTTTTTTAAATATTTACAAATTAACAAAACGAACATTCTCTAAATACACATTTCCAATTTGTAATGATATTAAATTTCTATAAATATTAATTTTGTTGATTTTTTTTTTTACTGCTGGTTTTATCAGTGGAATTGTTCCATTTCTTGTGCTATTATTTTAAAATCAAATTATTTTTTTTTTACTGTGTCTATTTGAATTTATTATCAATGTAAACAGTGGAATGAAGTAAAATTAAAATTACATTTTTTAAGGTATATTATTTTTAGCTTGGAATTGGCTGATTTAAGAATCGAAATTAATTTACTTTTGCTGGGTTAAATAAAACACGTTAATCCTTTAGAAATATCTCATTTCTTACTTCATTCCTTAAGCTTAGAAACAGATTTTCTGTATATTTTCTTAAAGTTTGAACGCCTGTGCTTTTCAAATATTTTCCATCTTGCACAAGCGATGAAACTATATAAGAAGCTATCAATCAAATTTTCAACATTAAAAGGTTAATAACTTACTTATTTTATGAGTAAACAAAGAGTAACAAAAATATCATTTATTTTACTAGATAGCTACTGCTTGTAGTTAAAAAATTGTTTCAATTGAAAAACCGTTGACTAATCAATGATTTTGCCGATTTGTCAAACGCACAAGTTAATTAAATTATTGCTGCCTCATTGTAGCCTATAACAACGTTGGAAAAAAATAAACAGATAAAAATAAAAGATCTGCAATCGTTTAGCTTTCATTAACTGTATTTAATATTCACATAAAATGTTTTTGTAAGAATATAATCAACGTCATGACTTGATAAAAATCTCCTATTTTTCTTTTCCTTATTATCATCACTTAATCCCTGGGTTGTTTCTGTAACAATATATTATTATTATTATTATTTATTTATTTTTTAAATTGTTATTATTGTATTTTTATTATTTTATGTAACTATTTTCTTTTTGAGCTAGCTAAACCTCCATATTATTATTGTGTTCCTAGATAAAGTAATACGTATTTAACGTTTAACGAAGTGACTATAGAAAATAAATAAATTATATATTATTGTTATTATAATGATATTTTGGTATTGAATTTATTATAAGGAAGGTCTATGTATCTCCAGTTCATTTATAAACTTATTAACTATAAAGTTATGCTTCACAATACAATATTAATTTTTTGTTATAAGCTGCACAGACTTTCACAGAAAATGTGTCAAGGAAATTAAGGAAAATAATATAACTGTGGTTTGACAAACAGAAAAAATATTATCTTTGTAGACAAATGGCAATGCTCAATATTTCTCCTTTTTTTGTTTTTGTACACCTAAGTCATAGTTTTTCTTATTTATTTAATTGCTTCTTTTAATCTAATTGCTTTTTACCCTAGACAATGTGATATGCTGTACTTTTTAAGGCAGACATTTTTTAAATGTTATAAAACTAACCTGTTGTTCTAACGTCATTTTTTTATCCTTTACGTACATACATATTATGTTTGCATAATGCAGAGGAAATATAAAAAAGTAAATACAGAATATTTTGCTAAATTTTTTTCGTATTTTCTTCATTTAATGTTTCATTAAATCATTTTATTAGTAAAACAGAATAAAAAATATAAGGTAAAATAGTAAAACAAAAATGTATAACAGTTTTAAAAAATAGTTTCTTTACGTGTTAATCTTTTGTGTATTTATGAACTAATGAACCAGTAACATATTCTTTCTTCCTATTATTTAGATTATAAATTCATATATACTCTTTTCTTTATTCCTTTTTATTTTAAGTTGTTAGCTTCCCTATTTTCACCCTTATGGTTTAAATATAACAAAGTATTTAGTTATCTTAGCTAACTATAGATTTTCTAATGATAAAAACTTTTATTTTTTAATGTAACTAGGTATAGATGACATGTATTTAGGTTAGATATTGGATGTTTTGCGTTGAAAATAGTCCTTAATACATTAACAGTACAGTACAGTACACAACTTCTAGTTAAATTACTGAAGAATTTAATTAATAAAATTCATTTGATAGAGAAAATACTTTGGTGTTAATGTAATGTGTATTTGGATGATTGAGCTATAAAAGGTTGAGTAGATTAAATTAATAAAAGCTGTAATATCTATTAAAAGTAACAACTTTCAAAAATCCGTACCACTACTAAGAAATGCATATAAATAAATATTAAGTGTAACTACCAGATTAACATTATTTTATATTATTTTCTTGATGCCACAAAATATTACCTTTTCTCACCTTTAAAATCTTGTACTTTAAAATTTAATATTCTCGTTTAGCAAATTTTGTTACTTCTATGGTATTTATGTGAATCAAAGCTTACCACAAATATTATCGCATTCTTTTGGTTAAGTTTTGAAGCTTTAAAAGAATAACTTAATTTTTCAGACATGGCGTATTTGCAAAGATATTTGCAAGCCGTGTAATAAAATTATTTTAAAAAAAATTGGCAGATAATAAATTAAATAAAATTTTAAATATTTTTAAAACAATTATATTAAAAAAAAACATTTTGTATTAAATAATTAATAACTAAAACAAATTAAGATATATTTTTTTTTTGCTTACTTTTACTTAGTAATGAATAAATTATTTTATGTTTGTTTGTTTTGGTTTAATATAATCTTTTTTTCTGTTTCAATG
The DNA here is from genome assembly GCA_963942525.1 of Ptychoptera contaminata. NCBI lineage: Eukaryota > Metazoa > Arthropoda > Insecta > Diptera > Ptychopteridae > Ptychoptera > Ptychoptera contaminata. The sequence continues at coordinate 51,791,085 of OZ012636.1, forward strand.
TGAATTTTGTGGTAAACTAAAATTTTAATGAAAACTAAAAGGAAGTTTAAATAATAGAAATGAAACAGAAGTTTATATAAATTATATAATTCATAAATATAAAACCATATAAACAGTTTATACATACGTTGAATTATATGTTGATAAATTTTAAATTAAAATGACTTTGTGTGTTGCCTTCCCAATTAGGAATGAGACATATTATATAGTGAAATTGTGTTTGATTAATTTTAAATGTTCTAAAACATTTATTTATACTTTAGAAACTAATTCAAATGCATTCGTTTATGGACATGAGTTTAATTTAGTAGTTATTTCTTTAATGTGTATATACAGTGGATTTAACTATTACAATTAAGGAAGAAAATAATACTATATTTAAATGTAACACAGTTTTTTTTCCGTGAACAAAATACAGAACAAAATGTACGTAAATGAATAGATACAAAATAGATAAATGCATCTAATTTTTAGGACTGTTTTTCTGTTTAGAAGTTTGTTTTCGTAAATTCTATATAATTTCGTTTTAAGGCTTTGCTTACCATTAAAACAAATACTTTGTCAGGAACTAGTTAAAGTACTTAAAGGCGCGACCACATAGCCACAATTAGAGCTTATCGTAATTTTAGAGAATTTTGTAATTTATATGTAGTTTGTTGATGTGCGGTTTTGTTTTGTTAAGTCTTTAGGTTATATCAAATAAGGTGTGAACAAATGGAAAAACTTGGTTGTGGAAAAATCGCTTAAAGTATATATTACATTAAAAAATTTAAAAAAAAATTGAATTCATCCAATCAATAATAAACTAGCATGAATTCATTTTGTTTAACCATGTCACCGGGACACAGACTAGTACTTTATTTGTTATTATATGTTTGCTAGTCTGACTGCACTGGTATTTATGGTTAGTAGTGTGGTGGTAAATGGTAATAAAACATGAAATTTCTTTTAGTCGCTTTACATATTACATAACTAATGATGTCTTCCCCATGACACAAATTTATTTCTCACCCTTTTTCTACTAAGTATATGCGAGAATTTGCACTGTTCTAGAATATTATATTTCGTTCATCATCCCATTTAACAAATAAGAATAATATACCTGACTTAAGCGTAGTACAATTTAATGTTAAAAATTATAAGAAAGATAAAAGTTTGACAACAAAAAATGAGCAGACAAATAAATAAATAAATAACAGGGCAAACACATAAAAAGGTGACAAAATGATTTTTACAAAAATTTATGCTAATGTAGATTTCTCATCTTTTTATTCAACTCCTCGTTAAAAAAAAATAACTCCATTGTTTTTGCTATAGGTTTATGATGGTTTTTACTTTCTTAAAATTTTGTATTTCGTGATTTGAATATATTCACAAAAAAATTAAGGTAAAAAGTTACTCTGATAAAGAAAAAACATTAAAAAAATTTAAATTAATAAATAAAAAAAAATTATAAATTGTCATGGAAGGTGTAAATATAATATTGAAGCTACAAAAAATATATAAAAAATTAAAATGTATAACAACCTTTTGAATTTATAAAATATTGAATTCATCAAATATTTATGTGATGGATTGAGTTGTACTCTAAACGAATTTATAGAACCACTATAGATTTAGATTTAGAATTAATAAGGGAATAAAATCATTATTTTATCGTATAATTTTGCGCTCAAAGAATTTTTCAACGCAAAATATTTCTCCAGCTTTGTTTTTTTTTCTGCTATGATAGTTTGTCAAAGTAAGTATTTTCAACTAAGAAAACTATCTTAGTATATAATAAATTACAAAACATTTTTAATTACTTGTCAGTTTCTCATGCATATCATAAACACCGATATGAGTGATAAATATCATTTTATTATAATCACTGTTATAATTTGTTTTATACTGTTATATGTTGCAAAAATTAAACTTAATTTTAATTATATATTATTTCATCCCTTATTAATTTTTTCTTCATTATTCATCTTCTTTTACTATTTTTTGAGAAAATTTTATTAACACAAAATTTTTATATTAAGATAAGGAACATTTGATATAATAATAAGAAATAATATTTAGAAACCACATAATAGAAATTTGAAGGGATAGAAGAAACAAGTTTCATAAATGATAATAGATTAAATTTACTGTTAATATTAAGAATGACAAGCAAAGAAGGGTGTACCTTATGCTATCTTTTAGAATTTAACATTGATATGACGTTAATGTTGATGACGTTAAAGTCAATATGATTAAATAAACTGAAAAAAGATGATATTTTAATAATACCGATTATTAATAATAACATTCATTTTAATTGTATTAAAGGTAACACTTTATAATTTGGTATTAAGAGCATCTTGTCTTATTATTATTTTTCCGTAAAATCTTTTCTTAATATTAAATATATGAAAAAAATGCCAGTAAACCATTATTAAATTAAATTTAAGAACAATATGGCAAAACAAAATTCATTGTATTTAATATAAAAATAATAAAATATTTAAACTAAACATAATAAATAATAATAATAATAATTTAGAGCCTAAAATTAAAATAAAAAAAAAAACAACAATTTACTGGTTAACAAGAAAGAAACTGAAATGGAAAAAGGAAAAATGGTTTTAGGCGATGGATTTCTATGTTGACATACACAAAATTTGAATGAGGCAAAAAGGTCTTTTGCCGTATTTAATGAATTTAATTATCTTTTATTATCTTTCCATGCCGTGTACATCAAGCGCGTCTCTCATTTATTACAGTGTGCACGCGTTCAACGCTTTTATCTATACAAGTATAACGTGTATAAGATAGGAATAAGACAACAACAGTAAATTAAAAACATACAAAAGTAATTTCGAGAAATAGAGACGATACTAAGTTATACAAACGAATATTTTTGTTACCATGGAATCATCTTAACAAAGCCACAAATTAATCCCAAATTCGCAATTAAATTCTGACAGCACTAATACTACACAATCTATTCATACTTAAAACTCACAATCATCCACCTCATGTTTTATGTTGCTTTTTATATGAAAATAATGATTGGTTAGGATTGGGTGGTGATAGATCAGATAGATGAAATGATTTTTACAATACAGCGACCGACATCATTGTTTTGTGGTTGACGAATAGATGGATTCTAATAAGAAATTAGATAGATAAATAAGATAAGGTTTTTGTGGTACGGGAGGTACATAATGTTGATTGTTGGTTGCCCTACGTATTGTTTATTTATTTTTTAATTAGATATAATACGTATTAAATGTTATACGAACGAACATCGTCCTGCTGTAAATATTTAATTAAGATAGGACACATCATGAAATACCTTTTTTCCATAAAACCACCCATCGAATAACGATTTGAAATGAATCAAGGAACATCACTTAGTTAAGGAAATGACAAACAATATGCTTTGACAACATATGTTTTGTATTAAATTGAGAGAATTAAATGAAAAATTAATTAAATTAATATACGATGGACTTATATCATCCTACTTTAGCACATTCTCTGCATGTGTGCATTGAAGATTTTTTTTTTTTACATTTTTTATGTTTTGCTTCCTTTTTTATTTTCTTTTCTAATAAAGATTTATAGAACATAGAAAATGCCATCTTGTCTGGTCTTTATTTTATTATAAAATAAAAGCAATTTAATCACAACACTAGAATATAATCAAAAGTAGAATATAGAAGCATATATGTATGTCAAGCATATACAAATCATTAAATTTTCCTCTTTCAATAAGTTTTATGGTTAATTTTATATTGTGTCGTGTCATAGTTAGGCTTCTGCTGTTGATGCTCCTACGGTTTGATGTTTATTTTATTTTTTTGCTAAGGTAAAATAAAAATTTCCTTTAAAAATGTTGCAAGATGCATTAGATAAAATCAATGTCAATAGTATATTTTAGTTTGTTAAAACAGTTTTTTTTAGAAATGTAGACGTTTGATTCGTTATTTTGCAACGTTTAAACAGTTAATCTGTCACAAAAAATTAAATTTACACCTATTCCAAACCATTTTTCTAATGTTACTATTATTATACATTTATTGTCATGACATTGCATGACTTTTACTTTCATTTTTAAGCAATTTTATTCTGTATATACAACATAAAATGTAAAATGTAAACATAAATCTATATAATATAAGACGAGAAAACTGTAGATATTATATATATATATATAAAAGTAAAGTGAAAGAAAATAAAACAAAAAAAGAGTAATGAAATTTTCACGAAAGCACATTTTTATTTATGCTGATAAAAGTCGCCGATCTATTTTTTGTTTAATTTTATATAATTTAACTCAACAAGCGATAAAAAATAAAAATAATTTTAAATAAAAATTCTTTTAAGACCCATCATCTTCCCTCGTCCTGTATTGCCATCAGGTGGAAAATATATCTCGTTTCTCATATGCTGTAGAAAAAAAAATTGATTATATAAAATTGTATGTTAAAAAAGAAAAAATATATCTCACAAATAAACTTATTAAATAAAAATAAATACGCAACGTCTAAGGCAAGTTTAATGTTGCAAAAAATACAAAATTTATGTGCTCTTACAACTGAAATAAAAATAAAATTATATTAAAAGCAAATATTATTACCCTTAACCATCTTCCATTAAAATGTTAATATTTAAGAAATAACAGAGATTTAATAATGGCTAAATTTGTAGACTCACAGATACACATTATGTATTATTATTTTTATTGTATATAAATGTACTTTTTTAATTGTTTTTCCTAAATTATAATTACCTTTTAAGAAATTTTTAGATAACGATTCAATAAATATTTAAACCGTATTTTGAGCTTTTAGCGGGTGTCATGATCAACAAACTAGGCTAATAAATTATAAATTCTACAAAACGTACATCAAAAACTAGAAATTATTTAGTTATACAATGTAGTTCTTTCTTTAAATTGCTTTTATTTGCAAACATTGTTTTATATTAATTTGTTTGTACTTTAAAAATTTTCAATTTGTTAAACTTTACATTTTCTTGTAGTAGTAAAAAGTCTTTTTCAAAATGAAAGTTTTTTGAAATATTAGCGAGTAAAACAAGAATATTTTTTTTATTTAGATCTAAAAATGTACTGAATTTTGGTAAAAATATAAATTTTTCTCCCAATAGCAATAGCCAAGGGTCAAATGTATGCTAACTTCATTTCCGCTTTTTATTTTTAACTAGATCCTCTTTCACTGTAGATTCAACCAATGTGGGTGATTTTTTCCTATTTTTTTTTTATTGTATCATTTGACGCGCATATGAGATGCCCTCCAGTTATATTATCCATTCGATGGACAAACGAACCTTTTGTATATAAGCAAAAAAGAAATTTTCACAAAATAAGAAATACCCAAAAATCCTGTTTCAATTTGCTATAAAGGTATACAAACTATAATATAAAGATGCTTTACCGTAACTCCCACTTGTATGCTTCCTTATTTAAAAGAACTTAAAAAGAATATAAAATTTTCTACAAAATATAAATTTCTTTTTACATTTTTTTTGTTTCCTTTTTTTTTGTGCCTTAAATGTTAAACTACGTGATATGAAAAAATAGTACAACTTGTTAAGGTTGATCTTTACCAAAACGTCCAACAACTCTCGAATTTTTGCTTATTTTCAAAATATAAAAATAAATTATTACAAAATAGTAGTAGCTGGTGAAATATTTAAAATTCTGCTCCCAGTTTGTGTGATATAATTGAATATATGTTAGTTTTAAAGTTTTTTCATTTATCTACACATAATTAGATGCGTTCATTGAATTCTTAATACTCACATACTACAGATAATTTTGCAACTAATTGGGATACCATTCATGTACAAGTTGGATCTTTGATTAAGTGTAATGTAGGCACAAGTTCATGTTAAAAATTCAATAAATTTCAAATTAGGAAAAAAAATTTCTTTCTGTTTTTTATTGTCCATTTAGTGATTCCTTTTTCTTAGCAGTTGGTATTGTAATGCCGCTTAGCTGTGAAGTGAACACCCAACGTTTATATATATAAAAATTTTATTGAAACCACAACTCGGTCTAGTAATTTGTACACAAAATTCAAAAAAAGAATTTTTGTTTTAATAACATACCCGCACTATTAAAAGTGTGTTTTGTTGTTGTTTAAGAAATTCCAGAGTCTTAAGGATTCAACGTGTGTGTGCTGAACCAATAAATATTGTTCGTTAGTGGTTTTGTTTTCGTAAAAATAACATAAAACGAGAAATTTTTATATTAAAATTTAATGGAAAATTTCGTAAGCGGTGTTTTTACATCAACGAAAATTCTTTTCATACCATTAATGTTGATTTTATTGTTGTTACTACCGTTTCTCTTATTGCTATTGCGTCCGAGTCACTTCTATTTAAATTTTTATTATGTAATTGTTTACACGGTTTTTACTTTTATAAATTACATTCAAAGATTGTATTTGACTTTGCTTTGTGAAGTTTTTTTTTGACACATTTTTTATAAATTTTCTTTGTTTGTTTTTTTTTTTAATGAAATTGACTTTAGTCAACCATTGCTTTTATTCTTTAAAATGATAAATAAAACAAAATATTTATGCGCGACCTTATATTGAATTATTTAAACGATTTTTATTGCATTTGTTAAACAATATAAAAGCCAAAAAAAAAGTTAATTACTACAAAAAGTAAAAGTTCAAAGAATATCATCGAATGTCTTCTGTAAAGGACACGCATTTTAACAGATTGTGTTTCACAATTTTTTTCACAATAAAATTAAATTTATTTGAAAATCGCACAGCGTGTATTATTATTATTGTTTAATAAAAAAAAATTATTTTTATATTTATTAATAATATTATTAAAGTATATTTATGTTATATTATTTATGCTACGTCTTTTATGATGCCGAATTTTTTTATGTAAACAAATAAACATATTTCTTATTATTTTTTATGTTTATTAATCTAATTAATAAAATTAAGTGAATAAAACACAGGAACATTGTGTTTGTCGGTAGCTGCTGCTGCCGTTGCTCTAGGAAAAGCCACACAAAAGAAAAAAAATGTATAAAATATATTTTAATACGGTATTATATTTTTTGTTATAAAATTTATGATCTTGAAATATATTATACAATTTTGAACGTCAAATTTGTAATAAATTTAAAAAAAAAATAAACAAACAAATATTTTCTTTTGTTAATAATTTGTCAAATTAATAAATGAAATAATTTTTATGAGTTTAATTTAAATACTTTTATGCTGTGTATAAAATATACTATTTTGTAGGAGGAGTAGCAATCGAGTGAGAAACTCGGTAAATTAATTTACAAATTTAATTGTTTTTGTTTTCTTTTCCAAATAAATAGCAATTTGTAATAGTTTAACAGTTAAGAGTTGTTGAATTAAAAAGGGAAATTACGAGAAATTGATCAAATAATATAGTAAATGTACAAAAATCGTTAGAATATAAGTTTTAATACAGTATGAGGTACAGAATCCCCATAAATGATAAAATTAAAAATGAATTACAAAGGTACTTTGGCAAAGGTACTTTCAAAGTGTAGATTTTAGGAGTTATTTCAAGATTTTTTTTTAAAATTACATAAATAAATGTTTACATTTTTTGAATATTTCTATATATTTTGTTACTAATTAATTGTATTCGATGGAATAGTGAAACAATGTAAAAATTCAATTGTTATAATGAGCAAATGAGAATTGAACAAAAGATAGTAAGAATTTTTAGAAAGATTTAAAAAATAATTAAGAATGTTGTCCAAAGATTATGAAAATATGTTTATTATAACAAAAGTACTTGGTGAATGTATCAATAGCATTTTTATCATTTTTTAAAAATAATTTAATTTAAAAACACAAAAAATAAAAATGCCTAACAATATAGCATTATGTGAGTAGAATAAATAATAAAGTAGGAAAATCATTATGAAAATAAAAAAAATAAAATGAATTGTTCACACACAATTGAAAAAAGAAGCGCTAACGACAAACAAGCACAGCAAGAAAATAAAAAAAACTCAGTATAATTTAATTAAAGAATAATAAGAAATGTATGAAAAAATTGAACTTTGCTAAGTGCCTTAAGCATCAAAGAAAAAAACTTAAGAATAACAAAAATATAAGGAAGAAATAAAAATATGTATTATTTAAATTATATGCTATTTTGTCTATCTATTGTCAAATGATATTTTTCTACATACGCATTATTGTTCCCACAAGAGAAATAAAAAATTAAGACAGCTGGCAAAACGGACAGTTATAATATAATTAAACATGCACTAAGTTTTCAGTCTCATCATTATTATTATTATTATTTAAAAATTATATTTTTTATGATTTTTTTAAATAAATTTACAATATTTTCGTTATATTCATATCTAAGCAAAAAACTATTAACACGTCTAGACGGTAATAATTACAAAGTCTTACTATTGAATTAAACTAAAAATGTTTAAAAAAAAAAAATTAAAAATTTATATCATTTTCTTTCTTACACACAATCATTTTCCTATTACTTTTATTGCTTTTCAACACATAATATAAAGACAATTGTTGAAATTGGAAAAAAAAATTATCCAAAAATAATACAATCAGAGAAAACTAAAAGTATCAACCAAATATTAGAAAAATAAATTCATTTTCTGTCACGTACGTTTCACGGTTTATGTTTCTTTTTTCCACCTTTAATATGAAAAATAAAAATCCTTGTTCTATGAAAAATTTTAAAACAAAAAGAAAACGTTTGTAACAAAACGAAAAAAAAGAAAACAACGTAAAAACAGTAAAAGAATAATATCAGCGATGAAAAAAAAATATTTATTATTTATTTTGTAATCATTTTATTTTAATTTCTATTATTTTTTATTTTCTCTTGTTTTAACATAGAGCAAATTTTCATTTCAATTTTTTTTTGTATCATTTTTTTCATTAAATTGTTGTTTGAAAATGACTAAGAAAACATAAGACGATGACGACACGGTAAAAAAGGTATCTTTATAATAATAATAAGAAATAAGAAAGAAAATTAAAACACTTACAAATTTCTATAATTTTTTCTTTTATTTGTTCTTATTTATGATTTTCATCAATTTTTTTTGCAAATTAAAATTCATTTAACAAAAAAAGTACTTTTATATAATTCCTTATTCAATTTTGTATGTTAAATAAAAGTAAATGGAAACTATTAATTTCACTTACTTAATTCCATATAATTTACTATCGTTTAATATGAAAACAAGAAGGAAAACACTGTAACGAAAATTTTAAAATCTATTTAAAACAAGCGATGAGGCAAAACGAAAACCATAATAGAATTTGAGACAAGGAAAATGATGATGATGAAAATAATAATAATAATAATAGACAATGATGATTTTCAATATATATATACGAAGAAAGTGGCGTTTTGTGTCAATAGAATGTACTTATCTTAAGCAACAGATTTTCCAATTTCCACCATAATACTTCAGGAGAAAAAAAATAAATAAAGGAAAATGAAAATTCTCCGTTTAAAAGGAAAAGTGTAAAAAATAATATTAATAAAAATAAATAATGTGTTCACATCATTATCATCATCATCATCATCAGTGTATATAACTATATATAATGTATAACTATGTATATAACTAGGAAAGGGTGGAGTCTAAAACATTGAAACAATATAACTTATATTCTGTATGACTGACTGAAAAACCCCGCCGCAATTATAATGGAAACAAACGATATATAGATGAACTAATAAATGGATAAATGGATGGTTGAACACGAGACCAAAATCAGGCATCAGACACCGTGACGACGACTAAAGTCAGGTGGCGTTTTTATTTTCTCTCTTCGACTTTATTATTATGCTTAAACATGAATTTCAACTTTAAATACGTTAGAATAATTTCGAAAAAAAACGATAAAAAAAACCTAACACGACAATTGGTTTAAAATAAATTTGGATAATTTTGACGCTTCATATATTTTTATTTATAGTTTGTCATTCCATGTATAATGGGCGGAAATTACCAGAAATAAAAACTGTGCATGCGATATTGAAGGGAAAATGTTTTTTTTATTGTAACGAATGAAACTAAACCAGTGAATGATGTTGGTTTTGTTCTTGGAGTTATTTTGATTACCTGTAAAGCATGTATTTAGTCATTATTGACTAACAAGAAAAACAATGACAGCAGCAACAACCATTTTATATTATGCTTTTATTTATCATCATGTATCATCGTGCTTATTAATATTATTCAAAAATGTAAAATATACTTGGATATGTTATTTCTGCCTTCTTTACAAATAAAATAAATTTGCAAAATAATCATGTTAAAAAGAAGCAAAAAGTTGATTTAAGTGTCTTAATGTAAAGTATTGCGTATTTTAAATGTTTATATATTTAAGGAAAGTGGTTTCGTATATACAATATATTATGGTTTTAATTTGATTAAGTATAGCATGTACCACCAAACCCTGAACCAAAATGTACAGGATAATACTAGAAAACTGAAATAGAATTAAAAAACAATGAAAATTGTTTTACGGTTAAATCTCGAGCACACCTACAGCTCCAAGAATTAATACACGATATGTCCTAAGTTTTATCATCTACTTATGTGTATATAAAAAAAAAACTGTTTGAAAGCAGATGCCCGCTGCTAGAAACTTTTTTGAGTAATAAGAGTGTTTACTGTACATAAATAACAAAATTTTCACATATTCTTAACTAATGATATACATTTGTTAAAATAATAGAAAAGTTTTTATAACTTTGTGTAAACATTTGTTACTAGTTATAATCTATTTTAATATTTATTTAGCAAGCAAGAGTGTACATGACGCACGATACGCATAATATTATAACATTTATTACTTTACTTTATCTGTATATTTACTCATCGAAAGTAAAATTTAAGATTAAATTACAAAGAAACCGAAAATAAAATGTTTTAATTATTTGTCTATCTATTTGTTTATATATGCCATGTAGATATGTTATTATTTTTCTTTAATTAAATCAAATAATATGAATTTTCCAGCAATTACCTCTTAAAATCATCTTTCACTGATTAAGCATTACTCGGTTTATTATTTGCTGTGTAACATTTTTAATTATTAAACACAACTTTCTGACAAACATAACATAACATATTTAACAACATTTTAATATTGTGAATAGAATTTTTAATGACAAAATAAAACGATAAACAAACATTATAACTTTATCTCGATTGAAATGAAATCAATATATTTGCGGTTATTTCAGACAAAAAATAAATTAATAATAAACAAATAAAAAAAGTAATAATTAATAAATTTGAAGCAATGAAGAAAGTTCTTTAATTAACTAGAAAATGTTGTCAAGTTTGTGTATTTAAATCAAACAGTAAAAAAATCATGCTTTGAGTAAATTTTGTCGCAACATCAAATTAATAAGTTATTAAACTTTTTTTTAGTATTAAGCAAATAACGCCTACAAATCAAATGGATTTTAATATGCTATAAAAATATAAAAAAAAAAATTGTTTTTTTTTCGCAGAATAATAATAAATAAATAATTATAATAAATAACAAATTAAAAAAAAAAAAACAGGAAATCTAATCATCGTGAAGATTTTTAATTAAGATCTTAAGAATTTCTATATTTAAACATATTTTTATGTTAAATGCCACAACTTATTCGTATCGCTTAGTAGCGTTATTTTTTAAGTCTAACGAAACGCATTTTAAATACTATTTTATACAAAAAAGACTATTAGATTTTATTATAACGATAACCAATTTTAAATAAATATAAATAATTTTATTTGCGCCGTCGTCGCCGTAATTTTACTTTTGAATGCTAAGAAATAATTCCATCTTTTCAATCTAGATTTAATGTTTGGATTTTTAAAGAATTCAACAAAGTTGATGATAGCGTAACGTTATTTCTTTGTTATTTATTAAATAAATTAGTAAATTATGAAACGTAAAAACTTAACAAAATAGCGACTATTATTAAATTTGGAATTATTTTAATAAAAATAAAAGCATTTTTTATTTTATTAATGTTTTTTAACTGTAGACTTTACAGTATATGATTGTTTAAATAAAAAGTAAAAAAATAAATAAAATAATAATAATAATAGTTTTTCTCGGGGCCGTGTATCATTATAGGTGATATCCTATTTAAAAAATTAGAAGCAGTGACAGGCATATTAACAAATAATAATATTTATTCTCCGCCCATTAGATGTTGATCTTTTAAAATTAAATTATTCGATACTACAACATATTATTAATTTTTGTAATATTTATTCTTCATTGTGGTAAGAAAATATTACTATTGTGTTTAATTTAACGCATCGTTGTGCTATAGTTTCCCCTCATTTATCTACTTAACTGTTATTATTATCATAATTATTATTATTACACATTTTCAGTTTCGTTTTATGAATATTATTTGGATAAAAGAATTGTTTTTAAATTGTTTAAAAATAATCAGAAAAAGAAAATGAAAAATTGAATATTTATGGTAGGACACGATTGACGATTTATATTTTGTAATGATGACAACATTTGAACCAAGTACAGTAGTAGTAGGAGCAGTAACTAAAATTAATACAAAAGTTGTTGACAAGGTGAAAAATTGTTGTTTACCACGGTATTTTATTATATTTTAAGGTAATTTTACGCATTGCTACATAGCATAAATACTATTTTTTCTAAATGATCATGCTAATGTGTTTTCTCTTATGCATGTCCTAGTCTAGGACAAAATAGATGATGGATGATGGTAACAAAATGTGTGTAATCTTTTTTTTTGTTTAATTTAATTTAATTTTGTTTTAAAAGGTAAAATTAAATGTTTTTTTTTTGATGTCTCAGGAACGATGTTTTTTATTTTGTATTTTAATTATATATACGACGATGTTCCTGATGATAACAATCGCACTAGGTGGCGTTGTAACAAATTGTCTAACACTTGATTTACACTTCCTTCTTATTGTTACATTTTTGTTTTTCAGTTATTGTTATTTATCATAAATGTATGTTGTTTAATGTCATGTCGTGTGGTTTTTTCATGTTCATCGTTACTAACTATACACATTTTAGACATTTATACATATGACTTGTAGATTTTATTTTTGTTACAGTCAGCTAATCATGTAATAAAGAAAAAAATATCGTTCGTTATACCATCGAAGATTCTTAACATAAATTAAATAAAATGGTTTTTTATTTTTATTTAAAAACAAAATATAACAATTAATTAATTAAGAAAATAGTTTTTTTTTTGTTTTGTTCTTGAATCAATTTGTTTTTTGTTTGCTGTAATAAATGTTGTTTCACTATTTTATTTTTGATTAGTTGATTTTGATAAGATTGTGTATAGAATTACATAAAAAAATGAATAAAAATGGTTTAGGTTTTTTTAATTGAGTCATCATTTTTTCGTTGTTTTGTTAATTAATTGTTTTTATACCATGCTGTTGTTTATATAAATAATAATTTTTATGAATTTTGTTGAGGAACAATATACAAATCAACGGTCATACATTATGTTTTCTGTTTTTTTTTAATTTTTTAATTGTGTTTTTAATTAAATATTCCATGTTATCTAACACCAATATTATTAGGAATGGAACAACAAATTTGTTTCATGTTTTTTAATTTTTAATTAAACTAATAAATTTATTGTTGGTTCTTGTTACAAACATAATAAGTGTTGTAATTGAACATATATATTTTTTTAATTATATTTATCATGATTTTTATACCGGAAAATTATATTTTTTATTTTTAATTTATTAATAATTCTGCTATCTGATCCTATTTATAATTTTAATTACAAAATTAATTATATTTATGGCTATAAAAAATGTCATATTAGTGGCTAAATAATTAAATTACATTAGATGCTATGAAATTTATATGTTTTTAACTAATAATTAGTGTATTTCGTAAACCAATTAATTGAAATTTATTGATTCGTAATTATAATATGTTTTTCTATTTAACAGTGCGTAATGGATACTCATGTGTGCCAATTGCATTAACTGAGGGCTTGGATATTCGTGTTAATACAGCTGTTAAAACAGTTAAATATTTTCCTGATGGCGTTGAAGTAACAGCAGAAAATTTAAAAACAAATAATTCATCAGTTACATATCGCGGTAAGTTATCTTCTTTCTTCTTTTTTTTAAACTCCTTACTTGTTTTTTTAATCAGAGTTAGCAATTAAAATTTTACAAAAAAAAAATAATGAAAAAAGTCAACATAATCCATTGTCGATTTATAATTTCAATTTTTGTAGCATTGTTTTTATTATTATTAAAATAATGCTAATACAGCATGTAGGTGTTATTGAATAAAACAAATAATAAAAATTATATTATAAATAAACCGTGGTGTAGGTTTTGTTGTTCTGCTATTATAAATATTGATTTAAAAATAATATTTTTTTAATAAAAAAATCGATTGATAATTATAACAATAGTTATATTATTAATGAAAAAAAAAATACTTTGTTTACCATTCTTATATACAACAATCCACATATGTATAGTTATTATGATTGGTATAGACGCGTATAATACATATTACGATTTTAAAAATATTAATAAAAAAATTATTATTAATAATAACAATAAAATTATAAACAGAATAAAAAATCCATAATTTAAGCAATACAATAGCGCAATTAACTTTTCAAAACAATATTTGCTTTTATTGCAATTTTTTATGGACGAAACAAGTAAGGAAAGAAAAAATAAAGAACAATATCGTCTTGTTATGTATTTTCTTATATTAAACTCAACTCAATGATTTTTTTTCTTATTTATTTATTTGTTTGTTTATTGTTTGTTGTTTAGTCTTTTAGGATAATTGACAATTTAGAAGATTAAAAAAGAGTGGCAGAGAATGTAATCTCTTTTTTATTATTTGTTTTAAGAAACAACAAGTAAAATCTTTTTTTTTTCTATATTCTATTTTAAATCAAGTTAAAAACTTAGAACAATAACATTGTTGGAAAAAATAAAAATCTAAAAGAAAACAACAACAGTATAACACAACATTAATGTTTAGATAAAACGTATACTTTTATGTTTTTAATCGAATTATTTTAATGGTAAAGTTGTTGGTGAATTTATTTTTCTTCAAAGATGTTAACATGTATTGTTTTATTTATAATAAAATATTTAATGAAAATTGTTAAAGGTGATGCATTTGCATTTGCTAATACATTTAATGCCAATTAATGTACAGTGAACTTTTAGGTGACAATTTAATGTAAACAAGTAAAAATAAATAAAAATTAATATCAACAAAATGTATTATATAAGAATTAAAGTCTGGCAGACTAAAACCAAAATAAATTAAATAAAGCTTAAAGAATTGTCTCAAATATAAAGTAATTTAGTCAATGTAAAAAAAATAAATGAAAGGCAATAAAAAATATTTTATTATTTATCGGGAAAAGAACTAAAAATAGAAAAAATATAACAATAATATTAAAAAAGAAAAATTTTAAATATAAATAAAATTATTTATAAAAAAACTGAAAATAAAGTAATAAAAAGAAATTTAATCATTTGAGCGGCTTAAATTTGTTTCTTTCTAAGCATTACTTTATTATATTTTGACTACTCAATTGTACAAAAAGATAAATAAAAAAAAATATTTCAATTATCTTTGAACTATAGCCAAGGAATTTCATTAAATAAAGAAAAATATTAATTCTTTTTTCGTTTTATCAAAAAATAATACAAAGAAATATGTTTGCAAAGTATACTTTTTATTGTTTTTTATGTGAATGTTTTTCCTCTGCTACATGAATTATTTTCTACAATTTAAATAAAATATAAATAAAAAAAATAAATGTATTAGAAAAGAAAATTAAAATAATGAGATGAATCAAACACTATAGAGCGCGATACAAGTCATCGTCTTTTTAGTACTTAAAATTGTGAAATTTTAAAATTTATTTTCTTTTAATTTCTATTTTTTAAGCATTATTTCTTCGTAAACGGAGCTTCGCTTTCTATAAATACAGAGAAAAAAATATATAATATAAAAATATAATTCTTGATCTCTGACAAAATTTTGCGGTCTCTATAGAATGATAATAAATGAAGACGTTGATGATAAAACTAAAGTTGCAGAAGAAAAAAGAAATAAATAAAAATAATATGCTGAAAAAAGCTTAAGAGTTTTCACAAAAGAGATTTACTTTGAAGACGCCTTTATATATATATAAAATATTATAACTCTGTTGATTTTACTTCAGTGCCGTTAAATAGACAGCAAGAAATAAATGTTTAATAATTTTAAAGAAAACACAAATAATGACAGAACTAAACGTAAATAAAATAAAAATAAAAAAAGAAACAAGTCTATCCATGGAAAATTATATTTTTCGTCATCTTTTATTGTAAATAGTCTTGATGTTAAACTCTTCAGCTTCGACGAATGTCCCGGAACATATTTAATCTTATTAAATCACAAAGAAAGATTTTTTTTCCACATTTATATAACGACAAAAATAGATTAAAAGGAAAAGATTATGATTATGGTGAAAATGGCACTTTATAGAATAGTCTGGAAGCTTTTGATTATATTTTTTTATCGCTTTGGTTACTATGTAACTAGCTACAGAGCTGAGCTTTCTCATTATTTTTTATAGGTTTTTTTTTTTAAACAATTTCACAATTTAAATACAGATTTAACCAATCGCTGTGTATCTTTTTATAGTTTTATTTTAATGATTAACATGAGTCTGTTTTTTTTTTGTTTTTCGTTAGCCTCTCAATTTAAAAGAAGAAAAATATTATAATGCAATTATAAAGGGTATAATAAAAGAGCCTTTTTATTTAATAATTTAACTGAGAAAAAAAACATGTAACAATGTGACTATTTTGAATTCATTCATTCATTCATATTAACTGTGTGATGTTTGTTAGGCTTTGTTTAGTTGTTATATTATTTTTGTTGTTAGTTTTCTTGTTGCGACATTAATTGGACAAAATGTACTGTAAATGTAATGTTGTACACACAACATAGATCATGAATGTAATTTTATATTTTCTTCTTTTATATATTATAGTTGTAAGTGAAACAATAAAAAAAAAAATATACAGGTGGTTAAAAAAATAGGTGTACTCAGTAATTGTGCAGAGTTGAAATTTCATTGTGTCGTAAATACTTGAGTAATGCCTGTCGATATGTTGTATTAAAAAAAAAAATTAGATGCTCAAATTACGTAACATATTTGTGGAGAAAAAATGATTGTGTTGTGATTATCTTGATACAAGATTTCTAAAATCATCAATATAAATTCTATAACTATATTCCAGCACTGTGTATTTTTGCTATATTAATTTTAAATTAATTATTCTTGTCTTTTTTTTTATTCACGATGCAAACAATCGTGATAGTCATTGTGTTGTATTTTTCATTTTTACAAAAAGTAACAAATGCACGATTGAAGTTTCATCTTAAATAAAAATTAATTGTTAATGAATTACAGGAAATAATTGCAAGAAATAAAAACATTTTATGGTATTTACCCAAAATAATCATTATTGCCAAGATTTATTGGATTGTTAATAATAATGTTTTATGTGTAGAGAGATGGTACAGTTGCTTGAAATATTGTATGCTTTGTAGAATTGAAACTGTTTAGTCTTTAGGCTTAACAATTTTAAGGCTGACATTTCCCTATTTATTCCGCGAATTATATTTTCGTATCATCTTTTTACCTTTGTTGTATTACTTCAGGTGACTTTAATAACAACGCGTTGATTATACCCTTTTTTCCAAAAGTTGTATACAAACGTCTTTATTTTTTTGTTGTTTGTTCAGTTATTGCTTAAAAGTAAACTTTATCGTTTTTTCTTTTCATTTACTTTATTTACTTTTTTTTATTCTTTTTAAATAAGACGAGGGTGGTTAATCATTATATAATTGCTAAACAGAGCGTTAATATCACACAACAACAAAAATCTATGTCAAAAGAAAATGTTTCTTGAATGACAAAAAAAAAGATTTTTTATAGCAAAAAAATAAAAAAAAAATTGTATGAAATACTGGTTTATCCTCATTTCATGTGACGAAGACAATGATGATGGTTATGACAACGATGACGATAACGTAAAACGTTTTATTGTACGTAATTATTGCTCATTAATGTTGTTTTTTTGTAAAGCAAAATGGTTGGTGATTTTGCATCTTCTCCACAAACTTAATTTTTCTTTTTAAATTCCCTTTTGCTTTTATTTATATTTCAAGACAAAGGCGAACACTTTTAAATACTAATCCTCTATGGTGAGGAAAGTAAATCCTTTATTTATTTAGTGAAAGCGAAAAAAAGAGAAGATTTTTTGATTAGGTTCTGCTATTTTAATGTGTTTCCTCTTGATTTTTCATTTTTTTATATTTTTTAATTACGAATAAAAATTAACCTGTTGTTGGTAGCAAATATTTTTGATTTTTTTTTTCGTTTAACTATTTAATACGTTTAGTAAGATGGATAAAAGCACAGGTACATTTCTATTTTTTTTAACGTCTTTTAAGTATTTATGCGGTTTTATTTTATTTTTTTAACTCCCTTGAGGTTGCATTATATAGAAATGTTTGCTTAAGACTTAAAAAAGCAACAAAAATACTAAGCAGCGTAAATAAAACAAAACTTAATGCTTTATTTCATTTCTTTTTCTATTTATTTTGTGATGTTTATTTTCTTTTAAGCTTTGACAATGAAAATATGTTTAAAATCCCGTACTCGTGGTGTTTTCTAGTTTATTGTTACTTCTCTGTGAAATTAATGTTTTGTATATGAACTTAACATAATATAATATGTACAAGTATTATTACTGCTTTAAATCACAATAAAAACAATATGAAAATATATGGCACAAGCACAATTCAACAAAAGACTAAACAATTGACATTAACGATGATGATAATTTTGGCGGTTTTGTTTCTGGAAGAACATTTATTTTAATTATTTGATAATGCCTCTAGATATATATATATTTATTTGCATATTAGCGTAGGCGAAAACTAAGCATTTAGAGGAAATTAAACAGAACAATTAAAATATATTTATTTGATTAAAAATCAAAACGTTTCTTAGTCTTTAATATTTATTTGTTCTTGCTAATGATAAAAAAAAATTCAATTTTTTTATTTACAGAATTATATAAAAATGCTCAATTACTATTAATATTATTAAAATAATAACATTTCCCTGTTTGGCTTAAATAATATTTTTTTTTTGTAATTTACCTTTATAAATAATGCAACCGTCTATATATTATATTTCTGTATTTAATCTTATTGTGTTTTGACAACAACATATAACATTTATCGACAGTAATTGGACTCGAATTAAAACTTGAAGTAAAAAATGTTAATAAAGAAAAATAAAAACAACTTAACACGAAGACAATTTCTATAATTTTATTATTCTTGTTAATTTAATAATGCAATTATTATTATATTTAATAATGTGTATGAAGAATAGAAGGAGGTAAATTATTTGTGATGAAAAAGTATTGTTGTAAAGAAACGAAAAAGAAAATAGATAATTGTGTCTTTTAAGTAAATCAAGCACGCATTTATCCATCGTTGCAGTCCTGTTTTTATTTGCTGATGATGCATCTTTTTTGATTACATTCTTTTTTGTATTAAATATATTAAATACTATTTAAGAGACAATACAAAAAGATAAAAATGAAATAAAATTTAGTTGCTTTTATTATATTTTATATTGCAGTTTTTTTTTAGGTAAATTTGATGTTGTAATAAGTCGTTGCATCGTCTTTAGAAAAAATTATATCTTGCCATTTTTTTCAATGATAAAATAAAATGCGTGCAGAATTGTCATCGACTTTTGCTGTTGTTTTTTTATTATTATTATTATTATTTTTTATTTTTGAAACTTGCTTACATTGTTTGTTATTATGCTGGCACGATTGTTGCGTTGATTGTTGCGTGAGTTGTTAGCTTGTTTTTTAATTATTTATCTTTTCATTTCTATTTTCAGCTGATCTTGTATTGTGTACTTTGACATTGGGAGTATTAAAGATCGCTATATCACCATCATCAACAAATCAAGGTAATGCCGTACGTTTTGAGCCACCGTTGCCGGAATGGAAACAATCAGCAATACAACGTTTAGGTTTTGGAAATCTTAATAAAGTTGTCTTGTGTTTTGATCGTATATTTTGGGATCCAAATACAAATTTATTTGGGCATGTCGGAAGTACAACAGCCAGTCGTGGTAAGCATTTTAACCTTTTTATTATTTTTAATATATATTTGAACCTAACTTGTACAATTTTCAAATAATAAATATGAAATTATATTCTGCAACCAAGTTCTGCGTTATTTTGGCTTCTTAATAATCATGTTTGACAACAATTAACAACAATAAAATAAATAAATAAGAGAAAACGAGAGAGGTTTATTGTTTTTATATTCCAAAGAGATCTTTGTCTATAATTTCATTGCTTGCATCACATTTTTATGCTTATTTTTTTCAAGTTATTATTATTATTAATTTTGTTTTTAAGTCAGTGAACTTATTGAAGTCACCGTTATATAACATATTCTAGAAAACATAAAAATATATATTTGAAGATTTGCTATAACGCAAAAAAGCTAACGTTTCCACTATAATAATAAGTCATATTTTATATATATTTCAAGATTCTTGAATCTAATATTATTATTTATGTTTGATTATCTAAAAATCAATTTTATTTGCGACCAAACACAACATTATCCAAACCTTACCTGTACATTTATTCCGGTCGTGTAGACACATTTTTCATTAATTTCAAAATTTACGCAAGTTTGACCATCAAAAATAATCATTTTTTTATTTAATGATTTTCCATTAAAATTGTACAGCAAATAAAAATTCCATTCTTTTTTTTATTAAAAAAAAATTTCCAACTAAATCTTAGTCGTCCGTCCGTCGTCCATCCTTTTTTTTTATTAAAATATTATGTACAAAAAACCCTTTTTGTTACATCATTTAATTAATTTAATGGTTTAATAGATAATTTTTTGACTTCTCTTTAAAAATAAAAAAAGTATTAACAAGAAACAAAAACTTTTTTTAAGCATTTTGGGTAAACACAATGATGGCAATGCGAAAAAGAAAATACAGCTAGGGCTGGAACTTTTTATATTCTTTGTGCTTTTAATTTTTCACTTTTTAATAAACATTTTTCGCAAAAAGTTAAAAAAAAAATAAGTAATAATAATTTGTTATTATTTTAAAAATATGAATATATTAAAGTCAGCGAAAGGCAAGTGCTAAGGAGAATAAAAGGAGAAAAGATGACTTTGAACAATCACTTATAAATTACGCGCTATCAAGCAGTGTAATAATTTTTATCTTTTTCATTTAATTTATATTCTTATGTTTTATTTATTTATTATTATTTGCATTAAAACTCAAGTAGACTTGGACAAAAACTAATATGTTTATTTAAGTAATTTATTATTAAATCTTTACCATCAATTATTATCCTTTATTATAATAATCTTATCATTTTGTTAATAATTGCTATTAATAAAGTAATTTTGCTTTTTTTAAAATAAAAACGGAAAATATAATTACAGGAATGATTTATTTATTAATAAACTTTATCAGCTTTGCTTTGATTGTATAATTAGTTATACTATCACACAGAATTACTGATTGAATTTCAAAATTAATAACAAAATAATATAAAAAAAGCTTATGGTAATGAGTGGTTAAGCTTTTTAGTTAAAAAAAAATCAAATTTATTAATAATATTGGTCAAAAGAAATCAAAGAAAACTTTAAAAAATTATCACTTATACTGCACAATTGACGGTATATTATTATGCGGATGGGTCCAACAATGTTACTTTATAAAAATACCTCATTCTGTACTCTTTCCAGTAATAAATAAAAAAAAAAATATGAAAAATTTAATTCAATTATCCGAGTAATTTACAGAAAAGAAATGAAAAGTAATTTAATTAAATTTTATAAAGATTTTAATTAGTCAATTTTTGCTTTTTTTTATATTAACAAATAAATAAAAAAAAAAAAAATTAAAAGCTTTATCATGTTTTATGTATGAACAAATTTAATTTACTTCATTTGAAAAAAAAATAAATATAATAATAATAATAAATGTAAATAAAAAATGAACGAAAGCTAAATTAAAAAAATATTAAAACATTTTCAATATGTACTTAGAAAAAAGTAATAATAAAATATATATATAAGAGAGAAGAAATTCAAAAAGGCCCATCCACCCTTTTTGTATATATCTAAATAAAAAATTTTTTATATTCTTTTTTGCCGTTGATGTTTCTACCGCGCTATTGCTGCAATATTTTATTTTTTTATATTAAAATTCGTCGTGTTTTTTGGCTTGTTTGTTTAACTTTTATTTTAGCGGCGTTATTTTTTTTTTTTGCTTAAAATAAAAAAAAATACAATAATAATAAAAATAATTAAATAAATAAAAGTACACACATAGCATAAAATTAACACTGGGCGTTGAGATTTTTATTTGTTAAAAGTACATTCATTTTTTTTTTATTTGATTATGTTTATGTTTATTGCTGCTTTAATATTCTTTCCTTTTTTTCTTTTTTTTTTAACTTTATTGCCGCCCAACAAACCACGAGTGCATATAAAAATTAAATAAGTAAATAAATAATTGGACATGTATTACCTATATGCGAATAAAGGACAATCTGACACGTGTAATGAATTTTTGCTTTTTATTATTTTTATTATTTTTCTTGGTTTTCATTAATATACCTGTTCTCTTGCTTTATTCAAAAGAATAAACAAAAATATTTCGACAAATCGATAAATCATATAAAAAAGGAAGAAGAATAATTATGTTTTCTATTAAATATAGTAGAGTTTGGTAGTTGTTTATTACTTAACTTGTGTCAGTCTTTCCGCTATTTTGTCATTGTTTCTATTGGATAATAAATAACAAATTATTCTTACATTTAGTATAGCAATGACAGAATTATTTCTCTATAATAAACCCCTTGTTACCATAAATATTAATAATAATAAAAAATATAATTTGATGGAAACACCGGGTGTTGTTTACCGTTAATTGTAAAACAAAAACTAAGTTAATTTAAGAAATAAAATTCCATTATTGAATTTAATGTTTATGATTTATTTTAATTTAACATGCGTATTAGTTGGTTAAACCTTAACTAACTAAAATGTATATAAATAATAAAAACAATAGTTGAAAGGGTTTCGATTACTTAACTTTAACTGTATACACTTTGCCCAGTTAATTCGTTTAATTGTCAACACACCTCGTTTACTTTATTATTTATTATAGTTATTATTTAGAAATTAAATAAAAAGAAACAATTATTTTAACCTGATAAAAACTAATTAATTATATAAACAAAAATATTTACTTTAGTATTTTAATTTTTCTATTTGTAATAAATTTAATAAATAATTATTTTATGAATAAATTTACTAGAGCTACGACTACGGTGCATAAGAATTCTTTTTTTCCTTATAAAAAAAGTATAATTGAAGAACCAGAAAAAATACGGTTCTCCTGCCGATGTTTATTAAAAAAATAAACAATATTTTTCTTATCAAATGCCATTAATAAAAATGCTTACCCAGTTATTGCATGTCGATTATTATCATTAGTGTCTTCAGAGATAAGTTAAAAAGTTTTTTCTTACACTTAACATTATCATCAATGCGTCATAGTTGTGTTACTTTTTCATGCTGTTTATAGGTTCCACGATTTACTTATAATAATGTTTCTATAGAGACACTTCATATTGGTGTTTATATGACTTGCAAAGAAAAATATATTGATTTAAGTATTTTATATGTTTAAACGGTAGTATAGGTGTGTGACAGTGGGTCTGGAAATTATTTTTGATAAAAACCGAAAAAAGACACCCTTATTTTAAAAGATACAACCTTATTTCCCAATTATGTACATCAAGAAGTGTTCTATGTCGGTACTAAATGTATTTATTTATTTATTTTAAGAAATAAAGAATGTTCTGTCATTTTTTTTTTAAGTGAAGTCAAACTCAAAATCAATAGTACATTAACGTAATTACTTTCAAAATTAAGTTTGATGGTTGGGTGGGCCTTACTTACGTTTATATAAATATATATTTTTTTTTAAATTATAAACCATAAATAAATAAAAACATGGAACGAGTAGAATTTAGTAATTTTGGTTTAAGAAATTAAAGATATTAGAACACTATAGTGGGTGGATGGTTGTCTTTTTCATATTTTTTGTTCTGCCTATATTAGATATAGAAAAGAAAAGATATAAAATTAATGTTATTGATGTTCCCTAAGCTGATGCCACGCAGCACGGTCTTCTATTAAAAGTGATTTTTGGCCAATGTCTATAAAAGTGATTTTGTTTTTATCAGCATGCTTGCACCGAGAAGCATAAAATTGTAATTTTTTTCTTTTTATTTTTGGTGCCCCGCTTATCTTAATTGAAATCATAAAGCATATAAGAGAATATACAGTTTTATTTTATTTACTTAGGTGAACTCTTTTTATTTTGGAGTATTTCACAATCACCAGTGTTGTTGGCTTTAGTAGCTGGCCAATCAGCAGCAATAATGGAAAATGTTTCAGATGATGTAATTGTTGGACGTTGCATTGCTGTATTAAAGGGTATTTTTGGAACAGCGGCTGTTCCCCAACCTAAGGAAACTCTTGTCACCAGGTGAGTTAAAATTTATTTTATTTATTAATGAACTTAGTGATCAATGTGTTTTGCTTAAGATGGCGAGCTGATCCATGGGCTCGGGGTTCTTATAGTTTTGTGTCTGTTGGTTCGTCTGGCAGTGATTATGATTTGTTGGCAGCACCGGTTACACCAAGAACATCAGGCGGAAATGCTGGTGATCAAACATCAGCTAGTGGCACTGCGACAGCTACTTCCTCATCAAGTGATGATGAAACCAAGGAGATGCCACGACTATTTTTTGCTGGTAAGTTCTTTAACAAATATTTAATTATATGATTAATTGAATGAAATAAGATTCCTCTGCACACACAGACCACACGAAGAATTTTTTTTTTTTTTGAAAATTTATTAATCTTTTTATGTTTTTTAATGTTGTTGCTAGGTCGTTGTCTTGTCAGTCAATAGTGAAATATTTCTTGTGTTTTCTATTTTTGTGTCGCATTTAATATGTTTTATAAATTATCATGATTTTTCTAAACATACACAGAGTATGAAATTGTATCCAAGGAAATTAATCACAAAGCGATATTTTTTTACGTGATTTGTTTTATTCCAGCTTTATTTTATTAACACAAAGAAAAATTATTTATTTTTATGATAATTTTTGTTTTCTACTTCTCAACATACAGCAATCACATAATGATCTATTAAATTAGATTGTCAAAAAAAACAAAAAAAAAAGATCAAGCTAACTAACTATAAGCATTTAAATTGATGTTAAGACGCAGAAGAAATTTCTCAGAAAAAAATCCAATGTAAAGCTATACCACCTTGTACGAAAGCACGTGAACAATAAACTGATAAAAATTTTTTTCTTGAAAAACAAAATAAATAAAAACATTTTTCATGCTTTAATCTTGTTTAATGATATTCATATTCATATGTATGTATGTGACTCTGTGACATTAAATCATTTGCAGTAGGTAGAAGTAAAAAAAAAAAAGTCACATTCAAAAATTTATTCGATTAGTAAAAAAAGTTTATAAATTTGGAAAATTATTGAAAAGAATATTTATTTCGAAATAAAATTAGAAATTTGTCTTAATTTATGCTTGAATTTTTTGCATCACGTTATGCTTACTCGGAATAAATCCATTTGCTGTAATTTTTTAATGAATTTTGCTTTTATTGGCAATAAGCTTATATTCTCTGCTTATTTGCACAAAGTATTGCTGCTACATTTTATCTAATTTATATAAATCATGGTGGTAACCATACTCATTTAGTATTTTCCCTAATAAATATAATTTTAACTTTTTATATTGTATACTATGTGGTTAGACTAGAAGCGACAATGAATGTAAAACGAATGCGATTAAAGGAATAAGAAATTAACATACAATAAGAGCTGTTAATCGAACCGAATGTTGTTATCTCATAGAATTATTTATTATTATTTATTTATAAAATATTTTTTTTTGTCTTTTCTTTATTCTTTATACGTCTAATTGTGTTAATTATTATTTCCTGTTTATTTATTTTTTCTTCTCTCTATTATAATTCTTCTGTATTTCTGTTTCTTAATTTATATTTTCTTTAATTCACTTTAATCGGATTAAATTTTGTTTAATTCGTAAAAAATGTGAAAAGAAAATATTTCAACTTAACATCCGTTTTTTTTTTCTCCATTTTGTCTAATTAATAATTACCTTAATTGTTTTCTTCTGTTGTTAATTTGGATGAAAAATTATTCATCCTTATCTAATCATCAAATTTAAGATTTTATTCATTTTTATATCGTCTGTCTGTCTGTCTATGCTGAAATTTACTTGAGTAATTTGTTTCGTTTATTTCAATGGTCGTACTCAAAACGACAACAATGTAATAATTTTGGTAATTAGATGACTGACTTATACATAAGTGTTTATTGCATATACAGTATAACAGGTAAAATTGTTTACTTGTAGCAAGCTAACATCAATTAATTGTCAGACATTAATACAATTTGAATAAACGACATTTCGGTTCGCATATATAAAGATATCAATCTAAGAAAATCGAAATTAAATTATTTGTCGAACACTAATCCCGTGATTTTTGTTAATGCAATAATTAAATTTATTTCACCATTTAGTCAAAAGCAGGCATAAATAATTATGTTTAAATAAAAGTTTTTATTAATTATTTATACGATATAAATGCATCAATTAATTTTGTGTTAATTTTCGTATTATTTTTGCCATTTTTTTTTGTACCATGTTTCGTGTGTGCGTTTGTATTTGAACAAAATAAAAACGGCAAAAATCAAAGTAAATAAAGTATCTCTACGCTGCGATCGTGTCCGACGTTTTATGATATTACAGGTTTTTGGGCTTTGTATGTATTTTAACTGTTGCTTCGTTGCTTCATAACTGCAGCTTCGTCTTGCTGTTTTTAATTTAATTTTTTTTTGTTCCTCGTTAATTTTAAACTGTCGATAAATAATAAAACAACCTCGCTGCAATTATTGTAGCTTTTTATCGAGTTTATCCTTTTTTTTTCTTAGTTAATCACAAAAAATAAAAAAAATGTTTAATGCTGGCCTTTTTTATAACCTTCTTCGTCGTAGTAGCATTAACATTTTGATTTTTATTTAAAGACATTTTTGTTTATTGCGTTTTTTTTTATTTTATTTTATTTTTTAAATTTCTAGGCGAACATACAATTCGAAACTATCCAGCGACTGTGCATGGTGCATTTTTGAGTGGATTGCGTGAGGCGGGACGCATAGCTGATTATTTTCTTGGTTTTCCAAATGCATATCCTGAGGAACCGAAGCATGAGCCAAAACAAGAGGAAACTACACCAACTGATACTGGTAATAATGAAGTGGCTGCTACAAATGTTACTGATACTGCTGCTGGTGCTTCTACTTCTGATGAAGCAGCCAATTGAACTTAAACTACTTATTTACTTGTATACTTGTGCTTCTTTTATTAAATTAGCATTTAATCATTTACGTTTATAAATGAATTTTAAAAGTTGTGTGGTTTGTTTTAATGAAAATTTCACATTTAAGTAATTAAGGTATTCTTATTATTATTATTATTTTCATTAGTTAATTACATAATGAATTTTTATGTGTAGCAATTAAATTTGAATTAATTGTAATGAGATAAAATGTATTCCTCCTAATTGATATTAAATAAATGACTTTGAATAAATAAATTTTCTGCATTTTACTAAACGAAGTGACATTTTCATTGTACTGATCTATACTGCAGAGTAGAATTGCTGCAGCCACTTTGAATTTAACATGTTCACGCTGAAGTTTAATTTAAATAAATAAAAATAAAATATAAAAAGAGAAATAAAGTAGATTCTAAGTAAAGAAATTTAATCCAGATAATACTAAATCATATTGGATGTGTATTCTTTATTTTTCTTCACTCCTTCAGTTGCTTCACTATTTCACTTTTGATTCTATTATAAAAATGTTCTTTGCATCCAATTGTCTGCATATTGAAATTTCTTTGTCTTGTTTTTCTTTTTTTTACTTTATTTGGTTTTCTTGTCTTATTTTTAGTAAAGATGCATGAAAAATGAATGAACATTTTTTTTATTCAGCTATATCGCGTAGTGTTTTGCTGTTAAATTTGAATTGGACAGCATCACGCTACATTGTGAAGTGCATTTATCTGGTTTGTATCATTCTATATCTCCGCCCTTTATAAAATTGTATTGTTAGAATTTCTTATATATATTTTAAATTTTCTATTATTGAATAGTGTAAATCCGCAACTGAAGTAGTAACATATCCAAATGAGAATATATTCAGTTCTTTGACGTTTCTGTTTGTTTGCTAGAATAAAAAGAAGAAAAACAATCATCAATTCAAGAAGAAAAGTAAAAATAATAATAGAAGCAAAATTAATTTAATTTAATTTCAATATATCGTATTTATACAGAAAATTTACAGTTTATTCACAATTAGTTGAGTTCAATGTTTACTTAATGCACAGAAAATGTTTACTTTGCTCAGAGCGTTGCTGTACTATTGCCAAACCGATTTGATGATTGGTAACTTTCTAATATGTGTAATCACTTTTGTTGAAAGTCATTCTTCAGTAACTCAATGATTTAAATATTAATTAATTTGTTTTATGTTGAAAATCGAGAGTTTTGTATTTCAAATGAATTTTATTTTTGAACTAATGAAGAATTAATAAATGAAAAGGAAAAACCAAAAAACAGAGTATTAGAGGTTTTAATATTTTGAATTATTGCTTATAGTAGTTTATTTATGAGTCTTACCAATTTTGTTATTTTGTTTGTGGTATCCGTACCACCCAATGCCTAACTTAAAAGGACTTAAACTTAAGCCAGAGTCACCAATATTTACAAATTTTCATTTATTTATCTTTTAATAAAAACGTCGAAATGTATGTAATGCGGAGTTCCAGTGCTCATGTAGTATGATTTTATTTACAGTATAAATTTAGGCGCGGCTTTAAATATATTTTTTTCATCTTTTATTCAAATTTTTGGTTTCTTTTGCAGAAATAACACAATACAAGTGGAATCTCCTTTCATTTCAAAATTTAATGAAATGAAATAAATCCCTTGTCAAAGTCACACATAAATTAAATAACCGAATGGAAGAAAAGATATCTGAACAAAATTATTTTATATGAAATGAAACACAAAGTGCAGGGTCGTTTCATTTTAAATTCAGATTTGAAATCATTTCGACTTACCATTTGGTTTGTATTTTTCATTTGCTATTGATTAAATGTTTAAGTCAAATAAAATTTCAAGTGAAGGCTGTAATTTGAGAGAAACACGTGTCCAGTATTGTGTAACACCCTTAACGCACCCTATAAAATGTTTGATTTATTCTAAATTCAGAAAAAAATTTAAATTAATGTTTAACACTGAATGGTTAATAATTATATAATGCATATCTCAAACACACTCAATCACACACATTGTAACGATTCAAGTGGCTAGAAGATAATACATTTTATAGTTTCCATATATACATTAGTTAGAACCAAAAGTTATGTGATTAGAGATTAAAATCGAACATCAAAACACGCCGAAACTGATTGATTGATTAAAAGAAAATAAATCAAATGCGACCATAAATCCTATATCACAATTTAATACAGAATTGTTTTGTCAGAGAAAATACAAAATTAGCTATTTTAGTTTTACGGTGCTTATAAATTTTTCATTGAATTAAATCAATAGTATTTGACCATCATTAGAATTTCGTTACATGACTGCAAAGTAGAATATAATTTTTACCCGGAAAAGACACACCTTTATAGATGTATTACGATAAATATTTTATATTTTCTTTCATTTTCACTCAAACCACATCAAAGGTAGCAAGTAGAAAAAAATTGTATTCTACTTTGTCCTTGTTTCTACCATTTGCTTGAAACAATCAAATTTCTATTTATCTTATTCATCTCACTCCCAATATGGTTTTCAGCCTAAATTTCATTGTCCGGCATTTATATTTAAATTTATAAAAAGAAAACAATTTCCTTTCGGTTTTATTATTTAAACTGGTCTAATGTCCTTTAATTTAATTAAAATTTAAAGTAAAATTAAGACAAATGACAATTACGTTCGTCAACGTTCTTCCAAGAAATGGGCAAGAAAATTCTTATTTTGATGAAATATCAAATTACCTTGACAAAATTGTATATTTTATATTATTTTTAAATGCCAAAATGTAAAAATATTTGCTGTAAAATAAGACAGAAAAAAAAATACTAGGTAAGACTAGTTGCAAGTAAGCAAGGTAAGACTAGTTGATAGAAAAATATTATGTGTTTGCCATTTGCTAAAAAAACTGAATATTCGCTGTTTAAAGTGTTCGCATGACACGTAGAGATTTCATTTATCTGGAATTTCATTAAAGTAATGCAAACTCATTAACAATACAATTTTTGTTTTAATAAAAAAATGTGAATTGGAGTATGGTATACATGAGATAGTACAGTTTGCTTAAAGTATTTTAAGTTGAATTTAATAAAATAGAATAATGTTCATTTAGACAGCGATACAGAACTTGTGTTAAGCTTGAAAAGCGCTCTTTAAGCCAACTACATCTATATTGCCCAAGACTTAATTGGATTTTTTAGTTAAAATAATTTTTAAAAATACTGGCATAGCCACTTACCCTGAGGCCTGATGACTTTGTACTGTAAACAGTGAATAACAGTTTTTTGTACTGAAAACAAGAATCGAATGCCTCCGGACAATCC
Source organism: Ptychoptera contaminata (assembly GCA_963942525.1). Classification (NCBI taxonomy): domain Eukaryota; kingdom Metazoa; phylum Arthropoda; class Insecta; order Diptera; family Ptychopteridae; genus Ptychoptera; species Ptychoptera contaminata. The sequence goes on from OZ012636.1 coordinate 51,822,041, forward strand.
GTTAGCCAGTTTTTTTTTTTTTTGCAAACTTACTTTAGCTAAAAAGCACATGAACTGCTTGTAAATTAATTACAAAACAATTGATGGCCTCTTGTAGTTGTGCTTTTATTTTTTAACTTCATTGTTTTTCATTTTTGAAGCTAAATGAAAAAATCTACAAATTGCGTCACCCACATATTTTAACATTTATTCATTGTTCATAAGTTTGGCCTTTTAATGGGAAACAACCACCAGCTAGTCGGTCAGCTAGGAATAGCAACAATAAAATCGAATGAACACAGTACATCACACTTAATTAATTAACTAACTTTTGACGTTTGGGTGGATAGGCTGTCACTCTTTTTTTTCCTTTTGTTAAACACAAATCAGATGCCAGCACCACTACTATAGAAAATAATAAATTATTAAATTTATAAAATACATGAATAGATGTCTGTTTGAGGGTTTCTGTTGTTTGGAAAAATTTCAGCAAAACTTTTCCTTTATTTTAAATTGTAGCCGCCAATTTTGTCTTTATTTTATTCAACCAAAATACGCGATAAAACTTTACTGTTTTCTTACAAACTCGAATAGTTCTGTTGCCTCTTTTTTTTTTTGTTTATCACTAGCATGGTAAGGGTTTGTTCTTTTAATTTTTTCAAACTATGGTGTGGTAATTTTGAGAATTTTGCCTTAAATTAAAAAGTTTTTCTTTTTATACCTTTCCAAGGATTTTTGTTCTTTTTGCCTTAGAAAAATTACAAAAGACTGTGGTTGAGTTATTTTTTTCACTTTTTCTGATGCTCGCTAAATTTTAAAGTTTTATAATTAGTCATTCCTTACGGTTTGTTTCATTTTTTTATTACTTTTTTCATCCGGTTAATTCTTAAAAAACTTGGGTATATTCTTGAAGTTTGCCAAACACAACCTTGACCTTATTTTTATATTGTTTCTCCATTGTAATACTTTATTATTCCAATTTTCGGTACTGATTAGTCAAACTGAGTAGAAAAATATATAAATATGTGGCTAAATTTCAAGACTCAAGCTCTGCTTTAGATATACCATAAATCAGAATATAAATCCTTTAAGTAATGCAGTATAATAGTTCTTGCATTAACTGTTTCTTGTTGAGTTCGTTAAAAAATTTACATCGCCAATTATGATTTTGGTTCAGAAAAAAAACCAAATTATTTAGTTCTATCATGCGAATCTCACGTGGGTGACAAAATTAACGACATTTGTCCAAAACACATGCGAACTTAATGACAAAGAGAGCTATAAATAATTTCAAAATCCATTGAATGACGTCGTATAACCGTCAATAATATTCTGTTTTACATCTTTATTTTAATATTTCTTTCTTTTTTTTTTGTTGTCACCAGGAACACACCACGAAACGCCTAAAAAAATGCCACCAACAACAATAATAAACAAGGACAACAAAGCACCCAAGTCATATCAAGCAATCAATCTATTTATTATATTTTATTATTTTTATGACGCTTTTTAAGTGTCCATTCAGTGTGCTTCCCCTTTTATCCGTTTTTTGTAGCTTCTATTCGTTCAAATTCATACATTTCCTATCCCAAAACATTTAAAATAAAATTAAATGTTGATCGCTGATAGGTTTTACGTTGTATTTTTTTTTCTCTTTTCGCATTTTTAAATGTCATGCGATTAATTTTTATATTTTCTTTTTTATCATCAGCATTCAAACGGGTTTTATGCGTTTTCTTGTATTGCGACCATTAAATTATTAAAATACTGGGATTCAGTATTATTTTCTATTCACTTTCAAAGGGAATAACTCCATCCGCTGGCTGCGGTACATTCTGCTTTTATTCGTCTTGCGTGACATTTTTATACTCAAGTTTATACTTTTGTTAATTTTATTATCAGCGAATATGAAGACAATGACGCTGGTAATTACATTTTTATTACTTAATTCGAATTCTGTATTCAATTATAAAATAAAATTACCTGTGCAGATGCTTATTTCTTAAAAACTAATGAAAACTACTTGACTTCGTACTAAACGTTTGAATAATTTCATAAGTATCATTCCTCCGAGCTTTTCAGACTCAAAACTAGATATTAAAAAATATTACATACTTTTTAAAATTAATTAATTAATTTATAACATTAAACTACGTTTAAGACTTGCTATAAGGTGTATCACACTAGAAATAATACGTTTTGTTTATTTATTATAAGAACCAGGAAACGTAAAAACAGTGTAAACAGTTTCGGTTCAATTAAATTTACTTATTAAAAGTCGTAAAGTATTATTAGTCATACTAAATATGTAAATAAATAATTGTAGTATTAAAACCTATAACTACCAATTATACAAAATAAAATAATTAGTTTCGTGGGTGGTGTGTATGTTTTTTTTTTATTATTTGTTTTAATGAAATAAAACAACAAATAATATTTTAATTAATTAATAACGAATTATTCCTTTAGTTTTATTAAAATAATTATTCAAATTTAACAGAGAAAAATAAATACAAAATTTATATCGGAATCGCCTGACTAAATCAATTTGATGGTAATTCTTTTTGATCTTTTAAAACAAAATGAAATACAGAAAAAAAATCCTTGTTGCCTACGTGATTTTTGTTCGTTTACCAACGTACGCGTAGCCCTTTTTTAATCAAGCTGTGTGTAGTTTGTCGAACAAAAAATTCTCCATTGTTAATTTATAATTACGATGAGCAACTTACGTTAATCAAAGACTTGCAAAAAAATTTCAATAAAAACAATTTTAATATAGGCAAATTCAATAGAAGAAAAGCATTATAGATCGTTCGTTTGATCATCTTAATTAACTAATTACTTGCACATTATTATTCTTGGCTTTAATATTCTGCTATTTTTTATTTCTATTTTTCAAATTAATAATTAGATAAAAGCTTTAGCTTATCCTATGGTTAAAAGAAAATCTGTTTTATTTTCCATTTTATTAACTACTGTAGTTACCATCATCATTGAATAGAATTAAATCATTCATCAAAACTACATCAAATAACTGTCTATAATTTAAAAAATTCTTTATATATATATATATAAGAATGCGCTCAATAAAGATAAATTAATATGATCAAAAATATAATAAGAAAAATTTAAAGAATACACAGCACCGTAGACAAGACATGGTCTTAGTTACCTTCGTATTTAATATACAAAGAAGAAAAAAAAAATAAAAATTATTACCCCAATTTTGCATATAAGAAAACATGTTTTTTCATTTTCTTTTTAATGGTTACCAAAGGAAATAATCTTCTACCTTGAATATTTATTTTCATACAGCAAACGACGCAAGAAACAACACAACATTCTTGTTAATGGGTGGCACGCATGAGATTTTTTCTTTTTTCATTTCTTTACATAAATTCCTTAAAACATATTTTCGATGACAGAATGAATATATATATATTTAAATTCAAAAATTTTAAAGTGAGGTAAAAAATGGATATATATTTAAGAGGAATGTACCAAAAATATGATGGAAAAAAGGAGCAATGCGAAAAAAAAACGCCTGTTCATCATCAGATTATTTTTTTTTATACCGCTATTTCTGCTGTTGCTTTATTTGCGTCATTTGAAAAAGCTTTTCTTGCCATTTTTTTCACGTTATGCTGCCTTATTATTCTTATTTAAGAACGAAAAGCAAATAAAAATAAATACTATAAAAAGTATTATGTATTATATGTATTTTAACAATGTACTTGTGCTTTTATGTTGTTTTTTCACATTTTTTATTTATTAATAATTTCCAACCCAAATACTCGTCCCTTACTTATATTTACATCTTGTTTGTTAATTTTAATGCTTTTTGTGGTAATAGAGGTTATTGTTAGCGGTTGTGTTTTTTACTCTGTATGTTTTTTTATGCATTTATGTTTAAATAATAGGTAAAAATATATAAATAAAGCGAGAAAAAACGATTAAAAATTGATAGCATTCGTAAGGATTTCCTTATGTATACATAGTGCTAATTAAGTTTTTTCTTTTTATATTCGATATTATTTTTTTGTGGTTATTATTTATAATAAAGCAGAGGGTAATAGATAAATAAATACTTAACAAAGAAAAGTCAAAGGATTCCGTTTAATTGAATTTTGTTTGTCGTTGCTTTGCTTTGAATAGCGTACCATGAGGAGTAGCACAAACAAAACAAAAATAAATAACTGCGATAAGGTAAAAGCTTATTAGATTTTATTTGCACTTTAACTGTGTTTTTATCTGCTGTTATGTGGGTGGTTTTTAATTATCCATCATTCATATGAAAGATAATAAAAATTCGGAAAAATATCTGTATACGATAGTATACATTTTGGCGGTAGTTAAAATAGAAGAAATATAAACGAAATGGTAAAAGTACAAAAAGAAAATCATTTTTTTAAGGATCGTTTGTTATTGCTGTTTGGATCGTTAATTTGAGAACAGTAGAAAAAAATTACCAATAAAGCATCGTGCTCGTCTTTTATTTTTATCATCGTTCTATCATAAATTGTTTTGTATTATAAACGTTCTCATACATTTTTTTATTTGGTTTCGCTCTTTTATGACTGCAATGGACCGAATCCTTAAAGCTAAGTTAAATAACACGTGGACAAACGGTATACATTAAAAAATAAATTTATTTTCTATAAAATTGAATAAAAATAGCAAATATTTTTTAACCATTTTTTCATTATTAACTTTATTGTTGCAGCAATAAACTAACAGAGATAAGTTTTTTGTTTAAATTTAGAAAAATTGACTATACTAAAGGTGTAGTTACTATGGGTAAGTTGTAACTAAAAATACCAAATTTTATAACATGCAGAGTTAATTTTTCCGCTTAAATATACATAATTTACCTGTTTATGAGTTTTACATTATATTACCATAAAAACACATCAATTAATTACATGGTCCTTTGTACACACGCGCTGTTTACAATGGTCTCCACACAGCATTTTTTAGTACGATGTAAAAATGGTTTTAAATGGAAATTAAATAAATATTCTTTATTTTGGTGGTACCTACGTTTACAGCTTTCATTATTACAATATTTAAAAATAAAACATATTAACTGTTCATAAAAAAGCTTGTAGAGAAAACGAATGCAGCGCATGTAATGTAATTAAATTTTATTAGTGCAAAAAAGCTTTAAAAACTAAAAAAAACAGATAGAAACATTGCTAAACAAATGCGCCAAATGGTAGGTATTAAACTACAAAAGGCCATTATCCACGTTGTTAATAAATTTATTTTATTTTCTTAGTTGCTTAAACAATGTTTGTTGTGTCCTTTCTTTTATTCCTTTTTTTATTTTTATCCGTTAATTTTAAACAACAACATGGTCGTGCTTTGAATTTAAATTAGCTGCTACAAAGGTAACAAAGGAAAATAAAATATATATTAAAATTAAAAAACAAATTAAAAATTGCTCATTTTTATGAGTGTAGAGAAAAAAATAAAAGAAAATACGCGAGCCAATACGCTCGCATTAACAAACAAAAAGGAAGAAAAACCTTTAAAATAATGTTTTTTACTTTTGTACGTTATATGATGAGTTGGCAAAATAATTCCGTTCTTTTTTATCCACCTTAATTAAACTTTCTTTAAAGTTTTGCAAAAGTTAAAACTTTATCAAAGCTTTTATCGAGAATTTCTTTGAAAACTTTCTTTTTTTTTAATTGCGAATGGAAAATGAATTATAGCTAACGAGTTGATTGTGTTTTTATTGCAATTCATGATTTCAGTTTGCTTTATAAGATATAAAAAAATATATATAAACTATTTTTCGATAAGTAATTAAGCTTCATTAACACTTAATTAACCATTTTTGTGTTTTTTTTTTTAATTACAAACAATTATATATACCTGTTTAATTGCGTTTCTGTTTTTGTCTAATATTGATTTAAAAAAATATTACCTATGCTTAAAGCAGAAAAACGGCCAAATATGTTAACCTGATGAACAACTATTGCCTTTAAATTTGATTTATTTATTTCATGACAATGGTCAGTTCTTAATTTTACACCAAAATTACTTTAATTTTAATTCATTTTTAACAATATTAATTGAGTTCTGGACGCTGATTTAAGCCTACCTTTAAAGTATAATAATAGAAAAATTGCGTGCAAATATCCATCAAATAAAAGAAAAGAATGAAAAAATATTTAATATATATGAAAATTATAAAAAGTTTACACGAGAACAATGAAACAAATAAAATAAATAAAAAGAATTGTTTTTTTCTTTGTTCTACTTATGAACCTTTCCTATGGCAGGATTTTAAGCAGTCGCTAAACAACCCACTCAGTTGCATGTCAATAGAATATAATTGTCACATTAAAATAGCGAAAAGTCAACAAATAATTAAGATTGAATGGATTAAAGGAGTAGGTGACAACAGCATTTACCTTTGTTTGTTGATTTTTACTGGTTCCAAAGGGGTTAGTAAAAGAATTTACAGAACTTTATAACCCCTATATGAGTGTATTTTATTTTAATTTGAAATATTATTTCTCATTTAATTTCGTTCTCATTTCGTTTCGATGTTTTTTTCTTTTTTTTTGCTGCTACTGCAAACGTGTGTGGCCTTTATAAGTAAACATAATATAATAAAAAAAAAATGCAAACAACTCTAACCACTTTATTTGTTTGTTTTATTAGCAACATCAACGTGAAAAAAATATAATCGCACCTTATTAAGCACAACAACAAAAAAAAATAATAATAATAATAAAAATAAAAGAAATAAAAAATCTCTTTTGTCACGTTATACAGAAATATCCAAGGTGTATGACTTCACCACCACGACCATCCACTAAAAGCTTCTATTATATTGCTTTTTAAACAAATTTTTTTATCATTTAACCTCTAATGTGTGTGGCGCCATGTATATACACTTAACGAACAAATAAAATTCAGGAATATATAAAAATAGGGAAAAGAATTAATAATAAAAAAAAATACCTGAAAAATAATGGAGAAAAATTAAGCAATGAAGATGTTTTAATTTTTTTTTTTTTTTGAGTTTTATATAAACACCTTAGACAAATAAATAATTAAAATTTGAGGTGAATTTTTACTACTTCATCACCCTGTTATACACCTGTTTAACGCTTTCTATCGTTTCTTGAAAATATAATTTTTTTACTTTTTATTACTTTGCTCAAATGACTCTCGTTTTTTTATACTCAAAGGGTTTTTTTTTATCTAAAAGCTACATTTGAATATAGCTATTGTCACATTTGCGTGTTGCAGGACTTGTGTTTCAAGAGTTTTTTGTCGCTTTACTCTGTTTTGTCTTTTATCCCGAAGACAATAACCGTTTACCTAGCTATGGGTTGCAAAAAAAGCAGAAAAATGATGTTATTTCGCTTTGTATTTCGCTTTTATCTTCAGAGATTTTTTTTCATAGTACAGTAAAAGAGTTGATTTTAATGAACTGCCTTCAGGTTTTGCCTATAGCAATGCTTGTTTTGCCTTTTTTCCATCTTTTTTCATTAAACTTTATTTAGAAAAGAGTTAGGCAAAGTTTTTGTGTTATGATTTAATTGGATTAATTGTTAACTTATTTTTTTTTTAACTATAACAAAATCTGTATTGATTAATTAATTTTATGAAGTGTAATTATCACCTGTTGGTTAAAATTAAAAATCTTCAAAAAATGTTACTTTAAAAAAAAAAAATGTAAATCAATAAAAGTTTCACTATTGTTAATGTATTTTGAATAAATATTGAATAATGTGAAAAATACCAATAACAATCTAAAAAAAATATTTCTCTGACGTTATTGTTGCTTACCCTAGCTAGACTATCAACTATTAATGTTTTATTTATAAAATCGAAATAAAGTAAAACTTTTTTCTTTTAATAAAGTAAAGTAAATAAAACATAGTGAAAAAACAACAAGCATAAACTTTGACGTGATAATTGGATTTTTATTACGATTATTATTAACTTGTTTTTTTCTTTTTGTATCTTTTTTATTATTATTATTAAATTAATTAAAACAAAAAATTCCGTATCGTATTTGCAATGGTTTTGTTTATATTTTATTATCTTTATGTGTTATGAGAAAAATCAAGAAAATACTGTCTATCGATCTGACTAATAAACTCTTTAAATTATTGCCATACAAATGCAATAAAATTTATTTTTAAATAGATTTTTTTATTAACTCAAATTATATTTAAATCAATAATTAATAAAAATGCAATTTGAATCAATATTTTTACATATTATAAAATCAATAAAAATGTGAAAATAAAAATTAAAATCAACTTCAGGAGCTAGAATATTTCATAAAAATATTTATGTATTAAAAACATTCATAAAAAAAAAGTCAAAATGTTTACCGGATTTTGATTAGTTAAAACCAAAGAATATTAACAAGAAAATCCTCAAATTGCTTAAAATATCGTTAATAAAGCAGAAAAATTGATTTAAATTAATGATTTTGTTCTTAAATCAAGTGATTTAAATCAAACAACCCTGATTTTAACCATAATTGACACTTTGGTTCCTGCAAAATATAAAAGAAAAATTTGTTAACAATATTGTTATGCTTATTGCATGAATGCAGGCGATTTTGAATTTTCCATTTCTAGAATAATATAATAAATTTTTAATTTTCTTGAGAAAATTTAATTAAAGTTTTCTTCTAAAAACAATAACGATGTTCTTTATTTTTTAATGCATTTTAATTTAAAAAAAAAAAACATAATTTAAATAGTTTTATAAAGCACAAATAAACTTTTATACGGGAAAAAGTTAAGTTAAATATTTTTCTTCTATTTTTCTATTTTTCTTTAATGTTTCTATGTTATGAATTTTTATGCAAAACTTAAATAATTTGATTTAAGAAAATAATAATAATTTTAATAAATTTACTTTTAATTTTCTTTTATATTTTTTTTTTTTTGAAATTTTATGTTTTTGCAAACAGCAGGACAACTTAAGTAAATATTTTAAGTAATAACAGAAAATACAAAATATAACGCAACAATGAAAACTTGTTTAAATATTAGAAAATGTCTAGAAAAGCAAAAATAAACTTGCACAATGTAAACATTGAAATTATGACGCGAAATGTAAAATAGTACTTAGAATAAGTAAATATTTGTAGATTCCATTTTCCAGATTTGGTTTTCTTTTGTACTAAATAGTAGAGATTTTCTGTCGTTTCCAAATAATAAAGAGTTTAAGCTTGAAAACCTCTATTATTACTATAAATATAATTCATTTTTTAAAGTGTAATTTAAATTTATCATTTGTGAGAAAGATACCAGATAAAATACAGATAAAATTTTATGATAGCGTTGATTTATACTGCTGATTACCATTTAAACAGATTTGTAACGCATAGCTTTAAACAAATAAAAACAACATTAAATTGCACAAAAGAAATATTTTATTTCTTATGATTAACAAAAACATTAAAAAATCCCCGTTAATAAGGTAACAGATTTAATAAATATTACGTAGAATCATAGTGTTAGTATTGAGGTGACTTTCTAATTTCTTTGTAGCATAACTAGATTTTTTTTTACTGCATAATAATAAAAAAACAACAAATTTTGCAGGAATAACAAAGCAATAAGGAAAAATCTTGTTGAAATAATTAAAAATTATCAAGTAAGGATTGTTTGAAAAATTACATTGGGAATATCAATGTCTGTAGTTAAACGTAAAAATCAAATGAAAAAACTACGTGCGGTTTCAATATACTAATTTAATTAATTTACAAAATTGGTTGGATGCGATTTTACATTGTTTGTTTATATAAAATAAACAACAATTTATCCAAAATCTCACTATCTCATAATAAATGAAACCATAAACAAACAAGCACAAAAACAATGTAAAAAATCAGAGTGAAAATAAATTTAATACATTTGAAAACTGCATTGAAGTGCAATTACTTTGATTAAATTTGCAGAGAAAAGAAAAGTTTTTGTTTTAGTAAAAATTTAATCTACATCCGTTCTAGTTTTATTTATTTCTCCCACCAATAGAATGAGAAATTCTTAAGAAAGTTTGATTTTTTTTTTTAATAAGATAAAAACTGTTTTTATTAAATATGTTTTGTTATCACAAAATTAAAAACAAATAACTTTACATTTAATTACATTATTTATTTGTTAGGAAATGATTTTGCGGGGATGTAATTTGAGACTATGACATTTTCAGTTTAATTAATCAAAATTAAATTGATTTTTCTTTACCGAAGGCGAATGATATAATAAAAGTCTTATTACAATTATATATTTTGAAAAAAAAAAGCTTTTTGTTTTCAATTTCCAGCTTCTCAAAGTTTTTCAATTTTAAAATTATTGTTTTTTGAACTAAATAAAAATTAGAAAATTTCTTTAATTTAAAAATTCTTTGGAGCATCCGGAGAGTCAATAATATATAAAATTATATTAAAAACCATACATATTCCTAACGTTATACAATTTTAGCAACAAAAAAAGTTAATTCCTTCGCAAAATGCAATATTTTCTTTTTGCTGAAATTGAACAAAATTAAACACTCGACATGCTGGCATTTAAACGATGCAACTGTGCGTAATAATTTTTATATTTTTTCATTCAACCAAATTATACCAATAATTGACTTTTCGAAAATCATCAATTGAATTGCAACAATATTCTCATTAATTTTCGTAGAAATATTTATTTTACCACCAAAAAAAAAATGAATAGTACGCTGCCCACCCCACAGAACAAAGTAATAAGAGAAAATAATAATTATTTTTATGAGGAAATAATTTACTTTTCTATTTTTTTATTTCGTTCAATAAAGAATCATAAATTGACCAAATATAAACTGAAAATTTCCCGCAGTGTGGCAATGAATGAGTATGAAACATAAAAATAATAAAAAGTCACAAATCAAACATAAATATTACATAAAAGAGTGTTTAAGGGTAGTTTTTTGTGTTGTATTTAGGGTGTTAATGACACATAACAAATAACAAGAAAAAATTACTTAACGAAAATAATAATAATAATAATAATAATAATAAAAAAAAATACATACATAGGGTACCTTATAAACAGCAAAATTTAATAATTTTTTGTAGCACGATAAATTATATTTTACTAACACTAAGGCTGTTAATGTTAATGAGACAGTCTTGTCGTTTTATTTATTTAAGGTTTTATTGCAACCAATAATCACTAATAAAGTAAAAGCGGAGTAAATAAAATTTCTATAGGAAGTAATATTATGTTCCTGACATGCAATTTTCATCATAAATACATATTTTTTGCAAAAAATTACTTTTCAATATTATTCCGTTATTCGTTATGATTAAATACCAAACAAAAATAAAATTGTAGAAAAATCACCCTTATAGGGATTTAATTATTGAACAAGATAAAAGAAAATATAAAAATTGAACAAAATCAACAGAATTGTATAAACTTTATTTAGCTACAACATTACTCAAAACTAAGTGAATTATCTGTATATTTTATTCTTCGCTTGTTTCTCAAACATAATTACTGTATAATAATAATAAAAATCAGTGATATGTAATTTTTATTTTTCTGTAATATTTCTGCGTACAATTTTTTATTTTTTTTTTGTTAATTTAACTTAATTAGATTTGCTTTATTCCATTGTAATTAATTTATATATTATATATAAAGGAAAGAAAAAAATCATAACATTAGGTAAATATAATGAAATAAAAGAAAAATCCAGATAGCAAAGGAAAGATGAGCAACATTTACGCTAGCATAATCATCCGACTGATATGATGTTTATCTATTAATTAGAATTTTTCTCTTTGTTGTAGGAATTAATAATCAAAAATTAAACGCATGCGTTATTTTGATTCGTCGACCGAAAAAATTTAAACAATCAGCCAGCCCATTTATGTCGTTCTTTTTTTGCCTTTAATTTTTTTTTTTGCAAACTAAACGGCGAACATTAAGAAGCAAAAAAAAAACGTAATGAGAATTAATTTTCATCATATTTTGGTCATGTTATCTTTTTTCTCATTAATTTTCTTTGCTATACCATCTTGAAAGAATTATTTAACTTTTTATTTTACCCACCTCCTTTCTACCAGACGAATGCTAGTCAACTCGGTGACAACGACAACGACGACCTTTTATTGTACACCTCCGAGCTTTAAAAGCTTTTCAAACCTTAAAATCCAACCGCTTTCCAATTATATAAAATATTCTACGCAGTGAAAAACACAGGAAAAAGGCGAAAAAAATGAAATAAAACAAATTTTAACGAGCTGATGACGGTCAAAAAGGTAACTTCAGAGATCGTAAATGATTAACGAAAATAAATAACAGAAGAAGAAAAAAAATTCTTCCTCTACTGTGGCGATAAACTTTTCGGTCACAGCTTACTTTGTTCCTAATATTTTATATTTTGCTCTTTAAATTATCAATATCGTTCCTTTTTTCCTTAAAAAATATTTGTAATTTGACGTTTTATTAAAACCGCGAAACAATTATTAAAAATAAAAATTAAAAAGAAAATCGAACAATAGGGTTAAATGCATGAATTAACAAAGATCCGGCTTAACTATGCGATATACTTTTCATTGTAGCATTTTACTCGAAAGAATTTATTTAACCAAAATAGAGCAAATTTAAATTCGAAAAGATTTTAATAAAGCTTGGCTTTTCTATGACCTCGGTTTATCTCATATTAAAAAATTATTAATTATTATCAAAGAATAACAAGTAGTTAGGGCTTTGGTTATCATCTGTGCAACTTTTAATGCACTTTGCACAATATTTTATTACTTAATTAATTTCGTTATGGTTTTCATTAAGCTTTTCGGTTTATTACGGAAGGAAAAGTAAATCTTCTCTCTTACCATACAGCACGTAGTATATTTTCTATATATATTTGTCTTTCAAGTCTGGTGTTGTTAATTATGTCTTTTATTATTTGTGTTTTTATTTTCGAATCAACTTTATACGGTATATATTCTTTAGTATGGATTTTTTATTTACTATAAATAATAAACAAATGACTAATTTGAAAATAATTATTACTTAATTAAAATAAATTATAATGACGAGACAGTAATTTTTTTCACATTATCAAAATAAAATAAAAACTAATGTTTATCTTAGTGACAATCCTCATTCATTTAATTCAATACAAATATATTCATTTTGTTCGACATAAAAAACGATCAATAATGTCAATCATAATTTAAATTTTATTATAAAATTCAATTAAATGTAATTAAAAATCATATAAATTAAAGTAAAAAACTTTTAATCAATTTTTTAGGTTTTTGCAAAAAATTGCATTGGTTTTAAATAAATCAATAATGTTTTGGGGCAATATTTATTAATTTCTGAAAAAAATGTTACGTAATTCTTTGGTTACAGAAATAAATTGAATAATTATAAATTAAAAATGTACATTTAGTCAACGCATTAATTAATTACAGAAGCTAATCTAAATATTATTATTTATTACAAAATAATGTAAATTATTAAAGTGCATATCGCTGGTCTATCTAAACAAGCAAAGTTATATAATTGCTTACAGATTACTGGAGAAGGTACAATGGTCTACAAAAGGATCGACGTATAAATAAAATTAATGTATAAATAAATAAAATTGCTAAATGCTCTATAATAATTGAAAACTGAGTGTAAATTAAAAACATTTTCTAAAAATGATTTAAAAACAATGACTATTTGGAAAAACAGTAATTTGTTCGATTAAATATGTTTGAAACAGTTTAATTAAATTTAATTTTTAGTAATAATATAAACAAACAAACCTTACGAATTATATTAATAAAAATTAAAAACTGTTAAAGTTTTTCGGAAAAATAACAAAACATAACAAGAATGCATTAAGCTGAAACATAAACATTTTACATTTATATTTTGTTGTGACAAGAAAAAAAAACATTTCCGTTTAACCGGTTCCGTTCACAATTATTGTAAAAGTTTTTACTTTTTTACAAGATTCAAAAAAAAATGCAGACACATTTTGGAAGGAAAGCACATCTGTAGTTTACTTATCCTGTCTATAGCATCTCTTTTTTATGATTTTTTAACAAACTAGTACGAAAAATAAGACTCTGAAAAAAGTTTACAAGAAAAGCACATTTGTTGAATTTTCCTCGTTTGTTTATCGCACAAACAATTTCTATTATTTTTATCATTTATTTGCTTCGGGTACATTTTTCGTTGCTATTTCCTGTCTTTGTAAGTGTAGAAAAGAAAATAATAACAATTCTAATAGAAATCAATAGATAATTGCATCAATTAATCTTTAACGTTAACTTTTTTTTAAATAAACGAGTGAATAAACAAAAAAAGTTAGACTGGTAACGTTAAACTTTTCCTGCCAAACACCACTAAAATAAAAAATAAATTGTGTCGTATCGAGTTACGCATAGCATCTGAATTTATTTACCGGTAAAATCGAATCTTAATTAATTAAGGAAAGGGAAATATAAGGAAATAGAAAAAGTAATGAAAATAGGTGAAAACAAAAAGCTAAAATGGCAAAAAGAAAAAGCTCAAGTTTTACGAAAAATCTTTTTCCTATTATTATGATTATTTATTGTTGCCTGCCCAGTAAATACATGAAAAGATAAAATAAAAGTCGAATTAGAAGTAAACATCGAAAGAAAACTTTTGTAAATTTTTTGTTGTTTTTTTATTTCCTTTCCATTTTTGCGCTTTTTTGGGCCAAAAAACTAGCCGTGAAATCGGTATTGGTTGCAGCCTTTGGTATGTAAACAGTATACAGAATCCGACAAACTTATAAACAAATTAGATCTTCGTCAAAAGTCACAATGCTGTCAATCCTGTACAAAATATAGAGAAAATTACGCTCGATCTTTTATAAGTTTTATTATTATTTAACTTTTTTTGAAATAAACAGACTTTTGTATAAATAAAAGAGCGAAAAAATAAAATATAGAAAGATGTTTGGTGTCCCGACTAATAGGATTTCCTGTTACAAAGATTTATATTTATAAGGAAACTAGTTTAGTTGTAACTACTAAGCGCCTCCACCATTAACAAACAATACGCCTACCCGATAGTCTCATACTAAAACAATACTGCTAAAGTGGCGTTTGGACAACCAATAAACAAAGAAGACCACTACAAATAACTACTATCTAGGCACTCAATTCAATATTCTTGAATAAAGCTGTTTGTTACGTTACTGCTAGAGTGAGAAATTGAAACGGAAATCAGGGTGGAAATCACTACGTTGTCTTGATCATTTGTTAAAAAAAAACCCGGTTTGGTTATCAGTGAGATATTGACAAGAGGAAACAATCTGAATAAGTGAATGAATTTGTAATAAGGTTAGTTTGAAAAAGTTTGCAATGAGTCTTGCAACAGCATTTACCAGATGAATGAATTAAATGTGAAGGACATACCTCTCAATATTTTTTCTATTTTTATTTTTGCAAACAAGAAGTAATTTAAACGTTATATAAGATTGTCTATTATTATTATTATTATATGTGACTATGACAAACAAAAGTAATTTAGTATATACTTGATAAAAAATCGCGGACAATACGTATTATTAGTGTTTTTCCGCCTTTAATATAAAAAAAAACGAAACGTTAAAGAAAAACTATTAAAAAAACAGAGATAAAGAAAATTATTTTCAATTACCTTCACCTTAATGGGCCCAGTACACTTATATCGCTGGCAGCATTTAATGCCCGTGAGCAGGGGACGTCCTTTTCCTCGGGCACGATCCATATTCTTACAGAATAAACCACTTTTAACCTTCCCTACCAAAACTCTGACCAAAACCAAAGCAGCAACAATAAAAAATAAAGTCAAAAATCATTTCGCAAACCACCGCCAATCCACCTTCTAATTTCCGGTTCTGCAAGCTGTAAGCTGTATACTTGTCATCGCCATCCTTTGCGTGGTCCTCACTCCCAAGGCCACATTATCTGGCAGACACTTTTGTTCGGTTCTTAACTATAGAAAATTGGTTGTTTGTCGCGCACGCGCTACCCCATTATTTACTCCATTGACGACGGTACATAAACATACATATAATAAAAATAAAATATCCTCAACGTTGAATGTTTCACTAGCTTTGGGCTATATTTTGCCAAGGGCATACAATGGTAGCAGTGATGATTTGAAAATATACACCAATAAGTTGAAAGCTAACAATAAACTAAAGAAGTCCTCATCAGTCCTGCCACAAACTAGAATAAGTTCCAGACACATCATTGTTAAGAATGCATTTAATTTCATCTCTCGCCAAACATATTTAAAGGAAGATAGCAAAAATAAAACTCAAATGGTCGGCGACAATAATAAAGATAAAAAATCCCAATCCCAACATTAACCATTGGACGATAGTAGAACAGGAAATTATTTTCGAAATACTCTCTCTTCAAGATCATGAAATGCAAAATATAATATTTATCTTATCTGAATCTTTTTTTTTCGTTGTTATTCTTCTTTCTTAAACAATCAAAAGATTCGAAAACCGTCTGTCAACTAGCCAAGCATCCGTTTAACGAATATTTAATGCAAAATTTAACAGAATAAAATTCCATGATTTTAAAATAATGAATTCGCACAGCCAAATAGAGAAACAAATTGTGTTGGTTGATGATTTCTTTTTCGTCTTCTTTGTTTTTGGCATTTAAAATTATAAATAATCATAATAAAAGTATAGCTATACACTTTAAGCACAGCAGCTGTTTGATAGTAACAGCCAAGTTGTGAAAAAAAAATCTTTAGCTATAGCACATTTTATAGCACATCGTTCACTATTATTTAATGTAACGATGAAACGTAGAAAATGACTATCCAAAACATTGTATTTATCGCGTTTTAGATCTCAATTCATTGAATATATTAACGAATTGAATCATCAATGGAAAGGAAAATAATAATAAAGAACTTTAAATCGAATGACTTTTCAATTTATGATTTCTATAAACGCGTTTCATACCTTTGCTGCTCGTTTTATAAATGTCACGGTATTGAGGACAATTTATTGTACGGATGGGATTTTTTTTTTCATGTTATACAAGACTTGGCTGTTGAAAAACATTTTTTCGGGATAATAGAAAAAAAAATATTATAAAATAAAAATTATAGCTCATTTCAAGTCCCAAATTGGCAATCATTGTTGTACCTTAGCTTGCGTTTCAAAAATGGCAAACAAAATGTTAAGAAAAGAGGAAAAGAAAAGAATTTTCGAAGAGAGATTAATACGCAAAAAATATATGCTTTTTTTATTATTATTAAATTCAAATAAAGGTGGAATGAAGTGAAAAAATGATTTAGAAATGAGAACGAAGGTCGTTTAAAGATGGGCATATAATGGTTCAATGGTCGAATAAACACAGATTTCAATCGTTTTTTTTTTTTTCATTTTTTGCTGTTGTGGCAACTACCTGCCCCCAAAGTAATAATTTCATTAAAAAGTGCTTTATCGAGGATTTTTTTTCTCCTTTATTTATAAATCGCTAATAGTGGCAAGGCATGGTTATGCCTTTATGATTGTGAATTCGCCTTTCCCACAATTTTTTTTATTATTATTATCATTTTTATTTTTAATAATGGACTATTCATGCGATCGATTAGCTGAATTGGAAAATGCGTTCGCTTCGTTTCGCATCATTCATAATTTGCTTCTACTTTTAACTTTCTTTCAATTTTCCATCCTTCATCGACTTTTTTTTTTAGTTATAGCTGATAATATTTCTACTGCTGCTTCTATTCCTGTTGTGGTTGTTGCACAGCTAAGCCGTAACTACCCTAATATTTTTTATTCTGTATTAACTAAAATTCATTTATGTTAGATTCTACTTTTTTATAAGGAATAATCGAAATGAAATATATATTAATAATAAACACCCAATTAATACCCCCTTGGCAACAATATATATATTGTTAAGTCTTTTAGCACCCAACGCACGTGTATTTATTATTATTTTTTAATGTTTAATGATTTAAAACGTTTGTGCCTGCTGCTTTTCATTTTCACATTTTTTTATTTTATTATTTTTTGCTTCTTCACTCATGTAAAACGGAAATGTGATTTTTTCTTAAATAGAAAATATATTAAATTATATAAAATTATATGGAATTATTATGTAATGTTATCCACACCATTATTTCTCTAAACTAATATCCAATCAAATCCAGTCGTTTCTTTATTCTCTTCATTTTTTCGTTTTCACTAAAAGCTAACCAAAGTATTTTTATTTTATGAATTTTTTGATAGAATGAAAAGAATTTTATGATTTAAAAAAAATTAAATATTATGCGAAACCTTTCAATAAGCAATAACCATTATTGGATTTATTATTATCGTTGGTATGTTTTATCATACAAATTATTTTTACAAGTAATAGATAAATAATTTCATTGATTTTCATAATATACTGTGTAATTTCATTAATGCATACAAAAATATTCCGCCTAATTGTATGCATCATGTAATTAATTTAGCTAAAAATGTAATTACAAATATGTGAAAATTGTTGTATATCGCAGCTGAAATTTTAATTAATTAAATAATAATAATAATAAAAATAAATTCCAAACACAAAAAATTAATTAAATATTATTAAACTTTATTTTCAGTAATTTTAATTATATTTTTTATTTAAATTATTTTAATACAATTTTCTTTAATTATTACATCATTTCCTTTATTATTATTATCAGTTTTTCATTATTTTACTGTGAATAGTTAAGTGAATAAGTTTTTATGTAATTGTATGATTTTTACTTAATTAATTAAAAATTATTTTGAAAAAAAAAATAGTTTTATTGATAAAATTTTGTAATTTAAATTGTTACATTGAGTTTTTCACTTAGTTTAATTAAAGTTTAATTTTAATAATATTTTATTTATTATCCTAAAAATCCAATGTATTTCTTTTAAATAGATAATTAATCATTTTCATGATACAAATGAAAGGATACTTGTGTCTTCTTTAGCTTATTATACTATTTTCTGTTCTTATTTCAATAATTTTAATTTTTGATTAATTTATTTATTTACATTTTCACCAACATTTTACTGTTTTTCTTTATCTCCACATTTAAATTAATTTAAATTAAAATAGTTATTTAAATAATCGCGTTCTTCGATAATTTTTATCATTTATTACTAAAATTAAAATTATTTAAATTACTACAAATAAATTAAAAAATATTTCTCTTTATTGAAGTTTTTTTATGCAAAACCAACAATAGAATACTTGCTGTGAAAAGTGGTGCTCTAAAAATTTCTTATTACATTGAGGAGCACCTCAAGTCTACCAATTATAATTGTTAAAACAATAAATGTTTGTTGTTAGTTTAATAATCTTCTTAAACGATTATATTACTCATAATTAATTCTAAAAATTTGACTAAACTTTGAGCATACTAAAATACATCAATCAAAAATTAAAATTAAAATGATTAAAGTGATAAATCTGTCAAAATGTCAATTTTTGAAATTTTAAAAATATTTTCCTGTTTAAAACAAAACCATTCTCTTCAATTTTTAATTGTTTTTACTGTTATTACAGTATCCACTGTGACTTTTATTATATTTTTTTGCTTTACAATATTACTATTAAAATTTATAATCTATTGACTAAATAAAAATGTGCAATGCAATCAAAACTTATCACTTTGTACATTTAAAAAATAATTAAAAAACCCGTCACATCACAGCAGCGGTTTTCAATCAAACAACCTATTTAAATAAATTAATTATTATTTAAGGTTTTTTTTTCTTCTTTTGCTCTGCCTTTATTTTTTGAGTAAACTAATTAAATAAATTTTTCGTTTATCTAATTTGTTTTAATTATTTTGTTAATGAATTTGAATTTCCAAAGTGATATATTTATTATGAAAATTACTACAAATTACATAATTATTTCGTGGATTTTTTTGTCCTTTTTTTAGTTTTTATAATACTGTAATTGTTTTCATTACTTTTCTTTAATTATTTCTTTTCACAAGACGTAAATTATTACTGAATGTAAAAAGCCAAAAAGGTAATTTTTAAGAGACTCTCGTTGTGTTTATTTTGCCTTATCTTCCTCTGGTTTTATGCATGATGCTTGTTCTTTAGCCGCTTAATTTGTGATACCTGTAAAGAAAAAAATTTGCAAAATGAAATATTAATAACAAAAACAGAGAAATGCATAAATAAATAAATGATAATTTTATTATAAATAAATATTATTTCAAAACAATATTTATTACGTTTTTACTTATTTATAATCTATTTATACTAAAATACAAATAACTCAATTTTTATTAATAAAACAATTAAAAAAAATATATTATTTTTACCTAATTACAAACAAATTCTCTATGCATTTCCATCGTAACAATATTTCTTTTATTTAATGGGTAATTAAACTCATTTATTGTTGCGAAATAAAATTACCATTCTTTTCTTTTTAATTTTAATAAATGAAATGAAAAACGAAATACAATTTTCATATTAAAAATTAAACAAAATAAAATTTAATAAAGGAAAGAAAGTGTAGCGGAAACTCTTGAAAACAATTAAAATCAACTTATGCAGAAAACCAGAGAAAAATGCCATCGACGAAGAAAAGTTTTTATTTTTTTGCATTTTTTCATTATTATTCTTCGTCTTTTGTGTAAGAAAATATTTTAATCCTTTTTAAACGGAACGTACTTGACGCTTTTGCCTTCAGTATGAAATTGATGCAAGCGGGTGATAATAAATTAAATGCTAGTGGGTGGGTTCTATTAAAAGTCTGCATAATGTTTAAATATTCATTTTAATTATGTTTCTCTGGTATGGTGTTCATACTGTTGTATGTCAATAGGATTAAGCACATCGCAAGTATAAAATAAGCGGCATGAATGAATGGAAAAAGGAAATAATAGAAACAACAGTGAAGCTATTTGTTTCACTATTACGTAACGTATTTATTCTTTTGTGTGGTAATTTTTAATTGTTGTTCTTTCTTTTTTTACTTTAATTGAATTATTAGTTGTCAATCTGCATAATGCATCAAAGCCAGACTATATCTAGCTGTAATTAAATATTATTGCAACAGAGAAAATAATAAATTCTACGCCAAATGAGATAAATGTGCGCAATTATTTTCAAAAATAACAAAAGTTACCTTCGTTCATAATAACTACCAACGCGCACGATTAGCTTTACATAATCAATTATTTTAATTCTCTTTTTTTTTTAACAAAAGCAAACTTGGAAAATAAACATTGACAATAACCTGAGGGTTGCTTCTTTTAATTTCAAAAATTACTATTGGGGGTCACTCATTCGTCATCTTAATTCGATTTTATTAAAAATAAAAGAAATTAATTTGTTGTGTAAGGCTTTCTACCATTAATTTTCCAAATTTTCTATTTAAACTGTTCAATCAACGCAAATCTTTTAATTTGACTAAAATAATAACTATTCGCATTGTATTACAACAATTTTTTTTTCATTATAATAATAGGTTTTGTTATTTCTATGATTTCTAAAGGACGAAAGTGGAGTTCTTTTTATTATGTATCTATGTAATATAAGTAAAAATTTATTCAATGCATTATTCAATAGAAACAATGAATGTATATATATGAATGTTAAATTGTATAGAGATGTCCATTTACTTCCTTCTATATCTTTAATTTTCATTATTTTTGCTTTTTAGTTTTAATCATTCATTGAATAAGCAAGAAAAACAACAACATAAAAAAACTCAAATAAACAAAAATTATGTTTTGCATCTTTATTTGTATTACCATTTGAATAGTTTTATGAAATAAAGTGAAAACATGCATATAGCAATAGGGTAGAAATGTAATAATGATAATAATAATAATAATAGTAATAATAATAATAATAATAATAATAGTAATAATCATAATAATGGTAAACAACAATAGGGAATAGATCCTGTCTTTTTCGCTTTTATTGTTTTGTATAAATATGCGTCAAATTGCGTCATCAAGCTTATTATTATTGTTATTTTTATTATTATAAAATCGTTTCATTGCTTCAAAAAATGCATGTATTAAAGTAAAGTATTGAAAAAAAAAATAAATAAACTACCTATTGATCTATGTTGAAAAGTGATTTAATACACGCGATGCATTGTCTATATAACTATAATTGAAAAACCATATGACAATATTAGCAATTTGAATAATATTGGTCATTAAATTCATGACTATGCATAGTAAAATAATATTATAAAATTTATTTGAATTGAAGTTTCGAAATTATATGCAATAGTGGCGTTTAGCTCAAATTTTTCAAAAATAAAAAAACAAGTAATAAACGGAGGACAATACTATTAACATAATGTGTGGATACGTAATGTAATTTTTGTTATGTTCATTAATGACACATATGATACGTGTTTTACGATTAATTTATACATACAATATAAATATAATAAAAGTGGAGTAAACAAGGACATTTCGTTATCATATGTTATGTGTTGCTACTACTATAAATGGACTACATATTTGGTTTTATTTATACCGTTTTCCCCCTATATGCTATGTATTTAACAAAACAATACAAATTTCCTAGTAAATAAACAAAAAAAAATGGAAAATAAATTTATTGCACATCGTACTTACGTGCTTTAGTTGTACTGACAATTTTGTATTCTTGTATTTTTTGTTATACGTAGTATGACCCATTTTGTGACCTAATGAAGGGTGGAATAGTTTAATAAATTCTTTAAAAAGAATCTAAATGGTTCTCAGAGCGTACAATCTAAACGTAGCTTCGCAAATTCATAAAGCCAACATTCAATCCCTTAATGTTTTTTTAGTATTATTTTTTTGGAATAAATAACGAAATTAATTTACATTTCTTGTACACAATTTAACTTTATGACGTTGATAATCACATAAACAATATAATAATGTGGAACAAATATGTACAATGCACGTGCATCGAATCAAATTATCCTAAACAGAGTAAACTTATTTTTCTATATTTGCATTGCGTCAGCCTATATATTGATTGGTTTTCTAATTCATTATTTCTGTTTAAATTTTTATTACTAACATAATAATAATTACAAAAAAATTATAAAACTCTAAAGAATTATAATATGAGTGACATTTTGTACATGAAATGTGACACTTATTGCTTCCTTACTTCTTGTATTATTCCATTCATTGTTCTATTTATTTATTTTTGTTCCAAAAAAGAAAACCAACCCTCAACGCAACACAAACCACATTATTTGTGAATAATTTTCCATTATATATATGTAGATGCTTTTAAAAAAAAAATCTGTTCGTTTGCTATCATTTATTACAGAACCGTGTGCTCTTCGAATTAGGAAAATAAAAAATTTAATATTATGCAAAAATTATTAGCAAAAAGAAAAACAATTAAATTAATTAATTTTTCTACGCGTGTATTGGGTCAATATTGTTAATATAATTTATTTTTTCTTTATATTAATTAAAATTTCTTATGTTTTTTTTTAACTTAATTATATTGTAAAATAAATCAAGATGCTTAGACAACTTTTAGGCGAAAAAACAATATTTTTAGAAAGCCCTGCAAATGTCAATATTTACTTATTTTTAAGTTCATGTAATCCTTCTAAAACGGTGAATAATTAGTGAGGATTAATAATAAAAAAATATTTCAATATCCTTATTATAAATTAACTAGGATTACTTACTGTAACAAGAGAGACTAAAGGACAAACATTGAATAAATTTGCTCGATAATAAATTTAAATAATTTAGTAAAAATTATGCCAGTTGTTTAAAAGTTTTTTTTATGTCTTTTAATAAATAAGACACGATATTCTATCTTCTGACAATCTCCTTTTATCCTTTTAAGATAATTAATATTTTTGCCTACTTTGTCATTTATATGTCCTTTATCTTGATAGCATGACACTCTGTTAAAAATGTATTTCATTTGAATTAAATATGTTGGTTTTTGGTATATAGACTGTATATGTAATAGCGATAATAATAATAATATGATTTGATGCTTATGCAAATTTAATCGAAATTTGAATGAAAAAAAAACGAAATTATTTATTCAGGTCTAATTATATATTTATAAATAGTACAATAATTATTGTTTAATTAATTATTAATTAGTAATTTACAAAGAAAAAATTTAATAAGAAGAAATGACCTACATGACACAGATAGCACTAAAATTTAACAAAAAAAAAAAACCACATAAAAAATGATATTTGGTGGTTACGTAGCAGGTCGGCTACACCTTTACTCAACAATAATTACATACGTAGCACTTCGGATATTACAATTGCATTTTAAAATTATTCTTGTGTACAAACTCATTCAATCATCATTAATAATAAACAAAATGTTTAATCAATTGGTTTTATAATAATTTTATATTTTTTCGGTAATTTCGAATTTAATTTTTAGTTTTATACATATTAAAGACTTACATTTGTGTATTTAAAAAAAAAATAAACAACTATTAAACATAAACACTCATTAATAATATATATGTATTTTTGTATATATTTATATAATAGCATATAATATATATATTGTTTTCAGTTAATTTAAATAAATTAAAAACGAAAAGAAACGTTCTGCTAGTTATTTTATAAATATATATCTCGTTGATGGTTAGTAAAAAAGCAGCAAAGAATCTGTTTTTATTTATGATATAAAAATAAAAGAGTAAATAAGCAACCAAGCAAATATAAAACAACATCAAAAAAAAAAACAATTAATCATGTTTGAAAATTGTTTTATGATTGACAGGACGCAATTAACACTATGCGATATATAATGAGCGGTGTTTTCTCTCTTCATTATTTATAATTTTTTTAATGTTGTTTTTTATGTAATAAGAATTCTGATACACCTTTATGTAAATGTTGTTGCTGTTTTTACTTGTACTCACAAAAATGTATGTATTAAAAAATCAAATCAAACACCTTTTGAAGGTGTTAAATTGTTTTTTTTTTGTTCGTATTTACTTTTTTTAAATTGCTAAGTGGTTGCCGCCGAAGAACATTGTTTTACTATTTTTGTTTGTATCAAAATTCTTTAAGTTAGTATTCTTATTAATATTCATTCCATAAATAACTTTAAAAATGGTAGAGCATAAACAGAAGAATCTTGTTAGCTTCGCTTTGTAATTTTTTTTTATCTATTAAATTCAACAGACAAAGACGGAGTTAAATTTGAAAGGCTATAATAAAATTAAACAAAAAAAATCCTTTTCATCTCAAAATGTCAAAACTTGTATAATCTATTGATAGCTAAGTAAAATTAACACAAGCCAACCAACTGTTTGCCTTTTTTGTATTTTTTTATCAAAAGAGAAAAGCATAGCGAATATACATCACAAAACCACAACCCTGATATTTTTTTGTTAACAAAAAGCGTATTTAACAGCATCAGTGCTTACTTATTATTGTTATTTAATAAACAAAGAATTATTGGTGTTAGTTTGATGAACATATACCGTATAACATAAATTAATAAATAAATGCATCAAAGAGAAAAAAAATTGCACGAACTTACATGAACCTTTTACCTAGGTATAAAAAAGAAAAACCTTTCAAAAAAAAAGTCCGACACTCCCGTAAGCATTAACGTGTTACGAATAATACAACATAAATTTATTTTCATAGATAAAAATCGTTTTATCTGTTTTGGTTGATTTTTTTTCACGATATTAAATAATTTAAAAATAAAATATTTCTTTAACCCTCAACGCGAAACAGTTGTTGTTAACGTTTGATGTTAGTTTTTTGTATTTTTTTGGAATACGTGTCTAGTAAAAACAGCGAAACGTATTTAAAATAGTTATTGTAGAAGAGAGAAATGGTTTTATAGTTTAAAGTAGAATAAAAAAATAAATAAAAATCAAACTAAGTGAAGGGATGATTATACTGAACCGTTGATGATGAGGGATTGTTTAATAGCTAGTTTGGTTAGTTATATAACAATATAATAAGGGTAGTTAAAGTTTACCCTCCTCATTTCAATCATAATCATAAAAAAGAAAAAAATTAATTTATCTAAATAAAGCCGCGAACTTGCCGCTAAATTTTTTTATTTTATTTTAAACTAAATTTTCTAAATACAGTTTCACATTTGATTAATACACTAAAGAAAGTAGGAACAAAAAACGTTACTTTTTAAATTTATTTCAGCGACTACTTTGTTATCGGCAATTTAACGCTAAGGTAGTAATTCTTGTTGGATAATAAGGATACAGGAAGTATCACGTGGCTTTTGTATTATTGTTATTTTATAAAATAAAACAACAAACTATGCCGCGTGCTCTATTATTTTCGCTTTAAATTTATATTGTTGTATAAATATGCATGTTGTTATCTGAATCTCTAGACAAAAAATGAAAAAACCGATAATGGTGTTATAATTATTATTTGTCCTTTAATTTATAATTTCCTTTATTTTATAGAAACTTCAACACATAATTATTTTTGACACAAATTCAAGTCCAGTTGTATAAATTTCTTTCTTTTTTATTTAACAATGCAACTGACGCCTAGTTTATATTTTGAAAAAAGAAAAAAGGGCACAAAGTATGTTATTATTATTGTTTTTGTATTTAAAATCTCATCATAATGACAATTGTGCAACGAAGGGATAACAATAGGTGTAAATTAGTTAAAAATTGACAGGTTATAGGACGTTTAAAATTACCGCAGCTTTTGACCGATAAATACGTCTCAAATACCGACCTGTATTAACTTTACAATGACGACATTGGCAGCATGTTATAAATAAAAATCCGAAAGTGAACAAATGTGAAAATAATTATTCGTTTATTTTGCCACTATATATTCTGCATCATCACGGTATTAATTATTAAAAGAAAAATTCCCCAAAATTTGTGGCTGAATTAATTAAATATATATAATTTTGTATTCTGTCACATTTATCAAACAGCCGAAAATAAATTCTATAATTGCTAATTAAACAACAAAAGGATGTTATGTCAAACAGGGTTTTATATTTTAACATTTTGAAAATAATACAATTATTTCGCGACCCTTTAAAGCAAAAAAATATATATATATAGAAGGTTATGGCCCCTTGTTTAATCATCATCATCATTGTCGTTGTCACTCGTGATAATAAAGCATATATAAAAAAAAGGAATTTGTGTTACAATAAAGTTAAATAAAACATGAAGGACATGTGGTAATGGTTTTGCTGGTGATGGTTATTACTGTTGCTATTTTTTTATTTGAAACGTAGTTCTAGTTACAATTATTTTTTCAGTTTACATATTAAAATGCATTACATTCCCAGCGTACGTAATACTGTTGTGCTGTTGGACTCTCAATGTTTTCTATTAAATGTAATTCATCATTTATAAATTCCATTTTACTTTAATAATAATGTTATTAATAACAACAAAAAATATATATAAAATGACAAACAGAGATGACATATGATATGTATTGAGTTTAATTTATATAAAAACAAGTAGTAAAATTATAACGAATTATATGTGAAATGTTTGTATTTTGAGTATTTTACTATTAAAGTTGTAAAAACCGTAATAAATAAATATTAATAATAAATAAAATAACAAAGATGAGGATGACACTAAGGGAATGTCACAAACATATCAAAATGACCGAAATGTATGGTATGTGTACAATGCATTTATATGATTTTGTGCTTTATTAAAAAAAAAATGATAAAACTTAACAAATTCCCAAATGACTGCATCAGTAGCTGGGCAACAATGTGTCACAAACATCATAAAATTTTATTCGCATATGTACCGTAGTACAGTATAAATGACATCCGTGAATCTAACAATCGATCTATCTACCTATCTATTAGTGTTGGAAAGTGCGTGTTTCGTGTTAAAACACAAATTACATGCGCCATCATTTCAAAGTATAAAATACATTTTTTATTATAGCGAAATCTACAAACATGACTGTCAAATAGAATTATGCTTTAAAAATATAAAAATAATTTTCTTTTGAATCAACAACATTTTTCATCTTGTAAAACGAAACAAATCAAATTATAAAAAATTATTCAAACGAAAGAAATATTGTATGCGTGTATCATGCACAACGAAATATAAAAGCAATTGCAAAAATATGACACATGACATAATTGTTGTGTTATAATAAACATGACGTCGACGTACACACTTTTATCAATGCACCAGTCAATCTATTATTGTGTTCGGATGAGGTGGCACAGGAGAAGTTCGCTCTTAATTCATAATTTTATTTTTTAAATTTTTTTAAAATATGAGTCCATAAAAATAAATGGAATCCTATGGGAAGTATTAAGTATTAATACTGGGCCGTAAACAGGTGGTGTTTGAATTTGGTTTGGCATTAAAAATAAGTGAATATGGTGGATATAACTATTTAATAATTCAGGCATATTAATACGGGGCTGCATCACATCAATTACTTACTCAATGCGGATGCTTAGCAATATAAGATAAAAGGAAAAATATATTTCATTTTTCTTACTTTAACTCACAGAAAAAAACATGAAATAACACTCAACTGTTCGTCTAGAGGGCGTCAAAGTTAAAGGTACTGCTAATGTTAATGGCGAAGTTTCACTTTTTTATATAAATTTATTTTTGGTTGAGTGACAATGGCAAGAATTTTTATATTTACACCCTTGCATGCAATACACATTGCATGAACATCATATTTTCCTTTTTATATCTTTTTTTTTTAATTTTTTGCTATATGATTCAATTAGATAATGACACGTTACATCGAATATACTTTTTTTGTACTTTATTTATCCTTCAAAAAGTTTTTTATTTTATTTATTCTTTCTTAGGGCTGATTTTACTTTAGAATTCTACGTCTTTTTTAAGTTAAATATAGGGGAATTATAATGAGTGGAATGAAACGTAATCATAAGCGTACATTAGGTGTATTCAATTTTTTTTTTTAAATTAAAATGAAGTTATATAAAATTGCATAATGCAGTTTTTTTTTGCGAGAAAAATTTTATTTTATGTTTATGGATACATTTTGACTACAAAATTAAAAGTAACGTACATAAGGCAATATCCGCAATAGGATTATATATAAGTTATTATAACTTTTTACAATTCTGATTAAATATTTAAAACAATATCTCTGAAAATTATGTATTCCCGCGAAATATTTGTACGCAAAACCGAGGACCAAGTATTTTTCCAAGTATTCAATGTCCAATTCTATAATATCAATGTCTTACATTTACTTTAGGTAAAAAAGTTATTGAGTTTTATAAAAAAAGCATTAATAATCATTTAGTTATCCTATTGCAGAATTCAAGTAATAAACCCTTCTATGAAACTAAATTAAAATTTCTTATAAACCAATAAAAAAGTAACAACAGCACACTAATCTACTTAATAATCCTAAACGCATACAACGGCATCGTTTATACAATTTTAACTTAATAAAAGCAGCAAATAAATATTTAAGAGCATATAATCAGCTCGTGTTCTTTATTTGCTTAAATATTTTTTTCATATTATTGAAAATTTAATCCCTTTAAAAAAATCTCTGGTTCTACATTGCAAACTATTGCATTCATATTTAATAATATGAATGCAATTTTACTGCTATTCATTGCAGAATTGTTTTTCTTTTTTTGTTTTCAAACTTTACTTTACTTTACTTTACTTTGCATTTTACTCTTTTAAAATTTAAATTGAAAAAAAAAACTTTGATGGATTTATAAAAGGAACTATTTACAGTAAAGCAGCAGCAGAAGCAACTACAGTGAAACCCTTTTATATGTTTACTTTAAGAATTATGCGATTAAGAGTTTTTCACAAAAAAATTTATTTTTTTATTAATCTCTTTTTAGACTTCTTTATTCACTCCAAACAAAAATAAAATAAAAATAAATCGCTATTCATTAGCAAATAAATAAATAAAAAAATTGTCCGTTGGTAAACTTTAAACAAAATGGACCTAATGGACCCCTAATTCCTTTGATTGTTCTATTCTTTTATAGCAAATAATTTTTAAATGAAATTAAATGAACAAAAAGGTGAGTTTTTAGCTGGAAAATCATTTAAACTATTAAAAAAAACCCCTTCGAAGTGAATCGTTTCAATTGGTTATGTTTGCCAACCTTAACAGCAGCTAGTTAATCTATTTTTAGTTTAAATAAAATTATGATAAAAGAAGATATATTTTATGTATGTATAAATAAATTTGTTGCTAAAAAAAGATGACGTTAAACTATTTTGTATTTTGTAGCAGACAAAAGATTTAAAAAAAAAATCAGAAAATAAAAAAATGAAACTAAATAAGTGGATTAATCAAAGAGATTAGCCTAGAAAATCCTTTGTGATTTATGTTACTCACTGTTGTTGCTATTGCTATTTCTATAATTTTTTTTTCTTATTTTCATTATTGTTGTTGTTGTTCTTTCTATGATGATGATGATGATGCTGCTTTAGTGTAGCTCTTCTACACCTTCAATTCCATTATAAATTCAACAAACTAAGCCAACAACAATAGCTACGAATAACTAAAGTAGTTATGCTCTACGTTTAACCGACAAAAAAAAATCATGTGTCCGAAATGTTTTTAAAAAATTTTATGAAACCACAAAAAGGATATTCAAATGAAAATAAATTACATAAATTTGTTCAACACAATTAACGATAAGTTTTTAATCTGTAGTCCATACTTTTGCCGGTTAATTTTTTTTTCTTCTTCTTGTTTACTGTTTATTTCTGTACATATTTTCATTCTTTTCTCAAAATTAGAAATTGATTATTTAAATCCTTTACAATTTAACTACAAATGTTTATCAGCCATAAACTCCTTATAAAAAAAACTACTCTTACTCGTTGGGTAGATGGCTGACGAAAACTTATTCATCAATTTTTTTGTTATTAATTTTCTTTACCTAACAACCATTATTATAGTTTATAAAACTATTAACAATTGTCTAATTTTAATTTTTCTTTTTCTCCTACTTTAATAACAATGATAAATTGCAGCATTTAAAAGCAGATAATAAGGATAAAAAAAATAAAAATAAAAAAATAATTCATATAAAAACGAAATTAACTATTGTCAACTAGTAGAATGTTCTATAATGTTGCTTCTCTTTAGTTCCCTGTTTGATGCTTTTATTTAAGTATGTATTTAAAAACCGAATTTTAAATTAGCAAAGTTTTACTTAAGAAACTCTACAGTGAATCCTCTTTTGCAAAAGTTTTTAATATAAAATTAAAATAATAAATTTTTGTCTATTGTTTGAAATTTATTTATGTGTCAATTTTTAAACCTGTAACTTATGTAATTAAAACATATAAAGTAGTAAGTATATTCTTAATAAGAAAATTAATTATTTCGGCATTTTAGTTCGTTATACATATTTTTCCGACATATTTTTATGCTTGCTTATATATTGTAACGTTGTTTTAACAGAGTTGAATAAATGTTTTCAATTTTTAATTGGACTCAAGTGGACTGGAATAGTTAATAATAAACCTCTAAAACAATATTAAATAACTCTTTGATATAAATGTTATCCTCTCATATTGGTTATTTTATAAAATTTTGCATTTTTCTCTGTTAGAAAAGTCTTGCAATTTTTAAACAAAATAATCAGATAAAATGTATTCACTGTCGTCGCCAATATTTAATTTATTATTTATGGATTTTAAAATATCAGTAAAAAATATTTAAGCAACAAACCGAATAAGTATTTACATTGAATGTGAAGTATGTTTCTTCATAAATACTTATATCGACAACAAAGTAAATAAATTTACAAAGACTAAACATAAAGTTGGATAAAAATAAATGAAAAAAACGTAAAACAACAAAAATCAATTGCCAAAAAGTACAAAAAGCATTAAACAGGATAAAAATAGCAATAAAAAAAAAAAGTTTAATGTGGGCACTACATCGACGAACAACAGCTAACAGGGGAACACTAGCTATTTAGTGTTGTTTTTATTAGCTTAGTAAATTATTCCTGAAGGGGATAAGCATTCTTTTAGAATTTTTGTACTTCCTTTTTTTTTCTTATTAAACAATTTACATTGAATTTCATTCTTTTTTTCAATAATTTTTTTTTTATTTGCTCTACTTTATTTTGCTATTGTTTTTGTAGTTGTTATATTATTTGAAGGATCAATGAAGTTTATTTTAACATTAAAAAACAAAATATAAAACCAAAAAAAAAGGAAACAAAAAAAGGGAATAAGGAAAACTTTACAGCCATAGTTTAGCTAAGTTGGTAGCTACTTTTTTGTTATTTATTTGTTTATTGCACAACAAATAAACAAACAATTTATCCATGGAGAACAATGAAAGGTATTTATTATTATAAGGAAATAAAATTGAAGTAGTTTAATGTTGGTTATATTTTCATTTATAAATAGTTAAAAGAAAGAGTGGTTTTACTTTTTTTAAATATTGCAGTGTGTAGTTACTTTTTAAACACCCTATTAAATACAATTTATATGCCATGAATAACCGAACAATTGGTTAAATAAAGTAAAATAAAAATGTATTTAAATTAATAACAAACACTATAAACATTGTTATTGATTCTTGTTTCTTTGGAAATGAAACTATTCTTGTTTAGTATTGAAAGCATTTAAAAAAAAATTATTAACAAATAACGCAGCTTTTCACCTGCTTTGAAAAATATTTATTCGTTTTTAAAAGCAAGCAAAATATACAAAAACTATAATATAGGGGTTTAAAATCATATATTAACGTTTCATTATTGTTGCTAATGTTAACATACAGTGGTTAGTGTTTTCAGTATTTATCGATTACAAAGTATTTTTTTTTGTGCCTAATAATGAATATTACTATAGAAACATTTTAAAACAAGTAGCCCCATAGCAAATATCCGCATTAAGGTCTTTGTTTTACTTTTTAAAAACAAAAATATAATTTCATTTTAACATACATGTAACACGACACCCATTCACAAAAAATGTTAAATGAAATAAATAAAAATATTAACTTGACTTTAACTAGACATGCAGCAAACGTATTGAGCTGCGTCTAGTGATAAAAAACTAAAGAAATAATTCGGTTTCGGTGAAAAAAGTTCAAATATTTTAAAATCTTTGGAAAAATTATAAAATGAATGTACAGTGCCAGAAGGAATTATGAATGCCGTGGTTGAATTGCATAAAATTAATAAAAATTCATCCAAGCCCTGATATTTCAGACTTTTAACATGCTATACGATGTACATAAATAAACTTTTTTTCGTGTTCTTTAAATATAAAACGTCTTATATCTACCAAAAACTTAATTCATCCCTGCTCTCTGTTTTTAAATACAAAATTTTTGCCACTTTTAAGTAAAAAAGTAAAATTTAAAATTAATAGAATTTTATTTTATAGAAAGAAAAAAATATTTCTTATTTCTAAATAAAAAACGCAAAGACATTGTAAATTTGTTTAATAATAAAAATAATTTAACAAGAAAAAAATGTATTTAAATAATTATTGAAAAATGTAAAATAGTCACGTTTTTAATATTTTGCATGAATTTTTAATTTATTTTATTTTATTATTGTTTCTTCTGTGTTGTCCGTTTTTTAATTTATATTTTTTTTTTTTAAATAAGCAAGAGCATAATTTCATCTAAATTAGTTGCTTTAAAAATATATATATAAAAATTATTTAAATATGTTTGCGAGAACACAAAAAACAATTAATCATTCTTAATATTACATCAAACTGAAGCCACGTTTGTTATTCATTTGTTATGAGATGGAATAAAAAATCTTCTTATAAAAAAATTAAAAATAAAAAAATTATTTAGAAATAGATATTATAGAACAGCAGAAGATTCTTGCTTCATTTTTTTTTTAAATAAAACTAAACGGACACGTCTTATAAAAACTACGTTTCTACAAGATAATAGTCAAAATGTTATTTTTCTTTTATTATTATTATTATTATAATTTTTTTTTGTAATTTTTTTGTGTTTAAGAGAAGCAAAGTCATTTAAACGTATAATAATGAAAATATGTATAATAAAAGCCAGAACAGAAAGATAAAGAATTGTACAGTGTTAAGAAAATGTTTAAAAAAAAAATAGAGAAAATAAATTAGATTTAACATTAATGATTAGAAATATGATTAATATTTTTAACTGAAAGTGTTATTCATGTTGATGGGATCCATTTTTTTTTCTGTTTTGTTTTCTCTTGTCTTTGCTCTTGCTACTGCTGTCTACGCGTCCGTTACATTTTACGTTAAGAACACTGTCGTGCCTAAAGATTTTTATCAATATTTCTTATTTTAAAATTTTTTTCATAATAACATAATATTGAATATCTTCAAGAAAAGCAACAAAGAGTTTTGTTTTATTTTACTTATCTTAACTAGCTCTTATTATTCGACATGTCTAAATAATTATGTGCTACTTAAAAATTCCTTAAAAAATTTAATATATCAAATAAAATCTGAGATCTGTATTTTAGCAAAATAATTCTTCTCAAATTTACATATACAAAATTAACTTATAATAAACTGTAATAAAACAGTGACAACATAGTACCAAAAAAAAATTTAATAAAAATACATGTTATGGTCCTTAAATAGTTTAAAAGCCCACGTGTTCATATATTTAGAAAATAAAACGTAATTTATTTAATATTAATAACAAATAATAGTAAAATTAGTTTATAGTAAATGTTATATCATGTTTAGACAATATTCAGACTTTTTTCTGGGTATAAAATTCAAAAAAAGACAAAGAAAACTTAGTAAGGGTACATTTTAAGGGTTGTTGACAGTGCATAAAACCGAAAAACATCAAGGTATCAACACAAAAAGTCTACTATGTATAATCTTTTATTTAAAAAATTTTCACCCCATATAAAATTTAATTTTCATTTTTATGTAAAATCAACAAACCACGTCATCGTGTTTTGTAATATTTAACTAAATAACATACAAACAAAGTGTATATTCAGGACAAACAAACCCAGACCATCATTCACATGTTTAGAATTATCTTTCTATTTAAATAATAATTTTAATTAAAAGTAAAACAAAACAAGAAAATTTTATTTAACAGAAAAAAATTAAGTAAACCCTTAGTAAGTTTCTTGTTTTAATTAAAAAAAAAAACAGAAAATGATGGAAAGTGAATGCAATTGAAGGCAAATTGCAATATGGGCATATCGACCATTAAAATACCTCCTTCGTAAAGTACATATAGGACTAATGTATAAAGTTGAATTTTTTGAATATTTTTTTATTTAATTGCTTCTTTTAAAGCAGCAATAAACGGTAATTTTAAATGTCTCAAGAGGGTTTTTATTGCATATTTACACTAAAAAAAGGCAATCAGGGGGTTGTTTTAACAATAAAATAACTACTGTTTAATTGCTTTGCTATAATTGTTTTAAAATAAATTTACGTTCCTATACGATTTTTTTTTAAATTTCCAATAGTAAAAACAACAGTAAAGATTGTAAAAAAAAACAAAATTAGAAAATAAATAATTTTTTCGTCTTTAATTATTAAAAAACAAAATAAAAAATATTTAATTACTTTGTAATAATTCATAAAAACAAGATAAAATCCATGTTTTTCTTAACAAGTAAAAAAGGGGAAAGAAACGACACCACGCAGAGTATGCGGTTATAATTTAAAATGGTGTAAATTATCCGTCTTCATTTGCATTAGAAAAAAAACTAAAAATATTTTTAGTTTGTTAGATGTAGAAAAGTTTCTTTTTTTAAACATATAACATAGTTATATACTTATAATGACTTAAGTTAAGAGTGAGAGCGACGCGACTCCTAATTTTTCTGATTAATTTATTACTTTCATTAGATTAACAAAACATACATTCATGATTTTTTGCCAATAATTTTATAAATGTTCCGATTAGCAAAAATTATTAAATAATTTTTAAAGCTAACACGTTATTGCCTCAAGCGTATTTTTGCCACACAGTCAAATACATCGTTTTCCATTGTAATTCTTCACTGCTTTTACCTTTACAGATTTTTTAAATATTTTTTAAACAATTTACAACTGATTTTTCATAATAAAACAAATTATGTAATCATGTAATAAAAGGATATTAAACATGAATTTTTTTTATTTGTAAAATCTGTAAAACCTTATGAATGTAGTTTTTTTTTGTTAAAATTTTTTTATTTACTTCTAATGAATAATAATCGGATTTATATTAGTCTCTTTAAATAGTTGTTTTAAAAAATTAAATATACAATTTTTCCTTTACAGATATATAATAAAAAAATGTTTGGAGAAAGAAGTAGAAGTAAAAATCAACCACCACTAGAAAATTTTCATCTCAAATTACAAACTTAATAAAAGATTAACATCTAAATTATAATGACTAAAGAATAATATTTAAATAGTTAAGCCATATATACCCGGACATTGGTTTTTATTTATTCTACAATTTTATTTCTTTTTTTGAGTAAAATAATTTTTTCATTTTTTCATCTCAATGACATTTTCTCTTATTGAATTAACTAATTACCCGCAGTTAATGAATAAAACAAATAATAATGCTGATATTGTGAGTTGTAAATATTATGCGCAACAAATGCATTTAAATATATATTTTTAAAAATGCAATCAAGAAATAAAACGCTAAACTCCCGCAATTTAATAATAATAAAAATAATTATAATATTTTGGACACACAAATGCGGGCCTGACAAACTTCTAATTTAAAAAAAAAAAAGATTTTATCATTTTTTTATACGATTGAACATTTTTGATAATTAAATTCAAATAAACCTAAATATTTAATATCACTTAATTTATTTCAATAAATTAAATAAAACTTTTACCATCATTATTATAATTTCCATCCCTTATATGTCTTCTTGTATTCTATTAAACAGGATCAAAAAACTTTTCTTTTCTTATTTTGTAAAAGTAACCTGAAAATTTATTTCAATTAAAAAAAACATTTTAAGAGTGATTTATAATAAAATAAATTCCAATTTCGAGCTACTTATTGTGAAACGAATAAGTGAACGCGAAAAGTACTTAGGATTAATGTTATTAGAAAAACCATTTGGTGATTTGAGTGTAGAAAAAAACTCTGAAGTAATAAAGGACAACGGTTCAAGTGTAGCTGTAATTTATTTTCTGCTTTAAGATGAAAGATATTTTTCATTGTTATACTTTCTTTGATTATAGAGCATAATTATAGTGTGTATTCATAAAAAATAAAAATCTTTACCTAGATCATAGATGAGACTAGTTGGCTTGTCAAAAAGGGTAAACAACAATATAACGACGAAAATGTATAAAAGCAATTCTAAAATTGATTGCAAAAGCATAGATAGTTAAATTGAACATCTGGATTTAAATTAATTAAATTAAAATCAATAAATTGAATAGGGTGACACAATTTCCATCCCGTTAATATTTGTACCCATTGATTACGTAATGAAATTTAATGTAAATTTATTCATTGTCCATACTTATAACCACAGTAATAATAATTCTTTTTGAAAATCACTCAAATAAATATGAACATTTTTGATTTATGATTAATTATGATTAGTACATTTAACCGTAATATTGTTATTAAACAAAATTTAAATATTTAGTAATTAGACGATATATAATATGTTATGATTTTAGATTTTTAGTATTTGAAATAAAAATGTTGGTTGCTAAACTGTTGATCGTAATACGAAGAAACTTCTAATATATCTCCTGCCTTTTGATAATGTTTATTGCATAATCAATTTAGGTTAGATGTCCTTAAACGTATCATTAATTTTAATAGCAAAAAAAAAACTATATATGAAAAATAAAAACGTAACGCAACCAAGCAAGAGATTGAAAATAACAATCTAATTTCCATTTAAAACAAGCAATTGACACTTCAACTTTGACATGAAATTTGTATTTCTAACGACCAATAACCAAATAATACAAGCAAACAGATTTAATAGGTTTGGCAGCCACTGCCACGGATATATAAATTAACGTAAATAACACCGCATAAACAGACAGCCGGAGAAGACCATACACAAAATAAACGAAAACAAAAAATATAAAATAATATTATAGTTATAATAAATATAAATTAAAATGATATGAATATTTTATATCCACAACATTGAATCGAAATATAACATTTGTGAAAATTATCCATAAATATATATTGTTTGGTATGGTTTAGATTAGTTTTTCCAGGGTGGCAGGTTTAACTACATTTTCCATCAACACTTTATATTTATTTATTTTAATAGAAATATAACTGTGGTGAATGTTTTTTGTAATTTTTTGGATAGTATTATTTGGAGAGGGATTACAAGAAAAAATTGGATTAATCATTTGCATAATTTTGGATAGTCAAAATATACAGCCAAAGCATACATAAAAGGGAGAACATTTTGCAAAAATAATATTCAAATTATAACGAATCTTGTTTTTGTTTTTATTTATCAATTAATGCCAATGCTGATACTATAAACAAATTTATTTATTCAACAATAAAAATTAATGAAAATTAAAGTTAAAATCCTTAAATAAAAACCAAAAAAAATATTTTTTGTAGTCAGAATAAAGGATTAAAAATAATATTTGCAAAGTTAATCAACGTTTAAATATAAAATAATAATAAAAATAAATTTACTTTATAATTTATTTATGTCCAACATGAAATATAAATTCATTCAATATTAAGCAATTTGTCATTTCGAACTAATTTGTCTTCAGTACAAACGAGAATAGTATCAAATAATATCGTATCAGAACGATGCAAAAAAATCAAATTAATCAAATAACAAAAACACAAAACAAAACTACCCAATCACTGAAACATAAAGTATAAAAAAATTATTATCTCTTAAACAAAAATGAAAATATCATAAATAAATAAACATTTTCCTCATTTATTCGTATTATAAGAGGAAACGAAAAAATCACTTGGATTTATGTGATTCAATTTTGTTTCTGAAATTCTGTTACTTTTTTCTGCTGATTTTATATCTGACTAAGTTAAAAAACAGCAGCAAAAAACTATTCAATGTCTATTAATCAAAACATACATGATTATAAAATCAAATAACAACAAAAATAATGTTCATGTTAATGCTGTTGATGCTGATGCTGCTTACCAGACGTCACAGACATAAATGAAAATGACGGAAATTCAAAGGCAAACATCTGCAGTTTGTTGAATAAAAAAATGTATAGAGAAACAACATAAAATTTGTAATAAATTTGCAAATGTTTGCATTAAAATTTATTTTCTATTAGTTTTAATAGAAAAATGTCAAAAAGAAAAAAAGATTGTATGTGAAGTGGAAATAACATGACGAAATAGCGTTAAATAATATTCAAAACGGACGAAACGAAACAATATATTAATAAAAATTTAATACACAAAAATTATCCGATAAATCACCCTCAATATCTGCCCTAATTTTTATTAATCGTATTCGTTCGATCGATCGATTGTGCTTGTTTCTATAACATTTATTTTTACAAAACACAACACTTTGGAGAAGATAATTTCAGAATACCAACAACAAAAATAACAACCCGCAAAAATTATGAGATCAAAATCTGCTTAACAAGGTTCAATGTTTTGTAAAGAAAACAAAAACAGATTTTACTGTGTGCCAAAAAAAAAATAGTAGAAGCTCATTCATCCGTTTCGCGTTTAATTTATTTATTTTTCTAACACCCACTTTACACATTTAACCAAACAATTTATTAACTTTTTTTTATTTGCCAGTGATGATCAGGGTTTGATGATCAAAATAAATTTAAAAATAAAATCAATTCACTCTTGTTATCCTATTTCGACCTTTTTGATACTGCCAGTTTTGTTTTATATTTTTTGCATGCAACAAACAAAGCGGAACAATATTGACAACAAATAATTCTTATTTGGTTTTTCTTCTTTTTTATCATTTTTTTATTAGAAAATACGTAAAATTAGGTGAGCAATTTACAAACAAACATGATGAACAGAATAAAAAAATAAGCGAGAGGAATAATGCTACTTCCGTACCAGATACATAACGACAGCAACAACAACTGAAATTAAATAAATAAATAAATTGAATACAAACAACACCATCAGCATAACCATGACCAGCACAATGCACATAGAATTTTAAAAGTTAAATAAAACACCGAAAAATTAAATAAAAATCCTAAAAACCGTTTATAATCGTTTTTAATTTAAAAATTCATCAACAACGAAAAATTTAAACCAACCATCATTAAAAAGAGAAAAATCTTTGTAAATAATTAAATTAATTTAAATTAATAATAGAATAGAATGAACATAAAAAACAAGCAAGAAACATTTTCATTTATAATCCTAAATATTTACGATTAATTTTTATTCTGGTTTTCCCTATTCTATATTATATTTTTTTTCTAATTAAATAAATAAAAATACATGAATGTCATGAAGCTTAACGTACAAACAAAAAATATACACAGTTTCTTATTGAAAAATTAAAATCTATTTACATTTGAAGTATTTTGTTCGATATTCAAAAATCCCTTTTCTATTGTGATCGTGTTTTTTCTTACATCTTTTGTATGATCCGGGACTATTTATTCATTTGTATTCATTAACTTTAGTATTTAAACACAAACAAATGATGAAACTACTTGCAGAGACAAACTCAGAGTAGGATAATAATTCTTAATTCATTTTTTATATTTTATTTCATTATTGTTTATTCTAATTTATCTCTGACGGCGTAACCAATTTTGGTTCGTTTTATTTAACACAAATATTTTATTAAAAATCAAAGTAGAAAATGTGACGAAACGAAAGTTTTTTTTTTTTGTTTTATAAAAGAAAATCAGTTGAATGGAACAAATGCTTAAGAATTGATGGAAGCATTTTATTTTATTCGTTTTTATTTCAATTGTTCGGCTGTTACAGTACTGACACGAACCAGCTATCTACTTATACACATCTACTCGGTAAGCAAAACTAAATAAAAATATATCCCAGTATTCTAGTGGAACTAATATGAAATGATTTCCGAAATGGGTCGATACGGTTAATAATATTCCCTATTCACTTTTAAAGCTAGTTTGGTGGTATAGATTTTTCATATCGCTTATTATATTGTTTATAGAAGAAAATAAAAATAAATATTTCCAACCGTCTCGAATTGAATCTGATATATATGTAATTTTTATTTTTGAATAGAGCAACAAAATAACATAACAAAGGCGTGCATTGTAATGTCTCAAAGGGAGATAAATTCTAAGGGTAGTTTTTTTCTTTATAAACCAGCGCCTGTCAGTCTCATGAACATTAACTAAAATATAAATAAAAATACAACCCAGCCACTTAAATTGTAAGTCATACAACAACAAGAAGGTACATCGGAGCGCTTGCAACGCAAAATCAGCCAAAATTCAATTATTTATCTTAAGAGAATTTGTTTTCCTCTTTTTTTCAATTCGCCTACACTGGTTATCTTAAGAACAGATAAGTCACACAAATTATATTATTAAATAACAAATTTTCAATTTTTATATATACAAAAACTAAATTAAACAGTGGCATTGGGCGTCCTTAAAAAATGTTTTGTGGGAATGTAACAGTACAGTAAAAAGAAAAATGAAGTAAATGGAATAAGGCGGCTTTTTGAAAACATAATGCACGTGTATGATGCATTAGTGGATTATTTAAGATTAATTTTTTACATTGTTAAGTCTTTTTGTTTCGTTTGATAAATAAAAGTCAATTAGGTATCGATTTGATTTTTTTTTTGTCGTTTATTAAAACGTTTACACATTATAACATTGCAGTTTTATGTCTCTATTAAAATTAAATATTTTAGTCACAGTACAATGACAGTTAATAACTAATTGTAGTAATATTATATCCGCTTTATTGTGCTATGTTACAAATTACAGAATGTTAGTTAGTTTTTTTTTTCCTTCTTAATTCAAACAGAAGTTGTCAACTACCAGAGAATTATTACAATTTCCTACTTTATACACAGACTATGTCATGTATTATTGTTAAATTTACTTAAAATATAACTTTTTGTATGTTTCTACAAAAACATAAAACTGCTTCCTGTTGATAGACTAAGGTTAAAGATCACTGAAAAATTAAATGCATAAATTTTATAAAATCCCCTCCGCAACTATTGAACATTTGTTTATAAAAAACTTCGACACAAAATTTTAAAATATTTTTTCATCATCGTCATCGAAATGAAAATCGAAAATAAAAATTATTTTTTCCCAATTAAAAAGGCGTTTAGTTAAAGAAAATAATTTTTTTATTTTTATTTAATGTAACCAACAAAGATTTATCGTATCAAATGTAAAAAAGCAATAACAATAATAGTAAAAAACATTTAAATGATTATTTTTCACACAAAAATATCAATTTTTTACTATTGGCTGGGTATACTATGATTTGCTGTAACATTAAGTCACTTCGTAAAAACACAAAAACTAACAAAATCTAATTAAATTACTAAATGAAAAAAAGTCCCTTTTGTGTAAGGAAGTGACGAACATAATAATTATATATAATAAATTTTTATTTCTTTTCTGTTTATATTGATCTCATGCGGTTAGACGATGCTGTTTTACTTCTTTAAAAACTTCTAAAAAAAAAATTAACTTAGTATTAAACAAAAACTTCGAACATTGACTAATAATAAGCAGCTGCAACCAGCAACACCTTTCTCCTTACAAGATACTTATTTTCAATAATTAAGAATTAATTAAAATTTTAAATAATAATTTTTCTTACATCTCAATCACCGTACTTCCTTCAATTTATTTTTATATTCTTGTAATCATGGAAAAAAATTCAAATACTAATCAACGTTGAAAATTTCTATATGATTGATTTTGTTTAGTCCATTTATTTTACATTTAAAGTAGATTTAAATAATTTTTAGGAAACCAAAAAACTGTTGTCACAAAAAATAAAACATAATGATAATAATAAAAATATAAAAACTAAATTTATAACCATGCGCTATTGGTAAACGGAAACACCTGTTCTAAGTTAGTTTCTAATCGGAGTAAATATTTAGTAGCAAAAATTTTATTTGTTTATTTACCGTGTAACTGCCTGTTTTAACCTTTATCAACTTGGTAATACTATTTAATGTAATATTGTGACCCAGTTGTTGGTAACCTTTTATTTCTTTAGAGATTGCAAAAATAAAAATAAATTACATTTTTAAGATCGTCAATTAATGCATATTATCAACAATTGCACTTTACTCTCAAAATATCATGCTGCTCTAGAGTACTAAATTTCAAATATTCAACGGTGTTACATAACCAACTGGTTACAAACCACCAATTTTTATTAGTTACCTATTATAAATTCTGTTGTTTCGCTTCATAGAATGCTGCTTTTATTACAGAAGCAACAAAATTTGATACCATAAGATTGGAACTGAGTAATAAAAAACAATAACATGACGATTTTTATCGTATGATTTATATTTATTGTTGATATTCAATATTTATTGTTTTTATATTTTTTTCTATATTGTATTTTCAGTATTGTTATTGTGTAGGGCAAAAAAGTCTGAAAGTAAAAGAAGTAGACTTATTTATTTACTTTACTTAAATTTAGTTAAAACAATTTTTTGTCAATGTCCTCTCGCATTTTTCTTATTATTTATGCTATTTGTTATATTTTATTGGTATAATTATTAATAAACTTTATTTTGTGCAAGTTATGCTAAACTAAAACGTAAAACATGTTACTAAAACGTTACAA
This sequence comes from Ptychoptera contaminata, assembly GCA_963942525.1. Taxonomy (NCBI): domain Eukaryota; kingdom Metazoa; phylum Arthropoda; class Insecta; order Diptera; family Ptychopteridae; genus Ptychoptera; species Ptychoptera contaminata. The sequence continues at coordinate 51,865,758 of OZ012636.1, forward strand.
TAACCAAAGAGAAATTATAATAAATGAGTATATTTTAAGCCTCATGTACAATTTCCTTTACTTTATTTATTTTATTTTTATCTTATATTATAATTATTTTCAATTTTTAAGTACGGTAAATTATGATCTTCAGTTCTCAGTTCCAATGTTTATTCAATGTACAACAAGGGCTTAAGATTTCGTTATTATATCCATGCAAAAAATATAAAATACCTGAATTACACGAAATAACGAAAACGGAAGAAGAAAGAACTGTTGAATATAATAAAAAAAATTAAAAAGATTTAAGATGAGAGGATGTTTGTTTAGCATCCTTGTATTATTTACTTTTTGTTTAATATTCTTTTTTCTACCTTTTTTTTAATAATAATAATAATAATAATAATAATAATAATAATAATAATAATAATAATAATAATAATAATAATAATAATAATAATAATAATAATAATAATAATAATAATAATAATAATAATAATAATAATAATAATAAAATAATTTATTATTGTTTACTAAAACTGGGCGTAAGGTGATTATTATTCCAGTAAGTTCTTTACAAAATGGTAATCATAAAAGTACATAGACATTTTACTAAATAAAAATTACATGCACATTACTCAGCAGAGTTTTTATCAAAATTTTAATCACAACCAGAAATGAAAGAATGATGAAAAACCAGTTCTAGATATATTCCCACAGCAAAGCAACAATAAAGGAACAAAAATAAATAATAAAGATAAGGGATCCCGAACCTGAAATAACACAACACATGTGTGTATTGTACTTATTTTGTATGAGTTATCGATCTTCTTCAACAAATATAAAAATTAATTAAATGGATGAGACGAGACACTTCATTACGGCAAGTAAGCAACAACAACGAAATTTATTCGTTTTCATTTTTTAATTTACTTAATCATTATTTGTTGCACCACAAATTAATGTTTCTCAAGTTTAATGTGACAGATGAAGGGTTTTTTATTTGTGTTTTTTGTCCCCTACTACAAAATAATGCATACACCAACAACATAGTCCCATTCTAAAATTGACCTGAATCTTATTATGTTTAAAATTATTCTTATTTTTACTGTGCTATACAAATGTGACAACATATTGAGTACTGTAAAATAAGGAAAAAAACATCTCTCCTTTTTTTGTTTAATAACAAGAAAATAAAAACGATTAAAATAGAAATGTCTTAATCTTTTTACATCGAGAAGGGTAAAATTAAGTATTATTAACTAAACTAACGCAATTTCATAAAAGTAAATCTACAAAAATAGAAAATCTGAAATTTATTTACTAAGCTGAGAGCATCTTTTATGCTTTTTGGAAATGTAGAAAAAAAAACATTAAAAATGTCACCCGGTAAGGTTTATTTTTCTTTTACTTTAAGTATTATATTTTTCGTTATTAACAAAACATCACCAAACAATACAAACAAAATTCAAACAATAATACAACATCGAGGTTTAGTGAAGGAAATAATTGGATGAAAAAAATATTTAATTTTACTTAAAAAAGGTAAGAATTATTTGTCACCGATGGTGCCCTTAGGTACAGTTTTTTTTTTAATTTTAGCTTTATTGTTATAGAAAATTACTGGCACACCAAATATAAACGTAAAAAACAGATTTCACATAGTGCACCCTTATTTGCTTTTATTATTAGATTATTTGCTGCGTTATAGTAAATTTATAAAAAAAAAAATTATTACTCCGAAAGCACCTGGCATTGTCTGTATTTTTTTAACAGACAATACCATTATAATTCACATTTATTGTATTTTAACTATTTACTTAATATTTTTGTACTTTCTATATTTGATAATAAAATTCATACGTAAAAATGAAAATTTTTTGTATTAAAATCGAACAGAAAAATGATAAAAATAAGGAAACTATTGTCTGAAGTAAATCAAGATATAGATAAAACTTTGCACTAAATTTTTGCCGATAAATAAACCGAAAATAATTTATCCACTCAAAATTCAACAAAATAAATAAATAAATCTGTCAACCAACTGTCACCCCTTTTTATATTTTTTTTTCTTTTTGTTTTGGGACTATCTAAAGTGTGCGTTTTAAGTATTTAGCATACCTTTCGGCAAAAGTCTATTGTCTGGACTTTTGCATAAATTTTTTCATACAGTCGATTGGCGTTAATATTACTATGTGAATTGGAATAATAACGGAAAACATATTGTAAATATGCTAAATGGCCTAAGAAAAATATTATTTAAATTAGAGTTGAACACAACGGATTAGTTAAACATCTGATAAGAGGTAATTATTGCAAAACCTCACTGTAATCGGCTGTTAACTGAACTACAAAATTTTATCTTCATAAAAACTCTTTTAAAAAATTATATTCTCTTTTTTTCCACTTTTATTGTATAAAATGTACAAACATTGTGACATCAATGTAAATCTCTATGTAACTAACCCAAAATATATTTTTAAAAAGGAGTAAAAAACCCTTTTCAACATTAAACTACTGCAAAATGAAAAAAAGATAAACGTTTTTATGTATTGTTCGTCTGTTTTGTCTGTGATTTCATCTTGTAAGCATCAATTATAGTTTTGTTGTGTTGACTGCATTTTACACAAACAAATTTTGCAATGGAAAAAGTAATAATGCCACATTTAGCCAACGAAAAGAATTAAAACAAACTTTATCCGAAAATATGCTCACAGAATAAAAACTATGAAAGGTATTCAAAAATTGTAAACGAAATGAAAAAGAAGCTGCAAAGTAGATTAAATGTGATATGAGATTGAATTTGTATAGTGCTTTATACATAGTTATTTTCTATAATAACCGCATCAGCTGTAAAAAACTAAACCCGATTTCTAAACATTAAAAATAGGACTTTTGTTGCCATAGAAAAGCAACAGCAAAAGCAAAGTAACGCAATATTGAGAAGAAAAAGAATTTACAAATTTAAATTATTTTCTAGTTTAGTTCATTTACAGTTCATGTTCTTTTAATTCAGGTTTTAAGTAAAAATACTTTCAAAAAATTGTTATAAATTTTAAACTTTTGATAGTTAAAAAAAAAGAATTATATTCCATTGATTTTAATCTTGAGAAAGATTTTTTTTTCTTTTTTAGCGGAGTTATTATTATTTAATTGACAAAAATGACAACAAGTTAAGTATTAAAAGGGTTTTTCTATTTCATATTTTCATTATTAAATTAATAACTCTGCAATCTGTTTCTTTAAAATATTTATATAAATTCTTTGATTATAATCAAGATAAAATTTTTGAAAAGTTATTACAAAAAGAACCAGTAAAATAAATCTTAAAAAATGACTCGATAAAGATCTTTGCTCCGAATGATGATTGTGGTAAGGTTCTTTTATATAAGAATGTTATATTTAACTGATTCTGGGAATTTTTTTTTAAATAAGAAGCGATACAATGCACCACTCCTCTTAAATGGGACTCTGAAGGTAAAATTGTGCACAGTGTTAATACAAAAAAAAAACTACAACTGAAAAAGGATTCATTCATAGATTACAATCCTTTTTAAAAAATAATCATAAATCTTCTATTAAAATAATTATTAAAAAAAAATAATAATTGTGACACGAAAAAAAATCTTTTATGCTTCTCTTCCACTTAAGATAAATTTGGTTCGTTTTTACTTTCGATTAAATTAAACAAACAACAAAACTATTTGATTAAGGAGTTCTATGTGGGTTAAAAACTGAAATTATAAATTAATTTAATAAGAAAATACAAGCTTAATAAAAAATACAAAACAAATAAAACAATGCTGGTGGGCCTTTTGTTTTAGGAAATATTGTAGTGCCACGACCATTCATCGTTATTAACATTTGTTGTTTCTTAACTAATTTTTTTTTTTTTTATTTGTAAGTTAAAAGACCAAACCTTTAAATACTTATTATAGTGTATTCTACTTCCCATTTCTATTACCATATAATGTTTTATCTAACATCATTCTCTGATAAAAGCAATAAATCCAACATAGAAAAAAAAGAAATATTAAATTGAAATATAAAATCATCTCAGCCTTGTTTGCATGTTTTGTCAACTCATTTTATATGTTTTATTTGTATTCAAACAAGATTTGTTTTTATTTTTTGTTAGTTTTTCAAAATAAACCAAAAAAATAGTACGGCCTGTGTTACCTGCTGCCGATGACCTTAACAATGTACACTCAAGTGTGTGTCATATTATTTTACTTTGAATAAAATGAATTTAAAAAACTAGGAACTGAGTGAACTTCAAACAAATTAAATAAATTCAAAGAACGAGTAAAACAAAAAAATAAATAAAATCAAATTTTCACAGTAGAAATTTGTTGTTTCTAAAAGGTGTCAAGTTATTTAATGTGTTTCTTCAGTGGGTTAATAAGTTTTTATTTGTTTATTTAAGTCATTTATTTATTTATTATCGCTTACATACAAGTATGAAGCCTTTATCGTTTGTTAAATAATAGAATTATGTGATGAGATTTTAAACAACGGTGTAAAACTGTTTAGTAAAAAAATCAAATAATAAAGAAAAGTAAAAAATAAAAAAATAATAAATCAATCAACATATTTTGTACAAAGAATGCTAAATTTACTTTTTATAATAAAAATCCGATTAAATTATTCATAATATGCTTACAGCATTAAAATTCAATCAACAACAATAACCGAATAAAGAAAAACCCTTTGAGCTGTTTTATTTTATTTAAATAACGCTCTTTGTTTAATTAAATAATATAAAAATTCTTTAATTACAAATAGCCAATACAAAATAGTTTTAAAATTCAATGAATTTTTTAAATAAATTTAATTAAATTTAAATTAATTTATAATTCATCAAATAATTACCACAGTCGTATAGTTTTTTTGTTAATTTATAATTCAAATAAACAATTGTAATATTGGGACAGCTGAATATATTGGGCTAAGTTTGTGGTGTTTGTATGATTATAGCATAATTAATATTAATCAATTGATTGGATTGTAATTAATTTTAATGAATTCAACACATGTTTGAATATTCGATAGTAATTTTTTTTTTTTTTATTAGTTTAGAAATCAATTATTTTATAATAAAATTTATTTTACTTATAATAGTTACAATTTTACTATATTCATATTTTCATTAATATTATTTATGAAAAATCAGTAACAATGCAGTAATAAAGTGTCTACTCTTTAACATTGACATATTTGTCTCAAATTTATTGTACTAAAAACAAATTGAAAATAAAAAGCAATAAACTTTTGTAATTTCACATATTTGATGTTTAAGTTAGTAGAAAATAAGTTTCATATTAAAGCATTAGAAAAGTCTATATCGCTAAAAATATAAAAGAACTGCTGTTTGCTTTGCATTCTTTTCGGGGATATATGTTGAAGACATAAAGGAAAACAATAGAAAACAACAAATTTACCCCCACAATCCAAATATGTAATTCCATTAAAACTTATATTTCAGACATAAAAGATGAAGATTAGAAAGGAAAACACCGAGCGTACATATATGACTTCAGCGTAAATGTATAAATGAGATTACTATGAGGGTTGCTTCTCGATTCATTTATTTTGTTTTAATATATGGAAAAGAAGACGCCAGCATAAAGTTGACATATTTAAGCATACAAACATTCATTCATTCATATAAACATAAAACTAAAGTGCAACTACAGCAAAAAAATACAAATGTGAGAGACAAAAGTTTGAAACAAAGAGACGAACAAACCTAAAAAGAATATCCCCAAAACCATTTTCGTGTTTCTTTTGATTTTATTTTTAATGACATCAAAACAACAACATCAACAAAAGTCTTTTAATAGAATCATTATTTTATATTGTTCGTACGTTACTTTGGAGAAAACGAAGTACGATTTGGAAAGAAAACAATCAAAATTAACAAAAGCAATGGATACGTAAAAGCGTGAAAGTCAGACAATGGAATAAAATTGATATTATAATACGTGGCAAGGAATAAAAAATTATTAGTTTCGAGACAATGTCAAAAAATAAAATTAAAAAGTCTTGCTGCTGTTTTGTCCTGCATTTTGTAACTTGGTAAATGTATTGCGTTTTAGCTCAACATAATGAAATTTATATCGAAAATATATTTTAAGTGCAAAGACAATATACTTTAATATATTGACAATAAGGATTTGATTGAGATAGAAAATATAGCTAAAGTGAATAAACGAGCTAAAACATATTGTACATAGTTGGTGTTTTTTATATTTACTTTCCTTTTGTACATAACGATTATCTTCTGATTATTTATTCAACATCATCAAAAATCAATGAATTCCTTTACTTAGTATTCCTATTACAAGTATAAAATCAGCCAAAAAATGTAAAATTTTTCACCGACATTTTGTTTTTCATTTTTTTTAAATCTTGTAGCAAAAATATATATAAGCAAAGAGTCCCCAAGCATCAGTTCATCAATATTAAAATTACCGAAAGTTTTTAAACAAAAAGAAATATTAATAATAAAGTAAAAAAAGGGGAATAGCTTAATAAATTATTAACGAAAAAGTTGAAAAATTAATAATTTCTATACAATTTATTTTTATTTATTTAAATAATGAGATGTCATGTTCAACCTGAGTGTAACGATAACTAGTTAATTAATTTTTTATCATTCAGCAGTATCAACCTACAAGATGTTTTTGGTTTTTTTTTTTATTAGTTTCTTAACTTTACACCCATTTTCATATAAGCCTATAATGTCGTCTTTTTGTCGTTGTTATGACAGCTAAAATACATGATTGGTGACAATCAAGTGCACACATTTCAAATAAATGTATTTGTTTTTCATTAATAATTAAATAATTATAGCTTACATATAACGATTTATGAACCAATTGGTGTGTCACTGTTGACAATTTGCCTCTCTATCGGTGATAAAAATCTCTAAAAATGCCTAAATTATTTTTGACTTTTTAAAAATTAATTGAATTTTTAACTAACTAAGAAATAAATCTTTTGATTTTCCTTTACATTTCGATTACCAGTTGCTGTCATCAGTGATGTGTTATTATTGTAAGCTTAGTGCATTTGTCACAATGAGACGAATATGTTTTTATTTGGAAAATTTCTCACTTTAGAAGTATTTAAATTCATCAACTGAATATATTACAGAAACATTAGTAGCTGTTATTCAACTATACAAATAACACCTTTAAATATTTAATTAAATTAATTTTTTTAAAAACGATTTAATAAACACACAGTTATGCCACTTCCGTCTTAATTAATGTTTTTTTCAAGAAACAAAATTAATTTGAAATCCAAACGTGACATCAAACTTTTATGTTTTTCAAGTAGAAAAAAATTAGAAGCATAAAAAAAATAATATTATTTAGAAAGAAAAAGACGTTTCGTAATAATCACCAATCGCTAGATGTGGCCATTAAATTATTCATCTTAGTTGATAACAGTTTTTTCTTTATATAAACATTTCTTCTTTTCTTTCTTATTTTTCATTATATCTCATTTATTTATATTATTTTTCATTTTTAATTAATTAATTAAATTTTATCAGGCGATAGTTAAACTTTACACTTTAAAACAACAAAATAAGATAAAAAAAATTATAATAATAATAACATTACAATATATGTCACTCATATTACCAAAACATTACGCATATAAGGCATAAATCTTTGTTATTTTATATTCAGATGTAAATATTTTTATTTCTCTTCGTCTGGTACTAATACGGTAGGGTGGTATGAATTATGAAACGAAAAAAAGTACAAAACAACAAAACTAATAAATTTTTATTTTTTTGCATACTATTTTCTTGTCTTTTATTATTTTTAATAAAAAAAATATTTATATTATGTAATGATAGGGTTGACAACATAGTATTATATGCCAATGTGGGAGGCAACATTATATATAATATATAGAAAGTTGAAAATAAAATAATATAAATTCTTGTTGTTGTTTTTAGTTAATAAACGATTTAAACTTCCGCAATGTAATTATCTAAAAATCTTTTTTGATTATATTTTCGTATCGTTTTGATTCTTTTTCTTTTCTCTTTATTTTCGGTTGTATATTTTGTGGGTTTTCTTATAAGATAAAAAAAATTGTTATCGCTTTTTAACATAAATAAATAAAACGTTAAAGGAAATAATAAATTTTTTGTTTTACGATTGTAAAGAAAATAAAACCCATTTAGCCCAACCCCAAGAATAATAGAAATAATAATGAAAATACTACTACTACTACTACTACTAATAATAATAATAATAATAATAATAATAATCATGTTAACCATAATGATAATAAAACATCTATATATATTTTTGTGTCATTTTGATTTTTTTCTTACTTCTTTAGATGCTTTAACTATTTTTTAAATACAAAGATCTAACTTTTGTCAAATAAGGAAAACAAAAAAAAAGCCTCAAAATTATGAACCGACATTTTTAGCAAACAATAAAATAAACTAACACCGTTGCCACCCATGACAAAGCAACTACAACCCCACGCAAACACTTTTTATTGTTATATATAAAAAAAAAAACAAACTATTTTCATAAAAACAAGGAAACTATTTATCGCGTTATTTCACAAATTATTATTATAATATTTACTTTTCGTAGTATTTGAGAAGACAATAACAGAAGCGCAGCTTCGAAAATTATGAAGAACGAAACATGAGTTTGGTTTCATGGTTGTTTTTTGCAACTTAAGCTAGCCAATATATTAACAACCAAAAAAAATAAAGAAACATCAACCGAAAAGAAAAATCATCAAAATCGAACAAAATTTTTAACAAAAAATGAGATAAACCAAGATAGAACAGTAAAATTGCATACGTGAAGTGTTTAAATAAATAGAAAAAACATATAGTTAGTGATATTGATACTGGTTGGCAGTAGGTGATATTGGAATAATAACATTTTTGGGTGGCTTATATCAAGACACAGCACAACAATAGCAAGAAACAGAAACCCCCAAAGCGTCATCGAAATGAAATTGGTTTAGTCCTTGTTTGTTTTTAGAATCTAGACAATTCTTGCTGTATTTTGTGTTTATTTATATGTTTTTTGTTTCTTTAGTGATAAATTTAATAGAAATTTGTTTGTTTTGTTTTCTTCTGCGTATATTATGTCAACCCTAATACACCCGCACATAAGCAAAATAAATATAATATATTCCTATGTTTTAGTAGTTTTTTGTTTGTATCTAATACAGAGATTTTAGCCAATTTGTTTTTATTAAATTATTTTGTCTACTCTAATATAACTATGTTGTTAGTTTTTTTCTTTTGGCTGTTAATGTAAGGACAAAAACAAAAAAATTTTAAATAATAGTTTGCAGACACATCTGCAAGGCAACGGTTTCTTTTTAATTTATTAACTTTAACCAGTTTTATTGGTTTTATGTGAGTGATTTTATTTTTATTTTTTAATAGCAATATTATCCCTTAAATTAAGTGTATTTTTAAAATTTAATATAAAATAGATCATTGGATGTTTATATTTAACCACACAAATTTATACTGGAAAGGCAATAAAATTTAACAATAATCACCCCTTCTAACAAATAAATAAATATAAAATATTATTAATCCCTTGTGTCACGTTTTTTATTATTAGTTTTTTGTATGCACAACGACTCTTTATATTTAATTTTTAACTGAAAAACAAAATTTGCTTTAAACACATCACGTGTCATATGTTTCATTTAAAATGCTATTTTTATTTAACTAACCAAAAATATTCGCACGTTGCAAGACTCACACTTTCGTATAGATTAAAAAACAAATAAATATAAATTATCAGACATTAATCATATTTATTTTTTTTATTAAAAATGAAACCACCAAATTCAAGTTTGTATATATAATTATTTTTTATTGTGCATTAAGTAGATAGAAGACAGTACATGACACACGACCTTTAGCATAAAATATATTTGTATTATTTATTGACATGGCTTGTCATTTAGATATAATCAACAATGTTTATGTTTAGATTTTATAGTATACATCTATGCTTTTTCATAATACTCGTCAACATTTTCTTATTAAATCAAAACATTATAAACAAATAATAATGTTAATAATAATCAATAAATTTAAAATAAAACAGAAAACAAACCTATTGATTTATGCTGCAGCCAAAACACCGCGAAATGCATTAGCCGCAACATATGGCATGCGTACATATAAAATATAATATTACAGAGATTAAATAGAGGAATTTATTTATTTTTTACTTTGTGCAGCTTTGTTAATAGTAAATACAAACAATTTAACCCTTTAAGCTATTAAAATATAAAATATTTGAAATTTTATATTTGATAACCACCCTCACTAACAATGCATTATTTTTTTCGTCTGAAAAGCTTTATATTTTACAACGAGAAAAAATCGTAAGCAATTTCATGCTTTTAGTGACATAAGTAACCAGATTGTAAGATAATCCGGTGCAACGAAGAGCGAGAAAAATTAATTAAATCTGCGAAAAAAAAAAACTTGAAATATTTACACTTAGTTTTTGCTTCTTTTTCTTTGCAAAATATTATTGCTAAAATAAATTGAGTGTAAAAGCCATTTAAAATTACTTTATAACAATTAGATTATAATTTTTTTACATTTTATGTTGTTATTGTTTATTTATGCTTCATTTAGCTAACAACCGAGCTAGCAAAACACGTTATGTTTGAGTTTTGTGGTGGAATTTTCATTTACTATGCTTAGCTTTTTAAATTTTTTACTTATTATTTGACACATTAGACACATTAGAGCTTTATTTTTCTATTGTTGCTGATGTTCTTCAGTTTTGTAATTTTATGGAGCTTGCTACCAAAATGTACTTATTTTTTCATACCAGATAATGCATAAGGGATTTATAGAAAGTTTAAAACAAAAAACTGATATTCTTAATAGAATAAAATCTTGTTGATGGAAAGCCATTAGAGTTTATGCTATCAGTTTCTTTATTAGCATCCTTTGATTTTACTCAATGTTGTGGAAAATTATATTTTAAAGTACAATTTTTGACACAAGAAAATAAACAAAATAGAAGAAACATATTATTTGATTTAACCATATGGGATCATATAGCGAAAATCTAAACATAAAAACCAAGCAAATAAGAAAAATTAAATTGAAAAAAATGCAAGCTAATTTGTCACCTTGTCAGTTACGTGAATGAACATTTAATTAGATTTCATGAATTTTGTTCTGTTGCCATTTAGTTTTTCTTATTATGTCTTATTCCTTTAATATGAAAAAGGTCAAACTTTTTCCAACAAAATAAATTTGAAGAAGGCAACAACAGTAGCAACAGAAAATTAATTTGACGCAAAAAACGAAGCAAATAAAGTTCAGAGAATAATCATTCATTCATTGCCATTCATCATTCATTATGTTAATAATATAACATAAATAATAAATAAAAAAAGTTTAATGTTTGTAAAATTGAGAAACCTTGTGACTAATAACCAAAAATATATTCTTAATTAGAGATAAAGAGGCGCGTGGCAAGCACAGCTGCTGTTGCCACTACTCATTTACATTTGGTTGCCACATTGTTTTTTAACAATTTTAAGTCAACAGCAGTAATTCAAAAAGAGTCAAAAAGTATATTCTGTGCCAAAAAAAAAAGAAAAAAGAATGTATTGATCCCTTTTAACCAGTAGGTATCACCTTGTTCATACAATTATTTATATTAATGATATCACGTTTTGTTTATGCCATTTCTTATGGAACAAATAAAGCAATATACCACAAATAAAATATATAATATTAATAATAATCTATTTCTATCTGCAACACATGAAAACCACATACGTTAAAATAGTTAATATTAACATCCTTGTTTGCTTTATTAATATTGTTTAGTTGTCTTACTTTGAAAAAGAAATGTTTTTTTTTTACAAAATAAAAATTCTTTTCCGTGTTCTTTTACTTCTTTGATAATTTTTTCCAAATTGAAAATAAGAAAGAATTTTATATATTTGCCGTACAACAGAAAAAAACACATTCCTTGTGATTTATTTATTGCTTTTTAAAAAACTCCTTACTCTTAAACAAACAGCCCAACATACCACATGACAATATCACATTAGATCTATCCGTTTCCTGAATAATATAAAAAAGAAAACAGAATAGTGTTCCCTTACTTTATCAAAAACACCAGGCTGCATGGCTCCAAAATAACAAAAATCATATAACACGCGGTTTGTATACAAGAACTAAAAGTGTTCCTCTTATCGTTTGCCAATTCTCACGCCTTAACACACTAAGAAAGCAAACAATCGCAAGCCAGTCACACATGTCACCACGAAGCCAGAAAATAAAGCAAAAAGAAAATATAACAGTCGACAACAAATATATCATTTTTTTTTATTCCTTATCTGACGAAAAAATTTTCTTTTAAAACTCAACCAACGAAAGGGTGACGAATTATATAGTAGGAAGCAAATTGTATTAAAAAATGACATATCATTCAATATCAGTATAAATGCAGCACACACAGGAGATTAACGATTGAATATTTCACTGCGGCACAGTCTTTTGCCAGTTTAAAATCCCAAAAACCACAAAAATATTACTTTATTTTTTATGAAAGAAAATGCGAAAAATATATAGAAAAATGTCAAGAAATATCGTTTTATTTATATTATTATTTTCTTTCTTTATTTCCAACAGTTTGTGATGTTTAAAATAAAGTAAAATAAAATAAAAATACGAAAAAACTGACAAAGCATCAATCAAAAAAATAAAAAAACGTCAAAATATTTTTTTTCTTCCTTCGTCTCATAAAAACATTTTTCACGTTAACAAAAATTGTGTGGTTTTGGTTATTGTTGAAGTAATAAAAATCTTACGATGACGTGCAAATTAAACATGGAATAGCTTTAGAGTAAACCCGTTTATTCGGTCACTTCTATGACTTTTCATATTATAATATGATCAATGTGTGGATGTTGGTCTTTCATTTCTTTTTTTTCTGATAATATAGCAATTTTGTGACAATTTTTCTAAATAATGAAATATCTTCTGAATACAAAAAAAAAAAATGAAAAGCCTTCAGTAATTTTTATTTTAAAATACCCGTAACTTTTACTATGTTGATGATTTGCCCTTAAGATATAAAATATGTATATATAGTTTTTCAGGTGTTTTTGTGTTTAAATAACCATTAAATTGGTAAAACATATAAACAAAAACAAAATTAAAGATCAACACACTGATAAAACAATAAAAATAAACAGGAAAAACTTAAACGCACAAATTACCTTATTAAAACTAATTAATGAATTTTCATTAATTAAGTAATATTAATTTAATTTATTTTTTCTTTAAAAATATCAATGTAAACATCCCTTAAAAATTTATCAAATATCTTCCGCTGATTCTTTTTTTATGGAAAAAAAGTTAATTAATTTCAAACTTAAAAAGAATAGCATGTCTGGTATGCCGTCGCAAATATCCATTTATCTCAATTGACCTTCACAAAAATTCTAATTAAAAATAAGAAAAATAAAATTAATCTTATTTTAATAAAAAAAAACGTCCTTCGTATCCTGAGAAACGTTGATTGATTGAAATGAATGTAAATAAATAAGAAGTCACTTGCCCTCAGTTAGATATTTTGATCTTATAGATCACCGTTGCTGCCTCCTAGCCAGTCGAATGTCTACATCAATTCCGTTTTCATCAATAAAACTGCTTATACAAAAAAGGCAACCACAGGCAGTGTAATATTGAAACATCATGATTTCACTACTTTCTTAAATATCCTTTAGCTTCAAATTAAAGAAAAAAACATTTGAATTTTCAAATTTATTCATTTTTTTCTTTTCTAATTTAGTCAAGCTAAAGCAAATCACCCACGCTTAGAAACAGAAAAAAATAAAAATAAATAGTAGTAATAAGAAAACAAACCAATATGATTTATTATTTGTTTACGTTTACAACAGAATAGAAGAATATAAAAAAATAGTTTTTTATTAAATGAATAAAGCATAAAACCATCAATCATGTCCTTAAACGAAATTAGTTCAAATTTGAATTTCAATAGGGAATGTTTTTCGGTCTTTATAAAAAGAAGCAAATAAGCATTTTTAATTTGTTTCTACATCGCTGAATTGAACAAACGATATGTAAAATTGTATATAAATTCAAGAAAAAAAAATAATTCCGGAGCTTTACCGCTTCAACTAGTTTCGCATAGCGGCTGAAATTAAAAATTCAAACAAAAAAATTCTTAAAGCTTCTTGAAACGTTATTATTCATACAGGAAGTGAAATTTTACTATTTATTTATAAATTATTACTACGCAAATTTAATTTGATAAAGAAAAAATTTACATTTGACAAATTGTATAAACAAATATCACGCGAAGGTGAGAATTCAATACACCAAACAATTTATAACCTTTTAAGACGACCTAATGTCAAACAAGCAATCAAGAAATTTGTAATCTTTTCTGCATATTTAACCAACCAGCCAGCCAACTAAATTACTAACTAACTAACTGCTACAATTAATTAATAACAATTTAAGGAATTGTTTTTGTTTTAATGGATTCCGTTAACAATGAGCACTTTTTCTGCTTCTTAATTCACAACGTATCAACGTCAAAATTATTATTACTTGAAATAATAACTTGAATTTTGTTTAACAAAACCGTTTCATCATTTTGTCAAATTTTAATAAAAGAAGCAAAAACGAAAATAATCCTTGAGACGGTATGTAATTATTAATAAATACTAGCATAACTAGGTTAAAGTTACAGCTATTTAGTTTAAGCCAAAAAAGTTTGATTAATTGGTATTATTTACTTCAAATTATCATTAACAATAGTAATGAGGTTTTGTAAAAGTTATTTTATTTTAAACACTTTCACAAGATTTTATTCAACAATATAACAAATATTATTTATTGCGGCCAGTTTTTTATAGTAAATCCATATTTTTAAGTACATTTTTTGAAACTGATATATTTAATTTTTTTCCATCCCCTTAAATTAGTTCTTATGAACAAATAAGAATGGCAATAGATGTAAAAATAAAATAAATTCTTCAGGTCAGGTGTTAAAATAGCATAAAAAATGGATTCTCTTTTCCTTCCTGCAATAACACAGTACCAACAACTTAAAATAGAAAAAAAAAGTAAAAATCATAAAAGCTAAGAGAATGGGATGCTTTTATGCCCGGAAACATATAAAAATAAAAAAATAAAATAAATAATAAAGTTGCTATTATGCTATTTGTCAAGTAAAGTAAATTCGCCTTGAGTTGATCTTCAATTTAAATTTCTAAAGTTAGAGAGAATAACGAAGAAGAAAAATGAATGTTGAAAAACAAAACTGCCAACACCTTATCCAACATTGTATAATTCTTACATTTGAATATATTTGTTCATTTCAGCGGCCCATACTTTCTAGGTGTTGACTCGTTTATAATTTAAAAACGAAAGTAAACAAAAAAAATTATCCAAACAGCAGGTAGATACGGTGTAAGTTAGATACTAAGTGTGAGAGAAATGTTAAAACCACCTACATTGACTTCTTTTTGTATTACATTAAATTGCGCATTTCCTTCCCAGTGGGATACAATTTTATTCCTGAATTAACCGGACTAAGATACACAGCTACAGTTATAGCTGTATCATATAAATTAATCCTTTCGACAGTTGAAATGGATGATGATAAAGTGGTGAGCGCCATGTATAAGGTCAGTTTGGTTTAAAGGCTTTATGAAAACCAAAAACCGAAAAAAAATGTTATCAACAAATAATACTAGAGTCGAAATAAGTATTGATAAACGGGCAACCAGTAACTACTATTTTTATTATTATTAATTTTTACTTTACCCCGTTTATTCCGTTGTAGATTAAAAATATGTAGTAATATCGTAATTCTATTTGGCTTCACCATATTTTTTATTCTAAATTTAATTTTACATTTGTTTTATTTTTCTCGTATTTTAATTTATAACGAAAAAATGTAAAAAGCACTCAACATAATTAACTTTATATTAACATAAAAAAAATTACTTGATTATTTTTTTTTTCTTTTTCGTTGCTTAATATTAATCTAAGCCCTTCATATATACATTTGGAAAACCAAATAATAGGGTCTAAAAACAAGAAAGACACGTGTTTGTATAAAAAAATTTATTCGAAAATGAAAAAGAATTGCAATACGTGATTTGACTTCGACGTATAATTTTTTAACAGCCACGAATTTTTCTTCGTTGTCTTACAAAAATAAAAATAAATAAGAGTCGATCTTTAACTGGAAAAATATATAAATAAAGGACTATCAAGAAAATTAAACCACGAAGATAAATGTATCATGTGCATTACGCGTACCGAATTTATTTTTATATTGGAGCCACGAAAATGGTTTTCCCCTGGTATTGCATGTCCAGACTTACGATATTACGTTGTTTATATGAAAAAAAAATTACTTTGACTGAATTAAAGTAAATAAAATCGCTGGAAAAAGGAAAAAGTTTTTTATTTCAGTAGTAATGAATAATTGATTTTCATCTGATTAATAATTTAGTGTTTGAATTTCATGGAAGGAAAATAATTAATAATAGCCCAGACGTAATAAGGTTATTATCAGTATTAAAGTCAATCAACTACAGACAGTAAATAACCAAAGAGAAACATTTTTTTTAAATTATTTAATATTCCTCCACCTCATTAAAATAGTTTTCATTTCATTTCATACTAAATAAAAGTATTACTATTTATATTTTTTCCTAATCATTAGAAAAAAAAAATCTAAGTAAGTTAAAAACAGCCAAATGTACATCATAAAAATTGTATTTATTATTTTATTTTTGTTTTTTAACTTTTTAGTTTGTTATTTATATTTTATAACTTTTGTGTCTATACTTCCATTCATAAAATAATATATATGTTAAATGGTAATAAATTATAAACTGAAAAGAAAAAAAAACGAATAAAAATAAGTGAAGCATATTGGTTGACAGTAGTTGAATGTCACAATACAAAACTCATATCAATAAAACAATAAAAAATATTAATAAAAATGAATCCTTTTAAATAAAAAATAGCTAAATCTCAGTGCCGGAATTACATTATGTCTATACATATGTATTCTATAATTTACATAACATTAACATTCAATCATAGTGTAAAAACTTAATAATCTTTGATAAATTTACTGGTGTTCCGCCACTGAGTTACATTTTTTATTTCAATAGTTTATTATAAACAATGTCAGAATATAAACATTTATTAATTTATTTATTAACTAAAAACACACAAACAAAAATCGATTAAAACTATAAAAAAATTATTATAAATAAAAAACACAATCAGACATTTATGACAAATAAATTAAATGAGATGCAATTAACCAATCATGTTTGTTTAATAAATTTAGTCTTTAAAGACGTGACTAATTGATTTATTAATTTACTAAAATGTTTATGTTTTAAATAAATTAAAATGTAAAGCACACAGCCTATATTTTCGTATTTAATATTTCATATTCAATTCTATTATATTTTCACTAAACTTAATAAAAAACGTATTAACGTATTTTGTTATAAAGATAAAACCACCAACGCATTGAACAAATGTATTCCTTTGCAAATAGCAGCAAAACTAAAACGGGCTAATATACACTTAACTGGCATTTAATTGAAATAAAAATAAAAATCGAAACATTAAGCAATTTTATTTGAATGAACAAATATCAAAAATATAATAGTTATTTGATATTTATTTAATTCATAAACAATATTGATGTTTTATTTGTGTTCAGTAATCAAAAACCACTTAAAAATAAAATAATAATATCATTTATTTTTCGGTAATTAAGTAACAGAGTAAAAAAAATGGAAAAGGCATTAATTCTTCAATTAAAACGTCAAAATTTGTATACAACATTTACATTTCAATGTTTATTATCAATCAATTTAATTACTACAATGATGTTCAAATAACAAATATTTAACAAATAAAATTTTTAAAGAATTAAATTAATAAATTTAGAAAAAAAATATAATTCTGCAGGTGTCAAGCTGGATTTTTATTTACGAAAGTGAATCGCAATACGAAAATTCTAGTTCAGTATACAAATTATATTTTTAATCTCTACAATGTAAAAATTTATTAAAAACATTA
Organism: Ptychoptera contaminata; assembly: GCA_963942525.1. NCBI lineage: Eukaryota > Metazoa > Arthropoda > Insecta > Diptera > Ptychopteridae > Ptychoptera > Ptychoptera contaminata. Next base: position 51,883,897 of record OZ012636.1, read on the forward strand.
TTTCGATGCACTAAAATAATTACTGAAATTGTAACCGAAATTGTTCATAAATGAGCCTTAAAAAATCATTTCTTTTATACAAATATATTTTTTATGTTTTTCCATAATAAAACTGATGACAACTATGCGCTTTTATGTTCTCAATTTAAATTTATCGGCAATAAAAAAATATATAGAAAATTTTTCGGAAAACTATAATTCAATGTACATTATAAAATTTTACAATTTCAGTTTCTACTGCTACCTGTCACAAAACACTAAAAAATAAAGTTTTAAAAAATGATATTAAAAATGAAGAAAAATATTGTTATTTTCTTGGGATTTTTTAATTTACTGTATACGAAAGTTAGTGCACTTGTATGACATCGATAAACATAATAATAATTTTATTCATTCTGTGATTTAGTGTACATTTTTCATATTTTAATTTTTCAAAAAAAATCTCTTATAGTAAACTGTGGTATTTGTATGCATGGTAATTTATACAACGGATCTTTATTTCCGTAAGTATTTAAATAAGTAATTCATTATTATTCAATTAATTTGTTTCTTTTTCAAGACGAGTTGAAATGACAACAAATAAGTCACAGAAAATGAATATCAAAATTAAATTACAAAAAAACAAAAATTGTTTTTGCTAAAAAATTTCTCGAACGCATCCGTTTTGGCGTCAGGATATCTTTATTCTGTAAGACCCTACAAAACACCACTGTGAGTAACAACAACAGTTGCAATTGAAAATAATTTAATGAGAGGAAATCTCTTGAATGAAGATGGAAAGGTAAAAGGAAGCTTCTGTTATAAGCAATTTTTTTCTATGTTCTGTTTGTAAATAAAAACAAACAAAAAAAACTTTGTTAAAAATCTGTGTATTTTATTTGCATAAGTTCTCTATGATTCCTTTCTTAAATATTTTCTTCTCTTTACGTACGTAACGCATGATGAACAAGCAAACACATGCGCTTTTCACATAAAGACATTCTTTTTCCATTTATTGTTTTTTTTTATTTCAAGGTTTCATTCCCTGCTATAAAGTATACAAAAAAAAAACGAGAAAAAGCTTCAAATATGTTTTCTGTTTTTTTCTTTTTTTGAGAATAAAACTAAAATCAGCAGCCACCATATATAAAACGAAATGTGAATCGATATTTCTTCGTTTATTTATATTTATTTCACTTTTTTAACTTTAGCTGTTATTGTCTCTGCCGTGGTTAGTTACGCACAACAGGGTGACGTCTGTAAAAGAGGTCGCGTCTGAATGTCTCAAAGCTCAACCAAAGTAATTTATGTTCGTTTATTTATTTATTAGATTTTATTATTTAGCTTTCTTATTTTCCCTTTGCTTCTTTAATTTTTTATATTCTTTTGTGTGCGAATTTCATTTTATTTTAATTTTTATTTTATTTCTTCTTATTTTGCTTCTCTTAAATGCTTGTGACATTTTTAAACAGCTTTTTCAGATGCTGCTGTTGCTGCTACTTTTGAGACTCCTAACAACAACAAAACTTAGAAAAGAATTTAAAAGAAAATGAAAACGTATGTTTTGTTGTTGCTTCATTGAAATAAATTAAAATTAAAATGAAAATCATCATCTGGTGCTTAAAATTAAATACAATTTTTACTCCTCTTTATTCATGCTTCCGTATTTATATTTAATTCTATCTTTGATTCATGTTAATGTAAATAAATTATATGGAAATAAATACAAAAAATAAAAATGATAATAGCAATAGCACTGCTGTTGGCTTTTATTAATTTTGTTATTTGGCTTCTTTTATTGAAATAATCAAAAAATAATTATCATAGAAATTATACAGGCGCGTACTACTCCTAAATAAGACATTCAATAATAATGATCCAGAAAATATTGTTATTATAATTGTCATTATTGTTATATGTGTTTAAGCACATGTGTTCAACTGTCGCGTGTTTACCTGTCGTGTGCTTGAATGTCGGCACACGCTGAAATGAAGAATGACAACTATATAGGTAAATTGTCTCCTGCCGTTGCATCTATTTTTATTTATGAAGAAATATTTTCTTTTGCTTTAATGAAAGTAGTAATAGTAGCTTAAAAAAATGAAATAAAACTAAATAAAGCTTACATAATGAAACGAAATTTACAATTGCATTCAGATGATAGAATTAATATAAATAGATAGATAGATAGATAAATGTCACAATGTGATTTGAAAATTTAGTTTTCATAACTAAAAGCTCGTGCTTTTTTTGCATTTTGCTCGCTTTTTTTTCTGTATAAATATAAAAAAAAGGGTGAAACAAACAAACAACAAGGGCGTCTATGTTTTTTTATTTATTTTTTTTTTTAATTTTAGCAAATGGAATTTTATTCTGTGTTAACCGCAGAAGTTTTTAAAAATTGTTTTCTTTGCTTATTTTTTCTTCAGATTAGCATTCCTTAAGGTGTGGGACTGAAAAGAGCAACTAATTTCATAAAGTGCTTCTTGGGTTTAAAAATTAAACTGTAAAACAATAAATGGTAATAGAAACGCTTGAGCATTTGGTAACAAAGTCGTTTTTTTTTGAGCAAGTGGCAGTGTAGTATACACAGAAAATCTTGAATAAGCCTCTTGAAAAAATAAATGAGGGATCGATATTTGAAAAGTCCAAACAGAAAACAATGCGAATCATATTATTTTTCTATTTTCTTTAATTTATCTTTTATATATTATTATTTTATTTCCATTTTCAACTTTTTTCTACAACTACTTGAATCGATTTGATCACAGTGTGACGTCGACACTCAGTTTTATATGATGACGGCAGCCCCGGGTGAGGATTTTCCGCTATTTTTCTACTTATTTTTCTTAATATCGTTGACGAATATTAGTTTTTTTTATTTATTCTTTATTTTGTGTGTATGAACTGTAGAGATGCAATGAAAACCAAATAATATCGTTCAGCATTAAACTGAAAACAGAAAATAGGTCATATCGTGCATCATTCACATTTTATTATAATAAAGGAAGAAAAGGAAATTTGGAATGTTTTTCCAACAAATACCAAAAAAACACAAAGGCATGGCGAACGAACCATCATATCACCTACATGAATTTGCATTAAAAAGAAATTAAATTAAACAAACAATGCACATGTAATGTTTTGCAGAATGTCATATAAAAAATAAGGAAAGCAAAACACCAACAATACAAAAATAGTAAGTATTAAGTTGGGCATAGAATGAAAGAAAGTTAAATACTGAGAGAATTCAATATGTGTAATAACACTGAAACCTTGACGAGCATTGCTGACGGCTACAAACGATGGCCACTATGAATGATGATGAATATGAAATATTATTTTGTGCGTGTCCAGCCGATGTGTAATACCACAAAAAGAAGTTTCAGCTATTTATTCGTGATGGGCCCTCTTCATCTTTATTTTTCTTTTTTTTTATTTATCTAGGCGGTTCAGTAGTCAGAAAAAGGAAAAAAAATTGTACATAGAAACAAAAAACGACGACCGGAATACATAAAATTGGCAACTTTTATATTCAGTACATGGTTTTGTGGATTTTTTTTACTTTAAACCTATTTCCATCCCCGTTTATCCTTTTCTATATTTTTTATTTATATACAAAAATTTTTGTTTTGTGTGTTGTCTGTTATCCAGTTGTTGCAAAGTTTTAATATTGTCTTGACACGCGTCGCGTCACCTTGTCACTGTTAACTGTTAAATAACCTTAATTTAGCAGGCAGACGCCCACACTTAAGTCTTCGTAGGTAATCATCAACATGAACAACGCCATGTGGAGATGTTTATGACATTTTGCTGTCGAGTTCACAGTATGGTTTTGTGTGACTTTTCGCCATTTAACAATAGATATTGGTTACCTTATAATGCCAACTAGTTATTATCCGTTCCATTTTTCTTGTAACGTTGACAAAGGCCTTAAGCTAAAATATTCGAGCTGAGTAAAAGCAACCACTGACAAAAAAAGCTACATTAAATTTTTTTTTCGAAAATAAAATACAAACACAAACAAGGGATAAAGAAACAAACGGTGCTCAACTCCTTAGTGTCTTTTGCGGAAAGAACACCGCATAAATGTGTTTCACAATGAGGGTACATATCAAATTATGTACAATATTTGTTGTTATTAATTCAATTTTTTGTAAGATTTTGTTTTCTTTTCGCTTTCGCGTTATAATACTTTGCCAATCGTAGCCCGATTGTAACGTTCTGTTAAAAATAATAAAAATGCTTTTTCATATTTCTATTAGATATTTGTTTTGTGTTTTAAGGCAAAATTTTTGTTAAAAAGAAACAATGTTTCACCGACTGATACTAAAATAAGCTGTCGATTTTATTACAGCATGGGGAATTTAGACAATGATGTAAGGTAGGAAGTGGAATATCGCGATTTTTCATGAAAGCTAACAATAAACCTCAAACTACTTTAACCAATTTTATGTGTGCTAGAATCCCTTAAGAATACGTAGAATTAACCACGCACGATACGTTGCTTCTATGGTTAAACAGAGCAAATAACTCATACCAGTATGCACCCAACAACCATTAGTGGAATAAAAAAAAACTGTTTATTCAACTGAGAGATTTTCGGTTAAAATAATCTAGGAATATTTTTTGCACTAATACCACTAATAACAATACATTAAGCGTAAAATATATTAAACAAAATCAAAAAATATTTCTACTAAAATTGTGGTAGATTAGTTGAATCATTAATTTTTTTTTTTGTGTTGTTATATAATTATCAGTTAGTCAATCATTACAGTTAATTTCATTTAATTTGATATTAGTAGTGTTAAACTTTTATTTTCAAATCAAAACTGATATATTATTGCAAAAAATAAACTCAAATATAATCAGTTAACTTAGGATAAAAATACAAAAAATAATCGATTTCCAAGCCAGAATCTTATCAAAAACGATTAATGAATGCGAACAGAACAAATTTTGAACACAGAAATTATGACATTTATTATAATTTGCGTCACTTCTAGAGTATAAAGTTCTTCTATAGAGTTTTAGCTAAACACTCGTAGAATCAATTAAAATAGTTTCAAAAAGTTATTTAATTGTAAAAATATTAATTAAATAAATAAAAAAGTTTTACCATTATCTTACGTTTTTATTTATATTTAATTTTTCCGTATTATTGAATTAAAATTTTAATTGTTTTAGGAATTTTTTTTATTAGTTATTTCTCGTTTTATAATTCTTTCTATATTGCTGATGTTGTTTATATTTTTTTTTTTATTCAACTTTATGATGATGATTTTAATTGCGCAACAAACTAGCCAACAAATAACAAAATATTTTTTAATTATGATTATTTTATATTTTACCTAGTCTAAAAATTAAAATAAAAAAAATTTATATAATATTAAAACGCTAAACTGTGACTATAACAAAAATTAAAAAATATATTAAATTACTTTTAATGGTTAAAGCGTTGAAAAAATAAATGTTTTATTTTATTAACGAAAAAAAAAATCATGAACCTTCCAGCAAAAACCTTAACCTTAGCGTTTAAAAATAGAAACTAAAAATGAAAATGTTAACTCATAAAATTCTTAATAAAAATATTATGGGTTAAATATGTTTATTATTTTATCGAGTAAATTACACAACTCTCGCTTCAGTATTTAGCATGTTCAGGTCAGTAATAAGCGTAAAAAATGGAAAAAAATCAATAAATTTCTTAGCGATTTAACATCAACAATGCTTTGAAAATACGTGCTTAATTTGTTTACTTTTCATTTTGATAAATAGAACAATTACTGAAAAATTTGTTAAGGAAATACATTAATAAGAAACAAAAATACGTTTTATATAATAACTCTAAATAAACGATAAATTGCATACAATTAGGCAAAAAAAAATTAAAATTGAAGATAAAAATTCCAGTGACATTTTCGTGCGCAATGTCTTACCGCAAATCATAATAAAAATGTTGTTATTTTAAAGAAGAGCAAGACGTGAAAGTACGTGACATTTTTGTATCTTGGGTGAACTTAAAAAACTGAAATAATACAAAATAGCAACAACTTTAAGGAAACGTTTTCTTTAAGAAAAACATAATTCAGGCTTATAGTTTACAATGCCGGTTTCTGTATTCTTTTTTTTCTATTTATTAATATCACTTTTGGTTAAATATCATCTTTAGTTTTATTATTTTATTATTAAATAACAAAACAACAAAATGTATTTCTTTATATATATGCTGCTATCAGAGAATTTAGATCTCTTTCTCATATCATCCGCGTGCCCAAGCTTTATTAGAAATATTTTTTCTAATTTTGACTTTGAAAATAAAATACAAAATTTTTTAAGTAATAAAACACGAAAAAATTAAACCGCCGAACTTATTTTTTTTTTTATAATAAAATTAAAACAACGAACATAGCTCAAAATTTTATCTTATTTAATAATCTTTAACGCGGGTATAGAGTATCATTTTTATTATAAGCATATGTTGTAGTTGTTTAAATTTTTTTTATTTATTTCTTCTTAAAAAGTTTTTTTAACTTGGTTAATAGAGAAAAAAAAACGCTACGTGGTGTCAAAACAAATCTGTAGATAAAAACGCAAAATTCCAGTTAGGTAAAACGAGAGAAATAAAAATTATATGAAGCCATGATGCCCTTTGTCATATATCACTCAAATAATACCGAAAATGTCTAGTATCGCGTAAGCAGCGTAAATAAACTTTTACTTAACTAAATAAATAACATTTAATTAAAATAAAAAATAAAAAATTTTATTTTATAAAATTAAAATTGTGTTAAAAAAACGATTCGACCAGCCTATCATTTGCTTACAGCAAACATTTAAATAAATAAAGACATGAAGCGACAGCTCAGTATATTTTTGATCTCTTTTATTTTTATTAAATTTATCATAAGATCTGCTTTTCATATTTTTTATTTTACGTTCTAATACACTGCACGAGTGTTCGTGGCTTTCTCTTTAAATTAAAAAAAAATATTACATTAAATCATATTTTCCTTCTATTATCCATTAAAATGAATCTTTTTTAAGGCAACAACAGTAACAGCAGCAAATAAGTTAACCGAAAATACTTAAAAACAAAAAACTTATAAATATAGAAAAAAAAAACTAATTTGACGTTCAGATGAAACAGAGATTTGCAGAACGTGTATTTGCATTAAATAAGAAAAAATTGCGAAGAGAAATCACGAGGCAGCGTAACTCAAAACACAGCAGCAGAAAAAACTGTAGTTAGTAGGGGATGTTTTAATAATAACAATAATAATAATAATATTAATGATAATATAAAAAAGCACTACCGCAATATACAGTAAATTCTTTTCCTTGATATTTTATAGAAAATTTTGAGGATCAACGTCAAAAAACCACTCCCTCGTTCTTTCAACAGTGCAACTAAAAAAAGCTGTAAAAAGTGAAAAATGTGTGACTTAAAAAAATAAAGTAACTAAAATCGACCAAGGGTTGGTGTACATTAAAGACGAATAAGTACATAATGTAACACGGAATACGTGTTTTGAAGACAAAATTTAGTAGCGAGCTGAATGAACATGAAAATGCAATAAAATTATAAAAAAATGTTTTTTGTATTATTCTCTAAAACATTTTACCTGTTTTATTAAGTTAAGAAAAAACGGAAATAAAATATGCGAATAAAAAAATTCGAAAAATAAAATAATATAAGAAAATCAAATCGTTATTGCTTCATATAATAGAATCTAAATATAAATTACAAAAAAATATGCTGGCGGAATGAAAGACAATAAAAAGAAACTCACATGTGCAGTGTGACAGCATAAAAAAAGCACACAAAACCAGGATAAAAGTGAAAAAATAAGTCAAATACCTTCACAACCCATAGATACCGCAAATAAAAAAAATACTGTCTTTATTCGATTCCATGTACTCTTGGAAAACTTCGGTTGGAACTCCCTTATGTAACTTGCAAAGATGTTAAACTGGTACCACGACAGTGACAATAAAAATGCTTCAAATATATTTTTGTACGTTACTAGTTGTATGTGCCGAACAACAGTGTGACTTGAACTTCTAATTTACCTCAATTTCAGCATGTTATATTTTCACATAAAATAAGGGCAACATTAGCAACAACCTGCGCTCATCTCAACCCGTCAACTTTTTGCAGAGACATTTTTACTTTCTTCTGTTCTATATATTTTTTTTTCATTTACCATGATGTCACGTATTTATTTGTTTGTTTGTTCGTTTGAACACACTTCTATAGTCTGCAATATATCAACTTTTATCACAACGAAAAAAAAAGCAATGCGAACAAGCAAAACAAATTCCACAGTTGGATTGAAAACTTATTGAAAAGAAATAGATCTGCATGCATTGAAAAAAATATTATTATGATAAGACCTAAATAAGTAAGCCGGAGATATCTTAAATACAATTGGCACATAAACAGTTTGCATTATCCAAGGAACAAAATTTTTGAGGCAAAATTGTGGGGTTTCATTCGATATAGATATTCGACTGTATCAAGAGTTCTCGTTTAGTTTATAAAAAATAAGAAGCAACAACATTGCCAAATATTATTGTCATATAATTCTTTAGACCGTACTTTACCATCGATCTAGCCTATGAGTTCGCGCTGTGCTCTGTTGTTGTTAATATAACAAAACCTCTCAACCTGAAGCACATAAATGGGGTGAACATTGACACACACAAAAAAATATAGGGCTAAATAAATTTACACGCATGTTATTAGTATGAGACTATAGTTGCTGGCTTCATCGTAAGGCTTCACACACCACCTTGACATAATTTATATTCACAAACAAAGAAAGAAAAGAATTTTCTAGACTTTACTTCAAAGTCAATAACATAACAATTTTATCATCATTTGATTTACTTTTTTTTTCATTTTGCTAAAATAAAGTTCCATAATCAATTGTTGTTGGATGAAATATTACCATCAACGAACCAGACAAAAAGATAGTAAGCAACTAATTTTTTTTCAACATTTTTACGAAGATTTAAAATTGAACAAACAACAGCCAACATAAAAAATAATAAATAAATGAAAAAAAATCAATAACCTTGGAACATAATGTTGAATACACGCAAAAATATATTTTTACGTTATGATTATTGATTTTAGTTGAAGAAGACGAGAAAAATATATGAAGTCGCGTGGCTTAATAAAAAAGGACAACACAAAAATATAAAATGTATTTAAATGAAAAATAAAAATAATTTTTTCTATGTTTAGCAATAGGATCAATGTCAATTTGTCAAGTTTTTCGTCCATTTCGTTACTTTTAAAAATATCCAAATTTAATCGTTTGATGGATTTTATGAATTTCAGACATTTATAGTTTATTTTTTATTTTAATTTAAAAGAATGATATGGGTTGATCGATAGTTACCTGTTCACTTTGTTTAACTATACGTTTCATATCGTTATGATGCATTACTTTACTTAACTTCATCTAACTGAGACTTCAAACAACAAAGGCATTTTATTCCACAGAAGGAAGACAACGAGTTCTACTTTTTTCAAATTTAATAAATAATAAAATACAGAACAAAAGCGATGTAAGAAGAAATACTACCTGTTCGTATCGTGTGAAACTGTTTAAAATAACACTTAAATATGACGAAAAAAAAACTGTAAACAAATTGAATAGTTTCCATATAAAATAGAATCTATGACAAGATTATATTATTTTATATTTTTACACAATCAAGTGACAAGGGACAACACAGAACATAAACACAAAAGTGTGCAACATAATAGCGAACTTGTAAATAAAAAAAATCATATTTATCTTTTCTAATAAATAAAAAAAACATAACAAATGGTGTGACGGTAGGATTTTGATCAGCTGATAAATTTTTATCGCAAAAAATGAAAAACCAGAAAATATATATGCATATAGAAAGTGTAAAACAAAATAGAAAAATCTCAATGGAATAAAAAAGTGAAAATTTTGTAACTTTTAGTAAGTTAAAACCCCACCTAAATCAAATGGGGTTAAGGTTGAATTCGTTGGGTTGACTTTTTATTTTTTTTTATCGGCTTGGAAAGAAAGTCTTGATTTTTAGTCGACGACGCATTTCAAAACCAAAAATAAATATAAATCAGTGCCATGTGTTTTATTTCCTATTATTATTATAGTACGGGTTGATCGACTTTACATTAGTAATGTTAAAAATAAGGCAAACGACATATAAACAGAACAACTAAATAGAACAAAATAAAAACTTTTTTCCTCTGCTTTCGGAAAACAAATCAATGCGCGTCTTTTAAGGGAATCCCAATAGACTTTCCTGAATATGCTACGCATATTTTATGATGGCTTTTCACGACTCTCCAAACAAAAAAGGGAAATTAGTTTTTGACTGTTATTTCCTTTATCTGCATAAACCATAATAAATTTTTATAAGGATTGAAAATTTTCAAGATGCAAAACAATTAAACAAAAAAATTGTTCCTTCTTTTTGGTTATCATATTTGGTAAAGATTTGTAGTGAATATGTTAAATATTTTATATTTTTTCATTTTCCAATTTTAAAAATATTCATAAAGGCGTTTTATTTTAGTCAATTTTAATTCAATAAAAACGAAGAAAAAAACACTTAAATATATTTTATGAAGTTTATTTATTATTTAAAGATTTTTATCATTATTAGGCCATTAGTTATTACATTTTGCTTGTTCGATTGACAGCACTAGGAATTTCTTTTCTTTTTTTATAAATAATAAATATTCTTATTGTTTTTTTATTGAAAAAGAATTTAAAAATGAAATTCCATAACGATGGATGGCAGTGTAGTTTCATTTAAGAAATAAAATTTTGAAATAAAAAAGGACAAAGCGGACATATGCGTTTGTCGCAACTAGCAACATGTGTTTAGCATATATTTGAAATCTACTCAACTAAATCCTTAAAATTAAAATGAAAAATAGTTTAAAAATAATAAAAAAAGAAATACCACAAAAATTATGACGGAGGAAAATTACGGAGCAACATTTTAACTAATAAAAACATTTAAAAATTAATTTTTCAAGTTCAAAACAAAAGCAAAAGTAGAAAAACTTAAATAAGAAACGAAAATTCTTGAAATATTTGTATCTAGTAAATGTTTAAATTTTAACATGGAAAAGGTTAATGTTGTCACGGGATAAGTAATTTTTCATTTTTCTTTAAAACTAAAAACATTTTATTTTTGGTTAATCACTGTGCGACTTTTGATGCGTTGGAGAGAAGAAAATATTATTTTTAATAAGTAAAACTGTCAAAAATATAATTAAGATACAACGAAAATATTGTTGTAAATTATATAACGAAAAAATAATAATCACATACGTCTAGGAAAACTTATACAAAAAAGGGCAATAAAAGTCTGTACAATAAAATAAAAAATACAGTTAAGGAATAATATGCCCTAAAAATAAAAACCAACAAACAAAAAAAAATGTAAGATGAAATTCATTTAATCAAATCAACGCGATACACACAAAAGGCGATAATAATAAAAGGAAATATAACAAAATAGAAACAACACAGCACAACACGATATAGAATAAATGTTATGACATTAACTCGTGGTGTCTTGCCGGGCGGATCGCATAAATTAAAACCAAAAATAAAAAAATTATATTGTTTACTTCGATATTATATTTTTTCTTGTCTTTAGTTTTTATATTATTCTTATTGTTGTTTATTATTATTTATTTCTATTGTTTTCATGTTTTGTGGTTAACTTTCATGCAATAAAAATCTTTTTTATTGATCTGCTTTTGTGGTCTATACGAATTAGTTTGCTATTCTCTATTTCTTCACAATCGGTTAATTTTAAACAGAAAAAATTAAAAAAAATGTTCTTAGCTATAATTTTGTCATATGTAGAAGTTGTTTTCTCATTCAAAATAAAAAATAAGATATATCAGCACTGTCGTTGCTTACTGAAAGGGTTAATTAACTAAGGAAAAGTTTCTTTTTAAGTAATGTTAATACATTTTGAAATTGTTACATTTAGAACTGTGGAAAAATATTTAATATCAAAAATTGAATTATTAAAAACTTTAAAAAATTTTTTTTGTTTTTTTAAAATCACAATTGTTAAAAACAATATAGCAACAACAATATGAACAATACTTATACCTAATTAATTAAAATACTTTAATATAAAATCAAAAGATTTGGATAATATTCAGAAAATGTGTAGCAAATTTTTATTAAAGATCATTTAATATGGGTTTACTGATTTTATCGTCGTACATAGTGTAGGATAAATTAGATTGGCACTCATTATGACCATACAAACTCACTTTTTTGAGTGATTTTAATTTATTTAAAGCCACAAAAGTTTTTCCATTATATTTTATAACAAATGATATTAAAATTAACTAGAAAATTTGTAGTACCAACCAATGATTTTAATGTGAGTTTCAAGAAAAACACTTATATGAAATTTAGTAAATGTCTTTTAATATCTTTCCTTTCCTTGCAAAACAAAATAAGAAATTATCCATCTTAACCTCCCTATTCATAACGTATAGAAATAATTATTATTTATTTATCTTACTTGATATATTTCTCTGACCATCAGCACCACAATTCACCATTTAGCCATGTTACGAAGACTATAGAAGTTATATACTCGATTTTAGTTATTTGACTTAATTGGAACAATATAATTTCATAGTTACGGTCTTATAGGTTTTTGGTAAGAAACTTTAATTTTAATAAAAAACTTTTGTATCAGTTTGTGGTTATGTAGCACCAATATTTTAATAGAATTCCCTATATTATTCTTATTCATTATTTTGGAATTTATTCCTTTAATGTTTAACTCATCCTGAAGCTCATTTTAATTCAGGCAACAAAACTAACTAAACGCTTTTAGGTGGTTCCTTCAGATTTTTCTTATTCACTTTATTTTTTTTAATTGCGTTGGAGCTTTTTTCGATAACACAAATTGGTAATACTAAAACACATTTCCTAACACATTTTTGAAACGAAAAAAAAAACAGAGAAATTATATTTTTTTCATTAAAAGTGAAAATATTTTAAATAAATGCGTTTCTATTCTGTTTTATATTAATGAGAAATGTCTTTTCGTTCTTTGCCTTTCGGTAAGCTTGTGTAACATTACATTAACTGTTCAATTCTATGTACTTTTTATGTTGGGCAGTTGATATGAGGGAACAACGCTATTAACAATATAACCTTACGTAACAAAGTTATTCGTATTTAAACAAGTAAAATAAAAAATCAAATATTTTATGTTTCATTAAGGAAAAGTCATATCTATCTCGTTTCATTTTACTTTTTTATTTTGTTATTGTTTGTATACTTCCTGACCGGAAAATTGGGAAAAAAACCATTGCTCCAACCCTCCCCACGAAACATAATACAAACAAAATAGTATTATTGTGATTATACTATGGTTGCTGGCAAACAATTTACTAGCATTTTTTCATTCTGTTTTACTTTTTGCTTTTTGAGAGGTTTAAGATGACCGACAACAAGATTTTAGTAAAAGATACATCAAAATTTTACTGAACAGCGGTATGTTGTTGGTTATTTCTTTTCATTCTTTTATAACAAACTAAAAAAAAGTCAAATCTTTAGAAAATATATATTTATATATATGTAAGAATAAACCGGTAATTTGGTATGAGATGTATTGTCCCTTGCTATGTAGGTGAAAATCTTTTGTGTTTTATTATGGTACATAAAGAAATGCGAAATAAAAGCGTTGAAAAAAAGCTTTTTGAACTAAGGCATCATCAACAGACCGAATCAGCGGAAAAGTATGGAAAAATTGTGTTTGACGTAAAACAAACAAAAAGATTAAACACAAATTTCGTGTCGTCAACAAAATTTTATTTTTTTCAATTCTTATGTTTGATCGTTTTGCTAAAACTACAAAGAATTTGTTCATTTTTTTGGAAATCATTGGATTGCATTCAGTTGATTTTATTGCATAACAGAATTGATGTGTTTATTCCTATCATTTCATAAACAATTTTGTTTCTTTTATTAAATTTAGAAATAGAGTTAATAGCGATATAGAAAGCAAAGCAACATTTTAATATCAAGCCGAAAACAATAAAGTCGAGAATCAACGACACATTACATCGCATCCGATTCAAAACTGGCGTTGTGAACCTTTTTTTAACATTTAATATAAAGTTCTGACAAATTATCGTTTCTTTTTTTCGACAATTCATTGTCTGCGCTTTTATAAAGAAATTTATTTTTATTAATATTATTTTTATTTTAAACAACATTTATATTAAACAAACATTCGCTCAAAATAACATATGACTATTTGAAATTGTTTGTTGGTTTTTGCTGCTAGATTTATGATTATTAAATTTTTGTATTCTTAAATTAAACATAACAACGAAAAAACTTTTATAAAAATAAAATTAAAATTTATAACAATAACTATTTAGTATTATTGTTATTTCTATTTGATGATGCCCACACAGTTTTTTCTATGCTACTTTTATAATGAAGGCGCCTCGTTTTTTTTTATCTCTTCGTTGTTTTTGCTTTTATTTAATTTATTATTATTTTTTTGTTTCAAATAATAAATTGACATGATAAATATGATGAAAGAGAAGAATAGGATTTAATTTGTTATTTTTTTAGTTGTATAATTATCGGATATAACTGAGATGAAATTACAATGAAGGATTTAAACGCGGTTTATATGTTAGAAAAAAAATAAATATTATTAACTCAATATAAGTTTATAATATAAATTGCCCAAAATATACAAAAATTATTAATAAAACTTACACACAACAAATTGCTCCAGTTTATAACTGTGCATACAAATTTTAAAAAAATCAAAAGCACCATTATGTAGTTTAAATACTATTGATTTACTAAACAATGGCAAAACATTGGGCTTAGCCGAGAATTTCATATGTTTTCATTTTTAATTAAATAAAATATTATTATTATGATTTATAACAATTATTTTATTTGTTATATTGTTGAAATTTGTTGAAAAATATTCATAAGCATAATAGCAAAAGGGGTTAATTTTCTATTTCGTTACTCGGTTTATTTAATTTTCTAAAGTAATTTGAGACTAATGATACGATAAGTGAAAATTAATGTTGTTTTTATTTAACGTTAACGCAAACGCTTCTTCCTTATTAAAATTTGTAAATAAGGATTAAAAATAATAACAACAATGGCACTATAAGTAGCAGCAATTTTAAATTTCCTTCCCTTTATTTTACCAATTAATAATAAACAATCAGAAATTATATTTTGATAAATAAAAATATTTTGTTAAATCTTCCCAACAAATAATATAATCCCTTAATAAATAATAATTAAATTTTAACGCTTTAAGTCTAAATTTTTATTTAATTATTTTATTCAATATACTAGCGACGGAGAAAATTATTTATTAAAGTGTTCAAAGTAATGTAAAATTTTAAAACAATATAAAATTAAAGCATAATAATCGCAGCGGCAATTAGTTACCAATTGTATAATGTTTTTCCTTTTTTTAAGTTACAATTTGAAATTGATTTTATGAATATTTCCTATTATTATCAACAATACATAGCAACTACTTCAGCATTCCTGCATTGTTCATGTCTTTTGAGAAAACACAAAATAAACAATAAAAACCATCGACAGCATGCTTCCTATTCAAATATTTTATACCTTCTCTCATGCATGTTGCCCTTTTCAACAATTTTTGGCTCTGCACTTTTGCCAAACAATAATAATTTGATTTAACGACTCTATTCACATACTGGTAATAGACTTCTTTTTAGTTATAAAATTAAAAATTAAGAGAAATTCGTAACGCTCTTAATCTCATAAAAACATTTAATTTAATTTTTGTACATTTTTCTAAGCAATAAATAAAAGAAAAAAGGTGTCTTCTCACCAGGCGGTGTGAAAGATAATTTTGAAAAAAAAAATAAATAGAATAAAACTATTGACACAACATTGTTTAAGTTAAAAATTATGAAAAGGACTTTCATGGTGTCTATTACCAGCAATTGTTTGGACTGCCAATTTTATAAGGGACTCGATAGACAACTGTTGTTAAAAATTAACTTAAAATCAGTAACCGATCAGTCGCAGAAACAGTCAGACACAGCTAAAAGCATATTAAAAAAAAGTTCTTACAAATTTAAAAAAAAGATATAACAAACAATTTTATCTTTTCATTTATTTATCCTGCTGTTTATAAGGATAAAATGCCTAAAACAACGATATAGGCGACGTGCGACAGGTCGCTACAGGCATTCGCTGATTAGGTGTAGGTGTCCCGGGCTGTTTTTATTGTTTTTTTCTAAACAAAACTAAAAAAAAAACAGTCGCGTATCTGTTGTTTTAGCTATTTAATTTATATTTTACGGATTGTTTAGAAACAAAAACGGACTTGACAAATATTGTTTTGATATTTTAGAAAAGTGACAATAAAAAAAGTGATTGCACCATGTGACATTTTTTATCTAGAATCCCAAAGTAATTTTAAAGATTAACAAATAAAAATATATATCATTATTATTATTGACCCCATGTGGTTCAGTCTATGTGTGACTTAGACATATTTTTATTATTTCCTAAAAATATAAAAATACAACTAAGACGCAATGAAAACCAATGGCGTTTCTTTCATAAAATGTAAACATTTTATAATTTTTCTTCATAAATTTTAATAAAAACACTAAATTTTTTGTTGTTTTGGTTATTCTCTTATTAATATAACGACATCCAATTAGTTTCATTCACAATTATATTAATTAATTAATATAAATTCATATAATAAAAATATTGGTATTATTTAAGTGGATGAACAGCACCAACAAAGAGATTTTTTTATTTTGTTGAAGAGGGCCCATCTAAACGGCACAAATGATGATCATTCAAAATTGATGGGCCATGTAACTTAGTGTTATTTTCTTATTATTTTTATTACTCACTGTAATAGTTTTGTTTTTTATTATTACAACCGAAAAAGAAAAACAAAACTTAGTAATATTCGACAAAAAGTACAAATTAAGCAACGAAAAATACATCTTTTATGCTGCTATGTTGTTGCTGCTTTAAAACAATAAAAGTCAACTGAACCGTAAATGGTTTATGATAGGACATAGAATTAATTTAATTTAATTTAATTAAAATTAATTTTTATATTTGTATATGTTTATATCAACAAGAGGAAAGAAGACCAATTACTTGGAAACACTGATAAAACTATATATACATAGTTATGAAATAGAAGCATGAAGAACGGAAAAATTTACATAAAAAAGAGAAACAAAGTCATCATTGTATTGACTTCGTTAAATTAAATAAATATAAAAAATTATATAGGAGTTAAATCGTGTTTGTGTTCATTATTTTATGAATAATTTTTATTAAAATGCACTTAATATATATTACCACAAAATAAAAGCATAACTCTCCCTGTTTGCTTTATCGTTGATATGTTTCTGTTACTTGTTGACTTGTATTAATCATTTTGAGACCGTACCAATTGTAATATTTTCTTTTGTTTCTTTTTGTCATTTAATTTAAATGGGAAAATGTTTTTTTGTTCCTTATAAAAGCATTCTATGTACGTAAATACATACGGCTTATATATAGCATAATTTGTATATTTTATGTTAAATAAATTTTTAACTTAGCTAAATTTATTGTCTATGCATTTATTATAATTTAAAATTTATTATTATTATTTATTATCATAAATTAATTAATCAATAGATTAGAAAAAAAATAATTATGAATTGGCTTTAAATCTTTTTTTTTTTACTTGAAACTCGACTAACGATTTTAATTGGAAAATTAATAATAAAAACGTTAAAATAAGTAACAGAGTTTTCACATTATTTTTTAAAATTAACTCTTGTAATGGTAAAATTTTCTTGCATTCAAAATTTTCTTAGTGACTTTGAATTTTTTGTACAGCATTTCCATCATGTTTCATAACAATATGCTGCACAGTAGTCAAGTTTTATTATTCTCTTCACTGCAATACCATTGTGAATGCCATTGTTGTTGTTGGTTTTTGAATAGTTATAATACGAATTTTACCTAGAAAAATATATAATCAAAATGCATTAAATTACAATACAAAAAAATTAAACTAAACAATATGAAAACATAACTATGATGTTTTTCATTTTATTTTTTTCTTTTAATTACAATTTATGATTTTTTTTTTCTTTGACTACACACAAAAAAACTGAAAAAATTTAAATAAATAGAAACTGAAACACGACACAATCATCATTTAGGAGGAGTTTATATGAATAAAAAAGAAATAAGTTAAGACTCTACAACCGTTACACAAGTATCAGAACTCAAAAAGAATTATTGTTTTATTGTTTTAATTTGATTACTAACAGCAATGTAATTTTAGTTAATTCAATGTTAAAAGAAAACAAAAAAATTAATAAATTTCAAAGTAAAATAAAAGAAAACATTAATCAACTTTTAAATGATTAATTACAAGAGCTGGATAAAGAATTTTAAGTTTTATTTTTTCCTTTTCATTTTTTTTTTTTAAATAAAACAAAATATAAATTAATTATGCAGAATAAAGTAAAAAAAATAATATCAAATTTCAAACTTTTTTCTAATAAAACATGTTACATCACTTCAATGTAACGATAATCTGTATGTTTAGTCATCGAAGTTTGCTGTTGCTGTGATTTTTGTGTAAGGCCAAAGCTAAAACCTACAGCTAAGAAAAAAGTGACAAAAGGCAAAGAAACATAAACAAAGTCGTGAAGACATGTGTAAAGACAATAGGAAGATTTATAACAAATTTATTTTATGTTATTTCGTTGATAAATCATTTATGCTGTGCTTAAAATAAAATTTAGTTTTTTTCTTTAATCAAATCTTAAGCTTATGCTTAAATACAATTTATGTAAATTTGAAAAAATCTTCTTATTTATTTACTAAGATAGAGATTATGTTAATGACAACATTGGTTGCGAATAAGGTAAATACAGATAATGACTTTATTTAGCGAATTAAGCACTGAACAGGTTGTCTTATCAGCAAATGTGGGTAATTGTTGCTATTTTGCTTCTTCTTCTTTAATCTTATATTTTACTCAAACCGTAAACTTTTTTGTGAGGATACCTCAGGCAAGATACACAAGGACTCCAGATAAGTGTTTTTTTAAAGTTTAGTGTAAAATTAAAAACTAATAGTCACATAATCTATCATTCCAAGGACCTATCTAGTGAAATGGGTTTTTATCATGGAACAAGACTTCAAAGACAAAATTTTACCATAAAAGACATTTTTATTAAATGTTGAACCTAAGTCATTAACCCTAACTAATAATTACATGAACGTATCCGTAATTCAATAAGTCATAACATCCGTAATAAAATGTAATGTTATATTGTAATAATTAAAACCGGTACTAAAAATACATTAGGTTACTGCAAACGATGTTGACAAAACTGGAAAAACAAAACAAAAATCTATTTTAATGTAAATACGTAGTAGAGGCGAAATCACATCGATTTATGTAAAGCACAGGAAAAGGAATTGTAATTATGATAATAATAAAACGATGTTATAGAGTACTGAAAATTTTTATTAAAAAAAATACGGTTTTTAAAAATGTCAACTTGTCTATTTTCAATCTTATTATTACATAATTTATCCCTTTTCTTCTTGATTTCTTTAATATTTTTACAAAAACAAATAAATAAAAAAAAGATAAACTGAATAAAATATTTTTATTTTTTAATTTATGATAATTGATTCCATTGAGAAGGATGCTTCTATTAATCTTAAGTGTCTATAAATCTCAAATATTATTATTTTATGCCTAAAAGTATATAAAATAATAATAATAAAAAATAGTCACGGACAGAGAATGGCAATATTGATTTTTTATCATATATTGAAGAATATTTATAATTTGGGTTTTTATTGTACAATGTTTTTGTTGTTGTTAAATTAACTATTTCTTATAATTAAAGCAAAATTTTACTTATCGCTATTTATTTTTTTTTTATTTAAGAATTTTTTATTGGAATCAAAAATGTTGCTAATAAAAACTCAACAATTCTTTTGATATTGATTGGGCGGAAAAAACAAGGTGTTGCATTTTATTACTTTGATTAGTGCTTCGTGATTGATTTTAGACATGATTTTCAATTGTCATCAATAGAATTATTAAAATGCTACGTATCAAGCACATTTAGCCATACATAACTGTTTAAACAAAACGCTCTTCAATTCTACCTAAAACTCGTTTAACAACGCCTAAATTGGTTACTTTTACAATGAATTTCAATAAACTGTCAACATTATCATCATAATACCAAATGAATTAATCAGCAATCAGTCAATCAATCAGATGATAATAATCGATCATTTAAATATAAAATATACTTCATGAGCGAAAGAAAAAATCACTTTAGTTTCATCCTGTAAAACCAAAAAGAAATAAAAGTTCTTCTTAAACATTCTTTTAAACAGTCACAAAAAAATTTATAAAAAATTTAATTAAAATATATGTATATACATATGTTTATATAATAATAACAATGAAATTCGAATCAACGTTTCTTGTTTTCATATTGAAATCAGTTTTATATTACCGAATTAATAATTTATGAAAAAAAAATGATTGAACAGCACAGTATCCGCTTACAGAAGATTATTTATAAAATAAAATATTTTTCTTTTTTATTTATTTATGAAAAACAAAATAAAAAAAAACTAGAAATAGAAAAAAAAAATTAAAATAAATTTTATTAATAAAAGCAAGAGCCAGAAGCTGAAAATAGATTAAACATTAAGACAAGAATCATAATAACAAGAACAGCAGCATAATTTTATTATTATTATAATTATAACTATCATTTAAATTAAACATTTAATATAAAAAAAGTTTCATTTTTGTCAGACAAACATCGAAATAAAAATAACTCTAATAGATTTTTCAATTTTAAATGTTATGTTAATTTAATTTATTGATTAAATTTTTATTTTAATTACCACACAACAAAGTCACCTTTTTATTTTAATTTTATTTTTGGGCTGGTACAGCAATAGGAAATTTATTTTGTTTTTGTTAAATAAAATCCCGGATTAGACACAGTATTTTAATTTTCTTGTAACTACATGATATTATTCAAGCTTTTTGCATTCCATATAGTTTTGAGTATTGTATTTCTTTACTTTGGATATCGCATTAGAGACAAGATTACCGTTAAAATTGATTCAGTGATTCAAGCAAAACCAACCGACCGGCCATACCACCTGTAAACTATTTAAAAGTAGTTTTTCGGACAGAACAGTAGCTTTTAAAAATTGATTTTGTATTTCATTTTTAAAATTATAAAAATAATAAAAGCAACAACGCATAAACGAGACAAGTGACACAAAGAAAAGCCAATTAAGCAAGCCCAATGGAACTTAAAAATAAAGAAATCTGAAAAAATAAATAAATAAATAAAAAAATTGTGTTATTTTTTGTTTTCATTAAATTTAATATAATTTTTCTTTAATAAATAATTCAATTTATATCTTCCACATCACACATCATATTATCAACATCTTATTTCATTAATCTATTCAATAAGAGTTTTAAACATTATAAATTTTAAATTCTAGTAATTTATTTTTTAACTTAATTTATGTACAAAAAAATAAATATTTATATTTATATTAAATTAAATTATTTACAAAAATTTTGATTTTTAAATTACAAAAATAAATAAACAATATTAATATTTTTTGGAATAAAACATAAAATTTAACAA
The DNA here is from genome assembly GCA_963942525.1 of Ptychoptera contaminata. Taxonomy (NCBI): domain Eukaryota; kingdom Metazoa; phylum Arthropoda; class Insecta; order Diptera; family Ptychopteridae; genus Ptychoptera; species Ptychoptera contaminata. Next base: position 51,905,669 of record OZ012636.1, read on the forward strand.
TAAATTGTAAATTAAAAAAAAAATTAAAGAATAAACTGCTCAAATTGGTTTCTAAACCGCCAGTCATCAACCGTCAATTATGTTTTTTCTTTTCTATTTTATACTTATATTTACACACTGGAAACATAATTAACCCGCTATGTACATTACGTAATATGATTTTAATCTAAGTACTTTATCTTTGCATAGCAATTTAGTTCCGAATATTTTTAATTTAAGTAACGTACACAGCGCATATAACGGTGTCAATCAATATCTAGTTATTTTTTTAAATTTCTATTATTTCGTTTTTTTTTTGTTTCAACTTAAATTATTACAATCGCAATTTCAGAATTCGTCATATTTTTATCAACAATTAAAAAAAAATCACTTAATTAAATTTAACTACCTAGTAAGAAATAGGAAAAAAAACTTTAACATTAAAACAAAATGAACAGAGTTCTATAACTTTTTTAATTTTATTTTATTTTACTTGTTAATTTTGGTAAGCTGTTGCTTCCTTTAACTCATTCCTAACCTTTTCTCTTTTGCTTTAATTTAATTATCAACTAACCTGTAATTAAGTAATTGTTACGCCCACATAGCTTGTGGCAGTCTTCTATCGATACAATTTGTATCACCAATCGTACAATTATTTTTATTATCACTTTTAATTGTTGATGATGGTGTTGTTGATGTTGCTAATACTATTGCTGAAGAATTATTGGTATCATTTAAATGCATTGGTAATGTATTATTACATCCTAATATAATATCACTGGTATTATTATTATTATTATTATTATTATTATTACTAATAATATTATTATTATTATTATTATTATTATTATTATTATTATTATTATTAATAAAATTATTATTAATATTATTATTATTATTATTGTTAAAATTATTATTATTATTATTATTATTTATATTATTACCAATTGTGTGATTATTATTATTAATATTATTATTATTTATATTATTATTTTGGTTATTAGTATTAATAATTCCACTATTACTTATACCACCAACAGAACAATTATTTGAACTATTATTATAATTATTATTTATTCTATTATTATAACTAAAGCCAACGGCATTGGCAATTCCTCCTGAAGAGGCGGTTGACGTTGATGATGACGATGCTGTTGAGGATCTGCTACATTCGCTGCGCGAGGAATACTTGCTGCTTCCATTACCATCAATTGTACCGCCATGGTATTTGTTATTAGATATCGGCGGTGGTGGTGGTAACGTTATTATACCCACAATGCCACCAGATGGTATAGGAACTGCATAGTCGTGTTGTCTCTCTGATTTGGTTATTGTTAATGGGGTACTACTAACAGCACCAATATTGCCACTGCCGATACTGCATCCACTAACAACAGCACCACTTGTAATAAACTCATTACCAGCACCAATAGCACCACCGACAACATTTTGCTTGTGTCGTCTTTCATTTGTCGTTGTATTAAATTTGCAGCTGACTGTGTCATAGCAATCAACCATTGCACCATTAGCACCACTTGCACCAACAACACCTCCACTACAAGAACGACTACCACAATTACCAATTGTTGCATAATTATTACAATCAAGTCGCACTGGACACTCATTTCGTCGCATGGTCGAAGCATTATAATCATGGTGTGTCGTTGCGTAAATATTAACTGCCGAACGTTTGGCCAAACAATGATTTTTACGAATAGGCGGCAATGTAATGCGCAATTTTTGCCAAAACTTTTTATCATCCCATTCAATACAAGTGTTTGTTCTTAAATACAAACGCATCTCGGCATCAATATCACGTTGGGGCAACTCACCGTACAGAACAAAGATAATCTTACGGCGACGTTTAAGCACTTCATGGATGGCACTTTTAAATTCAAATCGAGACCATTCATTATAAAGAAAATTTTTTGAAAGCACTAATATCGCTCTTTTCGAACTCTCCACAGCTTCGATAATTGTGTCAGCTACATAAGTATTTACATTAAAATCTCTATAGTGGAGGCAAAGTCGGTAGCCAACGTCATTTTCCAATGTATTTGCTAATATTTGATTGACAAAATGTTCATCTTGTATGCTATAAGTTATATAAGCATCGTATAAGCGGTCCTTGTCAAAGTCATCGACAAAATCTGCTGTCTTGTAGCACATATTAGGAAAGCAATGAGTGTGAGCCCAAATGCGCAATTCACGACGGTAGCAGAACACCCCCATGATCAGCCCAAAGAAACCAACAAAAGCACATGTAGCTGCCAGTAATAGTGGTAACAGATCTTCGATTTCTTTAGATCGTATTATCGGTGATACTCCATCCTTTAGCGTGCACTTTGTACCATTCTTCTCCTTAAGAATACTTGTCATATTGTTGTAAACACAGGCTATGCGATTGGAATCGATTATTTTCTCTGAATTTGTTTGCAAATAATTTCTGAATTTACTTAAATAATTACAGTCGCAAGACCAGCTATTATCTGCCAAACCGATTTCCACAAGGTAAGGATTAAGTCGCAGCTGCCAAACTTCAAAGTGCATTAATTTGTTACCATCTAATCTAAGCACCTCCAGTTTTCTAAGCTCAAGAAACGTTTGATTTTCAATAAATGAAATTTTATTATTTTGAAGATACAGTTCACGTAAATTATCTAGCGATGCGAACTCTTGCCCAACAAAACGTAGAATTTTATTATTTTCTAAATGCAAAATAGTCAATTTCTTTAAACCATTAAATGTCGTGTTGTAAATTATTTGAATATTTGAATTGTTTGCATACAAAACTTTTAAGTTTTTTCTGCCAATAAAACTATGACCACTGAGCTCACCCAAATTATTCCCATCAATATATACCTCAGTCGTGTCCATTGGAATGTTGACTGGCATATCAGTGTAGCCGGCTGATGAACATTCAACTACATTTGTTGACCAGCTTTGATCATGGAAACAAGTGCAATTTGTAGGACACGTCATTTCGCAATCACATGCATCAAATTCACAGCAGTGGCACAATGCAAAACAATGCGTTTTATATGCACAAAGAAAATGCATTGGTTCAGCTTCAATCAATGGAATGTATGCTCGATCACGATTATACAATAATTTGCAATAAATTGTCTCTAAGTCCATAATCCGAGGATATTGCCTCGTGGTTAATTGATTTATTTTTTGCAACCAGTCAATGTTGCAATCGCAAATGAACGGATTTCCGCCAATATAGAATTCAGGAAGGAATCGCTGCTCTTCGACAGGTGCCAATCGCAGTGCTTTTATATCCAAACTCGTTATTTGATTTGCGTACAAATCCACACGTGTTAAATTTGTTTTATTCATAAAAGCGTGCGGTTCAATCGATGTAATCAAATTATCATTCAAAAACAACAATTCTATGCTATTTGGCACTGAATGAGTTGTTACCTTTTCCAATCGATTAAAACTAGCGTCAAGTGTTTGAAGCGATAATTGATTATCTAAACTATATCGGTTCGATAGTTCAACTAGCTCATTTTTGTGTAAATCCAACCACTGTAATCCATTTGGTATTTGTGAAAAATCAAAATGCTCCAGTTTATTATCGGATATGTTTAGCCACAATAAATGTGGAATGTTGGTAAAGAGACCATCGATATTTGGCAGGTCATTACCATCGAGTCGTATAGCTTGAATAAATGCAGTTAAATGAAAAGTGCCGGGTTCAATAAATTTAATGTTGTTATGGGCCAAATTTAATATTTGTAAGCTTGGCAAATCCTTAAATGCACTTCTTGATATATTTTCTAATCCGTTTCCAATTAGCCTTAATCCATATAAATTGCCCATGCCACGAAATCCTTGCTCTTCTAATACTGTTATTTTATTCTCACCCAAATCTACCGTTCGCAATAATCGCATATCCTTTAATGCCAAAGGCACCGAACGCAATTCGTTTCCATTTAAATTTAAGTCCTGTAGGGAACTACAATTTCGGAACGCCTCCGGGTGAACACCTGTCAATAAATTATTGTCCAACGCCAACAAAGACAAAACGTACAGTCCATTCAATGAATATGCATCTAAATATTTGATTTTATTGTGCGAGAGCATTAAGGTGTGGAGATTATTCATTGGAGAAAATGTATCCGCTGCTATACTTTCTAACTGATTATAACGTATATTTAGAATTTGTAAAGTGTACAAATCAGCAAAAATCTCTTGGTCTAATTTTGTAATTTTATTATTTGAAATATTTAGCAGAACAAGCCGTATAAGTCCAGCAAAAGTTGTTCTATTTATCCATGTAGAGGTAAGTTGATTGCTTGACAAATCTAGTGCCTGCAGTTGCTCCAAGTTGGAAAATAGCCCAGGTGATAAAACACTAATTGAATTATTTTGTAAATAAATTTCTTGTATGGATTGTGCCGGATCTTTAAATAAATCCGGTGGCAATGCGACAATTTTATTGGAGCTAATATCTAATGTTTGCAAATTTTTAAGCCCACCCAAAGCCTTATCATCCACCATAGATATTTCGTTATCGTGTATTTTCAAGTGTTTTAACCTTTTCAATGTCCCAAAACCGTTTGCCGGCAATAAAACAAAATGATTATTGGATACATCTAATGTCTCTAAATCGAGAACACACAAATTTTTCTGTTGATGTTGGTGTACACTATCTGGATGACGATTACTGCTATCATCGTCTTTATTAACCCCCTGTGCCGTAGTCGATTTATCACGAAATCCCAAGTCATTAATATCTTGTAATCGATTCTCACTGATATTCAAAAACGTCAAACCATTTAATATGCAAAACAGATTCTCTGGCAACGACCAAATGTTATTTAAGCTTAAATCCAATCGCTCAAGGTTTTTCGAATTAACGAATGAATCACTTTCGATTTCTAAATTTAAAGCCGGCCAATTGATGTTATGTGAACGTAACGTTAAATTTCGTAAGTCAGTTAAACCGTACAAGACGTCTTGAGAAAATTTTGCTATCTTACAATATTCTATATGCAGCTCTTTTAGGCGGCCCAAATGCACAAAACTTCGCTGTTCTAACGAGCTTTTAGCCATTATCTCGTCATTGCAAATAACTGTTAATGCCACTGTGTGTTCTGATGGAATCACACTGAAATTGGTGGTGTCGAATTCACTATTCACTGTACGCAAATTACATACCAACGACACGTCTTGGTAATTATTGCTAGTTGTGTACTTGCAGTCGTCTGGTGCATCGTAACGTAATTGTTGGGCATTGTCCATGCCATTTGCGTTGCTATTTAACCCGAATCGTATCGCAGTATCCTTCATTGTTGTCAACGGACTATTTGGGTTGCTGCCACCAACAACACCAGATAAACCAATTTGTGTATGGTCAATAGCTGAACAACTACTTGTTATTATGCACGATAACAGTAGAAAAAATGTCAATAAATTCTCATTGTACATTGAAACCTTGTGACTTTTACATTTGCCTGGACAATGGAAATACGAAAAGATTTTTGCCATTTTTTATCAATTTTTTATTATATATTTATTTACTTTATTTTCCCTACGCAAAAATAAGGGCGATGCTTCGTTGACCGTTTGGCTAGTTGATTGTTGTAATTAACTTACAAATAACATAAAATATTTTTTCTTTTCTCTACACGTTTAATTTAATGCTTTTTTTCACTTGTTATCACCACCAAACTTTTTTTTTTGATAGTTCTTTTTTTTTTATTCTGTTTTCTATTTCATGAAATATTTCAGCATTTTTACACTTTTTGCACTAAAATCGCAAGTTCTTTTCGTTGTAATGAAAATTTTTTATTTAGTAAAAAACAAAAAGAAAACCAAAAAAGGAAAAATAATAAAAGAAATTCTTTTTGGTTATGAATTAAAAATTCACATTTTAAACAGCATACATGTTACGAAGCATTATGTAACAATAATAATATTAAAATAAACTAAATAAAGCTGAACGGAAATTGAAAAATAAATCACAATTTGGTCATTTCCATGTTTCTTTTATTACTTTTTTCCTCTGTACATTTTTTCTTTAATCAAAGTTTATGTTTAAAAAACACTTAAAAGTACTTTTATTTCAGTGATTTTATCGTAATTTTATTAAGATTCACAACTAGGCACCACTGTAATCCAATAGCTTAATTTTATATATTTTTGTTTTAAACATTTGAAAAAGCGATTAAAATCGTTTTTTGGTTCTTTAATAACTATTTCTCTTTTTACACAAAAATAATACAAATTTCAACAAAAAAATAAACTAGACTACAGCACAATTACATGATTTTTAGGGAAAAAATGTTATTTTTATTTATATAAATTGCGATGATTTAGTTTTTAACTTAATTTAAGTTATTTGCATTAAAATTATGTTTTGTAGCAAATAATATTTAAATAAAATATTTTCTTTTCTTAATCAACATGTTTACCCGCGAACGTTTCAAGTCGAACTGAGTTTTCTACCGTTTTGAACATCCCCTATATAGAAATTCAAATTAACTTGTAGTTACAAAAAAAATATTCATCGTGTTCAACATAAAACATTTGCAAAGAAAAATATGAACATTGCACAGCAACCGTACCCAATATTTGATTATATAAACGAAAATAGATTTTCGCTCTGTGTTGATCGCGTACTCAAAGCATAGTCAGTATAGCAATGCAAGCATAAGACGATTGAGTTCAATTTATATTAAAACAATATTGGGCTTACTAAAAAAATATTATATGTTTTTTATAAAGAGTGCGGGAATCTTTAACTAAACATTACACAATATACATACACGCAACCAAGCCAAAATAATTTAAAAAAATAATGATATTTTATCTAAAAGCACAAAAAAGCTAAGGGAAAACATCGTGACCACACTAACACTATTTAATAAATAATAAATAAGGGATGGCAAAGCATTAAATGCACTGTAAATTTATTGTTATATTGAAGCCTATCAACAGCTAGTATATATAATTTTCGGTAAACATTTGTACGCAGCTAAACATTATTCTTGATTTGAACATGCGAAAACTTTGAGCTTTTTGCTATCAAGCTTGTTTTCTAATTAAAGTCACATATTTAACCTTTATGTTACATTCATATTAGTTTTAAAAAAAAATGTAATAACCATGGCATCTGCATTTTATGCCTGATTTTATGATTTTTAACGATTATTTCATTTTATTATTTAACTTTAATTAAACAGCAACAACCCTTATTTAACTTCTTTATATAATAAGCGAAATGCATTAATAATTCAGTGAGAGTGAATCATACAGAGACAACATAAAATTAAAGAGAAAAAAGGGTTAGCAAATTTGAGTTATGATATTTTGAAAGTGAATAACATAAATTTTAATCGTACCCTACCTCCTATATTAAGTGTTTAAAGAATACAAACATATTTTTCGTTGCAATTTTACAACTTAGCACTCTGCATTAGCAAATCGATTAAAATCAGATAAATCTTTACAGTTGTATAGATTTTTTTAATTTAAAAACATTCGTACCACCAATTTTAAACAAATAAATTTAATTTTAGAGACAACTAAAGGGTTAAAAACTTAAAAAATTGCAACAAAACACGTTGTTTTATAAAATAATATATATATATATATATAATTAGCTTTTATGTTATTTTTTGCAAACAAAAATTACAGTTAGTTGTTATAAATAAAAGAATTAAAAAATGTTCCTCTTTGGTATAATATTTAAAAAAAAAACATCAAAAAAGAACAATAAAATCATTGTGTGTGCTAGTCAAATATTCATGTGGCTCAAAAGCATAAAAACATGACTGTGAATGCTTTGTAAATAAAAGAAATAAGAAGTATTTCGTTTATATATCATGTCTCAAGTTGTCGCTACTGTATGCTGCTCTACTAATTTTTCTTTGCTTTGTTGTGCTTTTCACTTGTGTTTTTATATTTAATAGCTTAAAATCAGGATAAATGTAAAAAACAAATAATTTCCGAAATTTAAAAATTCATTTACGTTATTTTCTCCTTGTTTGATTTCCTTTTTTTTCGGATTTTCTTTTATAATATTTCATTATTATTTTCTTATAAAAATAATTTATTTCATTGGAATGGCAGAAAACCCTCGAAATTCAACTGTAAAATTTTAATTTTTTTAAATCACTTATATCACATTTAAAGAAATTTAAAATAAAAATAAACAATTTTTCTACATAAAAACGCAAAAATAATCAATTTATTAAATAAAAAAATTAACAACTTCGCAAAAAGTTTAGCGTTAAAATAAGTAAAAAGGAAAAACAAAATTTTTGTGTTAGAAACTACGTAACCCATTTGTTGTCACATATTCCAAAGATTGATTTCTTTTTAACTTTTCATAGTGTAATAAAGTCTCATTTTAACAAAGCATCAAATAGATATAAATGTTTAAATATGGTGAAATTGATGTATATTTTCCGCATTTTAACCGCAATAGCAGCAGCAATAACATCATAGCACATCAAACAACAATGTCTTCTGAAGTTTATTTTCTTTCTATTATCTTGAAAATTATTATAATATATTTTAACAAGACAAGAAAAAATAGTTAAAAATGTAAAGAAATGAAACAATAAAAGCTTACAAAATAGCAGAAAAAAATGAATAAAAAAAAATAGATTTTAAGATCAATTTAATGACAATAGTGATGAATTTGAATGATGACAATAAATTTTTCATCTAGCTTAAGTATATCACCGCATATAACATATTTTATTTTTTATTTAACGATAAAATTCATTTAGTTTCATAAACAATTTTTATTATTTTAATAAAGACAAGAAAAAAAAGACTAAAAGGAAACGTATTAAGTTATGAAACAAACAAAGCCGAAGATGTTTCATTGACTTATTCATAACAAAATTGAAATATAAAACAATTTACTCTGTTAATTGAATGATTAATTATTATTATGAATTTATAAAAACAATTTATATTTAAAAGATAACATATATACATATGTTTGTATTTATGTATATACAATTGACCATAGTTCTACTTAGGTCGTGTTTAATTATTCAACGGTTTTTAAGGCATTAAAAAAACACAATATAATATTATAAAAAAAAAAAATTCTCATTTAATTGGTTTCCATAGTTAATTTGCTAAAATAATAATTAATTTTAATATAAAGTTATAAATAAATAAATATATTATTAATAAGCTTTAATTAAATAAAGAGACGATTATAAACACAAAAAATTTCATTTTGAAATAAACGAACTGAATAAACATATTTTGAGATGCCTTAACATATTCACTTGTGAATCATTTTTATGCTTTTTAATAATTTGTTTTAATATATTTTTTTAGAGATTATTAAACGCACAAGTCTCATTAATTTTTATTATATTAAATATTTAATTCTTTTTTTTTTTCAACGGAAATATTGATGATGGATTAAGACCAGAAATAATAAGAATTATGTTTGCGCTTAATTTTATTAAGAAGCGTCAATCAAGTGTATGCAAATTATGATTTCAGCTTTAAATGCTTAACAAGTGAAGCATAAACAAAAATAAACATTAAATTTAATTAAGTTGATTATTTATTTTAAGACAATAATATGCTTTGTACTGAAATAAAATTATAAAAAATTAATCAAAAATAAAAGATTTTTTTTTTTTAATTTTTATTGCAGCTATAACAAATTAGTAAATCGAATTCTTTGTTTAAAAGAATAAAAAAAAAAGAAGTTAATAAAATAAATATATATTCATGAGGATTTAATATTAAATAAATAATTAAGAAGAAATTATTATCCTGTATATTATGGTCTATTAGAGACTGAATAGAATAATTACAACAGTAAAATAGCGAATAGCTCAATTTTGAAAATCTTGCTTTGCTAAGTAATATTTCTAAATTATAAACCATAAGTTAACTTAAAACAAAAAATGTTTACACAAGCTTTATTTTGTTGTAATATTTCTTTGAGTCTGACTAAAATTGTGAAAGAATTTCAACAACTTAACTGCATGCATTTTTATAAAGAAAATTAAAAATAAAAAAAAACCATTAAACCACTTGAAAATTCTTTTATTTAATTTTTAAACAAAAGAAGAAGGGCATAAACACACACAAACAACTTAACAAAAATAATTTCACACTTAAAGTGTAATTTAAGTGTTTTTAGAAGATAGAATTTTATTTTGTAGTACAATTAATTTATTTATTTGCTTAAAGTGGTTTTGTCTTTTACGTTAATTTGTTTTTTAATTAATTGTTTTTTTTTTTTTATTGCATTATCATGGAATACCAACAGCGACAACATATTATAAGAAATGAGCCATTGGCACAGGTGAAAGCTTCTGTTACTTACATTTAAAAATATTACAGAAAGACTATGGCACACGCCAATTTAAATTATTTGATAAATAAAATCACAAACAGTCAACTTATTATCGCATAAAATAACCAACATGGCACAATCATTGCAGCATTTTTACAACTTTAGCTAGTTTTCTTATGTTTCGCAGTTTATCGAGAAATGATAATTTTTTGTTATTTTAAATTGAAAAAGTCTAAAACAAAAATCAAAAACAAGAACATTAAAATATTTTCATTATAAGCACATCTTAATACATTCAATAATGTTTTTTAACTAAAAAACAGGAGGAAACTTTGAAGAAATACTTTGCTTAACCGTTTAGCACCGTTCTTAAAACGTATTCAATATTCTTTTTAACAAACATAATAAACATAATATTTTGATAAGAAAGAGATGAACAACTATAAAATCCATAACACATGCTCCACATAAGATCTTTAATAAAAGCTTTAACAAAAAACATATAATTATTAGCAAGTAGCTTTATCTCATTTTATCATCAAATTAAATCGTGAGAAAAACCAAGCTAACTTATATTTTGTCTTTCACATAGTGCCATTTCACAGCATCCAATTGAGAGCCGTATAATATTCGTAATAATAAAAAAATCAACAACAAAAAACCATAAGAGCCCAACATTTACGCATTTTTATCATAAAAAAATTCTTTAGTAATATCTAACAGCAGGCAACTCAGCAGCTGTTCGTACTGTTCACTAGCTCCAATTTTTTTATTCATCAGCAACAAATAACAACACTATCGTTGTAAAAAATAATAGAAAAAAATTGTTTCTTCAACATTACACATTATGTAATATTTTAAATTCGCGTCATCGCTAATATACAGTTAACTAGTCACACATTTTTATATTTATGCAGAAATAAAAAAACGTCAAACAATAGTTCGCAATGCTTTTAAACCAATAATTTTCTTATTAAATTATTTATGAAGGAAAACTTAATGCCTTCTCGCATTGAAAATATCAAAGCTAGAGCAGTATAATATTTTAATGGCAAAACAAACTGTTGGCTTTTTTTTTATTTTAAGATATAAATTGCAGCATTATATCTGTCTATGAGAACAGTAAGTGAAGAGCTGGCTAGAATCTGGCGTTGCATTATATAATTCAGTATCAAACTTTGCATACGACGAAGCTTTTATCTAGTGCTTTCACTCCCACATCAAACCGCCCAAAGGTCCTTTTCACTCAAATAGAGATGTAAAGAATGAAACTTTCTTCTTTTCTATGTTATACTTTTAAAGAAAGCTTCTTTACATTTAGTTACAAATAGCACAATAATATTAGAAAAAATAGAAAATAAACAGAAAAAATCCTTAGCATTATATACACAAAGTACAAGAGGATATTTTAACTCTTCATCGAATAAGATTTCAGTGGCATAAAATTTTGTTACTTCCGCGTGCCAACTTGAATTAGCAGAAACATATGAAAAGCATGCGCTTTTTATGAAAGTTAAAATAAATAAAATTTTTTTTATTTATTTGTCTTGAAGTGAAGTAAAAGTTTGCATTTATAACAAAAAGAAATAGATGGAGATGAAGATGAAGATCGCATCACATCACATCACATCAAAGTTATACAATTTTTTTTTAACATCCTCCTCACCCGCAATGATTATGTTTGGTTTGATAGCTCGAAAGAAAAGAAAAAAAATATTACAAGACCAATTTTTAAGCAAAAATACAAAAGTAAAATCAAATTACATCGAAATGTTATGCGTTAAGAAATTTAATGGGGTTTGTGGGTAGTTATAAGTATTTTTTCTTTCTATTTTTATTTTAACTCGTCAACCATCCTTTTAAAGCGGGGTTGATGTTAAATAAAAAAAAATTGTCGCAAAAAAGTAAATAAATACAAAATATTAGTGACAAGTTGATTTGAAGATGAACTAAGACGTGTTGGAAATTTAAAACATTGGCATTTCGATTTATTTTTAATATTATTATATTTAAGAAAATATAAAAAAAGAAAATCCACCATGTCAATGTCGTTCATAAAGATTTGATAGCAATAATAATTAATTTAATATAAAAAATCGAAATAAATAATAAAATCCAATTGCTTACAATACTTTGCACAATAATTGATTTCATGTTAGGTGACGTGTTTTAACAGCTAACCAGCATCTGGTAGCATCTTTATCAGTATTGAATTCAATATTAATTAAAATGCAGAATTAATACCACGGAAAATTGTAGAAAAATGAAATAGATGAACAAGTCATTGTCACTTCTTATTTTACTTCATTTGTCAACATAATCATAGTACGTATTGTTTTCAAATGTATTGTTAAACATTACTGATTGTGTTGTCTCATGTACATCAAAATAAGTCAGTTGTAGCACCGTCAACATAATCTTACCATCATTGTTATTATAATAAACACAATGTAGCACTAATTACACCTAAATAAATTATTATATTGTTTTATATAGTTATAATTATTTTTCATAATTTATATTGAAATTCAACCAAATTATGAAAACGAACTTGTTATTGCCAAAAACAAATTGAATTCAAACTTTAACTAAAAATCATTTTTCTCAATTAGTTATATACAACCTCTGGTAGCATTGCTTCACGAGGACAAGATAATAAACTTGTAAAATTCTCCAGATAGTAAGAAAATTCTTTTTAAATTGAATGGAAATTATTTCGTATTTTTTATGTTTCATTAGACAATAGACTATTTTACAATAATGTTCTGCATTGGTTAAGTCTCAAATCATTACTTTAACATCAGGAACATAGTTTTTTTTTTTTTTTGAATTTTTCTTGCTAATATATTTTTTGCTAATAAAAGATATTTTGTAATGGACAAAATGTAACGCGCTTTAAAATCACTTTACTTTGTGTTTCATTAAACATTAGTATTTTATTCACACATCAGTTATGTTATGCAATGAAAAACGTTCATTTACATTTGTTATAAATTACACAATTGTTATTTTGGCAGAAAACTTCATTTCTTAGCATTAAAATAAATTGTAACATTTTGTTTTGTCATACAGAATGTTAAACTTTTATAGGCTCGTTTAACGTATTTGACGTTCAGCACATATAAAGCCATATATCCACTATTTTTATACACAATTACCTTTTTTGTTGTTATTTGAAGCCTATTAAAAATGTTGTTACAAAAACTAAGTAAATCGACCACACAAATTACTAAAAATAAGAAGACGAAAACACTTTACTGACCTTGCGATACAATTATGTAGATAACCATAAAACATACCAGCATTTACTTACATAAACAAAAAATTTATTACTGAAGCATTTCTGGTTTTTGCGTTTGTTGCTTACTCTAACTAGACATTTATGTATAGTTAACCGCAAAGACTTTTAGCAATCTTCGTATTAAGTTATACCTTGAACGAACATACAGTAAATATAACTTAACTTCAGCACATTGATGTGTGCCACATTACCGACGGTAAAACACTATAAGTTACTTTTTTAAGGTTAAATAATTGTTATAATGTTTTCGCTACTCTTATTACAAATAAAATCACTACTTTTTTCTAAAGTAAAGCATTTTGCGGTTAAAAAAGGAATAATTCCCATAATTTTTTGTGCATGTTAATTATTTAATCATGTGTAAAAAGTTAAAAAATAAATAAATTTGAGATGAGTAAAAAAATTATCCCACCCTATTCTGGTTACATTTATGTCCTTTTATAAATTAAATTCGAAAATACTGTAATAAGAGATACTATGTTTATAATTACTGATTATAATCAGGTGGCTTGAAAACAACTTATTTTCTTTTATTATTAAGTACATCAAAAAAAGACAATATGTAATAATATTTCTATATTTAAGCAACGAAAGCTGCCATCATGACTGCAAAATACAAAAAATTAGTTATTTCCACAACAGTAATATTGTTTAAAAGATAAAATTCAAATAAGTTAAAACAATAACAAAAATGATTATAACAGAACTGTAGCGCAGTTACTGATTATGTTCTTTAACTATAAATTTTAGCAATACCCTCAAGCAAATAGTAAATAAAAAACGCATTCAACCCCTGTTGATAAATAATAAAAAACACGGAAAATATGTTTTGCATCATATGACCAATTTTTGGCTTAGTTCAACTGTTGTTAATACTATACGACCACAAAAAAGGATTCAAATATTTTTTTTTTAATTAGATTTATAATTATTTTAAATATGTGAAAAAGAAATTTGATTAGGGTAGAACTAGTTTTATATAGTTTAGTTTAGTTTTTAGCTCTGCAATCGAGAATATAAAAAATGTAGAATATTTAAATTAGGGTTAATTGGTTACATAATTTATTAACTTTTTTCTGTATTCGCTTTACTTAGGTGCTCGGGTCTGCTTTTAATCATATTTCCAGTTTTCACAGAATGCTGTTTCCGTTTATTAATATTAGTAATTCGAAAAGGTTCTAGTTTTGACATTTCTTTTGACTAATTAATGACTATTTTTTGCTTTTATTTCTAAAGCTGGTTTTACTTATTAAATTATTATTTTTTTAATTATTAAAGCAATAATTTTCAAGAGACATGAAACGTCTATGATTATTTTTTTATATTAACTTAATTTACTTTAATTGAGTTTGAGCAGAAAAAATAATATTGTCAGCTAGTAACAAGAAACAAAAACTCGCAAAGTCAATTTCAAACAATTAAATGTATGTTGCTCTACAGGTTCTAAATAGCATAAATATCTCTCGCCAATAATTAATTGTAATAAATTAATCAACTAGAAAAATTTAAGGAAAACAAATCCAATAATTAATTTATTTGTAGTATTTATGCTGACTTAATGTATATCTTTTATTTTTTAATAAATAACAATAGGAGTTGGTAAGTGTATCAATTGCGAATGTTATGCAGAGAAAAAAAAACTCAACAATGAATGGTTTAAGAAATTGTATCGTTTACTTATGTTTAGTTTTTTTTTTCTTTACTTTACAGACGATTAATTTTGATTTTTTTTATTTTGTTGTACAAAAATAAGTATTTGTATTGTATGCAAACAATATAAAGGACTGTTGAAGATGGACATTCAATCGTGAAATTTGTATGTTTAGTTGTGTTTTTCTTTTTTTTTAATTTTTCTTGTATTAATTTACATTTTTCTTCAGTACCTTTTACGTTATTGTCCTTAAATAATAAAGGAATTTTGTTCAGTTTTGTTTTGTTTGCTTCTGATTTTTTTCCTGACCATCGTTGTTTTCTTGCTATTTTACTTTTTTGTTTGTTACAGCGGAGAAAACCAATAAATTTAATTCAATTAAGTAAACAAAGGGAACAAAGCAATAATATACTATATATATATTATATATAAATAATTTTTTTTTAATTTAATATTGTGTTCAGGATTTTCTATTATAAATATATTTTTGTTTTTTTTTATCCTTGAATGACTTTTAAATAAAATTTTAATATGATTGCCTTCTTTATGGTTTTCTTTTTTATTTATCTATTTTGCAATTTTCTTCTCATTTTATTCTTTGCTTTTTCCAAGTTTTACACATCGTTGACTTTCATTGAAACATTTTTGTTCTCCTTTTTATTTATTTTTTCTGAAAACCAAATATAATAAATAAAAATATAACAAAACACTTTGAATGCATTATAATATAAAGATGATGGACCAATTTTTATACAAACAAACAAAAATAAATAATAGAAAAAAAATGGTTTTAAAGAACAAAAAACCTGAAATGATGCTTTAATTTTCAATATGAAAATAATTTGTCATTTTAATGAAAAATAAAATAGAATTTGCGTTTTCATTGTTGAGTTTTTATTGCTTTGCTTCAATACTCTCCATTCCTTTGTAAGTTTATTTAGTCATCAATTTAGTCCTTCTTTTATTCTTGCATCATCTTGTCAATCGATTGTGTTTCGCTTTTTTAGATATTTTGTATTTTAAGTCTCAAAGTTCTTCTTTGCATAAAAATACATAATTGATGCATTGAATGGTTTAATTTTTTTTATTTATTTATATTTTTTTTTTCATTGTACTTTCTTCTTTTTTTTTTATTTACTATTAATTTTAACAACCAAGCTTAGTTTGAAGGACGTAAAAAACTTTTATAAAGATACAGAAATAACAAAAATAATATTCTTGTTAAAGTTGACAAATTAAGATTGGCTGATAGTCATTTTGTTTGTCTCAACTCAATATGAATATATAAGAAAAAAGATAATCAAATTTAAACGCATTTCGAAAACCTTGCCGCAATTTTAATTAAAAATTGAATTTTTTTAAAGATTTTAATACTTAATAGTTTATAAGCTATGTAGTTTATTAATTGATGTGTATGAAGTATGAAGTATTAAGAAATCAGTAAACACAATAAATGTAGTAAACACTGTCTAATAATATATATTGAATTGAATAGAATAGAATTTCTTAAAATAAAATAATACAAATCACAAAAAGTCTTTAAACAAAGTTTCAAGAAAATTATCATCTCAAAAGACAAGTATCAGTATTTTGTGTTGCAGCCTCGGGAAAATATGCAAAACAATGCAAAGAGCTCTTCTCGCCTCTTTACTTCGTAATAATAAAATAAATGTATTCACTAAAATATTGCTTTAATATTTATTTCGATGATATAAAAATGACCGAAAACCCTTTTATTTAACCTAATCTAATAAATCAATCCTAATGAAAAAGTAAAATACCCACAAAACGGTTAATGTATTATCGTATGAGGAATTGATGAAAAATAATAAAGGATTGTTATAATGATCAAAACTGAAATAAAGTAAAAATAGGCTGAGCTACACCCAAAAACCGTCTTATGTCATTTATGTCAATCAGTCTTATCGCGATCACATTTTATTTTGTCCATCAATTCGGTAACATAAAATTTATTCTTCTTTTAGACTTTTATTAAACTTATTCATCTTTTACCCGGTATAATTTTATTGTGTCTACGCGTACAGAAATTGTAAACGAATGAACACCTTGCTATCGTTCTATATAACTATATATACATATATTAAGTTATATACAACAATATATATGTATATGTACATATATAGTCGAAATTGACTTCAATCGTTACCATCATCAGCGTTGTCATTTTGGGTTCATTTCTTTAAATTAACTTGGATTCTAAAGGATGTTTTACTTTTTTATGTTTTATAAGAAAGGCAATCAAATTGTTTTCCATCTGTATGCGATGCATTTTCTCAGATCCTTATTACCGAAAACAACATTAGCAAAACAAACAGTAGGAAACCTTCGAAAAGTATTTGTTTTTTGTTTTTTTATTATTTGATTCCGCTTCAGTCATTTTCGCTTCATCGTATAATTTAGTAGCCGATATTTTCCCTTTTTTAGCCTTATCACTTTGTCTTTTTTCAATTTAATTTCGTTTTTTAGTTAGTTTTTACACCAACAATGTCATGTTTTATTTATACATTGTCTTTGAATTGTTCAATTTGTTATCTATTATCCTTTCCAAATTGGTGAAGACAATAGGTTTATTTTATTTTACATTCTTAAATTCTTTCTATTTATTGTTAGTGTCTTCTGTTTTACTTCTTTTTTTTTAAGAAAAATAACAAAATACAAAAAAAAATACAAATTTGGTTACAAAAGAAGTATACGTATTTTTTTTCTATTGAAAAGAATGTTAGTAATTCTTATAAACATTAGGATTATAAGTAGAAATGTACTTGTCGTTGAAGTATATGTCCAAAACGAACTTAAAAAGATTATCTCTATGTATATTGTGTGCATCAATGGATACATGTAGGTATTGATTACTGCTTTTTGCACTTTAACTATATGCTGATTAAATTAAATTTCTGAATTAAATTAAAGTTTGATGGATAACCTGTATTGGATATGCAGGAGTAAATATACTCCTAGTATGGAAACTTTTTATTTGCATATTTTAAAAAAATAAATAATAATAATAATAATAATAATAATAATAATAATAATAATAATAATAATAATAATAATAATAATAATAATAATAATAATAATAATAATAAAGTAAACAGTACGCAATTTGAAGAAAAAATAAAAACTAAAAAAAACAACTTATTGTGAAAACGAACAGCTGCAATAATATTTTCCATCCTAAATTTTGCATTTTATTTTATTTCATAAATTTTTCAATACATTACACAAAAACAACTTGCTGTTGTTTTTTATTAAAAAATTTTAGCTGTTTATTTTTTTGCATCTTATAAATATACACATTTCTTCTTTGTTAGCAATTTAAAATATTTTTATATTAAGTTTAATATAAGTTTTATACTTTTCTTTTTCAATCAATTTTAATTGTTTTTAATGTAGTTATAAATATTATTACTAATATTTATGAATTATTAATGTAAAAATTTAAAGGGTAATGCTTTTTATAAATAAAAAAATTAATTTCTAATTAATTATATCATCACTATCAAGAAAATGTCATGCCTAATTGCTGTTTATCAATTTCTTAATTACATTAAAACTTATCTGTTAATAATCAAATAAATAACAACACGTGAACAATAGATTCATTAAAATAAAACCACGAATACCCAATTTAATTCCATTTTAACAAGTCGCAAAACCAAAACGAAATTTCTTATTGAAAAACAAACAAATAATTCAAAATAGTCTTAAAACTTTTGGTAGTTATTTTTCATTGTCTCACGTTTCCAACTATAAATTTGTAACTAGAATGTTATAATAATACTAAAAATACAAAAAAAAATCACCCACAATAAATTTATAAAAAATAATATTCTTGATAACAAAACAAACAGACTGAATCGTTATGGTGGGTTTTTTTTCTATTTTTATATTCTTTTCTACCATTTTCGGTATTAGTTTCATTCATTTAGATATTGTGATATCATTTACCCCCTTGTTAAGAACTATAAATCCTCCAAATATAAATAATCTAACGATAACTTCACCGAAAAATAGAACAATATTCTTCTTTTAAAGCTCGGCAATGTATACTGTGGGCGAATATAGATAATTTGTGGCACGTGTATCTGTATGTGCGTTGTTAAATACTTATTATTATTTTTATTTTTATTATTATTATGATTATTAAACACACATAAATAAATAAAGATAAATAAGTGAAAGAGATTTTTAGTTTGGCTGCAAAATTAACAAGAAATAGTAATAACTTTGATGACAATTTAAGTTCATTAGTTTTATTTTCATAAAAACTTTTCATGACTTTGTATTTATGTCTCAAAAAATGATATATGATTTAAAATGTAACGTTGAGTAAGTATACTGTCATCTCTAAAACATACTCTATTTAAAAAAGTAGCTCACCAGTTAGGAAAAACTAAAAACCAAAATTAAATTATAGTGAATAATATTGTTCAGTTGTACAGAATTTTAAAATAATTTATATTTGCTTTTCGCTATGAATCAACATTTTATAACTCAGAACGATTCAGTGTATAAAAAATCTCTCTCCAGAAATAAATAAATTAAATTAATAACCCAAATAGCCAGCCACACACATTAATAACATGATTAAATTTTTCGGGAGCTTTTTCATATTTTAATGTATGTTAGGTAATAAATTTTCGTTTGATTTTACTTTTTTATTTTAAAACGTTCGATTCGCGTTAATATTGCATCATCAGAAATATAATTATAATAAAAGCTTAATTCTCTCCATTAAATCATGTTCCAAAGAATTTTGTTTTTATTAATATAAACATTAACCAACAGCTACTGTAACATTATACTTTTTACTAACCCAGTTTTTGTGGTTTTTTTTTTTTGTTTAATACACGTTTTTAAGTTTTATAAATTTATTTCACAGCCACCCATTAGTGTAAATTTAGTGATTGAAAATCATGACAGTGCTTGACCAATATAAATTTGTTAAAGTCAAAATAAAAATAGATTTACCCATTATCAAAGAATAAATAAACACTTTTTATCACAGGGTAACAAGAAAAGACAAAAATAACTTACAAAATAAATTTTATCTTTTTTTCATTTTTCGCCTGTAACTTTTTATATACTTAGCGATGCGTAAAAAAAACAATTTCTTTGCCTCTGGGTATAATTTTTATTACTATTTTGCATGGATTTAATTTTTTTATTAACACAGGGTATGGGGCAAAGTTGTCTTATTTTTTCAATATTTCATTTAAGAAAATGAAAATCTTTTACAAAATATACAAGATGAAGTTTTGTCGCTATGTTACTAAACAACCATAATTTTTATTCTTTTAATAAGTTTTTTTTATTAGAAAAAGAATTTTTTTTTCACTGTGAAGTAGCAAATATGCGTATTTTTATTCAAGTTTAAATTAAAATTGTTTTTTAATACTTTAATTAAACAGTAATGTCTCAGTAACGTCAAATTTAAACAAAATAGTAAATACTCTTTTAGTAATTACACTTAGATTTGAACAATTCTTTATATTTTATATAATGCCAAATGTTTTTAAATACTTAACATGAAAATTGTGACATCGTATTGGCAACCTTTCAAACACTACTATATAAGATATATAAAGGTAAATTCTAAATAATTAACACATTTGACATTAATGTATTTATTTTATGCTTTAAAAAACGATTAAAACAAAATAGAATATGCTATGTTCGGCGCCATTCAGTATTTCAAAGTTAGAGTGTATAAATGATTTTGTTTAATTTATTTTCCACAACAAGAAATAGGATAATAAAGTAACATCAATTATATAATCTACAAATTAAAAGAATTAAACGT
Source organism: Ptychoptera contaminata (assembly GCA_963942525.1). Taxonomy (NCBI): domain Eukaryota; kingdom Metazoa; phylum Arthropoda; class Insecta; order Diptera; family Ptychopteridae; genus Ptychoptera; species Ptychoptera contaminata. The sequence continues at coordinate 51,926,721 of OZ012636.1, forward strand.
GCGATGACTATGCATTCAGTAAAATGAGACGAAGGCAGATTTATTCAAAACAAGTAGAAGCGAAACATCGATTTTTTGTTTCCACCATCTGCTAAACAACTTTTTATAATTACATTGTTTAGTGTTGATAACGGATAAATGTTTTTTCCAATTAATTAATCAAAATAAATAAAAATAAAAAAGATTTTATCATCGGTTTATTATCTTTACGGTATTTTTACACGATTTTTACCTTATTTAATTCTTTTCAAATAACAATCAACAAATCTTTTTTTTTTTTTTCGTTTTACCTTTGATGCACGCACCCAACAAAATATAAAAATAAACCGTTTAGTTGCACCGCTGGAAGTCGTCCATTTTATATTAACGCACACCCTTACAGCAGCACCTCTTCCTATTTGATAATGAAGAAAAAATAAAAATAAATTAAAAAATTACCACAACAATAGTCCCAAATTATCACTTATCTACTCGCTTTTATCTCCTTATATTTTTATTACAAAAAATACAAAATTAACAGAGAAAACCGTCTAATGACGTAACAGAAATTAAAACCAAACCTTTTGTTAGTTTGATTCAAGAAGAAATTAATAACTAAAAAACTTCTAATGATGTTATCTTATCCTTGTTAATTTTTCCTTTTTCATTTATTATTGCCTTTTAATTAAATAGTTTTTATTATTTATTTCTGTATCATTTTTAAATCTAAGATGCAATTTTTTCTTTATTAATGATAAGAATATCTTTTTATTGGTGCCTATTCTAAAGAGTCCTTATATATCTTTTTGTTTATGCGATTTATTGTGAAATTATATTCTGGCATTTATTGAAAACTGATTGAAAGATTCACAGATGGTCTGATTATTTAATAATATCAGAATTATAAACGCAAATGAATGAAACAAGGGAAAATGATTCCGGTGAAATTTTTTACTTAGGAACGTCAACAAAAACTATAATTTCAAATTTATTTAATCAAGTAACATGTTATACTGTCACATTTGCTATTAAACTTATTTAATTTATTATTTAACAACAAGGAATAAAGGTAAACTTTATCAACATTTAACTTTTTTAACCGCAAATAAACTCATAAAACACATAATCATCAACTTCATTACATCAATGAAAGAAAAAAAAATATTTCTTCGTAAGCAGCAGAAAAAAACGTTTTATTTTATTTTTCCAAAATTAAATTATGTCAAAGTAAAAATTTATTTATATTAAATTCTTTAATAAATTTTATTTTTATTTTTTATAATAAAATTTCTCATTGACATAAAAAGTTACGGGAAAACGAATTTCTGAAGGTGAAAAAGAAAAGTCTTTGAGATGGTAAAAGTTGTGTCATTCCCAATGGAATTTCAATTTTTCTAATTTTTATTTTTAATGTGTAGCAAAAAACATAAAAGCAACACCAAACTTACATCCATGAATAACGCGAACAAACACACATCAGATTAAGCTTAACGCGTAACATTACAAAGCACGACAATCAGAATGTAGAGTAATGAATGTTATATTCAGCATTTAATAGAAAGAAATAAGTTTTTTTTTCATTTACAGGCAACCAAGTTAAAACTAATCCTCAAATTAATTTTTCATTTACTTTATTACACTAACGCCACGCATCAAGTCTTTCATAATTTTCGATACAATTCGTTGTATCCCTGTTTTCATTTTAATGCCCATCCACACGCTTTTCTTAATTTTTATTTTCTCTTTAGAGAATTCATATTTTTATTTTGTGAAAGCTTTTTCTCTCTGGCGGCATTATTTTTATTTAAACTTTTTTTTACTATGGGCTAGTTGATGGGTTGTCGTCTACAAATATATCTTTCCTTGTAAGGGAAATGAAGAAAAGTTTTTAAGAAACAAACAATAAACTCATTTTTACTTAATTTTTTTTTAGAATTTTATTTTCAAATAAATAACAAAATAATAATAATAATAAAGTTAACAAAGTTTATGCGTTGTCTTATTAGATAAGAGTTTTATTTTATTTATTTATTTATTTTTTGCTGCTTATTATTACTTATGGGTGTGTGATGATAGGTGGTTTGTCATATAAATAAGAAAGCCAGCTAAAGAAGACTTAAGATTTGTGTGTTTGGATGGATGGCAAACTAAACATATATATAAATAAATAACAAAATCAGTTTAAGGGTGAATGTTTTTCTATTCGCGTAAAGATACTAAACAAGAAAAGTCAAAGAGTAAAAGAAGAAGTCAAAATAAGAAAGCAACTAAGCCAAAGCAGAAATAAGAAAAACGAAAGGATCTAGAAACTGAGCAAAATAAAATAAATAACATAAAACGTAACTTAACTTAATGAAGGAGTATTTATCAAGACTGTATCTTGTGTTTGGTCCAAAAAAAGAAAAGAATTACGCATTATCTCACTCCTGTAGTGTTTTTTTTTTATAATAATACAATAAAAATATATATTCAGGAATAAAAACAGAAAATGGTTTTTATTGTTTCGAACAGTAAATTAAAGAAAAGGAACAGGTAAATTTTGGAATAGAGTTAAAATTGGATTTTATTTTTAAGATTAAGTCGTTTTTGCTTAAATACATAATTTTACAATTATTCATTGATATTGGAAATCGAAAAAAACGTGATTTCTGTTGTTTGCAAAAAAATAATTAATTGAAATCATATAAGAAAGAACTCTAGAGCGATAATATCGTTTTTTTTATTTTAATACTTATATTTCATACTGTTGATTTGGGTGTTTTAGGTGTAGTTCCAAATAATATAAAAAAATTTCTCTTTCCAAATCTTTTTGTAACACAGAAATACAGATCGGAAACTTTACTAAAATCAAATTGATTATGTTTTGTTGAGCCAAAACTTTATTTGTTTTTTTTTTACTTCCATAGATACTCATTCCATTAATTTCGCAATAAATACAATAATAATAATAATAACCAAAAAAATGTTCATTTTTAGTAAAGTCATATAAAAACGAGAAAAACGACTTATATATAGGGGAATGAAAAAAAAAAAAAATAAATTCGGAAACACCAACAGCAAAAAAAAATTGGCATGAATGAATTTTCATGTTTTTTTTTCAGATTTTATTATTTAGATTTTGTATTTATTATATTATTATTTTCTTTGCTAACTGTGGGCGATTGTTTGGTACGTAATCCTTAACAACAATTCATGTAATTTAAAAAAAACTTTTTAATTGGACTTTATTTGTGAAATTTGTTATATTTTTTTATTATTATTTATTAATAATAATAATAATAATAATAATAATAATAATAATAATAATAATAATAATAATAATAATAATAATAATAATAATAATAATAATAATAATAATAAATTTATTTAGTGATAATCCCCGAAGCTTTAATTATAATAAAATAATCAACTACTTGAATGGGTTTTGTTATTAATTTTTAATTTTAAATATACTTTTCATTTCGTTACTTTAAACTCTACACATTTGTTGAGTTTCATAAAATGTGTACACTTGGTTCATAAATCAAATAAATTTTATTTAAAAAAAAAAAAAAATATTTCTTTAAATAATAATAGAGAAATAAACCAAAAAAGCCACCCAAGTGTTTATTATTTATCAAAACTTTGATGAAATAAATTTTTAATGGTAACTGTTGCCAAAAAAAATTTTGAACGTTGGTCATCTCGAGTATTTATATACAAAACGCCGGAAGTTTTATTTATTTTCTATATTTTATTTATTTTAGCTTATCTTTACTTAAGTTCGACTTACGTTTTTCACTATGTCATGGCATAGCTATTGTTATTACATTTCAGCTTCTTTTATTTATTTATATTTACATCTAAAATAGATATTTGTTTATTATTTCAACGCAGTTGTTCAATATGAATTGTGAAGATATTCCCTGTTTTTTATGTTTTCCTTTGTATAAGTAACAAAAAGCAAAAATCTATTTCTAATACATTTTATGGTCATCGATTGTTAACAAACAAACAAAACAAAAATGGCAATTTGTCATCAGTAAATGGAAAAAAATATGTAAAAAATATATATATTGACGTTTTTTGTTGCAAAGAAAAATATATAAAAATAATAAAGAAATATCACACTCATCCTTATATTAATAACGAGAGAGTATAGTTAGTTTTAGTTTCTTTTAGTATAGTAACGAAATGAAAAGTAAAAATGTATAAATTGAGCAAAAATTGTTTGTTTATTAAGCAAAAAAAAAGGATTTTATTTTATTATGAGAATAAAAAAAAATAAACACTTAAAATTCGTATAACCATGTACAAACAATACTTCAGTATTACATCTGTTTAAAATTTTCCAATGCTTATTTATTCTTCAACTAAAACATTTATCATATAATAAGTACTGTGATTCAAATAAGGAAATATTTTCTTTTAATTATTTTGTTAAGCATTATCGATTCGATTCCAAAAAATATTTTTTTGATTTTTACGTTTTTATTTATTTCTTCTTAAATTTCATTATTTTTTACCTAAAACATGGCAACTTTTAATAATCTCTAGAGAGAAAAGAAAATACTTAACCCATTTCCACCAGTTAGAAGGTAAAAAAGGCGCAAAACTTTGGTTTTTCCGGTTGCGGTGTTTTATTAAGTTTAAGAAAAAATGTTTGTAACCATATTATACTGTTTAGAGTTGTTTGATAAAGAAAATCTTTCTACTAGGTACTTAGTGTAACAACAAAACTTTTCATACATTAATGAACATTGATAACAATAAAAAAACGAAGACGTGAATATTTATGTTGCTTAAAAATTTAGCATATTATCACTTTATTATTTAAATCAATATGCTTTTTCTAGTGTTTCTGATAATAAGAGCTGTTTGCTTGTATATAATTAGCTAAGCGCATACAAAAAATATAGATAAACAACGATAAATTTAACGGGTTAAAGATTTATGTATCGGGAACAAAAAAATGTATTAAAAAAATACTTTTTGCACTATAACAGTAACTTTATAATTAGATTTTATTAAGTTTTTACTTTTTGTTTAAGTAAAAACCTTATATAACTAAGAAATTCATAGTCAAATTTAGATTATAATAATGGTAAGTGTATCAACCTATTGTTATACGGTCGTTTAATTTTTTTTCTTGTTTATTATTAATATTACAATGAGTTTTCATTTAATTATGTAATTTAATTCTATTTAGCGAGCCTTTATTAACTGAGAAAGAAAATAAACAGCTTGATATGAAAATTATTTAGCCAATGGGAACGTGTGTTTTAAGCTTTTTGATAATCATAAAATACCAAAAAAAAATATGCATATACAAAAGAAAACTAGTTGAGCAACCCTAAACACAATTTACTATACATATTGATAATATTACTGAAAATAACACCATTAACTTTATTATAATCTAAAAGGTTTAAATAATTAAAATTATTATTAAAGCATTATAAAACCTTATAAATGTTTGAAAGCAAATAATTTTTTTCCCTTTAAAAATTCTTATTTTTACTCCATCTTCTTTATGTAAATAATGTTATGAAATAATAATTTAAAAATAATTTTTCGCAACATAAACATTAAGAGGAAAAATATTTTTATTATTTTAAGAAAAGGTTGCTTATTTCGTACAAGAAAATAAACAGTAACAAAGCAAGTTCACCCCTATTTTTTATATATATAATATAGGAAACTTCAAATAATTTCATTTTTTCTTATTTAAATAACAATAACTTATTACAAAATATAAAATAAATAGAATTTCTTGTAAATTGCAAACAATAATTGTAATAATCATATTTACGTTTTACTTTTATTTTTTTATGGAAACAAACAAATGATTTTTCACATTTTTCACAATTTTTAAAATATATTTTTTATACTTATGTTTCATAAAAAATGAGAATAATGTAAAACAAATTGCAAATATGAAAAATCAATTCAATCAAAAGTGTGTCCACATTTTCTGTTTATTTTTCTCTTCAATTTTTTTTTTTAGCTTTATATAGAAATATATAAAACGTGTTGTTTGTAAATGACAAGTTATAACTAAATATTGAGAAATAAATAATAGATTGAAACTTCCGGTTAGTTTAAGTTTAATTTTATTAAAAGAAATAGGATAAAGCCATAACCACAGTATTCACTCAATCATATAATTGACGTTGACCAAATTGCAAACAATTAATTCTGTGTCATCTTTATGTGCATTGATTTCCTTCTTGAACAATAATCAGGTAAAAAAATAAGACATCTGCCAAAATAATATATATATATAAATGTGTTTTGTAAATAAAGAAAACTTAAGGAATCTCATAAAGAATTATTTTCTATACAAACTCCATTGGTGGTGGCGTCATTATTTTATCCAAACCATACAAGACTATAGTAACATTAATAAATTAAATAAATTTAAAAAAATTGAAACACTTACTTGTTCGTAGACAATGTTTAACAATAAAATAAAAATTTAAGTAATGAAAATGATAAAAGATAAAATTTTAAAGTTAGTAAAAGCCTCCTAAAAATACTACAAAAAATAAATGATAAGAGGATGCAATACATTTGGAAGTTGTAAACAAGAAAATAGAATAACCAGTCTCCTCCCATAATCTTTTGTTTAAATTAAATATTTACATAGGTTTATCAGGTCATTGTGAATAAAAATACAAACACGAAGCAAAATGTCTTTAACAGTTTGCAAAATAGAAAAACTTTTACTGCTTTAATCAAACCAACAATGAAAAGTATTAAAATAAAACTAAACGAAACGTTAAAACTGTTTATATCTGTGCACCACGGGGATTCCGTATGCTTGCAAAAAAAAAAAAAGAAAAATTCTTGTGTGTCCTGTATTGAGCAAAGTGTAGAAATAAAAAAAACAACAATAAAAACTTCTTGGACTTGGATAATTGCTTTCTTAACATATTTGTCTCATATTTTGGCTTTTTTATTATTTAGTATCGGAAGTAATGTCACACTAATAGTAACAAAACATAATTCATTTGGGATAATTTGTTTACCTTTTAAGTATAATAAAATAGGTGTGGTCCAATAAGACAATGTATATTTAGCTTTCCTGACATTTAAGTTTTTTTTATTTAGTTTCCCATTATTTTTTTGTTGCAAAACAAACACTTAGTACCTCTTGCCAAAGTGATTTTTTATGGTTATACATTTTATTAAAAGAACGGCTGCTTATGTCTTATATTTCATTTTCCAATTCACGATGACATTCTCTATTATACGCCTAAAACGCTCCTATTAATGGCATTGTTATTAAATAATTTATTTTTTTATTCCATCATTCCTTTAGGTAATTTGATCGAATATGAATTATTATTATGATACAATAAAAATGTTTCTTTTTAAATAGAACTATTTAAATAATAAAATTGGCAATTTGTAACGCACAAGGGGTGGATACAAAGAAATTACAAAAGAAATGAAAAAATGAAATTATGCCTGTATCCATTTGTACAAATTTTGAGCATAATGAGGTGTGTCGCTGCTTTTTTAATCTGATAATAATAATTTGTAGTATGTTCTATAATAATTCTATTAATACCAGACAATTTATTGTTAATATCCGGTTTATTATTGTCAAAATTAAATACTATTTTGATATAAGAAGAAATTCGATTTGATTTTTTATCAAATACGCAAGCAAGGTAAAAAAAGAATCTCACTCAAGTTTTTTTGACAATTCTAATGGTAGAAATATATTATTTTTAACAAAATAATATTTGGTATCAATAAATTAGAAATAAGAATCTACTTTTAAAGATAATTATTAAAAAATTAAATAGAATATGAAATATACATTGACTATATATATATTTATATACGCTTATGGGAATTAAAAATATAATTTAAACAATAATTGATTTTTTTGTTGATTTATCGCGGAAAAATCTACGAATAAACAAAGTTTAGATTAATTAATATTAGCATTTTCATTCATCAATTAATGTGATTATTTCTTTGGTTACCAATGCTTTATTTGTCGAAACAGTTTAGGATTTTAAGCTTTTTTTAAAGTCAAAATGCTAAAAAATATTAAATTGTCAAATTATTTATGACAAGTTTTAACAATTATTCAATTTTTGTTAGAAATAAAAATAGAAATAATCCCAATTTGAGTTAGGTTTTGGTTTTACTTAAAACATCTTATTTATTCTTTATTGTTCAAAAAAATTAAGGCATTAGAAGCAACAAAAATCAATTCGATTTACGTGAATTCGATTTATATTTAATTTTTTTTTTTTCATTCATTCTTCATTTCCGTTCATTTTTAACTTTATTTTACGAAATTTCCGCTATTATTTTGTGAAAAAGATTATTAATAATATTTAGGAATTTATTACCGTTTATTACACCCTAAAAATTAAGACGAATATACCCAAAAAAAAAAGAAAAAATACTGTCGCGATTTTGTTTCATTTCATTTCTTTATGCTCTTATTTCAATTCTACTTTATTTATTGTATATTTATAAATAAAGAAAAAATATAAATCCGATTATATTTCCTAACGATCTATAGACTTTTTTTTTACTTATTCACTTTACCAATCCGTATTGACATCCTATCTTTATTTTTATTTTTTTGTTACATTGTATTTAGTTTTTCTTTATAATTTAGTGTTTTTTTATAACTATATTAAAAATAACGAAAAAATCATTTAATTCCTTTCAACTAAAGTGGAAATGGAAGTTTGTCAAGTCAAGATTATTAGTTATTTTTGTTTTACATTTTGTCTAAGTTTTATTTCTCAATCAAAAAATAGCATACATACTATTTTCTATTATTATAAGAGATATTTTGAAAACATTTAACGAAAGAGTGTCCTAATATTCCCTATTCCTAATATCAATACAAAATATTCAACTAAAAATTCGCCCAAAACAATAAAATACATGTAAGTACATGTTATTGTTTTATATAAAAAAAATTAATTTATGATTTATATTTTTTAATATGTAAAAACGTTTAATTTTAATTAAATAATTTTTTATTTCATAAGAGAATGTGTATAATACAAAAAAAAATTGTAAATATTTTGGAAATTTTAGTCATTAAAGGTGCATTCTAATGCATTTTTTCTGTCACATCATCTGCATCATGCTATTGTCCTCCATGTACAATAGTGTAGTTTAATGAATTTATTTAAAATCTCTTTTTTGTTTAATTTTGAATTTTAGCATAGTGCAGCAAAAACAGCAGGTAACAATTTAAGGGTTGTTTTTTGAAATTATAGCACAAATAGTAATACAAGTTCGTAAAGCCTTAAATTGTAAAAAAAAGATTAAAAGTCAAATTCAATTTATCCTATTTTTCATTCTTTTACTATAAATATGCTATGAACATTTTTGTTGATACACAAAAAAAATCCTATGTTGAACAAACAACGTTCAATCAATATAACTAACACCAAAAACCCGAAATTTTTGTACAGAAAATTTGTATATGCGTTGGTTACACAGAGGGTGGTTAATACAAAATAAAAAAAACCAATTAATACTCTTAAGGGTGTTTTTAAAACATAAAAACTAAATTCTACACACACATTTAGTGAGGGTAAAATGTTGTCGCCGTTGTTGTTTTTGGTTTAAATTAAATAAAAGTTTTTTCGCTTAATAGTTTATTAACCATTCTGTCAATTTTTCTATAATTATTTATATTTTACAAATTAAATAAAATTCACGCCTTACACTTAATGCTGGCAAGTGGGTGTTTCAATTTGATTTTTTTTTTTATTTATTTTGCAACAATAATAAAAATGTTAAATCAATAAAAGAAATTGCACATTTTATCCTAGATAAGAATGAAACAACTAAATAAGTATAGATGAAATAAAACATGTTTTGTGCCAATTGTCGTTATTTTAAATACGTTAAACAAAAACGCAAAAAGTAGAAAGAAGTAGTAGAAGGGAAAAATAAAACCAAAAACAACAGCATTAAAAAACAAAACGAGAAATATATATATTTGTAAAAAATAAAAATCACTTCTTAGAATACATATAATACATATCTCATGTGTGCATTAAAATAAATTTCACGTACTTGTAAAATCCATCAAGTCTCATCCTTATTTGTAACAGAATAATGTATAGAAAAGTTGCAAAATACAAATCCACTGGGTTGGTATATTCATTTTTTATTTTCATTGAATATAAAAATGTAGTGCCTAAAATCATACTGTACCGCATTATATCGTACTTGCAAAAAAAAAAATAAGAACAAAATTAATTTTCGTCTTAATCATTGTTGTCATGGATGGCGAAATAGAATTTGTTGTTATTTTTTGCAGAACTTTTCATTAGCATTTTCGTAATGCGTTCGCGTATCTTTTTTTTTTTTGTTAATAATACCACAAAAAATTCAATCAAAACACTTTCTTAATTTATTATTCAAACCGCACACAAAATTTCATAATAATAATATTTTTCATCTTATTTTTCATGCTTAGCGTCCTTTGCATCAATATTAGTTTCGATTGTTTTCTTTTTATCTCGTTTAGCTGTTTTGTTTTATTTTTCTTTCATATACAAATCTTATCCTTTTTTTCTTGTAATTTGGTTCGCAACTTGTTTACAACCCAGCTACCCATCTATAAATTTTATGTACAAAAAGCTCATACATGTACTCTAGCATTATAACGAAAATACAAAGAAAAAAATAAAACATGGTAAATATTTTATGACACATCATTCTTTGCTGTTGCCGCGCGTGCCATCAAGTTTACTCCTTATTACATTTTGCTTGATATAAAAATGCTAGTATAAAAAACAATAATAAAATAAAAAACATAATTTTTCCTACATACATATATATATTTTTCTTGTTTCAAATAAGCGTCAGTATATTTTTTTTTTTTTATTTTTGTTGAATAATAACTGGAAATATTCTTTAACATTTTTCTTTAAACAAAATAATATATAAAAGAAAATAATAATACAAGCGAAGCAAGATTATTCGGTTAGTGAAGATTTTTAACAACGAACAACAGCAGTAGTCAAAAAAAATCAACAATTTCTCTTTATAAAAGGTGAAAAAAGAAAAATTACGTTTTTTTTTCTTAGGTTTCTTAATGGGGTTAAGTTTATGTAAAGAAAATTTTTATTTTTTACAAAAACTGAAATAAAATAATGGTGACATAACACGACTGATTATTACTCACGTACGTGTGAAATTAGCTACGATATTTTCGGTAATTTTATTCATCGTTTAGTGTGCATTTACTCCATTTTGTCGAATAACGAATTATATATTCAAAATAAAAAGAAGCACAAATATGCAAAATAATAACAGCTAAAAAGTTTTTATATTTCAACTAATTACTAAAAAAAAAACACAACAATTATAATTTAACCAGGATTATTGCAATAACAAGAAAACAAATTTTTAATGACAGAAAAAAAAAATTATTCATAATTGTTAATAATTTGTGAATAATAATGTATAATCCACCAAAGTAATTTTTCACCATTTGTTTCAAAATTCTAAATTATTTTCATCTGTTTTAGCGTTTTTAATTGGAAATAAACAACAAGCATTTCATTATTGTAAAATAAATTACACAACTAATGAACAAGAATTATGTATAAAATGAGAAGTAAAATTGATATATTTTATTTTTATAAAAACAAAAATTAATTATATAAATAACCTGCGGTGATGAGAAATAAATTTTCCAAATTATGTATTTACGCAAACCAGTATTTTTTGATTAAAAAACACAATTGATTTAAAAATATTAATTAAAAAATAATTATAAAAATTAGTAGAAATGTATATTTTATCGGTGAATTTCTTTTAAAAAATTAATCTATTTCATGATTTGTTTAATTATTTTTACAAATTTGTAATGCACGAAAGTTTTACCAATTATGTTTATTATAAACAAAATGTAATTTAAGTGACTTATTTTAAATATTTTACATACATATTATTATCTAAATTAGTTAAATGATTTAATAATAAAACAAACTATTCAACAAACAATAATATGTTTATGGCTTTTAATTCATTTTTATTTTGTGTGTTTATTATTAAACAATAGTTTTGTTAATTAGATTAAGGATTTTAAAATTTTATACATTTATTTTACTTTTAGCTTTTAAATTATTAAGCACATTTATTTGTTTAATAATAGTAAAGTGCTTAGTGATTCTTAAACTTTTTAGTTCAAATAATAATTAAATAATATTTGAGCTGATATTTTTTATTTTATATTACATATTTGGATTATATATATATAACTAAATATATATATATATATGATTAATACTATTATAGTTTTCTATTGTGTTAAATAAAAAAAATATGTAAACAAGAATTGTAATATAAATGTTAACATAATTCTCATGCAAATAATAAAGCATTAAGTAATTAAAAAAAGTTATTATTTTCAAATAAAATAAAATGATAATTTTTAAATATTCATTGAATTGTTTACATAATAAATTAAATTATAACAAAAAAAAAAAAACAAAACAAAACTTTATAATAGAACATTTTTATCATAATTAAAATATAGTTTGCGAGCCACTGACTCTGACGATTAAACAATTTATATGAATTTCATTTAACAGTTTTATTTTATATTCTTCTGAAAAACAACAAAACTCATGTGCTTTAATGAAAATTTTCTAATGAATGGAAATGATTAAATAAAAATCTCTTATATATATATATGTATATTTATAGAAAAGGTAAATAAAAGCATTGTTTTCAAAATTCCGGTTATAAATTTGTGCAAGGTGTAACGAACTACATAATTTCAGTATGACTACACCATTGTTTAAACATTTATTTATCCAGAAATGCATTTAACATTTAATCTAAAGCACTGTCACCACCCACTAAAAATATAATAATAATTAAAATAATAATAATAATAAACAGTAATAGCAGCAGTATTTACATGACTAACAATATTTCTCAAACTTAACAGCATCAACAAAAATGTAATTAATTGGTTTCAATTGTAATAATGTACACAAGGTGCCCACAGGCTATCATTTTAATAATAATAATTATAAAATTAACATAAATAAACATAAAAATGGATTTACTTGTCAATGTTTTAATTCATTCAATAAACTTTATTTGTTTATTTTATTTATTATTGTTGAAATATTTAATCGATTTGCTGCTATTAATTTATACTTTTCTATATTATTTTTTTTGTAGCTAATAAAATTATTTAGCGATTTACAGATTTTGATTTTACAAATTTGCATATATATGGTTTTTGAATAGCTCACATTGCAGAAGTAAAACAACATTTTTTAATCTTGTAGCCCTTTTCTATTCCTTTAAAAGAAAAACTTGTTGTTAAATTGTTTTTCTTAAATTTAATTCTATAATACTTTCAATATTAAGGATTTAAAAAGAAAACCACCCATCACCCAGCTTCAGAGAAAACTGAAGAAGAAAAAATTACTGTGATCTTTTTTTCCCAAAGTAAAAGTCTTACTCTTTAATAACATAACACATATGTGGTGTTTGCATTTGTTTTTTCTATTTTACTTTTATTTTTGTTAGAAAATTGTGTTGATATTGCTGTTGCTATTGTTGTTTTGTCTTAGAATGGAAATAGTAAAATAGGTTGGTTCTTGGATGAATGCTTTAAAACCATACGCACCCACATAACAAAACATATGAAAGCATATGTTGATATTCCCATTGAATTAATGTTTTGCTGTAAAAAATGTATAGCAATAAATGGATTTTTTTTTACTGTTTTATTTTTACTTCCACATACTGTAATATAATTTGGATGACAATCAGTTAATTATTTTTCTGCTTAAAAAAGCATTAGAAATACTGAGAAGAGATAAATTCCACTTTCGATATCAAATAAATTAAAAAAAAAACTTTAAACATAATAAAATTTGGAATTTATTAAATAAAAAATTTGCTGAATAAATTTTTTATGCAAATAAAAAAAACACAAATTGAATTGCAAATTTATTGAGTTTTGTTAACGGAATTTTTTTTTTTTAGGTCAGCTGAGTCCATAGTTTTTAGTTAAATTAAAAAATTATTTAAATTTAGTTTTTTATCATGAAAACCGGGGAAAAAATATTTAGAGATAATAATAATAATAAAATTCTTATTAAAATCTTTTAAAAACTAAATTGAACAACAGAACAAAAGCATAAGATTGGTTCAATTTTATTTTGTAAAAATAAAAATTGAAATTAACAAAACTTCCAAGTTATTAAAACAATTTAACTTAATTTTGCAAAAACTACTAATAATAATAAATTTAAAACCGTTAAGCGAAGCATTATGTTAGATCAGCAGTATCAGCATATAGGTAGTACGGTCATATGTCTTTTTATTGCAATTAATTTATTAAACTTTTATAGAAAAAAAAAACTTTTCAATCTTTTAAATTATTTTTTTTTTTGAAATGACTTAAATTTCTTATATGTAGCATGAAATATCAAAAGCAGCAGCAATAATAATATAATATTAAAAAAAAAACGTTGTAACAAAGTAGAAACGGAAAAATATCTATTTCACCTGACCATTTTTACATTATTTTTTTCAATTCTATAAGGAAAAACAGAATTTTCAATCATAAACAATTCTTTTCGTTCTTTGCTACAAAAAAAAACAGCAAAAAATGTTTCATCTATAAAAATTCGCTTTGATCATGAAGTTATTCTTCCTTTTTATACTTGTTTGGTTAACATTTACTATAATAAAAATAATAATATAAAAAAGGCTAATTTTCCTTTCATTATAAATCCATTTAATCATCTATTATCATCCGTTTTTCTTTCCTAACCTTTATGTCTGTCAAGCGAAAAATTACCTAGCAACACCACAAACGTTTTTTTTTTATAAAAAATAACTCTGCAACTGTATTTCACAAATATTTGGTTGATTTTTTATTTGCATAATTATATGCAAGTATATCGTTAAGAGGTAAATAAACAAGAAATGCCAATAAAAAAAACTTTAAATTTCTTTTCTGAAAAACAAACATGTTTTTATAATTGATAATGATTTTATTAAATTTATGTTTCATTTCTGAAAATATTTATTAAACCAAAAATAAATTACTTTTTGAAAAGTTTTTAAGAAATGATGAATGATAAAAACTGAATAACTGATAATAAAAATCAATTGAGAAATAGTGGACCGTAGAAAGCAACAGTACGTTTATTATTTCGTCCAAATGTAAAAAGTAAACCGTAAGGGTCGTTATATGCAGTGCAGGTTTAACGGCTAACCTTTGCCAATAGCAAACAAATTCAATTTCTGAAAATCCGTAACTGATAAGATAAGTAAAATTGGTTAATAAAGATTTTTTTTTATTTACAATAGAAAAGGAAGGGATTAATAAGAAATACATTTTAAGTGAAAATCTTTTAAAGAATAAAAAATAATTTTTTTTTGTTTGAAGACGGTTAAAATATAAAAGTAAAAGAAATATAAAATAAGAAGACAAATAATAATAAACAATAAATAAATCAAAGTAAAATAAGAATTATAATGGTAATCGGAAAAGTTTTACAATGTATTTTCGCTATTCTTAAATTTAGTGTGGTGTCCGGTTCGCTCTACTTAAAACGAAACATTTTGTGTATATTTTTGTATTAAAAGCGACAATCAAACTTTTGACGATGACATATTTAAGCATAGCTTTGGTAAACAACTATAATTTGTTCCTCGTAAAGCAGTAAAATATATTAGGAAAACCGAAATTCCTGCTTATCTATTGTGGGTTTTATGAAATTTGATACATCTCTTTGTTCTCGATGTTAATTTCATTGTTTTAATAGCTGTTACAAGGTTTAATCTGGTCAGTGTCAGTAAATTCTTTCAAGTGTTTTTAACAAGAGATCCACCCAGATAACCCTTTATCTTAAAGTGGAATTTCGTTATAAATTCACAATCATTTAATTTATTATTGTAAAATGATGTGGAAAATGTTTCCTATAACAAAACCCTTTGAATCGATAACAAAATACCAAGAAAAAGATTTTTTTTTACATAATATACAAATCGCCAGCCCAACGTAATACATTAAATTAAATAATAAGAAAAACAATAACAAATCTATAAAAAGACAGCATAAAAAATTAAATAACAATTGAAATTCTTTTAAGCTTGATTGAATATTTTTTAGTGGTTTTTCTACTTATAATAATAATAATAAAATAAAATAAGTATATTTTTGTTTGCTTACTTAATGCGAATTGATTTTATATTTCTGCATTTATCAGAATTATTTCCGATCATTAACAGCTGTATTACTTTTAATGGAAATCTATGGCTTATATTGGTGTGATAAATGTTTTATACATTTTAACTATTATATAATTCTGGTTAATTAGTTTACATTTTATTAGTTTATAAAATATTAAGTACGGTATATAATTACTTTGAGAAGTTATATTATAACGATATGGTTAAAATCACTTTACTATACCAGATTTATGTTCATAATAAACATTTACATGTCGTTTATATACTAATAATTCATAGAATATAAAATTGCCATTTTAACTTTCATGGAAATCTTTGATAAATTTACGTATGTATTTTTCTACTCAACAAAAATTTAATTTTAAATTTATCCACAACGCGAAAAAAAAATTTATTTTGATAAATAGTTCTACTTACAAAAATAAATTTAACGAGCCGATAATCCCAATAAGATTATTAAAAGCAGATAGAAAATAATTGTTAAAAGCTTGCGAAAAGTATATATTTGGTGATCGATTTATTTTTGTATTTATTTACAACATTTATACTGCCTCAAATCACTAATTACGAAAGCAATTAACCAAATTTATTGTTTTGTAAATGAAATTAACAAAACAAATATATAAATTTAGGTCACTGGCGAATATTAAACGAAAAAATAAAGTGAACATTTTATTTCAGAAATTCTTTCTTTTAATTGTTAATATATGTTTATATTTTATTTCGGTTGCTTCGTCACTTCACTTACACGATGTGTTTAATTACATAGCATTAACTATAAAAGAAAGAACAATATATAAAATAAAATATATTAAATAAAAGTATGTGTCAGACACATAACATCATAATTGGTTATAATTATTCTTATTTATATATTTATCTCTTTAAAACTAATTTATATAAATAAAAATAAATTATAAATTTAACGTCACAATATCGCCATGGCTATTGCATGAATTTCATTAATTAATTACTAAGGAAACACAATTAAGGAAGCAGGAATCCGAAAATTTAGCAGAAACTCATTTACACAAAATATCTATCTTATTTATGTTTTGCCATAATAATAAGATTGTTAATTCAAAAATGATTCAGATGTGTAAAGTTCTGATTAAATGAATGGCATATAATGCATTAGCAGCACAACATATAAATAATCGAAAAAATTAGGTAAAAAATGAGTTTGAATTGAAGTTTTAGAAAGTTAATCCATATACATCTATTGCATATCTTATTATCATATTTTATTAATCTTATTTTAATTTGAAAATGATAAAAATCTTCATTGGATTTATTTATTCTATGAATTATTGCTAGATGTCAAAGCAAAAAAATGTTTTATTTATTTTTCAATAAATTTTGATTCATTTTTATTCCCTAGATGGTACCATAATGATTTTTTATATATATTTTTTCTTCCCTTAATAAAAACTAGCAAAATGACTCATATTCTCTTTTGGGATTTGAAAAATAAATGATAAAGAAGAGAGAATAAAAATATTAAATCGAAACAATTGGCAATCTTATCAGTTTAATAATAAAAATTAAAAAAGATGAAAATCTCCTATGTCTGTTTATATTGTCAAATACAGAATGCAGTTTTAACAAAAAACTTAATGCCTGTACGGTATTTAAACATCAAACTTTCATCAGTAATAATGATAAATATTTTACGTTGTGTAAAAGTAAACAATTCTTGTAGATAAGAAATTCACAATTACATAGTTTTATTTGTCATACATCTTTCAAGACATCAAACAATGAATTGTCCTTGTCTTATTCTAAGTTACTAGGGCTTATTAATATTTTTTCCTTTCGCATTAAATGCATAAATCCATAATGGTATGTTTTTTTCACTATGATTTTGTTTACATTTTTCTTTATTTTATCTTATAAAAAGTTAATTTATATTTGATATGTGCTGTGTTACTTAAAACAAAGTTTAAGAGTATTGTATGTTTGCTTTTGTAATTTGTTATAGACACTTTACTTTCGCTACCGCAATAAAGACAAATAATAATAAGGGATGAAGCAAAAAAAGAAACTAGAAATTAGTTACACAATATAATACATAAAATAAACTCATGCCATTGGTATTATGAAAACACAATATAGTGGTGACTTCTGTTTGAGTTAGTGTTAATTCTTATGGTAAGGAAGACGTCGAGAACTCGAATAACCTAAAAATGCAATATGTATGAAAATAAAGATTTGTATCTTTGACGTTAAGTTTAACAATATATAATAAAATAGTAAGGGTGGCGATGTCGTTGTCTCTTTGCAACTCAAATGTATATCTCACTATGATGGTGGATTCATATGTTTAGTTAAGTTAGGTTGAATAGAGGAAATGCCAACGGAAAGTTTTATTATCGTATGATAATCGTCGCCACTGCCGCCAATACTGTCGCCATTTACAACTAAACAACAATAATGTTACTGTACTAGACCAAAAGTAATTCTCTTTTTTATCGGTTGCATTTATAACATTAATAGTCTAGAAACGGGCATCCAAAATAAGAGGGTTTCGATTCTTCCTTTTACTATTTTTAGTATAAGTAAACAACTAAGCGGCGAAGACTAGACAAAGTTATATGCTACCCATACACGCAATCAAAATATCATATATTTAGACATTACAACCCCTCTTAAATAAAAAAAAACAGCAAAATTCTTACATATATTACGTCCTTCAACTATAAAATAATCAAACATATATCGAAGATATTTGTTAGCAGAAATTACTTTAACATCTCACCCACGAATATTTTTTTTTATTTTTTGCCTATGTTCAAACATTTTATTTTGTGCATGAACCCATGCTGTGCAGTTTTTATTTTATTTACCCTAAAGCACAACAGTATCACGCACAAGGGATAAAGTCAACTCATTTCTGTTCAATATAAAGTCATGCATTCAGCCCATCTATAACACTAACAACAGCAACACAAACGACATAAATAATGATCTTGATTCTTGCGAATGCATGCAACACTATGTTTGCAGTACGAACTAAAATAAACGCCCTTTTCCTCCCAAATACAAATTTTTCGTTTTTCTTTTTATTTATTTTTTTATTTTGCACAGGGAATTAGTAAGCATTGCTAGCTCTAGCCTTAAGACATAAAAAAAGGAAAATGAAAATAGAGAAAAATATTCACCACAGTATAATTTCACCCTTGCACATTTTTATATTATTTATTACTTTTTGAATGATTTTTCTTTATGTTTTACCATTGTATTGTAGTTTGTTTATTGCAACCTGTTAAAACTAATGATTTTTTTTAGAAGATTCGGCACGAAAAAAAATTAAAATGCAGAAAAGATTAACGAAACGATTTGCTTTAAAATTATTAAACAAATTTAAATGGTTTAATTCAAAATAAATTTTCAGCAAATGTTTTTAATCAACATAAACCATTTATTTCATTTAAACCAAACAAGAGTATGTGTGTAAAAATTTAAATTATTCATTTGAATGAATTCCATTTAAAGCATATTTTAAGGGTAGAAAATATTTCCGAACGCACCGAATAAAACAGAAGAAAAATATAAAAAATGTTTACAAATGAAAGTTTAAGAAGAAAATTGATTGAAGCTACAAATTAATGTTTATCCATAAATAAAAAATATATATAATTTCTTTTTCAAATGAGAGTACGGGAGAAGTTTTAAAATAATGTTAAACTGAGTGATTGGATTGTGTTTTAAACTGAAATTTAATTAAATGATGCGATTAATTCGTATTATTACAGCCACAGACTGGCTTAATAAATCGAATTAGCATTTCATCGGTATAAAGGTGGAAGCAACAAGAATTTTGCCTTAACAATGAAATTAAATTTAACAGACATTTCTTGGAAATAAATCTTTAATCGTGATAAGCAAACATAAGTTGTGTTTTTTTGAATTCGTAATTTATTTCTCTTATCACATTATAAAAATAAAGACAAGAACCGCACATAATTAACACATCCATAAGGTTTTATTTTGCTTCATTATAATAAATTTAAAACCTTTTGCTTTAATTCACTATAATTTAATGAGCTTTAAAGTTGTTAAAATCGTAATACAAATTCTTCTAATCTATTTTAATATGCATTTTGTGTGTGTCTCATTTACTTTTCGTTTCTTCAACCAAATTAGTATTTTAATAATTTTTTTATAAATTATTAATCTTTGGTTTCAAGTCTTCTATGTATTTGCTTGATACTTTCCTTACATTCATATATTGTAGATACTAGAACAAAGAGATAATAAAACATAACAGTGAATAAGTAGAATAAGTAGAAAAAAGAAACTAAATTAAATTCATATAAAAAAATTAAAATGAATGGAAATATGTTAAAATAAGCTACAGACGATGAATATATAAAATACCTTAGAGACTAAGGGTTTAAAGATTGTGATTTTAATCTCTGCTGCTAGCAAAAGTATTTTATATAACACAATAAAATAAAAATAAAAAGCAAGAAAGAAAAGTAGAAAAAGTCTTAAAACAAATTATTAAGTGCCTTTAATAGGCTTTTAAACATTATTTCTTCGTATAAAATTTAAAACATTTAAAAAATTATACTACAATAAATATGGTGAGTTTATAATAATAAAAAAATTATTTAATTAAATTTAATATAAATAAGCCGCCCCTTCAATATAATATGATGCATTTTTCTTTCTTTTTTTACCATAAACAAAGTAAAATATTTCTTAATCGCCTAAAGGTAGCCTAGGGCTTCCAAAAAAAGTTTTTTATACTGTGTTTAAACTAAGCACACCCTTGAAACATCACACATTAAGTGTTTTTTATACGTGAAAATATGCAAAAACTTGAAACGCGTTATTTATTCTCAAAGAAAATAAAAGAGAATATAATAACGTCTGTTTTAAGTTAAAAAAAAATTAAATTTAATTAAAACAGGAAAAGAAAAGGTTAATATTGACATAAATTAAGTATTAAAAAAGATTTTAGGAAAATAAATAATTGAAATGAATAAAATTAATTAAATTCGTTAAGATTTAATAAGGTTTGTCCAAAATAGTTACTTTTGTATCAGTTAATATAAAGAATAGAAATTGTCTGTAAAGATAAATATATACTAAACACAGCACATGTGTTTTATATTTGTTTTAGTAAAGAAAAGAAAACAACATAAACCGTAAAACCTTTTTAATAATTCTATAGAAAAATACTCATTAAATTAATAACATCAGGCAATCATCAATGTTAAATCAAAATAATAATAATAATAATAATTTTAATTAAAGTATTTGGTGTTAATTTTAAAAGTCAGGCGGCAAGTTCGTTGGCTTAAAAGTAATTAGCTGTTGGCATCCCATCTTAATTTCTTGGATTTTATTTAACCTTTTTTATCGTTCATAAACAGCGGATATTTGATTAAACAATTCCATTTATTACTTTAACTTTGTTTTTTATTGTAACTTACAAAGTAAAATAATAAAAGTATTGTTAAAGGGTGAAAATTTGGTTATCTTAATCGTTAGAGAAGTTATAGCTCACTATAAATAAATTAAAATTGAAAAATAATTCTATTTTTCTGTATTATTGATAATTCGTACAAAAGCCCGTTACAATTTTGCTCAAATCTATTAAAATGTGCAAGTTATTTAAATTATTTTCTTTCCTATTTAAAATTTCATTTATTTTTTTTTTTATTAGGTATGCCCTATAATTTTGCCAAATTTACCCTTAATTTGAAAGAATATAATGATAATTTCTTTCAGTTTTATACTCTTTAAATATTGAAAGAGTATTAACAATCCTATAAACTCTATTCCTGTTTCATTAGAAGAAATGAAATTCTCTTCCCTAATGTTCGACTTTTAGTAAAAGAAAAATTAATGGTTTAATTTCGTTAGTTAACCTCTTCATGGCAAAAACCAAGTAAAAAATTTAAAATTGCTTTTGAAAAAAGAAGAAAAGTATATGCACACATGCTGTTACAGTTTTTTATGATATTTTAAAACCACCCCCTGGTACACTTTAACATTATTTACTTTTTAAAACAACCCTTCAATTGAAACGTTAAACAGTTTATTGATTGTATTTTATTTCAACTTTATAGTTTGTCTGTCTATAAAATGATCAAATTACTCAACAAAAAATATCCAAATTGACTGCAGATGGTTAAATAATTTTTCTTTTATTATTAATAAAGAATTTTTTTATTTTAATGTTTTAAATCAATCTGAAACTGTAATGTCTTTGCAGTTTTTTTTTTTTTTTGGTTTCACCAATTTCTAAAACACTTCACTATAAAAATCTAAGTCAAAATCACAAAATGAAAATGCAAGAAAAACAGAAATCATGAATCTTTTTTCTAATATTATTTTACTTTATTGAAATTGTTTTAAAGCGATGAAAATTTTTCTATTTGCTGGAAAATAAACATTTAACTGCTGCAATAATATTTTTTATATTTTGTAAACTTTTCCACTTAGTATTTGTTTATTGATAAAGTAAAATGCGAGACAATATGTGTTGCACTACAGTTTCTTTATTATCATTTAAAAAAAATATTTTTAGAAATTTCATGATAGGGAAAAAATTTTATAATTAAAAATCATATTTATGTTCAAAAATAAATTTCAGATTTTTATTTATAAATCAAAACAAAATACAAAACCTCTTACAATAGAGTAATGGAATTTTTATTATAAAAGAAGAATCTAGTTTAAGTATTTTCGATTTTATTTTTTATTATTTATAAAACAATTTTCTAAATGTTAACTGAACAGCAGAGCTTTATAATAAAGTAAACTAAAGAAAATGCTACAGCAGATTTTTCCGCTATTTTTTGTTTATTCCTTAAACTAAATACCAATTACTAATAAACAAAATAAAAATGCATCAATGAACAAAAAACAAAAATTAAAACAGATTTAAAATTGAAAATGCATCGTGTTTATTATTTATTCTTATAGAGTTTAGTTGAGTATAAATTTTAAATGAAAAAAAAATATAATTCAACTTCAAAGAGATACCAACAAACTTCTGTAGTAGCATAAACAACTTTACACATGTTAACATAGTATTTAATAATATTAAAACTTAAAAAGTGCAATATTATCCGTTGTGTTAACTAAAAGCTACACTTGTTGGCACAAAATACAGCATAAAAACAGAAAAAGTGTCTTTGCTAATTAATATAACCACACAACAGCAACAAAAAACCACTTAAATGTTAACGATAAAAAAGCTTAAGAAATGACATGTTTTAAGCATTAAAACTACCCTTAATTTAGCATTCTTTTTCTTTTCATTACTATTTTTCTTAAAGCTTAAAGAAAACCCTTTTTTTAATTTCCGTAGTATCATAAAAATGATAATTATTTGTCGTTTCAAACAATTTAATATTACCATTCTTTTATTACATTAATTCATCTTTTTTTTTTGCAGATTTTCATTCTGAAAGGGTTGAGATATGTTGCTATTGTTCATTTAATTCTTTCTTTTTTGAACTTCTTAAAACATTAAAAAAAAAAGTGTAAAAATTACTTTCGAGATATTATTATTAGCTTACGTTTGTTTTGTTTGCTGTTTTAATTATTATTTTTATTATTTAACTGTTGGGTTATTGTTTTTTTTTTTTGTTTATAATAAATATAAAATTACCAAAATTAATGAAAATAAAAGGATGTTACAAGTGCTGCATTTATTCATTTACCGTATTATACTCTCTCTTATATTTAATGGATTTTTATAAATTCAAAGGTTTATTACCGCTTTTTTCATTAAAACATGTTTTCAACAAAAAATAATACTTTTAATTTTTTTATTTATTTGTCACATCATTATAGGAACGCGAACAAGAAGTGATGACACAAATTTTTATTCCGTTTTTATATCATTTTTGCCATTAAGTAATTTATTACAGATTTTTAATTACATTTATAATGTTTGTTGCATTTTAATTATTTTTATTACATTTAATAGGTTTTTTTGTCATAAATTAATTTTAGAAGGATTTAACAAAAAAAAATGTTTATTACCAAAGAGATGTGATTTTATTATTATTTTTATTTAAAATTATGTTAATGAAACAATTTATTAATATTTCTACTAATAAACCAGGATTATAACCTAAAATTTTACAGAATCAAAAATAATCGGGAATATTTTAATTAACCAAAATGAAAACAAAACCGAATAAATGATTTCTAAATTAATTTATTTTAATAAAACCATGTATGATTTTTATATACATTACTTACCAAACCCCTAGTATTAATATCATTTGTGTACAAATTTTCTATTGATTATTGAAAAATTTTAATTGTTATTTTTCTGTTTTATTGCTGTAAACTAAAGTAATAATATTTATTTACTAGACTAAAATAATCCATCATGCGCTAAAAGAATTCTTTAAATTAGTATAAAAAAGATGAAAAATAAGATCTAAATCTATGATTAATTTTTCTATGCGTTACAGTTTAACAATTTAAATGTACTACTAACGCATAATTGTCATTTATTCTTAGCGTTGGTTTTGTCCTAGGTTTTTACAGCAACCCCCTAAATTTATATTTGTTAATGTTGAACAAAAATTTCTATCTATTTAGATTTTATAATTTTAATTTTTTTTTTGTTATATATTTAGTATTTGGTGGTTGTTAATATTTTTTTATAAAGGAACCACCACACACTCTAGCAATAGAAATATATATATAAACAATGTAAAACTTAATAACGTTTCAACTTGATCTTGATTATAAAATGACACCACGACGCTGGTAAATAAGGGAATATAAAAATTATAAAATAAAATCACAGTAACAACAATAAAAATAAAAATTAGGGGATGATTATAATTTTCTTTTTGCTTTTAGTATTTTTATTTATATTTTAAATTAGTCTTTTACCCACAATGACACGAGATAAACAACTAAGCATTGCGCGTTCTAGAATGCTATTCCAATGGAAAATAAAAAAAAAAACTCAAACAGAATTCCGATTATCACAAAGATAAGAATTCTCTACGACCAAAAAAGAAGAAAAATAACGCGGGTACTCTTTTAAATCTCGTGCTATAAATAGAAATGTTTATAAATTCTTATAAATTACTATACCCACCCTAACTATGATTAGTTGTTTTTTTGTCTTTTTTTACCGTTTTCCTTGAAGCTAAAAATTATATTTATTTATATTCATAAACAATAGTTTTACTGATAATTAGCCAGATAAATAAAGACTTAAAATCATTTGTTAATTTTCTTGTATTTATTATTATTTTAATTAGTTAATTTGTTAACTTTAAGACAATAATACAAAACAGAAATCAAGGGCTGCCAAACAATAAAAACTATTTAATGCAATGATAAGAATAGATCTATATAAAATCACTATCGTGTTGTCAAGGGATGAAAATAATAAATCAAAAATGATTGAAACGATTAATTATAGTTGCTTTAAGATTGGCATGCTGTTTCTGGTAATAGAAATCATTTAAATTTTAAAACCTTATGTTTTGTAAATGAAAAAGAAAAAAAAGAAAAATCTTATATGGATATTAATAAAAGGTTATAAATCAAACTCTTACCTACGACAGAAAGTAACTAAATAAAATCTATCACCCACAAATTTACAATTTAAACTAAAAAAAAAATTGTTGCAGTTTCATATTAATAGATGATCAAATAGTTTCGAAAAAGTAAAAAATATTTGAAATCAACAAACCTGTAAGGGTGATTTCCATTAAAAAGCATAAAAAAAAAACAATAAAAGCTTATAACCGCAGCCACTTTTGTATTCTAATATATATATCATACCAACATCCCCATGGATAAATGATCATGATCGAATATTTGTGTCTACAATTTTACTCTATTGTGTCTTTATCACACCGTTGGGAGTTTTCCAAAATATTGACGAAGATTTTTCAAAAAAAAAATTCTCCTTCACTATGACTAAAAAATTAAGGGATGCAACCTTAAATAATAAAACCAACAAAATAAAAATGCTATTTATGTAATCTATTATGTTTTTTTTTTTAATTTTATTTATATCTTTAATTCGCAAATTTAGCCATTACCGAGCACCCACAGATGAATAAAATATGTATAGAAGAAGACTAAAATGTAGGCGTTAATATAATTATAAACATTGATTTAATTAATTTATTTATAACAATTACATACATAAAATTTTATTTAACAATATTTTGCGATTTTATCCTTAAAATAATAATTACAGAAAAATAATAAACACAATACACTAATATTGCAAAATATAGATTTTCTCTTATATCACACAACATGAGTTTAATAACGTTAATCCAATAAAATAATAAATACAATGCGTTTATAATCAAATATTCTCTTATCAACCTTAAACTATTGAAACAAAAAAAAAAGCTAAATCTAAGCTTTTTAACAATAATTTATACTATTTAAATATTTTCGAAAATAGAACAGAATATGCTTCAGGATATTTTAATCAAATAATTGTTCATTAAAAAATAATATACATATATGTATTTGCAAAATAAAATGCCTCCAGCGTATTGGAATACTTAAATCGTATATAAAACAATTCTTTTGGTTAAAACTTGAAAATTCAAATGAGAATACAACTCTTATAAAAACAAAATAAATAAACTCTAATAAATAAACTTTAAAAACAATGTTTTGAAATACATATAATTAATAAAAATCGATTTTTTTTTTTCATTCAAGTCATATTTGTCTACCATTAGCCAGATGCACAAATGAATTTACTGTTTATTGTAATAAAATTTGATTTATGGTAATTGAAATTTATATTATAACTCCATATAGTTATGATACATAATTAATGATATTTATTATAATTATTTTTTGTAACACAACAATAATAATTCATCTCTTTCTAAGCAGAAAAGCAAACAAAGATAAGCTGGCAAGTGCTCACAAAAGTAAAGCAAAGTTAATGAAAGTTATTCTGCAAAAGCTGTTATTACAGCAATAAGGAATGGAAAACTATATACTAACAGAGAGATAAAGATTTATAAATTTATAAATAAAACAAATAATGTGAAAATAAAAAAATTAGTAGTTAAAAGTGGTATCGCATATGGTAGAAAAAATCGCGATATAAATGTTATAACTTTATTGTATAACTTGTTAACAGCTTAAAAAAGTATATATCTTCATAATAAAGCATAACAACAGCTACGATAATATTTTATAATAGTACGAAGAAAAAAGTTTAAAAAAAGAATTATTTTCTTACAGAGAGTAAAAAGTAATAAAAATAATAAGAATTATTAAAAATATTAAAGTAAACCCATAATAACCTCGGTTATAGTTTTGATGTTTCTGAATAACAAAAAATATATAAACGAAGTAGTAGAGCAAAGTTCTTCCAACTACCTTACGCTGTTTATATTAATTTGCATGACTTTTCTGTTTTCTACTAATAAAAACAGAAAAAAAAAGAA
This sequence comes from Ptychoptera contaminata, assembly GCA_963942525.1. NCBI lineage: Eukaryota > Metazoa > Arthropoda > Insecta > Diptera > Ptychopteridae > Ptychoptera > Ptychoptera contaminata. The sequence continues at coordinate 51,954,356 of OZ012636.1, forward strand.
AACTTTATATATCTACAGCTACTGTTTGTTGCATTGCACAACTTTTCGCATTTTATTATTATTATTACGTTTTTTTTTTAATACTAAAAAGTACTAAAAATAATTTGCGAAGTAATAATATCCGGTTAAAGTATTTTTTTTTTCATAAAAAAACATACTGGTTAGTTTAAATTCGTTATTATAATGAAACTAGTAGCTTAGGCATTACTATATTATTGTAAATAAATATTTGTATGTTATATAAAACTATGTTCAAGTAAAAATTTTAAAATTAGAGAACATATTTACTCCAAAAGAATAAATGCAAAACTTCACTAACAAAACCAATCAAATATTTTTATAAATAAATTAATATATATATATATATTCTGTAAAAAAAGTTTTAAAATTTTTAATGAAAATATATATATATATATTTAGAGCAATTGAAACTTATAAAACTTAATTAAAATAATTATTATTTGAATAGAAAAGGAAAATGAATTTATTTAACGACAAGAAAATAAATGAAACTTTGCAACAGCATTACTTTTTTATGTGATGTAATGAAAATTTCCTTATTTTATTTAATTAATTTATTTGCTCTACATTAAATAAAATAATTATACATACAAATTGTTATTAATGCTATATTAAGACTTGTTGGATATATACAGCTTAAAGTTATTACAGTTAATATATTAGTTTTTCTCACATTTATGAAAAACACAGCACTAAAATAACTAATTTTTACTAAAATTGTTTTTAAAACAGTTTCATTTTGTTTATTAAATTGCAATCGATTAATTTTTAATAACAACTTTGATATTTTTTGTTTTTTGCTTTATGCAACCAAAGCATTGCTTTGCATTTTATTTAAATTTTAATATGCTACTTAAATAGTATAATTACCATGATTCTAATAACCATATTGTTAAATAAAAAGAATAAGTAATCATTTTTAATTACAATAAATCTGCTGGCATCCATTTATTATTGTATACTTTGGTCTCACTAAATAGCAACGTGATATATTTACACTAAAACCTTACACATTTTGTTTTTCTATCCTTTTTTACAAGACACCGCAGACTTACAGGTAAATCATAAAACAACAAAAATTATTATTTACAGTTTATACATTTCAAAAAACCACTTTTCTTATTTTATAGAAAACCGAAAAAAACTTATTTCAAAGATTAGTTGATTAAAGTTCGGTTAAAATTATGTTTGAAGAAAGTATAGTAAAATTTTAGTGAAATGCCGCAAGGTAAATATAAAGAAAATAAATAATAAAAGTAATTACTGCGGTTTAATAATATATAGCTGTTTTTGTAAGCATTATTATCATAAATTAATTACATGTGATCTTATTGCTTTTAACATTTACACTCTTGCTAAGCAAATAAATCAATTTTAGTATAATTAACATTATTAATTAACCTAAAGCTTCATTTTTTATTTAAATTAAATATAAGATTTCCAACAATATTTTAACCAAGAATGACTTTATTTATTCCGTAAATACAATTGTAATAAATACAAATATTGAAACAAAAAATTTGTTAAATTAGTAAAGATTTTTAATTACTGATATGCTTGCTATTCTAGCCATTTTGAGACAAATTTAATAGTGTAAAAAGCAATATTTATTACAATAATTAAGCTTTATATTAAAATCATTATACAGTATTATTCTCATAAGCCTGATGTACTTCAGTTTTTTTTAACTAAATTAAATTTCACTCTAACCAATGGTCTATTTATATGTTAAGGAAAATTTACACAATAAAAAGACATATTTTTAAATTAAAAATTTTACTAATTATTATTATTAATTATAGATAAATTTAAAAAATTGTTTCAAAATTGTGCTTTTATTTTGTAAAAAGTACATTTATAAGGTTTATTTTTCATTATTAAGTCAAGACACAACCATTAATATACATACTACTAGGACATCTATTGTACAGTAAAATTTATTATAAATATTTCATTGATGACTTTTTTTTCAATCAATTTTTCAATTAAAATCAATTAAAGTTCAATCAAAAAATTAAGCATAATTGAAATTAAAAAAAAAACACTTACATAATACTACTGTAAAAAAATTTACAAACTAATTTAAATTTATCTATTTATTTATTGTAGACAAAAACAATTATTATTTAAAAAAAAAATAGAAGAAACAACGTTGACTGCTTTTCGAATTTTAATAATAATAAAAACAGAAAAATTAATATCAATTTAGTTACGATAAAACTTTAATAAAGTGATGTCGCTTTAATATTTATTTGTTAACATGAAAATAAAAAAAAAATAGTGAAAAGCTATTAATTTTTTTATAAGTTTTGATTAGTGAAAGAAGAATAAATTTTAAGTTACAAAATCTGAGATTTGAATTTTCATCGATAATCTGTTATTATAAAATTGGCAGTTATGAGTAAAGCTTTAAAAGCATTCTTCAATAATCATCCATTGATAGCAAATTCAGTGATTTATGGGTCCTTATATGTTGGTGCAGAGTTTTCACAGCAAATAATCACTAGAAAAATAATAGTAAATAACTGTTATATATTAAATTTATGAATTAATCCAATGTTTTATTTATTCTGACTTAATATTAGGCAAAGCCTCCAACTCCTTTAGACACAGGATCACTAAAGCGGTTTGGTGTGATGGGAACATTAGTATTCTCACCAACTTTGTTTTATTGGTTTGCTTATTCACAAAACCATATTTAATGAAACTTATCAATACTATATTTTTATTTAATTTAAGGTACAAATGGCTAGACAGTAAATTTCAGGGCAGAACAAAACGAATCGTTGTCACAAAACTTTTACTTGACCAATTTGTGATTACGCCGTTATTATTGGTGGTATTTTTTACAGGAATGTCATTAATGGAAGGTGCTCATGATGTATTTGCTGAATGTCGACAAAAATTTTTACCCACCTTTAGGAATGCATGTTTTTTCTGGATTCCAGCACAAGCAGTCAATTTTTCAGTTATACCACCAAAATATCGTATCATTTATATTGGCTCTTGTGCTCTGGTCTGGGTCAATGTTTTATGCTGGATCAAACGACAGGCAGTTACTGAAGACGTCCCAAAGTCAAAATAGACAACGAATTTTATTTTAGAAATTGTATGCGATGCATTCGTTCATCTATTATATATCATCAATAATATAAATTACAGTAAATAGAAACGCATTAAAAAAACAGAACCGCCAATGATTGTACCAATAATTAAAATTTAAACAATAAAACAATATAAACAAAATTATGTTTTTTTTTCTAATTGTTCTTCAATTTTCTACTAAACTATCATGTAAGCTTAATTCTGGTAAATTTGGTCATTAATAGTTACTGTTTATATGTTTCTTTTTTAATAACACGTTAATTGCTTTTTTGTAGAAATTTACCATCTTTTATAAAAAACAAATCGAATAAAAAATGTTTATCAATTTTTAATCAAATTCTGTTTGCTTATTATTGCATTTTACAAAGTATACTCCTTGTTAGCAAAGAAATTAAGGCAATGAAAATATTGTGTAAAACAAAAATTATAATTATGATTAAACAGTAAACCGAGACTCCTCAATGGGGATGATAAAAAATATATGAAAAAAAACAGAAAGTTTATTTTATTGATTGACACAAACGTAATGTTACACAACAATTATGATTTGTCGCGTTTTGTATTTGAGTTTATTTTTCTTTCAAGAATTTTTAAGGATTCAATAAATACTACGAATATTAACTTTCTTTGTTAAATTATAAGAATATTAATAATAAACAATATTTTGTGCCATTGTGCCAACAACACATTTTTCATTTGCTTCATATAAAAATAATGATTGTAGGCACTGCGTAAGTTTATTTGAAATTTTTTTAAAATAAATTATGTAATTTAATTTTTAATATTTACCTTACGAAAAATAATATAAATACTGCTAAACATCGTGTGGCTGTGCTTATTGCCAAGTGATAATTTAAAGTGAAAACAACAGAATTAAATAAAGTGGTGCTGTAATGTTCAAAAATAGTGCATCGTGGATCGAATGGAGAAGATTGACAACAAAGAAATTAATACGGGATGTGGTTGTAAATAATAATTGGACAAATCATCTGTTTGGGCCAATAAATAATGACAATGAACAAGGATCCGCAACAATAACAACAGCAACGACAACGTTTGATAATATTTTGCTGTCACCATCACAGTTAGGGATTTTAACAGGAGTATTTTTTGCATTGGTTTTAAATTACAAAAAAAAGGTGCAATATTTTTGTTTTCTTACAATTTTTCTAAAACTATTATGAATCAATCTTTTATTTTTAGAATAATTACGAACTATATAAAACAAAAACAAATATTCTGCATTTGGTAAAGAATTTTCTCAACTATTATCCAATATACGTAGCAGTGTGTTTTATTGTATTTCTAATACAATCACCGATATACTTTTTAATTTGGATAACTTTTAAGCTTTATCGACAAATTATTTTCATAAAATTAAAAGTAATTAAAAATTTAACTGTACTATATTCAGATTAAGTTGCTTATTTTTCATTTCGTACTTTTTGTTTCAAAGAAAAAGCATGGTAAACACTTTAAGGGTTTTTTAGAGGGTACCGACATTGTGTGGGCAATAGAGGATAATGAGGCGAAAAGTATTATCAATATTATGGCGATAATACAAGGTGATGCATCAACTAAACCGTCCGATGTATTACTGACATTCCGAAAACGTTTTACTGAGAGATTACTGAGTCAAACTCGAAAACATCCGAAAATGTTTTATAAGCGATTAGTCGACTCCGGTTATTATTATTGGATAGATGCGAATGAATGTTTTATTGAGAATTACATTCGATACATGTACGTGCCGACTGAACAGTTGAGTAAACCATTCATAAATAATAGCGATTTGGTTGAATTAATATCAGAGCAGTGTAACAAGTGTTTACCGTATGAGCATACAGCTTCCTGGGAGATTTTAGTTGCAAAGCAGCCATTAGAAAAACTTTCCAATACTAATAATGATACAGGAAACGAGTTTCCAGTAAGTTGTTTTTAACCGTAAATACATTATATACGTAAATATTTCATCAATTATATTTGCTTACCTCTATCCGATTAAACTAGATATTATTTCGTGTCCATCATTCGCTAGGCGATGGTGTTGCAATATTAAGGTTATTTCTAGAAACAATCGCCGATAAAGATAAAACAAAAATAAATCCTTGGATTGACTATACACGAAAACTAATCCATTTACCAGATTTGGCAATAGATTCAGAGTACAACCAAGGCACAACCTTGGTCGGTAACGAATGTTTAAACAGCATTTTCTTTAAAAAATCAATAACACAACAGAAATTCATAACTTTGATACAAAAGATTTGGTGGTTATTGGTTACACCGGCGACAATAGTAACGCAAGTAATGGAACAAACAGTTGACACACATGCATTACATAGTACAACACCACTGTCCGGTAAAAAGGTAAGAATTAGATAAAAAAAGTTATAAATAACAATATATATATTCCCTTTATTATCTTCATCTAGTTTGCAAACTGGTACTTTGAAAGTGAGGGAGTTGAAAACGATCGTTTATTAAATAAAATCAAAGCAATTAAGAGAACCATTCCCGACACAAAATTCACTGATGTATTCCTAACAGCATTATCAATAACTTTACGAAAATATTTTCAGTTAAAAAAGCAAATCGTTCCCCGTAATATTACAATCGTTATACCTGCTCGAATGGAACCAGAAGGTATGACACCTAAAATGCAAAAAAAAAATAATAATAAATAGAAAATAATTTCTTGTTATTTTAGATTCAAAAATATTAAAAATTCATAATCGTTTTTCATGTGCATTACAAAAATTGCCGATTAAATTTGACGGTAGACCTACTAATTTCTATAATCAAATAAATCAGATTAGGCAACATTCGGATAAATTAAGGAATTCGTATGATTTTCAGGTAAATTTTATTGAACACTTTGTAAAAATGTTTTTAATTAATTTTCTCATTTGAATAACTAAGGTAAACTACTGGATAATGTCATTTATAGCAAGTATATTTCCTGAGAACATACTGCGTAAAATATTAAACAGTGCTCAATGTACAATGGCCATCAGTAATTTACCTGGGCCGCAGAAGTTATGCAAAATAAATAATTTATTAATAAAGAAAATAAATTTCTGGCTACCAAATCGTTCAACAACAGGCATTGGTATATCAATATTATCATATAACAATAAATTGCAATTGGGTATCTTAGCGGACAAGGCTATTTTAGCGAAATCGGGTGATTGTGAATTTATTTTAAGGAATATTGTTCAAGAAATTTGTTTAATTAAATAATTATCAAAACACTATTAAATTAAAAACATTATTTTAATTAAATTATACTTTTTATTTTCTCCCAGTTTAATTTATTAAAATCTCTTATGATGCCATTCCAGTTTTAAGAAATTCTATTTTACTTTCTAATATTAAATTTTTTAATATTAACTCATCATATTGTTTAATCTGGAAATTTATTATCAATAATAAAAACATAAAAAAGTGATAAAATATCCTGTTAAGCACAGGCAAAAGGGCAGAAGAATCATATGAAGTTTTAGTGGAACGTTGTGGATGAATTAAACAAGGTAAAACAGGATGAAACATTATCAAAACTCATTCCATCAAACTCCATATAAATCCGATGCTCTTCCTTTAAAATTTACTTGTTTAATAAGTTCCACATTCTTGTCATTCTCATTAAAATGAGTTAATAGTTCTTTTAAATCATTTTCACGAGTTTTTTTCAAATAATCACACATTTGATTGATGTAATTCAGTGAAATATTCAAACGAAAAATCTACAAGAAACAAATAATTAATTATTTATAATTATTGTTTTTTAATTAAATATTAAAACAAAAATCAACTTCTTCATCACGACGCTTTTGTAAATTTAAATATTTACAGCACAATAACTCTGTACGTTCCTCGACATAACGATATTTTCGCTTTAAATTTTCCAACTCTTTTCTTAGCCCATCATTATCATTTAATAATATTTTTATTTGCCTATCTTTATTCGTTAAATTTTTCATGCATCTTCGATATGATAATGTTAATTCATCATACCTGAATAGTCATTTAATTAACCAATGTAATGTAATTAATAATAAAAATCATTTTATTTACTTATACTGCATTAACACAGAACTGACTGTACCAAAACTACTTTTAGCATCATTAAAAGCACTTGGCGGTGCACTGCCACATCTAGGCGATGATGATTCTGAGTAACTATCATCCCTTAATACTTCTACAATAATTTTTATTATTAAGAGCCACTAAATAAAGCAATATTTATTAAGCAAGTAAAACCTAAAATTTTACTATTGCGATTTTTCTCATTATTTAATTGTTCTTGTAAATCATTAGTGCGTTCCACTTGATTTGCTAACGCAATCCTTAATTCATATTCAAATTTTTGTGACTCATTTAAACTGAATTGTAATTGTGATACAGTTGTCTCTAAATCATTAATTTTTTGTGATTTTTCCACATTATTTTTATTATTATAATTATTCATTATCGAATAATCTAACTAAAAATGGAAATTTTAATTCGTTAAAAGAGAAACAACTACATTTATGATAAAAGAAACAAACCTTAACGTCATTAGAATCATTATTTGTTATATTATTACAATTCATCATTAAATTCATTATCATAAATTTTAAAAGAAACGAAATAATTCAATTACTAGCTTCCCTTATTAATTAATCAATAATTAGATCATACAGAAATTTTTTTTTAAAAATATTTTATTAATATTATTTGTTTATTATTGCTAAATTCTTCTTAATTTATTAAAACGTTTAACCCTTACCATAACATAAAATACTACAAAATTAATATAATTAAAAATAAAAAATATTCTATTTTATTGTTACGAATAAAAAAAAAATATTATATATTTATGAAAAATTATAAATGTCAAATTAATAACAAAAATTAAATTATTTTTGTAATTTACTGTTCAATCACTTAATCCATGATTTTTCATCTGTTTGAACATTGTGAACATTTCTTGGAATAATTTAATTATTTTGTATAAATTCCAAGTACATTATATTAATTGCTATTGTAAGATTATTACACATTTTCTTTTTCGGAATTAAGCATGCAAAAAATAACATTTTCCAGAAGGTTTTCATGAAAATGAAAAAAAAAAATTACTTTATTTGACTTTTTAAAGTGGAATTATCTGAGAAACTTGCCTGTCATTTCCTTAGATTGTTCTGAAATAGATTTAATGCGATAATTTTTATCATTCAAAATCTGCTCAATATTAATCTATATCGTTATTTTTTTAGTGAGTGTTTAATTCTTGTAATTAAAAAGGAAACAAAAATTTAATAAACTGAAAATTGTTTTTAAAGTTTATGTCATCAAGATTATAATTGCATGTTAATTTATTGATGAAAAAGGTACTTTTCATGCTTGATTATAATAGCTAAAACCTGAAAGCGTTTTTAATTTTTCATCTGTGTTAATTGGCTTTATAAAAATAGCTTTTATTATATAATTTAAAACTTTTATTAAAAAGTTTACTCGAAATAGTTATAACCATGCTTTGTTCTTTTGAAATTTGATCACGCAGCTATAATAGTTGCATTAGAATACAATAGATGTCACTATAACTTCACATCATAATATGATATTTAGCTAGATGTCTTTACTAAATTATTATATACTTCACCTTATTGAACAATAATACAAACCTGTCAAATGTTATTATACCTGTATTAGCGATTATATGATAAACCAATTTTTTAATTAAAATTTATTTTAATTGAAGCCAGTCTCAAGATCTTTTTTTTAATTATCGATTTATTGATTTGTTAAAGCTTATTCATTGACACAGAGATAAATAAACATAAATTAAATCAGCAATAATTAATCAGCAATCGACGACAAACAATAAACGTGTATAAAAATTGCAATCAGTTACAAACTTTCTATATCTGAGTGATAAGAGTAGTAAGTTGAGGAATTCATCAAATTTAATAAAAACACAAAATTAATTTCGTTTTCTTTTTAATTTTTATTTTTTCTTTTTTATTTTCTTTATATGTAAATATTTTTCAAATTATTTACTGCTGTTCTTTCTTTTTATTCAGTAAAATACTTCTTTTTTTCTAATAAAAAATCTCTACACATATTTTTCCTGCTATTTTTTTTATTTTTTTATAATCGCTTGATGTTTCATCAATTTTAATTTTCTTTTAACAATTTTTTTATTTATTTATTTAATATAATTAACAATTTGATATTAAAATTTTTATAACAATAATAACAAAAAAGTTATTTGTCTTTATGTTAAATTAAATTAGAAAAAAAAAATTAATTATCGCCGAGCAAGTATTTTTTCAACCTGGGTAAATATAGCACTTATAAACCCAGACGAGCAATAAACTATTTTCTAATTTGACTTAATGCGTTTTTAATCACACAAATGAAAATATTTTGGAATAAATGGACAAATGTATTGTATTGGTTTGGAGCGTCATATCGCACCATCATAACGATCAACACTATATATTCCACACAATACAAATAATGCCAATTTCATGCAGCATAAAATTTAAAAACATAACAAGGCAACAAAATCGTTTTTTTTTTCGTTACATATAAAACTGAAATGAACTGAAAAGGTATGTAAAAACATAAGTAAAATCAATCAGTTAGATAATAACAATTACTAATTTAAATTTTATTTAATTAATTTTTCCTTTTTGATCATTTCTCTTCATTGTTTGTTTTTTTTTTTCTACATAGAACCTTCATATTATTTATAACATATAAAAAAATAATAAGCGATACTGATAATGCTCTTCAATAAAACATATGTTTTATTTTTGTCGCGTAATTATTTTATGGATATTAATGCAATCCAAAGCAATATGACCAGCATTATTGTATTATAAAAAAACAAAACAAACCGCGTATACACGGTTAATGTGTGCCGGTTAATTATTTATCTTTCTACTTATTTATTACACTCTTCGTATGCTCTTCGTTTATTAAACTAAGTCAACTAATTATACTTATTATATAATATCTATTATTATTAAAAAATAATTAAAAAAAAAAAGGAAATAGAATAAAAACGCAAAAAGATTTTATCAAGTGACCGAAAAAATAATAAAGATTTTTACTGTTTTCTGATGTAATTGCAGAGCTTAGTGTTTTTGTTTAAGTCCTCTTTTCATGTTTTAAACTAATTCTCTTTTTAATTTTTTCTTTTCTTTTTTTTTTTTTTTTGTTTTACATCAAGCATTTCACAGACTTTTGGTTATATTGTGAAATAATCTACGACCCCACCATGATTCTAAATCGAATGGCTTAAAATCACTTAAAATAGGACTAGGTGGATCACAATAGTATATTGATGGAGATGTGGGACATGATATTGTTGAAGATGTTGATAACGGTGATGAGCTGGTGGATGACTGTGATGATGATGACAACGACGAAGTTGATGTGTTTAATATCGCTTGTGTTTGTACTGTTGTCACTGGTACGGATTGTGTTAAAGATCCATTTACTAATTTTGCCCCTGCAGGTGATTTTAACACTACTTGTTGCTGGTGCGGTTGTTGTGTCAGTCCTGCGGGATACAATGTACCATCTAAATTAATTTAAAGAAAGCCGAAATTACAACAATAATTCAAATAATAATTTTCCTTAACAACTTACTCATTTTATTTTCCGGTGTCTTTGGTGCATCATATGGATTTTGTGCTACTACCATGTTCCAAGCTAAATTTAATTAAATGAATAAACATTTTTTTACAAATTTTTAATTAAGTATTTTATCAAATTGATTTACGTAACAATCTGTCCGTTCAAAAACGAGAAATAAATGTATTTTTTGGCATTAATTTATATATATACACACATCACATGTTTTTCTATAATTTGCTAGTGAAATATTTCTATTTTTACATTTAAAAATGAAAATAAAAATAAATTCTTCAAGAGAAATTAAATTTAACAGAAAATTACGTATCTAAACATATGACTTAAATTTATTTTTACAATTCTTTCCGTTTTCTTTAAATTTAAATCCATCACAAAAAAAACTGAAAACTTGAATTAAATAAATCATTTTAATTATGAACGACACGAGCATAAAATTAAAAGAAAAATATAATAATAATCATGAAATTCACAATATAGTATGTGATTCCAAAAATATTTCAAGATTGGCAATAATTATCATTCCAAATAATTATTAGGCTAAATTTAATGAAAATTTTCGCAATATTTTCTGTATTTGAATACAAATACTCTCGTTTTATACAATCAACGGAACTTATAGATCCTTTCGCAATCAATTATTATACTTACATTCATGGATATATTTTACAAGTTCCTCATGTTGTGGACTCATTGATTCCTCATCTGTATGTCCATTTTTCATGTGATGTGATACTTTGCGTGATGTCGATGTTTGAAAAACTGGCTTAGGAACACTTAAAATAAATCAAAATTATATGCAAATATTAAAAAACGCAAGACTATAAATGAATAAACCTAAAACAAGAGAAACGGAACCAGTTTTTTCTTTTTAATTTTGCACCGACATAATGACTAAGCAAAAAATGTATTTTTAATCTTTAATAATTAATTAAGACAGACTTTAGAAATATTTATTATTTTAAGAAAGATAGGCAACACAAAAAAAAATTATCAAAAGCAATTTAAACAAATTACTAACTCCCAAAAGGATTAAATTAACCGAAAATTATTTTTAATATTTATTTAAATGAAAATTATGAATGAAAATTAAAGGAAACAACGGCAAAGTCAAGCATTTATGTAAAAAATAATCGACATATAGAGAAAAATAAATAAATTTTTGTTTAAAAAGGAAAATATAATTTTTTAGGTACAATATAATTTCATAAAATATATATTAATAGAGCAACCTTGAACTTTATAATAAATCAAAAATTTTGAATAATTAAAATAACAAAAAAAAAAAAACATTTGGCATTTAACTTATTCGATATATAAACGTATTAATCTAGCCCAATGTTGACTAGTTTTTATGACTGATTAAAGAAGCAATATTTTTGAGTTGCTCTCCCTGCTTTAAATGAAACATTTAATTTTTTTATATATAATTTCAATTATATTTCTATACGCAAAAATATGTCTAATTAAATCATTGAAATTTCACTTGTATATCATTTAAAGCCATATGCGTTTAACCAACAACAAAAAGTCCTTTTTTATTTCAATACTCAGAAGCCGCAAATAAAGGGAAATTTATAACAAACATTTGTTATGATCGCACATAAAAAAAGAATGCAATGAAATGTCAAAAAAAAAAGAAAAATAATAAAAAACACTCTTTGACTGTGTTTGTGTTTTGTTGTTATATAAACCAAAAATAATATTTATTTTGAATATCTTGAAAAAATAATTAATTTTTTTTGAAGATAACAACAAGATGTTAATATCAAGATCTTTAAACGCATGCTTCTAATGTGTAATTTAAACATTTTCTTATGAAATATGATTTTCTTTCTGTAAAAACTGTGCATGGGTACGGATAAAAACAGATTAAATTTAAAATAGTTTCTTTTAGGGGTTATCACTGTTATCGTATAGCAAACAAATATACACTTTTAATGAACAAAACTACATATAAAACACACTGTTTTCACAAATTTTATTTTATTATTTATAGGAAAATTAAAACAAAAAAATCTCACCTAATGATTGATTCTTCACAACCGTTTTCCATTTTCTTATTGATATCACGCATTGTGTCAAATTTTTCATAATTTTGAGAAATTCCTTTAAATTTATGTGGTAAAAGTACCATAGAAAAATAAATAAATAATAAAAAAAATTATTACATAACTTAGAAGCAAAAAATTAAAAAAAAAAAATAGTTATGAAACACTTTTTGAAACAAAAAAAAATCCACTATCAATCACATTAGAAAATGAAATTTTATTAATTTTTTTTTAACTTTAATTATAGAAAAAAAATATAAATAATAACATTATATTATTAGAAAAAATACCTCGACGAGTTTTCGCTGCTATTGAACTAGGTCCTTTTGTTAAGGTATACATAATTAATTAATTAGAATAATTGTATAAAAAAAACAAACTTCTTTTCTTTTTTTCTTTTTATTTATATATTTTTTAACAAAAAAAAATCCAATCAAATTAAAATTTTAAACATAGAAAAAAAATAAATTTCTTACGACTACGACACATGGAACAAAACATTCATTAATGACTGAATGTAGATGGCGTGTTTATTTTATTTTGTTATGGAAAAATCGATTATTACATTTCATTAGAGTAATTCGAAATTCCATAATTGAGAATAAGGCAAATTCAAGTTGAAGAATAAGATTAGGAATTAATTTTTTTTATGTAATTTATATTTTTATCAATATTAAGTTAATTTTTACAATGTTTGATATGTTATTTACTTATTTGTTTTATTAATTATTAATTTAGTACCTTATTTATTAATAACTATATTTATTCATTATTTATAATCGGAGGCGACGAACTGCTTTCACTGGTCGTCTATCTGACTCCTGCCATCCATACATGCGTCTATATCTATCAAATTCACTATTTGCTGGAAGTACTGGAATTTTACCTTGCTCCTCTTTAACAGCTTTTGCAATAATTGCATTCTCTGCTATTATTTTATCAAGAAAATCATTTTCCTCCTTAACTCTTTCTTCAGCCCGTCGTTTTTCTTCTCTTAAACATTCTTGATGCATTCGTAGATTTCTTTCATGATATTTTCTGAGTTGTTCTTCGGCTTTTTCTTCATGATCATCTTCTTGCACTTCAGAGAAGCACCAGGAATTCTGCATCTCGCGGCAATTTACCAAAAACTGTTGCCGAAGTTCCTCAAGTTTTGGATCAACTTCCTTCATGTCAATGTCAACAGTTAACTGTTTAATTGCTTTACGTGCTCGTGCAGCCTCAAATGGTGTTGATGTAGCAATTGTTCTTCTTCTGGCTGCTTTTATTTTTGGGCGAATATTTGAAACCTCACCTCGTGCAGCACTAGCACCTGAATTTTCTGCTACAGAACTATCATCCTTCTTTGGTGTTGACTTTCTTCTCGAATTCTTTTTGCCACTGCAGAAAATTTTTGATATCCAATGGAATCTTTTTGTCTTTTCAAGAAATTTTCCTTTTGAGTTATCCTCCGTGGCTTCCTCACAATCAGATAATGATCCTTTAACACTTAAATGTGATACAGAACTGAATCCGTCTTCAATCACATTGCGAACACTTAAACTGGATATGGCAGAATACCACTCAGTTACTGATGTAGATGTTGATGATGTTGATGAAGTTGATGATGTTGACAATGAATCATCAGCACTGAATTTAAAAGATTTAAATGACCAACTTCTTTTTCTAAATAAACTCATTTTGAATTTTAATTAATTTTAACAAAATAACACAGAAGCTATTTCGGCAGACTATTACGAAACACTCACTATTTATCGACTTACTTTGGTAAAATTTTCAACTGAATGATAAACATTCAAAAGGACTCTTGGTATTTATACTTTATTCCATAACTCTTTCTTAATTTAACAGGATCTGACAAAAAAAGGATCTTCCAATCACAATATAGATTTTAACAATTTTTAACCTATTAGGTGTGGCTTATTTTTCCATTTACCAATAATTATTTATTTTATATTCTTGAAAAGTTTTGCTAATGACAATTTAATTAGTTAATGAGTATTAAAATTAAAACTTTTAAAATAAATTATCCTTTTTCAAAACAAATATGCACCTTAATAAAATTTCAAATTAACCCGCCTCTAAGAATGTGCACTGTAAGCATGGCTATTGTTTGTTATTTTCGAAAAGACATTTTTTATTTTTGTCATTTTCTCTGTCATAAAACATTACAAAAAAAATAATAACAAAACATTGTTTTTAAGTATAATTATTTTTTATTATGTTAATAATTTGCAGGTAGTTAAAATTAGATTATGGAAAATCCAGCTGAGGTAGTAGAAGAAACAAGTGATAAATACGAATCAGATGTAATAAATAATGAAATTAAAGAAACTGAAATACAATACCAAAGTCCAGAAACATTACAAAGAAAATTATATTTTCTTCTAGAAAATCTAAAAACAATGCACAGTGCATTACCTGAGTTAGTTTTAATTATTTAAAGAATGTTTATTTTGTTTTTGTTTTTATTATAATATTTGTAGGACATACCAAATGCGAATACCGTACGAAGTTTTAACGGGATTGGCAAATTCCTTATTAAATGATACGATTTTTGAAATAATTAAGGGTTTAATGGAAATTCAACATGTGACAGAAAAACATTTACAGCAATTACGTGAACAAGTGAATAATGAACACGAAAGTGTGATAAATAATTAAATATGAAAAAATTCTTGAAAATAAAAATCAAATCTTTTCAGTTGAGGTTCAAGAATGGATATCAAAAATTTCTGATCCTGAGGAACTAGAACATATTTTAGCATTGATGAAAATAAAATATTCAAAGAAATTGAAAGAAACAGACATGAAACTAGTTTTACATCTAGACCAAAAAGTGAATAAGTCATTAAGCATGTCGAGTCGTAAAAGTAATTTGTTTAATAATATTTACAGGTAAAAGATCAGCAATCGACACTAGAAAAAGCAGGTGTGCCTGGTTTTTACGTAACAGATAACCCCAAAGAAATTAAAATTCAAATGCATTTACTTGATTTTATTTTACGTTTAAGTAGAATGAAATTTGAAAACAATCAAAAATAATATTAATATCGGTAATTTGAGAAAATAATAATAATCATTATCAAGTAACACTGGGCAAATAATAAATAAAAATCATATAAATTTTAATAACAAAACAAAAATCATTTCTGCTATTTTATTATTTAACATAAGGCTATAATTAAAATTGGAAAATTATGATGAATTAAACAATTATTATTCTGTATACTTTTTTAATTTAACATTAACATAAAAACATTTGCTATCATTATATTTCGAACGTCAGCAAAACAGACCACCGCCTTCATTTTGCTCCACATAGTATTTGACATAATCCTTTTGTTCGTTTGTTAATCCTAAGCTCGCAGCTTCACTTAAAAACTGTTTGACACCACCGACACCTACCAAGTAACCGTTTAATTTAGCCGCCACATGCGATGTCTGAATATTATCACTGTTTAGGCCAAGTGATTTTGATAATTCCTTATGACTTTGTAATCGATACTTCTGATGATAACTGAAAATAAAATTTACTATCAATTTAATTAATCAAGACATTCAATGTTAACCGAGTAAAATAATCCCCACAACTCGTCTCGTTTTCACAAAGAAAAATTAAAAAAAATTGACTTTAAATAACTAAAATACGGTTAAAAAATATGTTTCTATCAATGATTATAATTATTTATATTTGATTCAAAGAAAAAAATGCGCATGATTAATTTACTATCAATTATAGTAAAGCTACTTATTGATTTCTGTTTTTTTTTTTATCAGCTTCGTAATTATAATTTAAAATCAATAAAAAGGTTAAAACGAATTAATGTATTTATTTAGCAATTTAGTTCAAGGGATAGCATCTGATTTAATTTCAAACAATTAATTAGCGATAATTATATTATTAGGCATAAACAGTTGGTATTTTTAACAAATTAGGGTTTTTCCCTTATCTAACATCATCAAAGTAAAGAAGAAATCAAAAAATGTTACGCGTGCGTTATCGACTTTATTATTATTATTTTTTTTACTTTTATTTAAAAATAGCGTTTCAAGGTTAAATAGAACTCTTAATTTATGGTTTGACGATACGTTTTTATTTTATTACGTCACGGTCATTGCATGATGTCACAAAGTGAATTTTCAAGACGCTATTTAAAAATATTTTTATTTATAATTCGCGTGATATATTTAAATTTTACTATTTGTAAAATTAAAGCTGTTTATATAATATTTACAACCAAGCCTCAGTTTAGTCGGTTCATCGTGTAACTGATATAATAATGAAAAGCCTTTTTACCATACTAAAAGCAAAAATTAAATAATGGACAATCAGCATGTAGTGTAAAGCAGGCACATTTGCAAACTCACAAATGAACCAAAACTGAAATCGCTAAAGTAACGCTTAATTTATATTCTTATTGCGACTTAACTTTTACGAAATAATTGCTGTTCACAACGGATAAGATAAAACTATTAATAAAAATTAAAAATACGATAATAATCTAAAAAAAAAAATAAACCTATAAAATTGTAATTAAAATAAGGTTCGCTGACTCAAGCTTAAATACTTTTGTTATTTTTTCATATTATTGCATCATTTTTGCTTTATTTTCAATCGTTATAAACGTAAATGAGTGGTTCATTTGACTTAGTCATTTCCAGAGACGTTTGTTAAGCACAAAAATTAACGAAAACGTGCCATTAAGATCGTATTATTCTGTGAACTTTGGCACAAATTCGACAACTATAATTAAGCACAACTTTTATTTAAGAACTTAAAAATAATATATTTTACTACTCAAAGTTAGTAGAGGTCTAATCGTCTTATTTAAATAATTACAGAATATAAACGTGCACACCAAAATTACATTAACTATTGTTTATCTTTTAATTAAGTAATAAAAGCAATATTGAATGCAGTAAATAAATTTAATCTAATAAATGATAACATAATAAAAAAATTTATAAACGTGTTTCCAATAAACATATGTTAGTAGTATTGTTTGTTTGCTGCATAATTTACCAGCCACTAGTAGTACGTAATACTTTTCTAAAGCGAATTTTGCATAATTAAATAATGTCACCTTAATATGGGTTTAATAACATAGAATGACATTGAATTTATTTTTGAATATGATTACTTGAGTAACAATCACCATTTTTGAGGACATTTCCGTGCGTTATCTTTATATTTATGTTTCAATTATAATTTAAATAAATAATAAACGATGCCAACCAAGCAAAGATGTAATAATAATCATAATTTAGTAAATTATTGATAAAAGAAATAATAAAATTTATAAAAAGCTAACAAGGTCATGATTTGATTTAAACAAAAATACTAATAATAATATTAAATAATGTTTGAAGAGCTTTTACTACAGTTAAAGTTTGATTGTGCGAATGGTTTGTAGTAATTTCAAACAATATTAGAACTTTATCTTGATTGATGCGTATATAATAATAAAAAATAAAAATGTTTAAGATGTCGAGACTTTTGTGCTTTTACTGTAATTAAATCGTTTTTCTGTTATTTATATCGCAAATTCTTTATAATAATTAATTATACCACTGATTATTTTATTATTTATGAATTATAAAATTAAAGCAGTAATTATTTACTTTAATAATATTTACATTAAATAAACATAATTAGGTATTAAAATACGAGTATTAATAAGATTTTTGCAAAATATAAATAAAAATTAAATTTATTTATTATAATTTGTCACAAAAAAAACCAATCACAAATTTCCTTGAACTATATAACCCGAAATCTTTTATTTAAAATAAGTTTATTATTTCTACAAAATTAAAATAAAAAATAAAAATTACTTTTATTACAATGATCC
The DNA here is from genome assembly GCA_963942525.1 of Ptychoptera contaminata. Lineage (NCBI taxonomy): Eukaryota > Metazoa > Arthropoda > Insecta > Diptera > Ptychopteridae > Ptychoptera > Ptychoptera contaminata. Next base: position 51,973,035 of record OZ012636.1, read on the forward strand.
GCCCTAAAAACTTTAATTAACCGTTTTTCCCTTTTAGAAATGGTATTTTTAATACTATTTAGAAATAATTTGGAAATGTCCATACTTTTATTTTCAACTAGAGATTAATGGTAATTAAAATTAAAATTCAACTGTAAAAATAGTTGTCGTCATAGTAATAAAAGTATTAAAAATGAATTAAGAAAAAATGTTAAATGCAAAGGATAGATCCCAAGCACCCAATAAAACAATTAAAAAACACTTTTACTATTAAGAAACGAATCCAAAACACAAATCATTAATACAAATGATACATAAATAAACAAATCAATTTATCTAGGTAAAAAAGGACAAAATTGTTTTTTCTACAACTACTAATGATATATTTGTTTGCATAAATTAAGGCAATTAATTTTAATAAGTTAACCCGATTTCATCTATGCAAAATACTTAATAAATATGCAATTAAGCATTTTAACCCAAAAAAATATTAATAATTATATTTCAATAAATATGTAGCTACATATAGACAGCAAACGAAATGTTGCTAAATTTAAAATAATTTTTTAATTTATCCTTGATATGCGACGATAACAACGACGACCGTGTGTCCACATTTGTCTCCATACATGTTCGGTTTACTTTTACAGAGTCAAACAATGAGTTTTTTTTTTAAATTAAAATATTTAAATAAATAAAAAATGGTTAAAAAGAAAAAAGGTTGAACGTGCGAAGGTTACAAAATTGATGATTCTACTTACTCTTCAGCTGGAAAAAATTCGGCTGCCCTTGCAATTTCTGTACGTATTTTCTCTGGTTCACGTTTCTCTTGTTCTTCTCTTAAACTTTTTATTGCAATTATTTTTTGCTCCTCGTTATGATATAAAATTAATGACATGTACTGGAACAATATTTATTTATTGTTTACGTATTAATATAATAACAAAAATATATTGTTTCTGTTACACACCTGCCGTTTAACTTTTGATGTGAAACCGTACTCATGATTATTCCAAAATAAATCTAATAACTGATTAAAAGTTATTTTTTTCGGATCATAATCTATTTCAATAACTTCTGTATGATCGCCTCTATGATAAAAAGAAAACATTTAAACAATTAAATAATAAAAATGAAGAATCTGTTTAATTTAAACAAAATAACTATTGGTCTCATATATACACCTCATGCGAGAACAGTACAATTTTCTTTTGATAATTAAGAAATTATTGCACGTTTGAGTAATTGAAATAATTATTACGTAAACATGCATTTAAAATGAGTTTGCATAACTTACAGGTTCCTATAAACTGGATTTGGTGTGGTTCCGCCAGCGTAACCAACTCGAGTTCTTAAAATACCATACGTTGCACCAAACAGTGAATCGCAACCCCAAAAACATCCCATGCCAAAAGTAGCCTTCTCATAATCCGTTTCTATTTTATGAACAGCATTTGGATTAAAATTTAATCTACTTTTCTACAATACAAACACATACGAATATTGTTATTTTTAGCAATTAACAGTTATTTAATGAAATAACAACAAACATGCACAAATCTTACATTATCACCAATTGTGGTCATTGCTCCGCCGAAGATCTTTGAAACACCTGTACTAAATGTTCTCAACATTAAATCTCTATAAAGACCAAGTAATAAACAAAACAATCAATTTAACTAAAATTTAACCATAAAGTTATGTTTATTAAACTTATGTGAAAAAGAAAAATTAATAGCGAAAATTAGCAATAATACTAAAAGCGTTCTTGAGGACAGCAATTGGAATAATTTTTACCTATACTGATGATAAACAAATGCAATTATTATTAAAACTAAAACATTTCGCACTTGTCGCCACATTTTTCTATATGATTATTATTTTTTACTTAATTATTTATGTTTTTCTACTGTTTTGTGTTCTTTTTTAATCCAATTTTGTTTTATTTTTTGACTTTTCATTTGTTTAAAATGATAATAAAAAACTATTTTAAAAAATAGTCAAAGCATCACATGCACTTAAGAATTACCTAATTAAGATCTTACAATTCATAAAGAAGTTTCCAATTAGAATTTTATTTGTTCGAAACAGAGATTGTGATATTTATCTAATAACGCAAAAAAATAACTAAAACACAATAAAAAAAAAAACGAAATTATATTGATAGAAAAATTAAGCACTTTAAAGTTAAATTTTAAATAAATTGTTAGTAACTGAATTTATATAATTCATTAATAACAAAACAAAACAAAAAACTAAATTCTAATTAAATTCCCACTAAACATGCTATTATTCTTGTACTTCTAGTTAATTTTTTACTCACCAAACTCGTTGGAGTTAACTGAGCGACTAAGTGAAATAATATTTATTAATTATTTTTTATTTAAACAAAATAATTTATAAAGAATTTCTTATTAATTTTATATACAAAAAGGGAATTTGAATTTTATTAAATTAATTATTGTTTGAGCAAATCGCAAAAAAGCACACATAAAAAAATATAAAACAAAATTGGAGAAATGGAAAAGACGCAAATACAAGCAGATAGCAAAACAAATTAATTAAAAAATAATATACACAAGCCATTCACTAACATATTTATAAACACTAAATTATTTTTATAAATAAAAGTACAATGAAAACTTTTGCGAAAAGAATAAATTTTAATTATTTCTTTTTCATATTTCTGTTATAATTACGCAGAAATTACGCGTATCGACGACGTGTACGATTGCCTTATTTCCCCTTCGAATATTTGACGTTTACCCAAAGTAACGCAATTTTAACCGGTCAACACAATAGTATATAACTAAAAATCATTTTCCCACGCATGAACGATAAATTCGTTGTGTGGGTTATGGCATAGCAAGCTTTTACTTATTTTGATGACTAGATACACATTTTCTGCTTGCGTTAGGTAGGAGTGACTTTTTACAATGTGACACGAAATTAATTCCTATACGAAAATAAAAAATGGCTCAATAAAAAACATGTCGTATTTAGGAGAAAATGAGGAGAAACAATTATAAAATTGGTAACAATATAAATACCTAAAATGTCGATATTAATATGCGGTTATCTACATTCCGGCGAGTATCTCAAACTAAAAAATTTTACTATATTAGGTTTAATTTTGATTTATTATTTTAATCATTAATCTCCGTCTTTGTTCTTATCGAACGATGATTAAAAAATTAAATATTTTAATTTTTGCATCTGACAAAACAGTATTAGTACTGTCACAATGGCAAATTAATTTTATTTTCTGATAATCATATAATGATCATCAGTAAAGTCTATATGTCCAGATTATTAGAAATTCAGTTATTTATTATTTTAATAAGTGTGAATGAAATGATTTTCTCATGAAAATAAAGACATTTTTTGATTGTTTTTTATTAATTATTTATTATTTTGTTTAACCGCAAAATATGTGCAATTTCGCATTTAAATATTAAAGTGGTTTTGCCTATGATTCATATATAAGAAAATAGAAAACACTTCATCTAACTTTCATGCTTATCATTTAATGAATTTATTTTGGTTTAATTTTATTCTTTGAAAAAAAAAATTGTAATTGTACAGAAAAAAAAACACAATCACCGCGTTATCACAGTCAATATTCTTTTCATTCTGTTTTGTATAAGTTAATCTCGATTTTTTTTTCCATTAAAAAATAAATAAATAAAGGAACTGAACAGAAAGAATAAAAATATAGGAATTACAGGGCTTAATTATTGTTTTTTATCTATCTATTAATGTATTTATCATAACGCAATCTTTTAGCTTTCATTTATTATTTGTTTTCCTCCTCTTTTTAGTATGATAAGATATCAATAATAATAATAATAATAATAATAATAATAATAATAATAATAATAATAATAATAATAATAATAATAACCAGTTGAAAACCATATTATAAACAAGGCGACATGCATTTTTAACAATAAAACGAGTGAATAACACAACATACCATATTATTGGTAAAACTACAAAACTGAAAAATAAAATATATAATAACATTTCTCACAATAATCTTTTATTTGAATAAATTTTCTTTTACAAAAATTTATTTCAATCGCCCAACGAACAGCGGTTTGCATCTCTGCAATTTTTGTTTAACTCTTGAGCTTTCTTTGTATCAAAATCAAACAAAATGCATGCAATAAAATAAATATTTAGTCATATCTCATAGTTATAAAATAAATTTCAGTTAGAAATTAAATTATTAAAGTTCAACACATATGGTGCAAATAATTATTATTTTATTCTAATTGTTTAAATCAAATTTCGTGGCAGTTGCATCAGTTTGATTTAAATGAGTCTAAGTTTCAGAAACAGAAACATAACTAACTAGAAGTGAACATTAGGACGATTAATAAAACCAAAGTGTTGTATAATTAATTAAAGAAAAATGTGTAAATGCGCAAGGCGTTGTGTTTGCTGGTAAGAAAATAATTCTATAAAAAAAGAATAATATTGTAAAACTTTTATATAAGCGGATTAAAGTTAAGTTAAGTTAAGTGAACGGAAAAAAAATAAATTAGTTATGTAGTTTTGAACACTTTGTCTCGTCCGACAGGCTTCAAACCAATGACTCATTTTAAATAATTAATAAATTCTATTTAATGTGGTGTTCCCTTAAAAAAAGATCTCTGCCTATAATTAAACTATTATTACACATTTTAAAGTTCAATTGATAAAATTCTACGGGCAGAAATTGGAGTACATCATAACAATTATTTAAAATTCATTTGAAACTTTCATTTTATTAATCTTTGTTTAGTTTTCCTTTGAATGTTTTATTATTTTAAATAATTGCTTCAAAAAATAATACAAATTTACTATTTATTTCAATTTAAAACAAGTGTTCCGTATTTGTTTTTCAGTTAGGCGACACTGTCTTTTATAATCCACGCATAATAATCGATAAAAATTTTTAATAAAAACCAACCGAATATCAATCAAGAACGAACATGATTAGAATTTAAATTAAAATTGAAACAAAATATATTTATATATTGGCTGTGCTTAGACAAATTATTGTTTCATTTTCTTTTATTTAAACGGATATCAACTGATGAATTATGGATTATCGAAATAAATTTGAGTTTAAATAATAAAAATTTAATTATAAAGAATGTTAGATGATCGCTGGCTGATAGTATTTTAATTGCTCAAGTGACGCAACATAATTAAATTCAAAACAATAATTATCTGTAATGCATTGTCTTTATAAACGTTATCATAAATTTACTACAATTTCGATCCGTTAATCTAATCTTTATATTTTATTAAAACATTACCGAACAACGCAAAAAATAAAATAAATAATAATAAAAAGGCAGGGTGGTTGCGTGATAAATATTCCTTTTGGCAATGAAAACAAATTACTGAAATGATAAAAACATAAGGATATGCGATTATTCATTTTTTATGTATCGAATCTATGTTTATCAGACATGTTAACAAAAAATATATTTTCGCTGGATTAATGGTAGGTGTTGTGTTGTGTAATAAAATGATATAAACAAATAGCCAATTGGGTGTGCCATTAAAATGTAAATTCTATTTATAAAATTTAAAAATAAAAATATTTCCATCTTATATCCGGAATGAATATAATTTACAAGCAGCTAATAAAAGCATACCATTCAAGAGTCATCTACTGTAGCATATTTTTGTTTAACACAGAAACAGTGTAAAACCTAAAGAATCCTTATAACAAACTTTTCACAGCACTGATAATTACATAGATTTAGCCCATGCGCCTGGACGCATAGTAATTCTGGCGCCAATATCATGTTTATTTGTGGAAAAGTTGTTTCTTTTTTACTTATCATGTGTGGGGTGAATTTTCGGGTGGATTTGTTTATTCCGGAAAGATGGTTTATCTATGGTAACGGAATAATTCTACAAATTTGATTTGATTTGTTTTCTGTTCTTTTATTTTTATGATTTAAAATTTAGCATTATTGTTGCATATTGATTTCTTAAATCCAGCAAATATGAAAAGAAAAATTAGAAAAAAACATATAAAATTAATAATTAAGTTCCAAAACTACCTGTTTAACATATTGGCTATAATCTATCTTATTTGTTGTTTATAATATGATTTTCGGTTTTTTTTTTGTAAAAATAAATTTACCAGATGTGTAATACAAAATTTAATCATAAATATGATAACAAATGATGAGTAGCTATTAATTTTCATATCTGTTTCGAAATACAGGTTGTTTAATTAAATAAGTAATTAAATTTAATTTAAAAAACAAATTAAAATATAGTCTGTGCTAGCAATATTTAATGCAAAACTTTGTTACATAAACGTCAGTTATCATACAGTCATCACTGACAGTACTCCAATAAATAACAAAATTGAGCATAATAGAGAGTAGAGAATAACACAATGTATTTTAAAAATGAAATAAATAAAACCAAAGTTTTGTATTCTGTTTAGTTTCCTCATTTAAGAAAGACGCTTTCGGTTGTTGTGCACCCAATTTTAATATTTTTTTTTGTGTACGTGCGTGTGTTTAAATTACAATAAATTAAAAAAAATTATTTTATAAAATTATATGCATATTTTGATTGAATCAAAACCAAAAACTTCTATTTCCTGTGATTAACTTGAGAGAGATTTATCTCATTTTACATAATCTTCTACAGCGAAAATCAAGTTCGCCTAACCACCGTAATAAAAAATAAATAGTTTTCTTTAAAGCCATCGTTGTCACTTAATAACCGTGTAAAAATGTGTAAATGCGCTGCAGGAACTGTTGTTTGTTGGTAAATTTAATTAAATTAATATTAAGTAAAAAATATGTTTGCTTGAATGGTTTTGTTTTGCTTTTTATAAGCAAACTATAATTCTTGAAATATTACAATATCAATAAAAAACAATGTTAATAATAGTGTCAGCCAAACGTGAATATATAAAATAAAAATAATTAATATTTTTTAATTTATTACAAAAATAAAGGTTTTCTTATAATTAAAAAAAGAAAACTAGAAAGAGAATTCTGATCTTTGTGAGAGAATGGAGAAAATTTAGTATACTTTAGGGCGTGTCTTTTACGTGAAAAAAATATTCAAATTTGCATTACGCCAAAATGTATAATATATATTAATTATTTTTGTATTAACTTTTTTTTAGCTGTTGCAGTTGCGCATGGAACATACTTATGATGATCATTTGCATAGCAATTGTCGTTGCTGTTGCAATTGGGCTTGGCATATACTTTGGTGTTGTTAAGGAAGACGATCTTAAAACGGATAATATACGAAATCTTGAAAAGACGGGCGATGATATTGGTGACGGCTTAACAAAAATGATTAAAGCCCTTAATAAAACAATAGATAATGCAAAATCAAATTTTTAAATTAAAAACGTGAATGGAAAATTAAATTTTTTTTTTCATAGTTATTCATAGCAATTGTATAAAAATATTTGTTTATCATGCTTAACATAAGATAAAATCATTAAATTCACGTTAGAAGTTGAAAAACGATAAAATCTCTTATTGAGGTTCTTAACATATGAAAAATGGCACATTAACAAGTTGTTGCTTTTCATACAAAAGAATTTACCAGCTAAATCCCAATCATTATAAATTTAATAACAAAAGTGTCCATGTTATAATATAAGTACTCGCTAGCTATACAATGTTAATCAAACGTTTTCTGTGCTTATTAACAAAACTAAATGTATAAATTTGTATGTGATCGTTATATAGAACTTATGCATTCTACCTTATAGTTATTTTAAAATGAAACATTAACGCGCCTTTTATACAGAGCAAATACTACTATTTTTAATAATAATAATAAAATCAAACAAAATTTTTATATACAAAAGGGGTGATATATAGAATTTTTTTTGTCTATTTATTACGCCCGCCCTCCGTTTTTTTTTTTTTTTTGTAGCAATAGCACTACAGCTACTGCCCGATATCCAAATGTATTTTATTGTTAATTTACTAAGCAAAAATACTACTTCCTTTTATCGTTTAAAAAACAATTTATTAAATAAATAAAAATAGAAAAAGTAACTTTAATTAAACACTTTGTATAAAAAAAACAAACAAATATATACATGCCTACTATTTTTGTATTTAAAAAAAAAATAAATAAAAATAATGAATATTTTTTAACTATATGTATAATCAAATTTTGTATTAATAGAAAAAAACAATAAGTTTAAATAAAAATGGATAATGAAAAAGTAAAAGTACAAGAATTCAATTTAAATCCAACAACCTGCTTATGGTTACAATAGTAAAATAAAAATATTTTTCTTTTCCATAATTATAAACTTTAAACATTTACAGTGCAACGACAATAACAATCAGTATCTTACTATGGGTTACAATAGTTAGTTTTTATATAATTTTCTGCAAAACAGCAATTGATGTTACTCATTGAGAAAAAAAATTAATGTTAAAAAAAAAAAAAAATCTAATAAATAAATTGTAATGTCAATGTATTCATAATTATTTAATTTTATATTATTTAATAAAAATGATAATAAAAAACTTTTTTTTAACTTTTTTGCAGCTTTTATTATGTAAAAAAAAAAACAATATTTTTAAAATGCCAATTTTTTCAATAATAAATATAAATTTTGATCAACTTCAAATCCGTGTAAATTATTTGCATCACCTTGTAAACGCATTAATAGGCCACCAAATGATACATACGCTGATAATCGGCTAGATGCTTCATTATGTGCTTCATCACCTTCAATGCGATAAATTTTCCCAAACATAACGTATTCAAAGCTATCAGCGCGTGTACTTTCAGTTTCTAAAGGATTATACTCTCCAATATCTAGAATTAAAAAGTGACTATAAAAAACATTATTGAAGAATGCACAAATAAAAATAATTACCTGGTGCCCCATCTTCTCGCAATGTTGTGGCTAAAACTAGACGAAATTTATCACCTAATTCCATTGGATATAGCCATGAATTAATATCTAATATTAAGTCCATTTTAAATGATTCTGATTCACAATGTAAACGGCTACAACGATCAAATTTTTTACCCTCAGGATCCATATCTTTTACATTGAATATATCTTCAAATAATATACCGGACATTTTATAGGTTATGTTTTATTATAACATTTAATACATTAATAAGAGTTTTTTTTATATAAATTAAAATTTAAATCATTTGAGATAAATTTAATTTTAATTATAAATATAATTTATATATTTTTAAATAAATCAAACTTTATAAACAATTTTTAGTGTAACAGCAAATCTGTCAGAATACTTAACAAACCGATAGACAAAATAACTGACAGCATCCTAAATATGCATTTATCGTGTCGATAAGTATAGTAAAGCTATAAACCATTTATATAAAAATGTTAAAAAGTCCAAACAAAAACTAAAATTAGAATCCCAAATGGAAAATTAAAAAATATTTGTTACACATATTTTGTTCTTTTTATTAATTACATTAATTAAATTATTTAATTATTTTATAATGAAAAAAATACATTTTTTATTTGGTTTAAACATTTTTATTTTTAGACTGGGAAAAAATCATATTTAATTAAATATAAAAAAGGTGGGGAAAATAGTGATATTTAGAAAGAATTTTCTTCTACTTATTTGGTTACTTTTAGTTATTTCTATGGCAACAAGAAAATTAATTAAATTATATGTATAAAAATATTCTTAATTAATTTTTTAAATTATTTGTTTTAATTTATTGTTTAATTTCCTCAACTGACTAGAGCTTGTAAAATAAAAAAAAATTGCACAAACAAAAAAAATATTAAATTAACTTTGGCAACAGCATACGTTTTTGCAGTTTTTTTTTTCATAAATCAAAATATTTTTGGCAAAGGAAATTAAAAATTTAATTAGTTTAAAACTAAGGAAAATAAAAATTTTAGTTCGTTTTCTTGCTTAATTATTTTTTTTTTTTTGGTTTGTTATTAATACCACCACCCACTGTATCGACCAGATTTTCCAATTTATTAAACAAAAAATTAGTGAATAAATAATGCTTGCATATAACATTCTGAATAATTCTAAAGATTAATGTTCAACTATTGGCGAACGGCGCCAATATTATTGATAAATTCTGCTTTATCCATTTCATTATTTTGTTTTTATTTATATTAATTAAATAATTGTTAAATTTAATTAACTGTTTTGTTTTAAAGTAAAATAAAATAGAAAAAAAAAATTGTGACAACTTATGTTGATAAAAATAAATATTAATGAACTATAATAACGATTGAAAAACAATGATAATAAATAACGAAATTGTCCAATACTGTAATTGCGTTGCTTTTAGTACATAGCAATAATGATAATAATATAAAATAAGAATAATTTTGTAAATAGTATAATGATAATAAAATATTTTGATTACATAATTTTTTTTTTGTTAGTGAAAAAAAAATATTATTTTAATGTCACAATGGTACACATAAATGGTAAGTGATAGCAACAACATTGTTAATCATAAAAAATAAAAACATCAATATAACACATTGAAGACAATAGAAATATTTCGGTAAAACGTATATTGATGATTAATTGACATTTAAATGGTAAGAAATTATTTTATTTTGCTCACACTTGATTAGAAATTCAAAAACAATTTGGGTTCATAAATAAGTTGAAAATTGTAATGGAGAATATACTTAATGCATAAATAAATAAATTAGGTGAATAATATTATATAAATGATGAAGCATAAGGTGTTTCTATGTAGCCCTAATAGCATTAGAAATGAAAGGAAAATAAACAAATATGTAATCAAAATGTGATGTAGAAATGGTAAAAAGATATTTTTAAAGTAAGTATATAATTAAAATCTTTTTAAATGTAAAAAAGAGGAATAAATTTTCTAATTTAATATTTTTACTTCAAATGAAGAAATTAGCGAATAAAAAGTTTATGTTACTAAATTAAATTCGTTTGGTTTTCTTATCTTTTTGGTTTTTCTGATTTAATCCTTAGCTAATAAAATCAAAACTTTCCCAACTATTTTTGGTTATAAGTTTTTAATTAACTAAAACAAAATTGCATTTTAGCTAGTTAATTCTTCTAATAGTTCTTCGGTGCTGCGTTGTTCCTTTTTGAATTTATTCATATACTGATCAGGCACCGTCCATTCAAGTAATTCTTGTACATTTATTTTTAAACGTTCCGACTCACGAATTGTCTCATCTTCACATACATTTCGACCTGCGAGTTTTAAAGATCCAATTAATACATTATCGATTAAACGTTTTTCAAAGCCTAATTGTTTTAAACGATCCTCGGTGGAGATTTTTTTCAATAAAACAGCAACTAACAAACGCATTCGGCTTAACGCCATAGCTGGTTCAACACCCATATTCACATTAGGTACCTATAATATTTAAAATAAAAAAGGAAAAGTAGATTAATAAAATATACTATAATCGAATAATTTACTTTTATATCAATAAAATCTACAAGAGAGTCTGGATCGTTATCGTATTTGAAGCACATTGATGTATGTTGCTGATGCTCGATTTTTGTTTTGAAAAATTCATTGCACACTTCGCACATGTACGATTTCTCTTGATCATGTATTGCCTTCATGTGTTTTTTTAAATGTGGTAACTGGGAGAATGCTGATTCTGTCTGAATGCATAATGGACACTTAAAAGGTTTTTCTCCTGTGTGCTTTCTTATATGTAACTTGAGAACACTTGAGTGTGCAAATGCCTGCCAGCACACCTACATTCACCAAACGAAAAAAGACATAAACTAAAATTCCTTAATTATGACTTAGAAATATTAAAAATACCTGACAACGATATGGTCGCTCTCCAGAATGCATTCGCTGATGTACAATAAGTTGTGAACGCTGCGAAAAAGCGGCGCCACATTCCGCACATCCGTGTGGTTTAACTTTTTTATGTGTACGCATGTGTTGCGGCAAGTGTCCTTTAAACATTTTATTACATATTTTGCAATGAAACGCCTTTATATTACCATGAAAGCATAGAAGATGTTTTTTTAAAGCGTCCGGACGTAAAAATCCCTAAAAAAAAGCAACAAAGAAAAAAAAGCATCAGGTTCGTCGTCACATTTCAAAAAATATTAAAATTTTTACCTTTCCGCACATATGACAAGTGTAATCTCTTTCGTCACGATGCCCCTTCATGTGTAATTTTAAATTCGATAAACATGAAAATGCTGCCGGACAATAATCACAACGATACTTCTTTATACCATTATGTGTTAATAAATGTTGCGTTAGCTTAAATTTTATTCATTAAAAAAAAATTTAATTCTTGTACTATAAAAATAAATAAGTGTGCTCACCTGTCCACCACGAGCAAATTGTTTAGGGCAAATACTGCATTTATAAGGTTTTTCACCAGTGTGAATACGTAAATGCAAACGTAAACGTTCCTTTATCGGAAACGATTTATTACAATAATGGCAAATAAATAGAACATCAGTGCCATGTTGTGATGCAATATGATTCTTTAAGCAACCAGCCTGACGAAATTTTTTTTCACAATTTGGACATGGATATGGACGCTCATCACTATGTATACGTGTATGTTTACGTAAATCATTTAAACCCTGAAAATTCTTATGGCATATATTGCAAATGTATTTTTTTCTTTCACCACGCCGTATACGATGGGCAAAATTTCTTTTCCTTCCTCCTGAATTACTATCACTTTTTTGGCTATCCTCATTATTGTTGTTATTATTATTGTTAATAATAATATTTAATGATGAACTTGTTGTAAATTTACTATTATCAGACCGAAGTGATGATGTACTTCCATTGGTATCACTACAATTACCGCCTCCAATACCACCAATATTATTTATACAATTTTGATTACTGGTATTACTATTGCTACGACTACGATTCGTTTTTATTGCAATAAAATCATTTATATTATTATTTTTATTATTATTACTGCTATAATTATCATTAATTAATTTAAAAAACTCAAAATTCTCATTATGATTAGTATTATTATTTTTATCCTCATCATCATTATCGAGTATTTCAATTTTTTGTTCATCCTCCTTTATGCTGATTTTATCATAATCATAATTATTATTTATAATTAATTTGACATCAATTTTATCATCAGGAACACTGTCATCAAAAGCAATATCCTTTGTTTGTGCGGTATTAGATACTGTAGAAATTTTACTATCATTTCTCTTTCGTAATCCTTTAGTGCCTACTGTCGTTGGTGTGTATAATTTGACTGGCGATTTATTATTATTTTTTTTATTCGATGTAGACAGTATTTTTGTTCTTATTGCTGATTTTGTTTTTTTCGTCGCTTCAGTTGCTGGCGATGATGATGCTGGTTGGATTTTTGACAAATTTGTCAATTTTTTTTTCATTGTTTTTGACATCGAAAAAACAATTTTTTAAATTTTATTTTAATCGTTTGAGAATAAATAAATAAATTTAACAAAAAATATTTTTGTTTTTTATGAATTATTATTGATAAATGGCAAGAAGAAGAAGAACAAGAAGAAGAATAGGAAGGAGAAAAAGAAGATTTTGTTTAAATGCATTTTGTTTAATCATTTAATAAATTAAAACAAATATTGTTACAAGAAAATAGATTATTAATCAGGAATTAATATATAATAACCATGGCACCAGTATTTTTGTTTATTTAAATTATTATTTATTGGTTCATTATTGTTTTTGTTTTCCTTATTACTTTGTTACAACAAATTTTATTCACAAAAAAAAAAAAAATCACCACACACCACCACAAGTTTTAAATTATTATAAATTAAATATAATTAAATGCAATTGGCAAGAAGTTAATAATTGATTAAATTAACTAAGAGTAATTAACTAGAGTTCTGTTTGTAAATTTATTTTTTAACTATAATATACGTTTCTGCATTTATTAATTATTTCTTATTTATTATTGACTATATCAAACCACCACCACTACCTTATTATAGCACTTAGTTTGCTTTTAATTTTGTGTCTTCTTGTTAGTTATATACAAGTTTTTTTTCTTCATTTTCACCATGTCTATTTTTAATTTAATTTATTTATTTTTTTTTATTTGGTTATTTGTTTATATTATTCGTTTTTTCATTTAAATAACCCCAAAATTATGCATGCACATTATTTTTTCTTTCTCTGTTGTCGCTTTTAAAATACGTTTTCTTCCTTTGATTTTATTTTAACTTACTATTTGCTAACAATTGTTTGCTATCTAAATAAAAAAATTCTATTAAAAATAAATGAAATGAAATGAAAAAAAAAAGGTTTTAGGTCGCCACACCACCATTATTCATAATCTATTTATATTTGTTTTACTTATTTACTTGTTACTTATTATTGCTGTTTTAAAAATGACTGTTAAACGTAAAATGAAGTTATTTAATTAAAATTTTGATTAAAGTATTATTTTAATTAAGTGATAGTATTAGTTGTAAAAAAAGAGAAAAATTAGTTTAAATATCACTAAAAATAGATGAAAAATGGCATATAATTGCACATTATTTTGTACATAAGAAAGTAAAATCAAAATTTAAAAAATTGGGGTTCGGAATATAATCGAGGAAATTAATACGGTAATCCATTAGCTCATTTTATTATTAATATTTATTTAACAAAAAAAAAAACAATAAAATAATAGTAGATTCATAAATATTAATTATGGGGAAATTAAATATGAAATTCTAATATTTTTAAAGAACTAAATAAGTTTTATATTAAAATTTGACATGCTTGTAACGACATAATTAGCAATTGCAAATAGTTGTTGCACAAACCTACCTAACGAATTAAATTGTTTAAAATTTAGATTTGAAAGGAATAACGATATGAGAAACGAACCCGTAAACACTATATAGAATTAAAAGAGAAACGTGTAATTTTAAATCAAAACTATATACGCTTATTATCGTATAATAAAATAACAAGGATTTTCAAGACACAGCTACACGTGCCGAACAATAAACGAATTTTTATTAATAAAAAGTACTTTTTTTTTTTGTATAAAATTTACATATTTTTTTATTCAAAATTGAAATTAAGTATTAAATGTCAAAAGAATAAATAAATATAATTAAAAAAAATCACTTTTCATTTCCTTTACAAAAATTAAAACCAGAAAAAAATTGTTAAAAATTTTCCATGCAGAGCTACAGTAAATTCACAATGCTACAACAACTAACTGACTACACACCTTAAGCCAAACACAAAATAATTTAAACTAAACTAAAATCTTTTAAAGCAAACATAATTATAATGAAAACGAAAAAAAAAAAAATTGTAAAACTCTTATCAGTAAAGTAAAGTAAAGAAACAAAAAAAAAAACTAATAAAAAAGTTTGTTGCTTTACAACTATACAAATCACATAGCACAAAATTTATAGAAATAAAAATATTATTTAATATTTTTTTCATTTGTGCTAAAATCAAAACTATGTTATATTAAAGTGACCAATGGATTTTGCACGTCAGAAGTGTGCAAAAAGAATGAAAAATATAAAAAAATAAATTGTTTTAAAATTAAAATGCAATTTTAATATAGTTAATATAGTTTTGTAAAATAATATAAATAAATTTGTTTATTAATGAAAAAATCCAAACCAGAGTCAATAATCATATTTATTGAATTTATTTCTGCTCAACACAAAATTGTATTATTTTTCACCCAATAAAAGTATCCAAAAATTACTTATTTATTGAGATAAAGAATATAATGTAAAATAATTAACAAAATTAAGTATCTTACGAAAATAAATAAATTAACCCGTAGATCAGAATTGAGAAAAAAATTTAAATCCTCAAATGGCTGCAAAGTTTTCTGCGTGTCTTTTATCATTTATTTATTTAATTTAAATTATTTTTTATATTATTATTTATTTTCTTATTTCCAAAGCAGAATAATGCTAAACAAAAATTCTTTTTTGTTTTGTTTAATAAACTGATATGAAAGTAATTTTTTTTTACTTAATGTTTGCTTTAACAAAACTACGAAATGTATAAACAAACCCAATTCAACAGAATAATAAAGTAATAAGTTTAGATTACATAGAGTTTTATTGTACGAATTTTTAAACAATTATAACTCAATAAATAAAGAAAATAGTGCTTGTGGACAAGCAATGTTTAAAAACTATTCATAGTTACACGATACAGTTCTGTTTCATAAACAATCGCAGAAACAAAACTTCAATAATAGACATTAATTAAAAAATATAAATAAATTGTTTATAAAGTGGCAGGATACTACCCTCAGACTAATGCCTTTCCATTTTCCAACTGCGAGGAATAACTACAATTACATGTTATATAAGTTGATGTTAGTAGCAAAATTGTATATGTTACATAATTTAGACTTTATTTTATTTCAATTTAAATATATACTTAATCGAATTGGATTCATATAGCTTAGTCATGTGAAAGAAAAAAATACTAATTATCTTTTAAATTTTTAAAAGTGTATTTTAAATAATTTTTCTTATTAATTTAAATACTTTTTTATTCTCTTACAAAAAATAATTAAATTTATAATATAATATAACAAAAAATTTAACACCGCCACCAACAAATATATATAAATAATAATAATACAAAAAATAAACGAACTTATTTCTATTTAAATACGCTTTTAAATAAGAAAAATAAAAATTATTATTATTCTGTACTTACTCATACACTCAGTTTAAGATTTTTATAATAATAAATAAATAATATAATTGTTACTAAATGGAGCGTGTAAAAAAACTCTCCTATTGTTTTAATATACAAAAATTATTTATAGATTAATTTATTGCTTCTGCCAAGACGAAATTATTATTATTATTGGAAAAAAAAAATAATTAAAATTTAAAAACGTTTACAGTGAAACCTCACTTCAAAAAAACTACAAACAAAATTTTAAAAACTAATAACAAAGTGACATCAGGCATACAAATACAAACACCGTAAATCTGAACATTAATTACGAATGAATAAAAATTAATATAATTTTAAAAGTAATACGAAGTTTTCTATTTTAAAGACTTTATTATAGCTGTGTACATGCAGATCTTGCTTCTACATCTAGTCGCGGTTATCCTATGTAGAGTTTTAAAACAATGCAGGTTTCTCACTTATATTTTAATGTATTACAAGAAATTTGGTTTGTTTTATTACTTATAAACTGAAAACGAAAATTATTGAACTCCGGTCTTTAGCTCCTTATAACCAGACCAAGAAGTGTACTTTAAAAGCAACTTTTCTGTAAAAATGGCTAGTTCTTTATTCCATTTTAGTTTAAACAGTGTGAGAAGTTACTGTAAAAAATAAAACCACAAGCTTGCAGGGGGTAAACAAATTCAAGTTTATAATATCAAAAAGGGGGTTCGTCTTTTGAAGATGAAGAAAACACAAAAATTAAATTAAAACATCTTGATGATAGAAAATCTTTCTTTTCAATTGACATTATTTTTACAAAAATATTTTTAAATAACCGTGCGGCACTAAATTACGTCACAAACAAAAAAAACTCACGCAACGCAACATAGCGGCGTATATAACCTCACCCTCAACAAAAAAAAACTTTTCTTTATTGCACAGAAATCAATTAAAATTCACCTTAAAAGATTATAAAATTATTTAGACACAAGCTTTCGAAAATTTTCTAATATTTCACTTTTTTACATTTTCGTTAAAGCTTCAAAAAATTTGAACAGTATCGTAAGTGGGAAAACTTCAAAGACTGCACCCAAAAGGGAAATATAAAAAATTATAAAAAAAAAATTTAATAAGTTTTTTTTTAACATGGTTTTTGTTATATTTGTTTAATTAAAAATAAAACGCTTATCAGTTGTCCTTATCACAAAAAGCAAAATAAATAAAAATAAACCAACAAACATGTTAAGCTTATCAAAAATAAAAATTTTATCATTTAATTTTTTAAATTACTAAAAACTTATGTTTGTTTTACCTGAATTGAAAAAGAAAATTTTTAGAAAAACTATCTCAAATTAGAGAGAAAAAACTGCAACCACGACTAAAAGAAAAATTAAAAAGCCATTTTGATGTTTGTACAAGAATAAACTCACACAAGTTCCAGAAACTTATACACACTTAAGATCCAAGCAAAACACTCGCGATTTAAATTGAGAGTAAAATATATTCATTTTTAGGTTATTTTTGCTTTTAAATAAAAATTCTATCTTTTCTGTCTATAAAGTTTGAATAAAAATTCAAAATAAAAGGAAAAATACGTCCTGTTTTTACTTAATTTAGTATTTTTGTACGCGTATATTCCTTAAACTCGAATGGTGTACAAAATTGAAATTACGACAAATGTCAAAAAAAAATTAATGAAGAGAAATTCAATTTTTTCAATTTTCTTTCTGTCATCCTTTGCTTTAAAACAACACACACTAAAAATACTTTCCTTGATTGATTTTTAATTATTATTTATATGAATTAATTAATTCATAGAGCTTTATTTGAGCACCATAATAAATTATTTCTATTTATTATTTCTTTAATTTATAAAAGAAAATAAATAAAAACCAAAATATTTTTTTGGTATATCTAATTATTTTGTGGTTTAGTTTTTACACAGCACTTTGCTCTATTTTGATGTACACAGTACGTTTTATACACAATACAATCTATGTGAAAGAGAAGAAATGTTCGTACGCAGTCTATTTATGACACAAAACTTTCGTGACATTTTCGTATTGGAAAACGACCATATTTAGAATTAATTATTTTTATTATATAGTGATTCTCAAATATTATCTATCTCTAAGAATTACATATTAGTTATATAGCATAAATTCTTATATAATCAATTTTCAGCGCGGATTCTGATGATTGCCATGATCTGTACCAATTAAATTTATCTTTCCAGAAAGAACGAACCATTTTTGGATCATTATCAACCCATGGTTTACCCTGACTGTTTGTGAAGTCATTAATTCCGCCTACGCCAACTCCAATTCGCAAATAAAACTAAAAATTCACCAAAAACTATAAACTTCGTAAAAATAAAACATATAAATTTAGAAATAACTACATTTTTATCAAATGGTGCTATTGGTGAACCATTTTCCCATGCTTTCGTAGCTTGAATATTTGTCCAAGATTTGACATCCGACGCAAAAGATTTGTCTGGCTTTATCTGACATTTCAATTCTTCGTCAATTTTAATATTTATTTCATCTGTTGGCAAAAAGATAAAGATAAACTCAAAAAATTTTCATATACTCAGAAGCAAACTTGCCTGCTTTCCATTCAAGGGTATATACATGAAAATCATTTGTCCAGTTGCCGTTGGCGGACGCCTTGCAAAAACGAAGTGAGCGCTCCGGCTCTTTGGTGTATAGCACTGGCCCAGCTAAAAGATTACTTAAAGAGTCCGAATTGCCTCGCAAATAGGCTACCCTCATTTGACCCGAAGCATAATTTTCATCCCCATAAAAATTATCCAAGGGATCCAAAAATAATTCTATTAACAAAAAAGTGCTCAATGGATAGCAAGAATAAATCTTTAATGTAATAATTTTCCTTACGCGGAAATATCCAATCACCAGATGGTAACTTTGCTCTTATTTCAACTCTGCCGTATTTAAAAGAAAACTGATGCTTTGTATGGATTTGGCCAGAAACTATTGGATTCAGCGGACCCCAGATAAGTGCGCCACCAGAACATTCTGCAGTATTGGCTTTTCCAGTGCAACTAATTGACAGAAATATTTAAACGAAATAAAGAACAAAATAAATTTTACGTAATTGGGAAATTTACCCTTTGATGTTCAATTCATTGTTAGGCATGTATTCGCCATATACTAAATCGTAGGGTTCAACGATTATATTTAGATTTCCATCCTTAACACTTACTTGACGACTTTCGTAGATAACAAACTCATAATTCTGAAAAATTAGTTCATTTCTTTAAAAAAAAATTTAATTATACTAATAATTATAATTTACTGGTTCTAAAGGAAAACGGCGCTCAATACTCCATACATTTGTGTTTAAATTATTATCATTGAACTCGTCTTGGAAAATCAAATTACCAGAGCATGTTTGTTGATTATTTAAAATAGTGATTGATCGTATACAAGTTGCTGCAATTAAATATTAAGTTGAAAATTTTGTATGATAAATTCAACACTAAACTCACTTGGAGATGGTGGTACAGTAGGAATATTTAGTGGCTGTTGAGATGGAATATAAATACTTATATTTGGGCGATCCGTTATAATATCTTGTCTTGATGGAAAATAAATTTTATCAGCATCGTTTGGACGTATTGTACTAGTCTCTCCAGTTGTCATATTTACATATTCTTTAACGACAAAAACACCATCGTCTTCCCGGTAACCCAAATTATTTTTAATAACAAAAGTCCAATAGTAAATAATATCGTTTACCTTAAATTATATTCCTTAAAACAAAATTATTAAGTCAAATATTATAAAAAAAATACCTTTAACCTTGTATCACGATCTCTAAAATAAAATCTACCATTTTGTGTTTTCAAAATATCTTTAGACCATTGCCCCGCTTCTAAGCCATCCATCTCTTCATTCAACTTACCATGAAAAGCAAATAGCGTAATACCATCTTCTGCAGGTATTGAAACTTGAAAACCTTTTGGATAAAATATTTCAAATTTAGCCTTTGGTGCAACGAAACTCCACACCAATTTCCCGAAAGTTAATATTAAAAATAAGCGAAAATTTGTTGTTAATTTGAAAAACATTTTGTTTTGTTGTTTACTCTCTAAAAGTCATTTACGCAACTGAATCTATATATTATACGAACTATAATTTAAAAAATAACTTAATAAGCTCTTTGTTGTTAGTAAACTATTTTTAATTGAACTTTTAAGTCAAAAGTAATCAATTAATTCTCTCTTATTTATGGGTTTTTCCTGTAGCTTAATAACAACACAAACACAGATTTAACAACTAAATTTAAACAAAACAAATACATGTTTGTGATAAGAGTTTGCATCGTGAATAATCTTATATAATTGTGTTAATTAATTTCATGATCGGCTTAAACTATGGTTTATGGCCGTCCAACCCAGCAATAAATAAAATTATATTGTATGTATGACGTAAAAACATTCATTCAACTATTTATAAATAGGCTGGGATCCACTTACAATTTTTACCCAAAGCCCCACTAATAATAAAATCGGATCTTATTAATATATTAAATTAAATATTACGCATTAGATTTACTTGTTATAAAATTTATTTCTTCAATATAAAAATATTTTATTTAATTCTAAGAATTACATATTCGTTATATAGCATACATTCTTATATAATCAATTTTCAGCGCGGATTCTGATGATTGCCATGATCTATACCAATTAAATTTATCTTTCCAGAAAGATCGAACCATTTTTGGATCATTATCAACCCATGGTTTACCCTGACTGTTTGTGAAGTCATTAATTCCGCCTACGCCAACTCCAATTCGCAAATAAAACTAAAAATTGACCAAAAACTATAAACTTCGTAAAAATAAAACATATAAATTTAGAAATAACTACATTTTTATCAAATGGTGCTATTGGTGAACCATTTTCCCACGCTTTCGTAGCTTTAATATTTGTCCAAGATTTGACATCCGATGCAAAAGATTTGTCTGGCTTTATCTGACATTTCAATTCTTCGTCAATTTTAATATTTATTTCATCTGTTGGCAAAAAGATAAAGATAAACTCAAAAAATTTTCATATACCCAGAAGCAAACTTGCCTGCTTTCCATTCAAGGGTATATACATGAAAATCATTTGTCCAGTTGCCGTTGGCGGACGCCTTGCAAAAACGAAGTGAGCGCTCCGGCTCTTTGGTGTATAGCACTGGCCCAGCTAAAAGATTACTTAAAGAGTCCGAATTACCTCGCAAATAGGCTACCCTCATTTGACCCGAAGCATAATTTTCATCCCCATAAAAATTATCCAAGGGATCCAAAAATAATTCTATTAACAAAAAAGTGCTCAATGGATAGCAAGAATAAATCTTTAATGTAATAATTTTCCTTACGCGGAAATATCCAATCACCAGATGGTAGCTTTGCTCTTATTTCAACTTTGCCGTATTTAAAAGAAAACTGATGCTTTGTATGGATTTGGCCAGAAACTATTGGATTCAGCGGACCCCAGATGAGTGCGCCACCAGAACATTCTGCAGTATTCACTTTTCCAGTGCAACTAATTTAAAGAATAATTTAAACGAAATAAAGAATAAAATAAATTTTGTGTAATTGGGACAATTACCCTTTGATGTTCAATTCATTGTTAGACAGGTATTCGCCATAAACCAAATCATAGGGCTCCACGATTATGTTTAGATTTCCATCCTTAACACTTACTTGCCGATTATCGTAAATGACAAACTCATAATTCTGAAAAATTCATATAAAAATAAGTTCATTTCTTTAAAAAATAATTATTAATTATAATATACTGGCTCAGAAGGAAAACGTCGCTCAATACTCCATACATTTGTGTTTAAATTATTATCATTGAACTCGTCTTGGAAAATCAAATTACCAGAACATGTTTGTTGATTATTTAAAATAGTGATTGATCGTATACAAGTTGCTGCAATTAAATATTAAGTTGAAAATTTTGTATGATAAATTCAACACTAAACTCACTTGGAGATGGTGGTACAGTAGGAATATTTAGTGGCTGTTGAGATGGAATATAAATACTTATATTTGGGCGATCAGTTATAATATCTTGTCTTGGTGGAAAATTAATTTTATCAGCATCGTTTGGACGTATTGTACTAGTCTCTCCAGTAGTCATATTTACATATTCTTTAACGACGAAAACACCATCGTCTTCCCGGTAACCTAAATTATCAAAAATTATATACGTCCAATAGTAAATAACATCGTTTATCTAAAATTGTTTTAAGTTAAAAAAACAGACAAACTAAATAAAATAAACAAGGAATACCTTTAATCTTGTTCCACGATCTCTAAAATAAAATCTTCCATTTTTCGGAGTAACAATGTCTCTCGACCATTGCCCCGCTTCTAGACCTTCCATCTCTTCGTTCAACTTGCCATGAAAAGCAAATAACGTAATACCATCTTCTGCAGGAATTGACACTTGAAAACCCTTTGGATAAAATACTTCAAACTTAGCCTTTGGCACATCGAAACAACACACCAACTTTCCACAAATTAAAAATATCGTCAATATTTTGAAAAACATATTTTGTTCAATTGTTTACTCATTAAGATCTTAAACACAACTGATTTAATATTGTTAAAATATGTTTAACTTTGTGAGCAGTAATAAATTATTTCTCTTTATTTTTCAGGGTTTTCCATAAATTAATAGCAAGCAATTACATAATATATAAAGTAAATAAACAAAATAAAAACAAGTTTGTGAATAGTTTTTGAAAAGAAAAAATGAGATTGCAAAAATTTTTATGCTAAATTTAACTTTTAATAAAATACACATTAGATTTGATATTTATAAGTTAAATACAAAAATTAAACCAAAATATTAGTTATGTTATTAATATAAATAATTGTATTAACTGATAATTTTTTTTTTAGTTAAAAAACTATTATAGAAAAATGTGTATTAAAACGTCATAAAGAGCGTTAAAACTTTTTATTATAATTTATCTTCTTTCTCCTCCTGATGATGATCCATTAAAACTTCTGCGTCGGCATTCTTTTCTACGTTTTTTGTTTTTTCTGATATATTTTCACCAATATCATTATCTAGCTTGTGATTTGAGTTATTTTCATCATTATTCGGAATTTGTCTTTCAAATAATAAAATCAACTCTGTATGCGGAGTATGAGGAAACATATCAACTGGAATAGCTACTTTCGGTAGAAATGGGTGTCCTTTTAATATTTTCGAACAAGGTCGTGTCAAATCAATCCAATTTTTGACTGCACTCTGTGGTGAACATGATATATAAATAAGACGATTTAAGCCTCTAGCATTACGTAAATGTGTTATGGACCTCGCATCTGGATAATAAAAAATATATATAGCTACATCGCAAAAAATTAATACGAATTAATTAAACTTACGTAGACCAGCTCGTGGAGGATCTAATATTGCAATAACATCAGTATTTTTAATATCAGGACGCCGTAGTAATGATGTAATGCAGTCTTCTGCACTGCCAGCTATAAATTCACAATTTGCAATTTCATTTAACTTTGCATTTAATTTTGCATCTTCAGCGGCTTGCTCAATTAATTCAATGCCATAAACTTGTTTGCAATGCTAAAACATTTTTTTTATAAGAAAATAAATTTAATAAATATAAAATCAAAATAGTTACTTTAGCAAAGCATAAACCGATAGTTCCAGTACCGCAACAAACATCTAAAACATTTGTATCTTTAGTCGGTGCTGCAAGATCAATGACACATTGATATAAAACTTCGGCAGCTGGTGAATTTATCTGAAAAAGATAATTTGTGTTGTTTTTAGAATTTAATAGATTAACATTATTTTTAAATAATTACTTGAAAAAATGCCTCGGGACTTATGCGAAACTTTAAACCATGTATAACATCTGTGATATGAGTTTTACCATATAAATGCGTACATGGATTTGTCAGTTGTCCAGACTGACGCTTTTTAATTTCTTGATAATACAAGGATGTTATATTTAGACTGTTTTTAGTTATTTCATTTGTAAAACAATTAATTAATTCTGTATGCAAATTAGCTAATTCATCATTATTTAATGTCTGTGGATGTATACCGATGATGCACATTAATTCATTCGTTGCACTTGAAACTCGCACAGTCAATTGACGAAAGTAACCAGAATGCTTTTCAGGATTAAAAACATCCAAATCTGACTCTCGTACAAAATTTTGAAATATTTTTACAGCTAATTTCATACTATCTGGTATGTGTCTTAAATTTTCAACGACACCCACTTCTGTAAATCCAGTTGAATAACTGCCTATACGAAATCCAACCACTTTTTCACCTATTTCATTTAATCCTACACTGAATTCGCATTTGTTTCGATAGCCGTCTAATAATGGCGATGACTTTATCTGTCTTATATCAAATGGTAAACCGTCAAATAATTTACGCTGAGTTTCTATATAATCTTTTAAATATGGGTTTGATTTATACATTTGTTGGCTAAAGTTAAGCATAATTTTTTTTATTTCGTTGCTTTTAAAATTTAATTGTTCTTCATACGATAAATTATATAATGACGTTGTTGACTCTTCTAAGGTTTTGCGTTTCTTTATCTGCAATCCATTGCCATCGGCATTTTCATTTCTTCGCTTTATCAAAGGATCAGGAGCCGGTTGTGCTTCCTATAATAATGACATTTGTGTAATAAATTCGAATAAGTTTTATTTTTATTAACCTACACTCGCAGATAAATTTTTTCCTTTCCATTTAAATCCATTTAACTTTTCAATAGCAACTTGTCTATCTTCCTGATTACGAAAACAAACGTATGCCCATGGACTCCCTGGCTTTACAATTTTTATTTTACATGATTCTAATTTCATTTTGCCATTCAACAATTTTTTAAATTCCTATTAGGTAAAAAAAAATTATTATATTTTTTAATTATGAATTTATTTTATTACATTAATTCCATAAAATTTTGGTAAACCACGAATTTCAATTTTAAACTTTTCAGACGTGAAACCTGGGCGGTCGAGATAAGCATATTCATTTTCATTTTCTACTTTTTCATTATTTTTAATTGATTTTAATAATTCCATTATTAATTTAGTAGTTTAATTATTTTAATTTGCCTGTTTCTAAAAATTATGCTTTCACGACTATTTTAACACGTGCAGAACTACTGTACATAATGTTTTTTATTTCTTTCGATATCATAAATAAAAAAAATTATGAATAAATGTCAAACTATCGCTTTGCAGACAATAGTGACATCTATATTTTGTGTAATGTTGATTTGATATGTATTTGGTATTTTTTGTTAAAATATATTTTATATGATTTGACCTTATATTTGAATTATTATTATAACATAATAAATTTTACAAAAATATAAATTCATTACAGAAGTTTTTAAACATTTAATAAACAACCGATTTGTTGTGTAGAGATTTTTTAAAAATTAAAAATGATCGTTTTGTACTGCAATTGGGAACCCTAAATAGACGATATTTGTAGCAGAGATGAAAATTAGACTGTTTCTATGTCAAACAGAATCCTTGATACATGATCCACTGCGGTGGTAACATTTTTTTGTTAACACAAATATAGGTTTTCTTTATGTCAAAAATTTTATATAAAATTGGAGAAATATTCATAAAATTTTGTTGTTGAAGTAAAGAATTATAATATTATCCAATCATAGCTCCCCACGATTTTTATTTGCCACGTTACAATTTCAACAATCATTTTCTTAACTGAAATTAATGACTATGTCGTACTGGTGAAATAACTTTTTTTCATTCAACCATTAAATCTTATTCTTGTTGTGTACACATTCATTGTTGTGTTTTGTGTCGTGTCTATTTTCTTGTATCATTGCGTACATTTTTTTTAATAATAAGTAGTAATTCGTAAACTCGCGGACCGGCCGGTCGGAAATTATAAGATAGAAAATAAAAGTAATTTTTCTTAGAATTTGATTTTTTACAAATAATTATTGTTTTTTTTTATTTTCATATATATTTATTTTGATTAGAAATTAATTAGATAAAAACCAATTAGTAAAAATAAAATGAAATTTGTGGTGACAATATCTTTGCTATTAGCAGCAACATGTGCTGTTTTTGCTACAGAAGGTGATATAACTAGCGACGAGGGTGTCCTTGTTTTAACAACAAAAAATTTTCAAGGAGCAATTGCTGCTAATGAATATATTTTAGTTGAATTTTGTAAGTAGATCATAAGTGGATATTTTTTAATATTTCATCTCACTGTTTTATAAGAGTAAAATATTTTTTCTATTAACAAAAAATATGGACGCCAAGTGTGGTGTTCTTTTGTGTATACAGCCTTTAAGAGGAACCAAGAGAATAATTTTTTTAGTGACGTGTGACATCATAATTATTTTTGTTATTTTAACATAATTTTGATTAAAAAAGAAATGCAAGCATACAGAATGGATTTAATAATGAACAAAAACTGCTTCATTTATATTCTTTTTAACGAGTTCACGGTCATCAACCTTTTTCTACATTTTAGAATATTCTCTATCTGGTTTGTGTTGTATCGTCAGCAATTCTTCTTTTATAAAAACTATATATCGCCTTATTATGTGGCAAAACGGTATCTCGTTTGTTTATTTAATAAAATAAAATAACATTCTAGTTCTTTTGCTTTATTCGTATTTTAAAATAAAATTTTAATTCAATAAATGACTAGCAAATTGAATACCAAAACATTGTAATATTATCGCGTTGACGTTGTCATGACGTGTCGCGACAACATTTGTCTAGTTTAAAACGCTTTTCCTAGCGATGTTCATGAAAATCATATTATCTATATATATAATAGTAAATCAATGTATCTTTGATAAATCAGCATTATTAAGTTGTACTCCAAATTATTAAGGATTAAATTACTTAGATTCAATGAATTCAATTTTAATTCGTCTATTCAAACAAATAAATGGTTGACCCATAATCTTATACTTTAAATAAAATGCAACATAGAAATAATAAAACGTCGACAAAAATATAAAAGATGACGACGCGGCATCCGTAACGCTTGATGTCAATTTAATGGTTTTTTGTTAACAGATATTTACATTTAAAATTAATTAATATGATAACGAAAAGAAATGAAATATTTAATAATTTGTTTTTAATAGTTATTTGAATTGTTTTAAACATTATACAAATAATTGTATATAATTTAGATTAATATTTTTTGTTTGTATTTAAAATATATATAGATGCCCCATGGTGTGGACACTGTAAAGCTTTAGCACCCGAATATGTTAAAGCTGCTAAATCTTTAGAAGAGAAAAATTCAAATATAAAATTAGCTAAAGTTGATGCCACAGAGGAAGGAAGTCTAGCTGAAGAATATGGTGTTCGTGGTTATCCCACATTGAAATTTTTCCGAAATGGAGCACCAATTGAATATACTGGTGGTCGTCATGCTGAAGAGATTGTGGCATGGTTAACCAAAAAGACTGGTCCTCCAGCTGATGAAGTAAATAGCATTGAAGAAGTCGAAGCTTTCATTAAAGAACGCAATGTTGCTGTATTAGGTTTTTTCAAAGATCGTGAATCAGCAGAAGCAAAAACATTCTTAACTGTCGCCAATTCAGTTGATGAATATCCATTCTATATTACAAGTAACGAAGATGTTTATAATAAGTATGAAGCCAAATGTGGGCAAATTACATTATTCAAGAATTTTGACGAAGGCAAAGCTATCTTTGAGGGTGAATTAACAGAAGAAAATCTTAAGAAATTTGTATTATCGCAATCAATGCCGCTAATTGTTGAATTTAATCACGACTCTGCTCAAAGAATATTTGGTGGTGAAATCAAGAGCCATTTATTAATGTTCTTATCGAAGGAAGCAGGGCATATAGAGAAATATGCTCACCCAGCTAAAGAAATTGCTAAGGATTATCGTGATCAAG
Source organism: Ptychoptera contaminata (assembly GCA_963942525.1). Classification (NCBI taxonomy): domain Eukaryota; kingdom Metazoa; phylum Arthropoda; class Insecta; order Diptera; family Ptychopteridae; genus Ptychoptera; species Ptychoptera contaminata. The sequence continues at coordinate 52,001,621 of OZ012636.1, forward strand.
TATTATTTGTTAGTATTAATGCTGATGAAGAGGATCATCAAAGAATATTAGAATTCTTCGGAATGAAAAAGGAGGAAATTCCATCAATGCGCTTAATTAAATTAGAAGAAGATATGGCTAAATACAAACCTCCAACAGATGATTTATCACCGAAAACAATTAAAGAATTTGTATCAAATTTCTTAGATGGTAAATTAAAGCAACATCTCTTAAGTCAAGATTTACCAGATGATTGGGATAAAACACCAGTCAAGACACTTGTAGCTACAAACTTTGATGATGTAGTCTTTAATAAAGATAAAGATGTTTTAGTCGAATTTTACGCACCATGGTAAATATTATTTATTTTAACTAAAATTGATCAGAAAAAATATGTCAAAGTTGACACGAATGTTTGTGATAAGAAGTTTAAACTTGTTTTGTCGTCACGTATATACTTTTTCGTTCCGCTTCATATTATTTTTACCATTTAATCCAAAAATCGATTAATAAATAAATTAATTGCCGAAGAAGACATAGAAACATTTATGTTGTATAATAAGTAAATTTATAATAAAGACATACGTTCTTTCTTAGTGATAACATAAATCAATTTTTTTGCTCATGATTAAATCGAGCTTCACAATTAACTTATACTATTTTCGTGTTATCGAATTTTTATTTCTTATCTTTTTTTTTTAATTTATCGTCAATTGATGTTTTTTATTAATTGATGTTTTTTTTTTCAGGTGTGGACACTGCAAACAATTGGCTCCAATTTATGACCAATTAGGTGAGAAATTTAAGGATTCAGAAACAGTTGTAATAGCTAAAATGGACGCAACCGTAAATGAGCTAGAACACACAAAGATAACATCATTCCCAACATTAAAACTGTATAAGAAAACTGATAATAGCGTTGTTGATTATAATGGTGAACGTACATTAGAGGCATTAACTAAGTTTATGGAATCTGGCGGTGTTACTGATGAGCCAGAACCATTTGTGGTATTATTAAAATTTAAATTTTTTTTTATAATCTATTTATTCATAAATATTTATTATTTTTCGGTTTTGCAGGAGGATATTAAGATTGATGAGGAAGCACAAGAGGAGGAACACAAAAAGAAGGATGAATTATAAATTAATTTAATTTTTGCAAAATAAAATTAAAAAGAAAAGGAACTTTTATTTCTTTTTTCTACTACCACCAACCCTGTATGAATGAGAAACTATTAAATGTGTGTTAATTAAAACTTAAAATTAAAAAAAATATTCTTTATTATTTCTGCTAATTTTTTATGCGTACTGCTTTGAGACTGTGTTTTTTATTTATTATTTTTGTTAACAGATAAGAATATATAAAAAAATTATTTTGTGTTCAACAGCAATAACATTCCTACAGTTGACTTCATTTAAATAATTTTCTTAAATTTTCCTCTATAATTTTTTTATTCGAAGGTGGAATAGAAATTATTTTTATACATGCTTAAAAAAGAGAAGAAAAAAAACGAATTGTGAACGAGTTTATATTGTAATAATTATATTTTGGCTTAATTAAATTAATTATAAATATATTGAAAACAATGGAAATTTTTTACTTAATTTTAATTACAAATCTTTTTGATTACAAAATACATCTAAAAATAGTTAATTTTCTTCCTAATTTCTTATATTCTCCATTTATACGTAGTGTTTACTACATATATGTTTTTTATTCAAATAAAATTGTATTTTTTTAAATAAAAAAAATTTAAGAAACGAAATAAAATGTTACTAAATTTTTTTTTTCGATTGTTAGGGTTGTATGTTTGACTAAGGTTCTAGTCTTGTGTATTTGTACCATTAGTAAATGCAAGCACCGTATTGAACAGGAAGATAAGATTAGGTTATGTAAGTATATTAAAAACAATTTATCTGTTTAAAGCAATTACATACTATTATCATATTTTGCGGTACATAGTGTTTATATGCTTTATTTATAAACAAAATTAATAATTGCATAAATAAACAAAGGTCAACCTTAATGTTGAGATAACATAAGATTTGAGCAATTTTTTTGTTTCTTAGCTATTAAAACAGTTAATCAAATATTATTTCTGTAAATTATTTCAAAAAAAAATTTTCTTTCGAACTTAGCTGTATTAAGCAAGTTGGTGAAATGTCATCATGGTTTTGTCAGTTATAATATAAAATTAAAACTTGAAAATAATTTACTGATACAACAGTAAATACTACAAGGTTTACCACGACTGAAGAATATACATATACATATTAAAACAAAACATTTATATCACCATAAAGAAGTTTATTTTTTATTTAATGTAATTTTAAAATATATATTTTCTATTTTTACTTTGTTTTTATGTTTTTTACGTTAACTAAATAGACAACGATAATATTGTCTCAATTAAACATACATATATGGTTTTATTTTAATTTTTTTTTTTGTTAAAAACAAAAACCATAAACGTATCAATCAAGCAAGTGATAAGTGTCTCAAAATTATGCCTAAATTAATATTACTATTTCTCATTTTGCTAATTAATTTAGTTAATTCTTATGAAATACCAAAACCTGATTTTAAGGTGTATAAAAATGGATTCAAGTGCACTTTATCAATTGGTAAATTGAATAAAACCAACAATAATTAAAGCAACACGAACTAAAAAATGCAAATCTATATCTTAATCATTAATTTTGTTTTAGATGAAAATGTAAAAACATTTGCATTTCATGGTAATTTGAATAAAGTAATAAAAGGTGGTGAAAATGGTGAATTCTCTGGTGAAGTAGTGACGAGTGGGAACGAAGACACTGTTTCCTATTATAATACAAATTTAATTTTAAAAATTGGTGACGAAATACATTACTGGATATTTGTACAATATGATCGTTTAGGTTATCGTTTACAAAATCAAAAACATATAGTTAAAGGTAATTAAAGAGTTAATTAAAATTATTTGTTTAATGCGAAAAAATAATTATTCTTCCGCCATATTGATCATAAATAAAATTCTCAGTTCAAGTTTCTGTGCTTTTCAACACAACTAAGCAAAAACACTAATGCAAATAACAAGTTTAATATTTATTAATGCAACACAACCAGCAAACAAAAATTATCATACTTTAGCAATTTTTTTTATCATAATATTTTCATCAAACAATTGAAAAGAAACTGCAAGTAAACTGATGAAATGAAATTTATAAGCGTACAAATTTGCAAAACGTCTTATAAATGCAACTCTGATATCTTTCCAAACATCTAGAAATCCTCGATAATTTATAGTTCACTTCGATATAAAATTATTTGCAATTAGTAAGAATAATACTTCTAATGCTACCTTATAAGATAAGATGTGAATGCCATGTATTGAACAGTACAATATACATCGTTTTAGCAATAAATTATCGATTTTTATATTATTTAAAAACAATAAACTGAATGAAATATTATTATCATTATAAAATATTTTTTTACAGAAATTATTAATTCAGATCAAACAACAGTAAGGCCAGTAAAAGTCACAAAGCCCACATTATTGCCGCCGCTGGACATACGGAATTCGGAATGTATGCAATCAATAACAACATCTAATGGTCGGGTACAGTGCCGAGATCACCTAATATTCGAAGAACAATTTAATAATAATGAAATAAACACAACAAAATGGTTAATTGAGAATAAATTATCATTGGATGTTGAGGTTAGACTGTTGATCATATATTTTTTGAAAATCAGTTAATAGTTTATATCTTTTTAACTTAGGATGCAGAATTCACATCATACGAATCAAATTCCGAGACTATTTACATTGAAAATAATTGTTTAACAATTGCACCAAAACTACGCTCTGATAATATTAATTACATACGATCAGGTGTTTTGGATTTACTATCAAAGTAATGTAAATTAATAAACATGAATTTCATAAGGGTCATAAATGTAAAGTTATTATTCTTACTTCCATTTCAGCTGTACATTTTTCAGTACTGATGAAGAAATCAGGTACAACGCATGTAAGCGTGATACATCAATCTTTTCAATATTGCCACCGGTTATATCATCGAAATTAAATTCAAGAAAATCATTCTCATTTAAATATGGAAAAGTAGATATTCGGGCAAAACTACCAAAAGGCGACTGGGTGTTTCCAAGTAAAATATTTAAAAAATACTTTTTAAAAACAATAATTTCTTTACTTTTATAACTTTTTTTTTAGTTTTAGAATTAGAACCTAAAGATTATGTGTACGGACGTTATTATTTTCAATCGGGAATAATTCGTATTGCATTTATCCGGGGTAATCAAATTTTAAAAGATAATAACAAAGATATTGATGGACGTTTTTTGTTTGGAGGAGCAATTATTCTAAATGAAACCAATAAAAAATATGAATACCTTAAGGTATTGCCTGATAATGTGCATTTTCTTTTTTATTTTTTACTAATATAATATTTAAATAGATGTATCCACACGCAACTCATCTAAGCAATGATTTTCATATATATTCAGTGATTTGGACAAATGAGAAATTAATATTATTCATTAATAATGAACAGTATGGCGAAGTGAATTTAAATTTTAATTCCGTGCTTAATAGGCCATCGGTTTGGAAAACAACAAATGCTCCATTTGAGCAAGAGGTAAAACTCATTTCAATTTCGGTACCTATTTTTTGTTATTATTTTTTTCTGTTTTTTAAGTTTACTGTATCCATTGGTGTTGGAGTTGGTGGGATGGGAGATTTTCCAGACAAATGTGTAACCGGAACATCCAGTCTTGTAAAGCCATGGATAAATAGAGATCCAAGAGCTGAATTAAATTTTTATAGAGATCGCAATAACTGGTTAAAAACGTGGCTGATGGAGGATACGTCGTCTACGCGTTTAGAAGTTGATTACATCAAAGTTTGGTCATTATAATAGTTTTTAAGAATGCCCTTTTTATATACTTTTTTACAAAAACTATACAAAAATTTAAATCTTTTTTATATGTTAATTAACCCATCATAGGTAAATAAAAACATGTACAAATATAAATAAGTACATATGCCGTTAGTATTATTTATATTTAATTGTTGTATATACGAAATGAAAACGAGCATTATGATAACTTTTAAGGTTAAGGTTAGTGCTGTTATTATATTTGATAAAAAACTAAGTACTTAGCATATTATTAACAGAAAGCTACTAGATATGATTCATTACAACATCGAAATTTAATTCAATGTATTTAATTATTCTCTGAATATTGAATCTCATTATATAAAATTTTATATTCAAAATTTGTTTTCTACGAAACGGGGTTTCATCTCTGATTATTTTATATAAGATCTTTACATTGCTACAAGTAAATATTATCAACTAATACTAAAACATTACATTTAAAATTCAAGTTTAATTTTGTACATATTTATTGCTTTTTGATATTCCTTCCACTATGTCTGTTTAATAATCTTATATATTTGTGTTATTGCTGCTCGTCTTATTGTTGATCTTATGTCAAACAAATATCAGCAACGAAGAAAACAATTTATAAAGAGCTATTCAAAGTGCAATACAAATAAGTTTTTAGTGTTTCATTTAAGTGCTATTTGTATATTTCATATTTAATAATAGAAAAATGAATTTTCATTTATTTGCACTTGCATTTATTTTACTGAATTTAAATAGTAAAAATCTTATATCAATGAACAGTAATTTAAACCCAATAATAAAAGTTTACAATCGTGGATTCAGTGTATCGATACCAGGTGATGGATGAATAATTCATTTAATTTATTTGTATTAAAATTTAATTATATTCAACACTCAGATGATGGAACCGTTAAGTTTTTCGCTTTTCATGGCAAATTAAATAGTCCGTTTTATGGTCGTGAACCTGGGGATTATAATGGTGATGTTAGTGATCCCGTAGCTGGCCATTTCTCGTATATAAATAATCAGGCGTCATTTGAATTGGGTGATATTTTACATTATTGGTATTTTATACAATCAAATAATCAACCTTATCGCTCTGAAAATAGAAAATATATTGTGAAATGTAATTATACAAAAAAAAAATTAGAAAACAAAAATGCTTAAAATTTAATAATCAGACAAATTAAAAAATAAATTATCTAGCAATATCACCGGATAGCCCTCAAATAGGTACTCCACCAACACCAAAAACTACAACAGAGAGTACTCCCGAAACAACTACCAAAATGACGACTTTACCAGTAACACAGTCAAATAAAGTAGTAACCGAACCGCGAATAGAAATTACACCAAATTGCATAAAATCTGTAACAAAGGTGAATAGTGCCGATACATGTCAAGGTGAAGTTATCTTTGAAGAGAATTTTAATGAGAATCTTATCAACACAAACAAGTGGCTTTTGGAAAATCGATTTTCATTAGATGTAGAGGTAGGATTAATAAGACCCCAAATGCAACAAAATCTATGTTATATAGTAATTTCTAGATAATGTTAACCTTTTTGATCTTTTGATAAAAATTCAACAAAAAATTTTTTTTTAACTTTTTATCGCCAATTTTATACTCGGTTATAATTACAAAAAAAAAACTTTTTACAGGATGCAGAATTTTCATCATATGAAGCTAATACCGAGAATGTTTATGTTGAGAATGGCTTTCTTAATATTGTACCGAAATTGAGATCCAATATGATAAAGTACATGAGAACTGGATTATTGGATTTTTCTTTAAAGTAATTATTAGTATTTCTTTGATTTTTAAGGAATTATTTTGAGAATAACCTTTTGTTTTGTTTAAAGTTGCACGTATGGATTTGATTATACAAATTATGAAAAAGCTTGCACACGCCAGGCTTTTAGAGCTAGAATATTACCGCCTGTTATTTCAGCAAAATTAAATTCCCGAAAATCATTCTATTTTACCTATGGGACAGTTGAAATACGTGCTAAATTACCCAAAGGCGATTGGATATATCCTAGTAAAACTGAGTTACTTTTTTCTCTTATTTTAACTGAACCTCAGTAATCCAAATTTTCTTATTAGTTTTAAATTTAGAACCAATGCAATACTTTTATGGTCGTCAATATTATGAATCCGGTTTATTGCGTATTGCCTTTATCCATGGAAATGAAATATTAAAAGCAGATGGTCGAGATATTGATGGTAGATTTCTATACGGAGGTGCTATTATCGCAAATACAACTGAAAGTCGAACATTATATTTAAAAATTAAGAAAAATGTTGAACATTTATACAAAGATTTCCATACATATAAAATAATATGGTCACCACAAAACATAAAAATATATTTAGACAATGATGAGTACGGCATTATATTACCTGGCTTTAAAAATGATCAAAATATTCCTCATGCTTATAAATGGTCATCCGATTCTAGTATGGCCCCCTTTGATAAAGATGTACGATATTATTAATAATAATTGTATTTAATTAATATATTTAAGGAAATTACTTTTTTTACAGTTTTCAGTATCATTAGGTGTTGCTGTTGGCGGAATTAGTAATTTTCCTGAAAATTCAGTAACGGGACAAAATAGTATACCCAAGCCATGGTCCAATTTCGAACCAAAAGCAGAATTAGACTTTTGGGCGAAACGTAACGAATGGTTAGCAACATGGAACGATAATAATTCAAAGTTACAAATTGATTATGTTAAGGTTTATGCTTTATAAAATATAAAATAAGATACCACTATTTTAGACAAATACTTTATTAAATAAATTTTTTATTAGTCTCATACAAAAAAAAAATTATTTTAATTCAGACTGCATTATCGACCAAAACGCCAAACGGGTACAATATAAACTACTTGTTATCATATAACATAAATAAAAAAATAAAAGCAACGGTTGCAAATTAACTACAAAGGGGAAAACCTATGTTTTTAATTTAAATAAATAAAAAAAAAAATTAATTGATAAAAAATATTACATCCTCTTTAATACAAACACAAATTAATGCATACAAATTGTTTGTTGTTATACGCATCATATACGTGACTAGATTTGTTGAATAAATTTTCTGTAAAATAAATTCTCTATTGCTAGTCAATCTCTTTCTCTTTATTTTAATAAAATTTATCAATTGAATCGAGAAAAATGTTTTTATTTATTTTCCTTGCTATGGCTTTTGGACAGTCAAGAAACGATACACTGTTTAATAAATAATAAGCTCCGATGCGATTTGTTTTCATTTTGTACTCGTAGAAATGTCAAAAAATAATAATAAAGAATAGTAACAGTGTATTACGATTACTTGAAAAAAAAAAATAAATTTCAGCTTTTACTTACTCGAAATAAATTTCTTTTCAATTTTTTTATATTTACTAGTACACTTTCAGATGCCCTACTATTAGTATTAAAAATCTCAAACAGCTTTTAATCTATTATTTTATTTTATTTTTTTTTTTATAAATTTAATTTATTTAGTTTTGTTTAATTGGAATAAGTTTGCTTGTTTTATTGTTTTTTATATTTGTTGTTTTCTTATTAAAAACTCCCAATTATTGTACAAAAAAATAAATTATAAAAAAAATGTATTGTGTATTTTGTGCTACTCAAATTAATTGACAATAGATCATGATATAGTAGTTACTATAAGGAAAAACATATTATTACAATATAATTCATTTTAATTTTCTTGTCATTGTTTTCTGTTGTTTTTTTATGAAATGACTAAATAAGATATGGAGTACATGAAATTAAAAGAGGCCGATGATAAATTATTGCTCCCATTAACAATTGGAACGACAACAAGATCAACATCAACAGCAACAATAACATTTACATCACCATTGTGCAAGGATAAACTTAAACAGCATCTGAATAATAAAAAAATTGACAATACTAAATGTTTACTGCTGCAGAACCTTATATCACATAATAAACTGTTAAATTTCCTATTACCACTATGTGTTATTATAGTTATTATACCAATCATCTATTTTAGTAAAAATTATGCCAAAATATTATTAATATGGATAGAGAAACAGAACTCATGGATTATATTTTTTTTATTTATGTTATTGTTCTCAATTGTTAGTTTTCCAGTGACTATTGGTTATTTAATATTAATTATAACTAGTGGATATTTGTTTGGTATTTTAAGAGGTTTATGTACTGTGGTCTTGGGTGCAAATATAGGTGTTGCGATTGCACATAATACAATTAAAAGTGTACAAACAAAGCTGCCAGTGCATAGGTAAAACATATTTTTAATTTCTCTAATTATTTACTGTAACTAAACAATAAACTTTTATTGACATTGAACCATGATTGTTAAAAATCCGTTAATGAAAGTACATGTGTGCAATATAGAAAAAGAATTAATGCGAGTAGTTATATCGATGACGATGATTTGAATGCACATTTTTTAAAAATTATTTGTCCAAACTAGCCCTGACATAGTTGTTAATAATCTCTTTAAACACCATTCCATATAGCATTCCTAATTAAATTAAAACAAAGAATGAAAACAATAAAAATTTAATAAAAATCGTTAAAATAACACACACTCTATATACGTAGCAATAATTTTATTTAATTTAATTAAGAAAAATAGAAGAACATAAATGCAAAACAAAAAATAAAAGAAAACATTATTTTTGGTTAAATGCCAAAAATCTTTTCTCTTCTTTAGATATTTTTATTTTCCTTATTTTATCTTCTATAAGATTTGTTTTTTTTTTTTTTCTTAGATTTCAATACGTGAAAATTGTTTATCATATTCTGAATGAATAAATTGGATCCGATTATTATATTCTTGTTTTCCTAAATTTGAGACTTGGACTGCTTTTTTTATTTAATTAAAACATAATACATACTACTTTTCACTACTTCTAGAACAAATTACATGAAATTATTAACGTCTATCTCCGGTTATATTATTGCGTACATAATAAAATATTTATTAATTTAAAAAAGAAAAAAGTACAAAATGAAGAGATGTTATTGATGAATTAACAATATTCTTATTATTATTAAACAAATAAAACCTTGAATAAACAGTGTAAATTTGTTTTATTTATTTATTTTTTTATCATTAATTTATATCATAAATAATTTTTATTTATATAAATAATTCTAATCAGCATCTAACAACTACAAATACATTTAAATTATTTGATATTGTAAATTAAGTAAGTCAAATAATGAAACTAAATTGATAATCCTAGTATCCAGCAATAGTCTTTCCACGATAATAATTAATTATTAATTCAAATTGTTTTGATTTCATATTTTATTGATTTTCATAAATTTTTGCAAGTCGTTAAATTTACTTAAAAAATTACATTGAATTGAATAACAAAATTGATTGTGTGATTGCTAGTAATAAATTCATGTTTGCAATGCCAGATCTTTCTGCAGCCATAATTTTCACAACATTTATTAATTTACGAAAAATCTAAAAATCAGGCCTTATAACAGTATTATTTATTGCTAATAGGGATATTTTTTTAAATATGATATACATTAATTAATTAATATTAAAGTATTAAATGCGTTTAAAATTAATTTGCGAAAAAATTTCTTATGAGTTTAAATTAAGATAGAATATATAGGTATTACAGGTGTACAGGTTTGAAACCATATGCGAACTGCTGAAGAAAACAATTAAAATTAATTCATTATAGATGCAAACACTTTTAATAATATACAAAAACAAAAAGAAGAAATATTACACGTAAACAATATTAAATTTAAATTTTAAAATCTCGATCAATACATTTTTAATAAGTGCAGCAAGTATCTGTTTCAATAAAAATCCTACATATATGTACTTTTATTTTAATTAAGATATGTATAGATGTAGTAGCGAAGGTTTTTATTATAATTAAATCTAGCGAAGTGTTTTGTCTATTAGTATTACATACGTGTTAAATTAAGCAACGCATAAGTATAATCTGTAATCGAAAATTAAAAAAATTTTACTAAAACATTAAATATTCTCATTTTTCTAACAATCTGAGAAGTCATAGAAGTTGCTCTGAAAATGAAAAATGTTAATTTTAAACGGCAAGAAGTAAATTTTCAAATCACTATTAAATTCGTGTTATCTACGACATAAATTCATTTACGTGTTTTCCGTTTCGCATAAAATATTAATGAAATAATAATATTGATTGATGTTTAATTTACTTTGTTCATAAATTATTTTCAAGAAATTTTCTTATTTTAACTGCCTTACATGTGTGAGATTATTGTGAACTTTAAATTGTTTTGCATGTGATTGCTTTAATTATGTTTCTTTTTTTTTTTTCTTAAATACTTTTTAGATTAATAAAAAATGAAACCGGACGTGCTATATTACGTGTGATAGCTGGACCAAGAGCATTTAAAGTTGTATTATTTGCACGCCTAACACCGATTCCATTTGGTTTACAAAATACTATATTTGGGGTAAGACCGTTATTTTTATGAATATTTATGTTGGATCTTAATCTGTAATTGAATATTACTCAATCGATCCTTATGAGTTCCTTCTTTAAATCATTATGGATAATTCATTAGACGAGTAATACAGTATTTTTCTTCTATACTGTACTGTTTATTTTATTTTTCTTGTTATTTATAGAGACAATTCAAAAAAAAACATGTTAGCTTCTGTTTGCTTATTTAATTTTATAAAAATCTTCTATTTTTATTCTTTTCAATATAATTTTGAAAATAAAAAAATCAACCGAATTATTTAATGGATTTAAGATAAAAATATTTTTTTACATCAAAGAAATCTAATTTTGAATAACGGAAATATTATTGACGTATCGCGATTGTGATTATGTGGGATATCTTGGTGCAACTGTACGGTTTTTAAATTAAATTATTTACTTCTTGGAATTGCATTCAAAGTTTCGGGAGTGCGAAACTTTCTTTGGTTTATTATTGTGTGTTTAATAAATTATGTTTAGAAACTAAAAATTCGCTTCATCTAGCTTAGTAAAAACAATTTGATTGTGAAAAGGATTGGTATGATGTTTCTGGAAAAGATGAGATCAAATGCTTCAATAAATATATGTAACTAATTTTTCATTAAGTCATCTTTAAAACACAATTCACATCCTCTACCACAGCACTTTCAATTGTTAACTGTTAATTTCACAATACAAAACTAGTTGCAAATCTTAAACAGATAAATTTTATCAATTGATAACTACTCTTGTCTGAATTGAATAATAACGTATATACTCAATAAGCGCTTTGTATTAAAGTTTTTGTTTCAATTCATTGTAACAATGACTCTAGCGAAACAATAAAAACACAAAAATAAAGTACACAGTACTTTTAGAGAAGTCCATAAATGTGTCCATGTCCCATTAAAAACATTATCATTATTGTTAATAACACCACAATTACCATTCACATTTATTAATTATACCTAAATAAATAAAAGAAATTACTACACATCAAATTAGGTTAGTGCTGTTAATTCAAGAAGTTATCATACTGCAACTTTATTAGGACTTTTGCCTGCACAAGCAATCAATGTGTATCTAGGATCAACGTTACGTTCAATGCATGATGTTTTTAATGATAATAAAACAGCGTTAACTGGCTACTGTATGTTTGCTATTCAGGTAATCAACTTTCTTTTTTTTTAATTAATTTCAATCTAAAGCAAAGTGTTTTTTGATATATTTGACTCTCATCTGTGATAATATGTGGAGAAAAACCTAATATTGCTATTAAAACTATGTGATGATCAATTTTAAAGCAATTAAATATTAACGTATCTCTCTGGGCAAACACGTGTTTTAAAGCAATATGTTTCTTTTCATTAATCAATTTAATTCGGCAAGGTGAAAACATATTTTAAATAATTAAATTTATTTAAAATGTGTTGTTGTATTTTTATCAAAATTACATGAAAATCAGTCAATAACAAAATTTTAATTCGTATGTTAATTTTTTTTTTACATAATCCATTAAAGTACAAAATAAAAAAATAATTAAAAATGTTATTTATTTCTTTTTATGTTATTTTGTAGCGAATTTTTTTCTTTTCGACAGCAACAAATAAAAAGAATTAATAAAAATAAAAACTCCTACAGAAAGTTTAAAAAAAAATCATTGTCTCAAATTTACAATGACTTCTGTTTTATAGAAAAATATACAAAAAAAAAAATAAATCAAAGAAACAAATAAAAATTTCATTAATAAGAATTTTTGATTTATTTTTTTTTTTGTTAATATTCAATATTATTGTTATTTATTGTTCTTAAAATAAAATTTTTATCTTTATTTTATAACAATGTACAACTCTTAACTGAATTTGTGTTAATTAAAATAAATAGGCAGTGTCAATAGTTCTGTTATAACGCGTAATGCCATGCATGGTTTTTTTTTCTGTTTTTATTTTTGTTAAATATTACAATAATATTAAATTTTCCAATTTGTAATTTTCATTATGTATTTTATTTTTTAAGGTACTTATTGGTGTTTCATTAATGGTGTGGGTGGTACAAAAGGCTAGAACAGAATTATCGACTGCATTATTATCGGATATGGGTGTTGACCACAAACTACTTGTTGAAATTGAAGCGTAGCAATGAATATTTTTAGAAATAAACTAAAATAAAATGAAACAAATAAATTTTTACTGTTTCCTCATTAATTTATGTAATTATTTATTGAATTTAATTTTTTTTTTCTTTGTATTTAACAAATTTGCTTGTGTGTAAATAGTTTCACAATTTTTTTTTTATGTAATATGTGCTGATTATCATTTTGTTTTTTAATTAATGTAAGGCGATTAAAATAAACAGTAATTCGAATCAGAAATATGTGTTGTTTTATTTAATAAAATCTTTTTATACAGCATACAGCACATAAAACTTCTGCTTTTACTAAATAAATTTGTATTTTCTGACCGTTGATACCTATTCTAACTACAAATTCAGGGTAAAGAGTGAACAAAAGTCACTTTCCAATTGGCACTTGTAAATTGAACCTCCATCAGGAAGATTCTTCTAAATTCTAAAATCACGACCAATAAAAAACGAAAAATGATAGTTTGCAGTTTTATATACACTTCGTATTTATTTGTAAATATGCACTTTAAGTTTTATGTAAACGAAAAAAATAAATCTTTTGAGAGAGAAATATGATGCCTTGCAAAATAAAGACCAGTTGTATAAAAATAAGATTTGCAATCGGCAAATCAAACAATAATTATAATTTATTTTTCGTTATCATTATGCTCATTAACACACTTTTTTATTTTCTTTACTAATATTTGTTTGATTGCCGGAATTAAATCTTTATTAGCTCCTTCTAAAAATTCATTACAGAGTTTCACTACATCGAAAGCCATACATCCTGATTGCCATAATTCTGATATCTATAATGCATAAAAAATGTTCAGCTTATTATAAATAGTGAATAGATAAGTTATCTCAACCTGTTCATGTGTAGATAATCGTGCCATAATTATAATTCCTTGATTCTCCTTATTACTTGAAAGGCATATTTCTTCTTCTATATTTGTTGGATCTAGAATTATATTACCATCGACAATCCCTGCTGTGGTTGCGGTAATCGTATCATATAACGGTATTCCTGCATCAGCTAATGCTAAACCAGCACACGTAATTGCTGCACTTAAAGCTGAACCTCCGTCTTCTAAAACATTAGTAAATATATCAACTTGAAAGTTCGGAAATTCGTGTCGACAAACAAGAGGTTCTAATGCTCTTTTCATCGCTAATGCCAATGATTTCTCTTCCATATCAGTTTGTGGTTGCTTACGCTTGACACAGGAAAATGGTGAATATTTAAAATCACAATATAACTCCCCATGTATACTAAAAATAATTATGTATAGTATAGTATTTACACTCAAAATTGAAAATTCTACTAACCTATAACCGCTCTGTTTTGGTATTTCTCTCGGATCAAAAACCGAGACAATAACTTTTGTATTGCCTAATTCCATATAACTAGATCCTTTTGCTTGAGACACAACTCCAGCTTTTACAACTGAAATGAGAAATGCAAATCTATTTACACGATTTTATTAAAAGTATATTTAAAATAATACATATTTTTCGCGCTTCATTATATTTCCTTCCATCCTGTCGAATTTTTCTTTCATTTAGGAATTGTTTTTTTTTATCTTCAAACGTTTTTGTATTTTTAGTGTGTATAACATGAGGAATTGTCACTTCTGGACCATTTATTCTTTTTTGATCTGTAGGCATCGTTTATACTTTTTCTTTAATAAACAAAGTACAATTTTAAAACGTTACATGTGTTTCAGTAAAACATGACAGCTATCAAACTATAGAAAAATTCATCCTTAACTGATTTTAGTGCCATCTCTTAAATAAAAAGCAATTTAAAATAATCATAATTCGAGTGTGTTACATTTGTAGTATCATTTTGCAGGTTGGAAGCTAGGTTAATAAAAAATTATTTTTTGATATTTTTGGCGGAACTAGCAGTTTTAAAACTAAGTTGAAATCTGTATGGAGAAGTCGTAGCAATAAACTGATTTTGAATTGAAGAATTAGCTCATTAGTCAAAAAAATTTCAAAAATATATAAATTTAATAGCAAATATTATCTATAAGACAAAACTGAACACGAAAAAAAAGATGAGTGCCTGAATTAATCAGACCAATTTTGATTGTTGTAAAATCGGTGTGTAAAATCTGTTTGATAACCGGTCTAAAGACCAGTTGTACAATCAAGCTGAATTGTGTATGGCTGGCATTATATGTTTTCTAAAACAAACTTTGAGTAATAGAAATTCATGCAATGTAAACGAACATGCGCATATTTGATGTATGCATTTTATGTGACATTTATCTAATAAAATGTTGTTCCATTGGTACCAGGTTAAAATATTTAAAACATTAATTATAATTTTCATATTATTGTATTTCATATACGTGATAAATAATATAAGTAATAACATAAAAATAAATCAAAATGTGTTACCTATTAAAAGGCCTCAAATTGAAACAATCAATAATTTGATACCAGAAAAGTATAATGAAAACATTATTAAAACTAGAATATATAAGGAGAAAATAAAACGTTTGGCATCGAATATTAAATCATTAGAGAATAATTATGATAACAGTGTGCATAATGTTACAGCAAATAATATAATCAACAATATTCATATATTTTATTATGCACCGGTTAAATGGTATGACAATAAAGGTAACGGAACTTCCACAATTGCTATAAATAATAAATTAAATGTTATTTATTATCCGAAACGTAGTTTATATAATACAAGCGATAATTTATTAGACGAGCATTTTATTGAAATACAGCGAACTGGTATTGGAGTGATTGTCCTAAATTGGACACCCTCTTATCCTATCAAATTGTTAATAAACATATTTAAAATTATTAAAAAATACAAAATCAAACTAACAATACAAATTGATGAATATCCAGATAGGACAATAGAAAGTATTAAAAATTCGATAAAATTTTTTTACGATTTTTTTAATACACACTTAAGTTATTATAAAATATATATTATAAGTAAGCAACAGAGATTACCGTTGATTTATATTAAAAATTCGTATTCAATCAAATTGAATGATTGGCAACGCTTATTGACAGTTACTGGTATTTTAAGCATTCGAAATACAATATACGATTGCATTCTAATAGGACACGTTAAGTAAGTTATTTTTATTTAATTTTATTCTAAACAGTCTCATAAATGTTTTTCTTATTATCTTAGTACGAAGGAACAATTGTCATCGATAAAACGTTCTGGATTTAATGGCTTTTATTCATACCACGCTAGCAATGGTTACTATTACACAAGTACATGGAAAAACTGGGCATGGTTAAAAAAATTTGCCGACAGATATAATTTATTATTTATACCAACGATAAGTGCTGGTTATGAGGATAAAATGCAACAGCCAAAAGTTGGTGGAATGAAACGTCACCGTAGCAATGGTCAGTATTTTAGTGTAGCATGGCGTACATCAATTGCCCTACGCACGCCGATAGCAACAGTATCGAGTTATAATAATTGGATAGAAGGAACTCAAGTTGAACCTGCTTTTCCGAAAGCAGGCTTTAAAGACTATCAGCCTGGAACACCATTTAAATACTTAGATTTACTTCGATATTGGACACATGAATTTTATTTATCTAAAAATAACCTAAATTGCAATGAATTTATTAATAACACAATTTGTTAATTTTGTACAACAAAATTCATACCTTCAGTATTTTTTTTTTGTATATAAAGTAATAATGATATTAGAACACAAATTCAATTTAAAATATAAAAAACGGTTTATTTATTGTTATTGAATCAGAAAAAAATCGATTCTATGCACATGAATTTCGAAAAAATATTCTTTTAACTATCAGCAACGACACTCGAATATTAAAATATGAACTAATCAGAAAATAGCGCAAAATCCTTATTTATTAATGAAATTAAACATAACCTAAAATTGATATTTGAAATCCATTAGTTATAAAAATTAAAATGGATTTGTTTTATTGGAACCAAGATAATATAATAAATAATGAAGAAACTTTTATAAATAATATTCTGAATAATAATTTAATACATAAAATACCGTTATTAAATTATGTGAAACTAGATGAGCTAAAAGATAGTCAATTGGTAAGATTCCGTGGCATGATACAGGATATGTTTGATCCTGAATTTTATATGGAACGATATGAGGTTGCAACGAATAATGGGACAAGAATTCAAGAAGGCAAATATCGTGATTTGTTGTCAATAAAAGTATTTAAAATACGATATAGTATTACACATTTACTTATAATCTTTTATCTTCAAAGGAAAACGAAACTGTAAACACTGCATCAACTTTCAATGTAACAGGCGAAAGAGGAACGTTATTTGTAGTAAGTGTACCAGGTTTAAATCAATGGGTTATCGATATTGAAAAAAACATACCAATGTTAAAAAATGTGGAAACATCAATACATGATGCCTCCGGAAGTGTTAAACGTGCATTAGACGATTATGAATCAGATTTTGTAAATATAAAAAGACTGAACACGGAAAAGAATGTAGAATTAATGAAACAAGAAGATAAACAACTAACAAAGCAAGATTTACTTAATTTACCAACACCAAATAATGATAGTAGAGTTTGCATGATTAAGGTCAGTTTTAATATATTTTCTTTCCGGATTTAAAACAAGTCATTTAATTTTATAGATCTATAGTAACTATGAATCATTTAAATTGAACGAGATAATTGATGTTATAGGTTTTTTATCAATAAATCCAATACTAGATGGTCGTAATGATAATTTAACTGAATACGAAGATAAAAATGAATATTTGATCAAGAACCCACCACCATCATTAATACCACGTTTACATTGTATTTATTACAAAAATTTAACCACAATCAATCCATTATTGGATGAAACAATTTATTTAAACAACAATAATAATAATTGTAATATAAATATTGTTTTAAAAAATATAAAATTAATATTAACACAATTATTATTTGATGATGAAGTAACAGCAAATTATTTATTGTGTCATTTAATATCAAAAGTATATGTACGTAATGAATATAACACATTAGGACAGTTAACAATTAATATTTATAATATACCAAGTAATATATCAAAGAAATATGTTTCATTATTTAATGAAATAATTAATTTATTATTACCAACAACGATTGAATATAGTATGACAATTGATAATTTAAATAACAAACTTTTAATACCGCAAAAAGATTATAATTTAAATCGTATTAATGCAAGTTTATTACAATTAACCAATAATACCGAAATAATAATAGACGAGACACAGTTGACTGAGGGTAAATTAAATGCAATTGGTATAAATAATATAAAATATATAAATAATATAATTGATCAGCAAAAATTAACATGTGATTTTCAATATTATAATATTGATTATGATATTAATTACAATTTGGTAATATTAAGCAATAATAAAACAATATTGTCATCAAATGTTATCCATATACCATTAAAGTATAATGAAAGTACAATTAATTTAATTCATGAAACAATAAATGCAATTAAATACTTCTTAACAAATGTATCCGTTGTTAATGATATACGAAAATATTTGACCAATATAAAAAATGAAATTTTTGCAATAAATGATGAGGATCAAGAGGTTTGTTTTTATTTTTAAACCATGATTATTACTTTTATTAAAATTAAATTTTATAAATTTTTTAGACAATACAAAGAGATTTTCATTTATTATTAACACAAAATAAACAAATAAAATCAGATGATTTACATAATTTATTAATAATATCACGTTTATTATGTTTATCGAATGGTAAAAATAAATTTGATTTAAATTTATGGAATATGGCAAAAACACTGGAAATTGAACGTAAGGCACGTATTTTAGGCAATTACACAATTGATTAGTCAAACAGGAAAAGAGAATTTAATGTCAAACAACAAAATAAAAATATGATTTTTTTTCTATCAATTATTTTAGTTTATTATACATTTTTTTGTTTATTCTTTCTATTACTGTTAATAAATGCTTACATGATTGAAATTTGATCTATTTTTTATTTTAAATAAAACAATTTCCTATAGTAAGCAAAGTGATGACACCAAGGAATGATATATTAATGGAAATTTGTGCTCATTGTATACATGTATTTTTGTAATAATTTTATTGTGTTTTACTGATAGAACAATCTTTGGTCTGTTTTTTTTTACGTCATAATACGCGAAGGTAAAAACATCAACTACTAGCAAAAAATATTAATAAATTTATTGATTTATTATCCATTACAATTGAAATTTTGTCTTATTTTTTTTATTGTAACAATTGATGATTTTTTCTTTTCATTATTTATGAGTAATTATTTTTACAATACCATTAATTAAAATCAAAAAAATAAATAACTTTATTTTAAAACTAATAATAAATAAAGGGTACTTTTTAAAAATGTATTATAAGACTCTTCAAAATAATGAATAAAAAGGACGGATAAAATATAACAATGAATTGAACAAATAAATTAAATATTTTTGTATAAAACCTTTTAATGTGGCGAAAAAACATCTATACTAGGTAATTTCATGTATCAAGTAAGATTAATTTAGAAAAAAACAATAATGTTTTTCTGTATTTAAATTTTGTATATCTTATTTTTTGCTGGATATTTTATTCATATTCTAAAATTTTTTTATGATAAAATAATAAATACCTGTAATAAAAATATATTGAAAATAATGAATTTATGTGGTATATGTGCGTGGATGAAAATAAAACAAACCCTTCACTATCCAATACTTGTTTAAGAGTTGCCGTTGTTATGATGTGATCATCACATTTTACCCATGTATCCTTTTGGTGTCGCACATATGCTGTATAATGGCCCGCATCTAATGATCCGACATGATTTATAACCGCATATAGTGAATACCGATAATCATTACTTATATTATTTACAGAGGGCTTTTTCTCATTATTATTGCTATTGATTTCGTCATTATGATTATTACTATTCGTTGTAGCATTTCTTGCTTTATTTATATTAGACATAAAGGGTGTCATATCTAGTTCACTTGGAAAGGATATAAATGTTGATATTTTTTTATCAATCTTTAAAATGAATAAGAAAAAATATAAATTAAAATCAAATAAAAATTTATAACAATCAAAAAACTAACAAGACTAGAGTGTTCAAAGCGTTTTAAATGAAAACTAGCTACAATTGGTAATGTGCGCATTGATAATTGTTTGGTTGACTCTTGATAGTTATTACAAGTGGAGCATTTTATTTTTGCATTTGCACCTAAATATTCCGCACGTGTAAAACGTTCTAAGCAATCAATTAATGTTTTTGGTGGCCCATAACCTTGTTGTACTTGTTCACCTAGATCTAATGATATGTCCCAAAATGGATCAATTGTCGTGGAAACATTATTACAAGATTGACATACGACATCACTCTGTAAGCCGCCGGTAAATATCTACAAAAATATATTTAATACAAATTAATTACACCATCTATAACAATTTTATTCCATTAAACTTACTTGGTCAATTATACAATTGCATTGGGTTGCATTTGATGTTTCTTCATTACAATTATTACCATTACTACTACTGCCAACACTGCTACTACTACTATTGTTATTATTATTATTACAATGATTGTTATTACTTATTGGTTGTTCTTGATCTTGTTTATCCGTTTGCAGATCACCAATCATTTCTTTATCATTTAAATTAATATTACGTTCATTAGACAAACTGTCTTGTTGTGCATTTTTACAATGGCGATGCAATACATCCAATGTTGCAATAAAAAATTCATGTGCATCCTGTTGTTCGTAACCCGCTAAATGTCTCGCATGATTCCATATCAAATGTAATAAACGATGCAATGACAATGGTCCTCGGGAACCAGAATAGAATTCCTACAAAAATTTTTTTTTATTTTTTTGCAAATTTGAATAATCAATAAATTTCTTAATACTTGAAATAAACGTGATACTTCACAAACTAAACATTTCGAGGAAGTTTTACTACTGCACTCGTGTCTTTCGGATAAAAAGTAATCTCTCAATAATGGTGTATGGATTAATGCCTTTAACAAATAAAATATTTTATTAATAATAAAAAAATAATTAAATGATCTGAATATTACCTGTACAATACAATTCATAAAGCAAGTCGAACCTAAATTTAATAATCCTCTTAATCCAATACTTGATAATGAAGTTACGTGACGTCTGCGTGGATGTTTAATTAATAAATCAACCTCAGATTTTGACGGTGACCAGGGGCGCCATGATATACTTTTGTTTAAATTTCTAAAAAGAAAATATAGGAATAGTTTTTTGTCGTATTTTTGTAATTCTTAAGCCAGACAAATCCCAATAAAATTATTTATTAAAAAAAACTAGACGTAACCTCTATTTACCTAGCCTCTTTTCTTAAATGATTGTCAGCAATTTTTTGACATTGTTGATCATATATAAAATCGTTGCACAAATAACAAAATATCATTCCGTATGTTAATTCTAATACAATATAATGCTTATTTAATTTAATATGATCAACAATATGTTTTCCTTTGCAACCAAAATGAATGCATGACAAACAGGAATATAACTGAGGTCCTGAATTACCACATGTGTAACACAAACAGGATAAAGCCTATAAAAAATTAATTGATAAGCAAAAATCCACATTCAAAAAAATCAATAAATTACCTTCCGACGTCTAGCATCTTTAGAAACACAAGCACTAAAATAACCATGAACTATACTAAAAGATTCTAATCCATATTCCTTTATATAATTTGTAAAGTGTTGACAAGAATTCTCTGACATTTTTATTCTTATTATTTCTTATTCTGTGACTTTTATTCTAAAACAAAAAATGTATAAGCTACCACTAGTTGCTTTAAAAAATTCAGTATTATTAAAATACCTTTTTTAAAAAAGTTTTTCTTTATCATAGACCACTAAGATGTAATTTATTTTCAGTTTCACTAATAGTTTTTATTTATTTTTTTTAAGTAAACTATCTCCCACTAAATACAGTGCATGATAATAATATTTTTTTGTCTTTCATTTTATTCTTCGCCTTTCTGTGAACAGTTTTAGCAAAACATAACCTATAATTGTGAATTTTTATATAAATTTTCTGATTGCTTATATGTCAAGCTTGATCACTGTACGGTCTTTAGTTTAAATCCAATAAATTGAATTGAATTTTAAACTAATGGATTCACATAGATGGCAAAAATTGTTGTATAGATAGAACTAACTAGGCTTTAATAGTAATTAATAATATTGTATACAAAAAGACAACATAAACAAAAAAATACAACATTTTGCGTTCAAGAAAAATTCCAAATTTTTATCTTATTTTATAATTTCTTCGTCATTGATTTATCCATCTCATTCATATAGTAAATACATTCATGCAGTCTTTTTTAATCATAATCATTAAACCAAATCTAAAAAATTCACGTAATAAAAAACAAAATGTTGAATATATTATATTTTATTATTGAAAATAGCTATAAATTTTTAAGGGTATAACAATACAAATGGTATAACAATAAGTATTATGTTGATTCATAAATTAGACGAAATACATTGGGAAATCATGAACAATTTCTTTTTTTATATTTAAGCTCTTATATGTCCCTTCCAAATTGTTAAAATTTATTTTTTGTCTAAAATAAAAGATTGGTACATGACGGTTAATAATTCATTTGAATTAATCTAATTAATAATTACCCGCAAATATAAACTCTTCCACGATATGCAAACAAATGTGCATAATATGTTGGTGCAACATATGAAACAGAACGATTACATCGCGTAAAAACATGACATAGATTATATGTCAAAGTTTCCAAATCATTTATGGAAAATTTAGAATCATCCCAGAGCAAACAGTATTTTGTTGGACGACCAACACCTTGAATAGATTGATGTGATAACTAAATAAAAATAGAAATTTGATATTAATTCCCAAAAAAAAAACAATTTAAATTACAAGACGTACCAAAAAGAACTGAAATTCAGAAAGTGGAACAATGTCTGTATCAACAATTGTACCAGGAAGACAATTGTTAAATTTTCCAATACTTTTGCCATTTCTGGCAGGAAAAAAACGAGTATGATGACGCTTTTGCACAACGATAAATGTTATTTGAGGCTTATAATTAGGTGAAATTGATGCACAAGCTGCATACATAGCGCGTAATTCAATATTCATCACCTGTATAGAATTTTTTTTTTGTAATTTATGAATTATTCTAACTAACACATTTACTTACATTTTGAAAATCACCCTCTGATACACCATCACGATAGTATATAATTTTCTCTGGTAAAGCCCTTTTTTGTTCTTTAAACAACAGAATAAAGTCGTATGTAATAGTTTTAAAATCTACAATCATTTCTTTTTTAGGATCCTGTAGGCGCCAAGTACCATGATATTGTATACCATCAAACGAACACACAACACCAACAACACTGGGTATTGCGCGCTAATTAAATAATAAGTGAATATAATTATAAAACGAAATTACAAACCAAAATAAAAATATAATTACTTGATCAGGAGAAGGATGCGTTACGTCAGCGCCAATAATCATAAAGCTATTTTTGTATAAACCAATTTTGGATTCCTCAGCTAAATCATGATTCATGCCATTTAACTTGGTATTAATTTTTAATAGCAATTGACTAACAGTTGTAGGATTATTACGTGTAACTGTGTTTTGAATGGTCCTATTTTTTATGCATTGTGTCAATACGCCACATTTTAATTCAGCGTGCTGTTTAACCCGATTATAAGTATCACAAACAAAATCTGGTATTACAATTAATACAATATTGAATTTCCCATACTTATAATCGTCTAAAATACTTTTCAATCTATGATCTGGAATACGTGACGATTCAAATTTTATTTCCGGTTCCGTCATTTCAATTCCTTGTTGTTTACCAACTCTTCGTAACATATCAGCGAAATGATAAACATTATTTTCTACAATACGGTCTACTAAACACAATACTGCCCATTTTTGAACAAAATTGGTTTTCAAAAATTCGCAATTATCAGCGCGCCAAACACCGTCTCGTGGTGTAATAGAACGTTTAAAATACTTTAATACAGGCGGAGCAAGTATTCGTGCTGGTATATTATCAAAATTAATATTGATTTTAATACCAAACTTGTTTAAAATTGGAGACACATTATGATTTGACATTCTTAATATATCCATTATTTTATTTTTACGCTCTGTTGTTGATATTGCTGTGTAACGAATCATATTTGCCTTTTGATTAGCAGTCGACTGTTTATTAATTACCTGCATAGGTGCTATTTGACATAGCTCTGCCGGTACGTACATTTTTTTTATTTCAGCACCAACACTTAGTGTTGGCATTTTTGGATAACGTATTTTGTAATTTTTCATTTTTGCAAAATATTCCAAAATGGTGATTTCCTTGCCTAAAACAAATGTTATTTAACACAAAAACCGATTTGTTAATAATTTTAATAATAATGATATAAATACGAACCATCCGATAATTTAAATCGAAGCTTTTCTGATGTTTCACCAAAATCATTTATTTTGTAAGAACGTGATTGTTGTTCATTTGGAACCTTATAAATAACACGCAACCCTTTAATTAATTGCGAAATTTCACGTTTGGCATTGTAATGTAGTTCCTCGTGGAGATTTACTTGACAATTGCGTGATTCACATTCTTTTATAAAATCAATGCAATTAATAGCCTTTGGAAATTGTTTATTTACAACATCAACATTTAGATAGGGACGCGCACCAATAATCACACTTTGAAATAATCCAACACATAATTCTGATCCTTCGCCCAAGTTAGGCGGGTTATTAGGGCGACAGAAGAAAGTACGTTTTCCCTAAAGTATACTTTATTAATTGTATTTTTTTTAAATTATCATAATAGGAGACTTACCGACACAAATTGTTCATACAAAGGACTATTTAGTATAATGTTCAAACACTGCAATGCTCTTATTTGATCAGACGACTTGCTTATTTTATAACTGAAATTAAAAATAAAAATAATTGTGAATAAAAATAAATTGTATACTACTATACTTTTTTATTGGTTTAAAGTCGATAGTTTCTTTAGTTTTGCGTAAAATAATTTTAAATTTTTTCTCCCTTTTATTCTCTTCATCGTTTATTGTTATTTCATCGATAAAATTATCATTAGTTAATGGTAATATATTTGGTGTATAAATATTTGACACACCATCAAATGCTAAGGCATATTTCGCAAAATTTTTTTTGTAAAATGCTTGAAATACTTGTTTGATTAAACGTTTAGGTTTATCCGGATCCAGCTCAAACATGTAATGATGAGCAGAGTCAATTAAATTTTCAATATTTATTGGAAGATGATTGGTTTCAATCGTGATTTTTTCACCAAGAGTTCCTTGACCTTCCATAGTCATCAATTCAAGCGACTCTAAAATAGAATATCAATATTACAATACTATTATGTATAAAACTACTTAAACATTGTTTACTTTCAGATGTTACGTGTCTAGTAGAATCAACTGATGCAGTTGACGCACTTTTAGCTGATATCGGTACTTGTACATGACTTGCGACATTTTGAGAGGAGGAACTTTTTTTCCCCTTATCTTTCCAAGCTTGCTTTTGACGTGGCTGTTGCTCTTGCTGTTGTTGGACTGTCTTGTCACTGCTTGTTGATTTTTGAATCCTTATATCTGGCATTTGTGTTTTTTCTACATCGAACATCGAAGATTTATCTGATCTTAGTGTCGATGTTGTTGCTTCTTTTTGCTCTTGTTTATCACTTGCGATACTCTGAGATGATTTTTGCTGACTTTTGTTTTTCTTTCGATTTTCTATTATTAAAAATTATTAATTAATTTTATTATTTAATTTATTTTAAAATAAAATACTTTTTCCTTCCATTTTCTTAGTTTATTGATTCACTTTTTAATTATATTACTTTAAGATGAAATTTAACTTTTAGATTATTATAAATAAAATAAAATAAGCAAATCAAAATAATTTGATAGTGTACCGTATGATATTTTAAAAATTACAAACTTTTAATTTTAATGTTAATGTTCTCTAACTTTCAGAATAATGAATAAAATTGATTATTTTTTTCTTATTTTATATTACGTTTTGAATTTTTATAAAACTAGGGAGTTCCCATATATTTATTATTATTAAAATATAATCTTTTTCGTTTTTAGTAATGATTAGTAATGAAGATAATGTCAAAATACAAAACAAAAATAAATTCAGTACGTTTATAGCCATTAGACGTTTAGACTATATTGTACCTAACTTTATTGTTATTTCATATTAAATGGTGTTAAGAACGGTTTAATGTTCTAATAGCCACCTTGAGCACGAAAAAAAAAGTGCATAGAGACCTCTAGCGGTGCAATTACACTAGCCATAAATGATACATAAATATAAATTATAAATAGAAATTGGTTTGATACTAGCATTTTCTTAGACAGAAACCTAGCATTTATTGCCCAGTGTTAGGCGAATTATTCTATATTTCAAATTAGCTAATTTTTGAAACAAGTTTCGAAGAAATTTTTTTTTTAATCCGACTGTGAGCGTGCTATTACTACATTTAGCCCTCTAAAAAAGAAAACAATTAAATAAAATATTAATCTACATAATAACTTTAATAAACTTTAATATCAGTCTGTTTAAAAGATAATTTTTAACCAGACAAAAATTATTGACTTTAATAGAATCGAAAATCATAAGGACTTCCTCTTTCCGCTAAAATTTTTTCCGTTTAATTTCTTTGTGTTTAAACTCGCTGCCTGAATACGGTATCTTTGCGTTTTTATCAAATATAGACATGTAGATGCCAAACAAATAAAGTTTCATAGCAATAAGGATATGTTATCAGTGTTGATAAACGTTAAAAATCAACAACGAAAAAGTTATTTTTATTTTTATTGTATAAAAAGGATACCACAATAAAAAAGAAGTGTTAATTTTTTTAAAGATAGGTTTAATTACACTTATGTATCTAAATTCTAAATGTTCTTAACTAATTAAGTTATTCCTGTTAAAGAATTAAGAAAATTATGGTAAGTTAACGTCCAAAACTTCCAAACAGTTTATTTATTCCTCTATGTGCCAAATTACCAACAACGCTTCTATTTATTGGCAAAGCCTTTGTTATTTTTTTTGGCAATTCTCTACTTAATTGGTTGATAATAACATTATTTGCTAAAAATTTACATGATTGCGTAACTGTAGGCGTCATTTGAAGGCCCCACATCGATAATTGACAATAACGAAAATCATTTTCAATTTTTATGCTGTCTGTTATTTTAATAAAAGGACTGGCATTTGCTGTAAATGAACTAAATAAGTTATTATTATAATTATTTTTAGACAGACTATCAATGGTTCGTCCAGCAAAATTAACAATTAAATTTGTAAATTTGTCACGCACTTCCAGGTCATTTTTGTTGGTCATCTGAAATGTAAATCAATTATTAAGTGCACGACTGCATGCAATGTTAATTCATTAAAAAAACCTTGGAACCGGAAAGAGATTGACCAAATAAATCATGCATATCGAATAAAAAGTGAAGATCATCGCCGTGCCCAACAATTAGATCTTTTAGTTTATTCTCCGACATATTTTGCATATATTTATTATTTACCAACGGCAAACCATTTACAAATGAACTTTTATAATTGACTTGTGATTTGTATTCAAAACTATATAGGTACGTAGGAGCCACGGCACTCCACTGTTTCGCCGTTAAATAAACTGGCAAATTAAACAATACGTCTGTGCTGACTTCAATTAAATTATTTAATAATATACTTGGATTTTCTGTATCCGTCAATAATTTGATATAATCTCCCAAACTCATTAAATTTATATCTGGTAAATTTGGTTTCAATTTTAGAAAATCTTCTGTTGTCTTCCTCATTGAATTTGTAATATTTGATATGATATCAAGATTTATGCTTTTTGTTAAGTTTTCAATAAAGATTGAACTTTTATTCCACAATTTTATAATTTCATCAACTGTAACGTTTTAATAATTTTAGAAAAAAATATTATTTAACATTTTTAAAAAAATATTTCTATGCATATTACTGGATATGGAATTGGCTGTTTCATCCTTGGTGACACCAATTAATAGAGGTATTTTGTTAAAATGTCCTTTTTGTAAATTTTCATTTGGATCTTCTATAAGAAAACCGGGTAGCAAACGATCATCAGTTACAGATTCGACAACTGGCAGTGTTCCCACATGACCAGTTAATGCTTTGATCATTAATTTGCCAAATAATCTTTTATCTTGTAACAAATTATCATTTTTAATTAAATCATTCAACTTTACTAAGCGTAAACACTTTATTAACTCGGTCTCATTTATATTTTTGCAATTATTTAAATTTGCAATGTCGTTTATTGTCACCGTTGGGTCATCATCAATTGTGTATGGTTGGAGCACAGTGCCAGACATTGCAATAACACCGGTAATATATTTCTCTGCTAATTTTGACTGTGACAATAATATTGCTGCTGTGGCACCAGAACCATGTCCCATAATTTTTATCATATTAGGATTACCACCAAAATATTTAATGTATTCGTGCACCCAGCGTATGGCTGCTAACATATCGAACAATGATAAATTGCCAGAAAATTCTTTTCTACCGTTACCAATTACACCCAATGTTCCCAATCGATACTGTATTGGTACGAAAATTACATTCTTCTTATTAAATTCGTCACCCTGTTTATTTAATATTTATAATTATTATTTTAAATTATTTGAAGTTAATTATAAATATTAAGCGGCTTACACTATATTGCGAGGCAGATCCAAAACGATAACCACCACCATGAATCCAAATAATGACCGATAAACCAGTTGTTTCGTCAGGCATTGTTGGCGTAAATAAATTTAACAATAAACAATTTTCATTACCAACAATATTATTAAAATCATCTAAATCCGGCTGTGGACATGGTGGGCCATGTTTGACTGCATTAATATCACCCAACAAGCGCTTATAATGTGGTCTCACAAAACGTTTCTCACCAGTTGGCGGTTCAGCATAATGAATACCATAGAATGAATACAGTTTTGTAAAATTATCATAAGTACCTTCGATTCTGGAATCACGCTCATACAAATGTATGAAAACAACGGGATCATCTTCAGGCGGTCTTGCCGCACTGATACCACCAACAATGCGCTTCATCCGTTTATTACACACAGACTCTTTTATTAATATCAACAATAACATATATTTAAGGAACATCTTTCTGCTGTTCGTGCTTGTTCACTGATTTTTATAATTACAATAAAACTACTTTTACACAAAATGAATTTGAATTTTAATAGCTCTTATCAACCATCAAAAAGAGCTACATGAATTATTTTTTAAACAAGGAAGTAAACTACCACATATAAAATAATACAGTATATTTTGCAGTGGACCTTAAAATTTTTTCTCAAATTATATACAATTGAAAGGATCTCCCACCAAATTTAATTTTAATTAAAAGAATAAAAAATTTAAATTAAGTATATATTTTCCAAAACATAACATAACATAACAATAATATACATAAAATTTTGATTTCTTGGCAAGAAATATAACATTTTCGTTCGAAATTTATCTAAAAACATTTTATCTAATAAAAAAAAAAAAATAATAATAAATAAAAATATAATACTTATCACAATATAATTAAGTTAAACTTTTTTTTGCAATATTATAAATAAATTTACTAACTTAATGTTACGAAATAGCATAAATAATATAATTTATTATAAATTTTTTTCAAAAATTATAAACAAAATTTGTTTCTTGCCTTATTCTGTGGTTTTACACTTTTATTTGGTTTTTTAATACTTTTAATTTGTCAAAGAGTTGGCATTAATTAACTTAAGAGAAAACGTGAATTTTCATTTCTAAACTTGTATAAGTAACTTGTTTTGTTTTTAGTAAATGTAAATAATTAACAGTATACTTTGAAGGCACTTAAGTATACTTATAGTATACTTAAATTGTATTAACAAAATATTATGATTCAATTTTACCCTGTGTATACAACACAGCATCATGTATTGTTGGAAATATGGTGAAAGGTCCCTCACCTAATTTCTGGCCTTTATTCAATGAATCATAAACACGGTCTGATGTTATCACTAATAATAATTTTATACCATATTTTAATACTTCTCGTTTTATTTCAGATATGGTTTGACAACCTGACGCATCCATGTGTGATACACATGATAAGTCAATAATTAATGTATTTATTCCATTTAAAATAATTATCTCATTGTCATTATCATTGCTTATGTTAATTGAATGTATTATTGTTTTATCATTTAACCCAATTATATTATATAAATCTTTTTTAAATGTATTACGTGATGCAAAATTAATCGCACCGTAATAACGATAAATTTTTATTTGATTTATCTCCTTTGCCAATTTGTGAGTTTCAATATTTACATACAAATCGGTATTATTTATATTACCTAATAAGCAACTATACGATTTCCATCCTTTTAAGTACAATACAAATAGTGATACTATGATACCAATGAGCAGACCGATATCTATATCGATAAGGACGACACTTAAAAAGGTTGTGATCCACACTAAGGCATTTAAGTAACCCTGTCTATAAAATTTCTTTAAATCTTTCATCTGCATAAACATTCCCTTCAACGCCACTATAATAACCCCAGCTAATACACACTGAAAATAAAATTTAAAACAATATTTTAGGAAATTCAAATCAAAATGCGTGTCTCTTTGCAAACTTACACGTGGTAAAGCCTCGAAGTATGGCCCAATCCACAATAAAACGATTAAAATTAGTAAAGCTGATACGACAGAGGCTATTTGTGTATTGCCGCCTGTTTGTTCTTGTATTAACGAGCGTGATAATGAGCAAGCAATTGGTATACACGAAAACAATGCACCAGTTATATTGCTCATACCCTTTAAATAAATTTAGAAAATAAAATGCAATCATAGATAACAACATACACTTTACATACCATAGCTAACAATTCCTGATTTGCACCAATTTCGTACGAATGCTTTTTGGCGAATATTAATGCCATTGACATAACAATTGAATAACTTACTATCGCAATTGCAATTGAATCAACAGCCACTAATCGTAATAAATTTATTGGA
Source organism: Ptychoptera contaminata (assembly GCA_963942525.1). Classification (NCBI taxonomy): domain Eukaryota; kingdom Metazoa; phylum Arthropoda; class Insecta; order Diptera; family Ptychopteridae; genus Ptychoptera; species Ptychoptera contaminata. The sequence continues at coordinate 52,033,332 of OZ012636.1, forward strand.
GGCATTACCGCATGTGGCAAACCGACAGGTATATGGCCAACCAAATTAACACCATAATTAACATCTAATTTCAAATAATAAGATATCACCGTACCACCAACAACAGCTAATAACTCCGATGGTATTGGCAGACGACATTTTTTCGCCATTATTGGTTTTAGCACCTCATTCATTACAACCATAAATACAATTATAATTATTGAATTAAAAACAGTGGTTATGTTTGATTCGTCGATCGACTTTATAACATCAACAAGTGTCTAAAAATAAAAACATAAATCAAACAATATTATTATTAATAAAATATTTTAAACTTACAAAAATAATTTTAAAGGCGCCTTTATGTCTTGGCACAGTTATACCAAGTAAATCTTTGATTTGACTAACAGCAACATGTACTGCAGCCGCCGTTGTAAAACCATTTACCAACGGCTCGCTTAATAACGAGGATAATGTGCCCAAACGTAGTACACACATAATGATTTGATAAATACCGGTCATCATTGACACAGCTGTAACAACTTGTATCGGTGTATAAAATTCATTCATATTAAGTCCCATGTCGCCGTTCAAACTATTTACAGTCTCTTCTGTTACTGATAGCGTACCAAATGTGCTATTATCATGTGAAAAAATTGGCGGTATGTCTGATGTTATTGTTGCATAATTTTGCACAACTTTAGCTGTCATCAGACTGATTACAGCGAACGTGCCCATTGAAATATGACGAGAAGTACCGAATATAAAATAAACTAATGTAGGAAAGAAAGCCATGTACATGCCAACACTTGGTTCAACACCGGCTAATATTGCATAGGCCATTCCTTGCGGTATATGCATTACCGCTACAGTTATACCAGCCGTTAAATCGCCTATTATTGATTTTCTAATTGAATATTTTGGTAGCCATTCTAATATTGGTATAATACTGTACAAAATTTGTAAAAATTTAAGAGATTTCATTGAATTTGGAATACAGCGTAAGTCTAAGAAAGAAATAATTTTTATCATTATTACTCTGGATTATAAATAATAAAATTGTAGGAATGCATTACATTCTTTATCACGTTCATCGTAGCCAGATATTTGTTGAACATCTTCCTGAGAGTAGACTGTACGTGATAAGTAATATGTTGGTATATGATTGTATTCATTTGATTTTTCATTATTTTGATTAACATCACTGCAACAAAAAAATTTATTAAAAATATTTATTTATTTAAATTACACAAAAATTGCATACTCAAGAATTTTTTTATTATTTGATTCAGACATTTCTGGTTACTTAATTGCTCTTGTTTTTCTTCCTTAATGATTTTGATAAAGTTTTTATCTCTTTTCTTATTTTTTTTTTTAAATATGTTTTAATTAAAAATTAAGTACACTTTTGCAGCATAATCAGATGATAAGTCTATTAACAAATTAAAATAAACGATTAGAAAAGTAATTGGTTTGAGTCCGTTTTAAATCAAATTTAATGATTTATTTTTCTTTATTTTTGTATACCAAAAAATATGTTTAAATAAAAAAAATTACTCTTAATTTATTTTAAATATTATTTTATTTCTATAAATTCTAAAGTCTATAAATAAATAATAATAATAACATAAATCATATCAAGGCAGCAACAAAAACAGAAGAAAAAAAATAAATGTTATCAAATAATTAATTATTTTATTTATTCTAAGCTAATAATATTTAAAAAAAGAAATATTAATAATTAAGAGTCAAGAACATTTTCTTTATTTGTTTTTAAATTTCAAGCATTTCATTCTGTGACGTTAATTTAATTTATTTTTAATTTTGATTATGTATGTAAAGCATGTGTTGCGACACAATTATGCTCTGACGTTGTTATGATTTTACACGAGATAGATACTTAGCAAACGCACAAACCTTTGCGATAGAATTTAACCGTTTTAGATCATAAATAAACGACAGTTTTAATGCACAAAATGAAATTAATTAAATAACAATTAAATACGATATTAATAATTATAGATATAATACTTAGTAATTATCTTTCTATTGATTTTATTATTCAATTTATAAAAGTTTAGAATATTATGTACGGAATGTTTTTTTAAAATAAAATTATTGTTGGTGTTATGCTGTTGAAATTTAACTTAATTAACTTGTTAATGTTATTTTGCACAGTTTTTTTCCTAAAAGTATTAGAAGATGGATCACCTGTTGCCCGTAGGCTAAAAAACACGATTTGAATTTTAATTTTAACTTTTTTTTTCATATAAATAAATTTTATTTTCCTTGAAATTTATTTAGCATACCGTCAATCAATACCGCAAATATCGTCAGTCAAACGAAATCTATAATTATTACAAATAAGTTTAATTTGAATAGTAGTCAGTAAATTTTCAGCAAACTTTAATACAGTTTGCTATTTTTTATTAAATTTGCATTGTCTTCTTATCCCAAATTCTAAATTGTCTAATATTTTCTTCCTTAATAGCATTTATGCTTAGGGCCATAATTTAGTTTCTATATTATTATTATTATTAATATGATAATGATTATTATTATAACTATGTAGTAAAAAAATATATTTTATCTATTACTTATAATTTACTAATTAAAAAAAAAATCCACTTGTTGCGTTATCATCGACTATACGACTGTCTATATTGAATTTAATTTTAAATTAACAATTTGATAATCTAATTCTAATCATATAAAATCTAATTAAAATCACAAATGTTTTATTATTTTAGTTATTAATTTTTGATAAATGATTGACACTTTAATATGCGACATACCACGAATAACCGCGTATTTAATAGCGGTGCCAAAGTAATTGAAACAGAACTAGCTGTGAATTAGATGCGTCTGCATTACGCAGACAGATTTTGGTAGACATTTATAATTGCATGGTATATGTTTATGACGACATTAATTTCTTTTTACTTTGTTATTGTGAAATAAATAATTTGAGCTGTAAATATAATTACAGTATACAGAACATAATTATATCGTCAATCACAACTGCGAAGCATTATTTCAATTTTTAAGAAATGTTTGCATCATTTTTGCTTGTTTTAGCAGACTGTAATCAATATTGCAACAAAGTACCAATTAACTTCAATAAAATAAAATAAAAAACAATTTAAATTTTTGCTGATATGACCGATTAGAATCGCAAATGGGTGGTTATTACTATTTATTTGTTTATTTAATAAAAACAATAACAACAACAGTCGATAATTGAATAAACATATTGATGACAAATTAATTAAAAATGTAAATGAAAATCAAAAATTACAAATTAATTTTTATGTTAAAAATACAAACATTGTGGTTTCGTTGTTTCTGGTGTTTTTTTATTTGATTAGATTATTATTTTTGCACAAAACTTTTTTTATTTGTTTTAAAATAATTTATTTAATAAGTTTGTCACTTTAACTGCTTATTATTATTAATATTATATAACTATTTAAATTAAAATAAAACAAACAACTAAGAATTTGATACTGATATACACTTGGATAAGGATTTGTTTTTTAAAATTATAATTAATTGAACCGACTATTAACTATGCCGTGCTTTATGTGCAAATAACAAAGCATTTGTCTAACAAATAACCATTTCCTACAAGGGTTTCGAGAGGAGATAAGCTATTTGCTAGTGCTGGCACGGTAATAGCCAAGAAATGACTGAATAATTTTTATTGAAAACACCAAAGTTTATATATGAAATAAAAACAACCAAAATTTACACAATAATAATAATATTAATAATAATATTAATAATAATAGTATTAATAATAATAATAATAATTTTTTATTACAAGTTAATATTTATTTCTCCGTTTTGTTTTATTAATTAAATCGTGTTTAATAAATAATACAAATAAAAAAAAATTTCTTATATTTACATTATCAATATTTTTCTTCGTTTTATTTATTTATTATTATTATTATTATTATTTATATATATTTTTTTGTTAATTTTATATCATTTATCAGTTAGTTAAAACAACTTAATATTGCCGATTTTTTTTTTTTTTTTACTTGATTTCAGTATAGATATTGATCTCTTTTTTATTTTATTTAAAACGAAAACATAAAATTGTGAATATTTTTAAAGTAAATAATTTAAAAATAATTGATTTAGTCAAATAAAGTAAAAAGGAAATTATTATATTCTCAGAAAATATTTAACTTTTGTATGGGACTCTTGCATTCAGGTAAATTATTACAAAATTATTATCGTTATCAATTGAAATACAATTTTAATTGTTTAGTTACCGTTTCGCAAGTAGTAAACATGTAATGGTTTTATTAGTTAATGGGTTTTAGTAAATGCACTGATCCTTAAAGGATAAATGCACATTCTTTAGCTGTTGTTACTTTGTAACTTTACATAGTTATTTCTATGACAAGATTTGCTTACTTTAAATAAAAATCTACGTAAAAAAAATCAACTGAAATTACAGAAACTGAGTACACAAGTACAGTGTTACTCGAAGCAGACACCATTTAACAAGTTGGAAGCTTTTCTGAGGCACAACTTAAAAAAAGGTCAACCAACAAACAAATAAAAAAATATACGCACTAAATATAGCATATCTGCATTACAAAATCTAATTCAGTAGTTTAATTTATTGTTTATAAAAGACTAAATAAAATTCACTTGAAATCTAAACAATAAAAATTATTTTGTAATAAAAAAAACATGGACTAAACCCTTTTATGGTGTTTACATATATTCTCGAACGATAAAATTAATATTTTAATTAAGTTAACAAATAGACAAAATCCGATACAATGAATGGTATTTTAAACGCTAGAAACAACATATTTAGAGAAAATGGGATACTTAGATTTGGAACGACAGCATGCCAATGAGTATTTTTAGAGTATTTTTTTTTTTTTGCAATTCAAGAAATTGAAATGTTTAGGATTAACAACGTAGAGTTATTCTGTGAATAGCTTACGGTACCATGTTAACTTATGGTATGGGTTAGTAGTACTTGTGTTCATAAGTTTTTGGAACAGTAACGCTTGACGGAAATCGCATATTATATTCTTGTACTTCGTGCAAATTTTTTTTTGGAATTTGAAGGTACGAGCCGTATCTAACACTACCGCTTGGCTGACACGATGTTTCCCGCCCTAGTATTACGTATACGTATTTCACTAGGAGACATCATTTTCAAAATCTCTTGTAAGCAATGCCCGTACTTACATTTATAAAATATAGTCTAATAATGAATAATTATCGTCCTGTACATGGTAATAATGTGTAAGGTGATAATAAGGTAATAAATAAAATAGGAACAATTGACATAATAACGATTCTCTAATAATTACAAGTACTAGCAGCATAAAAATGTTTATGTGTTGTGGCTTGCTCTATATTTATTAAATTAGAGTTTAAAAATTAACTAATTTGGTGTTATCTTATAGATTTTCCATTAAAAATGCAGCAATATGTGTGAATTATTTAAGCAAATGTTTATGCAAACCTAATTCCCAACTTAAAACACCAATAATATAAAGTATATTCACGCTTTAATGCGAGGTTTAAATGGAAATAAGCGAAAAAACGGTCGATATTTCATTTAGCCAAGACACAGCACATGACTGATCAAAGATTATAATTTCAAATATTTTTTTTATCCTTTCCATTCATTTCCATGGAATTTGTTATTATTTTTTTTTTTAGTAAACAAATAAATCAATATCTTAATTTTTAAAATGTGATTAAATTTATTATTGTGATAATAAATTGCAATAAAACAAGCACATACTAATTATCATTATTATTATTATTATTATTTTTGCTTGATTTAATATTATATATATTTAGCAGTGAAAAAATCAGTAATCAATAAAGTGATTAAAAGCTAGAAAAATAAATAATATTACATTATTTTTATTTATTTATGATTAATTATCAAGTTGTTATGGTATTTTCTTTCATACTTTTAATCTTATTTTGTGATTAATAAATTGATTCGGATTATGAAAATGTATTTATTAAAGATATAAAAAATATATATTTAATAAAGTACATAAGTATACCATAAAAATGTCTTTTAAAAAAGCAATAAAAATGTTGAAAAAATTATTTAAAAAAAGAAGAAAAAATTAATAACCTTCTGTATTTCGTGTTCCTTCTTATTGAAAGGTATAGCTCACTCACGTGCTTTTATCATCTTTATTCGGATTATATTTTTTATACGCAATATACCTCAGGTAAGTACAAAACGTTTATTTTCTCACACCACTACTATAGTGTACAATAAGATTCCTAACGATATCATAAATTATAAGCCAATAAATCAATTTAATTGGCTTAAGTGTAAACAGCTCATTATTTAATTTTAAATGGCTTAAAAAGCTTAACTTTTCGTTGATTTAAAATCTTTTTTTTTTTTAATTGATAAGCAGAATGTAGATAGCGGTCAGTTATTCCTGATTGTATAATTAAGCTCTACTGTAAATACCTACAATAACTTGAATAGATTTTTCTTTGATTTAATCAATATTCTTAATTACTCTCGCGGTTGTTGTATTATGCAATCAACGTTAATTAGGATCAACATAATAATTATTATTTCTTACATCACATTATCATAAACATACCGAAATTTCATTATCAGTGAAAACATGTATTGTTATCTAGTTTATGTTTCTTGTCACAATTTTTTATTTAATTGAAATAAAAACTAAAATATTTATAATAATAAATCAAAAACTGATTAGCAAACATTGTACAAATTTTTCTGCAAAGGATGTGCCTGCAAAAACGATTTCACACAAAATTAAGAACATTTAAAATAAAGCGAAATTTTGAAGGTAAAAAAACGGAATCCTAATGATAAGAGTAAATATTTTTTATAAATTTTTCGAAGTATAAGTATTTTTTATTTTACGATTAACTTAGTTAAGTCACCATATTTACATGTATGTACATATATTGGATTTTGTATTTGTTTTAAAATTTAACTTTAAATTTAAAATCAACTGAATAATCGTGATTCAGCAAAATCCAAAAATTAATTAATCTTTTATATTTTTATTTTTACTGTTCTTTGCTAAACATAGATTTGTATTTGTAATTTATTAATGTTTTTGCGGTTATTATCGAGTTAAACACATTTATTTACATAAGTTATTTATATACATAAGGACTGTACATTTTTTCTAAATCATTTTCTCTGTTACAATTGTTAAATACTTGCAACAGGTACTATGCTGCATATTGTATGTTATTTACCTTAATAAAATATTGCTTTAAATAGAACAATTTTTGATTAAAAAACCATTTTGGTTTCTGTGTGAACTAATTTTTTGCTTACTTTCATTAAATAATTAAATATTTACTTGGTTTCTTTGAATAAATGCTTTTAAAAATATTAATTTTTTTTATTACTATAGCGCTACTTGTCTTACATTTATTAAAAAAGATATTTTATTTAATAATATTAAAATAAAAACAACTGTATAAAGGCGGTATAAAGCACACATATAATATTTTCAAACTTCTTTTTTTCTCTTTTATTTGCTCATGGCAATAATTATCACTTAAATAAGTATAAAACTCACATGTTTCTATGCGCAATTCATAGGAAATTATTACAAACTATGGCGCATTATATGTAAATGAGATAAATTATTTATAAGAAATAAAAATTAACATAATTAACAAGAAATAATAATTAATTAATTGTCTTTTTATTAATGTCATTTTAGAGATTTTGTTTTTAATTCCGAAATCACTTTGTCATAAAGTAAAACTACTTGGCAATAATAAAAAAAGAGCATAAGTACATGTACTCAAATAAAAGAAAAGCAAAAATATATAACAAATGAACAAATAATTACAAAGTAATATTTGCATTATTTAATTCATTCATTCATTTACCAATAATAATAATAATAACACAAATAAGATAAGTAAATAATTGGTTTAGTAACTTTAGGTGAATTAAATAAATTTAAAAATAAGTTTAAAAAATTAAAAATAAAAATTATAATAATAGAACATCATAAAGTAAATAAAACAAAGTCAAGTTTATTTTTAAATAACATCGAAATTTAATTAAATTGAGGCGCGTATACGTCTTTCCGTCATATAATTATTTCTGCTTTTCTAATGCCTGGGTCAGCATGCGACAGCTGGAGGCGCCTGTTGCTCGCGGCTTATATTGAAAATTTTAAATTTGTCGCGCTACAAGTCGCGTCATTATAACCATGCCATAATGCACAATTCAAAAAACGTCAAAATACATTTAATTAGAAAAGTTCAATGCACAAAAAATAACCCTTTTAATCACACTATAATAAATAGGTGACACTGAAATCGGTAAATAATTTTATTATCTAATCTTTTACACGGTTTGAATGTTAACTAGAAATATTTATATTAATCGAACGTAAGGTGATTACTAATTGTGCGGCAATTGACATTCAAAATAATTATATTGAAATACTTTATTTATTTAAACAAGCGATAAATTTTTTTATGTTTATTGAAAATAATAATTAAAATAGCTTTAACTATTTTCTATTTAAGGAATTGCAAATTTCAATAAACTACGGCTGAGAAAAGCAAAAAATCGTTTAAATTTTTTTAATTGTTCTCCTAACTATTACCATAGCAGCTATAAACGTATTTTATTTTCGTAAATACAAACCACCCAAAATTAACAATACAACTATAATAAATTAAGTAAATGGTTATTAATTAAAAAAAAAAAAAACAAAAATATTTATTAAAAATTTCTTCACAAATATAAAAAAAAAAATAAAAAATTCTCACTAGCAACATGTTGTGTCTTTATAATAACTTATCACTTAGTTTATTTATATTTTAAATCTTGGTGAAAAAAAAAACAAAATAATTATTAAAAATCTGACGTCGGTAGGGAAAAATTTTAAGCAAAGAAAAATCATTTTCTCGTAATAAAATATTTTATAAAAAAATGTATATAAATTACCTGTTTACAAATCACTATATATATTCACAAATAATTAAATGAATTATACATAAATGCCAATTATCACATTTTTCTGTTATTAAAATTTTTGTTTGAAACTGAAAACTTTTTTTACTGTTTCTTGTTGCTGCCTTCTCTTTCATAATAAATTAATAATTCAATATATAGACAATAATAGTTAATTCAATTTTATTTATTAATTATAAGTTATTTAAAAATAAATGTTTTTTTCTTTGTATACATATTTTCTATTTTTTAAAAAGTTCTAAATATGTTATATTTTTGCTGCTTTTAACTTTTAATTATTTTACTAAGGATTAATAACTACAGTGTTACTAAATTTTCATTTGACTGACTGATTCGACTTTATGTCATTCAGGCTAAAAAGAAAACAAAAATATTCATAAAAATAATAAAATCTAATGTAAAAATACATAAGAAAATATTTTTTCTGTATGTAATATTGGATATACATGTATGCATGGGGAGAAAATTTAATAATTACATTGAAAAACCTATAATCACTCTCGCAATCAGTACTCTTTCTCACACAGTTTTTAATTTTCTCTTCACATAACGTCAAGGAAAGTGCTTATCAAGGAAAATACATTTATTACTGAATTCCCTCTTAAATATCTGTAAAACAATATTTTTTAATTATTTTAATATTTTACTGGATTTTTACAAAGAGAACATACATTGGTTGCAAAAAAAAGTTATATAAATATGTTAATTTAATTCATTTTTATATGTCACTTTAATTACTTATATGTTACTTTGTTTTGTTACATTAATCAGCTGTTTATGTTATGACCTTCAGTGTTTGACATTTCTTTAAGTTTTATTTTTGTTTCTTAAAATTGAAATCATCAACCTCGCGCTTACTTTTGAAATTTTTTATCTCGCCGGTGTTCTATAAAAGAGTGCGAAGTGAAAGCGCCCTGTGATAAAAAAAATGACAAAATAAAACATATTATTCAGGTTTCCAAAATTCACATTTATAATTTGAATTTATAAAAGAAAAACAAATTCCCATTGTTCTATTTAATAAAACTATTTATTAAATATTTATTAAAGTATATGGCAAAATAAAAACTTATTTATATGTATAGAATAGATTGCCATCTATTAAAAAAGTTAGTAAACATTTTTTAATTATTTAAATTTTTTTTTGTTGTTATTAAAACACGAACTGTTTGATCAAATGCACCACAAACACCCAAACCTGTATGACTTTCAGACCAATGAAAACAATTAATTGGTTGCGTTGATATTGTAACACCGTTTAATAACTTTAATTCACCCATAACGCCAACGTTGAAACCGTTACCGTCATCTTTAAATCTTTTCTCAGGGTATTTACTAAAAAAAATTGGTATAAAATAAATAGATTTATAAATGAATATAAATAAGACTTACTATTCCCATAATCGGATTGTTCCAGCTCCACCACCAGTAACAAAAATATCACGATTTTGTGGCAAATGACGAGCCATCCATACTGTAGATTTTTTACCGGTTATACAACCATGTGAACCTAACGCACTACCCGCATTACTTTCATGTATATATGCATATCCTTTATCCGGATGCTTTGTTGTCATATCATAAACATACAACCCACCTTCTAAAGTGGTAACTACCATTTTATTCAATTTCATATCGTTACGATCAAATTCGACGCTGCAAATGCCATTCTTCAAATTAGTTTCCCATAATACTTTCTTATAACGTAAATCAAATAATTTCAAATCACCATTATCATAACCAGCACCGATAACACGTTCTGTATTACTATACGAATTTCCAAACGACACAGCCCAACAATCACGAGAACCTGTTCCACCTTCTTCTTGCTTTAGTGGTGAGATACATAGAACAGGTGTATCTCTTTGTCTTATATCCCACAATTTCACAGAACCATCACGGCTGCCGGTTACTATTTCTGGTTGACCACAATTAATTGTTGAACCGCCAATACCATCCATAGAATTTATTAAATCTTCATGAGCTTTAACCGTATATACAGGTGAAGCATTTCTCTCTAAGTCCCTAGCACAAGCAAAAAAATTCCCGTAGCTTTAATTGTTTATTATTAAAGAAAACAAAATACTTACACAATCTCTAAATTTCCTGTAAAGTCACCAAGGGCAAGATGAGTATTTTTCAAACTTGTAACACCAAATGAGGCACATTTCAATGAATTCAATTTTTCTACAGATTTTACTGCTTCTAGTTCACCAGAGTTTAATTCAAAAATATCAATAATACCAGTACCATTTGGTTTCGATCCAATAACAATAAATTTTGCAGAACATGGAATCCATTTAACATCATATATCGTATAATTTAATTGCTTTTCAATATGAACCAACAATTGTGGTTTATCCATGTCTACTTATATTCACGACGTTATTTCTTTATTGATTAAATAGCAATGTTTAATCAATATAATCCTCAGTTTTCTTATTGAATGCTTAAGTTAGGTTATACTCTGTTACATTATATGTATTCTACTAACTAAATTCTTTAATAGTTCTATAATGAATAATTTTTATTTTTAGTCAATTATCGAACTTAATTAATAATTTTTTGATTCAATTGAAAGACTGTCAACATTATGTTTTTATTTATTATTTATTTGATTAAATCGTGATTATGTTTTGTTTATAGTAGGGTTATACACATTAGTATTACGATTCTAATAATAAGCGGTATATTTTGGTGTGTGTATTTGATAATCAAAATTAAAAAAATCAAACATAACCTGTAAACAGAAGATATTTATTTATGATAATTTCTTTGTAAATTATAAAGAAAAAAAAACATTTAATTTTCGGATTTCAAAGTTAAAAACAAATAACAATAAGTTAAGGTCAATGACAGCTAAAAGTAAATAAAATTAAACGAAAAATAAGTGGGAGAAAATTAGAAAGAAAAAAGAAATTTTAAAACTTAAATTTGAGCATAATTTTAAAAACATTACGATTTTTTGTTCAAACTATTAACAAGTGTTTTTTCCTCTGCTTATAGTGTATAAAATAATTAACTCGACAAAATTAACAAAATGGTTTTAAAAAATTTTCTTAATAATTTAAATATTTTAGATTTATTATTTCTACAAATGTCATTTACAATTGTTTTATTTTCAATATTAATTAATTATTTTAATAAAAATTTACCAAATTGCATAAAGCAAATGTTTTTCTACGGTAAACACGCTTTAAAGGAGAAAAAATCAAATCCTTTTATTAAAAATTTTGAAATAAATAAATCACGTTTTGGTGATTTTTATGTATTTGCAATATTGTGGTCATTTTTGAGTTTACATTATGGTTATATTGTGTATATAAATCATGATCCTCTACCTGATTATGTTATTAAATTTTTAGACATTTTTGGTGGAAATGATCGTCAACCTGTTAGTAAGTAGTATAATTTTGATTATTTATTATGCCAACAAGATAAACTTCATTACCGTTAAAACTTTAACCGGTTCAATTATATTAAAGACACATGAAGCGAAAAAATTTACTTTTTAACCGCATTTTTTGCTGAAAATTATAATTCTTCAGTTTATTCTCGTTGGTAGTTTTGTTCAAAAAAATACTAATTAAATATAAATTGTATTAATAATTTTTTTCATTTCTAGTTGATCCATTAACGACAACAATCGTTCTCGTGATTATGAATTTACAATGTTTACGACGGTTTTATGAGACAAATTTTATACAAATATTTTCAAAACAAAGTAATAAAATTAATATAACACATTATTTGGTCGGCTATATACATTATTTTGGTGTTATAATAAGTATATTAATTAAATCAGAAGGTTTCTGCAATATTAATGAGAGCACGAATGAAATAAATATTGTATTTAAATTTAAACATATAATATTGCTACCATTTGTATTATTATTTATTTATTCCTGGATAAAACAGTATCAGACAAATCTTATATTTATACAATTACGACAAAATAATGTCAATAATCGTGATAAACATTTGATACCAACAGGTGATTATTTTGAGATGATTACATCACCGCATATGTTTTTTGAAATATTAATTTATATCGCATTAAACTTGATTATGTATCAAAATATAACATTTTTGTTTATATTATTTTGGGTGGCTGCTAACCAGGTACAAACTTTATTTATTTGAAAGATTTAAATTATTTATGATCTACGATGTTCAAATTTCATTAATTTATTTTTTATCATTATTTTTACAGATTGAAAATGCATTGCTTACACATAAATGGTATAAAGAAACATTTAAAAATTATCCCAAAAATCGAAAAGCAATTATTCCATTTTTATTGTAGAGTTAAATATTATTTAAATAAAAAACTGTAATAGAAAAAAATATATATATTATAATTATTTTGATTTATTATTTAGATTTTTACCTATAAGGATATCCTTGTGCTTTGGTACGAAAAACAGATAATAATAATGAGAAAAACACAGCAACTAAAAATAAGCCAATAATTGCCATAATTTTGCCTTTTCTCATATCACTTTGAATTCCAGATTCGGTTAGTAATATCATTCCGACAACAATAGCGGCATCTAAAGAAATAATTTTAGGGATATTATTAAAAAATAAAATTATTTGTTTTGTTAATAACATACTTAATAACATAACAATATACGTTTCGATAACTAATTGCCCCTGTGACGAACCATGAATATAAGCAACACCGCCATTTTGTCCTTTATGAATGAACGGCGGAGTTCTTATATGATTCCACATTTGTCCTGATATCATTATAAAGCAAAAGCACAATGCAATTATTCCCCACATTGTACTATTGAATAAAAATTCTAGATTGTTTCGTCTTAAATACAAGAACACACCAATAAACAACGTTAGCATTACTATCGCAAATGTTTTGCTATAATTTGGTGGTCGAAATATACGAATCTGTAAATAAATATTTAATAATAACAAGAACACTACGAAACATTGTAAATAAAGACCTGTATATCAGTACGTTCTTGAATCCATTTAGCAATCGCATCAGCTGCGAATCCAACTCTTTGAATATCCATTGTGTCAGCGCCCTTTGGCTTACCTTTGGCTGGAAAATGCATAAACACCGGAGCCGTATTTAATCGTAACATTTGAAAAACATCAGAACCCTCATCGAAGTCAATCATTGCGAAAAACAATTTATTTGTATAAATTTGTGAAAAACGATATGAATTAGCTGCAATTAAAAACTCATCATGTGCATGACGACAAATGCCGCACTGTCTCGATGGTGACATCGCCGTAAACATAATAACAATTGAATAGTTTCGCGGCGATGCTTTAACAAATTCTTTAAATTTATGACCATTAAATTTTAAAACTGTCTTTTTAACATTCATATCCAGTAATTGTTGGACTTTTTCATTTAATGTTTGTGGCTAAAATAGACAAAAAAAAAATATATACTATGACGTGTCCGAAATAAAATTGTAAACACTTCTTACAGTTTTGCGTACTTGTCCATTTATTAATATCACAAATAATAATAAAACTGATAGAATTAATGATATTTTTAAAAATAATTTCATTTTGAATAGGCTATTTATTTATCTTTTGCTAATAACTGTATAGCTGAAAACAAATAGTTCTATAAATTATTTGCCGACATACACTGATTACCCTACACGTTGACAGTATATATGCACCACTCCGTTTTATCAATTGTAGACCGATGAAAAGAAAACAAAACAAAATTTCGTTAAATAAATCTGTCGTTATGTTTTTAATTTTATATGTTGGTATCCGTGAAAAAATATTAAATATATTTTTTACACAAAAATTGCAAATAGTTAAAGGAAACATTTTTCTTTAATATAATAATATAATTATAATAAAGACAAATTAATTTTTTAAAGCAAAGAAAATAAATTATTTTCAAAATGGATAAAGATAGTGCTGTTATTCAAAAAAAATTACAAGCTGAATTAGACCATTATAAAGCATCACAAAAAGGTAACATGTCAAATAGAATAAATTCAAGGTTATGTTATACATCCGTCCTGATACTTATGCTTATAAAATTTAATTTATTTTTTAGATTTTAATAAAATTGTGCAGCAAAGACAATTATTAGATGGTCAATTAAATGAAAACAAGAATGTAATGGATGAATTAAATCTTTTAAGCGCTGATAATAAGGTTTTTATTATTATTAATGGTCTTGTACTATGGTATAGTACTAATTTATATTATTTCTTTAATAAATTAAGGTTTATAAATTAATCGGGCCGGTCTTAGTTAAACAAGATTTGGAAGAGAGCCGACAAAATGTAACCAAACGTATGGATTACATAAATAAAGAATTAAAACGCTGTCAGGATACAATAAATACAATTGAAAAGAAACAAGATAAACACAGAGAAAATTTACAAAAGTTACAACAACAATATCAATTTGCTGTTGCTATGAAATAAATTATTTTTGTTATGTCTTCATTTAGTAATACTAATCAATATAATAACAACAATTATTGCTTTATAAAAATTTATCTTTGTATAATTATTTAATATTTATATAAACAAATGTTTTATTTTTTCTAATTAATATTCATAACAAAATATTATGTTTGGGCTCCTCCCTCCACTTTAATTCAATAAATAATATATCTTAAAAAAATTGTTTTAATTTATTATATTTTTAATTTGGAATTATTTTTAATATCCATTGTAAATATTTGACAGTTGTTTCATGACATTTCTTATCAGAAATAATTTAAATGCATTATCAGTTTCTAAATTTTTTTTTATTTAAAGACGTATACTATAAGAAGTGTCGAGGAAGGATAGACATATAAATATAAGAAGTTTTTTTTCATTGCTTATTTATTGTGAGACTTGACTTTATATTATAATACTTAAGACAATTATTGGAAAAATGTATTTAAATTAATATTTATCACAAAATAAAGAATAGTTTAGTTGTTGTATTTGAATAATGTTTTTTATTGATTAAATAGTAATAAATTCTGAAATTATATAATTTGAATTAATAAATTAAGAAAGATTTAAATTGATATAACCTCAATTCATATTTTGTTGTTTTATTTTTATTATTAACTATGTTCAAAGTGCAACTTTTATTTATTTATGTTTAATGTTAATCAAAAATCGAAAAAAAAAGCAAAATTATTATAAATGAATTGACTTAACAATCAAAACAAATAATTTAAACTAGTAATGGAAGTAAATCCATTAAGTATAATTTTAGTAAAATCGGATAGTAAAGGTGATCGTCTATTATTTCGTTATCCTTACAATATTGAGCAACAAAATGAATCAAATAAACAAAATAAAAGAAAAAATCCTTACTCGGTAATATTATCAGAGGATATACTGCAATCGCCATTACCTCAAACATCTAACATTTTCAAAGGTAAACTTAAAAAACAAAATATATTTATAAGATTCATTGCATTTATAAATAAAATTGTTTTAAATCTTTTTCAAATAATTAATTTTCTGTACAAGTTCAGTATTTTTCTGAATTTCTTAAACAAGTAACTCCTGTTTTTAATTCACATATTTATTTTTGATTTTTTTTAAAGGGAATCTCTCGGGTTTTACGGATGAAGTATTATCCACATTATTTGCTGTTAAATCGGAATTATGTAATCAAAAATTTGAATTAAAAGTAAACGATGTACGTTTTGTTGGTCATCCAACATTGATGCAATCAAAAAATAATAAAGATGATATTAAATCATCATCGATATTAATTAATATTGTATTTGCATTACATGCTCAAGCTAGTTATTCGATTGGTAACTATTTTTCCTTATTTATCCTTTTGTCTTTACTAATTGTTTTTTTATGTTTTATATTTTAGTAAAATGTTACTATGAGCTTAGCAAACGTTTAGGATATACTTTGGATCATGAGGAGAATCGCATTGGTTTTCTTTCAGATGAAATGAAAATTATGATGAAAGCACATGATGAGGTTGCTGCTATTAGTAGCGATCAGGGCAATCTATCAGCATTCGATTTGATACTAGAACGAGCCACACTAGCACATTGCTTGAAAACAGTTAATAAAATTAAAGAAATATGTTTTTAAAAGATTATACCATATTTTTTGTTTATAATTTAAGATATATCATGATTTGTGTACGACTGGCCTATTAAATATAATTATAAATCAGTGGGTGACATTAAGTTTCTGTTTACCACAAAAAGCACATCAGTTTCATAAAAAAGGAATTGTCGTAGAACCAGAAACGATTGATAATTGCCTACAATCATTAAAACCGTATCACGGTATGCTGTTACTCGTTGATCCTTCAGAATTATTAGATTGTGTGCCACAATCCGGTTCTCGTATATTAATACAATTAATAGAGGCATATAATCCGTTAAAAAGTTTACAAAACATGGCATCTGATGCTGATTTAATGATTGAACATGTTTATCATTTAGTTGGGCATTTAGTCTATTGGGCTAAAGCAACAATTATTTATCCACTTTGTGAAACAAATGTTTATGTGATAGCGCCTGATGCACAGTTACATACTAACTCAATATTAATTGATAAATTTTCAACAAAGTTTCCTGGCATGTCATTGTTTGAAGTGATTAGTGATTTCTCATTACCTACATCAATTGGACATTTGACAACACCATTACAGCACCCGGCACGTCAAGGAAGGTTAGCACAAATGGTCTTATGGATGCTGCAACATCATTTATTAATGCAGTTGCACACCTATGTACAATTTATGCCAACCGACTATGGTGAATTTGATGAAGTGTCTAATGAATACGATTATCAAGAGGATAGCATTATTACACCAGACGATGATTTGTTGGTTTTTACTTATTGATTTTATTTCATAAATTTTATTTATTATTATTATTATTTATTTTAGACCACCAGAATCTTTATTAAGTGTTTCTAGTCAACCATTACCAGTTCCCCCAAACCCAAGTAGACGTTCTATTACTGATGAACACAATACTAGTAGTTTAATCATTGATTCAAATATATCAGATAATATAACAGCACAACCAAGTTCAAGCCATAAATCTAATTATAGGTGGGTAAAATTTGTCTAATCATAGCATAAAATATAATTATTAAATAAATAAAATCAGAATAATTATGATTGAAAATTTAAAAACACATATTTTTAAGTAGTATAACACAGTCAGCATCCTTAAGTACAGAAAATGAATTAAGTTTTGCCTCCATAGAAGATGAAGATAAAATTAAAGAATTATTAATGTTATTTCAAGAGCCAGATCGTTCTGCTGTTCGCAGAATACCAGCGGCTTTAAATTCGGAAGATCTAGGATTAATGGTAAAATTATGGCAAGCCGGTTAGTGTCTTTACTGACGTTTATACCAGTTGAAATATTATTTATATACCAATTATTTGTTTTATATCACAGGCTACTTCAAAGGTGAACACCACTTGGAGGAGATTATGTACTTTGAGAATTTAAGACGTTCACAGTTATTACAATTACTAGATAAATTTCGTGATGTTTTAATTATTTATGAGACCGAAGATCCTGCAATTGCAACATTATACACACAAGCGTAAATAAAATTTTCTTTTAGTATTTCTTCTTTTTTTCAACACAATAAAAATTAAGCTATCAAGTGCTCATAATGTTTTTTTATTGCGACAATCTTAAATGAAATATAAATGCATAAACATTAATTTTAATTCAAAATGTGTTCTTTAAATGTAGACAAGAATAAACTAAGTGTATTAAAAGTTGCTTATACATTTTATTTATTTTTAATTAAATAAAAAAATTGTTCGTGAAAATTGATTTAAAAAAAATTATTTCTAGTTAATTTAAGTCGTCATTGAATGTTGGTTTACCATCAAATGTACAACCAGATCTTTGTATAACTTGTCTTGCAGCCCATATGCCACAACGTACACATGTGCTTAAATTTTTCTCTTGTACAAATTGTGATAAGAAACCACCAACAAATGCATCACCAGCACCGTTTGTGTCAATAACTAATTCACGTGGTAATAAATCAACTGTAAACTCTGTTATTTCATTATTATATGCTAATATAACTGGATTCTGACCCTGTGTTATAACAGCAATACGTTTGCGTTTCTCATTTAATTTTGGTAATTTACAAATTTTCAATGCAATCTCCTTTAAATCAGTTGTATTAAAATTTAACTCTTTGGCAAATGCTTCGGCTTCCTGTAAAATTTAGCAAAAAAAAAAAAAAAGAAAGTGATATAAAATAAAGAATACTAATTTACAAATAATGAGTTTCATTCACTTACAGTTTCATTACCAAAAATAATATCTACATATGGCATTGCAGCCATTAATGGCTCTTTAAAAAACTGTGACAAAAATGGTGCACTAAGATTCATTAAGAATGGACGATTTCGTTCTAACGCCTTTTTGGCAACTTGCATTATGCTTGGTGGACTAACTGTTAGGAAAAAACCCTAAAAATAAAATTAATTAAAACAATTAAGAAGCAAATAGACAAAAAAAAAAATTTACGGAAATATAAAAGTAATCAGCTTTATCTAAGTAGATAACATTTTCTGGTTTATTTAAATGATCCAATGTGAAATGGTTAGCTGCCGCTAAATTAGCAATTAATGAACGACGTGTACCAGTTATTAATACACCACAGGTACCAGTTGGTGTCTTATCAGTTATCTGATATAATACGTTAACACCATCATCACGTGCCTTCTTTTTTAATATATCTGAATATTTATCATTGCCGACACAACCGAAAAATACAGCTACATTTGGCCGTTCAAGTATCCAGGCAGCAACACGAAACGAATTTTGTACAGAACCACCAGCAATAAACTCTGCATTATATTTATCAATAAGTTCGTTGTATCTAGGTTTGAAAAGTAAATAAATAAAACAAATTTAATTTTTTTATTTGACACTAAGTCTAGACATAAACCCACACGTGAAAAAAAAGCAGAAGAAAAAAACAAATTAAGCAGTCGTAAATATGATTTATTTATTTATTTTAGCGCTTTTTTCTTTTTATTATTATTATCTAATTAAATGTTTAAACGGCACGTTTTACAATTACTTACAAATCTTTATGTGTTTCATCAGCTAATATTGCATTATCCGGTTCAACATTGTATTTTTTTAAAAATTCATCATCAACAATAGCGGATATATCTAGTAATGGATTACCACAACCAACTAACAAACTGTCACTAAAAATTTTACAAGAATTAATATTTTATTACAATAAACATACAAAAACTCACCGTAACATTATTATTTTAATTATTAATTTGTTCTTCCCTTTTCTTATGAATTTATTTAAATAAATTTATTAATTTCACAAACGACAAACAACTAAATTATGCAGTGTCTTGTCTCCACAGTTTAACTAACTAAATATAAATAAGAAAATATATATAAAATAATATAAAAGGTGATTAAGGTTGTTAAACTGTATTTGTAATAAAATAAAAAACGAACTCAAAATTAAATAATAAAATACGACAATACAAAGATCTAGCCTCATCATTATCTCAGATTGACCTTTTCGTTTATAATTTTTTTTTCTTATGATAATTTTGCAAATTTTAATTATTTAAATTAATATTTTTTACATAAAAAAAAACTTTATTTCTGGGTATTATTTACAGAAAAAACTATGATTATAATAACTAATGTAATAAAATAAAATTTTAACAGCGTTGTTTCTTATCAAAATAAATAATTAATAAAAAAATAAAAATAATTCAATCTTATCAAAGTAATAATAAATATTTTAAATATTTTTCAAAATAAGCCTTTCATAGTGACAGTTACATTTTAAATCACAAAAACAATAGAATCGTCATAATTGCTTTCAGAATTAATCCCTTTTTCTTTTTGCAAATAATTCAGAGAATAATTATTTGGGTATAAAACAAGATAGGTAAGCAAAAGTTTGAAACTTCAGAATGTACCCTGAAAAAGTAAATCAATAAAAATCATTAAATTTTTTTAGTCCTAAAAGAACGTCTCAGTCAATTAAATTTGCGCTCATCTTACTAGAATTTAACTGTGGTTACAAACTGCTGGTGAGAAATCAATAAAATAATGAAAAAAAGTTCTTTTCAACAACGCAACTACTAAAAGTTATTCATATTCGGAAAAAAAAATGTATTATGCCAACAAATAGTACGCATTTTATTAATGTATTTATTGTGTAATTTTATATATTAATCATAACAAACTACTTCATCAAGAACTAGAAAAAATACTTTAAATTAACATAAATAAAAAATATTAGAAAAAATGGGAATGACGTAAAACCAGCGTCTTTAATTTGATTAAAATAAAATAAAAGTCAAGAGTATAAAAATAATATTCATTGCCGGAAATGTGAAGGGCGCGTTATTCTATTTATACTTAATTAGAAAGATTATTTATTTTTTATTGTTAAATAAGATCATACGTTAATTACACTCAAAACATAGAAAATTATTGATTTTCTTCTATATTCTGAGTAAATTTTCTGTAATTAATGCAAAACACTACACACAAAACTTTATTTTAAAAGAAAAAGTCGTACCAGCACGCTCTTCATATAAAATATAAATCAACTTATATTTTATAAATATTTTCTTTTCTGTTGACAGCAAGAATCCATCAGAAACGAAAACACATACACATTGGCCAGCACTCTTTTAAAATGTATTTTTATTTCGCTGATAATACTAAAATAATAACAAAAAACACTCCATGTGCGTTTTTAGTATTTTGACAGTTTATATCTGGCAATAATTTTATATTATAAAACCAAATTTTTATTTTAACTTTTAAATGTTGGTTAAAAGATGCTATAAATAATAAACATATAAAAAATATGATTGGATACCACAGCGCTCCGATTAGTAAATTCCTTAAACTAAATAGAAGGAAATAGATGACTTATATTACTGGGTTCATGGCTATATTTTAAGCCTGGTTGTTGTTTTTTTTCTTTTTGCTCATATTTTACATACAAAAAAATGGCGCCCATTATAGTTTAATATACATAGAGATGAGAGAAGAAATCACAAATAAGAAAAAAGGCAAAAAAAATGTTTTTTAGTTTTCAAGTGTACAATTTTGTTAACTAAAAATTAATGAATTATAAAAATTTTTAAAAACAAGAAATAAACAGTTTAATCATGTGTAATATAATGTTTTCATTTAATAGTAATGTGTTTTAATAATAATATAACTTAAAGCTAAAAGTGAGTTGTGTTTACATTTTTAAAAACTGCAAGACAATTTAATTCATTTATTAATTAAATTAATTTAATATGTTTAAAATATTCTTAATGTATGATCTAAAATATTCATTCTTAAACATTTATTTTGCATTTATTTATTAATAAAATAAGTTAAACAAAAACACGAATTAATTTTTCATTAATATATTGGTGTTTAATTTTTTTATTAAATAAAGTAAATTATTAAATAAAGAAAAATTATTCTTCTATATTTGTGATTCCGTGAACAATTCGGAATGTAAGTATTTAAGTAGCATTTATTATTTGTTAAATAGAAAACGTTTTTTTTAACAAATTATCGAAATATTTCTTCTTTTATGATGGTGGTGGTAGACTTTAAATGGCGCATCGTATTTAATAATAATGTAAAACTGAAATTATTATGGATATAAGATAATTATTTAGCTATATAAAGAGATAAAATTAAAATTAATAAATTTTGAAACTATTTTCTCCTTCAAAAAATCCATATAATTAAATAAAAAAGGATGTAATATATCAAATAGTTTTCCATATTACTAAAAAACTATAAAATTTCTTTTTGTTATGAATTAGTATTATGATGTGTTATAATAATATTTCATTAATTGGTCGTTTTGTTTTATGTAAAAAACTTTAAAATTAAGGAAAATTAATTAGAAATACTGAAAATATAAAATACACATATTAGTGAAGCGCAATGCTACTACCACCATATTAAAAAAAAATTGTGCAACCATTTTGTAATTTGTATTTTATTTTATTCAAATGGGTTGTTCTCAAACACCTCCATTTATATTTTATTTTATTTATTTCTTCTCTGTTACTTTAAAGTAGATTTTTTTTATTTATAAAATTGGTAACTCTGCTTTTTTATTAGGTTGCGTCCTTTTTCTTTATTATTTTAATTAAAACCTCTTTTTGCACAATTGTAAATAAAAATTCAATTCATAATACACCTTTGTTTTGTCATTAATTTTGTTTATTGAAAACTATATGTTGATTTATTGTACCAGCTTTCATCTGTAAATATATATATATATATATATATATAGATTTATATTTTCCTGAAACGTCTAATGATATACTTTTTTGCTAAAATAATTAATTAAAAAAAATTACTTATTGATTTGTTTCATTTTTATTATCATCACTTTAGATTGATTAATTTTTTTTACTTCTTTTTTGTATTTTTGAGCAAGTTCTGCATTTATACTTTATTATTTTCGTACATTAATTAATTAATAATATAAATTTGTTTTAATCGACAAATGTAGTTATGCTGTTCTAGAACAGAAACGACACCTATGAAAAGTTATTTGTTAAATATAAATAGATAAGACCTTGAAAAGTTGAATTTAAAATAATTTTTTTTTTTTATTTTAAATGAGAATATTTTCGTATAGAATTTAACAAAATAAATGGGTAAATATTACCGAAGCATCATTTATTACTTTTTCTTGTTTCAAATGTTGATGAACCAGTTTTTTATTGAATGGAAATAAATAAAAGGACGATTTTTCCCTTCATGTATATTACCTTTCTATTATTAAGTTATAATAATTAACAGGACATGCGCCCAGAATGCAATTGCGCATAATAGACATTATTAATAAATTGTTACACATAAACTACATATTCTCAAAATCGCTCTTGCTCCTGAATCTTGTTATCTCTTTATACGGTTATTTTCTGACCATCAATTTCTTTTCAGACTGTTCCTATATTATGTTTCCTACATGATATACTTTAATCTTTTTCCTGCTATTAAATTGTTATGTTAATTTTTCTGTCATAATTTCGACTATGTTTCTATATAGCGGCAAAGTAAAATCGTATGTATGAATAAAAACAATTAATGCATATTATGGATCAATAAATATCGATGTTGACATAATATAAAAAAAGACAACATTATGCTGAGTATATATTTTTTATTAAATAATTTCTTTGGATTATCTTTGATTAATGAATTTAATAGTTATATGATTATTTAGTTATAGTTTTAACGCATTTAAACAACATAAATTGTTTTAATAGAGATTTTATGTTTTATAATTGTTTGTTTATTTTGCCACCCTTAATTATTAATGTTTAACCATCCAACCTAAAATTAGCTAACTTTCTATATTTTAAACTTTTGCAATTTTTATTTTTTAAATGTATTTTCTTTTTTTTATCTCGTTACAGATATGAAATATTAATAAATAAAAAAGCCGAAATAGTTAATAATTAAAATTGTTTTTTCTTCTTGGTGAATTTTGATTATTTTTATTTTTCTGTTTAATTTTAAATTCATAAAGAGAAGTGAAGAAAATTTTGTTGACAAAAAAACAATTTAATATATTGATAAGAGTTACAAGAAGAAAATAAGAATACTAAAAAAAAAAACATAAAAATTAAAAGAAAAATATTAAAAAAAAAAATATTTTCTGTAATGTTGAAAAGTGTCATGGCCTATCTAGTCTCTTATATAAGATTAGGTCATCGTCGCCCCCATAATGTAGGGGGCCCACCATGTTTATTACTATTATTAATTACATTATTATGCAATTCATAACTCTGTTTTTTCCGTTTTAAAATAATTGCTAAAGGTTCAATTGCATACAAATTTGAAAGGAATTAAACGAGAAAAATAAAAAGTTAAATTGTTAATTTAATTAATAAATCATCGATAATTAAAAAGAAAAATTAATTAATTTGTGTGTTTATTTTGTATTAGATTTTTATTTTTTAGTTTTTTTGTTTCTTTTTCAACAATACTTATTTGTTTATGAATAACTAGAATAATTAATTGTAAATAAAATGTTATAAAAAATCTAAAACTACGAAATAAATAACTATTGGTAAGTTGTTAAAATTGTAATAAAATTCATTATTAAATGTATTTAATAAAAGTTAATATACTAATCATCAAATGTGCATAAACCTTTTTTTGTTGCAGAATTTATAAATTAATTTAAAGAAAAGTAGAAAAAAAAATACATTCAAAAATATTTAATGGAAGTGTATTAAAATTCATAATAAATTCATAATTAGAATTGTAATTCATAAATTTAATTTAATTGAATTAATAAAAAAAATAAAACCAGCAGAAATAAAAAATATAATTAATTATAATGTCGACAACATTGGAATTACCTTCTGGATCAGCAACAACGTCTGGAACTTCCTCAGCTGCGCAACAGTCAACTTCATCATCATCATCTTGTTCATCTTCACCTACAATAAAAATAGAACAAATAATTAAAACTCATGAACCATCAACATCTTTGCCAACGAAATATGTTCAATTAAAACATAATAAGGATAATAAAAATACTAATATAGGCACCATAGTAACTGAGGAATGTGTCAATGGTTTAATTATGAATAATAGTGTTATTAATTTTACAACAAATGATATAAACAATGCACATATTTTTAAATTAAAAAATAATGAACATTTAAAACAAGAGGGTGGCAATAGTGATACAAAAACCTATTGTATAACGGGCACTAGTGATCAGTTACAAAAACATCAACAAGTTATCCAATCAAGTGGTACAAAGCTAAATATAAATAATTTTGCAATTTTACAAAAATCGTCAAACAACTTGTCGCAACAGCAACAACACAATTATAATCAACAACAAACAATTAACATTATAAATAAAAATAATGGTGGTGGTGTTACGTTTGCAAATGCATTTATAACAAAAGCTGGTGTTGCAGCTAGTGGTAAAATTTTAAATATACCAATTAAAACAACAGGGCTAATTCAGCATCATCAAATAATAACAAAACAGAATACAAAGTTAAGTGGCGGTAACATAATACAAAAATTAGGGGTACCTCGTAATACATTAGTGCGTTTAGCAACATCACAACAGCAAAGTAGTAATATTGTTAATCAACAAAATGCAAATATTATAATGACAAGAGCTCCGACAGCGAATATTAATCAGCAATTATCACAACAACCACAAAAACATATATTACCACGTCAGTTCTCTAGTACAGGCGCGCCACTAGGAACAGTAGGATTGGTACCAGCAGCTTCATCCGCAACAGATTATAAACAAAATATAAATAGTGCAATAAATAAAAATACACAAAAAACTGGTACAACTCCAGTAATACCCGCTGTAAAATTACAACATAATACTAGTGGTAATAGTTCAAATAGTGGTATAATACAAAAAAGTAGTAATATTGGTAACATTAAAACATTAATGCCACAGCAAATAAGTAGTGGAAATAAAGTAACATCAGTGAAGACATTAAACTCAAATACATCGACTTCACAGCAACCGAATCAACAACAAGTGACAATTGTTGGCTCTAATAAAATATTAAAACCTTATACAAGTGCCAGTATTGCACAAAATAGTACAAATAATACAACACAAGTACAATATCAACAATCAAAAAATGCTACAAATCAAACAATAAATAATAATAATGCCAGTTTAAATGCGAATAAAACTAATAATATAAATATGAAAATACAACAGCAACCTCGTACTAACATAAATTTGCAAGTTAATAATTTAATACGTCAAAATTCAGTACAGAAAGTAAATAGTAATAAGCAAAATAAATTTATTGTTCAGAGTTCTGGTAGCCAACAATCACCAATAGCAACACATATTTTACCGTTGTCACCGAATAGTTCAACTAATTCTAATATAAATAATAACAGTAATTCTACAGCATTGATAAATGGTCCAATGCAATATAAATTAACTCAATCATCAACATTGGTACAACAACCGCATCATATAATCGATGCTAATGCACCATGTGGTAGTACAATAAAATATGTAAATGCTCAGGGTAATATAATACAAACGCAGCCTAATAAATTACGTACAAATTATCAGCAATCAGTTACCACAAATAGTACCAACATTCTTGTTTCGGGTAATAATAATTATACTGTAACAAATGTGAATAATCCTCAAGTTATAAATATAGCTATAACTGCGAAACAATCATCTCAAACAAATCATTCATATTCTGAAATTCAGCCAGATTATCAAATCTCCAATAATTTAACAAATACTGCGGCGCACACAATAAACGTATCAAAAAATGAAAATATTGTTGCTAGTAGTAATAATAATAATAATAATCAAGATGATTTAATGATTGTCAATGGTACTGCAATGAGTGACGAAATGTCTGCAAGAATTTTACAAAGTTTATCGCAAAAATCCGTGTTTAATAATCGTTCAAATTATGCACAATCCCACCAGCAACAACATCATAATTATAGTATTATTAACGATAAAATAATTACTGAGTCATCTTCGCAATTTCCAATGGAAAGTAGTATTAATAATTTACAACAATCATCACCAGGGGCAGTTTTAAATATAAAAAATTCTGCGGATAGTGGCCATAAAATGATTCC
The DNA here is from genome assembly GCA_963942525.1 of Ptychoptera contaminata. NCBI lineage: Eukaryota > Metazoa > Arthropoda > Insecta > Diptera > Ptychopteridae > Ptychoptera > Ptychoptera contaminata. The sequence goes on from OZ012636.1 coordinate 52,060,955, forward strand.
TGATTATTTTCGTGTCAAGTGAGTTTTTTTATATTTTTATTAATTATTTTTTTTAATTTATAATTTATAATTGTTTATAGTTCAAGCGAAGTACAATCAATGTCGGTGGCATCTGTAGATAATAGTCCATTGCATAAGACTGCAACACTTGAGCATAGTCTTTTACAACAACAATTACACCAGCAAAATCATGGGTCCTCTCCAATTTTATCAATTTTACACAATTTAAGGGATGAAAATAGTGGCGGAACTACAACAAGTGGAACTGCTACTTCAGTTAATTCTGATCAAGATGATGATATAATTGGCATTGAAGTTCGACCAGCACCTATGACAATATCTGACGGTAAATTACAATTACTTCAAGCAGTATTACAGGATCATACATATGTTGCACCAATGCCACCAGCAAATCGTATAGCTAATGAACAAGCAGTCAATTCAAGTAACAACAATATAAATATCAATAATAGCAGTAATAACGATAATACAAACAGCAACGTTAACAATAACACAAATGCAAATATTTGTAATAATACAACTAATTATAGTCATTTTAATCAACATATAATTGCAAATTGTAATAATAATAATACAATTATAAATATAAACACAAATACAACACCGTCACAATTGACGACAGCTAATTTACCATATAATTTGCATTCTTCAAATAATGACGATGACGCAAATAGCGTTATAAGTACTGGATCTCGTTGTGGTATAGGCAATGAATTTGATAATGATCTAGGTGAAGAAACTGAGACAGCACCAGAGGGTGAAGGCGAAGATGATTCAGTGACACGTTGTATTTGTGATCTAGTGCACGATGATGGATACATGATTTGCTGTGACAAATGCTCGTAAGTTGAAAAGTTATTTTAAAAAATAATGTAATTTTTATTTTAATTTTTTTTTTTTTTTTTTTTTTTTTTTTTTTTTTTAGTGCATGGCAACATGTGGATTGTATGGGCATTGATCGTCAAAATATACCAGATGAATATAAATGTGAAATATGTGAGCCAAGACAAGTTGACAAAATGCGTGCCAGACAATTACAATTAATGAAACGAAAAGAGCAGCAACAACAATTACCGTCAATAAATAATAACACAACAAATAATAATTTACAAACAAGTGGAATATTATCAGATGGAAGTAGCAATAATATAAATAGCAAACAAATAGATCGTACAATATCACGAAATAGCAGTATGTCGTCTTTGAGTAGTAGCATTAATAGTGGTAAAAAATCAAAATCAACATTGATTAAACGTAAAAATGATATTCAAGGAAAATCAAGTTATAGCAGCAATTTAATACAAAAACGTACAAAACGTGGTGCAAACAATAACAATAATAACAATTGTAATAATAATAACAATATGATTGGTCCCGATGGTAAAATATTATTAACAAAATCTGGTAAACCACGTCGCGAATCAAAAAAGAGTATTAAAAGAAAATTAAAAAATCATACAGGAACAAATAATCGAATTAATATTAACAATAATAGTAATAATATTGAACAATCTAATCAAATAGTTTCAAATGATATTACAAATAATTCTTTACCAACATCAACCATCGTACCATTAGACAATAAGCATACATCAAACTTACGGCAGTGGATTGAAAATTACGAAAAAGCTGTGACAAATCATTATTCACCCGAATTGCGGGCAAGATTACAATCAATAATTAAACAACAAAATTTACAATCACAACAAATACCGTCGTCAAATATTAATAGTAATTTATTAACAAATAATGTTAGTATAGATCAAATGTGTACAATTGTCCCTCATGCTGGAGGAAAGATATTAATAAGTACAAAAGATATCGAACCAAATAAACCAATAGTTGAGATAAGAGGTAAATATATGCTATCTAATCAATACAAACAACAATTACTGCAATCACAATCTGCAAATTCAATTAATAATAATTGTAATAATAGCGGACGTAATAATCATTTAAATAGCAATATTTTTTCAAATCAATTACAACAGCAACCATTACTAAATAATAATAATCAAATATTGCGTAATAATCCTGGACCGTTTATATTTTTCTATCTTTTAAATAATGATGGTACTGAAATATGTGTTGATACTAGAACGTATGGTAATGAAGCTCGTTTCGTAAGACGATCATGTCGTCCTAATGCAGAAATTCAACACTCAATCGAAAAGGGCATTATTCATTTATATATTGTATCATTAACGAATATAATTGGCAGTACCGAGATAACAATAAAGCATGAACCACATGACCTATTAGCTTTACAACAAAATGCCAATAATACTTATTTTCCAACATCAACAATATGTGCATGCGGTTTGACGAAAGATTGTATGTTTTATGTTAATAGTGGATCGACGGCGTTAAAAACATCGCCATCGAATAATAGTATTGTAGCAACACCAATATCAACAACACGTCCAAGTAAAATAGGATCAAAACGATCGAATGGTCATATTAGTTATGATTCATCAACGCCCAATATTAATTATAAACGTGGTGGCAAAATAAAACAAACATCTCGAGGGCGTTCAACATCATCTAGTGGTTGTGATAGTAATATTGGCATGATATCCCCAATTAGCACTCCACAATCAGTTTCGCCCTTTTCTGGATTAACAGCCGCTTACACATGTTTAAGTAATGTTAGTCATATTATAAATGAAAGTAATCAATTAAGGGGTGATTTAAAACAACAATCAAACGTACTGTTATCACCGATAAATTTAAATAATAATACAACCAACAATACTTCATTAAATGAGTCTGAAGAATCAACTTTTACTACAACAATGGATTCATTAGCTGCTAATGAGTCTACAGATCATGAACCTAAAAAAAGTGTTATTGAGCAAGATGAATTTAAGCCAACCCAAGCAATATTAGAACCACCATTGATTTTACAACCTATGGCATCACCAATAATGTCTCCAATTAAAGTTTTAACTCCTGTCAAACAATATCATAGAAAGACACCAGGAAAAATTTTAAAACAATTTACAGAAGACGCTGATTTAACACAACCAGATAATATTTTAGCAGCACCAAATGTTGACCAGTCTTCAACTACTGAAAATTTACTAACCATGCAACAACAACCACAGTCACAGACAGAACAGCAACAACATTGTGAAGAAATGAGAGCACATAAAAAATTACTAAAAGAGGGTAATAAAGAGTCAAGTAGTTCATCGAGTCGTAAATTAACTAGAGAAGAACGAAAAATGGAAGCTATAGTTAAAGCTTTCGAAAAAATGGAAAAGAATCAGCAACGACGTCAAGAATTAAAACAACATCGTGGTCCCTCGAAACGTACAAATTCCAGTTCAATGTCACCAAAACGATGTAAAGATAATGATGAGACTTCTTCAATAATAAATAATACTTGCTTACAATCATCTACATCTCTAAACAGTAATCACATTCATCGTAAAAAGAAACGTAAAGGTAACAAATCTTATCCGATAACGACGCATAGTCGTAAAAGTAGACGCAGTCGTTTGAATTCTGGGGATTCCGATATACTGACGTCAGAAGAATCAACTTCTTTGTTATCGCCACCTTTACTTTCTCAAAATAATATGATTAATCAATCTGCTCCTATGTTGGAATATCAAGAATTAGAGCAGAGGTCTTCATCAGATCCTCTTGTTAATACTGCTGCTGGTTTGCTGTTGGCACTTGCAAATCCAAAAACTTCAAATCAGTGCACTGACGATATTGATCGTTTAGATAAAATGGAATGTAAACAATCATTGCCATCAAATAATACAATAATATCTACTAGTACTCAACCGTTAGTAAGTTCAACTTGTTTACTTGTGGAAGCAGCTGTTGGTCCATTAGAGCATTTAGAAAATAATTTTAAATTACCTCAAAAATCAATACTTATACCCACCACATCAAATTCTTTGATTGGAACGAAAACTAAAAAGACCATTATGAATGATTGGTTAAATCAAAGTGATAATAATAAGACAATTAATAGTAAAAAAATGAATATAATTGATTTGAATTATCCTCAAAGTAATAACAATATTGTAATAAAAAGTGTTCCAACCAAAGCTGCTGGTAAATCATTTGATACGCTAGTTGAAAATGTTGCTGCATCAGAGACGGGTACTATTAAACCATCTGGAGTACAACTGTCAAATAGTAATCAAAATAAAAAAGCAACAAATTATCATCATATACAAGAGGAACCCGAAAATTTGTCAATTGTTGCAAAAAAAGTAGAAGAGTTCATAAGCCAAAATGAGTTTATACATCATCATCAGCAAATTTATCAACAATATCAGAGTCAACAATCGAATACAGATTATGAAGATGTTGATAATTTGATTGAGAATAACAATGAAATTGGTGATAACAATTATAATGTGAATAACATTCCATTACAATGGAAGAATCCGGATAGTGTCATAACAAGATTGTCAGAGCAAGAACAAAATCAACAGCAACAACAGTCAAATGGTATGACTTACCAATTGCCGGCTACATCACCATCTTGTATGAGCAGCGGTAGTGCGGTTAAAAAGCGTTGGCTACGCCAAGCAATATCAGAAGAATGTGGTGATGATATACCGTCACCGCCAAATGGATGCATGACTCCACCGAAAAAACGAAGAATTGCTCGTCAGTGCTCCGATATTTCTGATATTAATGAATCAATGCATATACGACCAACAGCGATTAACAGTCTTATACAGGCGTCAATGGCATCACCACTATCGAATACAATTATTTACAGCACTGATACAAGTGATGTAAAAGAAGAATTTACTCAATCACAAATTGATAGTTTCAGTTTAAACAGTGATATTCCTAAAACAAATGTAATTGCAAGTAAAACGGAAGAAAAATGTACATCGTCTGCGTTAAACATTATTGCAATGCCCGATACGAGTTTAAATGTTGAATCTGTAAATAATGACGAACACTCTTTTGTCAATGAAATTAAAGAAGAAGAGAATAATTTGAATACTTTCAATAATAATGTAGAAAATTCTGATAATATAGATGCTGATGAGAACAAGGAAGATATTGTCGTTAAAAAGTATTTTTATCAATGTGGCAACGCAGATGGTGATATTGTTAATTATGTAGATACAGCAAATGATATTAAAATTGATGAGACCCGCAAAGATTTTATAAGGGAGGATATTAAAATTGATAACGATACATTGAACGTAGATGTGAAAGATGACTGTATAAAGGATTTACAAAATGAAACAATAAATGATTGTAATAATATAACTAATAATAATGATCAGGATGATGATATTGATATTATAACATTACCAACGAATGAGGATGATACAAATAAAATTCTTATACATAATAATTTAGTGAAAATTGAACCAGAAGATTTAAATGCAACAAATGATGTTAAAATTGATGTTGAATTGGATGTTAATGAGCAACAGTTACAAGCAGAAGAAAATAATAATAAAACCAAAGTGCTTATCAACGAGGAGAAAACGGTGATTTCTTGTGATGATGCTTTAAATGGTAATTTGATAGAAAATAAACTAGCGCAAATAATAAATGAAAATATTGAAGAAAATTTTAATTATGCAAATAATATTATATGCAATAAACCAATAGCGAAAAAAGAATTGTGCGAAGAAGTGAATGACGAACAGATTACATTCAAGAAACAACCAATGGAATATGAAAAAGACTTTAGTAATCAACATACCCCAATAAATACTTATAATCCGAACTTGATCGTTATTGAACTAAAAAATAATGACGAAGATGATGATAAAAAACAAATTGCCCTTGATGGTAAAAATATTACCAACGACAATACTGATAACGCAGTACAACAACCGCCAGACATTGAAGATGTATTTGATAAGCATAAATATCAAAATCAAAATTTAAATAATTTATCTATCAAAGAGGAGGAAGTAAATGATACCAACGTTAATATAATAAATAGTAAGAGTGACATAGATGAGGAAAATAAAGCACCCATAGAAATTATGGTTGATAGTGATAAGATAAAGGTCAATGAAGAAGAACCAACAAAAATTCCAACCACTTATGATGAATCAACAACAACCTCAACAATTGATGAAATTGCTGATATTCAAAAACGTTTACATAGTTTTCATACTGAAAACATTTTAATATTAAAATCACGAAATCGAAAAATAAAGTCCGCAAAAACATCATTGTCGTCACCATCTGAAAAAATAAGTTCCACTAATAACCATATTAATAGTAGCAAATCATCAACAATAACAAATCGAAATAAAAACAAACGCCCAGTGCAATTAAATTTTGATTTAAGTGTAAGTGAAGATCAAACAGTTAGTGTTAAATTAAAAGATGAGTTAAAATCTGAAGTGGATCAAAAACCACCACCACCACAAGCTGGTCGCTCATTCTCGATCGATGATAAAATGAAATTTTGTGGCGAAGACAGAATTCATTTAAAACAACAGCATCATGATGACAGCAATTGGGATAAGGAAAATTCCTGTATTAAATTTTCATCTTTTTCGAATGTAACATCGCCATCGTTATCGCCTACCACCACCCAACAGCAAAATTTGAATTCATTAATAAATACTCCACCACCGCCTCCTCCGCCAGTATCACCATCTGGTTCAGGTCATCAAATATTAACTGTTGCTCAATTACGTAGTGCCGTCGCAGCTGTAGCTGCTGTGACGAATTTGCAACATCAACAACAACACCATCCGCCACAGACAGCGCTACCATCAAATAATTTTGCATCACACTATAGTTCAATTTATGGTAAATTCTCAGGTGAAAGCCGTGAATATCTAGAAGCAGCAAATAATTGTATTGCTGGTACTCAGAATACAAATATTAATTTAATGTTCTCCGATTATTTAGATAATTCATCAGCAAATAAATTAATAGCAAATTCCACTCAACAATCATACCTTCGTGGCACAATTCCAAGCGCCAATAATAACGCAAATTCCAATAGTAATAGTTATCTGTCAACATTAGATCCAACACGTATCGGTAATGAAGCTGCGGTGTTACAACAAAGTCATCATACAGCCACATATTATACCGGAAATACAAATGTCAGTACATCAAATGTTATTTTACCAATAAATAATGTACCGAGGACAGCACCAACCGTGATTACTCCAATAGCGCCAATCGGTAACACAATTCTTGGCAAATCGTATTCATCTTTTGCACCAAATAATTTATTACCAACAACGCCAACTGTTAATGTTTATCAATCTACAAATATTGTCAGTACTCCTACCAATTCAATCAATTGTAATGCAACAAATAATAATGCAAGCAGTAATATACATCCTATACCTATACAAACACATAATCCCCGAATTTATACACGTACAGCTAGTGCGGATCCCCGGTTAAATCCAAACTTAAATATACCCGAGCCTCCGCCAGTACCTAAACGTAAATTATCTATAAACGAGTATCGAAAGCGAAAACAACAAACAACAAATGTAGACGCAATAACGACGGCCACAACAGCTACGATCGCATCGTCTGAGGCAGTCTCTATTAATTCTACAACAATGTCTCAATGTAATATTTCTTCATCGTCTTCCTCAAGAGCTTCCAGTTATTGCAACAGCATGAATAACAGTAGTAATAGCTCATCGCCAATATTATCATCGCAATGTAACACAACGGCAATACCGACACCAATCAAAAAATGTAAACAAAACAAACTTGATGACTGTAATGATGATAATCATCACGATGATGACGATAACGATATTAATTCAATATTGACAGCTGAATTATTAACGATTGGAAAAAATTTACCCACAGCTACAAGCACAAGCATCGCATTAAATCATACAGACGATCATGATTTGGGTATATAAAAGAGCTAAACAAATTGATGTAAATGTTTTAATATTAATTGTTTTTTCTTATTAAAGTTCATTTTAGTCCAGCGCCTACACTATTGGAATTACAACAAGAGAATTTAGCTGAACGCTTAAAGTCCTATAAGAGTTTAACGTGCTTAACTCTGCAGCAACAACAGCACCAGAGGGATTTAGATGATGGTAAGTTTACGTCCTTACATTTAAATGTTTTTTCGTATTGATTTTTATATTATTAAATCTAAATTCTAAATTAAGATTACCAACATCTCCAGCAGCAACAATTCAATAATAATAATAATTATGTTTTGGCAACAGACATATCAGAAGCAGTTATAAGTGATTTAAATTTATTAGCAACAACACCAGTATCGTCAACATCAACGTCACCGTCTTCAGCACGATCACGATCTCCATCATCTCCACCACCAAATTTATCAGAAACAAACCAATCACATATAAATCAAACAACGTCTTCACATTGAAAAATAGAAGTGTGTATAAGTGACCATAAGAAAAGAAAAACGCAGGACGTAATTTAATAGCAAATAGTTGTAAAATAGTAAAAACTTTAAAAACAGTGAAAAAAAATGAGATTATAAAACAATGTAAAATTCTCTCTTTTAATGAATTAATAATGTAATTCCACAATTACACGTTGATTAATATAAACATAAATATTTTTCTTTAATAATTATTTACAAATATTTTGTTCCTTTTTTATTCTATACAGTTAAGTAAATTAATATATATATTATTATTAATAATAATAATATTAATATTAATATATTGTAAATATTTTTTTTATATATTAAAAAAAACATAAAAATAAATTTTGTAAATATACATTTTAATTTTTTAAAGAATTGCTGTTAACAACAGCGCTTTAACAGGTGTTAACTTATAATTAATAATTATGTAAAGGATTTAAACTGCTTTTTAATTTAAAGATTATCGTGTTAAATTTAATTTTATTTGTATTAAGTTTATCAAAATGTAAAAATTAAGAAAAAAAAAAAAACATTGTACAAATTAATGCTATTACTTACTACTTACTTTAACTACTTTTTAAAATTAAGATATCTTAAGATTAGACTTTTCTCTATAATTATAACAAAAAATGAAAAAAAAATAATCAAATCTGTATAAAGGTTATTAATAATAATCAAATGAATATGAAAACAAAAGGAAAGAAAAAATAATTTTTAATTAAAGTAAATATAAGTATAAAAATAAATTATTAATATTAAATGATGTAATATTAGTAAAAATAATAATTATATTAATAAATATACTTAAGCAAAGAATAAATATTAAAATTTAAATATATATATATATATATATATATTTAAATAATTTTCAAAATTATTAAAAAAGAAAGTTATTAACATTTTTTTTTTTGAAATCCATAAAAAAACCTTTTTCTTTTTGTAAATTTTATTTTTTTAGTTTAAGATATATTTTTTATTGTTGATTTATTAAAATTAGTTTTTTTTATTATTAGAATTATTATTTAATTTTATATTTTCAAAATGAAATGTTTTCTATGCTTCTTAACACGAAGTTAGGATATTTATATATTTTTTATTTAAATAATTTTTATTTTATAAAAAACAATTTGTAACTACTTTCTACTATTCTAAGCCAAGATTCAAATCTATATTTTATTTATTATTACTATTATTTAGATTATTTATTTATATTTTTTTATATATATATATATATTATGTACATGTAACAACCATCTGTGAGAAAATAATATGAATTACAAAATCAATGATTTTAAAAATTTTACAATGTTTTAAAATGTTTCGAGTGAGTTTTGAGTTTTTTTAATCTTTTTTTTTCAATAGTGAAACAGAGAAATGGGAAAAAAATCTCTTTAAAGTCGACAAAATACAAATATTTATTTCATTTAGATTACTTTTGATAAAATATTATTTAAACTATTAATTTTATTAATATTATATATGAAAATTTAAAAAAAAGAGAAACTAAAAGAGAAAATTAAGTTAAAACAAACTGTGATGGAAAAAGAAATTTATTTTTGGTTTTATTATTTTTTAAAATGTTTTTGTCATATAAAACAATTTTGGACAAAATAAATATGTCTGTGGAAAAGAAAATCTTCTACTAGAAAATGAGTAAATAAGAATATAAAAACCATAGTACAAATTAAATTTTAAAACGTAAAGAAGAATTCGGCCGCAATTCTGGATTTATCTGTTTTAATTAATTTTTATATTCTAAATAGTTTTTCTTTAAAACATTTTATATTTGATTAAATGGGTTATTTTATCGCAGATATATCTATTTGAATAAAGCAACCCCAACAACCGCAACAATTTAGTACAATAACATGAAAAGTAAACCAAACACCATAATTATTTTTAATTTCATTAAAATTACATCCGTATATTCAGTTATTAACTGTTATGCTTATTCTATATCCTTTTTGATTAAATAAATACACAAATAAGATTTTTTTTATTAATTATAATATTTCGGTAACAAAAATCTGCAAAAAAAACCAATTAATTTGATTATGATGCATTTAAATCTACTTAATACATAATTTATAGTTTCTTGGCAGAATAGGCAAAATAAGTTTTGTCGCACGAAAAATGGTTGGTACATTAAATACAAATCGAAAAATAATTACTTTTAAGCGGGTGGGTTGAAGTATGTACTAAAAACAATATTATTTCATTAAAGAAAATGTTTCATTATTTTGTAATGTATATATTGTAAATAATATAACTAATTAAAACGAGAATTTTGCTCTGAATAAATTAAAGAAAACAGAAAGGAAAAAATAATTATTGTATTGATAGTTTAAATGTAAAAATAAAATTTAATAAAAACTTATTAATAAATGTAAAAAAATTAATCAAAAAGGAAAAAGTAAAAACAAAATGGAAAATATAATTAATTTTTAACTATTTATTTAATTTTTTTTTTACTGTAATCTTATTTTTTTTAATTGAATCTATAAATGAATGTGGTAAAGGTATTTTTTTCTTCTTTCTGTTTTTATTGTTATTAAAAGAAGGTTATGAAATTTTAGTAGATTTTGTCACACACTTAAGTCGAAATATATAACTATGTAAAATATTTGATTATGTAATACAAATGAAATTAAGATTTGAAGGCACTAGTGATGCTGTATTTCACAAATAAACTAACAACCAATTGTTAAAGACCAGACTTAGAAAGATAATAATACGTTTAATTCATTTTGGGAAGACAACTTCTTAATTGGTATATCTTCTTCTTATATATGAATATAATTGCAACTACCAAGAATCAAAAATATTTCACTGATAATAAGCTAAAGAAATAAAACAAATTACTAATTAATTTTTCACAAACTTTAAAAGTTTATTAAAATAATATATATTTAATATACATAGTTTTCCATTAAAATTAAAAATTAATTTACAAAATAGGCTAAAATAAGAACTGAAATTAAAAATTTTATCAATTTTTTAAATTTTATATTTTCCTTCAACAGATTTTTAAATAAACAATTTATTTACTATTTTTTTTTTCAAAAATTTCCTAAATTAGTATTCCTTTAATTAAATTATTCTATGAATAAATTTTAAAAATATATTTTGATCGTGTGAGGAGTGCTGAAAAAAAAAACAATTTTTTCTCTCACAACAATTTAATAATTATTTAAATTTAAATTAATGAATAAGGTTGGAATGAACATAACTATTTATTAATTATGTACTTTGTATTTTTACTTTTTTTTTCATTGCATACTCTTTGTATAATTTGTACGCATTTGCAGGTCGTACTGCCATGTCTTAATTGATATATTTAAGTCACGCTTTAAATGCTTTAAATTTTTTTTTAGAAATCGATTAATTTTTAACAGAATATGCTTGATAAATTTGTTCTGCTTGTGCTTTAACGTGATCTGATGCAGATTTAGCCGCTTCCTTGATTTTATGAGCTTTTGTTACATAATTTAAGGTTAAATCTTGGTGTTGAATTTCACTTGGTTGCGGAAACATTGTACATAAAACATGATTAAATCCATAAACCTATAAATTAAATGGATAATTTTATTAACATATTTTTATACTTTTCACTAAACACAAAAATTATTTTCTTATTCTTAAAAACATCTTATCTTATTTCATTTGAAGCAGTTCTGAAACTATGTTTTAATAGATACGACACACTATTGCTTCAAGTTTTTTCTTTACACTTTTACAATACAATTATAATCACAAAAAGTAAAAACAATTATTTAAATAAATGCTTACCATTTTGTTGCAATTCTTTTTAAATCTGTCAAGGCCAAAAGCACGAATTGCTTTTGAAAAACCGTACACCTGGGAATCAACCCATGCTGAACGTATAGCTAATGTTTTACCAGGATTTTCTTCACAACGTTTATAAACAACTTTTTCCACCACATTCTACAAATTATATAAGAATTATAAATTTAGTGTAAACGAAAGGAAACAAAAAAAAAAAAATAATAAATAAATAAAATACCATAACTTTGGTAAATGCAATATTTCTCGTATATGTAGTTAATGTCTTTTCCTTTGGATCAACAATTGACTCTTCAATAATTTTAATTGACTTCTGATTAATAAATCTTTCTCCCCATTTAGGTACCCGATTTGTTTTCGTCAATAATCTTTTACTATGCAATTTTCCATTTTTTAATTCACGATATATTGTGTCTTCCGACAATACGTGGCCACTAAAATGTCAAAATTAAAGATTAAAAAAATTATTGTAAATAAGTGCTAAAGTGCTCTCACCTCTGTGGATTCGGATATTTAACCCAAAAACCTTGAACAACTTGATCCCAGCTAAAGTTGTAGATTGTCGTGTTCCCATAATATTTAGCCATTTTTGCTTAATCTTTTTTTTGTCTTTATTTATCAAGAAATTTAATAAATAACTAGATTACAAAAACATATTTTTTAGTTAGATAAGATATTTTACTACGACTGATAACCAAGAATTTAATTAATGAATAATTTAGGAAAGAAAAAATACACAATATTTCTTTTTAGGTTATAATTCTATTTTTAAACCAAATAATTTCGGTCAATTTTCAGGTATTTTTCTTCTTGAGCCCAACAAACTAACTTCATTTATAAAAATAAAACAATTATACAACTAATTAGATTTTTTAAAATTCTTTTTTTTTTCTAATTAATTAATGTTAAATTTTATCTGTACGCATTTTTTTGCAATAAAAAAATTTAAAACAAAACTCAATAAAAAAATTTTTTTTTTTTAAATCACACTACTATATGGAAACGCTCCAGTATCTACAATCAGCAGCAGCCAGTGATAAAAAATATATAAATTAATAAAGAAAACAACTGTCAAAGATAAAAACTTATTATATTGAAGTATATAGCGATAATCAATATAATAAATAGAGACATGCAACCAGTTCCAGAAACGTCAGAATAATGATTTTGGTCGCATTTAATTCATTCAGTTCACCAGCATTCGACCGGGATTTAAACAAAAAAAATTAAGCTTATAGATAATAATTTAATTAACATTTTCTTGTTTAAATTTGTCCGATTTTTCATATAATTTTAAAATTGAAATTATTTGAAAATGAGTTATATTTCCCAAAAAAAAAAAATTATTCAAGCGCGCTATCTGTCATCATTTATGTAACAATGAGTAGTGGTTACAATTCGCATCTATATTCATAAAATAAAATTACATTTTTCTTACTACAAAATCGATTCTTCATTTACTCGATATCGACGATTTATGCTTTTCAAATCAAACTATTCCAGGGAATGCCAGGGAAATCCCAATATATCAACTCGATTGAGAACCTGTGACACATAATGGTGGCAAAAATTAATAACAGGAAGACTTCATGATTTTGGACTTCATCCAAAGCACTTGGCATTAATTTATTTCCATCGAATACCTGCAGCGCCTCGTAAAAACAATGCCTTGATTTGACTGCTTACCTATTCTAAAGCTTTCCGAAATATTTCATGAAAACCTGTTTTTTTTCAGAGTGCTTTGTCACTGGTCATTACTGTATTTATATATTTTTCATTTATTTGGACAAAATATCCATTTTATCGTACTTGTGCAATTGGAAATTGGAAAAGTACAATTAGAGGTATATTAAGTAAAAATCGTAATTTTAAAAAGGTGCCTCGGCCACTAGATAATCCGGGTAAAGGTAGTTTTTGACAAATGAGATGAACTGAGCTTCCTAGGATAGAATATTGAAAAAGGAATACAAAAAGAAAAAATCAAAAACATCACAACATAAATAAAATAATTTATATTTTTGTAAATAAGACATTTGATCCATTAACTATGGCTGTTTGTCAATTTTATTGTTATTTTTTAACTGCAAAAAATTTCCTATTTATTTGCATTTTATTTTCTCTCTTTTATTTTAATGTAATTTGTGAATTATTTTACCTCATATATCATATAATACTTAGGTAGTTATACAAAAAATAAAACGAATAGAAGTAAAAACAATAATAACATTTATCCCATTTATCCGTTACGAGACATAAATATATAATAAAAAAAAAAAGAAAAAGTTATTTATTTGATAAAGAAAATCTTTTTTAATTTTTCCTATAAATGTTTTCCTTCTCTGTTTGTCTATATATATTTATATTCTTTTTTCGACTAGTTTGTATTCTTACATTTGAATATGTATAAGATAAGAAAAGAAAAGCTTTCATACAAAAGACGACACAGATGAAACATCCGGGCCAGGAAGAAGCACCTTCACCAAATGATAAAAAACGATGAATAAGAAAAATAAAAATGATTGTATTTCATGTAAATTTATTAGAAAATTTTACACATATGCCATAGTCACATTTTGTATCATATAACAAAATCCTTTCTATCCTTTATAATCATATTTTTTTCGTCGATTCATATCTTTATTCGTGTTCAAATCATATAAGAAAAAAATTTGCAGAAAACGTATACTTTTTCAAATTTGTGTGCTATTTGAAAATAAAATGAAATAAAAAAAATTCATCTATACATTGCTGCTCTGTATAGGACGAATATGGAAAATATACAGAATGCACAGGAAAAACATAATTAAAATATTTTTCCTTTAAAAAAAATATTTTTTTGTCTTATAACATGCATTAATTATACCATAATTGTGCATTAATATGTAATTTTGTATAGGAGAAAACATGCCCTTACGAAAGCTTCAATTATAGAATTAAATTTTCTGCAATTTATAAGTAGTTTCAAGTTTAAATATAATTAAGACAATAATTTAGGTAATATGGGATTATTTTTTATTTTAAACACATATAATAATAAAGGCTTATAGTAAAACGTATAGAATACAATAAATCAATAAATATATAAAAAGGGTAGCAAATTTTTTTTGAAAAATCTATGGCTTGGATGTGACTGTTAAATGCGATAGGTAAAAATATGTAATAAATTTCCTGATATGAATAAACATATAACGGAATTAATATTTAATATCTTAGCAATATTAATATCTATCTTATACCTGCCAGTCAACCTGCCAGACCAAGCATTTCCAATTATATAACAATGTCCAATAAAGTTCAACATACAGTCATCCCCTCATTTACGCGGTAGATATGTTCCACAGAAACCGTAAACAATCATTCCTTTGAACAAAAAGCGAAATATAAAAGAATTAAAAAACTAAAAATTTAAATTGTTCTTTACAGAAATTTTATACTTGTATTGGGATTGGATAACTTGTATTGGAATTTGTTAAAATAAAAACCACAACATACCAAAAGCTTTTTGGTATGTAAGCTTTTTTATTTTTTTTTGTCCAGACTTCTATACCAGACTTAATAAAATAAGTATGTCATTCTGATGATTTTTTATTCTTTACCGCTTGTATGTTAGGAAGCTTTTTTCATTTTATTGAAATAATTTATTAATTAGCTATTAGTTATTCATAATCATGAACTATTAATTTAGTGCTGTATTTTCCTCATGTTTTTTTTTGGCATAAAAGGTTCTTAAAATCTATTCTAATTTAATCAAACATTTATCTAGTGTGCTTAATGGCATTGATATAAAATTATAAAACGAAAAAAATATGAAAATTTCTACAAAATCACAATATTTAAATTTATAATTATTTTTATTAAATTTAGTACTTATTAGTGTTGAATTATTATTAGATAATATTTTTTTAAATTATTATCATTATTATACAGTTCTTTTGTACGACTCGCGCTGATTTTTGTGTTATTTGTATTGAATTAAAAAAATTTTTTAGTGAATAAAAATTAATAAAATTATTGTTCTTGGTTTTAAAATGTGTTCATTGATGATATAGTTTATTAAATAATTAAAATTAATGCACTAATATAATTAAAGTTTATTACTTTTGATGGCTTTTTACAGTATTTTTCTACATTTAAAATTGTACAAAATTTAAATTTGCTACATTATTGTATTATTATTATTATTATTATTATTATTATTATTATTATTATTATTAATAATTTATATCAATTTTATATTCAGCGAGATACTTATATGTGTATTTTATTATTTTGTTTTGTGACAATTTGATTTTGTTAGCGAAAGCAAGAATTATCTTCTTGTAATTTTATTTATTATTATTTAATAATATATTTTTTATTAAATTTTGTTATTAAATAATAATAAAAAATAAAATTTAAAATGTTTATAATTGCATAAACAATAATAATCATATCTTTTTAGTTTCTATAGTTTATTTAAATATTAATTTGATTTTACGGTCATGGCGATAAAAGTGATTTTGCTAATAATATTTGCTGCGATCAATATCTATTTTCTAGTTAATTATCAAAACAATTTATTGTTTATTTATTGTATCTAATTCATGTGTATAGTCAACATAAATAATAGATAAAGATACAATTTAAATATAATAAAATTATTATAATTATAATCACAATTATTATAGAAATAAAATTATTTATAATGGAATTTTATTTGAATTTGATATATAATATTCATATGGTCTTTCTCTTTTTTACGAAGTAAATAACTATTAAAAAACTATTTCATTTATTTAAATTAATAAATAAATAACTATAAACATATATATTTGAATTATAAATCCCATATTTATCAATAAAATATTAGGGTTTAAATTTAAAAATTTTTTTACCCTTTGTAAATATTAAAAGTTATAATAATTAAATTTTAAAACTATTCAAATAATGCGTTCGGTATGTACTTTGATGATTTTTATTTGATTTTGTCGATATTTTGTATTTTCTGCATTTATTTAATCATAATTAAAATGCTGTACAAAGTGATTAAATGTATACACACAGATTGGATGAATTGAAAGAAAAAAATATATTGTAAAAAATCGAGAGAGTGAATATCAAACAAATATTAAACAAAAATAAGAAAAAAGACATTAAAAAGGTAAAATAAATTATTTGGGTAGTATATTGGGAATTTATCTGCTACTTACTGTTTAATAAATCCAAAAGAAGAGATGATTTACTGAAAAATATATTATGTTGGGTTAGATAATTAAATTAACACCGTAAACAAATTAAAATAATCATTAAATATATATATGTATGTATCCATTTTTTCTTTTTACTTCTAAATGTACTTAAGCACAATAAAAGGGTTATATGTTTATTAAATAAAAAATAAAATTATATTCATATACATATATATTATATAATAACCTTTTAAAATTTACATAACAAAATGAAATACACTTTGAACTAGCATTCACTTTTGCCTTTCGTATTATAGCATTTTGATAAATAAATATATATATGTATCGTTTAATATATTTTCTAACAAACCGACAGGAAAATTACAAAAATAAAATAAAAAAAAAACATTTAGCAAACATCAAATAAGACAAAATTTCTTTCATCACATAGCGACATATGAAAACGCACTGTAAATATACGAATCTGTAAATGATGATGACAATAACACAAATATAAAACATTTTATAAATACACACATATTTTAGAATGTAATATAGGAACATTCTTAAGAGGTATTTTTATTTTTCTAACATAATCTCACTATGGTACAGTTGCTTACTTTAATCATCAAACTCACCTATATCAAACTTTAACAAAAAAACGAAAATAATAAAATAGAAAACGCGTATTTTATGGTAGAATAGCAGTACTTATCATGTATTACCTATTGATTTTATTAGATAATATTTGAATATTATATCCTTGGGATATAAGATATTTTTTCTACAAAAATCATTTAAATTAAGTGGAGCCAGTTAAGTTTAGTCCGATCTAAACATGTTGAATCTTTAAAATCAATAATTTTAACCTGTTCTTCATATTCTCTGTGTTAAATTAACTGTTATAAAAATTTGTTTAAATTAGAATGCAAATAAAATTTTAATTAGATCCATGTAAATATGTATTTTATTTTCTTGAATTATTGATGATGTTACAACGTTTGTGAATTTATATAAGGGTGATGCGATACGCAAGTAATATTCGTATATCAAACAAACTATGTTTGGTATGTGGTTATTTTATCAATATTGAAATATTTTCGTAGTTATTTGTAGAATTTCTACATTATTTGATCTTAAACATTTGTTTTTAATCAAAAAATTGATTAAAGAATAGCATTAAATAAAAAAAGATGTATAGTATATCTATTTTTCTTGATTAATCGAAAATAATATGTTTAAAAGGGTTGTTTAAAGTTTTAGTTTGTATTATTATTTTATTTTCTTTAACTAACCAATCCATCAAATCGATAAATGTGTATATCTCGAGGAGAAAATAAAAGTTCACAAAAAAAAAAAATATATTAAAACTACTTTGTCACTTATTATACTATCTGACATTTGAGGGGATTTTCTTTGTTGATGTAATTTGTATACTGTGTTACGCACCAAATAGACAGCAACCCTTTAATGCTAAAGGCAAAGAAAAAACCAAAGAAGGAATTTTTAAAGAAAATCGCTATGAAAATGCCGTCCAAAATCCCATTAAACTGAGTGAAACTAGATTTTTTTCACTCTTTGGTTTATAATATATTCAAATCGTATTGTTTAGAGGATTATAGAAGGTATTTGTAGTACTGTAGTTGTTATTTTATTTAGTAAAAA
Source organism: Ptychoptera contaminata (assembly GCA_963942525.1). Taxonomy (NCBI): domain Eukaryota; kingdom Metazoa; phylum Arthropoda; class Insecta; order Diptera; family Ptychopteridae; genus Ptychoptera; species Ptychoptera contaminata. The sequence continues at coordinate 52,079,972 of OZ012636.1, forward strand.
AAAAAAAACAGTTATTTTAAGTTTATTCCTAATTTTAATTTTCTTATGTCATCGTGAATAAATACGAGTGCGCGCGCAAGCTTTTAAATTTGCTTTTAAACATTGTAAACTTTGAATCAGATAAAAAGCAGCTATTAGTAGATGATGATAACGTTTGCTTTTAAAACGAGAATAAAAAGAATTTCCAACCACCCTTTTAAACCAAACTTCATTAATAAAACTTTATTTTATGCGTACAGTACCGTTTTTCTTCGCATTTGGATTACCTTTACTGTTTTTCTATACTTTTGGCTGCTTTGTATCACTAGAAAATATTAAAAATATAAAATAAAATAACGAATAGAATTTTTATTCTTATTGTTTGTTTTCATTTTCATTCCTCATCTATTGATAAAGTTTTCATATTTTTCGAGTGCGTTTCTATATTATTTTTGTCAACAAAAACAAAAATAAAAATAGGATGGCAAAACATTCTTTGACTTCATTTAATTTAATTTTTTTTCCGTATTTATTTCTTAACAAATTTATATTTAAAGCATTTTTTCATTTGGGTTGTCGTTAATTTCTGTTTCTATTGGGCAAAAACGAGTTAAAGTTTTGTTGGATAATAATAAAAAGGGTAAATAGAACTATTGGGCCAAAACGGGTGAATGGTTTGTTGGATAATAATTAAAAGGGTAAATAAATTTATGTTTATTTTGGTGTGGCTATTTGATTAGTTCAAAAAACGATTTTTGTATTAAAATAAATGTATAAATACATTATTTATTTTTTCTTTATATATTAGAGAAAAAAATGAGACATTAAACGACTTAAAGTTTGGCTATTATTTTGGGCTTTAATGTAATAAAATTTACCGGGAAAATTTTTAATACGTACCAGACAAATAATAAGTACCAAAACCCATTTTGACAACAACCATACATAATATTATTTGTTGTTTTGCGTTATTAGAACGTGCCAAATAAAATTTTGTTGTCATTTCATTTTGAACGTTCTTGACGTTCATGCCATCGTCTATTCCTTCACAAAACTCACTCGAAAAATCAACGACTATATTTGATAAAAATTTGAAAAAAATTCTTTAGAAGGATTAAGAAATACTGACAAAGGGTTAAAATATTTGAATTTTACAACCTCACACTAGACCTAAAGGTTCAAATTTTTATTTATATTATTTGACAATTTTTTTTACTTTTGTACTTGATATAACATTGGGCGGTAGTTGCCAAATGGATAAAATCGATGACATCTGTAAATATGCATTGCAGTTGCAGGTTCGAATTCACCATTTGAGTTTACAAAAAAAATATAGGCTCCAGTAGACTAGATTGTTGTAGTCAAATCAACTGCACAATTTATAATTCTATATGATTACAGAAACGTTTATCAAGCATAAAAACAAAATTACATAAAGACGCTCCACATAAGGAGTTAAAGGGAAAAAAGATATAAAACTATTAGAGGAAACACATTAATTGAATTTTGGTTGTGGGCTTACTGTTTGCAGAGAAATTAACAGAATGAAAACTGCAAAATAAACGAGGCAAATTTATTAGTGTCTATCATTTTTTCCCATTTTTAAATAATTTTTTCCAACGTATGTGACCTATAAATATAATAATATTCCACCAAGAGCCAATTTGAATTCTTAATTTAATTAATTATTGAATTGCCTATTGAATTACGCTACACTCGACAATAATTTAAAGTTTTTCGACTTAAACATTTTTATCTTTTTGGCGTTTTATTTTTGTTCTTGGTTTGTTTTTTTTTCTTTCTTGGCTTGCCTTCTTTTTTTATTGTTAAATTTTATTACATTAAAAAAAAATGTAAAAAGTAAAGGAATGAAAAATAAAAATTGTACAAGACGTTATTTTTTGCTCTTTGTTTTTATCCTTCGTATTTACTAATTGTAAAATTTTGAAATAAATTATCTTCAACATGGATGAACTTGATTCCATATAAACCTTTAGGAATAATAATTTTGAAGTTTTAAATGTAGTTGGATTGGATATTTATGGTAGTAAATGTACTCTGTGCAGAAAAATCAATTGAAAATATGGTTTGCAAATATTTCATTTCCTTGTTTTCAATCGAATACAATTCAATATTTTTTTCAGTTATGTGTTGCTCATCCCTTTTTTACGTAGCTAATTTCGCGCCTCACTTATCTTTCGTTGTTCTTTGCTTATTTTGTTTTGCTTTTATATTTTTATTCTTGACTAACTGGAAAATTGTAATGAATTTTATTGATTTTAAATGCTTCCCTTATTTTCTTCTTTCATTCTTGTATCATGCCTATTTTGCAATGGAATGAAATAATACAAAAAATAAATGAAAAAGAACACTAAACTAATAGAAGCATCCATCTGCGAAAAAATTAGCTAATTTCAATTTCCTTTTAATAGCTTTCCTTTTTTTAATATTTTTATAACATATATATGTATTTGGCCTTAGTTTTTTTTAAACAATAGTGAAAATAAGTTGTGTTACTAAAACCGCTGTAACTTATAAACTAATTTTCAGAATGTCTTGAAATTTTGCCACATATCGTTTGAAATTTAGTGCTCTTCAGAAATAATATGGGTTTGCCAACATATGTGTATATATATTAGATCGGGGACTTTTTGAGTGGCGTGTTATATGTATACGTATTATACAATTCGATTAGATTTAATACACTTGACTATCTTTTCAAGAATTTTTATATAATAATTATATATCCGATTGAAAAAGAACAATATCCATTAATATGCTTTTTAGAAATATAATGATATCGCCTATATATATAAAGTCGTCAAATTAATACAACAAACAAACATACACAATATGATTAGATAAGTTTTTAAGATTAATTACTAAAAGGTAATACGCTGCTGTTTTTGGTTTTCTTTTTAATTATTATTTATTGCTTGTTGAAAGTGAAACATATATATAATAATAAAAAAAAATTAAAAGTGTTGATTAAGCAGATGTTAAACAATTTATAATTGTTATTTTTTTATTTATAAATTATTTTCTATTTCCTGTTAGAAAAAAAAAATTTAAATACAAAACAAGATTTTTGTTTAAATATGTAAAAATGCAAAAAAAAAAAATAATAGTGACCGTGTGCTATTTTGCAGTGCTTTATGCATACCGCCGTCAACATTAAATGGATATAAATTTTCTTTTAAATAAATAAACGAGTAGAAACAAACATGTAATACAATTGGATAAATACAAATTTTGTTTTAATTTCACTAGTTTTGCTCTTTTTTTTGATACATTTGAGTTTGTTTTTATTTACTTTAGTAATTTTTTTTTCTGTTGCTGCTACTGCTGCTTTTGTTGTTTACTTATTTAACAAATTATTGTTGCATTTCTGCTTCTACTTTTACAATCGTTTTTTTACTGTGCATTTAAACACAAGGTAGAAATTAGTTAATAAAAAGAAACAAAAAACACATGGATTAACATTTGAATGCCCGTTTGTCGTGTTCTTGACTTTTTTGCATTATTATTTCTGTATTATAATTGAAAAGTAGAAACAGACCTATGTATATCAAAGCAAAAACTAAAGTATTTCTGTTATGCTATTTTATTAGAGATAAATTGCAGACATTTTTATTTATTTTTGCTTTTAAATGCATTTTTTTACTTTTATATAACTTGGCTATTAAGTAAATATAGGTGAAAGTTAAAACTAAGACAAATTTTTATCAGGGGCTTATCTTTTCTTATTTAAATCCAGCTTTAAAAGTAAGCAATTCTGGATGTAGCTGCAGATGTTGTTGAAATGATCATTGACAACTTATGTTATTCCTTTGCAAAGTAGTTTTTCTTTATTTTCTGTTTGTTTGTATTATTTTGCTGTTATTATTGTTGCTACATATTTTGCTGATTTTCCTATATTTTTAAAACAATATCGTTTTTAGATGTGTAAATAATGTTTATTTATTTATTAATTGCAAATTGTCTTTTTGCTTTAGTTATTTCTTTTTCTTTTAAGGAACATTTACTTTCTTGACTAGTTCAGGAATATTAATATTTTAGTAAATATTAAAGTAAATACTAAAATAATAAAAGTAACCATTGTATGTAAAGTTTTGTAAGCGAAAACTCTTAGTATAAATATGTTTTTATAAACGATAATAATTATTTTAAAATTAATGTGAATTTAATAGAATATTTTAAGCTTTTAATTGATATTAAAATAGCACTAAATGAGTGTGTCTAATAATAAAAATTCATAAGACAATCTAGTGGAAAAATATTAACAGAGAATGTTTTTTTTTTTCTAAATAAAATTTAAATATTATTTGAATATGATTTATTCGACCTTAAGATAATATTGCAGAGGATCGGATTACCTTCATAATACCTTTGAGAGTTATGATTTTTGAAATAGATTTAAAATACAAAAATATATAAAATAAAAGAATAGCAAATGTATGAATGGTTTGGTTTCTTTTTTTACAAAAGGAGTTCTCATCTTTTGATCTTTTATAATAAATTATGAAAAATAACAAAATTAAGAAATAAAAAAGTGAAAAACTGTTGAAAAATCGGTTTTTGAAGAAAAAATATTGAATTTACCTTTGACCGCAGATGAACAGAAAGATTATGATAATATGTACCACAAGTTTATGCATTTACAAATTTAAATATGAAAGTATCATATCATAAAAATTGTAACATAATAAAATATTCTTTTAGAACTTTAAATATAATTTAAAGATAATAAAATTAAATAATATTTCTGAATTGAATTATGCAGTTCTTGAAAAATTGATTGTTGCGATAAAATAAGAAATGGAATGAGAAATATTTTTTTTTGTTACAAAATAGTTTAAAAATGAATAGCACAAGGTTTTGCCAATTAAAATAAAACATAAAAAATTAACATTTTAACCAACCTTGTAACCAACGTAAAATAGTAAACAATGTGTGCCATTTTACCACGAGATTCGTCAAAAGCAGCAAATAACAAAATTGTTATTCAATTTAAGTTCAGGAGGCTTAACTGAATTATTATAATAACCAAACTAAAAAAAAATTTATTATTTATAAAATTGTAAGAAAATTATTTTTATTTTTTGCTTTGCCATTTTGTTCATCAAAATTGTCTGTATAAATGAATAGAAGATAATAATTAAAATTTATTTTGATTAAAGGTACTGGTTTTATTATGCAACTTCTGTTACCAATTATATACGTGCCAAATATTATGTTGTGACATACTATTAAACGAAATGGTGAACAGTTTTATTATGGTTATGCTTAAAGTGTCCATTTATATAGTGTCGCCAGAAAAACTTTATCCATCATATATGTGTTTATATTTATTTGTTTACTTAAATAGATAAGGGGAAACGAGTGTTTGGACGTTTGACGTGATTTTCCATGCTTTAGATTCCTTTGTAATTACCAAAACATGCAAAATTTTATGCTAATCAATAATATTTAACTAGTGGGCGAAAGATAATAGTGTTTTAACTACTACTTAACAATTATAAACACCCTTTTCATTTAATATAATAACAATGAAATTTTACAGCAATTATTATTGAAGTAACACTTTTATGCAAAAATAAAATAAAATAAAAAACTAGAAGAAAATACAAATTATGTAGGTAAAGTTATGATAATTTTTTATTTTTATCCCTGTGCGATATGCTAAGTAAATTAAAAAATAAATAAGGGTTCGAAGACAACCCTTTTGTGTGTGTTTGCGTGTCTGATGGTATATTGAACTTCTTCTGTTTAATGAAGAAAGTTATTATATTTTCCATGAAAATCATAATTTGTATGATATATAAAATATTGCAAAGGGTGATGCGTCAAAATGGGCACAAACAAACTAATAAATAGTAAAATAATATCCCTTATTTGAATTGTTTATTTTTTTATTAATATTTTAAATTTTTAAGTAACTTGTAAGCTCACACTTATCATTATTATTATTATTATTAAACCAGTAGAAGAAGTACATATTAACTGTAACACGCTATTCATTTCTTAATTGGGGCGTATGTTCGCTTTTTACTTTTTATTATTTACTTTATGTATATATTTTTGCACTCGCGATGATTATTTATTTTATTGATTTATTGACTTTTTAAAAATAAAATTATATTTCCATTATATACTTTTAACGACGTATTGCGTACATAATATAATATTTCTGTATGTATATCACTGTATAAAAATAAATATCTAGTCGATGATGATGTTCGAAAAAAGTAAATAAAAAAAAAAAATTAATAAATAATTTCATTTATTTTTTTGTTTAAATTTTATATTTTAAATTCAATTTATTGAAAAATATTGTATTTAAAGCGTTGGTAATAAAATGGGCATGCTTTAGCTTTAATAATAAATAATTAAAAGCCTTTTGTTAATTCAAAGAACAATTTTTGAAGATAAGAAGTTTGCTAATATTTTGTTGAATTTAGAAGAGAGCTATTAGCTAAATAGTTTAGTTTGCACATTTTTCACGAATTAATTTTTTTTAAACATTCTTTGTTTATTAAATGATATTTTTTTCAAAACACAAATAATAATAATTATGTAATCAATTTATAATTCAATCAAGAAATTGCATAAATATGTTGGTTACCACTGTTAAGTTATTAATTTGTTTTAATAGGTTTTGCATGTAATATGATAATTGCTATTATTATTATTATTTTTAATTCAAATCCGTCTAAAGGATCAAATGCTGAAGCACGCATATATAACAATAATACCTAGTTTTAAAGTATTATGCTGTTGTCGATGTTTATAGTCCTCAAATAATATCACCCTCATTTTAGTAGCATAATATATACAAAAATAAAACTAAAACTAAAGAATGATACATGAAATTATAGAGGAATATACCCCGAGTGTTAAAAATAAATTGAATATATTGCATTAAAGGTAATTTTATGAGCGAATTTTCTTCTTTTTTTATAATAATCTAGCAAAGAGACGATTCATCATCCTTGCTAATAGAAAGCAATTAAAAATCATATAAAAGTTTTATGTACTAAAATGGAAAAAAGATCGCAATCAACAACACTTTACATTGCAACTTTGTTTAAAAAATAGAGAAAAAATATTTTCATTCACACTGTAGTAACAACAATAACTATAATTTTCTATAATTTTTTGCATTTTTTTGTTTTTAACAAGTAATTTAATTATTTTCATTGTGCTAAAAATTGTATAAAATAATTTAAAAAAACGTGACAAGTATCCACAATATTAATTAAGTAAAAATAAACTAAAAGTGTAAAATTTTACTTTTTTCCTTCTTTTGCTTAATGAAAAATTGCAAAATTAGGATTTTTAATCTCAATATTTTATGCTAAGTATAATATTGATTAAACACTTTTCAATGAAACTTTTTTATAATTGAAAAAATATATTATTTCATAAGATTTATACGTTTTTTATATAATTCCATGCATATTAATTATAAGTGGTGATTATATTTTGTTTTGTATGTTAAGCGTTTCTAGTTTTTGTTATTATTTTTAATATATTTTTATTTTTTTTTCTAAATTAGCTATTGGTGAAATTTTCCTACAATTTTTGTGTTAAAACAATTTATTGGAAATTAAATAAAAAAAAATATTATATTTTTCTTAACTGTTTTACCAGTTTTTTTGGTAAACTAAAAATGATTTTCCGCTGCTATTCATTATATCATAATTTTATATAATTTATTCTCAACAATAAAATCAAATAATAATCTGTGTGCGCTATAAATAAAACATTAAATAACAATAAATAATATATTAAATTAAACAACAATTGATAAAATTATATATAAATATATATACATGTGTAAATACAGGTCATGTTCGTAAAAGTACATCAAAATTAATTATATTAATAATAATATAATGAATATATGTCACGACAAAGAAGGTGTAATGTTTTGCATAAAAAAAAATGTTTTTGAAAAAATTAGTAACTCTAATGGATAATTGTTTGTCATTATTTTCTTTTAAATATTTGTATATTGTTGATTTTTTAATACTATTTCACAATAAAAATTGATAATAATAATAATAATAATAATTGTTGGTACTGTTGACACAATTGGAGCATTAAAAATTAATAAATAAATGAAAATTAAAATAAATATTTCTATAATTTATATGAATAGTTAAAATTATTTTAACTCATAAATTAGATTATTATTTTGTTTTAAATAAACAGCGTGGTTTCCACTTTTCATTTATTTGTTCATATGTATTTCATTCATTGTAATACTTTACGTTTGTTATATAAAGTTAATATTATTTTTATTTTTTCTTAGTGAGCTGCCTACATTGAGTGCTGTTTTCGTTACAAACAATATTTTTTAATGTTTATATACATATATACATAATTTTAAACTACAAAAACAGTAAAAAAAAATAAATATAAATATAAACAAATATGTATGAGATGCTGAAGATAAAAAATACATTTTTTTGTTTGCTTTAGTAAACCAGATTACAGAACACGACAAAAGTTTTGTTGGATAAAAAAATTGTAATTAGATAATTAATGAACTTTAGATTGCCTGAATATTCAAAAACCACTGTAACATTTCACAACAAGTGAACTTAATAACATATTACTGCAATCTTTATGTTGAAGCAATATAAAATATTCAATTAAATGAAAACATGTACGGAGAGTAACTATCTTTCTGTAAAAAAATATAAAGTAAACTAATTCAACAGCAAAGTCTGTTTATAAATTCAAGAAATTTATAATTTTTTACTATATGAATTGCATATAATTATTATGACCAACTGCTTGACTTTATTGACTCATTTTATATATAAATATTTATTTTATAACACAAGCACGTAATTATTTTAAGTAGAAAATATTTAATACTAAATAAGAAATAAAATTACATTAAAATACTGAAAGCGTGAGCTATTGACTGGCAAATCTTAAACAATTCAATTCCTTCTACAATAAAAACTAGTTTGAAAAATTGTTAATTAATTTAAAAAAATTGTATTTTATGTATTGAAGAATTGAAAAAATAATAATTATAAAATATAATTTTAATATTACACTCACACTGTTTTGTCTACTTCTGCTGAAACTAAAAGTTTCATTTTGTAATTAATAAAAAATTTAAATTATAACAAAAATATTTAAATAATTAACTTTAATCTGCTTTGAAACAATGGAATAATAATATGAGAAGAAATATATTGCAAAAAAAGAATTCCGTACGTTTCGTTGATCTCTTTTGGATTAGGAATAATGAAGTAAAAAGTTTTTTTTAGATATTACATAATATAGATAAACTATATCGCTTAATATCCTTAAAATTGTTCATTTGACAACGAAAAAAAATTTCTCCGCAATTTTCTTCTATTATACAGCATATATACAACATATATGATTGTGTTTTCTGTTAAAAATCTTTAGAAAAAACTTAGAGAGAAACTCTTCCGGCTCATACTCTTGTGCTGCAGATAAAATAAATGTTGTGTATTCCTTGTATTTATTCAGTTTTTCCATTCGCATTTTATTCATAAAATAATGTCGTAGCTCTGCGGTTTGTTTGAAGTAAACTTTAACTCAAACACAATGAAGTAGAAAAAAACTATTTATGTAAGCAAAGGCTCAGCGACAAAATTTTTTTTTGTAAAGATAAGAAAATTGTAAAGCTTTTCCTGGGTCTTCTTGTCTAACTTGTTGTCTTGCTTCTGTTTGCTCAACGTATTATGTTTTTATTGTAATTTTTGCAATTTCTATATCATCATTATTTACTAACGATGATGATGATGATCATGCTTCTCCTACTGCTTGCTGTTCAAAAGTTTTACCTTAAACATTTTACTTCTTCTTTTTCGTTTTTATTTACATCAATGTATCGCGTACTAGTTTTCTTTCTACAATATTATTTTTTTTCACCATTCCAAATTTTGTCTTCTTCAAATAACTATAATACACAAAAAAGAAAAAGGAAAAAACTTTATCAACTTAAAAAAAAAGGAAAATACCGAAATTGTAGTATATAACAAAGAAAATCGAAAATAAATTCATGTATGATAAAAGTAAATATGGAAAGCGAAAGAAAATAATAAAAAAAATCCCATTTTAATGCAATATTGATATAATGCCAACCAGATGATGATGCTGATATAAAAGTTGTAGCATAAACATATATTATATGATGAAAATGTGAAAACGTTCTTGATATTCTTATTATTATTATTACTTTTATTTTTCCAATTATAACACAAAATATATATTAAATAGGAAATACCTGGAGCAATACGCAATATACCTTAGAACTTCAATTGTATTTTATATCATCATGATAGTGGCTGATAGTACGACGAAAAAAGGTGGTTATCGAACAAGGCAACATATGCGAAACATATTTAGAAAAGAACAAGTAAAGACGAAAAGCTTATATTGCAATATAAATAAGAACAAACTAAAAGCTTCCAAAAAAAATTTAATAAAATTTTCTTTATCCATATAGAAATATTTTGTAACTTTGATTTTCATCTGATGAAAATGTAATTTAATAAAATATGAAAATTCAATTGATAAATGAAATATCGATTGGAATTCATTGAAAAACATTTTCTTTTTGCTTTTTTTTTGTTATTCTCTTTAATTTGCGGCGTTAATACTGTTGGTGATTGTTGTTGTTGCTTATGCCGTTTTTATTTTCAGTTAAATGTTTAAGGACTCATGAGGATTTATTTTGTTTAAATGTTTAAATAATAATTTTATTTATTTTCTCGCTTTTCTTTTTTTAAAATGTTTTTTCATTTTCTCTTTAGAATTAAACACAAAACAAAATAGAGTTTGTTTTGCAGAAAGAATTCTGCCAGTAATTGAATTTTCTACTATTCGTTATGTGCTGAAAGATAAAGTTTGTATTCGTTTTGTAAAAAAATAAATATTATTAAGAATTGCAATCAAATCAAACAAATTTATTAACATATTAATTTCATAAAAACACTTTTACATAACGATAAATAATTACAAAAAAAAAAAAATGCTTTTTTCTGTATCGGTTTACTCTGCTGCATAATATGCATATTTATAGTTATGTTTCCCTTGAATTTCTACTGTACATTTTGCAAATAATTTAATTTCGTTTATTAAAGTGTTTTATTTTTATGATCAACTCATGTTTAAATTTTCAAGAACATTACGGGTTTAAAGATGTATCAATTTTTAATATTATTATTCTTTTTTTTTTATTAAATGAAATATTATCTTTCTGGTGCTACTGCTGTTGTATTTATGATTTAGATATTTTTTAAAAAAGAATTTTTTGCATTTGGTGCAGATAAACAATAAAAAACAACATATTTGTTGTTTTTTTTCATTTTAAAGTCATGAAAAAGCAACATAATTTATAGCGTTGGGATCCCAATGGATGTTTAAAAAAAAGAAAAATTTACTTCAAAAAGTTTTTTGTTAAATGAAAAAACAAAACACTTTAAAAAGCTTTTAACCGGATGTTACAGTTTGTATGTTATGAATGATAAATAAACACCCTGTAATGAATATTAAAGCCTAAAAACGAAAAAAACAAATACATGAATCATCTGTTGGTTTGCTAAAAAATTTAATGAATAAAAATTTAATTAATTTAAAAAAGGAAACGAATAAAATAAGGCCATGACACGACTATGATAATCCAAATAGCAAAAAATCACTGACTTTAAAAACTTTTTTCAAGCATTGATTACATGGATTTTTATTACTAGAAAAGTGAACTTTTTTTCTATTATTTAGAAGATTTCAATATGCTAATGTTGAGATTTAAATGAATGAATGACGAAGAAATGAATAAAAGTAAAACTAATTCCATCCATGTAATTTAAATTCCAATATTTTAAAGGTTCTATTAGATATTCTCCAGCACAACCAAGTAGTCTTCGGTAGTCGAACCAACCAAGTAGTCGTATGAGAAGAATCAGAATGAAAGGAAAAAATATTATATCATCATCATTTAGGTTATTTTAGTATTAGTTAATTTATTATTCTTTTTCTGTGAGTTTCATTCATTTTCCTTTTCCTCTACTCTACTTAAAGATAAAATGTCTTTTTTTTATGTTACTAACATTTTGTTATATTAAGCTATAGATATTTACTTCCTTACACACTTGATTTTGTGGTAAATATGCTGAAAAGTAAACTAAAAACATTCGATGACCCTTGACGATTTCGTTTTCCTATCAGACAAATAGTCTCATCAATTAAGATACAGTATGGCAGATTGTTTCCTCTTTATTTGTTACTAAAACATTAGACACATCTAAAATGCCCATAAGTTATTGAAATTCAAGAATTCTACATTGCACGAATCATCAGCGTTATATTAAACGATGAGTAAAAGCGAAAGTAACGACCGGGCACCAGTAATATTGTTTGTTTTGTTTTGAGAAAAAAATCGTTTTCGCACACATATAATGGCAAAATAAATATCGTCATTACACACTGTTATTTCTTTATTTACTTATTTATATTACACACTGTTGAAACAATCTAGTGAAAAATAAATTCCAATATTTTTGTATTATCATATGTTATGATGTAAGCTTTTGTTTGCAAGTTTTTAAGTATTTATGCTTTTTTATGTTGTTAATGTTGTTTCTATTAAAAAAAAACAATATAAAATAATATATAAAACGTAAAACTTCGTTTTTCAAAGTTTTGTGGAATACTGAATATTATCATAATATAATATATGTATTTATTCTCGAAAGACTGATATGTCACACGTAATGTATTGCTGTTAATTAATATAGCGTATAATATATTACAAAAGCAGTGAAATGAGTTGTGCTATTGGTAAATGGGAATAGGGCGGATAATAAATATTATACCACAAATGAGTAAAAATAGTTATTATAAACGAGAATTTAATATTGCGGAACGAGCGACTGCGAGTGGAGTCAAAATTCGAGTTTATAATAACTAATAACTCACGGGTATACTATGCTTTTTCTAATGAGATTGAAAAGTTTGAAAACAAATAAATACATATTATTTATGATAATAGAAAATATGCTTACTAGGTTATAATAGAAGAATTTGACACTAATGAGTAAAGAATAGCATTATGCTATGAAAAGTAGATTGATAAAGATCATTTTTTCCAATCGAATTGGAAAAAATAATTTTCAGATTAAAATACAAATAAATATAAATTATGACAATAGAAAGGGTCGTTTTAGCATTTTTCAAACTCAAGTCTATGTATCTACATAATGATTTGCTTTTTACCATCGAAACTTTGTTGATACTCATTATAAGTATATTTATATTCTGATTGTTTGCTTAAGCGGATGTGGTATAGTTACAAACCGAACACTGTTTTTTACTTCCACATTTTATTCGTAGTTGTTACAGATCGATAAATATATGTTGATTGTTGATGTTCAGATAGTGCTAATTTGATTACACAATAGACTGTTAAATGGTATTTTTCCTTTATATAAATTTAATCATATAAATAATATATTTGTTGTTTTTTTATCAATATAAATGTAGTTTTATTTATTAATTTAATTATTTTTTTTTATTTTATATATTTTACAATTTTTTAAATCTTCCAATTTTTTCAAGTTTGTTGAACTGAGTGATGTCATTTTTTAAAATTATCTAATTTTAAATTTTAGATCTTTTTAATTTTAGCATATTTTTTTTTTAACCACTAAAGCGTAGTCGGACGATTGACCACCGGACGGATAACACAAATTTAGCATTTATGTTGCAGCGCCGTATAATTTATAGATATAATTTTAAATATTATTATAATTGATAAGAAATAAATTTTGAAAATATAATAATTTTAATAAAAAATAAATTTTACAATAATTTTAATGATAAATAAATAAATAATAATCAAATGTCCTGATGCCTGTGCATGTTTTTATTTCTAAGGATTTTTTCTATTTGTATTTATTCAACTATCTGTGTTTATGTTTTTTTTTCGATTTTCATCTATAAAAAATCCCAAAGCAACTGAAATGGCAGCAAAAATTTTATCGTCCGTAAAATTAAAAAAAAAATTCCATTTTCATTTCGAGATCTTTTTCATTTTTTTTCATGTTGCAGCAATCGCAAAATGAATGGAACAGTGGGATAGGTATATTGTGAAAAAAAATATCCGTTTTAATTTAAAATAGTACCATGCACTACCTTTTCTTCGGGCTATTGTGTCGTGGGCTATGATAGTCGTGGGCCACTTTGTCGGTGCTTTTTTGACGGGTCAGGATTTTCTTTACATATTTCTATAGCAGGAATACGTTATATAATTGTTTCTAAGAATTAAACATACTTTTAAGTAAAGCTAAAAGCAAACCAAAGATTAAATCTATTTCTATTTTGTAATAAATGAAAATTTCATGATTGAATCTGCCAGAAACATAAAGGAAGAATTTATTAAGAATGAAAAAATTAACGAAAATTAAAAACATTTAAAATAAATAACAATTGTTATTTAGAGCGTGGACACTATCGATAATTTTTATATTCAAATTTGTGTGGCGTATAATTTTTATTTTAAATAATTTTTGCGTCCTTTTTTATTCGTAATAAAATCGATTATATTACTTCCGTTTGTATATTTTTCTTTCTTTTTCCCCCTATATTTTTTGTAGTTCGTTTTTCAACCTTTACCATTTATTCGGAAAATTTTCTTATTCCTTTTTGCAAATTTGTTAGCCTATTAAAGTTTAATTTGAAAAATAAATTATCCAGATATTATTGACGAAACATTTATTTTATGATTAGATGAAATGACGAAAAACGAAAAAAAAAAATTATGTATAAGTATAGATGTATATAAATAAAAGTAATAACTTGCTCTTAAGGGTTTTCCTGTCGATTCATCTATTCTTTATTGATTTCAAGGTATAGCCGGACGAATGGGGTAACGAAATATATAAAAAATTAACAATTTCAGGGTAGCTGACTTCGCTTGTAATAAAACTTTATTTTTGATTATTTTTATATGACAACAGTGTTTTTATAAAGAATTCTTAACATTCACGTTAATAGCGATGTTTCGGAGTAAAGAAAATGTGTAAACTGATGAACTGCAAATGCAAAGAAAACCATAAAAATTAAATCAATATGAAAATAGTAGAGAAAAAAAGGTACATTTTTTTATTAGTATGTTCTCATGATTTTTATTGTTTTTCCGACACTCGTTTATTATTATGTCATCATTGAAAATAAACTTAACCTGCTTCTAATATACAAACTAATTATAAAAATCTCTAATATCTATAATTTTCAGTACTTGTTTGCCGTCAATATATCACGATGGTTTTTAACTTCACATTATTTTTAATTTTTATGACAAATTTTCTTAATTGAAATTGACTTATGGTATAAGATTTTTTGGAAATGTTTGAATAAAAAAAGTCGCTTATATTGTATAACAAAATATGGGCTGTTGGCAACCTGAAGCTACGGGCGGACTATTGCTCATTGACCATTGGACGGATCATCATAGAACTATTGCTCATAACGGACTGTTGTTCATAGGAATGTGGGTCATAGTACAAACCAAAATTTTAGTTTTTTGTTGCAGTGAATAATTTTAAATATATTATGCATAATTAATAAAAAATATAATCATGAATAATAAATAAATAAAAAATTCAATTTGATAATAATAATAATCATAAATGTGAAAGAGTATGACCTCAACAAGATAATGTAGAACAATGTTATCTCTATATAGAATATCTTGTACAATAATTTTTTAACAACAAGTATAGTGATCATACCAAGTCGTAGTTTGACTGCAATCATATCAGTTTGGGACCTCAGATGAACATCGCAAAACTAATTATAAATACTAGTTCACAAATCCTCTATTTCCCTAGACTCAAAAGTCTTCAAATATTTTGGAATATGTATAATAAATAACTTTATATACGAGTTTTAATGACAATATTTGCTTTCCAGATTTTTTTTAGATTTTTCAATTTAAAAAAAATGATAGAGAAAAAATCATTTCATACTTGGTAAGTTTTTGATGGTGTTTGTTGCCTTTTTTAAATTACTCAAATCAAAGTTCTTCCTAGACTAACTATTATAGGCAGTATTACACTGTGTAGGCTGCCATCGCATTATATATACAATACCCAAGTCACATTATTTTATGACACACAATCTAATGAGCTGTCAGATTTTTACTTTTATAGCTTATAGAAAGTAGAAGCAGAATGTATTTTATGTGACATAAAAATATTAAGAATGAAGAAAAAAAAAAAAAAAAATAATAAAAAAATGGAAATAAATAAATAAAATTATTACGACCCATAAAAAAATTTCAAATTAACCGAATTCAAATGAGATTGTGGTGCCATATATAAATAATAATGCCATTCCATGAATTGGTGATTTCATTTATTTCATCACAATCTGTACATATGCACGCAACCACACACGGTCTTTTACCAATTAATTTTCGTCAATAATTAGAATCAAACGCAATTTCTACGTTATTTTCATGTCAAAAACTAACTGTCGACTGGCCATGTTGAGGGACATTAACTGACTTTGTTTTAATATTTAGTGAAGCGACCAGACCGCCCATGGTATGTACAATTGTTGACCGTTAGTCTGGCGTATACAAAAAGGCACTATATTCATTGTATTTTATTTGTCATCCACATAACATTGTATTCCCTAATGGTTTCTATTATTATAGTTGCTGTGATATGTGCTCCCGTATATACAAGTTTTTGTTGTTTTTTTTTTTTGCTATTCCCAACATAATTTCATCAATAATAATATTTGTACACAGGTCTATAGACTGTTCATTGCAAATGCCTACACAGTGCAGAGCAAAACAATATGCTTTTTAGTTTAGTTCAATGTTATATTTCTGATATATACCCTTGATATATGGCTAGAATATACGACAAAGTTCCCCCATATGTGGTGGTGGTGGTGGTGGTGAATGTTTGTTGACGTCGAAACTTGTATTAAATCTGAAAAAAATATTTAATACATACAACAAAGAAGTACTAAATGCACACACATTACTCATATCGTATTTTATTAAGCTTTTATTTTACATTTACCATAAATAAATCTCTAAAAACCAACCATATCATAGTCTGTCCTTTTAGTTCTGTCTTGTTCCATAATTTTTCGAACTAATTAAGATATTGGTTTGTCTTAGTTTTAGCCCTATGGATCTCTTTTAACGAGCTTTTCATATCGTTCCACAGAGAGAGAGAGTTGACTGCATGAGTTACTAGAATGTAATAAATATTAATAGCACCCAACAGTACACACATAATTGATTTGATTTATTCTTATTATCCTTTTTTCTTCTCCTGGGCGCGAAGCCACCAACAGAATAATAAACTACTATATTTATTTTGAGAGACAAAGTATTGATATTTTTATTTTTTAATTTTCTTTTCAGTTGTTAATGTTGTCAAATACCAAAGGGACTTACCATCAATGTGCTTTTGTTTTAATTTTTCTAAGCTATAAAAAGTTCCAAGCAAAGCAATACACAAAAAAAGGGAAACAAACAAAGAATGAAATAAAATTTTATTCGCTTTTCGCACATAAAAACGAAAAAAATGCTTAATAAATCTATAAAACTATGTATTTATTATTAATTTTTGTAACTAGAGGCGTATCAAATAGTAGGCAAATTTGGAGCTTCCCTAGGGCCTCGAAATGAAATAAAGTTATTTAATTTTTTTTTAAATTTAATGTTAAGAAAATTGTAAAATTAATTTCGATTTGGACATTTTTTAACGGGACGCAATAATAAGAGCAATAAATTCCTATATAAATTGGTAAATAAGTAATAAATAAAATTGGCTAAAAATTGAAATTAGAAATCGATTATTATCATGCTGTAAAAATTATTTTAATGGAACAAAAAAAAATGCGCTGCCAAGGGCCCGTTCACGAGTTTGATACGTCACTGTTTGTAACCAGAAAACAAATAATAAAAATGTAACTTTATTAAAAGACACAAATATGATAATAATAAAAACAAAAAAAGGTAAAATAAATATAATTTCCATGATTGTAAATTATCATAATATATAAGCTAACTTTATTGTGAAGCAAATAAACAAATATGTAACAGAAATAGCATACAAGATGTTGTGTAAATTGTTGGTGTGTTGTTCTCAAGCTCAAGACAATACTGTTCCGAATGAAATAAAAGCACTATACCTCGAGTTACAGTGTTTCCATTACCAATGAAATTTATAAACACAAAGAATATAAGAGGAAAAAAAGAAAAAGTAAAAAAAAAATCAACAAAACGAAATAAAGAAACAAATAAATAAATAAATATAAATAAATAAAAATTGGTAAACGTGCTTAAATGGAAATCACTGCGATAAGCCGCTCAGGTGTTCTGTATATATATATATATATATATATATATATATTTGTATAAATTTGTAATACTAGTAATATGATTATATGTATTAAGCTTTCCAATTTATATACATAAATATTTTACTGAAACGGATCATATTACTTGTGATTTTTATAATAAATTTTGCTGCTGTTATACATACTTACTTTTACTTGCTTTATTTTTATTTGTATGCATTGTAATACAGAAAATTACATATTTTAATGTGGTGTATTTGCTGGTGGTTATTCTTTGTTGTTGTTTTTATTACTTTTTTTTATTATTTTGTTATTGTTATGATTATGACGATTATTATTATTGTTACTTTTGTTTATAATCCATTGACGTGAAGTGTCAAATGACCTTGGTTATTGTTCTTTTTTAATAATGATTATTTATTTATTAATTTGCAAATATTGCTGTCGAGGATTGTTGTATGTTGTAAACAATTTAAATTATTATGTTTTTGATTATAATTTTTTTTTTATTTATTATTTATTTTGATTGTTGCTACTGCTAATACAATAACCGCAAATATTATACATAAAGTGTCATAAACAAATACATAAACCACTGGCTTTTGTTACCCGAGTTCGCTAGAAAGTTTTTGAATTGATTTTTTATTTAAAAAATTTATATATTTAAAATGAATAAAAGTGAAATCATAAATTATCAATTTCGAAACTAAATGATTATTCTTTTTCTTCAAGTAATGCATATACGTTCTTTACAATAGAATTTTTTAAAAAGTATAAAGAAAAATCATAATTATTTTGTTTTTAAATAGTTATTTGTAATAAACACTTATTATATTAAAAATTTATTTCTTGTATTATTAATAAGTAAAAAATTGCTATTTAAAATTTAAGTAAGTACGTCTTTTCCTTACTCTCTTTACAAATTCTAATGTATAAATCGTTTATGCATTATTTGATGCAAAAGAATAATCATTTTAACAATTGTTGTTTTATAACATAAATATTTTGTATACCTATTAAAGCATAGACATACTTTTTCATAATAATTAATTTTCTTACAAAAAAATACCTTACACCGAATTTTATAATGTGTATCCAACCACAGCTGCGAACAGAGTGTGAGTGATAGGAGAATTTCGCGTCGAACAAAACAAAAATACTCTTTTTGTCCGTACATCAATGTTTGTTGTCCGAACAAATAATGTAATTCAAATTTTGGTTTAACATAATTCAATCAAAAAATTGCTCTTAGCGACGACCTTATGTATATGCCTGCTTTTTCTACTTATGCTTATACTATTATCATTTTATGCGGTATACATAACGACGTAACACAAAATCCATCGGTCGTCGGTCTATAGATATCTACAACGAATGAACTTTATATATTAGAAGAAAGATAAACAGACATTAAGTAAATTTATGAAAATTAAATAAGTTCGGTGATGACAATACTAAACGGAGACGGCTATTGAGCTGCTAAAATGCAATTAAGAAACACCCCTTCAGTGTATCATAAATATAAATATATGGTTTTATTATCTTTAAATTGCTTTCCGACTTGTTGCATATAAGAAAATGTAGATAATCAAATTATACAAATTTTTTATATTACATCAATGTCGTGTTTTGTATCTATCTACGCCCTAAGAACTTTTTTTTTATTATTACAATAACAGATTACGCCACTTATTTTAATTAATATTATTATTTTTTTGTGATTTTTTCGCATCGTTAATATTTTTTTTGTTTATTTGTGTTTAGTTTTTTGCTATTTTAATATCTTTTTTTTTTAAATATCAAACGCGACATTAAATGATTTATCAAGAATAAAATTAGTATATTTATATTTATTTTTAAAATTCACCAAAACAAAAAAAAGCTCCAATAAATAATTAAACAAAAACTTAAAAAAAAAAAGATTCAAAGGTATATGAACTGAAAAGAAATAAATATATTTCATATATATACGAATTCATATAAAACTCAAGTCTGTGGCTCAAGTGCGCCATTAAATATTAAATATAAAAAATTTAAATTAAAATATTTGATAAAATGTAATTTGATACAAAAGTTTATTTTAATTAATTTAAAACAAGAAAAAATAAATATGTTTGCTTTTTAATAATAAGAAAATTTATTAACGATATGCTTCTGTTTGCTTTTTGAAAATCTGTTTCTACGTAACGCTGTAACAATAAATTCAATTGAGATACCCAATTGAATTGAGTATTTAAAGTAACCTAAAATAATTTATTAATTTATATATGAAATAAATTGTTTTATTATTATTATTAGATTCATTTTAATCTATGATTTGATTAAATTTTCAATTAAATTAATAAATAAATAAATGTATAAGTGTAAAGGAGTAGGTCGCCAGTATACTTTTCAATTCAAAGGTTAATCAAATCTTTGCTACCTTTTACGCTATTGATTATCTATCAATGAATAACTGATAACCAATTACAATGTAAATAAAGACTAAATAAACATTTAGTTATTCATTAATTAATTTTTATTTGTCAATAAATTAAATGAAACATTGTGGGTTTTTTAATAGAAATTTTTGGTTTCTAAGATGAACAAAAACAGAATAAAAATTGCGGAAAACAAAAGGAATAAGAAAACGAATGCAATTAAAAAATAAATTTAAAAGTAAAAGTAAAAAAACGGGAAATAATATGTTATTATGAAGGCGATAAAAAAAAATAAAAATGAAGAACCACACAAGTAATCATCAGTACAATCAGATTAACTTTTAACTTGAGGTATGGGCGCTCAACTCACCATTATCAACAACAATTTAAACGCCAGAAGTGCACAGATAGCCAAATTGTTTAGTGTTTTCTTGTTTTTATTTCCCATATTTTTTTCGCTATTAATAAAATAGAGTTACCTTAAAGCAACTAAACCATTGGCTTTTGGCCAATTTCACAAGTAACTTATTCTTTTGGAAAATATTTCAAATAATTTATCATTATTTGTACAGCATAAATCCAGAACTAATTGCATTGAATTTCTTAACAAATCATTATTAAAAAGTTTTTTTTATAATTGTCATGCTACCCGATTGAACTATTACTATTATTATTTATTAAATTTTTTATTATATTTTATAAAAATATTAATATTCCTTTTCTTCTCCTTTTTTTAATAATCTTCACTGACGTAGAATTTTTGAAGACAAAAAACTGTCTTAAACCGTGTTGTTTATTTTGTGGACAACAGCAACCAACAAAGGCATAGACAAAAAAAAAATACAGTAAAGATGAAAAACATTAATCATTCTAATAATGAGAGAAACTATCAAAAAAAGATTTAATAAACAGGGTGGCATAGTGCAATCGCGTCACATATAAAAATTTGTTTAATAACAATTGCATACATCTGTTTATGACGAAATATGTAATAGAAATAGAAATTTTTTATCCTATTTCGCTAAACAAATATTAAATTTAATTTAAAATTATAACTGATTATTCTTTGGTTTGCTTTCGCTGTATGGTTCAATAAGCACCATCATCCTGCCTTTCATGAATAATTTTTCACAATATAATTGAATGTATCGAATTTAAGGTAAATGTAATCACATTGTAAAAGTATAAAAACGGCATTTCATTTTGTCGACTATTAAATATTGGGCGGACATTACTTTAAATAACATAAAGCGAAATAAAAAATAAATAAATTCTTAAAAAAAATAAAATTTTCTCATTATAGTTTAAAAGTCATAAGAGGCCAGATCATACAACCTTTTTTTTGTTAACAAATATCATCTTCATAAACTTACAAAGAAATTACAACGAAATTTAATCAATGTTAGTGGAACGATGAGATTGCTAAGACATAACTTTTATTTAAATTATTTTTAAAACTCATCAATGATTTATAATAAACAAATGGAATCTTTTTCTTCTTTTGACAGGTATCCTTATGTATAAATCATAATCAAACCCACTACATACGATTATAAACAGTGGAAATTGGTAATTTTTTGTAAATAGGATTTTATTACAAATTAATCAAATTCAAGAATGTGCTAATGACTTAAATGCTGTTTTGTTTAAATCAAAAAAATCTTTTTGTTATTTATTTACTCGCTCATTTAGAAACAAAACTGATTTCAATGAGATAAATAAAACTGATTATCCAGCCAGAAACATTAAAAATCTCGTTAAATATGTTTCGGTGTGACACATGAATGCGTTTTATAGTTTTTTTTAAATATAAACAATTTTTTCAATTATGTTTATAGACTATCAAAACAATCGTATACAAGTGTACATAAAATGATATTCAGAAAGATAATTATCCAAATACAGAATACATAAAACTATTTTCTTACTCGTTGCACTTGTGTTGCAGCTTTAAAGAGACAATAAAAGCGAAAAGAGTAAGATTTCTTCGTTTCGTATATTATTCGAAAAGTAAAAATGGCAAAAAAAGAATTATTTCGCGTTAAGAAAATGCAACAATTCGTTTACGTATTTTTTCTTCCGTTATTTTTATCCTGAAGAAAATAAAAATTGCATAGTAGAATCATTTTTTATTTGCTTAACAGTTTTATTACCATTTTTTCATTCGTTTGTGTCGCTTGTGTGTCATTTTATTTCTATCATTAAAATTTGCATAATACCTTGTGCAAGTATTCTATGTTTTGTTTAAATAAAAAGTAAATGAAAACGAAAAAATATAACATAAAATAGGAAATATATAAAATGAAAAGTCATTTGGATTTTTTTTTTAAATTTAATTACTAAAGCATAACTACTTGCTTGTTTAATGATTATCATAGCAAAAAAAAAATTTTTTTTTCTGAGCTTATTTCCATTCTTTTAAACAATTTGCATATTTATTACTTTTAATTTAAAACAGAAACTTTGTGTTAGATTATTGCAAATCTTATCAAGAAAAATGTTTAGAATATTCATGAAATTTTAGACTTAATTCCGTTGATTGTTACTGGCTAAATGTAATGTCAATTATTTTCTTTTGCTTAGTAATTTAAAATTTTTTTTTAATTAACATTACGCATGGTTCTACTTGTACTACATCACCCTGAAAATTAAGAATTATAGCACTAAACCTAATTATAGAAAATAAATCGATTAAAATTTTTTACTTGTTATTAAACTGCTTTATAAAAGGCTTGATCTCTATTAACCTTCAATTTTTTATAATTACCGTGACGGTACTAATAATAATATGGCAATAATAATATTTAATTTAAATATAAACGGTCATTTATTTTATATGGTTTAAATTTTAATTAATACCTAAGAAATATTTCTTTTTTTATCAACTTTCTCTTGTCAAATTTTTTTACTGTTCAATTTATAAATAACAATTAATGATTTTGTTATTAAAGTTATTTATACAATATATTAAAGTTCTCTGTTAACAGGAAGTTTCGTGAGTAATGCTTCTTCGTGAAAAATGTATAAACGATACTAAGGTTAGAAACATCGCATACAGCCGAGTGGTAATTTTAGGTACGGCTCATCGAACCAAATTTTAGAATGAATTCTCTTTGCGAATTACAAGGAAATGGAACGCGTTACCGTCAAGCGTATTCCCAATCCATCTAAGCCCCCACAAATTTTAACCACAAATACCTTTAACCCTTCCCCCAAATTGACATAATAGCGTAAGCTATAGGTAAATTATACGATGTACATCCAAAACATGTTATTTTCTTCTATAAAAAGGTTAAAGGTTTTATTGTTGATTTTTTCTATACTTTGCTCTTAGATTTCTCCGATTTGGCATAAGCATAAATATATAACTAAAAAATACAACTTGTTTATAAATTTATTTCTTTTAAACTACGGGTATCGTAAGTGTATTCCTCTTGCTTAACTTAAATTATATATATATATATATATATATATATATATATATATATATGATAGAGCATCTTTGAATTTAATAAATAAATGAGAATATCATTGAAATAATAATAGTAGGCGCGATATCTTGGATGTGTAAGAACTACTCTGAATAATGAACTAAAGAAATAATTATCGTAGAAGTCTTAGAAGTATTTGAGGATTTTGGGTATAAAAGGAGAGTGAGAAGTGCGAATGTAAACATTACGTGCTAAGGAGTGTTCAACAAAATTATGTTTAATGAAATAAATAAATTAAATTGTAATAATTGATATAATTGATTAATTATTTGTATAAAATGTTTTGTATATATTTATTTAATTATATTCATGAAGGAAAATGAAACAATAACACCAACAACAATGTGTCGTTTTGTTAAATCTGAATGTGATTTAATGTTATTTTTGCTTAACTTTTCCCATTTTTATTGATGCTAAAATGTATAGAAGCTGCATTGGCTGTTACAAAAAGATTATGGCAAAAAATAGAACTCCCCTTTTTATAGCTGTTTCAATATTCATCATTTATCGCCAAAAAAACAAGGCAAAAGTAATAATAATAATAATAAAAATAAGTGAAAAGATTTCAATTTAAATTATAAAACTTTTGTTTTATTAAGACCCTGAGCTCTGAGATAACAAAACGGACATTAATGCAGATATAATTAAGGACAAACGGGAAAAAAAGTTAAACCAAGTAAGGGTCATCGTTTATTGCTTTATATTTTAATTCTGTAAATGTTTTATTTTTTTTATTTATTTTAATTTCAATTTGTGACTTATTCTCTGTTTTGCATTTGTAGTATTGTTGTTGATGATTTTTATGTTTATAAACAATCAAACCGTTTTTTTATCTCTTCTCTTTTCAATTTTTATTGTTGCTCCACGGTTTTAATGTTAAATTGTTTTGGAAATTATAAGCTACAATTTTCTCTTCATATTTTTTTTAAACGTTTTTTAAGCTACATTGTTATTTGTTTTGAATGATTTTATTGGTTTAAGTAGAGAATCTTTAAAAGTTTTATATGTAAAAGACGATCATTAAGTTTTTTAAATTTCTTATTCATAAATTTTTCAATAAACTTTACACCAATTTTATGCCTGAAAAGAGAAGTTAAAGTTAAAAGTAAAAGAAGATATAAATTAAGAAATTTAAAAAAAAATGATTTTTATGTTTGAAAAGAAAAGAAAAGAAATATAAATAAATAAAAAAAATTATCGAATAAGGAAACCGCGGACTTACCTAGCTTTCATATATAAAACTTTTTATTAGAAAAATAAATAGAGAAAAAAAACGCTTATCGGTTTCGGTGTGGGGTTGGCTGTCAAAAAATTTTTATTAAAAAAAGATGAAGAAAAATATAGAGAATCGGTCGGCATAAGGCAAAAAAGTATGGCTTGGTGCGGGTTTTAAATAAAATTTCACTTAGCCCAAACACCAATCATATCACAAAACTTCATCGGGGGTTATGTACATTCTCTAGATCCCCGCACACATATATTTTATTGTATCGTCGTCATATATGACGTCTGCAAAATATCTGTAGTCATATAACTTTCACCACTCCATTATATGCTACGGTGATTTGATTTCTGTCAAGAGATGACGTTTCATTTATTGCAATAACAAAAAAAAGTTATACAAATCTACCCAAAAACATGAAATTATTCAGCGAACAGCCTTAAAAACCAACTTTTGTGAAATAACAGAACAAACTGCCAAACAAAATGAGCAAGTTGAAATGATATTCTTTGTTTATTTTATTTGATGAATTTGTTTATTTGGCAATGGCAATGACTGTGTAATGGAAATCAATCAAAAAATATATAAGAAAATGTCACAAAAATCATACTTGATATTTGATAATAAGACAAACATGACTAAAAGCTGAATTTGATGTCTCGTTCAATAAATTTTCACGTTAAATATCTTTATGTGATAATGTTTTTTTTACTATTTATGTTTCTGTATTTATTTATAAAGTTCTTGTTTTTATAAAAAAATAATAGAAAAATTATAAAATCAATATTTGTATGGACAGATGGGTACTTATAGCTAATTATAATTTTGTCATTTTTCAGAGGACAATCATTTAATTTCTACAGTAAATAAGAAGCATTCCACAAGAAAATTAATTTAATTAAATTTAATTAATTTTATTAAAATATTTTTGAGAGAATAAAAAATGACCAATTTTAAAACAAAGACAAAAAAATGATTATAAATTTATTTATAATAATAATTATAATAATAAAAGTTCACAAATAATAATAGTTTGCTGGAAATATTTCAAAGAAGTTAATAAAAATATAATAACGCTTTTTGTGATTTTTTAAAAATAATTTTTACTAATGTAACGGAATGTGTTAAACGCTGTAAATTGTCTTAGACAAATAACTTATAATTTTCGTTATGCAACTAAATAATTTATCTAGAATGTTGCCATTGTTTCTATCATTTTTCTTTTAGTTTGCAGGACAAGTTTTAAAGATTACAAATAAAAATCTTTTATTATTCTTGTTTTTGAATAAAAACTATATATGAATTGAATATGAAAATTATTAGATTTTCTACTTAAGTAAAGTTAAATAAGCCGCAAAAGCTTAACTTTATACAAACGATTAAACAGTTTTGTTATCCTAAAATTGTTATAACAACACTGAAATAAAGAATAACTATTCAGATTATCATATAAAAGCATATAAGAAAAAAAAAGAAATAAAATTGTAGTACTAAAATCTAATCAAATAAAAATAATAAATAATTTCTATAATATCATGACAAAAAAGTTTTTCCACTTTCTGTTTCAACAAACATTATTCCCTCGCATATACGCGTTATTATTTATATTAAACTAACGTTTCTATTTTTATTTATTTATATAAAGATAAATGGCAAATGGTATATAATCGACGCATGATAATAAATAAAATTTGCTGATATACACATAAAAATATCAAGTAGTAGCGACATATATATGGAAAAAAGTAATAATAATACTCATCATAATGATAATGATAATAAAAAAAAAACGATGAAAGAAACTATCAAAAGCAAACATTTTTTATGCTTAAAGTTTCTTTTTATAAAAGCTCCTTTAAATGTAGGCGAAATAAAAATACAAATAAGTAAAATAAGTAAAAAAAAGAAAACAAACAGCAAGAGAACATTGCGAAACATATTTAATATTTTTATTTATGATTTTGTTTGCTATTTTGCTTGTATAAATATATATTAAATTGGTTATTTGTTTATTCTTATTTTTCTCTTTTATTCTGTTTCTTATTTTTTTTTTATAAATATAAATCTATATGTACGTGGGGTTGGTATTTTAGGTGGTTTGTACGATAATATTTAGAAGGCTTGCTGGTAAAGGAAAAACTTTCAGCTCGATTTGACATGTTTATTTTTCTGTATTTAACTTTTGGTTGGCATAGTTGTCTGCCTTATCGTTGTTGCCCAGCAGCCCTAGTCACAATCATTATTATATATATAAAAAAATGACATAAAAAATGTGTTTGAGGTTAAATTCAGTCTAAAAAAAGCGAGAAAACAATAAAAATAACATTATAACGACACTGATACGTTGTTTATGGTTAAAAGGACGAAAAAAAATATATAAAAATTAAAACGCATATATTTGGGTGAAATGCATTGTTTTTATATCTTTAGTTTTTGCACTTGATTTGTTTTTCATTCACAAATATAAAGAATTATTTATATGCAAATATTAGTTATTATATTAATATGCATTCAGACAGTCAAATGAGAAGTCAAATAAAAATAAAATTAAAAATATGATAAATATATATAATAGAATTAAGGTTAAACAATTCCCCATACTATCATTAAGAATGAATTTTAACTAAAGAAGGCTTTACTAGCTCTTAATTATAATGGAACTTCGTTTTCAGTTGACTAATGCAAAACTTACAGCAAATGTTACCTTGGCATCGTTGTTGCTAGTGCAAATTATGAGTTAATTTTTAGTTGTTTCACGGTGTACAATGTTGATTAAATCATACGATTATTATGCATGCTGAATGGCCAGATCCCAAACATTGTGCAAAAACCGAGTGTTGACCTTATTGGATATAAGTCTCATGTTACGGATTCTTTTCTCAGAGTAATTACACAAAACAAATTTGCGAATTTCATGGTGTGCATTTATAGATAGATTTGTACACTGTCAATGAATCGATTGAATCGGTTTTATCAAGCCTCAGTTTCGTTTTACTATCATATCGTTCGGTGGTTCTTTCTTTGATAGTTTTTAATAATTTATGTTTTTTAGAATAAATTGGAATATCTGTTTTTTGATGATAGGAATGAAATAGAGAAAATAAAATGAATTATGCCACACAAGTGAACTGAAACTATATAAGCAATCGTTAAAACTTGTTTTTTCTAGATTAAATTAACCAAATAAAAACTTTTTTGGTATTAAAACTCTTTACTAAACGAACGGGAAATTGTTAAATTTATCAAAATTAATCATGTGCATGATGACACTGGTAAATTTTTGTTTTATGTTTTCCTAAGGATTTTAATCAAGTTTTACATTATTATTTCGTCAGTTTAATGATATTTAATTTTTCTATTATTTTTTAAACCAATAAAGATAAAAAAAATTAATAAAATACGATGACTTTTTCAAATAATTTTCCTTATTACATAAATAATACTTTGTCACTACAACATCTTACCTACATTTTAAAAAATTACACAAAATAAAGATTTTAGGTAACAGTAATAATTATCATTAAAAAATACAAGAGACGAAAGAGACACAACAAATATAAGTACAAAATTATTAAAAAATTAAAAAAACCCTAATCTATACTGGTTAAGCAATAGCAGAGTTTAAGCATTTACCCATGATTTATGTGAAATAAAAAATAAATACAAAATCATTTTAAATTTAATTATATTGAATATCGATAATTTTAATTTGGTTTTCATTGTTACTAATTCATTCATTGTTTATAGTTTTTTTTTGCTGATGCATTTTCTTATAAATACCACAATTAAAAATGTTTTGTTTTTTTTAAAGCACTTAATAGATGTTATTATTAAGTATAAATAGTTATTAAATCGTTAAAGCAGCGAGTGTTCATCATAATGATTTAAGGACTAGAAAAAAGAAAAATAAAATCTTCTCTTCAATTACTTTAAGAAAAACATAAATAAAATCACCGAATACTATACATTTTAAAATGTCTTTTACATAAGTTTATGTTATTTTTTGTAAATTTATTGAATGAAATCAAATTAAATGCTTCATTTTATGGATACTTGTATATAGTTTTTGTTAAGAAATGTAAAAGAAAAAATTCACACACCTTTAAAATAAGGAATGGCGCCTTTAAATTGTAGGGTTGTCGTTCTGTTTATAAAATAAAATATGATATTTTTATGTGAAGAGGTTGGCCCATGTCTAGTTATTATTATTATTATTTTTCTCTTATTATAAAAATAATAATGCCCAGAATAGAAAAGGCACAAAAATTCTTCATAATAGGGAACTTGAATATTCTGTAATTCAACTTATGTGAAGGGATCATTGCAAGGTTAAGAAGAGCAGAAAAAAAATTGTTTTTAATAATTTTAATGATAGGCAGGTCAATATCTTAAGCAAGATCTTAAACCTAGAGTTGTCAATTGCCTTTCATAAGGGGCACAAAGGTGGTTATTTATTTCATCCTTCAAAAAATCATTTTTTCATTTTACATTTATCTGCAACCCAGTTTCGATTTAAGTTTGCATAAGTGTCCCTTTTTTTGCTTGTTTATAAAAAGACAAAAAAATATTTAAAAATAATGAGCTTATTTGGTCATCGTATTGTTTCAGACGAATGTACTTGAAACCAATCGACAGCAAACAAAAAATGTTGTCATTGAAAATTAAATTTTAAAATATGAAAAACAAAATAATAATAACACACTTCAAACAGTTTTTTATTATTTTTCTACTATCCAGTGGCTTAATTTTAATTTTCATTTTTGTAATAAATACAAATGTGATGACTTGTTAATTTTGGATTTTTTTTTTGTATATTATTGCTATTTTTTTCGAAAACAGTTTTTGCTCCTCCTAATTAGGCCACTTCGAGAGTCAATTAAAGCACTCTATGGTATTAAGAAGAAATAAAAGTTTTGTTGTTAATTTTTCTTAAAAAGTTTTCAAAATTAATTTAATTTAAATAAAAAAATATTTATCGTTAATTTTATTTGTTTTGACTTAAAAATTAAATTGAAATTACATGTTACAATTTACTGTTCTTCGCTGTAATTTTAATATTTTGTAATTTTTATTTTGCTATGTTAAGCGAATTATCACATGGGTAATATAATTTTATCAATTATTATTGTTATTATTTTTAAAAATGATTAGTAAAGCGAATTATTCAAATTAAATAAAGCAGTGTCAATATTTACAATGCATTTTTGCTATAGTTTCGGTTGATAAATTTTAGTTGATTGAATTTTAAAAAGTTTTATCCTTTTTTTAAAATAATGCTCAGTAATCTGCTCTACATAATTATAAATTATTTCTTAGTTTAAATTTTTTTTAATGAATATTTATTTATCTTAAGTTATATAAGGAATAATTTCAAATTGTAAAAGAGTTAATAAAATTGTTGACATAAATTCAAACCTACATAATAAATATGCTAAGATATTTAACGTTTCATTATTAAAATATTTAATAACTTTACTTTTGTGTTGTTTATACATAAATATTATTTTGAGCTGAGTCTAGTAGTTTAGAAATGTTGTATTTTTCATCTTTTCTTTACGTTTATTTTTGCCATAACAATGTGTCAGCACTTTATCACCCTTATGTAGTTACTAACTGTTCTATTTTTCTGTACATCAAGTATAATAAAAATAATTCAGTATATTATATAAATATAACATGAAAAACCGTTTTATTCAGTTTAGATGAAACACAAATATTTATATTATGGTTTAATTGATGTGCAAACATTTAATCATTTGTTAAATTATATTTTTGTTCTTCATTCTTAAAAACTGATTTAGATTATTTTATCTTTTCTATTTGGTTGTTAATTTTACTTTTTATTAGTTTTTTTTTTCTATAGTTTGCCAGAACATTGCAAAAAAATATATTTATATAAAAGAAAAGAAAAGAAAGGATGTTTGTAGGCAAAGTATGCAATTTGTATGCGGCTTAAAATTGTTTTTTTCTGTTTGCTTATGATAAATAAACTTATGATAAGAAATGAAAAAAAACGAAGAAATAATTTGTTAACAGAAAAAGGATATCTTAAATAACCTATCATGTAATATGCAATTGGTTGTTGATAATATTTCGTTAATATAAAAAAGGGATGTTTGCGGATAAACGAATGAAATACTAATAAAATAAACGAAAAAAATATGTAAGAAAAATTAAATAAATAAAGAAAACACAGTATTTCTCCTAAAAACGCAAACAAGTTTTCATATGTTATTCCTAGAAATGTTTTATAAAACCACCCTGATTTACATTTGAATATTGTTATAAAAACAACTTAATACAAAATCGTATCAAAACACAAGTTTCGTCCTTTTTGTGTTACTATTTATTTGGTTTGTTGTTCGTCATCAATTTGTCATCTTTTTTTTTATGGCACATATTTAAATTTTATGTTTGCCGTAGTTTAGTCTATTCAGATATCATCGTAGTTCTATTCAGAGAAAAGCAATAGGTTGTTCGTGCCAAAATCATCCAATTAACCTGTTTGAAATCTTGGTAGCTACAAAGAATGCCGACATCAACTCGAACAAAAAAGGAGAGAAAATAATACCATTAATATGGTCAGGTAACGGTCAGAAGTTGTCCTTATCAGAATATTTGATTTTGATGAAAGAAAAAGAAAAACGAAGACTAAAGACTAAAGACTAAATTAAAAAACTCTGAAGAAATACGTTATTCCGTCAATTCTTTAATTTTCTACATTTTGTCTTAAGACGGTTACTCAGTAGTTTCAAGGTACAAACATTTTTTTTTATAAACAAAACATATTAATCTTTTCCGCCAAGTGTAGTCTAGCATTTTTGCGTTATTCTTGTCTATT
Source organism: Ptychoptera contaminata (assembly GCA_963942525.1). Classification (NCBI taxonomy): domain Eukaryota; kingdom Metazoa; phylum Arthropoda; class Insecta; order Diptera; family Ptychopteridae; genus Ptychoptera; species Ptychoptera contaminata. The sequence goes on from OZ012636.1 coordinate 52,112,309, forward strand.
ACTCTGCGTAATTGAATTTGCCCTCCCTTGCGTATGATATTCACAAAAATAAAAATATATCTTTTATTTATTTATATATGTTTCTAACTGTTGGATCACTACATCCATTTCACATAACAAAATGCTATGCGTTTATTAAACATCGCATCACTGTTGTGTCCAATATGTGTGCACTTCGTTTCATTGTCTGGTTACATGAAATTCACAACAAATTGTTAAAAAATATAATAAATAATAAGACAAGAGTAAATTGACCAAAATAGTGAGCATTATAAATTTAGGTCACAAAATTACAGCGTTTGCTCCCTTTTTCTTTTTGTTTTTGTTTTTCTTTTTTTTTTCTTTTTGTTTTGTATTTTCATTCATATTTCGTCTTCAACTAAATTTTATTTTTAAGATAAATTATTATTTTAATTTATGAAATGTATGAGCAAAACATAACAAAACTAGAGGCTAAAAATTAACTGACCTTTTCGATGGTTTATTATTATTATTTTGTTTACTCTACCTAAACTCAAGTTTACATCATTTAAAATAAAACTAAATAAATAAAAATAATAAAAAATAAAGAGAAAATTATTATAATAATAATGGTTTTACTTTTAATTTTTAAAAATTTCGTTTTTATTTAATATTAATGATAAATTTTTCAGTTTTTTCTTTCTTTTTATTTTAAATTAGTTAACTTCAAGTCAAATACAAAAAAACAAAAACAACAGACGGAAATACCGAAGGATTGATGCCGACCAATTATTTTGATATTAAGATAATATTTTATTTATTTCATATTACAATGGCATTATTATCATTTTAAAAAACCATTTAATAAAGGAATTTAAAATAAATATTATTATTCTTTTCATTAATAATTTTCTCATATTTATTTAACAAAAAATCTTAAAATGTTAAGCATGAACTAATTTCTTAAAATTTTTAGAATAAATATTAATACAAAGAAAATAAAGGCAATTTATTTATCTTACTAGAAATAATAATATTGTAACAGACTTAAGGTTAATTTAATTTTCAAAAAATTTAATTAAAAATCACGTAGTCTTTTCTTTTATTTTCTATTTATTATTTTTTTCTGTTTCTTTAAATTGAACGAAATTGCAAAAAATTTATAATATATTTTCTTCTTAGTAATGATTAGGAAATAAAATAGAAAACTAATAGCAAGTATTTGTAGATAAGAAAGTAATATCATAACCTAGTCTAGCCATAGTGTATCTTATTATATATGTTTCCTTTCTCTTTACTTTCTATGTGTTAATGCTATTATTAAATATGTATGCTGCTGATGATGATGCTACTTCGTATCCTTATTTATAATTATTGATAAATTGCAGACATGTGTTTTTGTTTAAACTAAATACAAACATATGATTATTCTTTTGGTCGCCTTAATTTACTCGTACCGTTGGCTTAATTTGACATACAATCAAAGAAAAAAGAAAAAAACAAACTATGTAAGACAGTCTGTTACAGTACAGTCTGGTACCGGAACTTAAAATTAAATTTATTAAAATTTAATTTAATTTGGAGTTTTGTCGTTATAACTTTTTATTTTATTTACTATTTTAAATTTGTTCAGCATTTATGTTTTCTTTTATAAATAAAAAAAAAAGGAAAAGTTCTTCCCGTGTTAGTTAATTTGGAAAAAATACATCAATAGGATTACAATAGGATCATTGATTAGTCGATAGGCGCGTTTTTTAATTCTGTTCGCAATTTTAAAAATCACGTATTTTAAGACGAATTTTTCAAAAACTAGAAAATGTGTTTATTGTTTGTTATCCCTGCAAAATGTTTTTCACATCAATATCTAAATTGATGCAAGATTTTGAAAACTGGAAAACTATGACTAAAACTTTGAGAGGGCATGAAATTTTAATGGAATCCATAATATAAAAGATTTTCAAATCTCAACAGAATAGACAAAAAGTTGTTGGAATACACTTTAATAAGAGTTGTATCAATAATTAAATAATTCGTCTTAATCGCGAGAGCAATTTTTTTAATAATTAATTTTTTTTGTAAATGAAGATATATTTGTAATATTTCAATTTTTCGTTCACAAATGCTGCTTGATTCGCCGCTGATTTCAAGAATCATTGTCAAAAATTAATCTAAAACCTTATCAAACAGATTTTTACATTTCTTCTATATTTTCAATTTTTTTCTCTTTATTAACTTTTTGATCTTATTTTACTATAATCTTTTAGTTATTATACCTCTTTAATATGAATTTACTTGCTTATGCCGTAGATACGTATTGTTACAAAAGAGAATATGTATATAGTATAATATACATAATACAACAAAGTAATATTAAGTTAAGTCCAAACCATACATTAAATAACGAAATTATGTGTCGGGTGCTAAGGTGTATATGTCATGTATTATTTAAACATGGAAATTTATTTATTAACCAAATAAATATTTATATACATATAAGAAAAATAGAGGGTAGATATCTATGTTTTACCCTATCTACTCTTGACATAAAAAAAAATGTTACTATTATTAATATGAATTTTGATGATGCAAACCTTGTACTTGTGTAATCCCTTATTGATAAGTATTAAAGGTATTAATTTTATTACAAAACCTTTCCTCTCCTTAAATATCCTGTATCCTTTAAAATTATCTACAGTTTTTGTTAACCATCTTTGTTTGAAATAAATGTATATAAAAGGATTAATTTTAATTATTAAATGAAATTTATTTTGTTTAATAAAATAAAAAAATAATACTTTCTGAAATAATAAATAATAGTTTATTAATGAATGGAAATTTATTTACTCTGTTGTCATCCGTTTTTGTGGTTTTTACCTATATATATTTATGATCACACAATTATCATACGCTTCTGATTATATTTTTTTATTTATGAATGTCTTTTTCCTTTGGGAGGATTCTTTTTTTTTAATTATTTAACCTACATCAACAGCAAAAACCACCAACATCATATTGGAAAACCGAGAAAATAAGATAAGTCATTGTATTTTAAATAAATATTTATTTATATCATATTGTATTTACTACCATTTTCTTAGCATTTAACATTGCCATTCATTATTGTTTTCGATTCGGTGTTTTTTGTTCAAATAGAGTTTAGCTAATAAAATCTAATATATTATAGTTTGTGATTATTTAATTTTATATTTGTTTTTCCTTCATTAATGTTTATGTTTATGCGCTTATAAATTGGTGGACAAAATTGTAAAATAAACTGATTGTACACTAATTAAGCTAAACCAAGTTATATAAATGTAATGTTAAATAAAACTGAGGTGACGTAAATAGTTATTTGTAAAATAAATACAAATAAGTATAAGTAATGACATTAGAATGAAATTCTAGAAAGTGGAAACTTTAAATTTTAATTTAACATATATGTAAAATATAGTAAACTTAACGGATTTGCATTTAGATTATTGCAGACGAGCAAAACGTATAAATAAATATTAACTACAAACGTGCAAAATAATGTCGTATTAAATTTGTACAGTTTTTTATTTCATTCTTTTTTAACTATACATTTTGTATCATTATTTTTATGTACTTGCTGCTCTAAATTAACTTTTTTTATAATCCTTTTAACCAATTTCATGCTTTACAGAGTTAAAACGAATATTTTTTAAGATTAAATTGTTAGCTTTTACAGCAAACGAACTAATTTTGTATGATGTGTCAAAATTGCAATGGTTATGTATTTAATAATTATTACAAATTTAAAGGTGTGTGAAACAATCAGGAAAAAAATTGAGTTTTTTGAATTTTTAAAGTAAAGAAAGAACAATAATAAAGGAAACATTTGTTGTTTTATGTTTGCTTTTCAACATTTTAGCACATTTAAATTAATAATTCTTTAACATAATTATAAATAATAAGTTTCTTATTATTTTCTATTTCAGTGGTGTTTTTCGTCTGTATATTAAATATTTTGGGATACACAGTTCATTTTAATCGAGAGTAATTTTATTGAATTTCGTTTTTATACTTTTTTTTTCTTCTCGTTAATAACATTTTCGTTATTTTGAAAGCATTCATATTTATACAATAGAAACGTGATCGCGTGTTTATTATATTTTTATTAATAACAAAAAAATAATATAAATTAAATAAATATTAATTTAAAAAAATAATAAATTTCGTTTATTCTATTTTATGATTGATATTTTTGTTTGTGTTTATTTATTTTTCTTTTTTAATAAAAAACCAAATAAAAAAAAAACTATGTATATAAACTGTTTTATTTTTGATTATCCAATTAAAATGGAAAACATTTTATTTTAAGTAGAAAATTAAATAATTTTAAATTTTTTATGGTCATTATATAAATTTGAAGCACGCGAAATTTTTAATTTTTTACAGTTTAAGAGTAATTTTTAAATATATTTTCTAAGATATTCTAGAATCTAGAAGAAAAAGCATAAAAAAAAACATTTGTTTAATTTTTAGCTTTGCTATGAACTTTTTCTATTTAATCTTTATGTAAAAGTTAATTTTTAAATGAAACGCTTATCTTTAGTACTTTAACTTAATAAGAAGGCAGATGTAGTATTATTTGGTTATTAAAACAACAATTACGATAAGAATAATGATTTAACATTAAAAAAAAAAAACTTTTATTTGTATTCAAAAACTACTTGAAACTGTATTAAAGAATTCTCCTGATACAATAATATCATTATTAATAATAATATTAATTAAAAAGAATTGAACATATAAAGAAGGAAGTTTATGAAATAAGTTAATAAAATAATAATATAGTAATGAAAGTTTATAGACAGGTGAATATTTTATGAAAAAAAATTTATTAATAGAAAATATATAAATTAAGGCTTAGAACGCACCTGAGAATGACGTCAAACTAGGTTAATTCCGACTGAAACAAATCGTAGTATAAAATCCAATTATATGAACAATACAGAAACAACATGAAACGTTCATATATAGTAAATATGTAAGTAATCAAAATCGATGAGATGACTTTTGTTTAAAAAATATACGCCTCCTTTTTAGTAGCTTGTTTCTTGGTTCATTTTTTTCTTCTATTTTCTGTTTTTTTTTTGTTTATTAATACCCACTTTCGAAAAAGGGAAGTTTCATCTTTTGATATTGTTATTATCGTGAAATTTTGTCTGTTTTCTTTTTATTATAAATACATATTTAATATTATAATTAAACATATAAAACTAGTCAAGCATCACAAGGAAATATACAGAAACAAATAATATAATATAAACTCGTTCATGTATTTAATTAGGTATTTTTCGTTACACTTTGTTTGTAATTTGAATAAAAAAGAAATGAAAAGAAGAAAAAATAACGATAGCACCTGACAATTTAATTATTATACTATTTTTATGCATAGTTTATCTATTGTGCGTTTTAAAATTATGAAAAACCTGAATACATTATTAAGAGGTACTACAAAAATTACTCTTTTATTATTTCGAAATTTATATTCATAAAAGCTTTTTCAAAAATAATTTAATTTTCTCAATCATTGATTAATTTAAAAATATTTTTTTTCTCTGTACCTCGAGGTGTGTTTTAGTACTTGATCAATGTACTTTGCGTATTTTTGTAAGAAAAATAATTTTCACAAAAATGATAGGTTACATATATTTAATTGTTTAATTATTCTGAGAAAAGAATCCGCAACATGAGGCTAATTTCCAGTAATGTCACCATCCGTTTTTTGCACAAAGTGTGGGATCTTGCTATTCAGATAAATGTTTATCTTATGATTTCAAAACATTATTAAATCAACATTATACACTGGTAAACAACTAGAAATTAACTTATGATTTGCACCACAGTAACATTTGCTGTTTAGAGTTTATCTGTTGCGGATGCAATATATGTTGGTTTATAAAAATCGATAAAGCGATTGCACTACAACAGAAAAATAATTTTTTCATTACTTTATTATCACTTTAATGTTAAATAAATTGAAGAACAAAAAAAAAATTGAAATTATAAACAAACTAAGCGGTTGAACCGCTGCGAGTTGTTGAGGTAAAAAAAAAAGAAAAAAATGTATATATATTTATTTAAATTGTAAAACAGTCACGTTGCAGTCATCACCCACATATTTTTTTAATGTAAATAAACACATATATTTTTTTAAATTTTATTTTTGATAGTTTTATTGTTTGTCGAACGTGTTTATGGTAAAATATTGCGTGTTTTTTAGATTAAACAACACAAACATATAAAAATTAAGACGACAAGCAATTATTAATTAAATAGATAAAAATTTTAATATAATATACAATTCATTGTCTATTTAATAGAAAAATTTTATAATGTTTATGCAACTGAAAGTGCCAGTAAAACGTGCTGCTTTATTTCCCAAAAAAAATAAAAAACAGACAATAATATGTTCAATCGTGAATGTACAGTATTTCCTTTGATGATCAGTCTTAACAGAAATTACAGTTAATGCATACACACAACTCATATAAATGGCAAGGAATAGATATTTTTTAATACTCCTTGAATTGCATTTTCTTTGAAAATAACATAAATTGGAAGTATCTTGTGAGATGATCTCAATTCATATGCCAATTCTTGTAATCAAAATAACTTTTTTTAATAGAAGAAAAATTTATAAAAAACGATTTGAAAGTACAAAAGCACATGAACTAAATTGTTAAAATTACTTTACAAATTAAATTAAAAACATTTACTTACAAAACTATATTATTATATAATTATATTAAAAATTAAAATTTCTTAAGTGTTAATTTAATCATAAAAGCCATTGTTTTTTGTTTTAAATTATAAAAATGAATTTCGATTTCAAACAAAACCTTTTTTTTTATTAACTCTTACATTTTGTAATATGATATTGCTCCATACTGTTTGCAAAAGATAAAACCAACGAAAACAATTCCACCAGCAACCAAACAATTCATCTATGTCCAAATTTTTTTTATTATTTTTGTATTTTTTGTTCCGGATCGGACCCAACAGCAAGTCTTTAGCCATTAAAACATGATATTTGACCATTATTTAGATTAAAAAAATGACATCAACAATAAAAAACAAGCTGAGTATAATTTTTATTAAAAAAAAAAAAATATTATGTCGCTTGTTTTTTAAACAATTTAAATCCCGCATAAAATTTCTTAGTTTTTTCTGTTGCTGATTAGTTGAACCAACAAATATAAATAAAAGAATAAAAAAATTAAACACAATAAATAATATCAATGATAAACCCGCACCTTTATCGGGAAGTACTAATAAAAAAACAAGAACAAAAATGTATGCCATGCACAAGTTAACTCTCGGTATAAATGTTAATTGCTATTAAAGTTGATTTATTTAATGACTCAATAAACATCGACAAATATTTAATTTATTTACATTCTTTTTTATTGTTTGTTAACAAAAAATAATTTGATTTAATTTTACTTAAAATGACCTAACTGTCATTTTACTTCATTAGCTTTATTTGATTTTCCAACAATACTACTTTTTTATATTTAAAAACAAGCACTAATCCTCATTATAATTTAAGATTTTATTTAATGTTAAGTAAAAACATAGTAAAAAAATTGAATATTATGATATATATATTGACGCATATTAATGAATCAAAATATATGTTTTCTTAAAAATAAAAATAAGTAATTAATTTTACTTGTTTATTGTATGTTTTAATTAACTTTTATTACTTCTAAAGTGATTAGATTAGTATAAACAGAAGCTGTATTAGAATATAAAATAATAAAAATAAATGCATTATATTTTGATGGAGGTTGATTTCTGTTAATGGATAGTTTTTGGTTGCTTATCTTATCCTTAATTTAATTGTAGAAAAATACTTGCTAATCAATCAAACTTCAAAAATAATGTTTATTTTAAATAAATAGTAAGAATAATATAAAGATTACAATTATCTGTTGCAATTTTTATGATTATTATAAATACAATATGTATTGCCAATTTCTGTGACGTTTCTGTTTTGTATGATCATTGTAATTATTATAAATTTTGAAAAAAAAAATGATAACATTGTTATCATGGTTCTTTGTATTTAATTTAAATAAATTTTATTTCTAGTTTTGATTTTTCAAATCTAAATACATAAAAATTTAAAATTTTTTTTTGGTTATTAAGAATTAAAAGAAAAAATGCTAATAATTTTCTTTTTACTTCTTGATATATTTTTATAGTGTAAAATCTTTTTCGCTTCTTATGTTTGTTAGCAGTATTTTAAATAGAGCTTATTTACTTGTTTCTTTTTTAAGTTGACAAAAGTTTTGTTCTCATTTTTTCATTATGATTGCGGTTAGTTTCGTCTTCCTATTTTCGTTAGAAAAAATAAAGTACTTCGAAAGTTTTTAAATAATATGTATGCTTCTTGCATTAAGCTTTTGCAATCACAAAACACAACTGAATGCTTGATTGGATTTTATTTTGGCAGTAAATCAAGACAAGATTGTTTGGTTTGTTGCAATAATGACACCACTCGTGCTGAATACTTTAATCCCACTTTGTTAAAACTTACAAAACAAGACTGTTTTATATAAACACTAAGCTACTAAAACCAATTATTGAATAAATAAAATCAATAAAACAGTGAATAGAACAAAAAAAAAATGTTTAAGTAATGGACACATGTGATAGGAACAATAAAACCACGCGAAATAAATTTTTGTATAATTTTATTTGCCATATGTTTTGACAGTGTTTTTTTTCGTTATAATTTTAATAAATTTTACCTATTTTTTTGATCACAAAGAACACGTTACGGTTAGAATTAAAGAAATAATTCTATGCGTTTAGGAAAGAGAAAAAAAGAAAATTAAATTAAATTAATCATTAAAAAAACAACTAAAGAATGGGACAGCGGGCAACGAACAAAAAATTAAATATATTATTGAAAATGATTAAGTCAATTTTTGACGATTTTCGTTACACATTCAAATACATTTCACGTTAATTCGTTCATTGCTTGTCATTCTGCTTGAAGTCGCTGGTTGATTTTTTTCCCAAGAGAAATTGAAAAAACTATAAAAAGGATAGACAGGATTAAAAAAAAAACAGAAATGATTTATTAAACAAAAAAAATATTTACAAGGTTCCTAATTAAATAAAATTATAAAAGAAAAAAAAGACAAGGTTTTACAAGATACACCTACGATTGATTTTATTCAATATATTCTGCTGCTGCTCTCTTTCTTGTTCATATGCCTTTAACTTTTTGTTACTCGGCGTCATGGTTTTTATTTTACTGTTTATATTTCAATTCAAAGATTAAAATGATGACAATTTTGTTTATAAGGATTTTTCGCCTTTTCATTATTTGTTACGCAAACGACATAAAATACGGCGGGGAAAGAAACATATGCATATTATGTATGAACGTGATACATTTTAAGGTTCTTATTTGCACATATATTTGCAACCAATTATACTATAGCTAGTGCAAATGGTCTGCAGAGTGTTCGAATGTTAATCATCAAAAATTCTTTATTAACAAAAACAAAAAACGTCAAATTAAAACACACCTTCCAGAGAAATTGATCAGCAATTTTTGTTTTTTTCTTTCTGTTCACCTTTTTGTTACATTCTGTCGCCTTTTATAGTTTAGTTTAGTCCATAAAAAAATTAAATGTAGTGCGAAAATGCAGAAGCTTCAGCATTTATGTCATGTGTTTGATGATGAAAAGTATTTTATATTAGTTTTTGTTCCATTTATACCTTTAGTGCCTTTAACGAACGTGATATTTTACTGTTTTACTGTCGTCTGCCGTCTAAGATAAGTAAAAATGATTTTTAATATTGAATTTTTTAATCGAAAATTAAATTAAGTTTTTATTAACAAAAAAATCCTTTAAGCGCCAATAATGCAATTTTTAATAATAAAATTAATAATCTCTCTGGTGATGACTTGAAAAAAAAAAACAAAGCGGTTTTATTAAAATTACTAATTTTTATCGCTCAGTATTATTTGGTTTTTATTTTTCTTCATTTTTTAATATTCTAAATACATTCTTACTTACTTAATCTTAGTTATTTATTTTATTATGATGAGACACAGATGGACAGTGAATTCTTTTATTTAATTTAATTAAATTTATTTTCAAATTTTGGATAAATGGATGATGTTTGGTCTCTGTTTGATCTCTATTTCTTTAATAATAATAATAATAACTATAATCATAAAACATTTAACGGCTTATATTTAATGAAATCAATTTTCTTTAACATTTAGTGACTTTGCATTACTTAACTTATATGTAAATTAATAGACAATTAAAACAACGTCAGAAAATTAATAGAAGATTAAAAACCAAACAAAAATCAGTGTTTGAAACAAATAAAAGAAAAAAAATTATCAACAGTTAATGTTACGCCTTTTATTATTTAATTGTGATGTTCGAATAACCAAAATAAAGGGAAAAATATAAGAGAAAAAGAATTAAGAAATAACATACGTGACGAAACTTACACATAAAAAAATAACAAATTAACGCTTACACTACGGAATGTTTGTTCGTAAATTTAGTTATTATTCTTAGAAATTATTTATAAATAAAAAAAAAATTACCAGGTTGAAACAAGAAAAAAAAATTGTTTTATTAATTTTATTTTGTTTACCTTCATTCGTCATGTAGAAGTTAAAAAAGAAAAACTAAATAACAACACATTTAAAATCTCCAACAGAGATTAGAAATATTAAATTTGTTCTTTTTTTGTTTAATTCATTTTGAACTGTTAATAACTTTATTTAATGAAAGTTTTTTTAGCAAAAAAAGACTTTCCAATTAAAATTGAATATTGTGTACATATGCAAACAAAAATTGTCAATAAAAATACAATTTATGTCAGAGACACAATTTTTCCACGAGCTTCAATATCTTTTATTAAATAACTTTTATCATTAGAATAAATAAAAGAAATTATATATTGTTATATAAATAAAAAAACAAGCATTCTTTTAAAAAATAACAAGTACGTTTTTAATTAATTGAAATGGAGACAATGTGCTGAAAGTAAGATAAATTGTAGCCATAACGCGATAGATTGTTGGGATTTGTAAGCAAAAATTTAACAGGTATTTTGGCTATAATTTAATAGTTCCTTAAGCTGTGATTTGTTTGTTTAAGTAAATCAAATTAATAAAATACTATTGTTGTGATCTAAACTGAAGTGCCCTGAAACCAAAGTGGCACAAAAGCAAAACAAAGGTTATCGATTATAATATAATCGTTTTACTTTTATTTAAGCTAAAAAATCAATAAATCAATTTGATATTAAAGACATGAAGGTGATTAAATTTATATTTTATTTGGCATTTAATTTATGGCATGTCGCCACAGTGTCTCAATCACAAGCAATTTGACCGTTTTTTGTCGTTTTTACCAACTATTAGGGTAATAAAATATTTTCATTTTCGATTGGATTTAAGCCATAATTTTGTTCAAATTAAAATTGCGCTTTGCAATATAATTTAACAAAAGGCAATTGAATATCAAGAAAATTATTTCTGAAATTACAATAAAAATAAAAATTAAACTTTAGGACATGATAAAGTTAGTAATTTAGGCTATAATATATTTTTGCATTTTTCTCTTTTATAATGATTTTTCTTTCTTATTATTTTTGTTATTATTATTATGCTTGAGTTGCTTGCTTTACGTTTTCGCTTGAAACAAAAGACAACAGATGGAAAGTGATAATTATTTATTATAAAAATTACATATTTGTGTGCAGCTTTATAATAATTTAAACATTACGGTCGCCAATATAAGTTGTGGTTTTCATTAAAATTTATCATGCGTGCTTGCGGTGCATGTTTTGATCAGTGTTTTCCCTTTTGGTCGCTTTTTTGCTTTTGAATAATTTTTTGACGTAGTTTGTTCCATACGAAATCTCCCTATCTTCACTCAATTGTTTATAAACATTTTTTTCTATTTTATTTACCACATTAATTTGTTGAATTATATTTCGATTAATTTATATGCTGTTGGTCATCTATTCACAAAAACAAAAAGTTGATTCATTTCAGCTTACTCTTATTTCCAAATATCTTTCTTTTTCTTATTTTGATATGCTAGAGCTAATTTCTTTCGTTTAACAAATTTTAATGGTGCAACAACAGCATTCGTTTTATTTGTATTATTTTGTTTTTTACACATTATCATTATGATTATTTTTATATTATTTATAATTTAAATAACGCAGTAAAACGCGCAATTAAAACAATATCAACAAGTACAGCAACAACAAAAAAGCACAGATAGATCCTTCTGTTAAAAAATAATAATTAAAAACGCTAAAATATGATCGTCAAAAAAACGCCAACGTCCACTACATAGCGAATATGTATTGTATTTTCGTATAAATCGAGCAAATTGAAACAAGGCATATAAGCTAAACATTTTAAAGACTAAAAGAACAACACACACATTTAATGTTGTGTAATGAATAATGTGAATGAAAATAATAATTAAAATTAAGCAGATAGCAATTCTGAGTATTTTTTGTGTTGATTAAGTTTTCTGAATGTCACTCGCCACACATTCGTTCACTGGCATTATTTTTTATTTGCGTGACACGATGTCAAATTATTTAATTAAAATTCGATTGGTGTCATGATAAAATACGCCGACATATTGCGGGTGACACGATGCGACGATCATGATGCTGATTTTATTTTTGCTCGTATAGTTATTTAGTTTTACATTATTATTTCTTTTTTGTCATAAGCTGCTGTTTCAGGCATATTTACTTGTTTCATTATATATATACATATTTGCGCTCGTTGCTGATAGTTTTGCAGTGTGATTCGTTTTTTTTACCAATGAAACAGCCAAATAAAATGTTTTTGTGCTATAATCGTCGATTTTTTTTTTGCTTCACTAAAGGTGAATTTGTTTGTTCCTTGATGATGCATGCTTGTCGTTGCTGCTGCTGATGTTGTTTATGTAAAACGCAGCGTGTTAAAAAATGCATTTAAAAATGTTGTTTTAATGTTCCAAAAACCCTTTTTGAATTTTTCATTAGCATTTTATTGACAAATTAGATTATTAAAGAATTAAATTTAAGTAAAACAGAAAAGTTTAAAGCTTATTAAAAAGATTTTCGTTCAATTCACTTTGACCGTGAAGTTGACAGCAGATTTATATTTAAAATAATGTTAACTACATAGGTAGTAAGATAAATAAATAAATAAAAGAAATGAATATTACAGATGTATAAAGTTTTTATACAACTTTGTAATGACAACGAACTCAAATGTTTCAACTAGTTATTTCTACATTTCTTTTACATTTAATATTTTTATTTTTTCATTTGTGTGCTTACATTTTCCTGAAAGTCATCCAATTTACAGACATAAAAACATTAAAAGAGAAAAAAAACCAAAACCGAGAGCATAAAAAATAAAATATAATAAATAGCAAACGATATCACCAAATATCATCAACATTAATTTAATTAACTGATGCATTTTCTCTTGCGTCTTAATATAAGAGCTCACACACATTTCTTAACATTTTATAAAAAATAACATAACTAACTACAATGTCAAATCATAATATATTATGAAATTGTTGATATTGTTGAAATGATATATTTCACAAGTCATATGTCATTTTTGATAAACTATTTACTTGTATGTAACAACAATAATACTAAGGAACTTGAGAACGTAAAAACTTAACTGAAATCTACTTTACTTTAAAAATAACAAAAATTAAAAAAAAACAGCCTTCATTAACTCTTAGATAGAAAAAATGTAATAAAAGTAATAAATAAGAAAAATGCGACAAGATGAATATGAGTATAGTAGAAACATGCTTGTTAGCATAATAAATGAATTTAAATCACTTGTCGTCGACATCATCATTATAACAATTTAAGGATAGTAGTCAGATGATGCATTTGATGAAAAAGTGAAAATATAAATAGCGACAACTGTAACACTTTAAAATCATTTTAACACGCCCTTAAGCGAACTTACAACGACAACATAAACAATAATTTATTTTATTTAAGAAATTAGAGTTTTTGTTCCTTTTGTTTTTAGTATTTAAAGTCACTTAAAACATCGCAGACTTTTCTTTTTTCTTTTTCTCGATTTATCTTTTTTTCATCTAATTTTAAATTTAAATATTTTTTTTGCCATTACAGTTAGAATTTGAATAAAAATGAATCCAAAAACAGCATAAATTAAAGTAAATAAAAGTGTATCTCTTCTGGTGACTGCATATCATTTAATTGCAAATAATCAATTGATTTAAACATATTTGAAAACGTTGTTAACGTTTACTGTGTTGCCTTTTTTAGTTTTCATTAATTTGCTAAAGTTTTAGTAGATTTCATGTTGTCTCGTCTTTTGACTAAAAGTCATTGAGAATAATTCTTTTTGCAGACACAAAACAAAAATTAAATAAATAACTCAAATAGTATTAAAAATGTATTAAAGGCGAAATGACACTTTAAAGCAGTATAAAGTAGCAAAAACTACAGCAACCGAACATGATAAAAATCTACTTTAACAGCTTAATTTAAATAAGTGCATAGTTGTTTTTATGTATAATTCCTTGTAACACCGTGCCTTCTATAAATTTCTGCGTTTACTTTTTGCGTGCTTGTACTTTCTCAAGTTGATACAACAAGACATAAACTACGAAACAACAATGTAGTAGCATATGTATGTTCTCATTATTTTTTATTAGTCTTTTATGTCTACCTTTTATATTATTTTTGTGAATTGTTATTTTGTTTTTTGCACAATTCAACGAATGCAAATTCCCCGTTCTGTGTTAATTTTTCTTAATAAATTTTAAAGAGTTATAAATAAAAAAAAACAGACCCATCGTTAGATATATTTTCAGTTGCTTTTTTCTTGCTTATAATTTTATTTTTTTATCAATTTTATTAATAAAATTTTTTACTTTTTATTAATTATAATTGTATTAAAATTAATTGTGTTCCTTTTGATTATTATTATTATTATTATTATTATTTTTATTATTATTATTATTATTATTATTATTATTATTATTATTATTATTATTATTATTATTATTATTATTATTATTATTATTATTATTATTATTATTATTATTATTATTATTATTATTATTATTATTATTATTATTATTATTATTATTATTATTATTATTATTATTATTATTATTATTATTATTATTATTATTATTATTATTATCTAGTTAAACTAAATAAATTTAAAATCAGCATTGTTTAACAGAAACATTGATCACGAATGGCCTTGTATAGAAAGCTTAAAAAACATTTTTTAATTTCTGTACAAAGTAATGAATTATTTATAATTATATATAGCACAAAGAGTGCAAAGGCAGCAGTTCAATTTATTCATATAGGTCTAATGCATAAAAACCCTATTTTTTTATATAATAACTTGTTTCCTTTGACATGTACTTGTCAAAAAAAAAGCCACTCAGTTTTAACATACAATTTATTCATTCGTTGTTATCATCATAATAATACCAATTATTTATTATACAATAAGACACACAACCATAGTTTCTGTAATAGTTTTATTACATGTCATTGTCGGTCGACACGAAATTATCAGCTAGCATTGCAGTACTTAATGCTACATAAACGTAGCACAAAAGTTGCCTTTTACCATTCTCTTAATTTGTTTATTGTTATAATTCTTTAATAGGGTTTAGGTTTTTATAAGTTGCATGATTTAAAACTAAAATAAAAACTAACAAACATTCCTTGTTTAGATTTTTATTATATAATGAACTTGTAAATAATTTTACCCATATTTTTTATATAAATAAGCCAGTGACAGTATAAGGCTTATCTTTGAAAGTATTTTTTTCGCTCCATGTATTTATAATTATGGTTATAATGTCATGAAACTTATTTACAGAATTATTATTTTTGTTTTAATTAATTAATGATGGTGGACAAAATTTATTCATTAGAAAAAAACACCCACATGAATGTACGGAATAAATAATAAAATAAAAAGTGTTTTTGGTTTCATTTTTAGTGTGGAAAAATAAATTAATTAAATCGACAATTTAATATTTATATAAAAAGGATCATATTCGGCTGGTGTCTTTTATTACAACCGAAACCTTAATCATTTTCAAGTATTGTGGTTTGGTTAAATTACTTTTAGTGAATATTCTTCAGCAGTGAATATTTTCTAATTAAAAAAACTGATAAATAGGATTAAATTAGTTTTCTACGAAACAATGTATTTAAATTCATAAAGTATTCATGCTTTAAGTTTAACTTACAATTTATTTAATATCATGTCAGGTCTTGTCATTTACACGAAAAAACTTTTCTTTTTTTTAAAAGTTAATTTGAAATTTTAATGAATATAAGCCATACCAGAAATAATTATCGTAAAAATAATTTGATCATTATAAATATATAAATTGAACATTGTATTTGTGTAAATTCTAAATTGCAATATACACGCGGTAAAGAGTGTTAAAATGGCAAACAAATAATTCAAGAAAAAAATGTTATTGTGTGTAAAAAGTAATCGATTAATTTTTATTATTTCAATGCTTATAATATTAATAATAAAATTGATAATAAAATAATAACAATGGCTATGATCATGATAATTATGATGTTTATGAAGATAATGATACGTTTTCTTTATAAAAGAAGTGCGAAAAAATATAATTAATAAAAAAAATATTATTTTAAATTTATCAGAAACACGCTATCCACATAGTGAGTGAGACGAGTCACATAAAGCAGTCAAGAAAACACGTTTCGTAAAGCATTTAGCATAATAAAATTTATTTTTATTTATTCTATTATTATTTATTTGAGCAAAGGTAATAAAAATGGAAAACACAAAACAACAGTTTATCAGCAATGTAAACAAAAATATTATTATTATTATTTGTCAGCCTAACATTTTTTTCTGATGTGTGTTACTTAATTAATTGCTGTTGAGAAAACCTATTTAAACAAAATTAAATCAGATTTACTAATAAAAATATGAAAATTTTCGATGACTTTGATGTGACTGCATAGTGCCGACCGTAAATGAATCATTATCAATTTGGTCATTCTTTAAGTTACTTTCAATTATTTTCTTTTACATAAGGTTATTATCATGATTTTTAAATTCAACTATTTTTTTGCAAATAATTAAACAAAAGTGTTTTTAATTTAAATATTTCTGTTGAAAAAGTTTATGAAGTGACCTGAAGAATATTACTCATGCCCTGCTTTTGCTTATTTATATAAATATATTTGGTCGCAATCGACAGTTTGACACAAACTTTGCTCGATATTCTACACAAAGAACTCTTGACATCGAACCTGTTTACCGAATATTTTAAGACGAATGCTCGATATAATGTAATAACAGAATATTCCGTTTGCCGAAACTGTCTGTTGGACGGCTAAAATCATCGAACATGCTCGTTTCAAATGCTCGCCTAGTGGAATGCTACCTTATGAAAATAAAATAATGAAACGATTGTCACACTTTAGGGAGCATTCAATGCAAATAGAACCTAGTGAATATTAGATGAACCCTACATTTTTTTTTTGTTTATCGATCTTTTATTTTCATATTTATTTATTTTGACATGCGCTTATTGTCATTACCAGGGAACATCTTTGCTTATTCACAGGAGACGAGACGAAAATACTTTGATTTTGTTTTTTACTTTATCTTAAATTTCTTTATTATTCTGTTTTTCCTTACAGAAAATATGTACATTGCGATTGCGATATTATAGAAAAGAACTTAAAAAAAGAAAATAAAAAAAATACAAATTTTTATTAATAATATTTCATGCTTTATTTTATTCAAAACTTTTTATCACAATATAAGCAAAAACAACAAGCAACAATAATAAAATACCCCAATCTTATTTTTGACTCGGGAATTGCCAAAAAAATAAGTTTAAATAATAATAAATAAAGAAAAATATAAATATACATTATTTTGTTTTATTACAATTTATTTTTATTTTGGCTTTCTTCTTTAAAAAAAATCTCAACAACTAATGGTTTTTATGCCAGTTTACCTTTGCTTTTTGGTTTAAAAATTTTCTTCTTCATATTTTTTTTAATATAAAAATCAAATCGATCAAATTTAATAATTCGCTTTTATTTTGGTAAACAAAAATTAAAAGCAGAGATGCCTTCAATTGGCTCTATCACTACTTAAGTAAAAAAATGAATTTTATACAATGGAGATTTTATAGAATGCCAAATATTAATAATTCACTTCTTAAACGTATTAAAGGCAACCAAAATTTTTTAAATAAATTTAAAGAAAATCCGTTTAGTGTTTCGTTTGCGCGGAGTCAGAACAGACGAAAAGGTATTTAGCTTAGCTTTTCGTGTGGACATTCACATTTATCACATAAAGAATTGTTGATATGTTTATTTGTTTAAATGACAATTAACAAAAAAAGTACTTTTATAAAAAGCATAAAAGAAAGCAAAGAAGTAAAAAATTTACAGAAAAACGATTTTATTCAATATATGCACGCGACATTTTATAATAATAATAAAAAAAATAATAATAATAAAATAATATATATTTATATTCAAAAATAAAAACTACAAAATTATTTAAGAAAATAAAAGAAATATAATAAATTTCAATTTTTTGACACTAATTCATATTGTAGCCAACACAAAGTAAAATGTGGAAATACAATACAATAAAAATTCTTAAATTTTTTTAAGGCGAGTCATTATGACTGTCTCGATTTGAAAGAAATGTAAAAAAACCGGTGTTTAATGGGACGGTAACGTTAAAGTGTGGTTATTATCGCTTTTAAATGACCGAAAATTATCTTTAAATATGAAGAGCAAAGAAAAAATAAAAACTGATTAAGTTGTTAATTTGCATAGAGAAAAATATCGGAAATGGAATAAAAATCTAAACGATTAAATTTTTAAGTTTAAATTTAACATTCATATGTGATGGTGGTACAAGATACTAGCAGATTCAGCCTTTTTTAATAATATTCTTGTGTTGTTTCAATATTTTTATTGCTGTGTTAATCCGGTTTGACACTGCTTTTTGTACAGAAAGTCATTTTTACAATTGCAATACTGATAAAATGCAGAGTCATTAAAATAGGTGTTTTGTTGCCTTTAATTACATTCAACCATCAAGCCCAAATGTTACACTCTTCAATTTGCAAATATAAAAAGCAATGAAAATTACTGAAAAACAACAAACGCTAAATAAGGCAAGAAGAATAATCGCAGACAAACAAGTAATAAAAATTGTAACCAAAAAGTGTATAATAATTTATCTTTCCTTTTCTCGTTCAGTTTCGCTGCCTTTTTTTCTTACTTTCATTTTTTGCCTTTATTACTTATATCATCACCACTTTATTAAAGTGTTTTTCCAAAAAGAATTTAATATTCCTTTTCTCTTTTATTCAGTTTTTCGTTTTATTTAATTTCTATAATCTTAAAGACGTATGTTTTATTAAATTACAGCAAGAAAAATAGCATTAAAACGATTTTTTTTTATTATTACCTCGGAATTAGTTAATTTAATAAATTTAATTTAATTATGTAAATTAATTTTATTATTACCTAGTCTACTGGGCATATATGTATTTATAAGAAAGAAAAATAAATAAGTTACCTACATTTTAAGCCATGATAAACATTATAATAAAAAAAAAACAATTTTTATTCCGATAAAAAATATTTCTATATATATATTGTGTTGACTTTTTTCTTAAAAAAAATATAAAGAAAAAAAAATCATCCTTTTGACGCTTTTATCAGGGACAATAGAGTTCTCTTTACACTAAATTATTATTTTTTATTATTAATAGGTTCATCTAACAAAAGACACCTTTTTTAATATTTTTTTTGTACTTTATATGATTTTAACTCATTTAATCCATATTTATGTCATGTTCTTTCTAATATCCTTTTCCTAAGTTAGTTTTAATGCGTTCATGTTAACGTTAACATTATCATTAACATTGTTCTTCTCTTTTAAAAATAAATATCCTTTGAATCTTTTTAAGGTGCTTTTTTGTGGTTTCACCTGTTTAATCCAGAAATATAATATTATATTAAAATTATTTTACTCGACTATTATCAAAATGTTTAGCATTTACTTTGTATGCTTTATAATGCCAATCAATAGAACTTTTATATTTATTATTTATTTTTTCTTTCTGGTCCAAAATGAATTTCATGGTATTTTCTAAATTCACCCTAAATACAACAAGAATAGGTGAAAAATAAAAATAACATTATTTAAATACATTTAATTTCCTTTTATGTTTCATTAAATACTTCTTTACGTTTTGATCATTTAAATAAATTTCGAAAGATTTTGTGAAATAAAAATAATTCTATTTTTCTAAACACAAATTTGAATTAAATTGAATAGACGAAGTGAGTAGTATAATAATGGAAAAGAAAGGAAAAAATATGTGAAAATAATATAATAATCCGATTACTTATGTTGAGTTTGTCATTTAATAAACATATACGATTTTGTTTATATATTTCTGTGTTTTCATCATTAATATTTTTTAGTAAGTACTGAGTGATTGTGGTTTATTTATTTAACGCATTCATTCTTCTATTCAAATAAATAAACTGCTAATTTGTCTGAAATTAGTCTTTTTATGTTTTTGTCTGTTATTATTATTAAGTTATCAAAACAATATAGTTTGACGAACTATAGTTTCTGAAATACTAATATGAACTACATTTTTAATTTAGAAATTTAATTACAGAAAAAAAATCTAAATAAGTTGCTTTGAAGAGTCAATAAAAACTGCTTATATAATCGATTTTATGGTTTAGCTACGTTACGAACTACCCAATGATTTATTTCTAATGTGGTTGTTTAAGCCATGCTTTAAGTAATTCATAAAATTTATCAGTTTATTAGATTGAAGCACTTAAAAGCTTAAATCGGAGAGCTAATCAGAATTATTATTTCTTTCTTTATTATTGTTTCTCATATATAAAATAATAAACATTCAGCATGATCACAATAATCACTGTTGGACTATAGTATTTTTTTTTCATCTTATCATAATTCCGCATCAAATTATTTGCTATTATTATTAAATGCTATTATTTTATCGCATTGAATAACGGCGAAACACCTTGAACTAGAATCTTGAATCCCCAAACATGAAGTTCCTAAAGTAATTGATTTTAAAAAAAATAAGAAAAAACGCTTTCGTATTTTTTTTCACTTTAATATTCAATTATTGCATGTTTTTGATAAATAAATAAATGGAGGCTGCCAAATATTACAATAAAATATTATTTTCTATTAAGATAAAAACGCAAAGCAATGGAATGAAATAACGAAAATATTTATATTTATTAAAGGCGTTGAAATTTTTTGCGTTAAAAATAATTAAACATTGAAAACTTTTTTTTTCCTGTAAAATAATTAATTTAGTTTATTTTCTTTCATTTATTTTATATTTTTGTAAAAGTTTAATTTTTTTTTTCTGTCCACAAACAATTCACTAATAAACAACGGAATTTCCGAGGAAAAAAATGTTTTTTCAATAAAAACTATTGTAGGAAAAAAACCTCTTAACCTAAATTTAAAAAAGGAAATTATTTTTCCAATGACAACCACTTTTTTTTTGAATTATTGTTTGAATTATTATTTTGAATACGGAATTTCAGTTGATAAGAGAAACGTTTTTTACGTGTCAACAAAACTTTTCGTCCTTTGTTGTGAACGGTAGATTTTTACTTATTATTTTACTTGTCGCTTCGGTTGCAACATTGATCATAACTAAATTGCTAGGAATTAAAACGTTCACCCTTACATCGGCATAGTTTTGGAGCTAAGTTTTCCATTTTATTTTTTAAATATGTTAAAGCTGATCATAAATTGCAAGCGAAATTTGTGGTTTGACTCGGTTAGAAAAAATAGGGCTGCTTTGTTGAACTTCTGGTATTTCAACAACTATATCTATATATATTTACATACATATACCGTATATATAAACAGAATATTTCATAGGGATGCTATTAACAATTTTTTTATGATTGTTTTCTTGTTTTTCTTTCTTTTTTGTATATTATTCTCTTTATTTTTGCATTGAAAATTCTATTTTGTTATCGACGTCTTAATGCTAACTTTTTTCCTATATAAAATTGTATGGTATTTCACCCAGTGTTACCATTCACCCTTATATCATTTTCCAAATTATCATCAACATAACCATACCAATACGATTAACTTTTATTTAATATTCATAATATGCAAACAAATAAGCATATCATAATGCTTTGTGTTCTGCTAACCTTAAACAACGAAAAAGGAGAAAAAAACGTTTTTTTGATGAAGAAACGATGTAGGTTCTACTCAAACCTACAATTATTATTAATAAATAAGAATAAATATTTTTTCTGCATTTGCTTTGTAAATTATACGCGTACCGAACCATTCTATTTAAATGAGTGCAAAGTGAAAAATTCGCACCCCGAAGTCTTACAATAAACAAACAAAAAGAAACCGGGGTGAAAAAAAAATTTTAATCTAAGTAAAAAGAAAAGAAATGATAATAGAATTAGTATGGAGTTGGTTGATATTATGTGTATTAAGAGTGATTATTTCATTATTATTCAAAATGAATACGACATCTATATGCTTTACAAATTAGATGAACAACGAGAGCATATAACAATGATGTTAAGGGGGGTAGCTAAAGTAAATTACATAGATATAAGGTAATGCACTCATTCTTTAATCACTTATGTATAAATAAAAATAATAATAATAATCAAAAATAATACAAAGCCAATAGTATAACCAGCATCATCAGCATCAGCATATAATGTCGAAGAAAATAAAAATACGCAAATAAATCTGCGATGACAACAGTAAAATTAAGAGGCGCAGTCACATGAAATGAATAGAAAAAAAGCAGACACAAAGATAGAAAACGTGCCATTGACAGTCTCGTTTCAATTTCGATTTTAAGATTTACTGTTTTTGATTTTAATTTATTCCTTTTTGAAAAAAATAATCTGCCACACATAAACGTGTGTTTTTAAAGACTATGACAATTATAGTTGTTAATGTTCATGGTTCAACTTGTATTTCGAAAGAAATTTTATTTAATTACAAATTATTTTATTTATAGTAAGTACAATTCTTTTTCTTCAATTACATGTTTGTTAAAATATATAAAATTGGCAGTATTCAATTGTTTAACTAACCGTTAATTAACCGCTACACTCTAGACTCGCATCATGATAATTTAAGGCAACATATTTTGCATCCGTTGCATAAATTTCACACTGTTGCAGCAAAATGTACTGCAACTGTTACTTTAGCATCGTTGTTGTTGGTACAAATAATGAATTAATTTGTAGTTGTTCAACAGTGCATATTTAAAAATCTTACGATTATTAATTATGATGAATGGCCAGATACCAAACATTGTGTAGGAACCGAGTGTTGACCTTATTGAATATTAGCCTCATGTTACGGATTATTTTCTCAGAATAATTATACAAAACAAAGTTGCAAATTCCATGGTGTGAATTTGTAGATGGATTTGAAAAATATCCTTGATAACATATTTTTCAGCAATAATATAATAATAATAAAAATAGAATTGATTTATATTTAGTTATCTAGGGAGTTTCAATATGATAAAGACGCGACACGACAATGTCAAGTAAATCAAATAAAAATGTTTCTCTTTGTCTAGATGAGATAATTTTTTTTTCAATTTGTTCATTGTTCGCTGCATAACTGTGTTTTGGTAGTGATGGAGGCTGAGTGCCAATGGAATAACAGTGCACAAAGTGTCAAAAGACAAAAACGGCAGAAATATTTTTCCATTTTATTTTCTATTATAATCGACTCCATTAAATAATTTTACTTTTGTAGCAATGTCATAGTCAAAACAAATACCAGAAACACATTGTACACTACACAACTCACTCACAAGATGACAAGACATCCCTAGAGATGTTTCATTCAACTATTTCATTTTATTTTATTTTAGAACTTTTGTTTGGTTTACTCGGTTATAAAAATGAGACAAATTGAATTAGTTGTTGTTATGCCATCAACGTATGTGTAATGTTGCTGCTACTACTCTATGTCTATGACTATCTTTACTCCAACACCATAAGTTGCATCCCAAAAATAATCATCCAATAGACAATATACTTTAGTAGTAGCCTATCAATGTATCCTTTTTATTTATTTATTTCATTGTCGTATTATTTTTAACTCGTGAAATGAAATTGGAAAAACTACACGATGGATTATCGAGTTTTTTTTTATCCAAGAAACACATCGAACTAAATTCCTAAAAGGAAGTTAAATAAAAAGCATAATATATAAAAGATAGATGAGTTGAGGAGTTTTTTCTTGTTGCAATTTCTTGTGCGCCCTTTGGGGTACTAATAATAAAGGCAGAAAGGAAAAAATAATAAACGTTACGAGAATGTTTTATAAGGGATTGTTGATCAAATAAAAACGGATAACGGGTTACTTTCAACGTCCTCTCAAAACAAACATCGAGTGGCAAATCATGTGAGAAAAACATTGATGTGTTTTTTTCCTTCTTGCTGTACTCTGTTTTGGCTGTGATGTTTGATCAGATTCGATTTTCTTTTAACGAAAAGGGTCAAAGGAAAAACAATACCGACCGGATGATATGGGTTTAGTTAACTTTATTCAATAATAAAGGTGTATGCTTTACTGTGTGTCGATAATACAAATAACAAATAAGACAGTATTGAATCAATTCAGAATTATGTGCCCCAAACTCACAACGATTTTATCCACTTTATTCAATAACGATAAATATGAAAGCAGCAAAAAAAATAAATAAAATTATTTGATTAAAATTAAACAAAGTTGACCATCATAATGTTGTACTTTTCCTCGTTAACATTTCCTTAATTTATTTCTATTATCATTTTTAACCCTATCAAAATTGTCACACAAAAAAGAAGATATTAGTTACTCTACTTAAATAAATAAATTTGCATTTTATAAATGTTTACAGTATTACTTGATAACAATAAATTTACTCCTAAGAAAAATAAAAATACTAAATTTAGCCTAAATACAATATAAATAAATTTATAAGAAAAATTAAATGCAAAAAACATCCAAATAAAAAGCATAATTGAAATTATTTATGTACAATTTAATTTTTTTTAACAAAGTATTTATTTGACACTTTATGAAAATACAATCTTGTCTCCAGGACTAATGAGTAATTAAATTAAATAAATAAATAAATTAAATAAAATCTTCTTAATGAGATTTCATATCTTCTTCCGGGTAGTCGTTTGTACAACATTGCTCAAAGATGATTAAATTTACACAAACTCAAACGGTTTAGTCCTTTGAAGTTTTGTATTATATCAGTCTCCTCTAGGAGTCTTGCTGATTCTAGATTAACGTGATTTTCGAGACTTTCTCTATGTCTCGTTGCATTTTTATCAATATTTCTGATGTACCTTTTAACAGAGAGTAGTCTGCGTTTCTATCATTAGTAAAAATTTTTAACAAATAATTGCTGAACATCTGCATACATTTATGGGCCTCTTTAAGTTGATCTTCACTACCAAAATAAATTCTCAAGTCATTCTTTTCTGCTAACGAATGTTTGAATTTATTTAAATAAAGGTCATATTAATAAATTTATTTATTTACATAATTATTATTATTATTATTATTATTATTATTATTATTATTATTATTATTATTATTATTATTATTATTATTATTATTATTATTATTATTATTATTATTATTATTATTATTATTATTATTATTATTATTATTATTATTATTATTATTATTATTATTATTATTATTATTATTATTATTATTATTATTATTATTATTATTATTATTATTATTATAATAATAATAATAATAATTATAATAATAGAAAAAAAGTGTTCCACGAAATAGAATAAGTAATAATTAATGAAAAAAAGTAATACAAATTTGATAAAAATAGACAAATTGAAAAGCAATGAGACATGGCATAAAAGACACGATGTTATGGGTGATGGACCCTTTATTTATTTCTCAACAGAAATAAATTTATATAAGATTTTTGTTATTCTTCACAAGAAAACAAAATTTTTTGCCTCTATGCGAACAAATTCATCTGTCTTTTCTTTTATTTATTTATATTTTTTGTTATGCTGATGCCATCACGTATTCAATGTGGTTCATCTTTTACAGAGCGTTTATTTTTTCTTCGGTTAAGTTAATATTTATACGAAAGGAACAAGTAAAAAAGCACACAGTCAGTCACAACGAATAATAAGGTGACACGACGGTACATTATTCATGATATCATGCGTGCTCGTCATATTTTATTTTATTTCACTTATTTTCCATACTTTGCATTACATTGCTTTACTTTTGACAGTTCATTTTATTCTTGTTCTATTATAATTATTTTTATTATTGTTATTGTTTATAAAAAAAATTGAGTCATCTACACCTCGAATTTTATATTCTGAAAAAGTTTATTTTTTTGATACTATAGTGAGTATTATGTCCGGGCAACGCGAGGTGGTTACTTTTAAATGCACTGCCTGCTGTGCATACAACGGCATTTTTCCTTTGGAGATATTCTTTACATTCCTTATTTTCATATTTTGTTAATATTTTTCCAATGCATATTGTTAAAAGAAAAATGAGGCATCATCTACGATAAACAAACGATAACGATGATGATGAAAAACTGTTTAAGAAAAATGAGTCAGACACACAAATGCTGTTGCGCTGTTGTTGTCACTGTAATAAAAACATCAAAAAAAAAAAAAATAAAATAAAATATTGGAAGTGAGATTACTTATATTTATTTTTTGTTACAAACAACAAAAAGGTGAAGATTTAATAAGATGTCAAAAAGGAATGTTGATTGTTCAGAAATTTCAGGTTGAAATCATTTTTTGTGTGTTCCTATGCCCATTCTCTATTATTATTATTATTATTATTATTATTATTATTATTATTATTATTTTTCGCTTTCCGTTCTCTATATACAACTACAACAACCTAAACAATTGTAAATATTTATAGCGAAATAAAATGAATATAGAAGAGAACCCACATGGTATATTCATTTGTTCGCTTATTAATATTATTTCAGAGTTTCTTTACTATGATGTCAGATTTTTTATTGTTAAACATAAAAAGAGTATATCAAACTAAATGTTTTCTCTGACTATGTTTTATTATTATTCTTTTTCTTTTAAAATATTACAATATTAAATCAACTTCATAAATA
Organism: Ptychoptera contaminata; assembly: GCA_963942525.1. NCBI lineage: Eukaryota > Metazoa > Arthropoda > Insecta > Diptera > Ptychopteridae > Ptychoptera > Ptychoptera contaminata. The sequence continues at coordinate 52,139,596 of OZ012636.1, forward strand.
TTACATACTAATAACAGAGTAAGCACTTTGTTCAGTATCATCTCACAGTAATCGTAGCTTAATAATAATATAATAACACAAGAGTTTTTCTAAAACTATAGTAACACCCGTCCATTATTATTTTGTTTTCAATTTATGCTGCCAATCAATATTTTTTTGACACATTAATAATAGTTACACATTATTTTAATATTACATTTTAATCACGTTCTTATCACAACAGTCTATAAACAAAATAGTCAGTAATTTCCTCTACTGTTTTCTTAGTTTAATTTCTCACACAGTAATTAAAGTGTCTTGTATTTTCCATTCAAATCAAAATACACTCTAATTACACCACTATAAACACAAAATTAAATAATATCTAATCGTTTCTTACACAGCCTAGCAATATGAAAGACAATCAAAACGTGTCGCGTCATAATTAACGAAATTATATATATAAAAATACATTTTTTTCGACATTTTAAATTTTATATGCATAAAGAAAATTTTAGAAAAAATAAAGAAATGTGGGTAAAAATGAATTTATAAATAAACAAATTATAACTATAAATCTCCAATAAATCTCCTTTTTGTTTCTAAATTTACTTAAAAAAAATTAAAGTGAAGTAAAAATAAATTCATAAATAATGCTATGCGGTTGTTTTTATTATTTTGTGCTCAGTTTGTTATAATTTTAATGCATAATTTACTCGAGAAACAGAAAAGAAAAGACAGAATGGAAAAAATCTTTATTGAAAAATATTAATTATTATTTGACAATTAATTTTAGATATTTTCTTACATTCTTTCTACTTAATTTAAAAATGTAAAATTTTCCAAATACTTTCTGACATAGGCAATATGTTTGGTTAACTTTATAGTTGAAATTTACTTAATTTAAAATAGATTTAATTAGTCGCTGTCATGTAACAATTAATTTACTACACGCTGTTCCAAAAAAAAAAAACTACTAAAGCCAGTCCATTAATGCAGAAGATAAGTTTAGCAAATTTCCATAATGAAAAACAGACAAAAACATCTTAATACAAAATAAATATCTTTGTTTAAAATAGAAATAGTTTTTATATTTTCATTTTTAAGACTTAAAATAAGACTTTAAGCTGTTAAAAGCAAAACTATCTAATATTTTACTATAAACAAAGATCTATTTAAGATTTTAAATGTTTACAAAAATAAAAAATTCAAACAAAAACGAGAACCAAATAATCTGATAGAGTTTTAGGGTTTTTTATCACTTTTTACATTATATTTATTTATCAATTATACATAGTTCATAATTTTCTTCTAAAATAAAATAAAACAATATCATTAATAAAATTATGTAAATTTATTAAATTTTATTTCATTTCGCGGCCCTTGGTAAACACTAAGTTCGCGTACCTTTTGATACGCCTCTGTTTTCATGTAAGAAGACCTTTGAGCAGACTCTTTATCTTCTCCTATTATTTTCTATTATTGATTCGACTTATAATGAAAAGAATTGTATTCGATTATTCTTTATATTTACAATTTCTCATTATTTTTTTTTCATTTCTATAAAGTATAAGCAAGTTACAAAAATTTATTTTATTTTTAATACAGAAAAAGAAAACGATCTAAGTCAACTATACATAATAATAAAAATAGTAACAACAAACAAATTTAGACAACAATATAAGATGAAATAGAATGAAATAATAAATAAATAAATACATAATAATACTAATAATTTAACAGAATAAAAGGTAATATTATGCCGTGTCATCTACATTTAATCAACTAAAGATGAAATGAAAATAAAAAAAAATTATTAAACCGAATCAACTTTTCATAACATATATAAAAAATAATAAAAATTATTTCTTCATCTTTTGACACGTTGTTGACCTCCTATAGTTTGCTTATTTCTTATTATTTTGTGCAAAATAATGCTTTAAAGAACCTTTTGTCTTTAATATCGCTTTTTTTTGGTACGCTCTTAATCAATGGGCTTTACTAAGGCAAAACTGAACATTTATTTTTTATATCTAAAAATTTAATTTAATCATCCCAGACTATAAAAACGAAGAAAAGAAAGTAATTTCATTTCGTTAAACATATTTATTTGCTTTTCTTTAATTTTATTTCTTCATCGCTAAACAATTGAATAAAATTAACAAACAAAGTTTTTTTTTTCGTTTCTTATCGTTATCCTTTTTGTGATAAAATTAAAATTATCCTACTTATTATTCAGCATTGACAACAATTATTCGCTCCTTAAAAGCACGTTTCAAACCGAAATAAAGTATTTTTTTTTTTTTGCTCAGAATTTTACTCAATTTGTCTGCTTTTTATTCAGTTTTCCTGTTTTTTTTTTTGTATTCGTGCTTTTTGTTGGAGTTTCATTTCATTCTTTTTGACATATTTTTGTTTTGACACATTTTTGTTATGTGTCCAGACATGTGGGAAGATAAAGAAAATTATGTTCCTATTTTATTTTATTTTGTTTCAATTAAAAAATAATTACCAGTTTCTTTTTAAGTTTATTTTATGCTTATACATATTTATATTTGCATATATTGATTGGTTGCTATGTTATTTTTGTGTTTTTATTATGTTGCGTCCCTAATTTTACCTAACTATTCTAAGGCTAGGGTGTACAAAAGAGAATAAAAAACAGAAAAAAAAACAGCAATGAAAATATCTACGACATAATTTTCGTTACAACATTCACATGTTCTACATTTGGATAAAGCTTTGCTAGGCGCAAAAACCGTAAAAAAGCGTACTTGATATCATAATAAACATAAATTTTGTCACTGTATTTCACCCTAATGTATAGAATATAAAAAATAAAATTCTTTATATGTCATTTACCTTTATATGCCTTTATATCATTCATATGTGTACTTGACTTTATGTATGGCATTGTGAAAATTCTATGAATTGTATATGACTTATCAGTCATTAAATACACATCAAAATTAAGGAAATGCGAAAGAATAACCGCTACAGAACGGAAAAATACAACGTTTTTGTCGTTATACAATATAAAAAAGACTACCGCAAAAATGAGTCATGCCAATGAATGTTTCGCTTATAATTTTATTTATTTAAGTGTTTCCTTGCCTAAAGACGATTCCTTTTTATTTTGTATATTTATTAGTCCTGAATAAGTGTACGTAATGAAAAATAACGAGGCGTAATGACTGGTAGCGAATTGTTGTTACACATATGTAAGCGACAGAATTATTATTATTACTATTATTATTGTGGCTGTAATTTTTCCTACTAACTTTAATCTAACTGTAATATTTGTATATATACTTATTGTGAAGTCATAGAAGGCAACAGGATCTTACCCAAGTAATAGGAAAAAAATTACCGCGTCATGAACCTGCTGCCGGTTACATTACCTCAATTCTTCTTCCATATTTATTCATATATTCTTTCATCCATCCAAAGCGACAATGCTAACTAATGTAAATAGTGTACTATTGTGTGCTTGTTTATTTTTCCTTACCTATGTGCTGTCATATTTATTGTATTGCAGACTTATCGTTACACATATGTCGCTGGAGGCGGCATTCAGATCATCTTAAACAGCGCTAAAATTCATACAAAGTTATCTAGTTGCTCCCTAATATTTTCATACCTTTTTTATATTGTTTATTTATTTATATATTTAATTTCTACAAGATAAATTCATGTTTTAGCTGTTTTTACATTGTGTTATTATGATAAGTAAACTTAACTTGATAAGCTGTACATTCATAACAAAATGTTTTTTATATGCGTTATATATTTACAAGCAGATTAAAGATTTATTTATAATTTTCCATGGAATAATTGTCAGTTATTAGATTGTCATATTGTGCGTCTAATATTAGCATTTCACTAGGTTAACATTCAACACGAACATGCCAAATTCGACGCACACAGATGGAATGGGCCGTCGAACAACGTGGAATGCTCGACGCAATTCGCTTCAAACAGTGCATCGTCATATTCGTCGTCATATTTTATGACGAATGCTCGATGTAATGCAATGGATTTTGCGTTCGACGGTAAAAATTGTTGAACATGCTCGTGTTGAACGATCGCTTATTGGAATGCTACATTAATCCATTCCGCTACATACTTAGTCGAATTATCAACAATATTGCCATAGTGGAAAGCTATTTTTATTATTATTATTATTATTATTTGTCATCTTTGTTAATATTTAATGCTTTTTTTGTCTTTTTTGTTAATGTTACATATATTTGCTTCTGTCATGTTTACTTCATTATTCAACAGTACATTGTTGATACATTATATATATTTTTACTTCTTGATTTTTATAATATTTTTTCTTTGCCATCATTAATGGCTTTGTCATTTAGATAAATATTTGTTATTATATCATTCATTTATTTTCAATTGGCATTTATCCTTATTAATGAGTAAGAACTTCCTACATATCTCTTTTGTTAATACTTTGTTTATCAGCTAATCATAATTTAATCTAATGACGAAAATGTTAAAGAAAAAAGAAAACGATAAAAATTAATGTTTCACAAAGTTTTGCAATATATCTCATCTTTTATATGTTTACTTTATCAAATTTTATTTGTTTATATTTTTATTTTGTTACTTTGTTAATAATTATACATGTGTAGGATATATGTACTTCTCAATTCAACTTTGTTATTTTTCTATGCACTGATTTTTTGTTGAAATATATTTTGTCTTAGATTATTGCTTTAGGCATTTCTCAACTATATTATCCTACTTTAATATACGTTATTTCAAGATATTTATCTTTTATTGTTTTTATTATAATTATTATGTTTTATTTATTTATTTTGAATTTAGTTCTTCGTTAATTTTGATTGTTTTTCTTGATCCATTAAGATATAATGTTGTTTGGCTGGTAGAAGATAGAGCGTAACTTAAATAAAATAAATTAAAGCAATGTAAACATTAACAACTTTAGCGTAAAAGAAAACGTAAACGTCCTTGGTCATATATTTTTTTTCTTTAATATATCCTTATATATTGGTGGTAATGAGTACTAAGTTTTGATTCAAGTTAAAAGAAATATATCTTAGTAGACTTCAGATTTCGACTCCTGACTAGAATTTATGCATCCAAAATATAAATCGTATGGAAGACATTCTCGGCCTGTATGTGGTAAGAATTACAAAACAAAAAAAAAATTGAGAAGAAAATTTGGGGTGAGTTTATTTTTGTAGAAAACATTTTCTTAAACACACATATCATGAGGGCATTGTCTTTTCTTCAGTTTTAGTTAATATTAGTTTTATTTAGAATTAGAGTCAGCAAAATGTTTTATAGATGAAAAATGACTAAAAGAAGTAAAATTTGTATATACATAATCAAAAAAGATAATCTAATTATAAAGCAGACACAGGGTTTTTGTTTGTATTATATACTTTACGCTAATATAATTCGGTTATCTAAAAACATTACAAAATTAAAACTAGCAAAAGATATAAGGAAGAGGAAACGCCAGCAATGTTACATACAATGTTTGAAAATATACGTGAGTAAATTCCATGTTTGGTTGGTTAGATGACTGGCTGGTTGGGCTCAATGTTTTTGTTTGATTTGATGCCTGGGTTTTAATAGTTATATATTGTTAATATGGTTTTAGTTAGTGGTAACGTTATTATAGTTAAAGAACATTTGTATTATAGTGTTAAAGAAATAATACAGAATTTTTATTTTTTTTCATGCTCTTACATTTATTATGATATGTCTTAAATATTGTCTTAATCTTAATTTCTTATGATTTTTATTATTTTTCCTAGTAATAAAACACCCCTTGAATTTAGAACCATTAATATCGCAACCACCATCACTATCAGAGTTAGTTATAATTATTGAGCAAATAAAGATTACAAAAAAATACCGGCACAAGTACCCTACAAATAAGGGAGTAGAAAATCAAAATTATATTTTCTTCTGTTGTTTTTATCAACTATGTATATTGAAAAAATTGTAATAAAAATTGAAATATATACAATAATTACGATATATTGGATTAAAAGCTGTTTTGTAATAAAATGTTTTGCATTTTTCTATTATTTCGACACAAATATAGAAATAAACATATCAAATTATTTATTATTATTATTATTATTATTATTATTATTATTTTATTTTTTTTTGTGGTATTGTGAAATATTATGTGATAAAAGGTGTTATCATAACAATTAATATTGATGCTATTGTTTTACTCAAACAATAATTGTAATACTAAACAATTACATTTTTAATTAAATATTTATAAGCTACTTCCACAATTTTACTATGTTGTAACGCATTTTTTGTTACGTTTTATTTCTGCATTACAATGATTGAATCAAGTAATTAAACGTTTTATTTATTTTGTTTATAGAATATCGTAACTACTTTGTACTTCCCTTTCAAATTATCAGTAGATACACACAGTAATAATAATTATGACAAAACGTGTTTCAATAATTTTTTTTGTTAGCCGTTTTTATGAATTAATTTCCCATTGATCAGGTTTTTCATAATTTTTTAGCGCTTACAAAAGATAACAGCTAAACAATTTCAAAAATTAACTGCATAAGGAAAACTGCATAGTGTGGTTGGAATTATACTCATTTTTTCTAATATTTTTATTAGCAAAAATTACTTTCTTTCATATTTTTGCAGATTTTTTTTTGTATTATGTTATCTATTTTAAAATTCTTTAAAGACTTAGAATGATAAAGCAACAAATTGAGAACAAACACCAACAAATTTTAATAAATTCTTAAAAAAAAAAATGGAGAGAAAAAAGTTTTCTAAGCAACATTTTTTTTTCCTTTTATCTACTTCTGGACTGGGTAATTTTCCTATTCTACTTTTTCTTGTGTTTTTTTTTCTCCTAAATTTTATTTATCAAGTTTTTTCTTGCATTGCTTAAATAATAAAGATAGAAAAATCTTTTGTTAACTATTATAAAAGAAAGAACAAGAAATGCAATGAAAATTCATTATCAAAAAAAAAAAGCAAAAAGGAAAAATCTCTTGAGATTAGCCGAAAACAAAAATATGAACAGAGAAGATTGTATGATTTCTGTTGTAAATTTAATTTAACATAAAATATACTTTAAATTAATTAAAAATGTTTTTAATAGTTTTCCATTGTTCGCTATTGCATAGATTTATTGCTATGATAATGACATTAATGTTATGTTTATGCATTTAGATTTCAATAGGAGTGACTGATTGTTTGAATTATTTTAGATTAATGAAATATTGTATTCGATTGTGTAAAACGTCCTATACTCACCGCAAATTAAAAATCAATCAATCTATTATACAACGAGAGACCAAGCATTTAATATTATTGGATGTAAAAGAGTAAAACCAATTCTAAGAAATCAATAGCTGCATTTGAATTTCAAAATTATCAATTCATAAAGGACAATTTATTTACTTAGGAAATTATTGAAAAAATTGAGCTTACTGATTAAGTTTATAAGTAGATTATATTTTTATAATAATTAATAATAAAATGTTTATTTTCAAGACTTTAAATATTTTTTTAAAACAATCCATTTAAATACTTTCAAACGTTGTTAATTTATTTCATTGTGCTTGTTATTTAATATATAACCAAAGGGACTACCGTTCCTACTGGGTGTCCCACGACACTTCTCGTCTTGTTTTTTTGGTTGATTATTATTAAATGTGTGCTCGATCGCTGGTTACCTTTAACGTTAGCTGGCATCAATATGTTATCTTATTTTAATTACAAAGTTCTTTTCATGTGACAAAAAGAATTAAGTCAAATCGTTAAAAATAAAAATAAAAATATTTTTCGGGCACGTAACGCACTATTAAAATAATGTCAACCAAAAAAAATAATGAATTAAAAGAAAATTTGTAGAATGAGACGTCGCGCGTTTAATGTTTACACTTTGTGTGTTTGTCGTGTTAAAATGAGAAAACTGTAATAAATGTAAAAATTATTTGATGTTTTCATCATTTTTTTTTTTAGACTTTTCTTTAGTTTCTTATTTTTTTGTTTTGCAGCCGTTTGTTTGCGTTAAACCTTTATATTCAAAGAAAAGATTAAATAAATAAGAAGGGGAAGTCATTAAAATTCTTCACATTAGTATTTAACAACCATTTAAGATTATGCCAAATTGAACATCAAACAATAAAAGAAACTTTTACTCTTTAGTTTTTATTTTATCTTCTCATTAAATCTTTACTATTTTACATTTTTTGATCTATAGGTAATTATTTTAATTTTGTATTGATGTGTGTTGTTGTTTTTTTTTATTAGGTAAATTATTAGGAAACTGTCATACTGTTTGTTGGAAATATGACACAACACTTTTAACACCCATAACCAGAATGTCTAATTTATTTTATTTTTAGTAAAAACATATGGTTGATTTTAAATATTTACTCTTTTGTATGGTTAGACAATTAGAGAAAAAGCTTCTACTCTTCAAGTAAATCAGTTGACAGAAAAGAAAAAGAAAACCGAAGGTAAAGGCCATATAACATAGCTAATTTTTTATTACTTGTTTATGCTATGAAAATTAAATTCTTAATGTGTAAACGACAATCATAAGGTAGAATTTTTTTTCTTAAATTTAAATTTAATTAAAATCATAGTCTTAGAAATCAGTTTATAATTACTAAAGAGTCTAATATTGTCATGTCAATTATAAATCCATAAGGACTACTATTCACATGTGAATAGAATAATTACCTGAATAAAAATAAAACAAGAAAAAACCCCATTAAAATTCAGTAACAACAAAAAATCTGTGTCAAACTTTGCCAATTTCAGAATCAAACGAAAAGATTTTTCTCATTTTTTTTACTTTTATTAAAAAAAAAAAACATTTTCCAAATTATTCGCTATTAATATTTATGATTTTTTATTTATATTTAATTTTATTATAATTTTCCTTTATCTTAATTCTATTTTCAGTAGCATGAATATTATTATTTATCTCCTTTTGATCTTTTGATGTTTAAATTTTATTTTTCACTGGTATTTTTTTAAATTTATTATATCTTATATTATTTTTATTATTTTTAAATTGCTTCTTCTGTTGCTGTTGTCATTGAAAGAATCTTTAATTTATTTTTATTTAAAAAAGAAAATAGTTTGTAACTTTGCTACTTAAACTCTAATAAACATTGAAAACATTTTAAAAAATATCACACTCCATAGTAAAATAATCATAAAATAAAATATAATATAAATTTGTATTAAATTATCAAAGTAATGTCTAGTAAAGTTATGTTAAAATATTCAGTAGGAATTAAAAAACATTAACCTGAGCAATATAGATGTGTGAAAAATCTTTGAAAAATCTTAGTTCTACTTTAAATCATACAAAAAAAAAAAAAATTAAATAATAAATGCACAACAAAGATTAGTTTTCAAAGAAGCGAACTTCTTTAATTCTATATTTTATTTTTACCAAAAGCAAAACAAAAAAAAATATATACTGAATAAATAAACTATGTACACTTAAGTCTTACAAAAATAATAAATAAATAAAACAATAATTTACTACTACTTGGTAACGTTATATATGAATTCTCTAAAAATTAAATTTAAAAAATAAATAAATAAATACACAGAGTGTGGTGTGTAAATTAAGATTTATTATATTGTTGAATTAGCGTAAACTATTTTGGCTTTTTACCAAACTTACAAACAGCAACAACAATAAAATTAACAACTATACAGATTTTTACAATTCCTTTTAAACAAAAACCAAAATGAAATAACATTTCAACTACAGGGTTTAACATTTCAATAATAAACCAAAAATACTGTATTTGCTTCGCTAAAGGAGCAAATTATTTATTTTTCATAATTATTTTTAATATGTTAACGCGTTACGATACAATTAAAATAATATAAAAATAACAAAACATATTAAATGAAATGCATCATCACCCTGTTCTGTCGTATGTGTTAATTTATTATTATTGTTTCGACAAGAATTTACATATTAATATTATTATTTCTTTTTCCTTTTTTTTTTGTTCTAAGTATTTATAATTATAATCATTAATTTTTTTCGTTGCTTTGTTACAGTTGTTGCTTATTTTTTTTATTTTTAATTCTTTTATTATTGTTATTCTATGGATTTTAACAACACTCCCGACGTACAGATTATTATACAATAAAAAAGTGAAGACACATTAACAGAGTCTTAAAAGATATTTCAAGAGTATAACTGTATTTAAATATTTTTTAACTTCAATTTTTGTTTGTTTAAATATTGAAATTAGGGATACTCATTCAACTATCTATTTAAGTAATTTACAAACAAAAAATTGTCTCCTTTAATCATTATACCGTATAAAGAACAGTCAAGCTTCGTTGATAAATATATAATTATTACTTCTGCTAAAATATAATTTAATTTTTATCTATTGAAAAAAAATTTAAATCAAAAATGAAAAATAAAAAAAAAGAACATTTTTAACAACACAAAAACCAATTATTGTATGATGATAAAAAACAAGACAATTTTTATTAACCAACCGATAAGAAGCATGAAGATGAAAATGTCATTATTTGTCGATGGGTTTTCATTTTATTATTATTTCTTAGAAGGTAAATCTATTAAATATTTTATGATCAATATTTTGTTAACTTCCTAAAATGTAATAGCAGCCATCTACTCCAGCAATATATTGACTTCAAGTGAAGTTTAATTTTGTTATTTTTTATTTTCATTGTGTTTAAACAAAAAAATAATATGCACAACAACAAGACAGTACAGAGGCTCCCTTCTTTCACCATAGCATAACCGCAAGCTATTCGTATGCTATTATTTGAAAAGTAATAAAAATTGCGTTTAATAATATCGCTAAATCCAATTATCTTAAATAAAAATGAAAATAGCCTTATAGCATTTTATTATTTTTTTTATACACAGAATTCTTATTTTGATTTTATTTTATTAATAAGAAAACATAGAATAAAAAAAAATTATAATAATATTAAATAATAATATTTTTGAATTCATGAAGCTCAGATTTGCGTTGTTATTTCCTATATACATCTAATATCTATCCAACCATCATCATTCCGTTTTGTGTTGCATTTTTAGCAATATTTTTTATAGAATATAATACATAATATGAACCGCAACGCATCTAATATAATGAATGTGCGGATAATTTCATATTTACAACAATACAGTCATCACCCACGCATTATGTTGCCTTTGTTTGTATATAATATACAACATTGTTTATTTTTTCACTCTCTTGTTATTAGATAATTTTGAAAATCATATTGTTTTCATATATATCTTAAGCTTTCTAGTCTTTCACCCTTATTTAGATAATATTATTACAAACAAAAAGAAAAACACCAAATCAAAAATATTACAGATAGAGGTTTATAAGTCTTACATGTAATATATGAACAAGTATACAAGTATACAGGCTGATGGGGCCCCCATCAGTAACAGTACATACATACAACAACAAAAAAGTAATAAAATTATGTTAAAAATATTAACCATTGACATTGCTACCAGCTTTTTCTCTGTTGAATAGAAATGACTTTGAGAAAAGTAAACAACATAATAAAGTTTTTGCTTTTTTATTTTGGGGAAGCATTAAAATAAAAATAGACATGAGGAAAAGAAAATTTCATATTTATCCATCTTTTAAATTATATAGAAAATGTATGTAGCAATAGTAGTAGTAGAAAAATAAATAACGTAATTTTAAATAAAAAAAGAAGAAGACGAAAGCTAAACTAAGGGTGTTATTATGTTGCGTATGTTCTTGTTCATATTGTTATATTTTCTATTTTGTTAACATGTTGTGATGATTTTATTTTTGGTAATTTTCAACACATTTTTACTATTACGTTAAAAAATAAAATTTCCTAGCTAAGAACAGAAGAGCACAAATAAAAAGAAAAAAATTAAGAACAACAAATATAGTAACTTATATCAAAACACCAAACATACCTATTGTAAGTGGGTGGCCAAATGGATTTTTCTAAGTCTATAAGAAGAGCTAAAAAAAATGAACAGCAACCAGAACACAACATTTTCCTAGATCATAATCTAATTTTGCCTATGCTACAATGGTGCAATGCTTGTGGTTTCTTCTTGGTTCTGATAAATGTGGAAATTTTGTTTTTTGTTTTAAATTCTTTATGGTTTGAGGATAATACTAATATGCAAGCCATGTAAGGTATGATATCTTTTATGCCTTTTAATTTTGTACGGGCACCACCGGGTGGAAAATTAAAAAATTATATACATTGCTTACTTGTTTTGTTAATTGATTATTTGAATTTTTAATTATTTTAAGTGTAGGTCAAAAACAAAAAAATAATAATAGTAAAAATAAACAAAATTTCCATATTATTATCGTTCAAGATCATTTATAAATGAATCCTTATTACTCCACTTAAAGTAATAGAAAAATTTCTTATTAGAAACCTTTAAATTTCATTGTATAATAAAAAAGGAACCAATCGCGTTCAGTAATGGATTTTCATATATTCATTATTCCACTAGAGAGTAAAGAATATTATTATACGAGAACTAGATTGATAAAGTTCACTTTTTTCAATCGAATTAGAAAAATAATAAATATTTATAAATGCATATTTATTAGAAAACGATACAAACAGAAATTCGTAATACATACATGCATATGTATGTCTCATGTCAAAATATTGTTTTTCTAATACGATTTCTAATATGCGCGCACATACTAAAATTGAATTGTTTATATGATTATACCGATGGCGAAGGTGGATGTCTTTTGCTGTTTTTATAAAAGCAAAAAAAAAAAAGAAAATATCAACAAACAATGTATAACATATTACCCAATTTATTTCATTCAATAAATCTTCTATCTACTTGTTTAGTAACAAAAAATAGAAGAAAGAAAAAAAAAAACTTTATAACATCATTGTCATTGCGGGTGGTTACTGTAATAAACTCATCAACTCCTGTTTTGTCTTTTAAAAAACGAAAAAAAAAAAAACAAACAAAATAAAATGAAAATAAAAACGCGAAAACTCAACCATGCTGCTACAGTCACTATTGCCTCGTTATTATTACTTCTTTATTTTCTCGCTGTATAATAATTATTTTTAATTTATTTCGCTTCTTTTCATACTTTTATTTTTTTATTGTTATTTATTTTATAATTTCGCGCACGGTTTCCTCGGTATGAATGAATTAATAATTGCACAATTTTTTTTTCAGTTTTTTTGTTAATGAAACAACGAATAAGCTGAATTAATTTTTATATATGTTAGAAAAACCACTCTTTTAATATAAATAATTTTCCACAAATAATAAATTAATTATATCAATTTTTACAATTTACTTTATTTATTTAATTAAACATAATCTTATTGAACACTCAGACTCGCATAACAACGACAGCCGTAATGAAATGCTAATTACACTTCTTTAGCACACATTGTTTCATTAGCACTTCTTACTGTCCTTTTATACCCAAAATCTTCAAATACTTCTAAGACTTCTTTTATTCATAATTCAAAGTAGATTTGTATTGTCCGAGATATCGTGCGTACTATTATTTCATTTCTTATATTTACAACTCAAAGTAGTTCTTTGATATCCAAGATATCGCGCCTACTATTATTATTTCATTATTTTTCTCATTTATTTATTAAATACAAACTTTGATCGTATATATATATATCTATTTATTATCATTAAAAAATATATATTATTTTAAAAACAAGAAAAAAACAACTTCTACTAAGCCTAAATAACTAAATTCGTTCCGATAACAATTATGTTGTTTTCCTTCTATTTCTCTTTTTATAAAACGATTAAATTGCTTTGGCTTGATCTTGACTTTATACAAGGAACAACCTATATCTACTTTTACTTATTTCTTTTTATTACAATTATTTAATTTGATTTTGTTTTTGAAACATTTAAAGATAATATCAAAAATCATAACTAATCAACACTCACTTATTATTGTTTTGTTGAATAAAAAGGAAAGAAAATAACAGAATAAAATAAAACTCGTTAGACTAATTTCTATTAACGTTGCGATTTGCACACAAACAATAAACCGATTCTTTAGTTTAGTGTTTTGAAAGCTTTTCAGTTTAATAATTAAATAGAAAATCAATAAAAAGTCGTAATAAATTGAAATTATTTTCTGTTTAGTTAAATGAAATAGAATAAAATGTAAATGAAGAAAAGAATTTATTAATTTTTTTGCTTTTTTTGTTCAATAAAATTAATTCCAAGTAAATTATTTATAATAATTTCGCCTTATTTTTGTTTTAGCTTTTTGTTTTGTTATTATTTTATGCTTATTGTCTATAATATTTATATTTTCATTACTGTAATGTGCAACATTAGCATAATTTTGCTCTTTAACTATAAAACCGTTTCAAAATACTATTTTAGAAGTTTTTGAAATTTAATTTAATTTGAAATGTTTTTCTTTAAACATTTATCATTTTAATAAATTTAAAGTTTGCTTCTTTTTATTAATAAAAAATCTAATTACAATTATATTAAACGGAAATACTGAAAATTATTTTCTATTAACGATTGCCTAACTTTTTTGTATAAATATTTCTTATTTTTTAAATTTTATAATGATATTACTGTGGGCGATGCCTACTCTCAAATCGTTATGTTTATTACTAACTAACTGAATTCAATCTTTTCAAGTTTGTTACAATTTTTATTTAACCATGAAGCGATTGTTATTCTTTATATTATCAAGTAAATTAGTATTAATACAACGAAGAATTATTAAATAATTTTTTTTTACTCATTTTATTCTTTATCATCCAAAAAAAGAAGTAACTACTACATTGTTTATATGTATATTTTTTTAATCTTTCACGATGCAATAATATAAACTGCATTTTAATCTTTAATTTGCAATCAAATGCTATAGACAATATATATATAATTTATTTATTTATTTATAATTATAAAATGACATTTTTCTATTATATTTAAATAGAACTATTTATATAACCATAAAACTATTTTGTTTGTCATCTTAAATAATTTAATCATTTATTTATTTTATTTTGTTTATACGGTAGCGTGAGATTGTGTTGGGTAATAAAATTGTGTTCATTTTTGTCTTATATTTCCATCTACTAATCCACACAGTACCACAGTGGAAAAGCAGAAATTATTTCAAAGACAAAGAAAAAATACTAAATTTTAAAACTAAAATCAGTAAGAAAAAAAAAATAAAAACACTGTAAAATCACACTTAAGTGAGTTCATAGATTTAATGATGTATAGGAAGTTTTTAGATATTTTGTAACAAGCAAAAAATTTCTTCCGGCTTTTTATTAATTCTATTTTGAAACAAGAAAAAAGTATTTTAAAACTATTGACAAAAAAAAATTCTGTTCCTAATAGCTGACAATCTTTTGGGTACCCAGATCACAAAACTTACAATATTTCATGTAATAATTAATGTAAAAAAATTAATAAAAGAAACTGATCTAATATACAGTCTGTCATGTTATTTTATCATTTCATCATCATCATCATTCATACCACCAACAATTTTTCGTTAGGTACCAATTAAATTCCATGCATATCTTTGATGTAAAACTCATTTATGTTGTTTTTAAATACTTACATTCCTGTCAAAATAACATATATATATATATATTTACATTCAGCTTAATTTTTTTGTAAACACAAAATTCATAAATAAATAAAGTGTAATGTGGTTAGTCAAAATATATTTAAAAAGAAAACAAAACGTAAAACTGTCCAAAATCAAATTTATAAATATTGATTAATAGCTTATCCAAATTGTAATTGTATTTAAGTGAGTAAAAAAGATTGACATTATAAAAAGCTACTGTACATATGTATCTAGACGAGGATAAAAACATAAGAATAATCATATCTGTATTCATGTTTTTTTTTTCAGTAATAGCTTTGACGTTGTTTCTATATTCAAGTAAAAAAGAATGACAACCTCAACAAAAAGGAACGAAATAAGACGAACAAAGGTGTGGATTTATAAAAATATAAAATAAAATAGAAATCTTAGATGGATGATATTTAATTTCTGATGAAAATGTACACGTCAAGTAACATTGTTAGCAAAAAAAAGTCAAGCCTCAAGTTTAATCGTTTGATCAGTGATGCTGTGGATAAAAAAATGTTAATATTTGTTTTAAAATATAAACTAAATAAAACGACGTAAGAAGCAATCTGAAAAAACTGAACCAACAATAACAAACTAACGAACCATTTTACCAATCTTTTATGTATTTATTTATTACCTATTAGTTTACATTTTGGGTGTGGTATATAAGATTAATTGCTTGCAGACCCAGACCAAGACACAGAACCAACACACGGTTTATTCCAAAAAAGTATAGAATTTTTTAACTATTTATCAAGTAGCCACTAATCTATAGTAATACAAAATCAGCTTAATATATATTTTTTCATGTAATTGGATTGAACCAATTGTTTATCAATAGAAAAAAATATTTCCTATTATTGATCGATCATTTTAAAATTATTTTCCATCACAACCATTTTTAAAAAAATTCCATGAAATAAAAATAAATAAAAAGAATCCGAATTGAAATAAATAATTCCATCTTTTTGTGAATTTTCTACTTTTCTACACGTACAAGTAAACACAGGTGCTCAAAGCAATTATTAACTTACATCAAATTATTTATTAGGTTTTTTTATGCTTCTGTAACAATCATCAATGTCCTGATAAACAACTCGAAAAAAATGTATAAATTTGCTAGAGATTGTAGTCGAATATGTTATTTGACATTCAATTTTACAGCACTACACTATCAACAATTTTGAATTGTCAAATCTATGCGCAAGATTTTCCGATTCAAAGTTTTGTAATAATAATACAACACATATCTTAACAATAATCGTTCTTTATAAAGAATTTATCTCTAAATAAAGAAAAATAACGATTATTTGCAATAAAATTAAATATTATCTTGTCAGGAAAATAAATTGCCGAGTATAATTCAAAATCAAGATTTAACAACGAAAAAGAAAAAATGAAAATTTACCGCATCCACAATTCATAAACAACGAATCAGTAAAACAAAAAGAATAAAAAAATAAGTTTTTAAATTTATAAAAAAAATTAAATTTTAAACATTGTTGCATGCAAACTGCAAGTAAAACTTATCTTTTTTGTTTGTGTTTATTTATTTTTGCAATTAATTAAAAATATAAAATTCAAATTATTTATCAATATTTTTTTTCAAATGTTATATATATATATATATATATATATATATATATATGTATATATTAAACACAAAACAGACGGCAAAAGTAAATGGTAGATAAAATAACAAGTAAAAAATTGTAAAGATCAGAAAAAAATATAATAAGACAAGGAAAATGCAATGGCAATCGCGTGTAAGACGTTTTAAGACTTTACGCTTTTCTATTACTTTTTTATTAAAAGTTCTAACAAATAATATTCTTTAGTTATTCGATTGACACTTTTAAAATTTATTCCACTAATTAAATGTATCGTTCATCAGATTTTGCAATTAGTTGCAAGTAGCAACAGTAGCAATATATTTGTTGCAACAGGTACTATTGCAGTAAGCAGTTCAACACATAAATAATAATAATAATAATAATAATAATAATAATAATAATAATAATAATAATAATAATAATAATAATAATAATAATAATAATAATAATAATAATAATAATAATAATAATAATAATAATAATAATAATAATAATAATAATAATAATAAAACTGATTTTATTTTTGTCATCAATAAAAACGCAATTTTATTTATTTAGTTTTATTATTTTCTTTTTTAAACCGTTTAAACTGACGAAGAAACAATCGTGAAAAGCATCATTTATTAAAGAAAAGGGAAAAACATTGAAGCGAAATTTTATGAAGGGACATTATTGTCGCATGTTCCCTTCTGTTTGTATTTTTTTCCATAAGTAGTTTTTATATCTTTTTAGCATTACAGATGTTTTCTTGTAAAAATTATTCAAATTTGAATTTTAATTAAGAAAAAGAAAGTACGAATTGAATTGGAATCTATTGTGAAGAGCTTTTTTCTTTTTTATTCTTATATTTCTTTTATTATTATTATTATTTGCCTACAGTCGTCCTTATTTGATTTAATTTTGTAACAAACAAGACTCTCTTTTTTTTCGCATTATTTAAATTTTGCTGTTGTAATGCTTCTGAGTGTTATGATTCGGAATATATTTACAGTGGATTGGTTGCAAAGGAGGTAATCGTTAATAATGAAATAAAAAAATAACGAGAAAAAAATGAAACTTTTGTAAATTGAATAATATGAGCATGAGATGATTATTATAATATAATAAAATTGAAAAACTTAATTACAATTTTATAAACTTTTCTGTTCTATTTTGTTTGTAACGCAAATAATACAACTTTAAATGCGAAAAAAAAATAAAGTATACAAAAAAAAAACCATAAAATTAAATATAAAAAAAAACATGTCAATATTGGAAAACAATTAAATTTATTATTTTGATTTTCTTTTTGGCGGATATTTTTTAAGATAGAAAACGATGTACTGTTTCATGCGATTTTCAAAAAATAAGAAAAAAAATTGGCCACCCAAACTGCTGAGTATTTTGGATTTGTCAGGTGTCAACGAAAAAATGACAAATACTTTAAGCAGATTTAAAAATATAATAAAAGAACATCCTATTCGCTTCATATTATGATTTTGATTCGACATAGTAAAAACTCAAAATTGTCATCTTATGGCTTGGACACCAATCAATGTAACTTGTTAAAATATTTTGTTTTCCTTGGCATTCTAAGAATCAATTTTTTTTTATAAAATCAACTCCGTGTTACATCGTTGTTTGGTTTGGTAATAACATGAACAGCATGCAGTAATAATGCCAGCAACAGTCAAAATGAGACACAGGAAAAAAAGGATAATCCTAAAATGACCTAAACTTTATAATTTTTTTTTCACAATACAACAAAAAAAAACTCTTTTTACCTTATGCGAGTTATTATTTTAGACTTGTGGATGTTGGCATGCTTAATATTGTTTAGTTTTGTTATTATTTTTGCAACAGAAAAGAAAATTTAATCATCTTATCCTTCGTTTTAAAAATAAGTTAAAAAATGTATTGTTTAAACTCCTTATAAACCTTTTGAATTATCACCTTCAATTTTACAGAAAAAATAAAAATGATTAAGTCGACTTTAAATAAACACGAGAAGAAAAAAGAGTTGCTTCAGCTTCTTCAACATTTTGCTGATAGCAGGTGTATTCTATTTTTATTTAGAAAAGATTATTTTTGTTTGGAGTAGTAAGTATAGAATAATACAAGATTGATAAAGTTCACTTTTTAAAGTCTCATTAGAAAAAGCATAGTATAAATTTGAATTTTTACTCTACTCGCTGTCGTTCGTTTTGCAATATGAAATACTCGTTTATAATAACTATTCTTACTCATTTGTGGTATAATATACTATTTTCTTTGATTTTGATTAAAAGTTTTATAATCTTTATTTTTTAAAATTATTAATAATTTTTTTATGTTGTTTTTTATGTTGATGGAATAATAATGAGTGTGCTCGTGGGCATTTATTTATTTATTATTTTATATCGGGCATGGTTGCTAGTTATTTTCCATTGTAAATACACATTTCTAAACAAATATAGATGACAATCTAGATAGACAGAATAAAGAACAATTAAATTATGGTAAAGCCCCATTTTCCATCCTTTTATTTGTTGCTTGTAATTTTTGAAATAGAAAAAATTATTTTATTGGCCTTCAATCAACGTTTAAGAAAAATATTATAATTATTTTACGTTTTTTATTCTTAATTCTGAAAATCATGACAAGATAGAAGGTTGTTAAGGATAGATTTAAGAAAAAATTTAATAAAATATAAAATAAATTGTGACAGACAATATAAAAGAAGAACGAAGAGAACAACAAAGACCGCACAAGCGACAAATAAACAGATGAAATAAGAATATTACTAATTACGATAGATTTGGTTTTTATTTAATTTATATATGTTTAATTTTTTAACAATCTTGTTAAAGAATGAAAACAAAAAAGAGTTAAACTGCAAAGTTGTTTGAAAAAACATTATTTTGTGGAATTTTAAGGTAAATAATATTACGGCAAAGTGTTTATTGACTATTTTACTTGCACTTTACATGTCAGTGGTTAATAAGGCAAAACATTTAATTTATTAATACGGGAAGTATCAATTAATCAAAATATCAGTAACTTGTGGTTTTTAGTAAAATCCTAATAATAATCCTTATTTAAGCAGGGTTTACAAATATCTACCTGTTATCAGTTTAAAAATGTATTAACGAGTCATTTTTATTGATTTTTTTTCTTTTTCTTCAAGAAATTTAATTCCACATATTTTTAGCTTCATAATACTTCATTAACTAAAACAAATCATCTGTGCGTCCTTTACCAAATACCTTTCAATTAAAAAAGTATTAACTTTATCTATAATAGATAAACTGTCACAAAAAAATTTATAAATTGCAAACCTTAACACTTTTTTATTATTTACTGGATATTTTTCGTTTGTGTAAACAATTCATTACACTCGTGCTAGCCGCTTATTTTCTGTTAGTTTTTGCATCATAGACATAGTTAATAATTAAATTCGTTTGTCCATTTTATTTTGCCATTTTGTTCTTTTCTTTTATTTGTTTCTTTTAATAATAATAAATTATTTTCGTCACACAAATGAACTTCTTTTTCTTCGTGCCTAACATGAAAATAATGTTGGTTTCAATTCATGATTAAAAAAAAACATGACAATAATGTAATGTTTCTTTGGTAAAGATTGAAAGAAAAAGAAATGAAAAATTACAACTGAAAATTATAATTTAATAAATTTTGTTCTGTAAAATATTTATGTGAGGTGAATAATTAAGATAGACTGACTGGAAACAATACCAAAACAAAAAATTGATCAAAAAGCTTGAACTAAAAATGTCCAAGAAAATCATATAACAAAGAATTTTTTTATTTCATTTTTATTGTTAATAAAATTATATAAAAATTTTTCAATTTTCTTGTTGTAATTTTTTTTTTATTTAAATAAAAATAATAAATGTGATGATGATGATAATTTCTTTGTTTGTTACACATTCCTGACATGAATTTTAATTACTCGTTGTTTATTTTCTGTTTTTATTTCTATACTGGAAAGTTTAAAACGAGAAAAGGAACTAAAACACAACATTGAAAATAAAAAATTCTAAAAATACAAAAAAAAAAATGCGATACAAACTCACATTTCATTCAAATAAACATTTAAAAAATAATTTTTATTATATAAATATATATATATATATACTCACAACAATATATTTCACTTTGTGGAATTATCACCTAGTGTTTTACAGAAGGAAAAATTATACATACAGAACATTTTTGGTGTGAAGGGACTTAATTTTATTTACATTACTTTTATATTACATTACTTTATGTTGCTGATATAACATGTTATTTAATTTATATTTGAATAAAGAAAAAACACGTGTATTATGGGTGTAATAATATTCCGAAAGAGTTTATTATAATTTATCACGTAATTCTTCTATCTGATATTACGCAGAAATGATCATTTTGTAGCAATCGCATAAAAAATTGTCTTTTAATGTTTTTCTCATTAGCTTCTTTTTATTATTTTAACTAAAATAAAGCATAATAACACAATTGGTCTGTTAACTACGCCACCACATTTAATCAAAATTGCTTTTTAAAAACATTGCAAAAAAGACTGTATTTTGTATATGTTGCTCTACTTTTACCTTAAATCAACATGTAACCTAATCAGAAAATGTTTTTTACGGAAACTAATAAAGCACGAAACAGAGTAATCCAAACCTGCTAAATAAGCAGCAAAAAGAATATTTACATTTTATTAATTTCTATTTAAAGCAAAACGAGTTCAATTATCTTTTGCTTTTTTTTAATTTTCAAATATAAATACGAAAAAAAATTATTCTTTTGTTGCTAGTGCTAAGCATACAGTTGAATTATGACGAGAATTTAAATGACCACAATGAAATGATTTTTTATGATTAAATGATTAAACCAAGACACCTTTCGAAAAGAGCAAAAACGAAGTTGTTAAATTTTTTTTAACTATAGTTTTGCAGAGTTCTTTATTCGATTATATTTTTTATTGTTATTAGATGTTGTACTTACAGTACAATAGTACTTAAATCTGCAAATTTATTTGTTCCGATTATAAACTTGCTTTAATGATATTAAAACTAAAATACAACTTAATATGCTTATGTTTATTTAAAAGTTTTATTTATTTTATATTTTTTAAGAACAAAAAAGAAAGTACAATAATTTAACAACAATTAATAGTATTTAATTCAGTTAAAATAGAAATGGAAACAAAAAATCTGTAAAACTTTTTCAATTAATGTAACATTTTGTTTATTTCACATTAATAGTGTGTAAAATTGTTACATAAATATCAATTATCCAAATTATTTAATCAATTAGTCACGAGGTATCAAACATTTTGTGCGTTAAAAAAAAATTTTTTTTATATAATTTATTTTTTTTGCTAATGTCAAAATCTTTATCAAAAAATAAAATAAAACTATACATCAAAATAATATAAAACAACTAATAGATACTACAAGTTAACAAATTTGTGTGACTTAAAAACGTGACATCGTGTCTATGTTATATTGTGATGTGATTCTGCTTTTTCTTTTGCTATTCTATTTTTCTTATTTTACCTCTTCACATAAGATAAACATTATTGTATAGCGGAATAAAAAATAAAAATAATGAAAAGAATTAAATAATTAAAGCAAATTGTACATTTGTATTTCTATTGTTGTTCTTCATTTTGCTATATGTTTATGATACAAAAACGTGACACAGATTTGATTATTTATTTGGTCTCTTCAATTTATTTTTGTTTTATTCTATTATGACTAATAATTCAACATTAAAGCGATATACTCATTGTTTTTCTTTTAAGAAAATTATTTACAAATTGGCCAATCACTCTTTATTTCGCTGTTATTTTTCCATTTTTCTATTTTTTTCTAAATTAAATTAATCAAAGTGCAAAAAACATTGCTTTAATTTTTATTTTTGAATTTTTTATAGCATTTTCTCAGTTTTTTAGAATAATTTCGAGATTATTCTAGACAATATTCCTTTTTTTTTAATTTTAATTTTTACAAAAAAATCCAAAAAAAAAAAAGAAATTCTTCAATAGTACCGGAAGCATTTAATTAGTTAACTTATGTTAAAAATAAAGAAAATTTAGTTAAATAAAAAAGTAAATTTAACATACGGTCAGGTAAATAAATGCACAGTTAGATTGGTTTATGTTCTTTGTCTATTTTTATAATTTTTTTTGTTGAAGGTAAAAACAGACAACAATAATATTTATTTATGTTAACTGCAACTTCCACAATTTTTCAGGAATGTTGTTTTATGACTATAGCTTAACATGCTTAAAACAAAAACCAAAAAATGATTTAAAAAACGGAAATACATTACAGATTAAAATCTTATAGCATTAAAGGCTCTTGTCTATCAAATACCGATACTGCAGTATTGTACACAGTCAATAACTAATGCAAAGTTGTTAATTTAACTCGGATTTGATGGTAGCGCGTTGTCAAGTTCGCGTCATTTTTTTTTTAAGTTTCTTTTCTTTTTATTAAAAAATGTTTTAGGGACGCAAAAAATAAAAACGAAATATTTTTTTCAACCAAGAGGCAATTTCATAACAAATTTTCAATAAAGGACAGGAATTTTTGAAATTGAAAAATTAAAAGAGAATAAATAAAAACTTTTTAATTAATTTTATGGAAACAGGAATTTTTCGTTGTTTTCCTTTGTATATTTTTGATAACTACCCTTTTTTTTACTAAGTTATTAATAATTTATAAACAAATCGTAATGTTTTTTACTGATTTTGCTTTATCAAGTTGTTCACATTGCGAGATGAATAATAATAATCATAATAATAATATCGAAATTCTTTTAAAAAAAAATTAAAAAGAACTTTAGGGACAAATTCGTGTAATTTTATACTATTGAAAAATAAACATTGGTATATAAAAGAAGGTATTCTAGATATTAAAAGAAAAAAAAATGTCATTCGTTAAGAGACAAAAAAAAAAACAAATAACAAACAAGTAAAACCTCAAAAGAGATTACATTACCAATGTTGTTTTGTTGCTTGTCATTTGTTAAACTCCCTATTGTATTGATTTCTTTTTGGCTGTTTTTTGGGAGGGTACATACATAAATTAAAAAACGAAAAGAAATAAAAAATACCGATATGTGATAAATACACAAATCCCAGCCACTTTTCATAAATTCATTTTCATTTTGCTTTGGGCATTTTATTTATTAAATGACAAATCAATGTTAAAAATTTAATTTAAATAAGCAAAAGAAAAAGAAATATGCCAAATTAAATAATTATTTAAAAATATAATTCAAGACATGAATTAATTTTATTAATTTTTTTTTTCATATGTTTTTAGATCTTTGCACATTTAATATCAATAATAATAGTAATAACAGAAGAGAATTACAATATTTTTCAGCGACAAAAATAAATAATAAAAAATACAAAGCAGAAGAGATATAAAACGGTTAGACAATAAGTTTTAAGTCATTTTTTCTAAACCTTGTTAAATAAATTCACTTGATAAGATTTTAACATTAAATAAAAAAAGACAACGAAACATAATGCAGACTAATCCAGCAGACAAAAAAGAAAAATGAGCAAAAATGAATTCATGCACATTTTTTTTATTTACATATTCGTATTATTGCTTTCAAGTTAAAACGATAAAAAATAAAAAAAATGCAATGTGAAGCATATCAACAACAACAACAGTAAAAACTACGCTAACGAAATAATAAATGAAAGGAAACATAATGATCCTTAAAAGTAAAATGAATCATTCGGTTACCTTAATCTGAAAGTTTGGTCATTTATAATTTTTTCGGTTTTTTTTTTTAATATTTTTTTAAACTTGTAATTTACTTACGAAATTTTTCGGTGACAAGAAAATTGTACTTGCCAACATTATAATAATTTTTAAGTTTATAAATGAAAACTATTTAATGTGTGCTAAAAATTTATTACGATCTTTTATGCACCTCCTCACAGGTAATACATTATTATTTTTTGAAACTTAATAGCATTGTTGCTGTTGCATGAATTAAGTAAAAATTTCATCATTTGTATTAAATGAATTTTCGATTTTTAGACAACGATTCAGCGATTTGTGTTTCGCGATTATAGAAAAAAAGTTTTTTCTTTTTTTGTACTTTGTAAAAGAATTATATTCACAAGAATAATCGATTGATATTGCTGATAAAATAAATGTTTCGTAAAAGAATAATAAATGACTTAAATTAACAGTAACAATAACGTATCAACGAACAAATAAATGTATAATAATGTTTATTTTATGTATTAAAAACCAATGAGTAATAACTTATCTAAAAAACCGCCACGATAATATAAAAATATAAAAATAAAAACTAATAAAACCAATAATACAATAAATAATCGAAGATCAGTATCTTCATCTGTGTGCATTTTCTTTATTATTTTTTTTTACGACAATCGATTTCGCTGTTTGCTTGAGATATTACCCTTTGTTGCAAGTTTGCAACTGAGTAAATTATTTTTTAAATAAATAAACTAAAACAGAGCAACTGTGTAGTACAAATAATTATAGGAAGTGCGTCAGTAGTTAGAGTAAATTTGTTTGTAATTTTAGATTATAGATTGTTTTCTTCCATTTGTAGTTTAAGTTTTTAAAAAATAAATGAAAAACAGAGGAAAAACACAAAAATTTACTTTGCTGTACAGATTTAGTTTTCATGTGCATTCTCTTCAAGTTTTTCTTTTTAAAGACAAAGTGTTTTTTGGAAAAAAAATTACTTCCTTAAAATTGAATGTTAAATTAGAGAAAAATCCAACAAATTTGCTATTGAATTTTTTACAAAAGCAAATTATGTATAGTTGAAAGTAGTTGAGTTCTTGCTTCTATTCTTTCATCCTAACTGATTGTCTTGTTTTGTGCTTAGCATTGTTTTCAATACAATATATTTTGGGGACACATCTGGTTGTCTATTATGCATCAGCTTTTGTTTATTTTTAAATAAAAAATGTATTGTTATTTTTTTTTTTAATAAAAATTCTAATATTCAACAGCTATTAAGCGACTATTAAAAATAAAACGTAATAATAATTGCAGAGATTTTAATTTTTATTTATTTAAATAAATTAATAAAAGAAAAATAATAATTATACAGTAAGGATATAGGATGTAGCCCTAAAGAAATTAAAAAAAAATTGTCAATTGAATAAAAATGTTTTCGTTCATTTTAATTCAATTGTTTATTTCTGCCATAGGTTTTATCCTGAAAATGTGAATCAAAGTTTTTATTAATTTTTTTTTTTATAGTATTTGACAAAAAATATAAATGAAATGAATTATTTAAGGGTTATGCTATTTAAAAAGCAAAATACTAGAGAAGAGAAAGACAAAGTTAGAAAGCAACTGCTTAAAGGACTTTTCAGTTACAATACAGTTTCCTGTGTTACAATGCATTTTTGTCATTCAACATCACACCAATGTTACAGCTCCCAAATAGCCACCCAACCTATTAATTTACGTTAAAAAAGGGTGTTCAAACTGAAAAACAGCTCTTCGATATGGTTTCGTGCACCTTATTACTGCGGCATTATTTTTCTATATAAAAAAATTAAAATCATTTGACATACTTTTTGCCTTAGCTAGTTTTCGTTATTTTATAACAACTTTTTTTATCAAATGATTATTTCCTCTATTATTTTTAATTTTATTTTCTTGTTTTCTTTTATCCATTTCTATTTACGATTAATGAAATTCATATATAAAAAGCGACGTCACCTCTATCACTACCCCCAGTAATAACAACACCAGGGGAAATAACGACAACAACGTTATTAAAATAATTATCATTCCCAATTAAAATTGTACGGGTTTTTGATCAAAATGAAATAATATTTAAAAAAATACAAATCAATGTCAATCAAAATAAATTAATAACTGAAATTAAAAAGAAAAAATCAAATGAATATACAGAGTTAGAGGAAATAAATAATCAATAAAGTATTTCTAATTTAATTTTTTTTTTGATAAATCAATTCTCACTTAAAAAATATAAACAATATAGCCAATTAAATTTTTTCAGGATACATATTTTAACTAATAATTAACTTGATTTTAGACTTTTATGACTTTAAATCGATTAATTCTGGTGCTTTTTTCTAAATATGCTTTTCTAATTATACTTTAAAAAACTTAAACTTTTTATACAATAAAAAATACAACACAAACAAAACTCATTTGAAACTCTGATATAAAATCACAATGATCAAATAAATAAAGGTGATAGAAATATATTTTTGTTATAAAATTATCATTATTATTTTATCAGTTGATCCGCTGCGGTGTTTTGCGTAAAAAAATAAAAAATAATATTTTTTTGCATAATCGAACATTTTATTTAAATAAAACATCAAAAAATATGGCCACTCCCTTGATGTTCGTTATATAGCATTGTTGTGAATAAATTTTTGTTTAGTTAATTGAAAATGCTTGGTCATAGTATGTACCTGTAACCGCATTAAATCCAAACAACAAAGTTTGTTATGATACAAATGTATATTTATTACAGAAATATAAATGCAAAAAACCCAACCATATGCATAACTTTTTTTATCGGTTAATATTTTGATTAAAAACTAATAATTTTGCGGAAACCACAAAACTTAAGCTATGTTTGCTTATTTTGAGTAAAATATACAAAACAGTTGAGAAAGGACATGTCATATTTGTCACAACAACTATGCTGTTAGTGTTAGTTCAGTTTTAAAACAATTTACCGATTTCAACCTTATTATTTATGCTTTTCAAATGACAAAAAAAATCTGCTTGTGATTTTGATAATTTGTTTGGGAAGAACAGCTTCTTCGATTTAGAATTTTTACCTTCTTTCATTTGTTTCCTTGTTTAAATACTTTTTATATCTAAACACTAAATAACATTAAATAAAATGATCGATGATGTTTAATTTACTTTGACATATTTTTAAATTTTATTTAAATTTATTTTTTAAAATTATTATTTATATTTTATTTTTTGTATTTTTTGCCCCAAAAAGCAAGTTGAAATAATGTGAAACACAGCAATTTTGGCAGTAAAGGGTGTAGTCATCAATTTTGCCAGTAATAAGATAAATAAAGTAGATAAATTATATATTCTAGGATTTCTGTAAAGCAGCTGATGGCAAACATTAACTGGGACAAATCGAAATAATTTTTTTCAAATGTATTTCTACAAGTTTACTTAACGTTAAGCAACGCAAAAAGAAAAACGAAGCAAATCAGGGCCTTGGTGTATTCCAAAATATTATATTTAGCTGTTTATACTTTCAAAACTTAATTTTACAAGCAGGAGAGAAAAATTGATGTGACACAAAATCATTACAAAAAAAATTTTTTAATTAACCGCATTATGCCCTGATGCAAATCTGGACAATAATAGCTAGCAGAAGGAAAAACCGTTAAAGTTAATTTTTATGTTCATTCTGTTTTCTGTAAGAAAAAAAAACAGTGATTAAAGTATCGTGATAACGATTCAAATTGATTTTAATTTTTTAGAAGAGAAGGTAAAAAATAAATAATTGTTGTTTCTTCGGCCTTAACAAGATGCTTTACTTTTTTATATTTTATTCAAGATTTCTTCTTTGTTGTCGTCAAACGCGGTCGTTTAACAAAAGACAATGAGTTGTCACAGCTGCTAGGCAGTTTTTACTTATTCACATTATGTGATTTTTCGGTTTATTATTCTTTTTTCATATCTTTATTCGGAATTTTGCTTCACAAAATGAAAAAAATGAAACCAAATAATAGATTAAAAGATTACAAGCGCCAAACTATGATTTTTTGTGTTCTTAATTTTGTATTTTATTATATTCACAGATAGGACAATCAATATTGTCATAAATATGATGCAATTAATTATTTATTTTATTTCATTTTTAACTAGAAAAGTAAAAAAATAAAATTCAAACAAAATCACATCATTAAAACGTGAATGATAGCTTTTACTGCATCAGTCGGCATCCTTGTAATAACAAAAGGAGAACACATAAAACCTAGCGAAATAATAAGTATGCGAAAGGAAGTTGAAGGATAATCAAAAGTATGGCGGCGGTGTAGTTTGTCGTTAATAAAAATAATAATAAAAGTAAATTGAATACACCGTGAACAAACGATGATTGTAGTTTGGTTTATTTTTAAAAAATTTCTTTATCTAAAGCAAAAAGTATATATAAAAAAAAACAAGAAGATAAGGTGAAGAACATCAGGAGTAATGTTCACAATCTTTTAAAATTTGCTACACAACATTCATCTCCTCATTTTTTTTACAACTAGAATTAACTCCCTTGTAACAACGTTAACGCTAAGTGATGAAAAATAAAAAAATTGTCTCTTGAACTAAAGGTGAAAATCGTAAATAGACGTGTCTATATAGTTTTAGTATGAAAATTCCCATCAAAAAATAAAAGTTACTTAAGAAAAAAGCAAGTGTTAGTACGTTTTGGTATGTGATTTCGAAGATGTTATCAATCAACGTGTACCAACAGAGCGTGAACGGTAGATATAAGCCAAAATACGACGTATCATCAGACACGACATAATAGATAGAACGTTACTATCATCAACATCAGGAAGATGAAAAAAACAGTTTCTAAATGCAATCTTATTATCGAGCAAAGCCGGAAAATTTATAGAAAAAGATAGTTGATGACGACAAGAAAGCGAAACGCTGTCAAATGTTGTACAAAGTGTAATTTGTCATTTGTTTTGCTTAGCGTGAGCTTTGTTTTTGTCTTGTCCTTATCTATGTCGTCGCTTAAGTTTTTGTAGCGAAAGCATGTAGGATACAAAATTTATAACACACGTGAGGATAAATTAACCGAACAATATTTTATTTGTGTTTCCTACAAATCTATTTGTAAACACTTCGTTTCAATAATATTTAACCGTATATAATTCCACAGTATAAATAAAACAAAATCCATATGATTTTGGTTAAAAATAAAATATTTTTCACGAAATTTACATATTTAAGTGTTTCCATATATATTCGTCAAGATCATTTCTCTTTACTTTTCTTAGAAGTATTTTCACGTTATTTTCATTATTCAAAATACGTGTCCTGTTACACAGACGATGGTTAGATACATAAAGATGATTAATTAACCCTTTTATCGTTGTAAAAAATTTTTTGTTTATCGAAACTGTGCAATTGTTTTCTTCCCTAATTTGTTATGTTATCCTTACAAAATAAAATGTTATTCTGAGTGAAAATGAGTTGACATTTGGATGAGCTGTTTTATTAGCCTCCCTTCTCCATTGTTATTGATTTCCTATGCTTTTTTCGTATCATGACGAGTTAAGTCGTGATGCACATGAAAAGTTTATTGCATTACTTTGCATTTATATAAATATTATATATAAAAAAATATCTTTCACGTGAAAAACTACCTTTTCCCTCGATATCATATCATATGATGTATTTTATTTTATATTATTATTATTACTTGATAAAAATATATATATATATATATTAGGGTGTTGTCTCCCAATGTGTTTATGTTGTATCCTTTATTGTTAGAGTAAAAAAATTTTTTTTTCAACAAAACAATATAATATATTTTATGTTAGTTTCATATAAATATATTTATCCATGTTTGCTATGATAAAACTTTAGATAAATTACAATGTTATGACAATAACGTATAGAATGCACATTTGTACTATTGAAAATTATTATTATTTTTTTATTTCATATTTTCGCCTCTGCTTACTTACTTTTTATTATGATCTTTTTGTAATTTTCTTAGTTTTCTTATATTCACAATTTGGCGATGTTATCGATTTTTTTGTAAGCCTTCATTATTTGCATTCAAATTTAATAGAAAAACCCATAATCAGTTAGTAACTAACCAGAAAATAAAAATCTTTAAAACCGCATTAAAGAAAAATAAAAAATAAATGTTTTAAGGACATTTTTACAACCATTCGAAACCAATATACGAATGGTTATGTTGGCAGGCTACCAGTAAAAAAGATTATTAAGAAAGAATAAAGATAAAAATTAATCGAACACAAAAGATCCTGTTTTCTTTTTCTTCACCACGTTAAAGTTTTTTTTTTTAACATTTTGATAAAATCTGTCCTGCGTTTTTCCTTTTTCTATTCTTTCGTGTATTTTTCAAAAAAAAAAAAAAAAAATTATAAATAATACAAAAAGATACTAGATGTTAGATTAGTTTCGTTTTGTTTTGCTTTAAACATTTTCATTCTAGCCTTTGGTATTCTTTAAGCAACGTTTTTTTAAAAAGATGAAAAATTCTTTAACATCCTTGTATTTATTTTATTTATTTATTTATTATTCTTGTTTACTTTTTATCTAACAAAATCTTTCTATAATTTTTATTTTGTTTTTTAATTTTTAATAGAAACTTTATAATATTTTATGATTCTCTTGTCCTTATGTATGTTTGTTTTTGAATTTTATCATTTAAGATGAAACTTGGCTACTTGTTTACAAGATTTGCCTTAGATTTTTTTTTAATACAAAAATTTGTCCAGCACAGTTTTTTGTTTGTTTTTTGTTTCTTCAGCCTACCTACGTATTTTTATTAATAATACAGCCTACCTACAATTGAAAATTATTAATATTATTTTTATTATTATTTTCAAGTAAAAATTGATCGAATTATCGTATGGATGAATTGCTAAGCATTGGAAAAGTTATTAAAAAAAATTTAAGAAACATGCGAGACTGTCATTGTGATTCCAATCAATAAATTCTTGTTTACTCAGGATAGTTTAATCTCAATTTTATATTTTGTTTTACCTCTTTACTCAGGCCATAAGACGATGTGACCAAATAGATGGTTAAATTGCAATAAATTAATAAGAAATATATAAAGAAAAAAAAACTAGAACTAAAAATAATAAACTCGTTTTAAAAACGGTTTAAAAAAAATGAATAATAAAATTTATGTTTTCATTCCTTCAAATATTTATTAATATTCCTCTCAGCTTTATACTCAGCGATGCAACTATTTTCTTAACATTTATTATTATTTTATATAATTTTCTTTTCCAAAGAATTAATAATATTTTTATCCTAAAAATTTAAAGAAAAATAAAAAACTTAACAGAGTGAATCTAAAGTTTTTATTTATATAAATAACATTCAATTCGTGATTAGAATATTTTGACGACGGAATTTTTTATTTTTTTTTTTTTGTAAACACATTTTCTCGTTTCATTATCAATCACTAAAATCACAAAGAAATACTACCAAAACTCAACTGCAATTCAAAATTACAAAATAAAAAAATGTATTCAATAAGAAGAATTACATCATTTTCTCATTCTTTGACTAATGATGCCAGCCTCCTATTTTACCTTCACCAAACAATAACTATTGTTTGTTTATTATCTTTTATTTTGCAAAATATTACCAAAGAAAGAAAAAACAGCACACACCCGGTAGGCAATAATTTCTTCTTTATTTTTTTTTTTGGTACAGATATAAATGCCATAAATTATTTGTGGCTTAAATGTTAAAATAAGAATTTATTAACAATATATAATAAATAAATAAAGTAAATAAAATAAAATTGAAAACAAATGTTGATAGGAATAATGAAATAACAACCCCCCATAAACACATTCAACAACAGTTGACACACAACAATGAGATTGGTTATTATTCTTTACCACAAAAAAGAACCAAACTCAATTTTTTTACAAATTATAAAAAGCAAATAATAAAAAGTATTCATTTACTAACCGATGGCCCTAAGATGGTTTTTATATTATTTTTTTGACAAATCATTGTGCTGAGAATTTGTACGTTTTTAATTCTATTATTATTAAGAATATTTATGGAATGCTCATACTCATATAAAATCTCTAAAAAAATATATTCTGTTAAAAATTGATAAAAGTGTTTTTGTTTGCACTGCAGAAGAGACATCAATTTTATTAAAAGCATTTTATTTATTTATCAACGAAATCACAATAAATGAAAAAAAAAATCACAATTAAAAGAATATTTAAAAAAAAATTTGGAAATAAATAAATTAATAATAAATAAATTGCTAGAATGCTGTGCTATGTTGTTGATTTTACTAGTTATTAACATAAAACTATAAAAATTCGCACTAAAAACATTACACTTTCGGTAACATTGTCTATAATTTCAACTAACTTAATTCCTTTTAAAAAAAATAAAAGAAGAATTTAACCGAATTTGTCTTGTATGAGAAAATAATAAGAAAATTAGTACAAACAATTAACTTGTTAAAGTTTATTATAGTTATGCTTACGACTTGTAAATTAACCAACTAAACCACAACAGAAAATAAAAACTAAAGTAGTTAGTGGTTTTACTGTATTATGAATTGACAACAAAAAAAAATTAATAAGATGGTAGAATTCCGTATTTACCTGATTGGTTTATTTTTGTTTTTCATCTAATTTCATTATTATTATTATTATTATTAATTTTTTTTTTTGTTATTGATAATAACGGTTTGATGGGTTTGGTACAAAGCCGCAACAGCCACATCGTCACGTTTTATTAATTTTTCTTCGATTTGTTTTACGTATTTATTTCTTATTTTTTATTTACTTAAAAACTATTTCTGCATTAATTGCATTATGGTCTTGTTACTTTTTTTTTCTTTAATTAAGTTTCACGTAGAAACAAAGAAACAGTGGATATAATAAAAAATTGCAAATAAAAATGTTATCAATTATTGTAATTTATTGGTTTTTATTAGATAAAACTTTAAACTAAATACAAAGCAATAGTACGTTATTAAAATAATTTAGTCACACTTAATTATAATCGTAATATGAAGTTTATTAGTTTTACTTTCACGGGAATAAGTTTTTGTTTCGAATTCGTTACAGTTGATTTTATTTACTTTAATTTTTTTCTAGTTGAGCAAAAACCAAAGGCACAGTAAATGCAAGTGTAAATCCAGAACTTAAGCAAAAATATAAATAAATTAATTAAAAATATTTTTTTTTTAAGTTAATCAATTAGTTTTTTTTATTAATTTTAATAACTTTTTATCCATTGCTTTGTTACAGTTTTTAGCATAGGTATTCGTTTTTATTTATTTATTTAATTAAAATTTTAAATTGTTTTTTTTTTTGCATTTTGCTACAATTTAACTAGTTTTTTAGTCAATATATCGTTGATTTATTTTTTTACTTTTAAGTGATAAATATTTTGTATATTTAGTTTTGTAAATAGAAATTATTTTTTCTATTTAATTTTTATTTTATAGTACAATGAAGCGTGATTATAAATATTTAAAAAATAATGTTGAATAAAAATTTTATTATTGTTATTTTTCTTTTGTTGAGTTAAATAGCCTTGACAATTTTGTCAATCTTTTCCATTTTGCAAATGCATCAATTAAAGTGCTTATATTACAGTCACAACGAGTCATTACAATTTGCAAAAACAGCAAAAAAAAAAAACACAAGAAATAATATTAAACGTTTTTATCGCTGAAGCAAGGTGTTTAATTAGTCATTGTTAGTCTATTATTGTGTTTCTTATTTTCCCTACAAAAAAAAAAACTAGTACAAATAAAGCATGAACTCTGAATCACATTAGGTAACTATAAAAGATATCGGAATGAATATTAACGATTTTTCTTTAGAAAAACCAGTTCTTGTCAGCTTTCAGTGAAAAAATTGCAAGTGTTTTACAAGAGGTGAAATTGGATAAGGTAAATTGCCAATTTAGTATGAAGAATTAAAAAAACAGCGATTTCCTTATAGCATAACGTTAACGAAAAATTATAATAAATCAAAGGAATGTTCACAGTAACACTTGATTACACTTGTTCAACGCTACAACGAATTAATATCGGTTAAATAAAATAAAATAAAAAGCATTTAATCTGCAAAAAGGCAAACAATACAAGACAGAATTTCCATTTAACCCTATCAAACATAAATAAATTATCCATTTCTCTACTCTATAAATATTAAATAATTTAATAGTTTTTTTTTCGCTTTATTCCATTTAATATTCGTGCTTTTTTATTACTTTTGCTGCACTTAATTTACCTTTCAAATGGGCATTTAATTTATTTTGCATAATAAAATGAAAGAAAAGGAAAAATATATACAATACTACATATAAATAGAAAATGAATAAATTAAAAGTCATATGTTGCAGAAAAAAGAATAAACAAGTTTATTGAACTTTTTTCTCATATGAATATTTTAACTTGCTGCTGCTGCTACTTTTTTTTTGTTTCTGTTTTATAAAGGCATTTCTTATTTTTTTATTTTTCTCTATTCGACTAAATAAAGCTGTTGGTTTTTATGTTTCTGAAATAAATTGTTTTTCCTATTGCATAGTGTGTGTATGATATTTTGTTCATGGTAAATATTATAATGTTTAATGTTATATGCTGCAATTAAAAGTTATTGTATATTGTACTCTCTATTTTTTATATTTTTTAATTGTTTCTATTTTAATTAATCGTATTATTATTTAAAAGAAAAAAAAACTCATTATTGTTAAAAATATATAACTTTCTTATTTGATTTATTTAAATTAATGTTAAAAAGTATTCTATGCACTTTTTGTTTTGAAATAAGCAACAAGAAATAAAAAAATTAAGTTTTTTAAATGAAACAATTGAAAAATATACAAAGAAAATTTAGCATTTACGTTACTTGGGTAAAAAGTAGAAGAATCCAAAGGCAAATTTTTTGTTAATCTGAATATGAAATAATAATAATAATAAAAAATGTTTTATTCAATTTAAAGCTATCAGTCATAAATGTTGCATAAGCAGCGAAAAATAGACGCACCCGTGGCATGGCAAAAGAGCATACAAAAGAAATAAAAATTTCTTCCTACACATTTGAATAGAGTTTTTGATTCTTCATCCTTTTATTTATACTATTTTCCTTTTTGTGCAAACGTAGCCAACGGAAAGCAAATCAGAGAAAGGGTGTTTTATTTTTACTCTGCATTCTAATTTTGCACATCAAGTGAAAACGAAATTAAAATTAAAAAAAAAAATATTTACAACATAAAATTGTAACATTTTTCTATTATAATAAATTGCAAATTTATTCTTTTGTGTATTTCTAGCAATGCTAAAGACAGTGAACAAGGAGAATTAAATCAGAAGTCATAAGAATATATCGCTGCGTATCTTTATTTCTGCACTGTCTAACTTAAACAAATAGAAAAAACAAATTAATTAAAGAAAATTAAACACCCTTATTGAAGGGGGAAAATCAAATGTTTTTTTTTCTGATTATTATTATTATTATTATTATTATTATTATTATTATTATTATTATTATTATTATTATTATTATTATTATTATTATTATTATTATTATTATTATTATTATTATTATTATTATTATTATTATTATTATTATTATTATTATTATTATTATTATTATTATTATTATTATTATTATTATTATTATTATTATTATTATTATTATTATTATTATTATTATTATTATTATTATTATTATTATTATTATTATTATTATTATTATTATTATTATTATTATTATTATTATTATTATTATTATTATTATTATTTTTACCAACAAGCATTTTGCTTATTCCATTTATAAATATGAGTTATAAAACATACAAAGTACTAAACTAAACTGCTATAGTTTAAAAGAATTTTACAATTATATTTATAAAAAACTTAACAAAACACATTGTTAATGATAAAATAAAAGTATTTGGAATGATCTACATATTGAAATAATAAATATATAATAAAAAAGAAAACTTCATATTCCTTTTAAACGCATCTCTTGTTATACGCAAATCAAAAAAATGTATAAAATTCATTAAAAGATTAAACACAATAAATTAATGGATCATTCAGGCCATAG
Organism: Ptychoptera contaminata; assembly: GCA_963942525.1. Taxonomy (NCBI): domain Eukaryota; kingdom Metazoa; phylum Arthropoda; class Insecta; order Diptera; family Ptychopteridae; genus Ptychoptera; species Ptychoptera contaminata. The sequence continues at coordinate 52,176,684 of OZ012636.1, forward strand.
TTTGTTCTATGAAATTGATATACAAAGCAAAGCATTATGATTCTTTACATTTATCGCCGGAATTGCAGTGCAATTTAAAATTTAATGAATGCTTAACTAAGTCATTAAATGATTACACAACTAACGATACCTTTATTAAAAAAATAAAAATCTCAGACTGAAATTATAAAGAAAAATTTAATATATTCAATTCGGTTGATGAAAGAAAAATATAAATAAAATTAAATCAAATACCAGCAACAATAAGAACGACTATAGATTACAAGCAAATAAATAAATATATATAAAAAAACAGAAGGCATCACGATCAGGATATTAGCATTTTATTTACATAAGTCAACACCTGATAAAAATCTCGAAAACGCGTTCTTGAATACATTTTCTTCAGGTTTTTAGTTGTTATTATTGTTCTCGTTGTCTTATTCCTTGTATTTATATTTAAGTCGTTTTTATTTTTTGATGGGCAAGCTAAATGAAAGACACCAAATAAATAAATAAAAAGCACACGGATCACAGGATTAATATTATGGAAAAGCTCAAATAAAAAAATCAAGAATAAACAAATGTAAATCAATTTGCATTATTTATTTTTTCTCTCTCCGGTTAATATAATGTTTTTTTTTTATATATATTTCTTAGGACAACAACATAATACATTTAAGGAGATATTGTAGATATCTGAATATTAAAGTCAACTTTGATTTTGTTTGCGGGGCTGAATCTGTATTTGCCATTATCTCTGATGGTTTGTCGTTTTTACTTTTTGTCCATATATAATTTCGATTTCAACATGATTTTTTCCATTGTTTTTAGCATCATTTCAAGAAGAAAAAAAACTTAAATGATTAAGAATAATCTTATAATTTAGAAATAGGGTATTAATCTCTTACAAAAGATTCAAATAAACAATTGTACTGCCTTCGTGCAATTTTTCTTCTGTGGATAACACAAGCCTGTAATATAAAACGAAAATTATTTTTTTTTTTATAATTCCTTATTTATTTATTAATTTAACACATTTTGACATTATTGTCTTTAAATAGTCAATTTGTTCTTTGATTAGAATTTAACGTAAATAAAATAAAGTAAAATGAATGCTAATAACTCTTTAACGCTGAAAATCTATTATGTTTAAAAAGAACAAAAAACAGTTATTATTAGTAAAAATAGTCAACACTTTGCCAGAAACTTGACGCATTTTTTCAATTCAATTTTATAATAAAGAAACATTAAAACATTTTTTCTTGGAAAATATTTCATTTAATTATCTCCTTAGTGAGTAACTATTAACTTTATAACTTTGTTTTGATAAAGATGAAATTGGAAATTTGATTAAATGTAATATTGTTGCAATAATAGAGCAGTGAAAGAATTTTTTCTATTTTTAATCTCAGGATAAACGAAGAAATATATTATTATGCCCCCAAACAGTGCAGATACTATTAACACAATTCCTGCTAACGAGTGGTTGTGAATGTTATTGCATCAACTTTTCTACAAACATATGAATTATAATGCAAACTGATTTCGTTAAATACAAGCATCTATAGAACCGGGTGGTTAGGATGTTTTGTAAATAAATATCACGTACATTCACTAATGCCTATTATTTTCATTCTTGCAATATAAAAAATGGAGTTTTCTTATGAAATATATACTTGGCTGCTAACTTTACTATTCTTTACACAACTTTACACTATTTATCCTTTAATTTATTGTTTTTTCTTTCTTTTTTATTATTAATTCTTATTATTTACTATTTGTAGAGCTTTCGTTTATTATTAACTTTTTTAATATTGTTATATTGATCACTATTGAATTATATAAAATGTGTTTAAACTGTGTTATTAAGTTTAATTACTAAATATAAATCCTGAAATACTATAAAATACTTATTTAATGCAGGGTCTAATTAATGTACGAAGAAATATTAAAATTTTAAAGAAATACATAAACTTGAATGAATTCGGTGCTCCTTTAAATAATCTTTCCTTAGTAATTTGCTATTAAAAAATTAAAATTAATAGTAAAAAGGAAGAAAAATTTATAATCGCAAAACTTTGGCTTCGACATTTAATGCGTAAGTTTTAAATGCAAAAAAAAAGTCTATCTCTGCTATATAAATAAAATGTTAAATTTTGGCAAAATTTTTAGACAAGCGACAAGACAAGACATTACGTGGAGACAATGTAAGATTTTTTTTGCCAAGAAAAAGCATAGCTGAGAAGCAACCACCAACGACGTAAAGTAAAAGTAATTTAGAAACCGGCGTGTATTTTTCGTTTAAACAAGAAAAGCAGAAATGTGGTTTATATGGTTAAGAACTCAAACATAAAACACAGTAAAAAAGACAAACATATATGTACTCTTAATATACAGGCAACCCAGTTTAACTCCAATGATGCGTTCCGAGTATGCATGTTCGCGATAAGGGAAATTTAGCTATTAACGGGTATAACAGAAAAAAACAACATTTTAAAATTATTTAATTTAAAAAAATTCATCTAATTATAAATTCTTTTTCCTTAAGAGAAAATAGAAAAAATGTGAAGAAAAAAAATCACGAAAGAATCCACAATCGAGTCACGATGTGCGGTGGTTTAGTGTACTTTAATTTTTTATTTCCACTTGTTTTTGGTTTTCAATTTTCCACAGGAGTTTTTTTTCGCAGTTTTGCAATAATTTAAATTTTTATATTAGCTTTCGACAAAAACATTTTTTTTTTATCTTTTTAATTAAATTTTTCTATTTATGGTTTTTATGACACAAATACAGGTCATAGATTTTAGCAATTTAACAATCGTTTTTTGTATGTTTAAGCGCCAGGTTGCATATAAAAGCAATGAAGTGATTATTGTTTTCTCATATGTTACGTTTATGCTTTAATAAAGTAGAAAAATACGAACACACGCACGGGAAAGAATTTATTTAATTTAATTTTTTTTCTGCCCTAATTTACAATTAGATTAACTTAACCGATTAGAAGTTTTATTGTGTTTTATTTTCAAAAATCAAATTAAATTCGATCCGACACTTAACAAGCTTTTATTTTATTTATTTATTTAGTTTTTGTCGAGTTTTCTCTTATCTTCAAATAAACAAATAATAATAACAATATTTTAAATATAAAAAAATTAATATTTAAATGCCTAAGGACCGCGACCTTAGTGCGCGTAGTTTTGCACTGTGTGCGCCTTTTTATATATTTATAGCAATCGTTTATTTCTTCCTTGATTCTTTTATTAAAAATATAAAAAAGTTTTTTTTTTAAGTAAACTAAAAACAGAGATTAATAATAAAAAACTAAAAGCGTATTAACACGTAAAATTAACACCTTAATCACCTAAACTTATTTATATATTTTTTTCTTTCTCTTTTATTTATTTTTGATAGAAAGAAATTTTTCAATAATATAATAATCAAACAGTATGACATTAGTCTGGTTTTTATTATTATTATTTAATTTATTTATTTTATTTTTACATTTTAAATTAAAATTGTAATAAATTAATTTAAAAAACGAAGAGAAATAAAACATAATAAAATAGAAGTATCTAAACACACATACACACACAGGTATAATAATAATAATAATAATAATAATAATAATAATAATAATAATAATAATAATAATAATAATAATAATAATAATAATAATAATAATAATAATAATAATAATAATAATAATAATAATAATAATAATAATAATAATAATAATAATAATAATAATAATAATAATAATAATAATAATAATAATAATAATAATAATAATAATAATAAAAATATCGAGAAAATAACTTTTTGAAGTTCAATCAATTGACGATGATAATTTAAAAACCGTTAAAATTAGAAAATCAATAAAATAATAAAAAGAAAAAAAATCTGTTTTGTTCGCTGTTTGATATATTAAAAAAAAATTTTATATTATTTTTTTAAATTATTAACGTCAGGTTTTTTTCGGTATTTTTATCATTTATATAAGAAATATATAGAAAAAAATATAAACATCTATATTTTTGTTTAGAAAAATTAAGTATTTTTATCAGAGAAATGTGAAGTTGAGAATAGACGACTATTACAAAGCCAAGCAAAACACGAAAAACAAAATAAGTTTTAAACAAAAATAAAGCATAGGAAGAAGATTAGAGAGCATCCAGTAAATAAAAGCTTGTTTAGCTCATCGTTACTTAAAATGAACGTATTTTGCTTTGACTCTTTGTTAGCATTTACGTTTCACTAAAAATTCAAATCAATTTTTTTTTAATATCTGTATAGTATTTTTAATAATAATATAATTTAATATACATAATATCTGTTTGTACCAATGTTTCGGTATTCATAGTTTATTTTATATTATTAAAGTATTTTGTTAAAATTCTGTTTTAATTTATCATTTAGTAAGAGAGAACCTTTTTATGTCACTTAAATTTTCATTTTTTTTTGTCGTTTTTATCTAATTTTCAAACAAAAGTACCCGAATAAAAGAATGACGAAAATTGAAAATACGTGTTTATTTAATCATTTGCTTAATGAAGACATTAACATCGTAAAAGCAAACGTATTAATTCTATTATTTATCGTAGTTTTTACCTTTTCATTTTGTATTTATTATTTTAAAAGACAAAATTAAAAGCTAAAATGTCATCAACACTTTCGCGTTTTTGGTGCGTTTTTTTTTTCTTACATTTTTCATTCACGTTCTTCTTTATAAGAATTTATTTATCTCTTTTGTAGCGTTTTTTAATTTATTTTATGTTTTTTGGGATGAGAATAAAGTGGTTTGGTTGTCTTTTTTTTAATTCAGTTTTATTGTTTATTTATTGTTTAATTTTTCATCATCATCATTTATTTAGTTGCCGCATTTAAGTAAATCTGGTTTCTTTTTTATTAACAATGTTTCTTTTCGGTACGTTTACCAAACAAAAAGAAAATACAACTAATATGACTTAACTTTGAGTAATGTTTTAAGAAATTTAAAAAAGGTTATTAAAAGGCAAGCCGCATAATATTGTTTCACTCAGATAAAGAATTCAATTTTATTTTAAAGATGAACAAGGAGTTTGTACTTACAACAGACTATAGTAAAATTCAAACACAATCGACAATTCTCACCTATAAAGTATAATAAATCGTATCAAAAACAGCATTCTGAAAAGTGTTGTCTCTATTTTATAGATAAAAGAGTAATGATTCGATTCTAGATATGTCGTACTACATTAAGTGCGACTGGTTCAGATAAAAATTACATAAAAAACCAGATACTAAAATTTTGGTAACTTTTTAACTCTAAAAATATTCTTTTAACCAATTTTGATTTACATAGGAGTTTATTTTTCCATTTTAACTTAAAATACGAGCAAATATCTATTTGAACTCGTTTTTGTCACATAATGATGAAAAAATTATATTTTGAATTTTTGAATTAACACTTTTACTCAGTATTACCAGTAATATCATTATTTTATTTTTAAACAATACAGTTTATATGATTTAAATTATTTAATAAATATTTAAAGAAAAAAAACAAAGAATATTTTGTTAAAAGAAAGAAGCAAAACACAAACAAGTTGATTTAAATAATTAATGGATGTTGGCTGTGATTTCAATTGAATTGAAAATTGAAATGTAAAGTAATTATGTAAAAGTGATCCGGATATCAATTTTTATGTGATCTTTTACTTTTTTTACATTTTGCAAAAACTGCCTGCTAACCAAAAAATTAATTCTCATTATTTTACTTACGTATAACGTCTATTTTAGATTTGCTTAAAAAAAACAGACAAACAGAGAAAACATATTGATGGTATGGACGAGAAACTAAAACATGTTAATGTTGTTTGATTTACCAAACACACCTCCATAAAACATTTAAAAATTCACATTTCTTTGTATTCAAATTACTTTCAAAATTTTCAAACATTTTCTTGCATGGTATACGAGAGTAGATTTTTATATTAAAATAAAAATGTTTTATTTGGTCTAATTATGTTTTTTCTCCTTTAATTTTTCTTTTAATTGGATGTTTTTCTTTTTTTTTACTATTTAATTATTAATATTATAAAGTTTATTGGATGTTATTGAAACACATTCACTTCATCTATCTATTCGTAATATTAGAACGGCAAATATATCTTATATGAAAGCTATTTATTTAAGGGACGTTTTAAGGTAAAACTAATGTTTGGGGGAATAAGAGTAATGTAAAACCACACGCTATATTTTGGTATAAATGTACAAAATTAATGCTTTATCCTATGGGAAGGAAGTGTGTATAGAATGGTTATTCCCAACATTACATTAAGCACACTCACTTTAATAATATATGTTTTTGCTGCTTTTCTTATTTCTTTCTATTTTAAAATATGACACCAAAAGTAACTACGCTTGATAAAGCAAAAATAAAATGAAAAGTAAAACTGAACCTCTTTATCGAACAAGAAAAAACCTCGGAACCTTTTTTTATTTTTGTATATCGAAGCATCAAATGAAATAAGAAACCAAAGGTTGAATTATGTAGTGAGAGTGACAAACAATATAATTTTCATTTTTCTTGTCATGTAATCTAATTTACCTTATAGATACTGTGAAAAATTGAGCCATGAATTTGCACCCCTTTTTGTGGTCCACAAAGAAAAAATAATAGTGAATGTTGGAAAAAAGGTAACCAAACACCATTCGTTTATATATACCAAACAAGATATGTGGAAAAATAAAAAAAAAACGAAAACGAATTTTTTTTTTGGGTCGTATACGCATCGACATTACCAAAATTATAACTTTACTGTAAAATAGGACGGCATCAGATCATCCAAATCACCTTACTAGTATTCATTAACAAGTAGAAGAATATTTTCATGTTTGGCTGGGAATGTTTGAATTTTGTGTAACAAAACAAAATGATAATATTCAATTTGCCATCTAATAAAGATTGCCAACATTTCCATCCATCTTTCAACTAATGTTCCTCGTTAATTCTCTAATTGTGTTAATTATTTATGAACTGGAAGTTTGGTAACACTATAAGTATAAAAATGTTACTATGAAACATAAATAAAAAAAATCTTGCAGACAAGTAAAACAAAAAAGAAATATAGTTCAATTTCATGTTATGACTGACCCTTAATAATAAGGTCCAATAATACGAATCTATTTCATGACTTTTTAAAATTCTCTTTTACAGTTTTCTGCTATATATAAATAGGTTTTTTTGTGATTTTGTGCCATTTACATAGCTGGAAACATTTTGTTGTATACACATTCATCCAATGATTCCTTTTCCTACTGCTTTAAAGATCTCAAGAGACTTTTTCACTTCAGCGAGTTTCCTCAATATTTTATATTTTGTTGATATTTTTTTATATTTCGGTTTCTATACATTTTTGTTTCTTTTTACACCGCATTTACGTCTTCTACAAGTTCGATTCTATCGACATACAAGAATATCAAATTGACATCACTGTAACACAAGGGTGGTTTTATAACGTTTGGAAGATGAGCAAAAACAAACCACAACAAATACCGCGTATGCATATTAAATAAATAAAAAATAAATATACATTATCAATATTGAAATAGCAGTACTAGAGTACCTAACCACATCCCTTCATTAATTATTGATTTGAATTGAATTCAACTTTATCTAGAGAACTTTTAAAATATTAAATTAATTCAATTCGGTTTGGCAAATAACATTGCACAACCCCATCTAAATTCGTAACTTGTCTATTTTTACGTGGCTTTGTAGTCAACTCATCGTCTTGTTTATATAAATAACTTAATGTTAAAACAGTAGGTGACAATGTCTCTTGAAATTTGGTTTTACTATTCACCAACGCAATATTGCAAACATTATAAGACTCTACATAGAGCAGCGTTTTGATACTTTTTAAAATGAACATATAAACTAAATACGAATGTACCTGCCGAATCATTTTTTCCTCTATATTTACTTAACTTTATGTATATTTATTAACCAAAGACAAAAAAAGTAAAACATACAAACAAATAACGCCAGTGACATTTGCAACTAAAAACGTGTGCCATTCTCATACACCATATAAACCATCTTATCAGTCAAGCTCGTTTTTTTTTAAAGACGAACGTGTAAAACAGTGCACCCTTACTTTTTTTATTTATCAACTTTTCGGTATTTTTGTAGATAAAAATAAAAAAGCAACATGAATGTTGAAGACGAGTAAAGACAAAACAAATATACGAAATAAGTAAGTATACGGGCATTAAATGAAGACCTCGGTCACCCGAGACTCGTTTCAAAAAATAATGCAGTACTTTTTATTACACGTGCAGATGTATCTGCTTCGTCAATATAGGCCAAAATATTTGGAGTGTTCTCAGCACCAAAACATTACAATGAATAACATATATGCTTTATTGTGCTGTAATTTCAACTTTATGTACATTATAAAAATATAACGATGAATAGGAATTGCAAGAATAACACAAGAATAAAATGCGTGTGTGGGTGGCAGGGAGTTTTTTGTTGTCTATTAAAACTTTTTATTATTTTTTTTTTTCGTTATAATTTTTGTACCCTTTTCCTAATTTTACCTATACTCGCGTTACAGTTAACTTTGACTACGGATGTATCAGTTGTTTACAGTGTTACACAAAAAAGTATATAACATCCATGGCATTATTACTCCTTCAGCGTTCAACACACATAAACCGAAAAAATATTCCACAAAACGACTTATCAAGATTTCATAGTCTCATGAAATTGAACTGGGGGAGTTTATCGTATTCCCAAATAGAAACAAATTGAAATAAAAATAAATAAAAAACAACAAGTAAATAAAAAAGCAAGTGCAAAACTCATGTGCACCAGCAGAGAAAAAAAAGATTTTTATTGTTGAAACGTTGAATATATGATAATATTTCGCCATTAAAATTTTACCGACCATGGAAAATATACTTAATATATACCAAACCAATTATTTTTTTTCTTGTGTCTTTTTTAAGGTAAAAAAAAATATAGAAACAGTTATTGCATCGAAATTTCATTTAAAATAAAATTGCAAAGGTGTTTTGTCTATTTTTGTTTTGTGTTACATTACGAAATACATAAAAATAAAAATAATAATAATGCAAAAATAGGAAGATAAACTTATTGTAGCAATAAAATTTTGAATGAAATTTTTTTCTTATCAATCCTATAAAATTAAATGATATTTGGTTTTGTAAAAAATTCAACTATAAACAAAAAAAAAATATCAAATAAAACGTGGAGCAGGAATAGAAACTATTGCAAAAAAATAATAAAGAAACAAATCTCACTTAGCAAATTGAAATTTTATTACATTTTATAATGATGGTTCATGGGTATTTTGTTTTATCATAGTCATGATAAGTGGTTTCGTTGTAAAAATTAAAATAAATAAAAACAAAAATAAAAATCGCAATTTTTTGAAAATGAATTGAATTTTATTGATTTTCTTTTTATTGAATTAAATAAAGATTTTATATTTTTAAACAAACAAAAACTGTAATCAATGGTACTTTGAGTAATCTTTGTGGGATGCTGGAGTGTTAAATCTTTTAAATAGAAATAAATAAAATAATTAGTTTCACCAGGTAAGCCATACTTTGCATAGCAAAAAAAAATTACTTATTATCTTTATTCTTGTTGACTTGTCCAAGATAAGTCACAAAGGATATTTTGAATTCCTTGTTAACCTATGTAATTATGCCAAAATTACATAAAAACAAAATGTTTAAAACAAAAGTAGAAGGTATAAAACGTAAATAATATTTTTATTTAGTGCTTAATTTGTGGTAATAAAAATACCAGACATGCATGCAGAAATATTATGAAAACATAAATAATAAAAAATTTATAATTATTATAAAGTAATTAAAATTAACAAAAATAATAAAATGCGATATGTATATTAACATAAATAGTAATGTGTTGGAAAATTAATAATTTAGTGAATGTCGTTAAAATAAAAAAAAGTAGTTTTTTCTAGTTTTATTACAAACAAATAAATAAAAATAGAAGGTTAATAAAATTGTTCTTAATAAGTGTAAGCGGTATTATTATTATAAAAAGTCAGGTTGAATTTTGCAAGAAAGAAAAAAAAAAGAAATATTAAAGTAATAATAATTTGAAACCATTAAAAGTAACCGGAAATGTGTTATTGTTGAAAAATTAACAATAAACGTATTTACAATAATTTAGTTTATTTTTAATAAACATTAACAGAAGAGAAAATAAAACAAACGATATAAATAGCGACGTGGATTTTTATTTAAATAATGATTGAGTACAATGAATAATCGATAAAACTAATCATTGAATTCAAATTCTCTTTATTGTTTTATATTCTAAAAAGTAAATTTGCGAAGATGTGCTGTAAAAATTATTTTCTTTTTACTTAATACGGAATACAGTTTTATAGCAATAACGAAGAAAATGATGGAGAAAGTTCTTTTTTACTATATCTTAACTAATTTTTAGTGCTTTTTTTATTAGCTACAACTTTGATTACTAACTGAAACGTACTGGCTGTCAAACTGTATATTCTTTTGATTATAAATACTATTTTTATTCTGACTATAGGTAGTCAGCTTGAAGTGATTGACGAAAGAAATTATTTTCACATGACACGTGCTATGCTATAACAAATTTAATTTTATTCATTTTTTTATTAACGATTTAGGAAATATGATTTTGCATTGTGATATTTAATCACAGCAACATTTAATCTCACTGCACAATTTCCTTGTTGCATTTGAGATTTGCAAATTGAATTAAAAATATAAATAGAATTGAATTCATTTATTTTAAATATATTTATTTATTATTAAAACTTTTCACATATGCAACATTGTTATAATTATTATTTAATATTTGTTCAAAATCGCTGAATGACTATATACCACGCGTAAATAGATAGATAAAAAAGCGTATTACAGGAAACATCCGTTCATCGGCACCCCAGCGATTGTGGATTCGTTATATCGCGATTTTTTTCTAAACATTTTTCTATTAAGAAAAAAGAATTTATATAAAAATATATTTTTTTAACTTCTACGCTTTTTTGTTAAAAATTTCATTTTTTCGCTGTACAAAAATATTTTTAAATAAAACACCATTTCTTATAAACATATTTTTACTGCATTCATGTCATAACAATATTTATAAATTTTCATTATAAATGAGAATAATCTTTCCGGCTAATAAAACAAAATAAGAAACGACGCGTAATAAGCAACTACAAGTCAGTAAACATATAACGACATCAGAGTGAATATTAAATTGCTGAATATAAAAACGCATGTAATAAAACTACACACACGTACATTAACATTACATGAACTTTATTAAAAAGCACAAATAAAATAAAATAAAACGGAAAATTCTGAATAAACAACATAAAACCGAAATATTAGTCATATAAAGAAATTTTTCCGAAATATGAAAAAGTCGAAGAGTTTTAAAAATGATTATTATTTTTTATCTTTTTCGAGGTTGTTTTTTATTTTATTTATTTTAGAAGCTATCAGGCGGTATGGCTTTTAGGTACATGAAAATTCGCACATTTTTTATGACCCCACAACAGCAACAATGTATCCTATTGCAAGATCTTACAGTCGTACAGAATAAGAATATGTAAGGTGGTTTGTGTTTAACAAGCAACACAAGAAGTACCCATCGGAAAATACCGTTTTTTATGTTTTTTTTTTTTGCAAATAATTTTTTTCTGTGTTATCCTAATTTCATATATAGCAAAATTTTATGATAAGATCATCGGGTATTTTTTTCTTTACTTTTTATTGACAAGTTTAAGCAGCGGTTCTTAACCATTGGAGATGCGAGTTTACAAATCTGCGGTCAATATACCACTAACATACCAAGAGCAATTAACCACTTTTTCTCAGTTCCTCATTTTAAAATAGTATTATAAATGATTTAGAGTATGAGGTGCGCGAAAATTCTTGGATAATTTGAGGGGTGCCGGAAGTTACAAAGATTAAAAACCACTGAGTTAAAGCATTAAAAAAATTAAATAAAACATAAATTTTTATATATTTAATATTTAAACAAAAATTTAAAAACAAAAATACTGAAATTGGTGAAAATATGAAACACTGTATTCTCTTTAACCGTTAATGAAATTGCGAGAATTGTATGTGCTTTTTCATTGCAATTTGCTTCCTTCTGGGAAATACACGAGTCAGATCTTGGAAATGTAAAATTCATAGAACACCATTTTCATACCAATAAATTTAGGGCTTTTAAATCATTTAATGAAACTTTAAAGAGTATATTCGGCTTTAATTAACTTTTTTTCTTTTTTTTTTTAAATTAGTTTACCGGCTGAATAGCTTACGCGTCAAAGAAATGGTGTTCACTCAGTCCAGATTTTTTCATTTTAAATAAATTAAAGAAGAATGGGTAAAATTTCATAAACTATTCATAAATTAATTATTTCAAAAAGCTGACAACAATCTAATTCCAATATTTATTTAGCAGTAAACTTTATCGTTATTAGTCACTTGGAATGGAACTTCCAAATTCATAGAAATAAAACTACAAAATTACATAAACAATTTTTTATTCCTATTTAAAGAATTTCAATTTTTTTGAAACATCAATCTCTTATTTTTTTAATTTCCTCTAAATTTTTTTCAAGCACAATAAAATAAAGTAGACACTAGAAACAATTAATCGTCTTGCGGCGTTTCGTTTTCTATTTTTTTTTCATTATATTCTTCTAAACCCATAAAGTTACATGAAATTTAAGTTTTCAAAAATTATGCTTAATTTTTTTTAATTGCTTTTTTTATTATATTTTTGTCTAGGTTTACGGTTCAGTTCGTCATTGTTTTCCTTGATTTTGTCACATGTCTAATGCTACTCAGTAAAATAACTTTTTTCAGTTCTTCGTTTAACCCTTTACCTGTGTGTCTCTTAGTAATAACATTTGCATGATTGTTTAAATTTAAAACTTAAATGATTCTATGGTATATTGATAATTGCAAATGGTGTGTATGCTAAGAGTTATGATAATGAATGAATAAAATGTTTCAGGGATGGTTTAAATAAAATATTGGATAATATGTAAACCAAAAAAAAAAAAAAAAGGTTTGAGGAAACTTTCTCAACATTTATTTTTATCAAATTTTTTTTTATTAAATATACAGCAGCAGAACAAGATTAAATTTTAAAAGCTATGGACAAAGTTTTTATTAATCTGAATTTATGTTAGAGAGGAGATTAAATGTAAATTATTTCTGATTTCATAAAAAAAAAAAACCAGAAACAAAAAAAGGAATGGTTGACGGTTTACCAAGAAAAATTTGTTTAAAAAAATAAAAATCTGTTATCATAAATCTATCCGATAAATTCTGTTGTCTAAAACACACTGTCTAAAAACCTATATTAGAACACGAAAATGTAAAGACAAATTTCCAGAAAAATAATAAAAATGCAAGTACGTGATAGTAAATTAAATCTAAGATTGTATTTTTGTAAACAATTATGTTTACCCAAAAGATACAATTAACAAACGAATAAAAAATTACAAAACAGTAAAAATTAATAATGAATTTGCCTCAAAAAATAAATAATAAAAATATATAAATAATGAAATAAACGTGTTGAAATTTATTATACGCTAAACGAAAAAATATATCGTACCAATGTTTCTAATTAATTTTTGCGCTTTGTTTTAACTTCACTTATCGCATTTTATCGTTTCATTCAGTTTATTATTTTTGTTACTATTTTATTTAGTTTTTTTATTCGAAATTTAAATTCATTTTTGTATGTATAGTAAGTCAAATTCAATGAAAAGAAAATAAATAAATGATAAAAATGTTTTGTGTATGTTTTGCTATTACACGATAACAAGTTATTAATAATTATTATAGTAGGTGCGCAATTTTAATAACTTAAAATATGCAAAGAAAAAAATTAAAAAATTCATTATTAATAGTTTTACAGATTAAGACTACAGAACAAAACGATTATTCGGTACCAAAGAACACCTTGAAGCAAGTGAATAAGCAGAAACACAGCTCTATTTTAAGATGTCTCGAAACATACAACTAAATTACACAGTAAATGCTTAAACTTTCAATTTCTTTGTAAATTGAAAAAAAAAAACTAAATAAAATAAAACATTGTACATCTCCTTATATAGTTGCAAAATTAAGAACAATTCTTTCCATTATGAATACAAAAGTATTATTAACAAACTTTAAGGAGTTTGTCATAAAATTACTTTTAATAATAAATTATTACTTTAAAGATTAAAACACTTCCGTGTTGATAAAATAGTTAATAATAATAATAGTTAGTTAATTAAAAAATGAGCAAAGTAAAAAATGAAATTGAAGAAAAACCGTGTATTCCTGTTTCTTAATTTAATTTCAATTATGATTCATATCACGTTTACTTATTTTTTAAATATTTGTTTATATAAATGTAAAGCAATCTTAACTTTAGTAAAGAAAGTATAAAATAGGAACAAATAACTAATAAAACTGACAGTAATTACGATAAAAAAATAAATGAAATGAATGATTTTATGCTGCAAAGTTTTGTATTTTAGTTTTAATTCAGTTATTTTTTGCAATTTAGCCATTTATTTTTAGCAGAAGGTACCGAAAGTATCGAGGAAAAGTGTAGTGCCTCATTCATCAATTTATACAAATAATTATTAGCATTTGTGATATTTGAATTAATTTTATTCTATTTGCCAGGCTTCTACCATTTTTATTTATTTTCTTTTTATGAAATTTTAAACATTTGCTTTATTAATATGCAGACAACTCACTTTAGTAATTGAATCCTTTCTAGGCTCTGTCATTGCTTAGATACGAAAAAGTATTGAATAAAATTATAAACAATAAACCTTTAAAATTAAATACAATTTTATTTGCTCTTTTTTATCTTTTTTTTTTTACTTCAAACAGTTTAATCGCTTTTTACTGAGCATTATTAATAAATTAATTTCATCTTTCGTTAAAGTTTATAAAACGTAAAAACTGAGAAATATAAATAAAACAATAAATAATAATTATGTTAATAACGGATGTCAAATTATCACACTCCCAAATGAAATGGTTTTGGCTTTTTAGTTCTTATTTTATTATGAATTTTATATATTTTTTTCAGTTATTAAACAAACAAAGAGTAGAATAGACTTTGAAAAGAGCAACATTTATGTATAGAATCATACCGTTAAATTTATGTTCAACTAATTGATGGTGATTATAAAAATTTGCATTTTTTTCATTTATTTATTATTATTATTTATTTAATATTTAATAATAATTAGAATAATAATAATAATAATAATAATAATAATAATAATAATAATAATAATAATAATAAAAAGATAGTAATTAATTTTTTTATTAAATTAACTTAATTGTAATAAAATTAAATAAAGAAAACAATAGCGAGACGACTTTTACGGATGAATATTTTACATATTTTATTTATTTATTTTTTTGTGTTAGCAAAAGTAAACTAAAGCAAAGTAATTTAAAGTAAGTTAAGACCCAATAAGTATTAAAAAAAACGAAACAATACAATCATAAATTAAATTTTTTATACGCGCTTTCGTTTGATTATAATTTTATTTCTTTCCTTTTTATTTCGTTTTTATAGCTACTGCGCTTCTTTTTTATACCTATTTTTCTTTTATTTATTTGGTAAATTGAAATTTCGGAAACAAAAGAAACTAAAACTTTAGAAAAGAAAATATAAGTCGAAAAACACAAAATTGATGTCATTTTTTTGATTTATTTAATAAAAATATATAAAGAAGAAGAAAAAAACAATAAAAAAGCTTTTTTTTTAAATAAAAATTAAAATTTTGTTTAATTCTCATTTTAATTATTACCTAATTTGTTGTTGATATTGTAAATTATCACTAAATTGTTAAATTTTCCATTCATTTTTGTTTATTATTATTATTATTTTTCTATAAATTTACCATGAGTAGGAGGAGTAGAATTAATTAAAGGTGACAGTTTTATATGCAAAAGAAATGAATAAATAAATAAAAAAATATTTTTACTGACTTGGTGGCCACATTTTTTTTAATTGTAATTTAATAATTTCATAATTGAGCGATTTTTTAGGACTACAACAAACAACGTTTGTAATAAATTATTCAACCTAATTACATAATTAGAATAAATAATAATTTTATGAATGATAAAGAAATATAAAAATATTATTAACTAAAATTTCAATACAATAATTAATTTTTTTTTTTATAATGAAATTGACATGTTTAGGTATTACGACGTGGAGTCGACCTGTGAATAGTTTTAGTGAATTTCGTGAGTTTAGGTAATTATAGTTTTGGATAATGGTTTTTATGACTATTATGTACAATTTTTGAATTATTAATTAATTAATTAATTTATAATCATATTTCTTTCAATTACACTAAAGCCGCTTATTATTGCCCTTTAAGCACGTTTTTAACAGTATTTTTTTTTCTCATTTACAGTTCCACTGTATTTTAATTTATTTTTTATTGGCTATTTGTGGTGTATTTTTGTACTTGCTAGACAAACTGAATTTACTTTCTTTACCGAAAAATTATTTAATTACAAGGCAAATAAAACTGTTATTAATTACACTATCGAAAATGCATAATTAAATTTCAGACGAATTAAAATTACATAATTCCAAAATACAATATAATAATTATCAATTTGCAAAAAATTTAAATAGTTATCGGCAATTAAGTAATAATAACAGCTAATTTAATAATAATGTTAAAAATTAATAATAATAATTATTATTATGAATAATATTAATAATTAAAATAAATAACCAATTTAATAATTTCATTATAATTAATATATTAAAGGATTTTGTGTCTAAAATTAAATAAATTATATAATGATTATAATAAACTCGCAGGTAAAATAAGTAACGATAAACGTTATCTTCAAAATTCGGCACACGTTGATTTAAGGTTTTGAACATTTTATCCTATAATTAGTTTTTTTTTAATTTTAGGATAATTGACTAATTTGAACAAAAATTAATACTTTCTGTTTTTCTTTTAAATTTTCGATAAATTATCTGACAACGAATTAAGTGTTATTGAATTTCATTAAAATTTAAAATCCTTTGACTCTATGTTTAGCCAATAGTCAATATAACAAAATACACTTCAAATTTATGTGTAATTATAATATAGTCAAAATATTTTATTCTCTTTATTTTCACACCAAGCACCGTCACACGGCACACCAGTTGCTGAGCACTGTTTACCATAATTGAGACACTATTAATAAGACATAATTGAGTTATATTAAAAAATTTTAATTAATTTATTTAATGATAATTTAATAAGTAAATAAACGTAGGTAGTTTTAGACTTTATATAATTTAAATTATTAATTAAATAATTAACAAATTTTGTAATTGTTGCCTTAATCTTATTTAATTAAGTGAAATATTAATTATAAAAAACATATTTCTTAGCTAAATGACCTTTAAAATGTTGTCTTATATTTTTTTTGATTTCGATTTTATATAAATTAATTTTTTTCTGTTTTATAATTAAATAATTTTTTTTAATTGATTTTTAATTATACTTTGATTCTGGCTCTTTTCAAGTATTAAAAGATTGATATTCTATTCTATTGAAATTCTACCATCTTAAATATTGTCTAAATACGTAAAGAAAAGAATAAACCATTTTTAATTATTTTATAATTAAACTATTATCGTTATAACTAAATTAACACTCTGCATTAATAAGACTAAATGCCTTATATTGTTTAATAGGCAACAAAGGTATTGTAAAAACTCGTAAAGAATTGTAAACGTAGAAAAAACTCTAAAGCAGCAACTTATTAGCTAATAAGAATAATAAAATAAATAGAAAAAAAAATTAATTTAATTCAAGGTAACACAGTAAATATAAAATAGTAAAAAAATTAGTTAGCACAATCACTTTTCTTCATAAAATTGCAATTTAATTTAATAATATTTTCTTCTTTCTTGTTATGAATCTCTTATATTAACAAAAAAAAAAACACAATTTATTTTATTAATTTTCATCTGTGGAATACGAAAAAAGCACATGGATACGAGGATGGTAAGCAGGTCAAAAGTTTTATTTTTATTTTAGTTATTTTATTTCTTTCATCTTAATTGAAACGGAAAGTAAAATCGTAAAAAGGCATATAATATAACAATATTTCAGTTTTATTTGCTTACCTTTTGAAATTTTCTTTTTATTATGTTTAGGGTGGTAAAAAACATTATATATTAATTTAGCCAATTTGATTGAATAAAATGTACTGCGCATATAATACACCTGTTCCCCTATATAGGCAGTGTTGTGTGCCTGTGCCCGATAAATGATCACACACAAGACCAACAAAATCTAACATCAACAAAATATATGTATATAAATGATGAATAAATAAAGAAAGCTAAAAAACAAAAATTCTAAATAAATGGGAAAGTATCTACTTAAATTAATGTAACACAGAGTGGCGTTGAAGAAAGTGTCGACAATATGTAAGAAGAAAATAAAAAGTATAAAAAAATGCTACGCACAAGGTGATACACATGACCTTTGTCTTAAAAAAGTGTGGATGGAGGAATTGTTATGAGGTTATGTAGGTTAAAGCTGGCAGGAAGAACAAAAAGAAATTCGAAGTTACGAACAGACGTATACGAATGAGCTTTGATATTATGACTACGTGACTTCTAGGTGGATACGAATATGTCTCTATTAAAATAGCCTCATTATTTCCCAACATCATTATATGCATTAAGCCTGCCAATGGTATCAGCTGATACGAATAAATGAAGAGAAAAGGAAAAAATTAAAAAAAATTTAAGACCTCTGATATGGTAATTACAGCCAAAAGAGCCCTAATAATTTCATGAAATGATAAAAATTCTCCTAGTATTAAAGTAGTCGCCTTAATATCACCTAAAGTTCTTTTTTGTACAATTTAGCATCGGCAAATGAAATAAACTTACACTACCAACAACAATATTGTCCTCAACAAGCAAAGCTTCGATAAAGATTAAGATTAGGTATGAGATCGTTCAATGTGGGATGTAGGATGACGCGGTCAGTGATGTTACTTAGTCATTTGAGTGTCGTAAAAATCGTATTCTGAAAACGATGCTTAATGTTTTTATTTAGAATTTTATATTTCCTGTGCCTTGTTTTTCTTTTTTTTTCATTTTCTTATATTGTTTATGTGTGTTAGCAACTAAAGAAGGTAAGAATATTTTTGGTATGCTGCACACCACTTCCATTTGCTTAATTCAATTTAATCTGATATAGTTTTCGTTAAATATATAGCACGAATTTTTTGTGATACTGAATGTTAGGCGTTTGCATTGATGAAGCTTATATTAAGATATACATATGTCAATAATTTGATTAGGAAAGTTTTTTTTTATTATAAAAGTTCGTCTTCACTTTTATTAGCAGTAGTTTCATAGAGAAAGAAAGGAAAAGCGTTCTTCATTAAACTTTTATTTCAACGTATTTAATCTATTTGTTTATTTTTTTTCTGTATTTATATATAGATATATGAATATCTCCTTTTGAAATATTGTATCCTAAAAGTCGGTTAATCTATATTCTTTTTAGCAGTCAGTGCCCAATTTTTCTTTAACTATTAGCCACAAATCCTAACTTAATTAGTTAATAAATTAATTGGTTAACATAAAGAAAATAAAAGGTAATTTTTATGCGTAATTTTCTGTATTTAGAAAAAATATATTTTTAATATGCAGGAGTTTGATCTTAAAATTTCTCATGGACAAATGTTAAAAAATCACATACTGTTAGTTACTAGTAAAAATTATTAAAATTTATTTATCCAAAAATGCTTTAAATCTTTATTAATCGGTTTATGTGTAATTTAATTTTTGAGGTTTTAATATTATATATGAAATTGTGATTTGGAGAAGAGTTACGAAAACTATTTGAAAAATAAAAATAATACTTAGGAAAACAATAATACCATATCCGCCAATACACACCAGCAATAACCGTAAAAACAACAAAAATAAGAAAGGATTTAAATTTAATATTCACAGAAAAATTAAGTGAAAATATAAATAAATAAATAATTTTTTTATTTAAATTAAGTTTAAAGCTGCAAAATTATTACCAAGCTAGCGACACTAAATGTTAGAAATTATTTTCTGTTTATTTTAAGAATAAGTCTTTCATATTTTGTTTTGAAAAATTTATTTCAGTTTTTACTTTTTATTTATTTATTTTTATGTGGCTGAGACAAAAATATTTCAAGAGAAAAAAGCAAAGTGATATGCAACCTGTTTTTATTTGTCAGCCTAAGGTTATTTACAAGAATTTTTTAGTTTTAGTTAAGTCAGTTTTACACCTTATTTAAAAAGAAATCAATAGATGATTTTTTTCTGTTAATCCTATAATTAATGGGAATTATTACTTAATTAGTTTTTAAAGAATTTTCCGTATTTTTAGTGGAAACACCCAGAAAGCGTGATGTCTTTTCACATAATCATTTCAAGTTTTGTGTTTTTGATATAAACTTTAGTAAATATCTTCGTATAATAAATTTTTCAATGTAAAGTGTTGCTTATATTTTGGTTAAAGATATTTACAGAAAGCAACACTAAAATTTCCAGCACAGGTATTTAAACATGCAAGATTTGATATCACAAAACATTCATTTAAAAAAGCATTAATTTTTAAAAAATGTAACTTTTGTTTATCTTACCATTAACCAATAAACAATTCAAAGCATTTAAAAGAAAAGAATTGATTACAACAAAAAACAAATATTTATCACAATAAAAAATAGAATAATAAAATCATAATACTTCATACTTAATAAATAAAAATAACATTGTGTCTTTCATGTAGTCTATACATATAATATTTTGTCTACATCCAGTTTTAAATCTTTATTATAATTTATTTCCCGTTTATTAAAAAAAATAAATAAATAAATATAATACAATAATATTACTACAAAAAAAAATCTCAAATAGCATAACCATATTCGGAAATCATTGCCATAAAATAAAGAAATCAACAAAACATAATTTTTTATGGTTTATTTATTAAATTATTTATTAACGAAAAAAAAATAAATCTTAAAAAATTGAAAATAAAATAAACTAAGCAAGAATATAATAAAAATGAAACTTCCTCAAGAAAAATTGAAAAACGCATTTTTCAAGTATTATATTTTCATAGTTTATGCTTAAACAGTATTTACATAATCGATCAATGTCGAATAATATTTCAAACAACAAAAACAATGAATAAAATGTTAATAAATTTATTTCTAATACAATAAATGATTCAATGAGAATGAGAGAAACAAAAATTTTATCAATAAATTTACCATGTTGTCGTTTTGTAAATTTTCTTTTATTTTACCTTTTCTTCTCATAACAACCAAAATTTTGTCACGAATATTATCCTCTTGGCCAGACAATAAACAAACATTTTCGTTTTGTTTTATTTCGTTTTGCATTGAATTACAGATTAACTCACATGAGTTGATTTTTTGTTTGCGAACAATACCAACACAATAACAACGAGACACATAAAACAGCCAACATTCAGATCGCAAATTAAATGTTAAAGAACACGCGAAAAAAATTGAACATAATATATTAAATAAATATATTTGATTTATATTATTTTAATGTTATGTATTTTGATATTTTGTCATTTTAGCAATATTAACCCCTCGCTTCGGTATTGTATGTTTATTATGTTATAAAGATGATTTTGTTATTTATTTGTTGTTATAGTTACTGTCTGCACCGATCTCGTTTCGTCTGGTTCAGTGGGGTTCAAATAAATAAATGTAAAAATCACGCAAAGCGATTTTTACTGTCTTTAAATTATTTTCAGTTCTTTTTATCTTAGACAGCAAAGAAAAACAATAACCAAATGAAAAAAAAGTGGAATGAATAATAAAACTCTGATTAAAAAAAATAATAATAATTCTAACAAATGGTAAAAATAGCAAACTACTAAATAAAAACATAATAAACGAGTTAAACATATGTAGAAATAACTTTAACCAGAGTAAGACAGCGAGTAAATGCAGAAAAATGATAAAAAAAGAAAAACTTGACAAAACATTTAATGCAATTTTGCCATGTATGCGATTATAATGTGTGTTCGTTTTGTTACTTAAATTGTATTATTTACAATAAATAAAATATGAGAAATGAGTTGCAAAGAAAAAATATGAAAATGATATAAAAAGTGCGAAAAATATTGAGATACTAAGATATAACCTTGATACTTTATTTTGCTTAACTTGACTTCACTTAACTGAACATAACTCTTTTAATAAATTTCTTCTTCTTGGTTTTTTTTTATTAAATAAAAATTCTACTCTATTTAAGACAACTTTTTATTAATGTTTTATTGATATCAATTTATTGGTTTGTTATTTTTACCTTATTGTTGCTATTGATAATCTTGGTATTCTTTTCGCTTTATTTATACCTGGCGTTGTTTTTTTTCCCCTTTGATTCTTGTTAAGTAATAAATTTATTGAAATTAATCAATTATTTTAAACACAAATAATTGTATTTGTAATATTTTGTATGCCCTTCTATTAATATTTTCTTTTTTATTGTTATTTTGATATTGATTTTATCTTTCATTTCATTTATGCCTTATTATGATTTATTAAACAAGTTTCAATATTTTGTCATTTAGTTTTGTTTTTCTTTTATTAATAATATTATATATTTAATAAGCATATACTAGTGTATACTATATAAAAGAAACATATTCCAAACAAGTTTTTATTGATAAATTATTTAATGTTTGATTTAATTTGCAAAAAAAATAAAAATAGATGTTAAAATTGGATTAAATGTTAATTTAATATAAAAATATAAAGAAAATGCAAATTAAATTAAAATTAAATTAAATAAAAATACTTTGAATGCTTTAGTTTGTTTGTTTGGCTAATTTATTTAATTATTTTGTTATTTTATTTTATTACAATATTTTAATTCTTCTGTTTTGCGTTTTTCACAATTATCAAGATTTAATTTTCGTTAAAGAATTTTATTGAATTTCATTTGCATTTATTTTTATTGAATTATTTTAACTTAGAACAATTTCTAGATTTATATCTAGTTATTAAATTTGACTTTTATGCTTGCGATAGTGTGTTTTTTATTATTTATTTATTATTATTATTACACTTACCTATTTTTGCAAAGAATTCATTAGAATAGCTTATGATTAACAATTAAATATAATTTTAATTATTTTTTATTTTCAGATTACCATCTAATTCTTTTTAATTAAATTAAATAAAGCATTATATCTTTGTTTAGACAATTTTTGATAAAACAAATAGAAAATAATTACTAAAGAGTCGAATATAACATTAAATACAAACTTAAAGAAGCTTAAAAATAAATATTCTAAATCTTATTATGCTGTTGCATCTTAAGCTGATCTGATAACACTCAAATTAAATTACGTTGCACTGAATATATATATAAGAAAAATTTAACTGAGTATTTTAATTATAATAATTGTTAATAACAGAAATGGAAAATTGATTGTTAGAAAATTTAATTAAAATTAAAATGTAAAGTAGAAAAAAATAAGCTGATTTATTTATATTATAACAACAAAGGATTATATTTCATTCCAATACAATGCATTATTGTTTCATAGTTATCATTATTATTATCAACTTTTGTGGTGTTTTATTATTAAGTCTTCAAAAAACATCAAAATTATGAATAAATTACATTCCCGTCGACTTTTCACTTTTTTTTATACTTTTTTATCATAATCTTTAGCATGGTTTTATTTATCCTTTTTTATTTCTTCTCTGACAGAACTCGAAAAAAAAAACAACTTTATTGCTAAGTAATAGAATTTCTTTAGATCTCTTCTGCTTCTTCTTATTTTCATTTTAATAATCATTGGTATAATTATGGAAACATAAAGTGCTAAATAAATATATAACTTTATATATACATATATAATATAATATATGAATATATTATATAGTTTAGCTAAAAAAAGCAACAGATTTAGTAAAGTTATAATAAAATAGATACAGTGGTTGTATTTTTATTATTAACCGCAGTATTTACGAATATTCCTCAAACGAAATTAATTATTATTATTATTATTACTATCCTCTTGCTTTTTCTTAATATTCGTTTCAGAGTTAGCAGACAGGAAAATTATTTGACTTCGATTTTTCTTTTTCTTTTTTTTTTTTTAATTTATTATTATATTATTCGGGTAAATTATATTCTTCTTTCTTAAATTTTCTCTTAAACATTAAAATTTAATTAAATTGTCACTTAACTCGGATTTAAGAACATATTTTCCTGTTGCTATTAAAAGTTGTGTATTTTTAGATTAAAATTATTCATTTATTAGTGAAGATATTAGAGGTTTTTTGCAAAATAATTGAGCGATTAATGATAGCAGATTTTAAGTTCGACATAATGGTTTCTTTGTTTTTAAAACTATCATTTTGATGGCAAATAATAATTATCATAAATGTGTGAGATTATATTCTGAACAGTAAAGCCTTTCTATAACCACTTGATTGTGGTTTTCCAGACATTTCCTCTTGGTTTCTTAATTCCTAAAACCAAATGTAAAAAAAAATCAAAGTCACCCTTATAATTTTATATTGAAATGTCCTTGTTAATTGTGTCATTTGTATGAAATTTGAAACTTTCACACTTTCCTTTACCTTTTTTTTTAATTAAGCGTTGAATCGAGAAACAAACAATTGTTATAGTTTAATAAAAGAAATTCTAATTTGCCTTCAATTTAGTTGGTTCATTAATTGCAAAAAACGAGACACAAAAAACAATGTGGTTGAACGTTTTAATTTTCTTTTATAACAAAACTTTAAAACTATTAAATTTAATAATTTTTTGGTTTTTTTATGCCACTACTTCTTGACAACCCTACACTGCATTAGAGCATAAAATTAAAGATTTAGGTTTATGGTGTCATGAGTTTGTGTTATTTTATTATATTTTGTGAATTATTTAAATACCAAACAAAAATAATTATTGTTTTATTTGTAATGAGTAGACATTTAATTTTTAGTTTTCATAAAACAAAAGGAAGAAAATTAAAAAATAAACAGTTTTAGTCAAGATTAGTCCACAAGCAAAAGCATATATATATAAAAACACTATTAACATAGGGTGATTATAGTTTCTTTATGGCATTTTATATTGTTATTTTTAATATTATTTTTATTGTGCCTTAGCAAAGGTAATAGCCGAACTGTAAAATTTATTACAAAGAAAGTTAATGCGCGATAGAATTATTTAATTTCAGCTATTTAAAGTATTTAGCATTTTTATTTTCGAATTATTATAGTTTACTAACTGGCATTAAAAATTCTCAATAAATGTTACAATCTGGAATAAAACACAAAAAAAAAACTTATGTACAAACATTAACGAAAAAACACCAATAAAATATAAAAAAATATTATTTACTTAAATTTCAACACAGGAAATTGATATGAAGAAAAAATAAACTAATAAATATGCAAAGTTTTATAGTCCTAATTATAATAAATAAAAATAAAGCAAGGAAATGAATCGTTAAATCTAATTTAATTAAAAAGGAGTAAAATTAAAGGCGATGGCAAAAAAACATATTATGCCAACTAAAGGAAATTCGACGATCGTTTTTTCTTTTATTATTTTTATTTTTTCATGTTTATAAGGATTTTTAAAGAATCTTTATTTTTGTTTTCATCTACTTATACCTTTTTTTAGTAAATTAAAATAATAATATAAAAAAACTTGAAAAGAAGCATTAAACGGCCAATTACCCAATATATTTCGCTTCTTTTACTTTTATTCGAGTTTTATTTGCACTACCAATAACGGTATAATAAAAAGAGTTAAAAATAATAGAATAAAGGCGAACATTGATTTATACAATATGGAAAATTTTAATCATTCAATATAATAAAATGTTAAATGATTAAAATTTTTAGTCTTATTTTAGTATTACTAGCTTCCATTCAAAAGAATAGAAAAGCTTATTTCCTTCTGAACATAATTTGTAAAATTTATTTGATTCCTTTTTTTCTTTTCTTCCTTTTGCTAATTTTTTACGCTATTCAAATTCAATTCATAATGAAATTGAGTAAAACTAGTAATGTCTAATAAAAAATGTTAATAATTGTTTGTTAAAAGGTATAATAAGTAGAAAAAACATTTTTAAATCTTTTTAAATTTGTAATGATAATAATTTAAAATTATTAATAATAATTAATAATAAAGAAAGAATAATAATACTAATAAAACTAATTTTATTTGCAAACTTTGGGTTATTAATGAAAAACTACAGTAAAATGATAAAATTTTATAAGCGAAATATTTGTTTTTATTTTACTTCATTGACTATTATTTTTATTACGAATTGTGTTTGGGTATAGAATTATACTGATTGAAAGCTGTAAGTGATTAGCAATTACTTAAAATTACGATTTTAGCAGTTATTTATCTTAATTCAATTTTGATATTAATCTTTTAAATATTTTTTTTTTTAATTTAAGTTATGATTGAATAAAAATTCTAAAGCTTATTAAACAAAATAATAATTTTAAACTTTTTTAAAAGCATCAAATCTTCACACCTGCATCAATAAAAACAAATAAAAAGAATTTTAAAATAACATTTTTTTTATTTATTACCCATAATAAAAATAATGAAGTAACAGCACAATGTAGACACAAAAAAAATATTTTATGAAATATTTGATGAAAATGTAAACAAACATTTATATACAAAGTGACAAAATCTACTTGTCTTTCTCGTTATTACAAGAAAATAATAATAAAAATTATCTAAAATCTATTGAACTATAAAATGTTTATAGCATAAATAAGTAATCAATTATAAAATCATTTGATAGTTTTGAAAAAAATGAAAAAAACAATAAATGTAAACTTGGCGCAATAGAATAGCCAATCATCGTCATCTCATTGCATAACTTTTGCAGACAGCAACAACCACTATACTTATGCTTATTGGTTGTTTTTTTTTAAACAAATTAATTTTCACTGTAAATATACTTTTGTTTTTCTTGTACATTGTCAACACTTTGCAATACTTTAAAGTTTAGATTACTTAAGTGGATTGACGAAAAATAGAAATCCAGTAATGTAGTTAGAGACAAAAGTTGCAATTCTTGTTAAAATAGTTACATCGGCGTTCAGAACATTATTGTCATTCAGGCGCCGATGCTTTAAAAATATTTTTTTTCACTATTTTACTTATATACTTTGCTGTATCTATTATTCTGTCTACAAATTTCATTCTTAGATAATCAAACAATGTTCTGCTTCAATACTTAAAAATTTTATTTTTTTTTTCATGTATTTTGCAACTTAGCAATATAACATGTAATATGAGTAGTCTTAAAATATAATAAAAAAAACACGAACAAATTGTAAAAAAATAAATGTGAAGCCTGATATAGTTTGTAATAATTTTTTCACTAAGGATAAAATGGATGATAGAAGGATGTGGATTTTTTTTTATTTCTTCTTAAATGCACTTAACTCTCCTCAGCTCAATTCACGGTGAGTTAACTTTACTTATATAAACTCTATTCAGTCTAAACAGAACACTATAATGAACAATACTAAACGAATTTA
Source organism: Ptychoptera contaminata (assembly GCA_963942525.1). Taxonomy (NCBI): domain Eukaryota; kingdom Metazoa; phylum Arthropoda; class Insecta; order Diptera; family Ptychopteridae; genus Ptychoptera; species Ptychoptera contaminata. The sequence continues at coordinate 52,204,371 of OZ012636.1, forward strand.
GCATCAAGCGTCTCAGGTTTTTTACGATTTTATTACTGTTTTTTTTATTTTGCTATACGATATCATAGACATCAAAACAATATATTATAATCAAGTGCTAAAATATTATAAACAACATCTACTGTTGATCATATTTTTAACCAAATAGTCTGAACACGTTAATGGTTTTTTATTTTATTTTGCTTAGAAGATACCAATGGTAAACATAATGTTTTAAGGAACGACGTTTTCAGGAACTAACGATACACTTTTAAAACATTATCTCAAAGGATACAATTTTTAATGTACTTTTAAATGAATATATAGTTTCATCTAGTGCATTTATCTATGCCGCCAATATAGCATAAGTTATAACATATAAGTGTGTGAGAGATTAGTTCGTGTTTATACAATTTTTCTTCTAATTTTTCTAGTCATTCTGTATTTTATTGATTTTATTTATTTGATTTTTTTATTGTTTGCTTAGTAAATTTTACCGCGTCGGATACAGAAGTGTTCTTTACCACCTTTTAACCATTTTTTTTTATTTATTTTAACCCATTTATAAAAAAAAATGTTTTAAAATTGTTTAATTGAGTCATAAAACTTTGCCTTTGTTTTTTGATAGTTATTCCATTATTATTATTATTATTATTCTTTTTATTTTATTCATTATATTTTATTACTCGTTTATAACGATTGATCTCTATCGAGTGCATTTCTAAAACGATCAAAAAACAACAGAAAAAAACTATAAACACTCTATTATTACAAGTTTATTTAAATCTATATACATATCTGTACGTCGATTATTAAAAAGAAAAAATAAAATAAAATGAAATGAACAAAAATTTAAAGTAAGAATCAAACGAGCGTACAAAATGTCGTAAAATTGTTTTTGAATTTTCATTCATATAAATATTTACGTTTATTTGTTTTAATTTGTTTTCATTCTTAAATAATTCACATAAATTTATGGTTTTATGAATATATATTTAAATAAATTATTTTATATTCGTTTGGCTTTTTATTGCCTTTTTTTAAGTATTATTTTTGAAAATGAAAATTAAATACATATGTATAATTAAATCGTCAAAATTAATTAAAATTGAATTCGATTATATTTTTAGTATTAAGCATTATTATATTATTTTGCTTTATCAGTATTTATTAGTGAAGGTTTATTGTGTAATCTTTTGCAACGTAGCTTATAATATAGCACACATTTTTGTTTATTGTTTTTCATGAAAATTTTCGTATAATTAACAGGAGATTATGAAGAGAAATCAAAAGTTTTCATTCAAATTTATTAAACAATTAATTCACACAAACAAAAAAAGCACATTCAATTTCATAATTTTGATTAACGAGTTTTATTATAGTAAAAATTCATACACAAGTAAAGCATCAAATAAATATTATTAATTATTTCTTCTTAATATATTTTTATTTGTCACAAAAAAGATCTAATCATCATCCTTAGATGTGTTATATTGTAGATTGTTTAGTATTTATTATGATTGTTATTTTTATTAGATTAACTTAGATTTGTGTTAGTTCAACAACAAAGTCTACACAAATTTAACTACAAAAAGAAAACTAAATTAGAATATAAAGGAAAAATTATATATTTTAATTTTCAACATTAAAGTTGCGAAACAGTTTGCCTATTACATTTTATTATTAAGCCATAGAGATAATATTTATTTAAGAAATGCAAAAGAAGAATGAAAAGAAACAGAAAAAAAATTCTAGAAAACATGCTATTAAGGACAATAATTATCTTTTTATCGTGCAAACAATACAGTTTTTTTCCGTTATATTTGTTTGACTTTTCCTTATGTCGAACGACTAAGATGATTATGATAATGATGATGGTTTCTGTTTTATTTTATAATTTAATTTTATTTGCTCTTGTCAATATTATAATTGTTTTGAATTTCTTTGCTAGTATGCACTGTTTTTATGTTTAAGACAATGGGTAGCATATAAAAGTAACATCAAAATTTAAATAATGAAAATGCTAAAATGCGAGTATTTTTATAATCAAACAAATGTGAATTAAAAAACTACCAAAAACATAATAATAATAATAATAAAGTTGTAAATTTTTAATTTTCTAAACAAATACAAAAGAAAAAGTTAACAAACAAAACAAATTTGTAACAAATTATAAAGACAAACAAAAAATTACTTTAATTAAGTTAGCTCAAATTAGTTTAAGTCAAAAAATTTTAAAGCAATTAATTAAAAATTCAAGAGTTATAATTTTTATTTTTTTACAATTATAATAAATGTCGGTTTTTAATTTCACGCTTCTTTGTGTGGTTGCTGCTGTTGCTGGCATTGCTAGTGTCATTGTGTTTGTTTAATTTTATAATTTTATATACTTTTTATAGAGTCAGTAACATATTTAATATAAATTACCATAAATTATTATTCAATTGTATTCAAATCAAACTCCTTCAAGCATTCACTTTAAAATAAAAAATAAAATTTATATATACGAGTATAAATATATATGTTTTTTCTTATTTTCGCTTTTAATTACTAAATAAAAAACCCATTTTTCTTTATTTTTGAAAATAAATAATTTATATTGTTATTAAATTTAACATAAAAGAGGTGTTACTTTAAAAAACGAATTGTGTTGTTCCTGCTGTATGGCTGTTTGCATGATATTCATAAAAAAAAATTATATGATGTTTCTTATATATAATCTTTCTAATAGTGCGTTATATTACCAGATATTATTATTCTTGGTTAACAGACATTTAAATAAGTTTCTGTTTAAAAGGTTCACCAGTAAATAAAAAATCCTTTAATTGAAAAGAAGTAATAATAATAATAATAATAATAATAATAATAATAATAATAATAAAAATTGAAAGAAGATTTATTAACACTAATTTAAACAACATTATTATGTTTACATTAAAAATCATTCATTTCTTTGATTATTCTGTTTATTTTTATATTTGTCTTATTTCGAAAATTAAACAAAACATATACATATATTTTATGTTAATCAAGTTTAAGAGAAAATTTAAAAAAAAAATAAAAAACATTTATAGGGAAGGGAATTTTATAGTACATAAATAATTATATTTTTTCATTATTTCCAAAAAAAGACAATAAAAACAACAGCCATATGAATAACAAAATGATAATATATTTAAGATTTCATCATATTTTGGTTATTTAATTAAATTTCTTATTTTTTTTTTCTTTATTACACTTGTTCATAACTCTTTATTTTTTCACGTTTATTTACTTTATTCAAGTTTACACCAAATTAAATAATAAAAAGTTGAAAAAAATCAAAAGGGAACGAATTATTGTTCTCAAAAGAAAAGAATACAAAATATTCACTTTGCTTTTAAATAGAATTCAATTAAATTCCTTTGCTATCGTATAAACTATCAAACTTAAATATACTTATTATAGTAATTTTGTTAAAAGAACCAACAATATAGTAAAGAGCAGTAAAACTTAATAAAAAAAAAAACTCCAGCGGAATATGTAAAGTGACAAAGCAGAAAAACTATATTAGTTTAGAAAATAATAAAATTATGTTAAACCAACATTACAACATTACCATTAATACTAAGGTGTACTAAAGAATTATTGTTTTTTTTTATTACAGAATTATTATTGTTCACCTGCATGTAATTAATAATTAATTTTCTTTATGTTGTAACTATTTTACGTATATATAAATTTCATTTAATAATAGACTAAAAAATGAATTTGTGTATGATGATTCTGATAAATGTATAAACTGGGTAGTTAATTTATTAAGAAATTCATTGTGTTCTTTATTTAAAGTCAGTCACTTTTGCGTTCAATTCATTTTATATTTCAATTATATAAATTTGTGTCTTTTTTTCATTTTTTGTTTCACATATTTTAATTATAGCAATTTTTTTATTTTTCTTTCATTATTATAGTTATTATAACAATACTACAATTAAAAGAAGCAATAGTATAATAAAAGTTATAAAATAGGTTTGCTTAATAATTAAACAAGTAATTGCATGTAATTATGCGTTTTCCCAATTAATATTGATTAATCCTTTTGTTAAAGTTATAATATATATACATATACTATACATGCACAGAACAAGTGAATATTTAGTAACAATACGGTAAAAAGAAATAAAATTAATGAGTAAACTCACCAACAAATAAAACTAAATTTAATATAAATTAAAAATTATTCCTGTAAATAAAAATGTCTCTGTACATGGTTAAACTTTTTTTTTTAATATGTAGAAAAAGTAAACAAAATTTATAATGTAATTGATATGTAATTAGATTTATCTAAAGTATTCTATCAGCTAATTTATATTTATAATATTTATTTGAATATTGATTATTTGTGGCTTTCTTTCCAAATATTAATAGATTTAATAGCAAATATTCTGCTTTTTGGTGTTTTTACTTTTTAATTATTGATTTAAACGGAAAAAATAAAAACCATTTCATACATTATTTACAAATAGTGTATTTTATTAATAAAAAAAAGCATTAAACATGAATAGTTTATTAAAATAATGAAGAAATTTGTAAAGAATTTTTAATTTCAGACAACGTCAAACAATTAAATAGTTATTGTCTCGTCAATGTTGAAATTATTTAATTAATTAATTCATAAATCAGATAAGTGTCATAACTTTCCAATTTTATTTTTATTTATTTCGTTTTATGTGAAAATAATAAATTTGGTTTGTTGTTGATAAATTAAATTGATTTTATTTATAGGAAAAGAAATTATATTATTTTTTTTATATGGATTTTATTTATTCACCATTCATATTAAACAAGCGCAATAAATCATTATTATTATTATTTTTTTAAGTAATTTCATACAAATATCAATTATTTTTAAAAACAAAACATAATATATTAAATTAAGACACACTGAATGGTTTTATAATACAATATTTACAATAATATGACAGTAATCTGGTATTAAGCACTTTAGACCAATTATCTTATATTTACTTTACTGATTTCTATATTTGTATTGATTAAATAATAAATTGTAGTTTAAAAACGGATAATAACATTTAAAAAAAATCAAAGAAAAGCTAAAATAAATAGAATTAAAATTTGCTAATGAGGTTAAAAGATTTATCTCTTGAACATATAAAACATGTGTCAGATTTCCACTTTGATCGCATACAAAATTTAGGAGAAAAAAAAAGAAGCAATTGCGATATGCATTTTATAGATGCTTAATAGCAACAAAGGGATAGGGATGTTTTGTTGTTTTTTTAAACATTTTATTTTTGGATAAAAGCTCATCATCTTGTTAGAAACCAAAAAAATATCCTTTTTTAATGTTGTTGTCTTTTTTTTTTTTTTTTGTTTTCGTTTTTCTCTTGTTTTGTTTAGTTGATCGATTTATCTAAACAACACACATCACGCGTGCAAAATTTGTTTTTTATTATAATTTTTTTTTTTATTCCATTTCATTTCATTTCATTTTAGATTAGTTTCCTTTATATTTCAAAGAGAAGTACATTCGGTTTATTATTATTATTATTTGTAAAGAAAACAAAATCGATGCGGAACAAATATGTTTCTACGTTTTATTTACAAGAATTTAAATTAGTGATTTTTTTCTTTAAAGAGATCTTTTTTGTGCTAACAAAAGTAACGTAAAGCAAAGAAAAGTATTTTTTTTTTTATTTAAATATTAATTTTAAGATGAGAAAAAGAAATATTCGTTGCAGCGGGCCGTAACAAATTATTTCATAAATATAAATAATAATTGTAATAAAAAAAAATATTATTAATAGAAGGGAAACATTTTTTAACTAAACGTAACGAAAATATTTAATAATACCGAACTGGATATGATAAAGATAAAAAGCAACATTTGACACAATTTAGGTATAATTTAAGCAAATCGAATTTTTATTTAAAGAAAAGACATGTGTCGTCTATAAAAACTGTTTTATTTTTAAAAATTTGAATGAGAGATTTGAATTTATTTTAATTATATAAATGAGAAGAAAAACTAACAATAAAGTACATGCAGCATAAATTAATTAATATTCATAAAATTCGCACTATATCAATAAAATATATATATATATATATATCAATAAAAAAACAATAAATACACATAATGAACAGTTAAATGATTGTGTTTTGCCTGCAGTTTCGCTATATGCAACTTTTTAGAAGCATTTTATTAACACTATAAACAACGCATAATAAGAATCAGTAATAAAGTTTTGCAAAAAAAAATATAATAAATAATAATAATAATAAAAGCAATAATAATAAGATTTAATCAAAATGCAATCAAAGACAAGAAATGAGCGTCGAAATAAATAAAAACATGTGAAAAAGGACTGTACAGACTTAACTTAACAAACATATCAAATAAAGACATAAAAATGAGTATGGTGTGTGTTGTGCATTGTTTTTCTTGTTTTATCGTTTTAAATTGCCCTTTTTTTCTTTTTGAAAAATGTTGTCTGCTTGCTTGTTTGCCTTTTGATTTCCAGAAAATAAAATTAAAATACAGAAATTAAAATCAACAACAATTACAACATCAATTCACTTCAATTAACTACACTTTGCGTTTACCACATGGGTTTATTTTTATTTGCTGTTGTTATGTTGTCTTTTATTGTTTTTAATTATTTCGTAATATGCTTTAAAGTTTTTCTGTGTGATTTCACATGTGTTTTCTGAGGAATCATTTTTTTTCTTTATAATTATTTATTTATTTATTTAAAAAATATTTATTTTTTTAAAATTCTTTTCTCAAACAGCACACAAAATGTAATAATTTTTTAATTATAATTTCATTTTTCGGAGTTTTACTGACTAAACTACAAAATAAAGTTTAAAGAAAAGAACCGCAGCCTGATTTAATTAGTAAAACTATGCACAATATTTTCTATCCATGGATAGATCGTAATAATGCATTTATTTATTTTTATTATTAGTTTGCTTTGTTGATACAGTACCGTTTAATCGGACAAAGCGTGGGTACTTTTTACTGAACTCTGTAAAATTATTAATGATTTAGTTTAATTATTAAAAATAATTCAAAAATATTAAAAATTTAGAAAAAATAAACCATAAGGTACGGTGTACGTTAAAATGATTTTAGCAATTAATATACTCTTAAAAACGCATGCACACATATACAAGAACAGAAAGAATTCTTACAAAGTGATAATTATTAACAGAAATAAAGCAATAGAATTAAAAAAAAAAATTAATATTACACTTAGAAAGACTGTGTGCGGCAAAAACATGACAAATAATAATTATAATAATAACTATAAAAAACTTACTAATTAGTGGTATATAAAAGCAAACAATTTTTTACTAAAATGATATTTTATCCACATTCTAATGGTTACACCCAAAAAATCAAACAACAAAATCTTTTATATTCGAAATTTTGTTTCTTTGCTTTTAATTAAAAAATAAAAGAGTTAATAAAGCTTATTTAAAGGAAAAATAAATAATCATTCAGGTTTTTTTTTTCATCTATTTTAACGTCGCAAGAAATTGTCTGGCCGTGTGTTTACTGATTACACTAGAGACTAGAACATACTTTTCGCGTCAAGCCTAATGTTTAATTTCGAATTGTTTCTTTCTTTGTTTTTTATATTATTTTATATTTAGCTCTCATGATTACAATTTAATTTCATATCATTTATATATATTTATACATTTTATTGCTTTTCATTTAATTTAAAAGAAAAAGACAAATGTACTGTAGTCTGACATTTATCTTGAATATAGAATTACAACAAAAACAATAAACATTTATAGCCAATTAAATTGTTTATTATTTTCTATAAATTTTGATAATTTTATGTCCGTTTACGTTGTGCAAAGATAAAAAACAAGGAGGTAAATTACAGTAGTTTTATTGCATTTATTTTTGTTGCTTCTTCAGATTTGTGTTTTGCAAACTTTTCGATAATTTTTCATCAATCGAAAAATAAATTTTAAAAAATAATTTTTTTTTCTTTTATATACTTAATGCTTTATTCTGTGCAGGTCTGATTGTATATTTTCTCAACGTTATTTACTTATTCTTGTGTTTCTTTCATTTTATGTTTATTTTGTGTTTAACAAGATATATATATATATATATATATATATTTATAAAGAGTAAAATTTGGAACACAGTAAATGAACATCGAATAAAATATAAAACAAAATACATGTATGGTAAATTCTGATTATATTTAGTTTCTTTAGTTGACTTAATTTAATTTTTTTTTTTTTGCAACCAATAATAAACTTTACTTATTTTTCTAATCTAATAAATAATAATCCAAAAAGAAACTATCGTAAAAGTAAATAATAACAAATTAAAAGAATAAAAATAATTTAAATTGCTTGCTGTCTACAAACTGATATTTATTGAGAGTGAAATGACTGAGAAATGATACTGTAAACAGAAAATAGATAGTGAAAAATAATTAACATATTAATAACATTATTAACTATTACCAAAAACAAAACAAAACTTATTATACATTTTAATTTATAAATTCATTAACACTCAATTATAAAATGTAAACACAACAACTAGTAGTGAAAATATTAATTATAAAATGTCTAAATCTTAATCTTTTTACATCAATTGCGTTCAACATTTAACTATCTTAAACTGTTTTATTCGTTTATTTTATTAATTCCTGTCTAATAATAAATATATCAACACTAGAATGTAATAAAAATAAAACAGAAACAAAGTTATAGAGTGACTAATAGAAGGAGTATACATATTAAAATTATATTAAAATGTTAAAAGGGAATTGTTGTGTTTTGGTGACATATTTATTTAAAGTTCGTAAGAAATGGCCAAAGAAAACGAATATTCACAATTTGTTAAATAAGTCTAATATAATTCTACCAATAATATTAGTTATTACAAATAATAATGGTAAAATTATTAGGAAACATGTAAATGTTTTACAGAAACATTTTTGTATATGCTTCACTTTGTTTTTCTTAGTGAAATCAAGTAGAATTAAATGTAATTATGTAATTGATGAATTTTTTTCCTCATTTTAAATTATCATATGGCTAATATTTGTTCATAAACAAAAATAAAAATTCTTTAAATTTATTTATAACCTTTTTGATAATTCAAAATAAAATCGTAACATACATACATTACTAAAAACCTATGAATTCTATTAAGTAAGTTTCAAATTTCATATTTTATTTTATTTATAATAATTTGTTTTTCTTTTTTTAATATAAAATGATAAAAACTAGTTTAAAAAAAATGAATAAAACCTTCGGATCATAAATTATTTATTACTAAAAAAAAAGAAAAACAGAAAAGGGTACAAATAGCGCAATGAATTTACAGTCTGTTTGATGCACACTTCAGTCTTATTCTTTTAAATAAATTAAATAACACAACTTGACTTCTAATTTTACGGTTACAAATAAAAAAATTATAATAAAATTCGTTAAATCAGCACAAATGAGTGCAACTGTTTTTTTTTTCATACGGTTGCTGCCTTTTTATTCAAACTAAAATAATAATAGTAATAAAAATAAATAAAAAAGGTGTTTGTGTTGTTGAAGAATAAAATAATAATACTAAATAATGGAAAAATAAGAAAAAGAGAAATAATGAACAGAAAATCTAATTACCACCCTTAGCGATTTGGCAGCATTTGTAATCTTTGAATGTTTCTCTTCTGTGTTCAATTTGGTAAAAATTTTAAATAAAAAAAAAACATTTTTAAGTATTGTTACCATTGTCTGCTGTTGCATTGTAACAATGTTAAACGAAAATTCTCTACTATGTCCAATCTATTGTCTTGTTTTTATTTTTTTCAATAAAAATAGCAATAGTAACAGTAGAACAAACACGATCGCACACCATGTAAAATCCGTTACACTCCATAATTTCAACATTTTTAATAATTTTCTTTTAAAACTAAAAAAAATAAAACAGCATTCGTTATTAACAGAATTATTATCGGAGTCTAGTACTGTGTTCAATAAATAAAAGAAAAGAATTCTAAATTATCACCATCTAGTAACGGTAAGAAAATTATTTAATATTTCTTTAATCTATTTTTTAGTTGATTTAATTCAATTCTTTAGTGGCGGATAAGCCTTTTATCTTTATTATTACCGAATGCTTAATATTAAAATAAATAAATATGAGAAATTAATTTAATATAATTAAGTAGCGCTCAATAGTGTTCACAGTTTTATTTATTTTCGAATAATTATGATGACATGATGCTGGGTCCAAATGTAACAACAATATTAAGAATGACCAGTTTACTTGCTACCTGTTCCGTTTAAACAAAAAAATATATAAAATTAGCTTTATAGACTTTAAGTTCGACATTATAAAGAAAGATAAAGGCCAAATAAATAAATAAATAAATAAATAAAGCACACCTTAGATTTAATTATATTCCTATTTTTAATTAATATTTAGCTTCACTTATTATTATAATTGAATAAAACTGAGTACTTTGCCTAATTAAATGAAACATTTATCAAAGTATTTCTGTTGGCTTTACACAATTCGGAAAATAATTTTTTTATGTACGATGTTTTTTGTTTTCATTTTTCTGTACAGAAAATATAATAAAGCTTTGCTAATTTTTATTTATCCTTATTTACTTTTTTTCTATTTGTTTGTTAAAAACAAAATATTCGGCTAACGCGGTAAAATCTTTAATTTTTCTTTATTTAGTTCTTTTCTTGTCTTGTTTCTTGTTCTATTCAGTGTCACTATATTCAATGACAGCATGCGCATCAAATTGAGTTTCCATTACTTTTTGTAAATTTCTTTTTGCCACATTTATTTTGTCCATTTTTTCTTATTAGTTTATATTTTATGAAAAGGGCAAATAACAAAAAGACAAATATGACACAAATAAAGCATGAAATGCAACGAATTTTCTGTTTAAATATTTGTATGTGCTGTTCGTACTGCAAAGTTTTGGAAAAGAACTATTTTCTTATATTTATTAATTTAAAATATTATTTTATTTTTTAAAATTCACCAGAAATTAAACAGCGCCAAGCGACTTTAATAAATTATTTATATACTTAAATTGTGCAAATATAATAATAATTAAAAATAGGAACACAGGTATAACTCTAGATGATGGCGCTTAAAAATTTCTTTACAGTTTATTTATATTAATGTTTTTATAATATTTTTATGTTTTTTTTTCTTATTATTATCATTTTTATTTCAATATTTACTATGAGTTGGAATTATTAATAAACAGAAAAACCATTTTTTTATTTTTATCAACGTAATAAATGGTAAGAATGGTAGACTAGAAAAAAATACACAAACACCGATTTTTTTATTATTTTTAATTGAAATAAAATGAGATAAGTCAATATTTAAAGGTGAAAAATAAATATAAACAAACCGCACGATAATATTAAAAATATAAATGAAAGACAATTATTGTTTGTGAGAATGTTCTTTTTTTTCTTTTCGACACAAATGTTATGTCGGAATGAAGTTTATTTTTTAGAAAAAAAAAAAAATAAATAAATAGAAAAAGAGATTATTATAAAGGTATAAAGCGAGAAACACTATGAAGGCTTGTCAACCTGTTCAAATCTGTAGCCATATGATTACATAAAAAAAATTTATTTGCTTTACATATTTGTTGTTTTATTTTTATTTGTGAAATAATTTTTTGTTTTTTCTTTTAAATAAATAAAAAGAAAGGAAAAAAAATAAAGAAATAAAGAAATAAAATAAAAAATATGACAATTTTTTTTGTTTTTATTTGCTATTAAAAATCCTCACCAAATAAATAATCTTTGCGCCACTCTGAATGTTTGTGTATTTTATAGGAATTATTTGCTTGAAAAGAAAAAAAAATAGAAACCTGAAAAATAGCATTTATTTTCAATTTCAAGAACGAAACTGTGTGAACGCCATAGGCGATCATTTAATTTAACCTGTGTTTTAATGAATGGGAGCAAATAGCAGTTCTAAAAAGGAAATAAAAAGTTTTTTACCTTGTCCTTCACACAAAGGCAATTTAAGTATATTTACATCATTTATTTTGTTTTTAAAAATAAATTTTCAGAAAGAAAAACGTTTAACATTTTAAGCCGACACAGCGTTATACCTGTTCGCACTTATTTATATTTCATGTTTCTTTTTTTTTCATGAATATTGCTTATGTTCAATAGAATTTATATTATTTTTTCTTTAATAAAAGAATTAAATACTATAAACAGTAAAGGCCCATGAATTCTCTTTATATTCTCAAAATTTTATAAAAGCAAAGGATAAAAGTGTTTTTCCTTTTATTTACGAGTATTTTGTTCAGTATTTTTGTATATTTTGCCGACAAAACTTTGTTATATTTTTTTTTTTGTTATAACATACTAAGAGTATCTATAACAATTTTTTTTTGCGTCGCCTTGTTCTTATTTGACACGTTTGTGGTCCATAGCAATTTAAATTTTATTGCAAAATATTTTCTTTTTACCTTTTCACACATGCGATTTAACCACCCACCTTTCGAAAGACATTTATTTTTTCTGGACATTATTAATGATTTTATCTTTCAAAATCAACTAAATATCGGGTGAAAAACATAGTGAATAAATTTTATTAAGATTTAGTTTATAAAAAGAGAATCCGAATTACATAAGGTAATCGTTCATATAAAGGTTTATTAAATTATAAACCGTGTGCATAGCATCCATCTGAAGAAAGGTTTAAGCCTATAACCGTCTGTTGCTGATGCGTTATATATTCCGATGTTACTTTCCTCTTCAATGCATTTTTACATTTCTGCCAATAAAACATTTGTTTTCTATGTTTCGTCAAGAGTGACAACTATTGGTGGCAATAAAACTGTAAAGTAAAAAAGCCTAGACCACCCTTACGTGACATCATAAAATAAAAACAAGTAACCAAAAATACCCTAATAAAATTCAAAAAGAAAATGAAACAATAATAATAATAAAAAGGAACTTTTTATCATCTTTTTATTAGCTTTTTCTTGAATTGAACAAATTTAGTTTAGTTTTAAGAAAGCATAAAACAGTTTTACACATCGTTTAAAAAAGATGGCACCTAGTTTAAAGAAAAGCATAAATTGAGCATAAAAAATTATAGTTTAAACAGTAATATAGGAAAAAATATTGCAATTAAGAAGCCAATACTCATGTTTACATACCGAGGGTTATGAAATTATAAAATAAAAATTTAAATAAGAAAAAAACATTGGAAATCTTATGAATGGATCTAGCACTCTTAAAAAATTGACCACAACCCAATAAAATCATGGAAAATCAAATAAAAAAATTTCTTAATGAGACAAAATCCACACACATTAACTTTACCTATCAAAAAGTAAATACCATGACAATAAATATTAATTCACAAAAAATACAATACGCAAACACTGCTAAATATTTAGGTATGACACTTGATACTAAACTTAAATGGAAGGAACATGTAAAAAAGAAAAAAGAAGAACTTAATATAAAGTTTAGAAAAATGAATTGGCTTCTAGGAAGGCATTCTGAACTTACAACCCATAATAAATTACTCCTATACCGGCAAATACTAAAACCGGTATGGACGTATGGCATTCAACTTTGGGGCTGCACAAAAAAATCAAACGCACAGATGATACAGACATTCCAAAACAAAGTCTTAAGAAGTATTGTCAATGCACCTTGGTATATAAGAAATGATGACCTGCATAGAGATTTGCAAGTTGAACTCATAGAGGACGAAATAAGGAAACATGCATCCAAGCATGTAGCACGTCTTCAACAGCATGAAAACGTTTATATTCGACATATGATAGATAACCCTATCGTAGAAAGGAGACTTCAAAGAAGGAAGCCGCTTGACCTGGTGAATTGATAACCAAATGATATTAGATATAATATAGATTTAAGTAATTGGGACTAACCAATGGGTTACAACCCTTCAAAAGTGCACTATGTATGATAAATAATTTACTAGATGGGCAAAGCTCAGTTGTAATAAATAAATAAATTAAAAAAAAAAAAAAAAATAATTTAGACATTTAGAATTATGGAAAAATTATTAATTTTCTTAACCATAGGACCCTTAAGCGAATTTATTGTATCCTTCTGATAAGCATCAACAACAATAACGACAAGAAAAATTTCTAGCTTTTAAAATAAAATACGATAAATGTCAAGAATCATAAAATATTTTACGTCTGTGTACCGGTAGCTGAAAATAAAATATCACGCCCGAATAGGCAGTTCTATGAAACCGAATTTTTTTTCAGAAAAAAGTATCATCGTTGTTGTGGCACTTTTAAAACTAGACAGACACATCAAAATATTTAGGTAAGGAGCAGGTAAGATACATATGACAGTGTCCGATTATTCCGATCACCACATTTATTAAGACAAGAAAAATTAGAATAAATAATAGATAAAATGTTAATTTAATGTTTATATCAATCTATTAGATTTTTTCATTATATCGAACTTTGCCTTTTTCTCTAGTCTGTCGGAATTATCTATTAAATTTATTATTCATTTAGTTTATCTATTAAAATTACATAATGATAAAATAAACATAATGAAGATACTATTCTTAAGGAATTCAATTTAAATATGTTTATGATTATTGCCAAAAGTTTATCCACTTAGCTATATAGGAAAATGACTCTCTACACCAAACGAAAACTAAAAAATTAGCTGTAAGTCACAAAAGCATATTTTACATTTTCGATTAAATAATTTATCTAATTTATCTACTAAGATTTATCTATATTTCATCTAAAATAACATAAAATTAAGTCATAAACACGTTGCCAGAATGAATAAATAGAAACAAAAAATATGCAATAAGAAAAAATAAAATTAAATTCAAAATAAATTTTATTACTTCTTTAAAAACGAAACTAATAAAAAAATAAAAAAAAAAATTATATTACCCAGCTACTTGGTAAGTAAAGTTTTTTCACCGTTTCTTCTTATATGCATTTGTTTTTTTTTTTTTTTTTTAATAATTTATGATGGGCAACGACTGTGGTATACTGCGATGTTCAAAAATTTAACCAAAGTGTAATCTTGCTACCTAAAAACTATATATTTTTGGGAGAAAATATACCATAAATACCCAAAAAAAAACATTTTTTGTATACAGTAGAGAGACAGATAAAAATGATATTTGACCCTTAATAATAAATATTTATAACAAAAATTACCCCTAACACAAACTGCTACTGATGGTGAGTATCAGTTGTACTATTTTATTGCTATATTGTCCATTTTTACAATTTATTTATTTATTGTAATATTTTTATTATCATTTTTTTTTCATTTTTCCAGCTAAGTCAAACATTGGAACTACCATCCTGCTGCTAGAAAAACAAACCGAAATTCCAATAACAAACAAAAAAATACAGAAATTAAATAAAAAATAACTTAATTTAAAAAGTTGGCCCCCATTGTGACAGATTCCTAAATTCTTCTATTAGTTTTGAAAACAAAAATATTTAAAAAATTATAAATAAAAACATTTCTATTGAAATAAAATATCCAGTTGTGGATACCACGCGAACATAACTTGAAATAACCATGAAGGCGCGTGCAAAATACAAATGCACAGCACTTTGTACCTAACTTAATATTTTTATATATTTTCATTTTACCTTTTAAACACTGTTTGAAATTTAGTCATAATTTCAAATTTAAAAACAAACGAAACCTTCAAAACTACTTAGAAGGCGTAAAATTTCTTTTCCGTAAAATATTTCTTAAATTTTTTCCGTTTTCTATTTTTATTGCAATTCAATAGTTTTTTGCTTTTTCTTATTTGCGTTTCATAGTAAAAAATGACATGCGAACATAAGGTCAAATTGTTCTTAGAAAAATCAAAGCACTATACAAAACGGTGGCATGAATACAATGGTCAAACAGATAAACGTTAAAATTAACGAAATATTTTTATCATGACTAGTCGACTTTTTTACTGTGTTTTATATCTTTTCAGAAGTAAAACTTTGCGTTAAAACAATATAATGCAAGAAAAGAAAAGAAAATTAGAAAGTGTGCTAAAATGAATAGAATTTCTTGCTTAGTTTGTTTCAAAAATATTATTATCACGATTATTTTTTCCCTAAATACCAAGCCGATTATAATAATAGAGAGAGAATTGTAGTTTTAATATAAATTATTTCTGCTTTAGATTGTATTATCTGTTGCAATTATCGACGATAAGATCAAATGTATTTGACTCCAGAATTGTTTTCTTATCAATTATTATAGTTTCGTTTGTCTTTTTTACAAACATAATTATTGTTTTTTTTTCGTGTTCTTGTAATATATTTCCTAAATGAAACGAATTTTAACTTGAAACCCGGATAGCACACGACACGCTAATGCAGTAAGATAACAAATATTCCTTATTTCCCAAAATCCCAGAAATTAGATTTATTTAATTGTTTCAAATTTCTAAACAAAATCCTAATCAATAACTCTAAGCTTGGAGAAAAAATGCAATTTATCCGCATTTTGGATGATATAAGCGCCGTCAAATCACAAACATATTAAATTAATTTACTCATTGTTAATTCACTTAATATTATGTAAAGTTAATTTAAGGCATACCTGGTAAGAAGTCAAATACTTCAAAAAAAGAATAAATTGAATAATCTAAAATTCATACTAATTATGACTGTACGCGAATTTATATTTACTTGATTATAAATCTGGTAACTAAGTTCGATTAAAATTAGGAAAATAAACCTTATTTATAGTTATTATTTGTCCAAAGGTGTTTTCCATGTAAAAATTATTTTGTCGAATTAAATGGTTTTGTCAGGAACGTATCTACATAAATCGTAAAAATACCATAATAAAAGTAGGCCGTTATAGCGAAATTCCGTAAAAAGAGCGGCCTTATAGCGAAGTATAGGTGTATTATTATTATTATTATTATAAAATAAAAATTAAAATGTATAATAATAATAATTACAAGTCACACACTTCTCATTCATTATTATTTCTTTTATGATTGAACCGTTAAAGATGATATGGAAAGGTTTAGTGGTTAACTCAAATCATATTATCAAAAAAAAAAAAAAAAACTGAAAGTTAAAATAAAAATATGAAAATAATAATGACTAAACGTGCTATTGTATTTTCATATTAAAAAAAAATGTGCAAATTTTTAACAAGAAACAGAAATTACAACGTTAGCTCATAAGACATAAATAAAATTCGTTCTTTTGCCTTAATATATGTTAATTTTTTTTATATATTAATACATAGAGAAAAAATCGTGGCAATTTAACAGCATTAAAAAATAAACCTAACATTTATTTTTATTTAAGCAGCAGCAGCAGCATGTAATAACATTAAATGTGTAAAAAAAATTTAAAAATAAGAGAATCAACATATGAAATTAATACAATTAATGGCTATATTTTTATTTTTACGTTTTATTTTAAACTATCGAATATGACGCGAAATTTACAACTTTTTTATATTTAAAAAAAGCAAAAATTATTGTTAAAGTATGATTATTATTTTTGCGTTTTTAACATTAACGTCTCGTTTATATTATCAGTCTTGGTGCTACATAGAGTACATATAGGGTATCTTCTAAACTTCATTAAAAAAGAAGGATTTTGTTACATTTAAGGGAATAATAAAATTTAATTCACTGGTCGTAAGTGACTAATTTGAAATAAAATTTCCAGCAAATTATGACTAACTTAAGTGTTAATTAGAATAAAGAAATAAAACATCGAATAAACGATAATATATTTAATATTTTTACTAGAAAAAATTTAAATTAAATTTGGTTTCAAAAATTTATAATAAAAAAAAATCTTTTTAATCAACATAAACATCGCACTGCAAACCACGATTATTGTTTTTTATATAAGCATTAAAATTTATTGCGTTAATAAATACAATATTTGTCATTGAATAAATAAATTTAATTAAAGTGTCAATTTCAAAGTGACTTATTTTCCACAAAAAACTTAGTTTCATTTTTTTTAATGACACATTTTAAGCATAAACAAACTATAAGCTTTATTCTTGCATTAAACGTTTAATGATTATATATTTTTAAAATGTTATCGTATAGCAAAAACTATTCAAAATACTTCCTGTTTAACCTTTAATAATTTATTCAAATGTTAACGCAATAAACACAACAAAAATAAAATAAAATAGAAAGAAAAGGTTTTTTTTTAAATGTTGTGCAAAATTAAAATTACGACTCCTCTGTAAAGGTCTCTTCGTTATCAAGAATTTATACAAAAATATATAAGCATAAAATGCCTATAGCATAACTGCCTTGTAAGTGAGCGAACACTAAAATAATATACCAGTCGAGCATACATCATCATCATCATAAATAAGTAATTATTTTTTTTTTGTTCTCTCTTCTTCTGCTATAATATTTTGTATTTGGTTTTATTTAATCTGCAGCATGAAATTATTTTGCACATCATACCACTCAAAACCATTATTATTTTTGTTTATTTTTACTTTTTTAACTTTGGCACATTAAAACTACTTTGTATTATTTAAACGAGCTTTTGGGAATGCATTTGTTAATACTTAACAAAGGCGGTTTAGTATCTGCAACTTAGCGATGACGTTTTATTAAGCTTAAGCTATGTAATATTATTATTGTTTAAAAAACATTACATATTTCTTTTAACACGAAAATATCACGATAAACATTCATTTTTTTTTCCTATATATGTTAGTTGTTTTTGCTTGTTCCTTTTAATAAAAATAATAAACAAAAATCGAAGACGAAAACATCATGTAGCTTGATAATATTCGAGACAAATAAATAGTAATACCGATAACACCACTAATTATTTTTTACGTTGTTTTATATACATGTATATTTCGAATGAATTTTATTTAAGAAAACGAAACAAATATAACAATTCTTAAAAATATATATATAGATATATACAAGCCTTAATAAATTAGTATAATAAAATAAGTATACATAGCCCTACCTATAAAATAATAAAAATAAGTGCTTTTTCTGAACTGAATAAAAATCTTATCAAGAAAAATAATATTCCATATATAATAATAAAAAAATGAATTACCATCTTTAATCCATTTAATATACGAGTTAAAATGTTTTTTCTTTTAATTTTATTTTTTCATAACAGCATAATAACACCAACGTAAACCGGTTGAATAATGGTGAAATTATGAAAATGTAATTGTCATCAGTAAGTAATTCATTTGTCAAATAAGTTTATTGAAAAACAATTTGGTCTTTGATTTCATTAAAAGAAAAACAGAAAAAATTGTCATTATCAAGTAATGTTTAATGACGCAACGATATAATAAAAAGCAAAATTCGTGAGTTTTTAACTTGTTTGTTTTTTGTAAAGATCATCATATAGTTGTTGAGATTAAAGCAAATAATAATTCAACGTGACAATTGTTCAATTTTTATGAATCAAATGATATGCGGTGCATAATGCAAAAGAAAAAGCAAAAAAAATGTAAAGCATTAAGTCAACAAAGCCAAATCAAGAAAAATTAAATTCATTTCTTACGTAAGTGTATTAGTGGTTCGAGATTATTTTGATTCCTTGTTAGTTTCTAAACATTTTAAAATTGCTAAAACACAATAAATCAATTCCTAATAACATTTTCTATTGTTTTGCTTCTAAACTATAAGAAAAATATAAACAAGAAACTAAAGAAAATTCTCACTTGCGTGAGTAGTGACTATAAATTATTGGAAATAAAATTAGAAAAAAAATTAAAATATCCTTATATAAATAAAACAATTTTCATTAATTTTTTTTTTACATTTTGAAATCTCTCTGTGGATTTCTTTTTCTATATTATTTTTTATTTATTTTATATATTTTTTACACGTCATAAAATCGACGTTTTTCTAGCGAAATTTTAATAATTTTTTTTTCTTCTGATTTATATAATTTATTTTATTATTATTTATAATTATGTCATTGGTAAATTATGTTTTACGATTAGTTATTATGATTACTATGATTTGTTATAAAAATATTATTTTTATTGAATTAATAAAATATCGAAAGATTAAAACATGAACAGAAATAATTTAATTAAAGAAACAAGAAATGTTTATAACGGACAGGTGTTTTCATCACAATGTCTCGTCAAAAATAAGTAAACAAATTTAAAAACTTGTTTAGATACAGACCAAAAAAAAAACTCTATAAGCGTAGCATTACTGCAAAGGAAGAAAAATTTAAATTTTAATTAATGCCCGGTTAGAATAAAGCTATTTTATTTTATCTCTGAAAAATGAAAAACTTTTTCAATTTTATATATTTTTGTCCTATTTATTCATTTATTGTATAAAAATCTAATTTTTTTTTTGTATTTGTTTGTTTGTTAATATTTCCGGTTAACGGAAGAAGATCCGTAAAATGAATGTCGTTATTAAAAAATAAATAAAATTGTGTTTATTCTACCAAAATAATAACGTATAAAAAATTAAAATAAATATTTTTTTATTTATTTATTTATAAACAGAAAAGCTAAATGTATTTATTAAAGCTTTTACTGTAACTTTTTTTCTTATTTTAATTTTATTAAAGTATCTATCTAGCTATGTATATGACATTTTTTTTAATAAATAATTTACTTTTATTTTAATATGTATATGTTTATGGAAAATAGAACAAAGCAACGTTTAAAGAATTATCAACATAATAATTAGAATTCAAAACACTATTGGGCATGGTATTAAGCTTTAAGCTTAAACAAGTTCACATAAAACATATTTATGTTTCCTATTAAATTTATTATTTGCAAAAATAAGTAAAAAATTTTAAGTGTAAATATAAATCATTACAATAAATTCAATACAAGATGGAAGATATAAGACGAAAAGTATGAAAGTGTCAGGTTGGTCAGTCAAGAAACTTTAAATTTAATAATAAATAAGATAAAATAAAAGAAAATTTCAAAGTATAAGAATATTAAAGCCACAGACTTGGCGCTTAACACAATCACAAAGCATCATGTACCAAGTAAGCAAACAGACAGACAGACAGACATAACACAAGCCTTCAAGCGAAGTGTTATGTAGGGATTTTTTATTTTTTTTATTTGGTTTGTTTTTGTTTAATGCTGTGTATCTAAGTACACATGTTGTAACACAGACCAATTGTTGTTATTATTGCTGTTGACTTTGCTTTATTTTTGTTGTATTCGTTGTTCTTTGGTAATATTCTTGTTGATGCTGATGATGATAGTGACGATGATGACGCTAACAACAGCAATAATAAAAATAAGAAAACAGCATCCAAACGAAAAATATAAACTGTTTACTTCATTCAATTTATTATAATTCGACGAGAGAAGTGCGAGAAGAATTTAACCATTATTTTATGTTCTTTTTACCTTTTCAACCAATAATGCAAAAAAAAATGTACAAAACAAAAAATAGCCAATTCTTTTGGCACGAAAAAAGCTTCCACGCACTTGCGTATCACTTAAGGCAACATTTATTTAAGAAAATTACATCCAAACACATACATTTATCTTTATATAATTACATAACATATGTGAAGCAATGGTTAATTTGTTTTGTTTTTTCTTTTTCGTTAAAAAACAAAAAAAAAAATAATAATAATAATAAATAAAAAAAATTATTAAAGTTTATAAAAAACAAAAAACCAAATTATTATTATAAACAAGAAGAGAACCAGTTTGAGGCGTAAATGACCGTCACGATGATCAAAATAATAAGAGTAAAAAAAATATATTTTAATTTTTTTTTCTTTCAAAAGAACTCAGTGTAAAAATAAACTAAAACTAAAATGAAAAAATTATGAAAAATAAAAACTTGACTTGTTTATTATTATTTTGTAAATATAAAGCTGTCGCCGGATATTCCATTTAATGGTTATTATTCTATTTCTCTAGTCTTTTCTAATAATTCTTCTACATTGTGCTGTGCTGAGCGCACTTCGTTCTACACAAAAGCAAATATTTGTTTTTATTAGTAAAAATATATTTAGTTTTAACAATTTAATGGCTATAATCAAATTATTTCTTAATGTGATTAGAAGAAAATAAACACACATAGCATAGCAAAAAGGTGCATTTTATGAGTCAACAGTATTTAAAAAAAAGTTTAAATCAAATAATAACAAATAAATCAATTCAGATGAAAGAGATATTATCCATAAACTACTTTCTGAAAGTGCATCTTATTTAATTATCCATCAAACTCAATTATTTATTTTCTAACCAAAAAGAAACGCAAAAGATACATATTTCTATTATTTGTATTGTAAATAGCAAATTGAATTATATAATGTAATATATACTTATATATATATACTTATATATATAATAATATATAATCTCATAACCAAATTGTGCGGCAATTTCTTTTCCGCTTATCCACAACTTTCTGCCATCCAATTGTTGCATTCAAATTATTAATGTTTTGTCGTGTCTTTTCAAATAATTCACTAAACACATTTTTTTCAATAATTAATTAAAATTAATAATTAATTAAAATTTATATGTTTTATTAGTTAAGAATATGTCTACTACATTATTCTGTCTAGTGTTAGTTATTATTATTATTATTATCATTATTAGTCAATGTTATTCATGTGGGCAGTAAATGGTTTACGATTCATGAGGTAATATTTATAAAGTGTTATTTTTTTTTGTTATTATTTTTGTCCATATATATATATAATATTTTGTTCTGTATTTGTTAATTGTTTATAGTTCTGTTTAGTATTTAAAACATAAAGCTAAGAGTACATGTAAAAACAATACGTGTAATCAGTATTTTAACACACAAAATTCTACAACAAATACTGGATTTTTTACGTACATGAATAGAATTAAATTTAACAACAAAACAATTTATTTTTTATTTTTAGTGTAATATGTTCACACATTGTGTTTATTTATTTTATTACATAATAGGGTGCCTATTAAATGACACATAACTTTAATAATTCAAATTTTCATTTTTAAGCTTCAACAAACTACATTTACTACTTTAAAGTCAATAAAATTAATTGAAGTTAATAATAAACGAGAAGAAAACTAGCTTATTCTATCTCAATTACAACAGGTTTTCCTCCTTTTTACACTTTATAATCTGATTCCGGTTTAATTTGTTTATTTGTTTTCGTATACAACTATTTATTATTTATTATAATTATAACATAAATTTATCATAAATGTAAAATAATTTTTAAACTATTTTATAACTGATTTCAAAGTGAATTAAAGTAGATTTAATTATTGTTTAATAAATAATGAATAAATATGACTTTGCAGCATACTTTCTATAAGAAAGCATGCTTTAAAAAAATAAAGATAAATGTTTAAGTAAAACATTTCAATTTTCAACCAAAAAGCCCAGCAAAGTGTATGTAAAATCCCAAACAGCGTTAAACAAATGAAACATTTACAACGCTTAATAGTGGTCACCATTTATGATGTATAATTCGTCTTCTTTTGTTTCTCCTTCTTCTTTTTCTTAAAGCATTAAATACAAAAAAAAAATTGCAGCCGAAAAACAAATTTATTGTGTGAAAATATAAATAAAAACTCACCAAAAATTATAATTTGCATAGTTACATTTGATTAATACCAATAAACTGAGCATGTAATGCGAATTATGTTCCGAAAGTCATGCAAAATTCATTGGAATTTTTTTTCATTTTAATATTGTAATTCTTTTGTTAATAAAAAAATTTATATTAATAATAATTTGATATGTATAAAGTGTCACTTTAGTTTTTATTTTATGTTGTTATGTAAATTTATTTAATTACATTAAATTAAATAAAAAAATTACGTGAAATATTTTATAATCGGGTAATAGTAAAAAAAATCTTGATACAAGTGTCTTGTATTTGACTTAGTTGTTTATATTTTCTTTATTTATTGCGTCAAATATGTGAAAAGAATTTTCAATATATAAATTCATATTTCTTTTATTTTTAATTCCTGTTAATTCCCAAAGCTCCATACATTATACTAAGATAAGGTGGGGTACTAGTCAAAGTTTTTTGTATTTGTCCATAATAATAATATAATAGTATATTTTTTTTATTCTCATTTTTGCAAAACAAGTAGTGGCATTGCCATTGTAAAAGTTACAGCGAAATCGAGAAAACATAATTCTAATAATTTGACAACAAAGATATTTATTTTTCTTTTTTGCACTCATAAACAGTAGATGCTTGTTATTGCATTATAAATAAATATATAAATATAATAATAACAATATAAGTAATAATAATAATCGTCCCTTTTCGTCCCAATAAAACGGTCATTATTAATACAACTTTTAAAACTTATTTATTAACTTATTAAATTATTTATTATTATTTTTTGTTTATATTTTCTACTCTTCCTTCACAATTATGTTTCTCAAGCCATGCATTCACTTCTTAAGTTTTGTAATAATTTTACTTTTTTATTCTTTTCATTTTTCAAAGAATATTTACGTTACCTTCGTATTCTATCACGTACTAAATTATTATGACCTTAACAAAATAAGTAAAAATACATATTACTTTTTCTATAATAATCTTAGAAATAAAAATAAATAAAATATAATATAAAAACCTGATATGACTTACTATATACAATTTTTTATTTATTTTATTAACTTATTTTTGTTCAGTTAACACAGTGTGTGTAATTCTTTTTTCTATAAAATGAAATACAAACAGCAAATTTGCGTGCACAATTTTTTAATATATTCGAGTCGCGTGATGCGTTAAAAAGACACTCAGTTCTTTAAGTCTTACTCTTGTTCATCAGTTTGTTTTTTAATTTTACTTTGCTGTTGCTTATGTTTTTATTTTAGTATTGTTAAGTCGCGTCTTTCGTTGTCATAGCACGCAGTTGAGAAAAAAAAATAAAAGTAGAAATATTTTATATAAGAGTAGAAAAAAAAATTAAAAAATTGTCTTAACGTGTAGAATATTCTTTTATTATTTTCGTATCAAAAAAAAAACAAAATAAAAAAATTCTTCTTCAAACCGCATAAAACCAGGTGCAATCATTATAAATTAAATTAAATTATATTTAATTTCATTCTCTACTAAATATAAACAAACAAACAAATAATAAATATGTTTAAAGTTACAGCATTCGCATGGTGTTCCTATTTTTACGACAATTTTTTATTAAAAGTTTCAACTCTTTACTTTGCATTAAAAGTGTTTCTAAGGTATTGTCAAGTAATGTTAAAGTCAAGTAAAAATAAAATAAACTAAATAGGTAAAGGCTGCAAATAACAACATAAATGTATAACAGTAATAATAATCATAATAATAATTTTAACAATAATAATCATAATAATAATAATATGAGGAACACGCAGCATGTTTCAATAAATTTTGCAAAACAAACATTTTATGTACCACGAATACACAAATACTAAATGTATAATCAGAAATTCTGCGTTTAAATTAAAATTACTTAAATGGCATACAATGAACTAAGAATAGACAATTTATTAAGAAACAAAATAAAAAAAGTAGATGGGATCTAGGTAAAAATAATAATAACAAAACAACAAAAATTTGATATTCTCTCCAAAAAATATTATTTACTTATGGCTGAACGCATTTTGTCTTTAATTTAACGTTACTTAACTTAACTTAACTTTAGCTAAGTATGCATTCATTTTGTTAAACTTAACCAAGTCGTCAATATTTAATCCAGTTCAGTTAACTACGGTTTAATCATTCTTTGTGTTTTCTTATTTTTTCTAAAATATTTTTTTTACTGCTCTTATTTTGTTATTTAAAAATAAGCAAAGAAAGTAAATTCACATCAAGACAACAACTATAAAGTAATCTAACAACTTTAAATTGCACAAATAAAATGCAATCAATGCTTGTAAACTTAGTCCAAACTAAGAAGAGACACTGAGCAAAGTAAAAAACATAAATAATACAATTAAAATTAATAATAATAATAATTATAATAAAATATTTATATATAACAAACAAACGCAATGAATAAAATTTAAGAAAAAAATAAGAAACCAGTAATAAAAACAAACATCGGACGACAAATGGGAAAACATATGTTAAAATTTTACACAGTTATTTAAATATTTATATTTTTTATTATAAGCATACATAAATATGAGCATACATATACATATAAATTATTAATTGATTATATGTAATAGATTACAATCAATTTTTTTTTATTTATTTAATTTTTGTTATTTTCGGTTGTTATTCGTGTTTTGTTCATGATTTTTATTTAATTCCATAACCGCCTGTTTGTAAATAATTCAATATTTTAAACATGCACAAACCATAACTAAGATGAACCAATATATTAATAGAAAATAATAAATGGTTAATTCTTATTCTCATATATGTAGTTCTCTTATTGATGACTCAAAGTAATTAAAACGAATCGACTTAGCCTGTGTGTGATCATAAAAATCTATTTATTATTTTTTTTCCTTTACTTTTTTGAGTTTGCCTGATTAAAATTTATATTTTTATTTGTTTTATGATTTTGTTTAACAAGAAACTTCACACAAGTGCACTAACTCGTTATGTTCTTTAAAAAATTTTATTATATAATTCGTTTTCCTGGTTTAATTTTAAATGATCAGTTATTATAATTTTGTTTTACTTTATTTTTTGTTGTTGATTAGGATTTGATTTAACACAGAAATTGTTAATCGTTAATCTTGTGTAATGTTATTAATTATATAATTTTATTTTATAGTTTTCGTTTTCTTTTAATTTATACATGTGTTATTTATTAGTTTCGTTTTTTATATTTTAATCAACTTCACATTAATGTTTATTTTATTAATTAATGTTAAATATCTGCAAGTGTTAACTCAGGAAAATACTAATTCCATAAAAATTTTCTCAACAGTTTAAAATGTTTAAACACCATCAACTAGTTCAAAGACACCTCTGAAAAACGATTAAGGTTTTTTTTAAGTAAAAAATAAGCAACAACGTAATATTTTCTTTAAACTAAATACCGAAAATCTCCATTACTAATATTTTCTATTTTTTTTTAAAGTTTAATAAACAAAAAAAAATGATTTAAATTCATAACAATTATAAATCCATTTTTCTCCACATAATGATCTCTAAGCGAATTAAAGAAACGATAAAAATACAGCACAATTTATTTAGTTTCTTTCTTTAATTATTATTACATTTGATTTACATTAATTAATTTTTCTCTTCTATTAGAATAATAAATTTAAAAAAAAACTCTACAAAACCGACCATGTTTAATGATTTTTTTTTTGTGGTATAAAATACTTTACCAAAATGTAATTTGTTAAGATTTTTTATTAAAGGAAAATCTGTCATAAAATGATAAACGGCTAAAATAGCAATATTTTTTAACAAATTTAAAATAGGGAAAACGGTATATGCAGCAAAGCAGTTAAGGTAGTAGCAGGAACTGCGACGTTTAGAAGAAAGAAAATATGGTTGTTTTAAAAACACAAAAATAAATTTTAGGGAAAAGGATAAACGGCAAAATAAACAAAAAAATAATACTTAAACTTGGAAACCGTTGTTAAAACAGAAATATTAAAATTAATTTTAAATTTCATTTCTGTTTTGTTGATGATGACAGCAAATCTGGAAACGCTAGAAGAAAAAAATAAATAAGATAGGTCAATGGACATCTACAATAATGTCAAGTAAAAATAACAAAAATAAGATCATAAAAGAGAAAAGAATATTTTTAATAACTTAAAGTAAGTTTAAGCTGAGCTACAAAAAAATAAAAATATAAATTGCTATTTAACCATGAAAATGATTGAAAAAAAAATTTTTTTGTTATTATTATTATTATTATTATTTTGATTAGAAAATAAAAATAAAAGAAATTTTTCCAGCTGGCACAGTTAAACTTTTAAAAAAATACACGACAGTTTTCATATTTATTTAATAATTTTTGGTTCAAATCCTAAAATAACATAAACATACGTTAAATTGTTCCTTGTCTGCTGTGATTTTACTGGTAACATTCTATCTTGCATTTGGATTTAATTAAAATATATAAGAAAAATATTTTTTTTAAATCGCATTGTTGGTTAATAATAATAAAAAAAGAATGAAATTGCTTGAAGGATTTGGATTATAAGGAGTCGTCTATTTATTATCGTTCTCACATTTGAATCTTTAAACAACAAAAATTATTAGAAAAAAGACACTCCAAAAACGAAAAAAGATTGTAAAACTATGCAGGTAATTTCATTAAAATAAATATAAGTAGTCACTTGTTTGGTAGTAATTTTGCTATTGCACACGTTTTATATATTATTAAAAATTAAATACAATTCAACCAAAAAAGGGCCTAAAATAACAGACTACCAATGAATGTTATAATTTCAAAATAAAATTTAATTCAATTTGAAAATTTAAAAAATATATTAAAAACTACAAATGTGTAGCATTGATTTTAAATTGTAAACATATAAAAAATACATATTATAAATCTAAATTTATATAATAAAAATATGATTATTAATTCTGAACAAAAAATAAGTGTTCAAATACTTTAAATATTTCGTAACATTCGTTAAATTGTTTATGCTAATGTTTTTATTTTATTTTTTTTTTTTTTTAAAGAAAAATAATATTTTTTATCTGGCTTTCACTTAACTCTGTTTCTATATATACAACATAAATGAAATCATTAAAGTTATAATTACAAAAAGAAAAAAACATAATAAAGAAACCAAAACCATATGTCCTTTAAAATGTTTAGCGGTTAATCATACAGCAAGTGTTTGTTATTCGTTTAAAAAACTTTATTTATTTCGTGTTTGGCTTTATTATTACTGTTTTAAAAGTAAACGAAATTTGAGTTACGCTTAACAGTGGCTTGCTATATTCATTTGAATAACATTTCAAAGTTAAGTAGTCGCCGGTATTGCGTAATGCGTTATGAACTTGTTACCATGTTAATTATTATGAGCAACATTCCTAAGAACAACAGTCCAATCGTCCTATGGAGAACCATCCTATGATCAATCGTCCAATGAACAGTAGTCCTAGAATCCAAAATCCTAACATAAATTTAAAATAAAAAAAACAATAATAATATAAAGTTCTTATTTATTAAAGAATAATGCATAACGACAAATTTGTATATAAGGAAACTTTAAGGGAATTAACATTAATTTTAGAGTTCTTAATTTTTGTAGAAATAATAATGAAAAATTTACTTTTATAATCCTATTTTCTATTAAATGCAAACAATCGCTGCTCAAAATAAAACCATCTAAAAGATTAGAAATAATTTATTTAAAATTATCTTAAACTAAAAATAAAACACTAAAAGCCACAAGGCAGTAATTGTAACTCCACTGATTCATTATCTAATTTAGTTCCACTTTATAAAATTTGTATAATTAAGCAACGGGGAAAAATACTAAGATATAAGAAATTAAATAATAAAAAAAAAATGTAATAGCCTGGCATAACCATAAGATTTTGATTAATTAATTATTAAACTTTTAATAATAAAAGCAAAAAAAGCAGTCAAAACCCACAGGTAAAAAATGGTGTATAACATTTGTTATGAAATCGAAACATACATATTGCTGTTGGACACTTTCTCGAAATAACCTATTGTTTTTTCTTTTTAATCTTAATCAAACGCCCCGTGCTCACACAAAGTCAAACGCAAAGTTGTTTAATAAACATTTTTGTTGCTTTGTTTTTTTGACTTTAACCGGATTATAATTTTATTTTATTTTATTTTAATTAATAGAAAATTTATTTATTATTTATTAGATCAAGTATATTTTTTGCTTTCAAATTTATTTATTGTTTAACATTAATTATTATTGCTTTTTATAAAAATTTTAACGCAAATCAACGACACATTGATATGTGACAATTTATTATTGTTTTTAATGTCTTGCTATTGAATTCAAAGCGCAGCATGATGTTCACTTAGAAAAATATATAGATGCTTTATAAACATATACAAAAAGAGTGAATTAAATAAAATTATCCAAACCACAACCGCTTGACGTCTCTTTTTAGTTTTCTTTTTGTAATTTGTTTTTATGTTAAACTAACATGTGTTGGAGAATATGTTTATTCATTAAAAAGAAGTAAATAAAATAAACGATGTAAGCTTCTTTATTTATTAATTTAATTTAAATTTGGTTCTTTTTTTATTTTAAGTCAGTTGTCTGGCAATAAAACAAAAACATATGAAGCATTTGTTTTTTTTTATTCTTACATATTAAAAACGATTAGATTTTAAGTTAAATTAAGAATAATGAATTGTTCTTAGTTCTTTTATAGATTTTTTTAATGATTTAATGTTTTGTTTCACACAATTTTTTAATTAAATTTATTTAGTTCGCTTAAATAACAAAATTCTTATTTATATAGAAAACACACTTTAAATTTGAGAAATTATGATTAATTTGGAAAAATGCTTAACGTCATAAATTATATTTATCATAGCAAAAAATAATTAAATGTTATTGCCATAAAAAAACCAATAATTGTTGACTTATTAATTTTTAATTTGATATTAACTGATTTATTAGAGTGCAATCGCGACAACTATTCACACACACAAGGTCTTTTAGATAATATTCAAATTAAACAAAGATAAATAATTTCATAACTACCTTTGTTAAAGGGCTACTGCCTGAAGCAGCGTTTAGCCACGAACGCTGCTTTATAGAAAGTATTAATGGAAAGTACATTTTTTTTTAATTACATAATATTATTAATAAATCAATTTTAATCCGATTATTAACGATATTTATAATTCATAATTTTCATTTTTTTAATCACCTTTCCACATATGACCAATTTTAAAAAAAGTAAATAACATACCTTCCAAATAAATTAATAATAAATTAATTTCATCAGACAATAGCAAACATTTTTCAATAAATGCTAAAATTATTAATTCAATCAAAAGGAAAATAAAAAACTTAGCAAATAAAAAAATGAAAA
Source organism: Ptychoptera contaminata (assembly GCA_963942525.1). Classification (NCBI taxonomy): domain Eukaryota; kingdom Metazoa; phylum Arthropoda; class Insecta; order Diptera; family Ptychopteridae; genus Ptychoptera; species Ptychoptera contaminata. The sequence continues at coordinate 52,235,357 of OZ012636.1, forward strand.
TGAATTTGAAATTCAACCATGTTAATTGCATCTGATGTTTTTGCTGGATAAATAAAAATTTTTGAAAAATAAAAAAAAAAATTGAAAAAAATTGCATAATGAAAGCATAACCATTAATAGGCCGTTACACAACTCCTGTATTAACTAGTTTATTTACAGTTAGTGTTTTAAATTGTATTTAGCCACAAGCATTAAAAAATAAACAAAATCGATATTAGATATTACTATAATATTCTACTCTAAAATGAAAAATATGGAGATATAAAAGAGGAATAATGGAGATTAAATAATAAACGATTTTGGAATAGAAGTGCACTTTAATTAATTACTTCCTTTTTGTTTTTTAAAAAATAAGAGTGTACTTAACATTAAGTAAAATATTAACTTACTATAAGTCTAAGTATAATAACAGCAATACAAAAATAAAAAAAAGAAATACAAAGCACAACCGATACAATCAATATTGATTTGGTTTCATAGTTGGCAAAAGAAAACTATATTGATATTATTTTTAGTGACATCGTTGATGTGTATAATATTTATCGTGGACTAACAATGATTCATTCCTTGTGATTAAAACATCTCAAATATGAAAACAGCAAAAAGTGTTTTTATTTCTAATTTTATCTCTATATAATTTTAATTAATTTAATTTTTTTATGACAACAAAATTTAAATGCATTTTTTCTCATCTTGTTAATTTTGCAAAAAAAAAAATCATAATAAAATTAAATAAATCTTATTAATAAAATATAAATTTCAATTAAATTATTTAAGTGAATTTCATGCCATATTCGATAAGCTTATATAAATTATTGCAATTAGACAGACCAATATTTATCGATTTCATTTTTAAAATTTACTTAAAAATTTAATTGCACAAATATAATAAATTAATATTGTTATTTTTATCACTCATTAATATATTATTTTAATATGTATTTAAAAAAATGATTGTTAGATTTTGCTGTTTAAAGTGTGATTTTATCCTTTTATTAATTTAAATAGGAACGAGATATCTGCAAAACAAAATACTTTCTTCCCTTAAATGACGAAATTAGATTCAACGGAACTTTCGGAAGCTAAATACTATTAATTTAAAGTTTTTAAACTCTCGGTCTTAGAAGTTGATAAGTTAAAAAGTTAAAGGAGATCAAAATTCATTCAGAAAACAAAAAAGCAAATATATGTATAAGTCTATTCATAATAAATGTAAAATTAGCTGAATAGATAAAAGTATATTATTATAAAGGCTTGGTGTTTACTGAATTGTCTGACAAAAATACATATTTAAAAAAAAAACCCAATGACTTATAAATTAATTAATTAGCATCTCATAATAAACTAAAATCTTTACAAATATTGAACAAACTTCAAGTGTTGTGTGAAGTAATTTTCTGTATTTCATTAAGAAAAACTTAAAATTGTATGTGAAACGCGTTTAATGGAAAAATTATTAATTGAATTAAAAATAAATAAATAAATATTAATAAGTAAATATAATTATTTCATTTAAAGTTAAATACAATTGAATGATGGTTATTATTTATGACTAACGAAATATAATTGAAAGACCGATAAAAGCAAAAATAAAAGTTGATTAAATTAGCATACGGACAAAGACGTCAAGATATATTTTATTCTCAGGAAGACAAATACTTTCATATCAAATCAATTTCATTTTCATTAGGTTTTTTTTTTCAAAAGTTTTCTGTCTTTCGCTCGTGATTATTATTTATGAATCTTAAAATCATTATGTATTTTATGATAAATTTTCTTGACTACTTTATCACCTGTTGTCTGTTTATTATTATTATTATTATTATTATTATTATTATTATTTTTTTTTTGTTTTGTTAATAACTTTTATTGTTGTTGCTGCTTGTAAGTAATACGATCCTTCACCATATGAACCTTTCAAGAATTTCTACAAAAATGTTCACCAAAACTTACATTAAGTTTAAAATGTAAAAAAAAAAAATCCATAAGCATTTTGAATTATAATGTGAAGTAGCTGAGAGAAGAACAACAGAAATACCCAACACTAGGCTCTCACACCATGAGGTCCATTCCATTTAGTTGTTCTCATCGTCATTTTATTTTTATTATTTGAATTCCATTCGTACAAGTTTTCGGTATCCAAAATCTATGTAATAGCACGGTTAGCTGTTAATACGTTCACTCAAGATTTATTTTCCTCTTTTCGTTTAGAAACTGTGACTTGTGTTTTATGAAATAAAAAAAAAAATAATGTAAAAGTCAAAACAACAAATAAACACCTCTCTGGTATGAACATAGACGATAATGTTGACGGGATTGCGGTATAGAAATAATTACTAAGTCACAAACAGTGATATCTTTTCATCAAATAAAATTAAAAAAGATTAAAATTTATAACTAACTGTCTGATTATTAACAATAAAAAAATAAATTAAATTTCATTCATCATTGTTGATTGCATAATTTTATAAAACATAAATAAACTGTTTATTTTTAATTAATATTATTTTGATTCCATTGTTCATCATTTAATAACTGAAAAGATGTTGATGAATTTCATATTATTTTTTGTCTGTACTATGCCGTTGTTAAATATTTATTTGAATTATAATTATTATTTTTAATTTCATAAATGATAAAATGAGCCAAACTAACAACACTTGAAATACTTTCATTTAATTTTTTAATTTAAAATTTTTTTACTTATTATTTTTTGAACCAGTTTTTAGTTTTAAAAAAGTGAACTAAATCTCTTTTTTCTATATATTAATTTATTGGATTTTAACGTTTTCCAATAAATTATTTAATAAATTTAAAACAAATAAAATAATGAAATAACTAAAGCTCAGCCACAGCAAAATTTTATTGGTTTGAACTGGTATATGAATTGGTGTATGTATAACGAGTGTCAAGTTGTTTATGCATAACGAGTTATTGGAGAATTATATTTTTGTATTATTTTTTGGGTAGCAGCACGAAACTTCTGAAACTTTTTTATTTAAGAAATATTTTCATATTTTTAATATAACAAATTTATAGTCGCTGTTCTCAGATAAGGAAACATAAAGGTTTTCATTTTTTTTTTATTTTGCTTATTAATCATCAGATAAACCTTGCACTATGTTGATTCAAAATATATGAGTATCATAATGTATGAATGACATAGCGAAAGTAAACAAATCCCACTACATTTATCAGTTATCTTTTAAAATAATCTCAGAATGTATGAAATGGTTTACTCGATAAGAATAATAGCAATATTTCCTTCAAGAATATTTTTAACCAATTTGACTGGAGACTACTTTCAAGAAAATTCTTTTAAATAAAAAACTTTTTATATTTTTCAATAATACATAACATAAATCAGACAGACAAGCAATTTTCATTGTACTTAGTTTTATACCAGCTTGCTAGCTAGCTAACAGCTACTGATAATACATAGGAAATATATGTATATATATATATTACTTATTTAAAAATGAAATCTATTGATAAAATAGATAAGCAAAAATAAAAACCATTTTATTCCATAACAAGCATTTATCTTATTTACCACTAATTTGACTTTTATTCCGCTTTTTCAAAATAAAATTTATGGAAGCGATAAGAAAACGAAACTGAGAAACATTGTATATAACTAATATAAATTTCTTTAAATTTTATACATTAAATAAAGATGTTACCATTTTTTCGTTTTTCGTAAGCAATATTCCCCAAAAAAAGAAATTATTTTATTTTGAAAAATGGAATGAAACAGAAGAAATCTTATTTATGAGTCAGCATCTCTATTTGATTCATATTTATGTATTCATTTCTGAATGTTGGCTATGTGCTTCTGTAGTTATTATTTTTTATTTTTTAAATACATATATTTGATATTTTGTAGTTATATTACTGTAGAATAGATAAATGCCAAATGGACAGCAGAAAGGCAGACAGACAGACAGACAATTAGATATTCCGAAACAGACGGGATAGTAAAAGTTTTATTTATTTTTATCTAAATTATTTTTCTGCTGTTATATGCTAACGTGTAACATTTACAAATTGTAACATCAAGAATATATATTTGGTCTAGAATAACGAATAAATAATAACAAGAATAAGAAAAATAACCCGATTAGACCCCAAAACGACGGTTTCCCTTTTTTTCTGCTTTTTTACATTTCTTTTTCCTCGTTTTTTATTTTCTTTTAAAAACGATAAATTTATAGAAATTTTTGTAGTATACTATATATAGTATACTTACAAAGTCTAGTTTAGAGGTGGTTTAATAAATGACCTCCAACTACCAGCAAGAAGAAAAAACTAAAAATAAAAAGTGAAAATAAAGTTAATTTAATATTATTCATTCATATATAATATATAAATATTTAATAATATCTTTACAATAGATAGCTAAGAGGAACGAGCACCTAGTTTTATATTTAAAAATCAATTTACACCTAGAGCACGTAGCAATATATATAAAAAGTTTATCGTCTATCTTTTAAAAAAAATACATTTCGTTAAAATTTTTTCTTACGGTTTCTGTTTTTTATTTGTTAGATTTTATCTTTTTTTTATTTTATTTTGTTTTTTTCACTGTCACTATTTTGTTGTTTTTTCGCGATTTCTTTCCATATATGTTAAGATTATTTCTTTTATATTCTATATGTTCTCTATTTATGTTCAAAATAAAAAATGATTTTAAGTGAAAAGTTTGCTATGATATCATTTGCCTACCATCGTACAATATTGCCACTGCCATCCCGCCTGCATTTATGTCAGAATAAGAATTTTTCACTTACAGGTACAGATGCTTTACGAGCTGAATCACTTTACTATATTTAAAAATTTAGCAAAGAATAAAAATAAGAAAATCGCACATATGCATTTTTTCACTATTATTTCTTTTTCACCTATTTTCTTTTCTTAATTTTCTTCTTTCAATCATTATTTGCTACACAATTTACTTACTAACTACCACTTAGTTTTTTTAAAAAATGAATGATGATATCATTTTTATTACATTTTTCGCATTTGCTGTCATTTCAGCATTTGCATGTCTTAATCATGGTATTTCTTTCTTGATAGTTTATATGAAAATTTTATTTTCGGTCAAATATTAACTAAACTAATCACAAGTACAATCGCCTGTTATAGCGCGACTCACAAGTTTGCACGTTAATCGTTTGTAATGTGTCATTAAATAATTAAAAAACAATCTCCAAAGATGTCAACAATTTTTCTGATTTTATAATTTTCCAGTTTTAACAAATGTGTAAATATACTTTTGAAAATATATTTTAAAATTGCATCATCGATAAAACTTTATACAGACAAAAATTTAGAAATGACAAAAATGCTAGACGAAATGCAATTCAAGCCATACATTTGATAAAGATTTTGACAAAAAAAAAAATATTTGAGTTGGTTGGTTAGTTATAGAAAGTCCGCATTGAAGTATTTTTTCAACTATTTCAAATTTTTGCTTACAATTTTAATATATACATTTATTTTTTCATTTTGTTAAATTTGGCATATAAATCGTTGTGGGGATATCGGCTACATAACATACATACATAAATATGAATGCGTCAGTCACATAAAATCAACCTTTCACAGTTTCATATGTTATAAATTTTATCAATTCTAAATGTATTTTGCATTTTCTATAATAATTGTATTATTATTTCAGTAGTTCCAGCAAGAAAAACATGAAAATATATCCATTTATAAAAGTTAAAAGATGTGTACGAACATGCGTGAGCACTTTGTCTCGCAATAGGACATTGCATATACATATAAATTGTATTCCCTAAGGATATTTAAAACAAACGCTATTTTTGTCTTTTTTAACACAAACACACACAATCCTTCTAAAAAAAATAAAAAGCATTAGTAAAAATATACAACAGAAGATTTCTAAGTAAGTAAGTAACGACTTTTTAAGGAATGAAAAACAATATATATCATCGCAAATGTCTTCTATGTTGGACAAATAAAATATGTATTACTCTTGTTGACTTTTAGTATGATTTATGTTGACAGTTTAAAGAAAAAATATTAATGCGTTCGTTTCTGCTTTTATATATTTTCTCCACATTATTATTATTATTTTATATTATTTTTCTATAGAAGCACCAAAATTACAGCAAACAGGATGATAAGGAATAAAAATAAAAAGTGAGAAACTTGTCCATATGATGTTATTAACAGTTGAAACGCCAATCAAAAAAAAAAGAAGCGATTAAAATAAATTTATGCAGTTCAAATGACTATTGTTGAATACAGGAAAAAACACCATTTTAAAAGAAAAATGAAAACCCTTCACTGTCATAAACAGACAGTTGTACTTGCCACCCATTTCAAAAGTTTTGTTATTGTTATACTTTAACACATTATTAACTTTACATTTTCTATTATAAATTTTTGCTACAAAAATTTTAAAAGTTTTTCTCTATAATGATTAAATCCCAACGAATATATGATTTGATAAGAATTTGTCATATCCAATTGTATTATTTATTAATTTGCTTAGTAATTAATAAGCAAAAATATTATTTTTCTAGATTTGTTATAAGTTTTTAGCTTTTTTTTGAAAAAAAATCGAGTTCAAAAAAAATTTAAATAAAATTTTATTGTTACTATTTCCTGCTATCATTATTTATTGTTTGCAGTATTTTCTGCTTCTTAAATTTTTTTATTCTTCAAGAAGTGTATACCATTCTCCCTGCCTATTTTTGCAATGATTTTTTCTTTTTTTATTTTGTTATAATGACGGCCGCCGTGAAACTATTTTATACTCTTCGCAACTGACATTATTGTTAGCGCTTGCTCTCGTATTTTTCCACTCCGTTTGTTTATCAAGAATACGGCCTAGACAGAATATAAAATGTTTCCATAAATGTATATCCATTATTATATAAAATGTATGAATATTTTTCCTATTTTTCTTTTCTTCCATTTATTATTTTATTTTCTACACATCAAACAATAACAATGTGTTTGCTGAACTTTATTTTATATTATTTGATTATATATATAACGTTTGGCATGGTATTTTTCCCTTCATTTTATTTTATTCCTTTAAAAGAATATAAATTTGTACTCAGTAATCGTCTAAAAAAATGAAATAATAAAGGAAATATATTGACAAAATTATCATTGTTTCTTTCAGTATATTTTTTCGGTAACATTATGAAGTGTTGTTTAGTTTCAATTTTCTAGTTGTAAAGAAATTTTCATCGTCGTTTTGGTATTTCTATGTAGGTAAGAATATAAAAATAAAATATGCATATATATTCTTTTTGTGTTCATTTAAGCGGTTTTATTATTTGTTTGCAAAAAAAATATTGTTTATAGAAATAACACTAAAATAGCAAATGTTTCTTTGGTAACATTTTTTTTCAGGTTTCTCTTAAATTAATGCTAAGCCATTAAGATTTTTAAGCTTTTTCTGAATGTACCGAAATGAATACAGATATGACTAGGTGTGTATCAGCAAGTTAAAATTAATGCGTAACTACAGTTTGGAAGAGCAAGAAAAACATAAAGAAAACAAAAAAAAAAAAAATAAATTTAAATAGAAAAAGCAGAAAAATTCTTTTTTAATATTAATAAATAATTAAAGAAGCATACATAAGCTTTTAAGTAAGAAATAATTAAATTAGTTTACTATTAAATATTACCGTATCGTTTAAAATTATTAGAATTTTAATATTAGTGACTATTAAAACTGTTTGGTAAAATGTAAATAAATTATTAGGTTGCAAAGTAGTTGGTTATTCCTTGGTGACTTTATACATTGCGGCTAGTTATGTTGCTGACTAAATAAATGCATCACCCCGTCAATACCTTATTTTTCCGTATGTAATCCTTATGTTTATTTTGATTCTTCTATTATTTCATTTTTAAGTAACTTTATAATTTTGTATTAATCTGATACCAATAATAACATAGAGTAAATAATCTGGTGTGTCGAGCGCAGCTAATCATCTTGCCCATACATGGCCTAATGTAATAATAGTTCAGCTTTACAGTCCACCCAACATTGAATTGAAATGTCAGATAACTTGGCGGTATTTTGCCGACGTTTTATTATAAATAATTATTTATGTATTGTGTAAATATAAAAAGAAAAATCAACATGCGCAAAAGGTAACTTTAAAGATATCATGTCTAACAAAATAGAACAAAATCGCTATGAGTTTAAAGTTATAATTATTATTTCTCTTTATTTATTTATCTAAAAACATTTCAAATTTCTTACCATGACGACACAATCCAGCGAATAAATTAAATAAAAAAGAACCTCAAACGCCACAAAGAGCACAAAAAAGAAAACAACAGACAAAAGACACAAAAAAGCACAAGAGTAAGAAAAATATTCTTTAATAATTATCATATTTGATAACATAGATTTTGTTCTTTTCAATCACAAAACAACGACTTATAATATTAAGGTTTTGAATTAAAAGAACTTAAGATACAATTTAAAAAAAAAAAGCCAAAACACAATAAAAAATAGACAATGAGGAGAATTTTAAATGAAAAATAAATAAATAAGTTCTTTCACTTGATTCATATCTTTATTTTTCGTTAAATTATTCTCTTCATATGCAAATTCATATTTTTTTATTTTGTTCATTTACGGTTTTGTTATTATTCCATAAAAATATTATTTCGACCATTTTTGAATACGGCAAATCTTATTCTTAAATCAAAATAAATTCGGCATTCGAAAAAGAAAATAAAAAATCAATTGGGAACAAAATAGGCACGATAAAAAACTTTTGTATATACTAAGTGTATTCAGAATAAATAAATAACAAATGTAGATAACTGGTGTGATTAGCATTGAGTCTATAGTAATTAACACTTTATTCATTGTTGGTATTTGTTTTTCTAACAATAATAACTTATTAACTTTAATAAAAATTTATATTTTCTTTTATCAAGTTCAGTTTACAATCAGTTGCATTAGGGTACTATCGACCTCTGATAAATAAAGTAAAAAATTGATTTAATTGGATAGAAATTATTTTTACGAAAAGTAATTAGTAAAAATTCCTATAATCAATGAATAATAACTAATAAAGATAGGAAAAATGTGATTTTAATTAATAAATAAATAATATAATCGAAGAAGTCTTATATAATTTTCTACGGCTTTTCTCTTTTTTATTTTTATATTGATTTTAATTTAAAACCAATTAATTAATTTTGGGTTTTTATTCAAAAAATTTACATAAAATTTAAAGACATCTTTTTTATTTATTTGACAAATTATTTTATTAATGATATGTTAACTAGTTATTAATTGATTAAGAATCTTTATTTTATTTTTGTATGCTTTTCAAAGGTATTTTTAAGATGTTTTTGCTTTCTTAATTTTGTTTAATTAAATTATATATCTAACGTTTATACAAATTAATGTTTCAAAAATAACAAGAAAGGAAGAAGAAATTCGATATGATTGTTGATTGTTTACCGAAATAAATTGGTTAACAACAAAATGGCATTTCTGTTAAAAGTAAATATTTATACTATTAAAATGTCTTCCGGGAAAATCATTCATTGACAAAGTTGTGCCAACAAATATTCACCTTGCATTGTATTATAACAAAATAATTACTTAGAAAAAATATTCATAATCTTTTGTATAGCAAATCGTAACCGTTTCTTTTGTAATATATAAAACTTGAACCAAAGTATTATTAAATTTGAATTAACCATAAAAGCAATAAATAGATATTTAATATAATTAACAACAATTCAAATAAAACGAAGAATAACATAGTAAAAACGACTAATAATTTTTGTTTAAGATTAAAATTTCTAATGGACAATCCTTACCTTTAAATATCTATTTTTGGTGTTTTCTTCTTTCTTGTTGTTTTTTTATTATTATTAAAACTTTTTAATACGATTATTTATTTGAAGATCAATAGCATACTAAAAATTATAAATTAAATAAATAAGAGAAAAATATGAATTTTTTAAGTAATATTTATTAGAAATTAAATCAAAGTTTTGTTGTTTTTTTTTATTTTTGAGGTTGGTGGAAACTTGTAAAAGGTAAATAACACTTAATTCTGAATGCAGTGGTTATCAACCCGGTTTTTGGTGTTTATTTACATAAATATTTGTATATATATATATATAGAGTAAATAGCATTTTTATGAATTTATTTAAAAAAAAAAGTAGTCATAGATTTTTCCTGAATTGCGCTTTGTAATGAGTGGCTTAATAAATAATAATATCTATTATAAAGTAATCTGCCCTTATTTTATTAACCCTATTGAGAATCAAATAATTTTAACTGTTCTCAATATACATATAATATAAAAACTCAATATACATATAATATAAATAAATTTATTTTGTATTTTTATTGATTAATCAACTGAATAAAATAAAATGTCTCAATTCATATTGTTATAGTGATTAGTAACCGAAAAATGGTTTAATTCCACTGTGCTTTAAATATAAATAAAATTTAAATGTAAACCAAAATCTCTATGTATCTTTGATTTAGAGCATAAGTATATCTTTCTTTCGATAAAAACATTTTGAAAAAGCTGTTAATGATAATCATTAAAAGCTTATAATGATAATAAATTTAAAAAAATGATAATAATATTACAAATAATTATTTTATAAAAAAAATTGATTAATTAAACCAAGGAGTTGTTAAATTGGTATATACAATTATTTTTTATTTAAAATTAAATTATAATACAAAATCGTCTATGTTAATTAGTTCTTTTTTTTCATTATTATATTGCCTTTGTTAATACAATTTTCTTGAATTCAAAATCAAATCAACTCAAGCAAGAGCTTCAAAAACATTTTTGATTTAATTTTTTTCTCTTCTTCTTCTCCTTTCTACTATTATTGTTGTTGCTTCTAATCTTTTTTTGTTTTCATTTGTCTAATTTGATTGTGTGAAATGAAAATTGCTTCTTCTTTTTTAAATTGCAAGTAAATTATATCATTTTCCAAATTTTGAAAATAACTTTGCTTTGTTGGTAACTTAAGCTAGATACAGGTAAAAATACTTAATACATCTGATCAATATATATTAAAACCAACAATGGTATTTTTAAAACAACTGAAAGCGTTAGCTTTAGCCACATAAACAGAGTAAATGTACATAATTAATGCAACAAAATAATATTAACCAAAATTAAAAACATTTAATAACTGCTTAATTTAGTTCACAAATTATTTAATAAAAAAAGCACACATAAATATTTATTCTTTGCCATACGTTAGTAATCAGCCATCAATTTTGGGATTACCTTGTGTCCAAATGTTTTGTTAAAGTAACATTATTTAATCTACACTATTGAAGCTCTAAATATCCTAATAAACTTCATTTTATGTTTTGTGCTTAAAGAAAAATTATTAATTAAGAGTATTATCCATTGAGGTTAACTGAAAAATAAAGAATAAATGTTTTGAATCGATTTGATTTTTTGTCAGAAGAATGCTGAATTAAAAATATATATATATATAATACTGTGTTGCCCGGATTCGCACTTTATATTTAAAACCTCCGGTATACTTTTTCCCGATAAATAGAACATAAAGTAATTCCCTCGTTACCTATTCTGATTTTGACCTAAATAGTGTCAACATTAGAATAAACAAATAGAGCATTTTTAGCGTTAATTCTTAATAAATGTTTCATTTTAGGAGCTGATTGTAGCAAATAATGCCTTTTAATATAATTTTTATGAACTCTATTATAATATACTAAAGTCATCAATATAATAAATCAAACAAACAGATATTTGAAGAATTTTCATTTCCACAAACATACATAAATAATAATAAAGACCTTGTTTTCTGCTTTATATAGAAGAAGATGAATATATATGGATACATATTAATATGTATCAATTTAGTAATCATATTTTAATGAACTAGCAAAATGAGTAGCACCCGGCCGACTGACTGCTACATGTTCCAACAGCATTGATCAACCGAATTAATTTCGATTAAAGTTTAATGAACTAAAATATGCCACAAAAAGAGAAACTTCAACTTGACACATCTGTGATTTTACGTGATTCTGCAACCTTCGTTAGGTATTTTAATGTAAGTTTCGACAGCAACAAAGGGATGTCTGGTGTTTACATACAATAAAAAAGTAAAACTGCTAGTGAAAAATCAATTAATTTTTTCTCATTAATAATGTACTAATATGTAGAAATTAAAGTAGAAAAGCGCATTGTCATTATCGCCGAATAATAGAATTAAAAAAAAAATTATAAAACATTTTTTATTTATTTATAAATAAGTTTTTATTACTTTTCATTTTTAGCATAATCTATACATATCACAAATATTTTTTATCTTATTTTTTTCTTTAATATTTAATTATTATTATTATTATTATTATTATTATTATTATTATTATTATTATTATTATTATTATTATTATTATTATTATTATTATTATTATTATTATTATTATTATTATTATTATTATTTCAATTTTATTAATTATTTTTAAATATTATGTTTTTTATATTTATTAAAAATTATTTTCTTCCTATTCATACAAATTTTTCATTCTTTTTTTAAATAAATTTAAAATGATTATAATATTTTTATTTCATTTTTTTTTTTTCGTCTGCTTTTGAGTCAATTAATTAATTTAATTAAAAAAGTTTTATAAGTTATACAGATAAAGTATATATTTATATAAATTAAAATAAATTGTTTATTGAGTAAAGAAAATGTTTTTCGACATTTCTTTTAAGTTTATTAATTTTTTTTTTTTTATTTCTTCAAGTTTAATTAGTAGTGTGTTTTATTTTTCTGTTAAAATTTTAATACCACTTCTTTTTTATTACAATTATACAATAATTTAGTTAATAAATTTAATTTATTTTATTATAATTAATTTTCTGTTCCTTTTTTCTTTTGTTTTTTTAACTTTGACTATATTTTTTTATTTTTATTTCTCTTTAACTATATGTCGCGAGCTTTTTTATTTTTTATGTTAAATAGTTTTAAATATAGTTAAATATTATTTTTATTATTATTTCTTATTTAAAATTCTTATCATTTTTTTATGCAAATTAAATTAAATTAAACAAAAATAGTTACTCAAAGAAAATGCTTTTAATGAATGAAACGAAATTAAATAGAAAAAATAATAATAATAATTCATTTATTTATTAGCATTTTATTAATAATTAGAAAAATTCAGTCTATGATTATTATAATTATTATGTAATTAATTAAATTACTAGCAAAATAGTATTGTTTTGTGTTTTTTTCATTTTCATTTTTCATTATCCATTCTTTTCTTATTTATTATAATAACAATAATAGTAATAATAATAATAATAATAATAATAATATTAATAATTATCATTATTATAAAAAGAAATAAATTAATTAAACCAAAGAGCTGTTAAATTAGTATTTTATATTTTTTTTAAATTTAAAATTAAATTATAATATAAAATCCTAAAAATAATACAGTAATGCAGTAATTTTTGAGAGCTTGATTATTTCCTTTAAGAAAAATTATGTTTACATTAAAATTAAAATATTTACACCAGATAAGCTTGAACATGGTGTCCATGGCTATGATTAGAATTGCTGCCACGCCATGACGGTCGGTGGACACCGGCGACCATATTTTCTCGATCCAACGTACTGTAATCAGAGTCGATGCTTGAGTAAATATGCTCAGAGGGGGGCCGCTGCGGCATTTCAACCATTCCACGACGTGTTGGGCGTGGACTTGGTGTGGCAGTAGTTGCTGATGAGTAATTAGCTTCATCACCTTCTTGACAATAGGCTGGCGGTGGAGCTTGTCGAAAAACAACACCAGGACTAGCTGGCTGTTTTATCCTCTCGTGGTGTTCTAGTGTGTAATTATTACCACGATATGGAACTTCTACTGGCAATGCATAACGCAATTTCTCCCAAAAGTGTCTGTCAGAGCGTAGGATGCGATTCACAGTCGTTGTTTTCAAATATGGCAGTAATTCAACATCATTTTCAGCTTCTAGCAGAACTTCTGCTTCTTCAACGACAACCAATTTATTTGGTCGTCCACGAAGTGCTTCATGAACTGCTCGTCTAACTTCACACCGACTCCATTCGGTTTGTAGAAAATTTCTTGACAAAATAAGTACAACACGTCTTGATGCACGAGCAGCTTCTAGAATTTGTAAATGAGTAGCATCTTGAGCTAAATCCCTGTATTGTAGACATAATCGCAATGATGGTCGACCAGTCTCTAGTTCAGCGGCTAATCTGTGAGTTACAAATTCGGTATCCTTTGGCGAATGCAACAAAACTGCATCGTATAATTTTTCAGATTCTTCACATCTGGGTCCAAACACTCTTACACCATAATGAGCAAATAACCATACACGTACTGGTTCTCTAAACATATACACAATTATAAAGAGCAATGTCAACAAGACTAACACTGCAGCGGCTATCATCAACGGAATATATCCATTTGATAGACCACCGGGTAAGACGGACCCGCCAGCATAGAAGTCACTACATGACGATGTTGCGTTAAAATCTAATTCACGTTTAATGCCAGCATCAGTGCAATAAATATCCTGAGAATCCTGAATGATGACTGCATTGTCAGCAACAAAGGTAGTCAATTCTTGTAAATACTTGCAACGACAAGACCAAGCATTTCTACCCAATGACAATAATCTTAAACTCTGAAACTGAGGTGTTTGCAATTGATAAATGGGAATGTTGTTTAAACGATTTCCATCAATTTGTAAAATTTCTAACGATTTAAGTGGTGCTAACGTTGCATTTCCAATAAATGTCAACAAGTTGTTCTGCAAATACAGCTCTTTTAAATGCGATAAATTTTCAAACTCGAAGCCATGAAGTATTTGTATGCGATTGTCTTCTAAATGCAATGATTGAAGTTGCGTGAGACCAGCAAATGTACGGTTTTGAATTGATATAACATTACTGCCATTAACATACAGTGAACGTAAATTTTTTCTACCAATAAATGCATGATTTTGCAGCTCAGGAAAGTCATTTCCATCTAAATAAACGTCTGTTGCGTCCATTGGTACTCGTTTTGGCAGATCGGATGCTTTCTGTCCGCCACAATCAACAACATTTGTACCCCATGTTTGATCGTGATAACAGGTGCAATTACTGGGGCACGTCATCTCACAGTCACATGCATCAAAATCACAGCATTGGCACAATGTAAAGCAATGAGTTTCATACCGGCACAGAAAATCCTTTGGTCTGAGTGCTGTTAATGAGCGTACAGGTGCACCACGTGCATGTGGTAAAGTACATTCAATGTTTGACAGATCCATCACACGAGGATGTAAACGTGATGTTAAACTATTCACACGTTGAAGCCATTCCATGGAGCAGTCACAAGTAAATGGATTACCGCCCAAATAAAATTCGGGTAATGGCTTTTGCTGTGGAATCGGTGCTAAACGTATTGTGTGCAGTTGTAATTTCGTCAATGCATTTGCATACAAATCGACTCGAGCTAAATTTGTTTTATCAACAAACGTGTTTGGATGCACTAAGTTGATAAGATTGTTGTTCACGAAAAGCAACTCAATGCTATTTGGTACAGACATTGGGCCAATTTCCGTTATTCTATTATGACTAGCATCTAAAGTTTTCACACGAATTTCCTCTTGTAATTTATAATAATTTCCCAGCGCTTCTATGTAATTTCCGTGAATATCAAGCCACTTTAATTTGCTCGGTATGAATGCATAATCAAACCACACTAAATGATTTTCTGACAAATTCAACCACAATAATGATGCAAGAGTAGCGAATACACCATTTATATCTGATAAAAAGTTCCGGTCGAGCCGTATCGCTTCTAAATCTGTATTGCGATCAAATGAACCACGTTCAATGCTTTGTATTCGATTTTTAGCCATATTTAATACGCTTAAACGCGGCAAGTCCCAAAACATATCCTTTGTTATATTGCCAATGTGATTATCAATTAATCGCAGGCCAGTCAATTGATGCAAATTTCTGAACGAATCGTTTTTAAAACTTGTAATTTGATTTTCGCCCAAATCTAATGTACGTAGCACAGATAAATCTTGCAATGCATCTGGCACTTCACTTAACTGATTTGAACTCAGATCTAACTCTTTTAGATCAGAACAGTTTTTAAACACATTTGATTCGATAACACTAATTAAATTATTATTCAATGTCAATTTTGAAAGCACATATAGTCCATTAAAAAGTTTATCGTCGAGTGTATGAAGACGATTTTCTGCTAGGTTTAAAGTATGCAAATTGTACAATGGCAAAAAGGCATTGTCTTCAATGTTACCAATGGAGTTATTTTTTAGATCGAGAATCTGCAGGAAAAACAATTCTTTAAATGTTTTTGAATCAATTCGTGTAAGAGCATTATGAGCGAGATTCAGCACAATAAGTCGTATTAAACCGGCAAATGTCCCATTGTCGATGTGATGACTTGTTAATTGATTTCTGCTTAAATCTAGAACGAGAAGTTGTTCCAATCTGTGAAACAGTCCTCTAGGCAGTTCATATAATTCGTTGTTTTGTATATGGATTTCTCTTAGTTCTTTAGAGCCAGCGAATAAACCATCAGGTAAAATCTCCAAATGATTATAACTTAAATTTAATATTCTTAATGAGCTTAGGCCAGCCAATGCTTCCCCAGACAATTCAGTTAAATTATTAAATTGCAAATTAAGCTGCTGTAATCGTCGTAACCGTGATACGCCCCAACCTTCTGGTATTGAACGTAACTCATTGTTACTTGCATCTAATATTTGAATTTCAGTTCCACCCGTACAAAATTCTTCTGAGAATCCTAAATTATCAGCTGAACGAATACGATTTTTGGTCAAATTCAAAATTTGTAAATTTGTCAGGGGACACAAAAATCCATCGGGCAAAGATCGTAAATTATTGTCACTTAAATCTAAATATTCTAAATCTTTAAGTCCGCTCATAGAGTCCTTTTGTATTTCCAGACTTTTGCCGGGGCCCCACTCGGTATTCTTTGTGTTTATTGTTAATTTTTTAAGTAATGTAAGGCCGCCAAATGTACCATCGCCCAATTGCAGCAATTTACACGAATCAATAACCAATTCGTTTAAACTTTGCAGACGCGTAAATATATTGAATGGTAATTGACTTTCAAATAATATTAAATCACTACACTGAATATCCAAACGCGAAGAGCCTTCGGCACCTTGCAGATCTAAGCCAGATCTTTCTAGCGTTCTTAAACGGCACATTACACTCGTTTGATTATATTCCCAGGAACACTGAGCACTAACTATTGACACATTGGCCACGAAAGCAAATAATAAAACACAACAAAAATGTAACACAAACATTGTGAGCACTTGTTTCTTTTCGTTTTCTTTTTGCTTAGCTTAAGATTTAATTTAGGATTTTGCCTTCTTTTTTAGCAAATAAAAAATAGCACATTCAACACTAATTATTATGTAAAAACATTTAAAAACTAAAGAAAATCATTAAATTCACTTAGATCACCACATATAATACATTTATGATTTTCCTCTTTTTTATTCTTTTTTTATTCTTTTTTTAAATTTTAAAGTTCACATTTAATTAAATTTAATTTAAAAATTAAAGAGGAACATAAAAAAAAAAACAAAAATAAAAATATAACAAAAAATAATCACTTAAAACTCAACGCGTATCCATTTAGATGGAAAACATTAAAAATGTTTTCTGTTTTTTTATTTTAGTTAGGTAAATATTAAATTTCTCATTCTTTAATTTTTATTTTATTTTTTTTTCACTATTTTTACATGATTAAAGTTTGTGGCTTTTATTATAATTTTTCTGTCGTTTATTTCTCTCTTGAAATTGTATATTATTGTTAAATTAATAAAACAAAAAAATGTCCGCTTTAAAAAAATATTAATAATAAGAATATCAATATTTAGAACGAAAAAATTAAAAACGAACGAATTAACAAAAAGTTTATTATTATAACATTTTTCTTTTTTAGTTATAAATGTTTCACGTCATTACTTCAAATATTATCAAAAAAAAATTTAAAGTTAGGCTCGTTTGTTATTTTTTAGCATAATGCTTGAAACTCCGTCCTAAAACAACGATGTACAAACTCAAACTGAGACCAAAAACATAATTTAAACAGCAGAATGTTGAAAAATACGGGAAAAATATTGTGTGCTGGTGTAGTTTTTTAGAGTGCGGTAGAGCGGCATGAGCAGCAGCAAAAACCAAAATAAATATATGGTTGGGCGCCTTTCTTTTATTTCATTTTGTATTTTTTTTTCTGAAAGCAACAACAAAATATTGTATATTTATGCTCTTCTATGCGATGCCGAGAAAAATCGTATACGCAAATGTGTTGTTTAGTGTTATTTATTAACACATGTCGCAGCACTAGTCGATGACTTTTAAGACGACAAACGACATGCGCTTAAGACGAACCAAATAAAATAATAATAATATGACATTAATTTTTATGGAGGTGAATATATTTTATCATAAAAACATTTATTCACGTTTAATATTTACAAGAAAAGAAAATCGCAATGTCTAGTGAAGATCACGCATATTGCTAAATTTCACTCTTTTAAAACAAATGACACATTAACGATCCTTTAAATTGGTTGGCGTTTAATTAAAGCCACAAAAAAAAATTGCTTAGAAAAAATAACAAATACAAAGAGTATTTTAAGCCAATTAAAAAATTAATTAAATTTAAACAAAATAAAATATTTATTTTATTCTTTTATGTCACTTGCCATTTAGATTCTAAAGTAATAAATAAAATTTAATTAGATAACTAAATTTTCGTCTCGAAAAACATATTTTTTCATTTTTTTTTTCTTTTTGTAAAGCATTTTAATTTTGCATATTGTTAGAGCATAATTTCAACAATATTGACATTACAATTGCATTTGCAAATATTTTAATGTACCCAACACAAATGCGATAAAGTTCATTGTGCGAGCGAGTCAAGAAATCGAACAAAGGAAAAATAAATATTTAAATAATAATAAAGATAATTCACAATAATGAAATGTAAAAGCAAAGTAGAGAGATATATCCCCACTCTAACTTAGCTAACAAAGCAGTTTGACTTCTCTAAAGAAAAATACTATAACGTTGCCTTTTAATACTTAAATAACATATAAATAAGCGAGTTAGATATATTTTCTTGTTTTATTTCCCCTACAATGTCCATCACAACCCACACGTAAGAGTAGTTAAGTCATATGTTTTTGCAAATGATACAATTACAAAATTTACATTAAATAAACTTAGTTAAAGCAAATTCAATATATAATGTAACATGGCTTAACTTTAGCATAACATAACATTTAAGTAATCATCATCATTCAAATTCTATGACTCTAACGGTTTTCATCATCTTTTCTTTTACAATCTTTGTCTTTTTATATTTGCTATTGAGTGTCTTTCGCAGTTCATTTAGATAAATTTAATAATAAAACGTCACATTAAGTATAACAGATTCTATTGTTGCATTTAGTATTTTAAAATTAAATAAAATTAAAAGAATAGCAAATACACATAATAATAAATTGTTAATTATTTACAACGAGATAATTCTACATGCCATTATCATTATTAGAAATACTTTTCTTTATTAATCACGTAAGAAGTGGATATAAACCAATGCATTTATATTGTGAGCATGCATTAATTTTGAATTAGTTAATGCCAATACTAACTGTACGTTTTTAATTTTGTTTTTTAAAACATTACAACAGCAACGATTTATTAAAATAATATTTATTAGCTTTATTGTTATAATTTTAGTAGACTTATGTAAAGTAAAATGAATATATTCCTATCCCCAATTTTTAAACGCCGTTTCACAGTGCTTTTTTAAATAATTACATTTGGATATAGTATATATGTTTGTTTTCTAGTTTGTAATACTCGCATGGTGGAAGAAATAAAACTGTGTACTCGTCTCCTGCTAAAGTTTCTACGTACTAATTTTTAAATAATACGGGGAACACCTTTTTGTAGCATGCCATCCCAAACACACCTCTTTAGCAAGATTCTTATTTTAATTATATTTTTTATATGGCTTTTCTAGTTAATCTTAGAAGTAAAATAAAATATCAACATACATGACGTTGCCAATCAGTTTGATGATGATGATGATGACTTTTGTTTCTTTTGTTGTTGTTTATTCCTTGTCAACTGTTAAATTTTAAGTGCACCATGAAACTCGCATAAACGCATTAATAATTATTAGCACAAACCAACAATATAATGATGGGTTGTGTTTTCAAAAAACATAGAATAACAATTTTGAATGCTGCAAGGAAAACAATTATCGTGCGTTTTTTTATTTTTAGGAAAAAATTTACTTATCACGAGAAAACTCTAATGTTTTTTTTTCTAACTTAACAAACGATAAAAATTCACCATTTCCCATTATAACCATGATTACACATCTCTTAACAATTTTTGTTATTTTATTCATTATGATTGCTCATAAAAACAAAAGCAAAAAACAGAAAATTTACTAAAAATTGCTGCAAGAAACAGAATAATAGGTAACAGCAGCAATAAGATAACAATAAATCGCATAGAGAAATGTATATAAATAATAAAAGAACTAGAAAAAAAAATAACATGCATGTAATGATAAATTGAAACACTATAAATCCCTTTATAAATGTATGTTTCATTATTTTATGCTTGATTCATTTTTCTTCGTAATTTTCTAAACAATTTAAAAACAAACTTTATTTTTTTTTTCAATTCTTACTTTAACGATACAAAGTACCTTCCTATGTATGTTTGTTGTAGCTACTTCTGTTTTTATTTAATATTTTATACTTAGACTTGGGACTTGGGGGATAATGTAACCAACCAACCAAACAAAATATAAACCAAGATGTGTATGTTAAAAAATTGATACGGCAATAGTGAATTATTTATTTGTTGACAATTTTATTTTGCAACAAACAAATAACAACACCCACACTGGAAAAGCAAAAGAAAAGTATACCCAGTCATATGCGTTCGCAATTCAGGTAAATTTAATATAAGAAAAGTGATGTAAAGTGAAATAGTCAAAAGTTTTCGGTTTAAAATAAACTAAATTTATTTATATGTGTCACTTCATAAAATATGTGCAGTAAGCATATTTTGCTTAAGGGAATGAAATCTGTGGTTATTTTTCATTTTATTATTTTTTTTTTTTTTTTTTGCAAAAACTGTGTGTTATTTCTTTATTACATTTTCACTTAGCAAGTGGACGACATTTCCATCAATCCAGTGGCTATAAATCAATTGCATTCGTGCTAAATGTATATTGAAGAGATTTTTATCTTAATCTAACTTTTGTAAAGGAAAAATTTATATAAATTATTAAAATACGTCATACTGCTAAGTTTAGCTTAAAATATGTTATTTTTATTGAATAAATATGTCAAAAGTAAGCATAAAATATGATAAAAAAATAACAAACTTTTTTCTGTTGTGGCAGCATTCTTAAGCGGCCTTTTAACCTCATTGCTACTTTAAAACATCCTTATTTTTTATTATTTCAAAACTATTACTATATATATATATTTCATATTACCACAAATAAAAATTAAAAGTAATATTTATTATTTATGCAGCCATCATATAATTTTTACATCCTATTTCCCAAAATAATCCATAAAACAATTCATGGTCATTGATTTAGCCTTTTCTAAACGAAACGCAAAATACACAATAAAATATATATTGTTGTGTTTATGGATATATTTATGATTTTTATTATATATAAAAATTAATAAATATATAAATTATAACTGAAAGTAAAAACTGAAAAGTAGAAAAAGAAAATATCGACTGGCCGTCACCATTAACTATTTAATTACAATGAAATTGTTAAAAGAAATGAAAATACAACAAATTTAAACGCAATTTATAAGCAGAATTAGATTTGCACATTTTTTTATTTTTAAATAAAACGAATTAGATCATTTGGCACTGATAATGAAAATTTTATTAAAAGAACAAGTGTAAAATTCAAAATTATATTGAGTTAAATGCTTACTGCTGAGCCTCGTTATTGGTAGCAACAGTATTTGTGAAGTGGAAAACATATTTATGCAACTAGGGCAAACATTGCGTTTTCTCCAATATACTTCTTTGTAATTTAAATTAATTTTTTCTTTATAAAATAATGAAACATTAGCCAAGCGAACAATAAGTGCTCGTGATGTAATTTGATAACTAGATTAGTTAGATATTAATAATAAAAATAATAGTTATAATTAGGTTAATAAGAATGAATATCATTAGTATTAAGTATAAAGCCAGGTTTTAGCTTAACTACAAAAGAAATATTTTCTATGTAAAAACAGTTTTATTGTTTTAAATTTGTATTTTCGATAAGCGAAGATTTTTCCAGACTCTATAACTAAAAAATTATCTCAATCGGCGCTGTTTGATTAACAATATTGATGTATTAAAAGCCAAATACGCAACACCTGTAATTATAATTTAAATAAATATTTCAACAAATTATCATAAAAATGTTTATTATTAATGAAATCACGTAGCTATTATATGACATTAAATATGGATATCAACCCTAAGATAATAAATAACATAAAGTATATAACAATTATGTTTTTTACCTGTGCATATATAGTATATATAATTCATTTAACAATGGCAAACCGAATAGATAACAACAATTATCCATTTACAATTTACAGAAAACAATACACATAAAATACTTGGGATAATTTTTTTATTGTTTACCATATAACAAATTTATTTATTTTTAATTTACACGTACCTGAATGTATGTAACTGTATCCGCTGTCCTTTTAATAATAATCAACTTTGCCCACGAAATTTATGAATGATTTTACGCTTTATTTTTGTTTTAATGTAACGACACAGAACTTGGTAAATATTATTTACTTTTTCAATATTTGATGACTAAAGGTGAATAGAGAGTATTTTCTTTTCAAGTGACTTAATTTATTTAATCCATTTTTTAGTGATAATTGTGTGTATTATAAAGAAAAAGGTCAAAATCATTTGTTTGTCATTAGCAGCATTACTTTATCAGACTGTAATCCATTGAGATGTATTACATATAATAAGTAATCTTTGAAGCATCATTAAAAATAACAAACACTTTCTCGGATTAAAACAGATAAGTGTTGTTTGAGGAAAAAGTGCTTCCCTAATTAGTTTGTTTCTCTTTCAATAATAATAATGCGTCACTTATTATTTAATTCTGCTGAGTTTTATTCAGCTTAAACATGCTGTACAAATATAAATATAAATTAAAAATCAAAGTATTACAGCGATTTAAGCTGCAATTAAACTTGCCATATTTCGTTTACTTATTCCAGCACTTATTTAACTAATATTAAGTACAATTAAGGAATATTTTTAGAATCGTAAATAACAGATGCAAAATATTTATAACTTAATTACATTTATTTTAATTTTATGATGCTTAAATTGATTAAATACTTATTTGTCTATCAATGGCAACACATAAATCTATAACTTTTTTTTGGAAATCTCTAATATAATGCATATTTTCATAATATTCTAAATGTTGATTAAAGCTAGTATGCAAATAATTTTCCTTGAAATCAATAGAATACTATGTTTAATATAATTTTCAATTCCAAACAAAATTAACAAAAAATGCAAATATATTACCAATAATTAAATAATCAAGCACAAAGTGACGTAAAGTTTACAGGTCATAAAATAATAAAATATTAAATATAATTAATTTTTCCGATTCATTGGATATATATTTATTTAATTGAAAATCATTTCTTTTAATTCGTGTTTTTTTTATTGTAACTAGATTAAAGAATAAATTTACATAAAGTTTCATCTATATTGATTGAAAATTTATTACAAATCAAAATGAAAAACAAATAAAAGAGTAAATGGTTAGTTGTTACGTTAAAGAAAAAAAAACGCGATTTAATAAATATAGCAAGAGGCTAACCGCACTCAGTTATTTATTTTTATTTTTCTTTATTATAACGAGAGAACGTAAAAGTGGTTATTTATCCTTCCTTTCCTAAACGAAAATTTACTTCCCATCATCCTTTTTCTATTAATACAATTAAAGAACAAAATAATACAGCATATTCAGAATAAAAGTTCGATTCAATTGATTTTTTCTTTATTGAATATTTATTTTTCATGCTTTATATTTATTTCACCTCGTATTATTTATTATTAATTTCGACATCGACAAAGTTTGTTTAAAAAAATTATTTTTTTTGTTAATTAAATTAATTTTTATTATTATTGTATATTTTTTATTATATATTCGTCCTGGCAATACTTCACTCTATTTTTAATCATTTATTTCTAATTATAATTTATTTTAAAACATTTTAATTTACAGTCAATGTATATAATTGTATTATGTAATATACATTAATTATTATAGTTTTATGTATTGTAATTTAATATCTGTACCTTCTATTAAGAAACACAAAACCAGAGTTCACCTGTACGCACATAATAATATTTATCTTTTTTTTTATAAATAATTTAATAATAATTTTTAATTTGAGTATTCCTTGAATAGCAATAAATGTATAAGGATTTTCTCTATACAATGTAAAGCTTTTTCCACAAAAGATAATCAAAAACGTGTTCGTTTGCCTTTTTCTTTCTTTTATTTCTATTTTGTGCTTAAGCTAACCCTTGTGCAGTCTAACCACTCAGTACATTTATTTTTTATATTGGTCATAATTTTTACTTAAGCTTAAAGCATTATTGATCAAACGAGGATTGTGTACCAATCTTATCGTCGGTACCTTATTTAAGAAATACACTGATAAAAAAAAAGTTAAGTTAAGAATATGACTGTCCAAATCCGTCAATTAATTTTTTATTTGTTCGTTTTTTGTCTTTAAATACAGAAAGAACATTACGTTTTTACAAATATATTACAAACAATATTGGTGACTCATTTCTCATAAATAAATTTATAAAAAGTAAATTAATTATTTAAATAAATTTCCTTAATCTTTTAATTTTTTGTATATACAAGCAAAAACACCAATGATAAAAGCATTTTAACTGCATTGCAGTGTGCGAATATTTTCTTTTCATTTTTATTTCAATTTTTATAAATAAAAATGTTCCGTAAAGAGGCTTACAAATTTAGACATTGGTCAGTTGTGAAATGTTTAGATTTAATGTAAAACATCTATGGTAAGTGTGAGTGGAAGAATTGAGTACGAGAAATAAAAATAGAAAACTGGAACGCGACATTAGCATCTGGTTCTAATATAGACCTTGCATTATCTAAAAATATAAAACTTATGGAATTAAAAAAAAAGCAAAATGAAAAGAAGAAGTTATCCATTGTTATTTGACAAGAAACAAGTGTTTGTTACCTAAAAATAAAAGTAAAAGTAGCAAAAATGGTAGCATTAGTTGAGATTAAATGTGCGAGGAAGTATAATAATGCCGAGTATGAGAACTAAGATGAAATAGATGTAAAGTAAAATAAAGTAAACTAAAAAAAGAATAAAAAAAGTAAAAGTAAAATAGTAGCTTAGAGAGAAAGAGAAATTGAGTACATAAAACAAAGAAAAATAATATTGTGTTCGGGTATATATAAAAGACCAAGGACATGTCTCGAAACTATAAGTATAAAAGGTAAAAAAAATTCATTCTAAAAACCAAAGAAAAAAAAAACTATATACATAGATCAAGTAAAAACAAATGATTAGAAAACTTTCAATAAAGTAAAGTTTATTTCTTTACACAAATAATTTTGCTTCTTTTGTGTATAGTTACTTTATTTAACCGAGCTGTGCTCCAGCATGGTACACCATCGTTTCCTTTTTTTCCTATACGCTTCACTTGTAGTGACATAATGCTTACTTTGTATATATTTTTTATCAACTGATAACACTGACTGAATATACTACTCCGGTTCTGACAAAATAAGACCCAGGCAAAAAAAAGTTAAAGAAAACACGAACAAAACATAAGACACGTAAAAACTATATAACATGTAATTAATTATCTTGTAGTTTCTAATCTACGATACCATGTGCAACTAGATGATAGGCAAAAGAGACGCACATCCAATGTAAGCAAAATGTAATTAAATAAAATAAATTATCTTTTTCTCATTTTACTTCATATTATTATTATTATTATTTATTTTGCTGGTTTAGTTTTTCAGGCCTAATTTGATTATTGTTTTATCGCATAAACGTGTCGCTTTCCAAAAAACGATTGTCTATTAAATTTTCATGTTTGTTTGAACTTTTTATTGTTTACTTAAGTTTTATTTATATTTTATTGGCATGTATATTGGTCAGCTGTATAGGAATGTTTTTTATTTGCTTTTCGTAGAGAATGTCCTAAGGGCACAAAACTTTAAAATGCAAAAAGAAGGCAAATTTCTATGAAGTTGGTATAAGGGTAATACAGGTAATTTCTAAAATTTTAATTTAAAATTACTTTTCTTTATATTTTTCATTGAAAAACTCACGATAAACAAGTAATTACTTAGGGTTGTGTTGTGGACTTTATTGTAAACGCATACTTTTACTATTCATGGCAATAATATTAATAATAGCAGAATGAAAAACATATATTTTATTAAAAGGGGGATGTCAAAAGCAGTTAAAACCACATATTAATCTCATATACACAGGAGAACTACCGAAAAACCTATGTATAAGATTGACCGCATTGTAATAGATATTATTTAATTTAAATAAAATTGATTAACTTAAATAAGGAAATTTTTTTTTCAAAGAGCAATTTTCAAAGCTTTTAAATTTACGATTTTTTTATCATACCAACATAACTGATTACATTCTTTCCAAGTTACTTCTTTACAAATAAAATGCAATTATTACCGTATTTCACCCGTTTTCTAGAGATTAACTTGTTTTTTTACTCTATTTGTTACTTTTGAAAATCTCTAATAACATCATTATCTACTTATTTAAATTTATTTATAATAAAACTCAAATTGCGTTAAATGGTATTATAAGTAAATAATTTATTATTGTATATTGCTACAAACTCATTTTATCTGATTTAAATACATTTTTAATTTTCTGCTTTCCTTATAATCAAATATATAAAACATAATTTGAAAATCTGTTATTTATTTATTTATTTTTTTGTTTAATTTATGTGAAAAATAAAATAAGGGTTGCTTTTATTTTTGTTTAAATTTTTAACTGTTTAAAAACCACCCACATAATATAACATTATTGAAAATGAAGCGAAAATATAACCTTTATACCACCACATAATGAATTAAAGAAATTCGAAAAAATAGTACGCATTTTACTGCATTGAATAAGTATAAAAAATAAATAAATAAAATTCGCAAAGCAAAATAAATTAACAATACAGGCACAGGACCTTTTGACATCCCTTTTTTGGTTATATTTAACTATATTAAATTTAACTTAACCAAATATAAACTCAAAATTGTATTGTCAATAATCTAGCAAGTTGTTAAAATTGGATTGTATATTTATTTCAATTTTAAAAAGGGGTTACTTTCCATGGGGGCCTGATAGTTGTTTCTATTAGTTTGTTATTTACGAATTATTAAATATTTACAAATGAGATTGGTAAGGATTTTTTTTGATCAAATAACACGCAGGGATTTACAATCTATGAAACCGCACATAAATTAATTGGAAAAATTATTTAATGTTTTTTTTTTATTGTTAAATGTAATAATTATAATAATAATAATAATAATAATAATAATAATAATAATAATAATAATAATAATAATAATAATAATAATAATAATAATAATAATAATAATAATAATAATAATAATAATAATAATAATAATAATAATAATAATAATAATAATAATAATAATAATAATAATAATAATAAACAAAAATTGTAACAGGCTTATAGCAAACAAGCCAACAGAAATGGTATGAATATAACAGAAAGGAAGAATGGAGAAATAAAAAAACAAAATATATGTATAGCAAAAACCTTACCGAAATTTCCTTGGGGAGTTGTGAAAATTCTATTACACTTATTGAATGGGAAAATAATTAAATGATTAGTAATTCATTAATTAGTTTCTCTCTTTATGTTTCATTTTCTTTCGTTTCTTTCCCGTTTTTTTTTTATTATTATGTATTTTCTGTACTTCATTTCATTCTGTTGTTAAATGCAAATTATTTAAATAATACAATAAGGCTGTAGGCAGCGGACAGTGGATTCTATATAGAATGTAGGGTATACATGCTAACATATTTCATTATGGAAAAATTTAAGATAAAATTTATGCCATGAAAATTTTATTTATTTGATTAAAATTATGAGAACTTATTGTAATATGATTGCTTTTATTATATATTATTTGTTTTTGTAGCATTTTTCACTCTTGCCGTTTTAATAAATATTAAAATGATTAAATAAACATAAGTTGTATATAGATTTTGCGTATATTTTATGTCCTAAAATTAGAGTTTAAAATAAATACGGGATTTTTTATATGGTTCATTTGAAAAATAAAGTATGAGAGAAAATAAATTTAATTTGATTCAAAGACATGCTTTTATTAGATATTATGATAACATTACACAGTAGTAATTTTATTAACAGGAAGTTAATTATTTTAAAATCGCCGAACAGTATGCAATGCGCTTGTTTTTTTATAAAGAAATAGGCATGCTTAGAAATAACAACTTATGGTAGACTTGTAAGCAGCTTAAAGCTACCATATCAATTTATATTTGATTATATATATTTGTCATTTTTTAATTCATTTTAATAATTTTCGTGTGCTTTGTAAAGCGACTACCCACACATGGCAGTAATACTTCATTGTCATGTAACAACAGATTTGCAGAGATATTGAGACCAAGAAGGTGAACCGATAACTCTTTTTCTGATGTAGTTGAGCAAACATTTACATTTTTATTAATATTTTTATGTTTTATGTGTGTTGTGTATTGCAATTATTTATTTCCTCATCATGGTATAATTTAGGTTACTTTACAATATTGACACTATTGACACACAACAAAATTTGTTGATAATTAAATAAATCAATTTGTTAAAACCTTTTAGCTTTAAATACAAAAACAGGTATAAAACAACAAAATAATAACAGGAAGTAGTTACCCCATTGTTTAGTATAACTATAATGATATAAAGCTCTTAGAAATTATTTTGATACAAAAAATTTATTTTTCCAGTTTCACAGGTTTTACAAATTTGGTGTGATAAAAAATGAATTTAAATTGCAATTAGGACTTATAAAAGCACCAATATTTATTTGATTAAAAAATGTCATCGACAACAGGTTTAAATAGTTACTGCTCGTTTAATTAATTAAATTTTTTTGCCGAAAATTTGAAGCACGCATTGAAAGATCGAAACGAAAAAAACATATTGGTTTTTAATTTACGATAAAAACAACAAAGTTCTTATTGGAACAAGGAATAAACTTAATATAAAAAATAGAATGGTGGAACGTCTTTATTGAAGTGATGTTACAAACGTGTGTGTGGAGGGCAGTTACTGTTAAAGAAAAGATATTATTTGCAAACAAATGAATAGAAACGTTTACAATTTATGTCCTTTAAAAATTTAGTTTCAATTTCGCAAATGATGATGTTTTAAAAGGTGTTTATTGTTGGTTGATGGTAACTGTTGATAGAATGGATAGAATAACATCCTAAGAGGGGAGTTTATTTTATTTATATACACTTAGCAATAAACTTTTTCGTATTAAAAATAGAAATAAAAACGAAAAAAAGATAAGTAGACATACATTTTTAACCAGCATTAGCAGGTAGGACACCCGAATTTTTTTTTATAATTTAAAACTATAATGTTTAAAAGTTCAAACCCGCATTTTAAGCTTTGTTTTTTTTATTTTATTGCTTTTACGAAAAAAAAGAACAAAACTAAAACCGATAATAAGTGAAAAACACTCTGAGCGAATAAAACATTATGGTTTAAAAAATAAATATAGAGAAAGATTTTAAGGGTAGCTGTCGGGATTCTGGTTGTTACCGTTGTTGCTGTTTCTAATAAACTTAGAACTTAAGGCTTGATGTAACAATTGACGTGTAATAGAAACAGATAATACCATTATGTCTACAAGCTTGAATTTCATTTGGTTCCAAAAAAAGCCTTAAAGCATAGATTTTATTGAAAATACGAGTATACAATCCAACGTTATTTTTCATTTGCCTGCTTTGATAAAATGTCATTGAAAAATAATAATTTTAGTAGAATTTTTAAGGGAAAAAAGCCAGGAAACTAAAGTAAAAACTTAGTCATCTGTGATAGTGTGGGGACAGAAAAAACTAGAATTAATACAGTGTTTTGGATATTATTATTATTATTAAGTTCGACACCCCCAGCAAATTAAGTTTTACCAGTAATATTAACATTGTTTTGTTTGTAACCAAATAAATACCATTATTGTTTGTAATTGTTGTCCACTTTTAACCCTTTTCGATTGTATTTTGCATCCCTTGATTTAGTTACTTTTCATTTATTATATTTGGATAAAATAATTGCAACGAATGTCGTACGAAGCGCACACTAAAACAACATATTAAAGTCACAAAAATGGTCTAGCAATTAACAAATTTTGTGGCTGATTAATACAAAAAAAATACATTAAAGCCTATACCTCCTAGGCTTTTTTGTTAGTCACTATAGAAAAATGTAATAATACAAAGCGTCCATATATTGTTCTGCTG
Organism: Ptychoptera contaminata; assembly: GCA_963942525.1. Taxonomy (NCBI): domain Eukaryota; kingdom Metazoa; phylum Arthropoda; class Insecta; order Diptera; family Ptychopteridae; genus Ptychoptera; species Ptychoptera contaminata. The sequence continues at coordinate 52,266,125 of OZ012636.1, forward strand.
GTGGATCCTTAGTTTATTTCATCCTTTATTTTCATTCTTTAAGCTACAAATAAGAAAAAAAAACACACATACAAAAGAAATTAGTTAAATAATATAATGTTAGTTAGTTGATTTTTATGTGATGTTTGGGGTGGCTTGTTTTGTTGGCTGAAGTCTTTATTATTATTATTTTTCTTTTTTTTGGATACTATTAATTTTAGTTCGCTTGCTGGAACACAAATACGAAACAACAAGAAAAAAAAGCAAAAAAGGGAAAACGAGGAAATGCTTTGTTTTTTACAGCAAAATACAATAGCAGGGATTATGCCAGCTTGTGATGATATCAACGTATAGTAGTTATATGAGAAAATTAGTGGCTTAGAGACACAAAAAGAAGGGTTTTTGCTTTGTTTTATATTTCTATGTTTGTTTGTTAGTTAATGCTGGTGAAACACTAGCAGTATGAGATCATGTCAAGCTAAGTTTATTTTATTGGTTATTAAATACAAAAAATATTTTCTTTTAGTTAGCAAGCTCCAATCTTTATTTTACATTATTTTGCTATACTTAACAATAAAATCTTCTTCTTTATCCACAGTTATTGTTCTTTTTTTTTGTTTTTTTATATTATTTAAGAAGCCAATTAGATTAAATTAATGTTATTGTTTGGCTAAGCTTTTCTGATTTCTCGTGTCTTCCGTTTTTCTATTCGTTGCTTTTATTAAAACTTGTTCTTTTTGCTTATTATAATATAATAAAGATTTTGTTAAAATCTTTCGAATTTTTTTTCATCAATTAATTAAATCTTAAGCTTCAGTCAAGTTGCACATAAATTTTATAATGTTTCTTAGTTAACATATATTTATGTGCAACATGCATGTTAAACTTCTGAAAAAAGATACTCAGACAACAATTAAATTCAAAATGCTATAAAAACTGTAAAGTGTTTGGCTGACTAATTAAAGTTAAGAAAGTTCATTTTTAATTTTATTTTAAAGAAGGTTTGCTGGATTGAATATTATTAATTGTATTAATTGTATAGTAACGATTAAGTAATATCGTCAACGCAAACATATTAAAACGATTAAGAAATAAAATACCAATTTATCACGATATACAAAAAAGACTGATGATTATTCAATATTTTATTTAATAAAAAAACTATATTAACGTATCGTATCCTTTGTATCCTTAATAATAATTAACATTTAATAAAAATTTATGATTCTTTGACATTTAAAGACTAAACACATTAAAAAAGTAAAAAATAAATATATAAAGAAATAAAAATAGGAAATAATAAAATATAAATAAAAGCCGTTGGTATTAAATTATTAACTAAAGAAAATAAAAGCTCAACAATTTATTGTTATAATAAAAATAAAAATTGCAATTTAGAAAATTGGAATGGAAAGACGAATAAAACCCACTGATGAAGTAATTGATGACGATGGTTATGGTTGATGGAGTGTATATAAGGAGTATAGACAGCAATTCTATAGTTAAAGATGATATGTTTTAAGGATTAGATGTAACATTATTTATCGTACTATTTTTTTATTAGTATGAAGATAATAATGGTATTATTGTAATGGTGCTATGGTTGTTGGTCGGGCATTATGTCTTTATTAAAATTATATTTAGAAATAATAAAAAATGGCAACAATAGAGAAAAAAAACTACATTTATAGTGAGGTGATTTCATTTTGTGACTTTTGCGTCCTTTGTTAACATTTCTACTAACTGTATGTACTCTGAATATATTTTCTATTTTCATATTTATTTTTAAGTGCTAAATAATGTTTCTGTGAGATAAAATGTAATGTTCATTGAAAATATCATTGCATAAAGCAAAAAAAAGGTAGACACAACAACTGAATAATAATTTATGATAAGATTTTTTTTCCTTATTTTTCTTCGATTTCTTCGTCTTCTTCGTTTAAAAACATTGTATTCCTTTATTCCCATTTACTTTGACGACTACTTAGGGTGGCACAATTAAATTGACTTTATTTCATGACCACTAATAATATAAAGCTATTCAGTTCTGTCAGCTTATAAATAATAAAATTGCATAAAAGTCATAATATAGATTTTCATTATTGTGTTATATTCTGTTCTTTACGCATTTGATAAATGTAACTTTTATATATATTTGCTGTTAATTAATTAAAAATATTTTTTTTATTTTTTTAAGTTTTATTACTTAAACAAATTGTTTTTGCAATCATTATTCACAGTATTAGCAATTTATAATAATGAAAACAAAATAATAAATATATAAAGGAATCACCAATTAAATGCCCGCATTAAAAACTCCATTAATCAACAATAAATAAATCATTTTTCTGGTTAGTTAGGAAAAATTAAAATATCATTTTCTTCCTACTAATTTAAATAAGCGATATAACAAAAAAAGTTATAATAAAGCACATATAGAAATATAGTAAACTTTGATCTATGAATAAATTAATAATATTGGTAGAATTTTAATTATTAAAAAAAGTTAAAAAAAAAAACATTTTTTACAAAAGGCCAATATGGCAATGCTTTCCATAATAAATAAATGTCGCATTCAAGGCACAATTTTAGTATAATCACGTTTAAAAATAATTAATCAACTCAGTGAGCAAGTACTAGCATGAAAAATTCTTATTCCCATTTTAGAAACAGCATAGTTTTCGTCATTAATTAATAATAAATTAATTTTAATGAATATCTTTCATACAATAAAATAAAATAATATGAATTGAATAAGTAACAAACTAAATAAATAAATAAAATCACGTAATGTTTTTAAGTTATTATATAAATAAAATTAATAGTTGACATTTATTTGCTTATGAAAAATTTTAAAGCGCATATTGAGGGGCAGTTAAGAGTAGAAAAAAACAACATTTACGTTTAAAGTATTTAATTTTAATAGAAAATTTAAAAAAATATGCCACTAATATAATTAAAAGCGAATGAAAATATTTTTTCACAATATATATTTGATAGAGTCATTGTAATGCTGTTATAATTTATAGAACTTTGGTGATATTTTAAATTCAAACGAGGAACCATAAAATTCCTTAAACGACATCAGTGTGTTGTGAGCTTTACGTGTTGTATAGGATACAATACCCTATGCAATGCTGCACCGTACCGTTCCACCTTTTCTAAGTTTTATTTGCTTATAGAAAAATAATGACAGGATCGTCGTGTGGACATTTGTCAAACCAGGAAGTTGACTTTTACTTTAGGTTTGTTTTCTTTATTTTATTTCTTTCTTTCTTTTATTTAGGTGAAAAATATATATTTAGCATTTGTGACATGTTTGCTTTTTAGATATTCTTATAATGCTTTTCATCACTGTACAGCCAAAAAAGAAAATTGTAGCTAGTATATAGCACCAATGTTGTTAGAAATGTTTAAACGTGACTTGGTAAACTGATTTTCTGCTTTTCCACATTTTCCTTATTGCTTTTATTTAGTTTTTGTTTCTTTTATTTTGTATTTTTCTAAAGAATAAATATTTCTTTTACTAATGTAACGACTTTTCATACTTACTGCTGCAATGTCTATATAACCTAGTGACGTTAACACATGCTTTTAACAATTTTTTTGTATATGTATGGATTTAAATGATTAAAGTTACAAAAGTCTATACTTTTTTTTAAAACTATCCAAAAAATGTCATACAAATCATCGATATTATTTTCATACGTGTTTGTTGAATTTATCAATATCTAAAAAAATTTATTATTGCTCTTATTTTTGTACAAAATGATACAAGTCGTACATCATCACATAAGGACAGTTCCCACCCTCAGTATCTCCTATGTTCAAACGATTCCGCTTCTTATAGTACATTATGTGAGCAATTTTTTCAGATATTCTTATCTTCCACAAATATTTAATAGTAGCCGACAAAGCACACACAGGACATTAATAATAGGAACGTAATATGACTTTCTTGTATTCCATAACCACATCTATGTAGTCTGCTTTTGATTTTCGCATTTTGCTGTCTATCATTTGAAGATGCCATTCGATATGCAATACCAAAAATAACAATTTACAATATTGAAACAAACTACATAATTTGTTTAATATTTGAAAAAGTAAAATTGAATACAAACGGATGCGTATTATTATATTGACCTTTTTGTATTCGTTACATCAGAAGTAAAACAAGAAAGAAAGAAGACGTCAGCCATCATTATTGCTGCTTTTCTTAGAGCGTATCTGTCTTATCATATAATTGGCAATCTACGCTGTCACGCAGGTATTGTAAATAAATATACACCTTTATGACTTACGTTAAGGCTAGAAAGACAAAAATAAAAAAGAATAACCAATCAGAATTAGAAATGGCAGAAGCAACGAAAAACAGAACATGTTTTAAGAAATAAACAAAATGTCTTAGTCAATATAATTGAATACACCACACATATAAGATGTAACATATTTTATTGATACGAATATTTATTATATATTTTTTATATAATTTATTCTTGCAAAGCTTTATATTTTAGGCCTTTTTTTTAAAAAACTCTGGTACAAATCACATTCATTTAATTCAGTAAAATCTTCATTTCTTATTAATAGCTAGTGTAAAAGCACATAACACGGAGAAACTTTCATACAGAAATATTTTCTATCCATCCAACTTGGTATAATTTTCCTCTTTGTTTTCGTGTTGTTCTTAAGATGTTTGTATTTTCAAACTGTTCCCGTTGGCATGATCCGGCTTTACGTGAATGAAATTTCTTTCATTTTTTAACTCAATTTTATAAGTTAACGGATTCGTATTTGAATGTTTTTTTTTTTTTGTTACTTTTCACCAAATACATTTGAGGAATGGAATTTTTTAATTTTTTTACATTGAATAGAATTTCATACAGCGTTGGACACAAGGAAATTATAATATTCTTATTAAAATGAATAAAATATTTAAAGAAAAGCATCAGACTGATTTTGATTTTGAACTTTATAAATACTAAAGCAAAACAATCAGATATAAAGAAAACTTTTGTCAAAAATTCCCATAAAAGCAAAAAAATAAAAGCATGTTTAAATATGTCTTTCATCTCATTTTAAAGCACATTTATTTATTTTTAGCTATATTTTAGCTATATTTTTTATGCGAGGAATGATTCAAATGAATAGATACAAAAAACTACAAATTTAATATTACACGAAGGAGAAATAAAAAATTGTATTTAAGACTGGCAGGTAAATTCCTTTGTCCTTTTATATTTTTTAGCCAGCAGTACCATTCATGTTTTTTGCATAACAAAATACGAAGGAAAAGAAAAAAAAAACATGAAAAAACACAATTTAACACTAGAACTAATTTGTTAAGTTGAAATAAATAGACATTTTATGGAAATTTCTTCGTACATTTTCTTTCTTTTATGTTTGTTTGTGTTTTGTTTGTTAGAATGACAGCAGTTAGGGTGACATCGACTTTTTATATATTTTTATTAAGGAAAAAATTCCTAAGGAAAAAAAAATTGAAGAATAGAAAGACTACAAAGACGGGCAATGTCATTGCGTCTTGATGACAACGATGAAAAATTTCTGCACCAAAATAGAAAAAAATATAGAATATATTGCTTATAAATTTTGTTTGTGTGGCTTGCTTAACTTGTTTCATTTAGGAAATTTAAAATTTGTTTTTTGTTTTATTTATATTTTCTACAAATAGCATTGTAGCTTTTTCTGAAATACAAAACAAGAATAAGAAAAAACCTTCTATGATTATATGGAGGAAGAAACTAATAAAATTATCAATGAATTTCTTAAAGTTTTTTCTATTAATTAACAGATAAAAAAAGAGAAAAAAGATTTAAAAGTCCTCATTTCATTTACAATGATTCATGAAAAAATGTGTGTAATCAGCTAAAATTAATTGATTAAAATTCGAATAAAACTTTAAAGTCAAGTAACAGTCAGTTAGTTTTTACATTATTCGATTGTAAGCAACAGAAATAATCATTGATCTTGTTTAAGTGAGCATACCAAAATAAATAAAAATAAAAATTTTATCACAGATTTACCATCCACTTTTATATATTTATTTCCTCTATTTGTAATTAATTAAATTAATGCTTTCTGCGTCTTTGTAGAAATAAAATTGACTTCATCCCACAATAACTTCTTTATCGTAAAATTATTCACCAACTAAATACAAAATATAGTAGAAAAATAGTTTTAAGAAGTTGTGGGTGATTGAATGAGAAAATAGAAACAAAAAATAAAACAAAATTGATAACATTAGATGAAAGGATCGGTTCGTGCATAATGTATTTGAAAGCATTTATTTGTTAACGCTGAGAAATTAGTCAAAAACAACCACAAATACCATATTGAAAAGCTTTAATCAAATATTGGAAATATTTTTTTTCCATTTTTTTCTTTTTCTTATTTTTGCTTTTAATAAAGGAAAATTATTTTCTAACAATTTTGTCAAGAGAACAGTTGTTGATTACATAATTAAAGACTGCACATGAATACAGTGTTATATTTATGTAATTTAACTTAAATATAGGGTGACTTAAATAGTTTTATTCTATTATTTAGATAAGTACAATGAACTATAATTTTTCAACTTAAAGATTATTTTCATGCATAAATACACAAAAAGAGGAAGGAAAAGAGTGAGTAAAAATCAATAAATGGTTTACTGTTAACCAACAGTACAAATGTGAATTATAATAAAAAAAAAAGTTTAATTTTTTTTATAACCAAATGTTGTATGACGTTTAGACCAGACACCACTCACTGTGACACTCCCTATGACATTTAACTTTAATTTCAACGCAAATTGTTCATTCAATGGCAAAAATGTACATGACTTTTATGTTTTTAATTTATTTTCCCGTTTCTTTTTTTATTTCTATTTTATTTTTATTTTAAAACGTTAAGCAATACAAAAAAAAAATAAAATTATTATTCCTTTCTGCAATTCATTTATCATTAAAATGTCAATAATTTTTCTTATTCAATGTTTAAACATTGGTTAACAGTAGCAAGAAAAGAGAACAAAGACAAAAAAGGGATATGAAAATGTATTTATTCATTTGACAACATCTTAATGGTAAATAGAAAGCACATCAAATTTTACAAAAATTGCCCATTTAAAACCTATAGATTTATTACCTTTAGATTTATTACAGTATTAAACAGCAAGTATATGAACTCATTAATGTCAGTACTTTACATGAAATGTTATAAAAAAATCATCGCAAAAATAGAAAGCTAAAACCATTAAACCTTTTGCAAATAATTTTTTTCCTAGGTCTCACAGAAACTACAACGGACAAAGTGATTAAATCAACATTATGGTTCTCTATTTTCAGTAAAGAATTTTTATTTATCAGGAATAAAATAGAAGAAAACGTTATTGAGGTTTAAGTTTAAATATTAAATTAGATTTTTACCATTCTAAATTATTTGGTTAAAGCTCGCTTAAGTCAATAAGAAGCCCTAATAAAATTATTGCATAAAAGTTTTAAATTAAAGTTCAAAATAAATAATTAAAGAAAGACTTGTTTGTGTCAGACAAAAAAAGAAAAATAAATAAAATACCAAAACTAAAAACCAACTCATGTTAAATTAAAATGTCACTCTATGTTAAGTAAATAACAAAACTAAAGCCAAAATGGATAGAAGGTTTAATAAATTAAACACATTAGCGATTTAATTGAGTTGATAAAGAAAAACCAAAAAAAAAACGGAAAGGAAAGGAAAACAATAACAACAGAAATAAATTTATTATTTTGTAATAAGAAAGAAACATTTATTTCTTATAATAAATGCTGCTAATCATTAATTTGGGAATTTTATTTTATTAATTCCGTTTACCTGGTTCAGTCACCACATTTCTCTCACCTTGGATGACATTTCGATTAATTTAAAACAACTACAGAAATGATAAGAATTTTGCTTTGGGGTTATTTTCTTAGGAATTTATTTTTTTCTGTCTCCCACTAATAAAAACAAAAAATAAACTAATTTAAAGAAAAATAATATCAAATATTTGTTAAATAAAATATTTTTATTTTCTATTTTTGGAGAGTTTGTGACAAAATTTTCCTGTTCACTTGGTCAACAATATGTTTCTTGCCAGTTAGATAAAATAGGTCAAATTGCTATTGTGACTACAGAGCATGGAAGCAACAATTCTTTTCAAAGAATCGAATACTATGTGTCCGGCTAGAGTCTAGACAAATGGAACGCTTTTATAAATAACAAGTTAGTTGCTCTTTGTTCCAAAGTGATATATGATCATCGCTCTACATTGTCATGTCCTATCTATTGACTTGAATAATAAAGTTAATAAAAAGAAATATAAATAGATAAATTAAAAAAATATGGAAAAAATTTTAGGAAGAAATATGCAATAAAGTGTAACTGTAACGTAGTACTGTTAGGTCTGGAATACACTTATGTTGCTTTTAGTATCCGCGTTATCACGAAAGGGCCAATTTCTAATTAAAATTCCAATGCTTTATTCCATAAATGCAAGACAATGCACAAAGCAATCAAAATCAGAATATTTTAAATGATTCTTTTTAATGCATCCCTTAATAAAAAGCATCATTATTATTTGAAAATTCTAAAAAAATCTAACTCTGAAATAATTAAATAGATAATAGTTGTTTACATGCAATGCCAAAGATTAACATTACAACCCCAGTGTTAGCTTATTAATTTATTTGTATGCAGCCACAATAAATATTGATATTGATTAAAATTATATTTTTTTATCTTATAACTAGAAAGTGTAGTTTTCTTTATTTATTGCATTCGAAATGTCGCTATAATTAATAACCGAGGTATACTGTTTGCAAATTTAGTTTTTATTACAGTTAAAAACATAAAATATTTACATAAGCTATTCAAACAGCATCTGTAATCAGTGTTATCACAGCCTAAATAAAAAAAATGCCATAAACTAGTTCACAAGCTACTACAAATAACAACAATAAAAAAATGCAAAATAATATTTGATTATAATAAAATCTAAATCTGTAAACAGTAACACATGTTGTAATAGTTCGTTTTGCTTTTTTTATGTCCCTAATAGAAAATGAAAAATAAGAATAAAGGAAAAAGTGAAATAAAATTTGTCATTGTAAATGACAGGGAGCGAATGAATGTTACGTATGTATCATAATAAAATGAAACAAGAATGAGTGACATTATTGATATTAGCAAAAATTTTTAAACCTTGCATATTTTACTTGGATATATACTACCATACCGCACATAGTCAAAGCATATTTGTACAGTGTATTCGCCTATTTCAGGGATGCAATTAAGTGACCCGCAAGCCTTTTAAGGCTCTTTGAAAATTCTGTTTTATAGAAACACAAATAAATTATAAGGACAGTGTTTTAAAATTCAAAATATTTGGAACTATAATAATATTTACTGATTAAAATAATAAAAAACATTAAAGTCATTATTTTTCAAAATTTATAACATTGAAATAAAGTTAATTTTTATGTATAAATTGAGATTTCTTCTATTCAATATAACTAATGCTACGATATTTAAAAATAGGACAACATATATGTACATATAATAAAAAATAGGCTCTTTGATAAAAACTTAATTGCCATCCCTGGCCTATTTACTATACGATTAGAGATTTTAATTTTAGATTAAATTGCTGAGAAGGCTCAAGAGCTTTTTTTTTAATTAACTTTATCTTTTTTTTTTTTTTCGAAAAATAATATAGAAAAAAAATATAAAAATATTAAAAAATTGTACAATGAGATAAATAATTAAAGATATGTCATGATTTTTATCGTTGCAAAAATTAGAACAAACAATCAAAAATTAAATAAATATTCTTTACAGGATGATGAATTTTATTTTCATTAAAATTTACAAAAATAATTTTTTTTTTGCTTTTTCTTGTTAGCTTAGTTAATAATGTCAAATATATAATATTTATAATGACTAGTGGCTACTTACTAACTTATTTAGTCAATTTATTAACTTTGTTGATTTATTACAAAATTATGATTTAAATTCTTAGTATTTCAAGACAACAATTTGTCCAATTATGATTGTGACACTCGTTGATAATTTTTTTTTATTATGAAAAATTCCATTTCCTAGGAAATTATTCAGTTGGACAATTAAAAATTAAATAAAAAACGAACAGCATCTGTCAATGTTAGTGTATCTTTTTTATTAATAATATTCTAATTTTTCCCTTATAATGATTTTTAATTTTTTTTAACCTTCATAAATGAAAAAGTTAGTAAAGTTTGATAAAATATTTTTCGATTGGTTACGATGCTTTTATTGATTAGTATTTATTATTATTTTTATAGAATAAAAAGTTAATTATGGGAATAAAAATAACTAAAGGCAAAACAAAAACATAAAGTTAAAGAAAGAAAGTAAAAATAATAAAGAGGAAAAGCAGTTAACCGATTCCAAAACCCTTGAAAACAGAAAATTGATTTCAAATTTGTAACATTTGGTGAATTTCTTTTCGTTATTTTATCTGTTTTTTTTTCCTTTTTGTTCTCAATGCTCCAAATACAAATATTACATAAAGCGACATACATTCTCCTGTAAAAATGTATCATTATGTGATTCAGTTTTATCCAAGATAAAATAAAAAAAATAAACAAGAAAAAACTTTTTTTAAGCAAAAAAAAATTATTCTCCCCATTGCCCACTTTTTTATTAATTTTGTCTGTGTTGTGTTTGATTTTTTTTTTTTTTGCTACTGGAAAAAAAAACGATTATAACGACGAAGACATAGATTTTTTTTTTTGTAACGTTTCTCTAAACGTGAAATGTCACTATAAAGTGTATAAACTTCAGAACAACGCATAGCAAGTACTTTTTTGATTTCTTAAATTTTAAACCCGTAGCATATAAGGAAGGTAAAAGATCAATTTTTGTTGTATTTGTTATAACAAATTTCTTTATTTATCACTTAGTGTTGGTTAAGAGACTTAACGAGATTTTGATGATGATTGTGATTAGTAAAAAATATAGATGAAACATTAAAAATATAAGAAAAACACGTTAAAAATCACAACAGAAGATATTTCAAAAGTAATAAACTGTCAAAGTTGGAATTGATTTTATTTAGATATTTTTGTTGATAAGTAATTTTTATTTGCTTCCACATTTAAACTTTTTAAACAAGAAATTTTTTCCATATGACTACAATTTTTAAATTTTTAATTTAATAATAATAATAAATGAAATTAAATGGAAAGAATAAAATTTTATTAACAATTTTTAATATACTTTCAAATATAATTAACGGTTGTTTGGTTCAAATGCCTTTCTATGCAAAGGCAAAAGTAATTTATTATTTAAATAATTAATTAATATAATTATAGTATATTTTAATCAAGTTATTTATGTAAATTTAAAAAGGAGAAAAAAAATAAAATAAGCACCTTCTATTATATTATTTTATAAGTTTATATATAGTTTAGCATGGACACAAAATTAAAATAAAATAATTATTGAATTGGTATAAATTTCAAGTATATTATATTTCACTAAATTTATACCAATTTAAGTAGCTCAAGATTTATAATGCATAATTAAAAAAGCATAATATAAATGCGTTATTAAAATTTTGTGTATTTAAGGAAAAGATAAAGAGAAGACAAGATTTGTATTCAAAGTTAATAGAATTAAATTTCCACAATGCAAAAATAAGATTAGATCTAGTTTAAGTCAGTTATGTTATCATTGCAACATTATTTAATTATGTTTAATTTTTACTTCTGTGTTCAACGTAGCACTTGAAGATTTTATAAGCAGTTTCGCAGCTATTTTCACCCTTTTCAGCTTTACAGGTCTGTATAATATTCTTTACCTTTTCAATTTCTTCAGCAGAAAGATTTTTTAACAGTAGCTCATTTGCTATAATTGTGGAAACTTCTTCTCTCTCCGACCACAACTTCGCTTTGGTAAAGATGCATTTCAAAAAACACTGATATATTTGAATAAGAAAATTATTATTATTTTATTGAAATACATGTCTGAAATAAATCTACCTGACTATTCTTATCAATAAAAGATGTATCACCCTTACGAATCTTAATCGCAGTCTCAGCGTCTACGTTGTTCTCAAGTGCACATGCCGTATAACCTTCTTCAGCTAATACTTTCTTATCATCAAGTTGTGACTTCAAAATGAATTCAAAATAAATTTATAATATGAAATAGTAATAAAAATCAAGTAAGTTTACTCACATGTACGCCAACAACAAGTAAAACTGTGAATGCAATAAAGAACTTCATGATTTTTCTAGTTAATTTAATTAAAATTGTAGTTTAACTGCTTCAGTACAACTGATAACCAATTAAACGATTCTTATTGTATTTATACTCAAATAAATCAATAAAAATTATAGTTATTTAAATTTCAAGTTTGATTCCATTTTTTTTTTAATTATTAAAATTAAATTAAATTAAATTAAATTAAATTACAGAAAAAAATATACTAAAATTATGTTGCTTGTCTACATTAAACATTTTCTACATAAGTGTTACAATTAAAATCTTTAAATCTTTGAAAAGCTCAAATTTCAAAATCTTTTAATTATGTTGAAAACAATAAAAAAATGTTTGTTTTTAATATTTATTTACTAAAAACGCATTACACATAATTTTGTAAAAATTTAATTAACATAAAAATTAACCTTTTGATTAACATTATGTTTTGTATATTTAAAATAAGTAAAATATGCTTTTCTTTTGTATAATAAAAGCTCAAATGCAGTAACTGATCGCCTGAATGCACTCATCAATTTGATTGGCCACTTAACAACAGTGGAATTTAATTTTTTAAATTAAAATGTAAATATAAATAAACATTAAATAAAATTATATTAATTAAGAATAATAAAAAATATATCAATACATTTTGGAACTGGTATACCGAGCAACTATATGGAAAAATCTTTAAAGGATCTTTATTAATTCACAAGTTTAGAGATTTGTTGTGATATTTTAAATATGATTAAATAGCTACATTAAGGCAGAACAACAGACAACACAATAAAAAAACGATTATTTAAAATGCATTTAAGAAAACCAGTAATTCAGGTTAAACTTATTAATAATATTATTAGTCTAAAAGATAATAATTGTAAGTGGATTACTTGCATATTTTATTATTTTTAACTTGATTTCTGTTATAATTTTTTCTGTGTTATTAAAAATTTTACTTTATTAATTAATGAGTTTATTAATTAATGAATTTATTAAAAAGCAAATTTCTTTGCAAAGCTTATAAAATTGCAAACACTAAATTTAACCAGACTATAACCTCTCACTGTCCACAATGTCCTCTATGTGATTTATTCTGAAACGAATACTTAATATAAAAGTTTCAGTTAGTCGATATCCAGTTTTTAGCATGGATTCATGCTATGATATTTTATTTATTTCAAACATTAAACGAGAATTATTATTCAATAAACTGAAATATTCCATTTCCATTAAATAAGATAAATAATTTAATATAATATTCATTTTGCTTGGCATATTATTCTTTGATTTAAATTGAATTGAGAGCAATGAACAAAGTAATTAGAAAAAGTAAAATAATGTCAACGTATTAACATGTGCGCGCTACTACTTAGTTAGAACTAAGATTATTTTTTAAAAAATTACAATTACATTTTATTGTAAAGAAAATTAGCAAAAACAAACTCAGCATATTAATAAAATTCTTATTTGTCATCGTTTTTTTATATTTAATACAAATAAATAACGTTTAAGATCAAAAATAAGAAGACTACAATCCGAAGCAGGAAAACGGAAAATATTAAAACGCATCCAAGAAATTGCTAACGAGCAAAGAGATGATGTGCATAAATTCCTCGTAAAGAACAACAAGCAAGCGTAAAGTAGACGTTATTTAATTACATGAACAGTGTATTGAGAATTATGTAAAATCAATGCAATTCTATAGTATTAAAAATTCACAAAATAATGCATTCTTTAATATAATTTTCAAAGTGACAGACAACTTAAAGGTGTTTTAAGTTACGAAGAGTAAAGAATTAGTAGAAATAAAAAACTTATTATTTTCTATGATAAAATTAAATGTTTTATCAGTAAATTATTTCTATTTTATAAAACTGTGATAAAAAAAACATTGATAACAACAGATAACGTTTCAAGCCACAAATTTAGTTTGTATTTCGTAAAAAACAAAATTTTCTTACTTATTAGTAATTGTGTGTTGAGTGTTTGTGCACGGCAAAGTTGTTTCTTAATTAAAGTGATAAAAAATGTTAATTTTCTAATATCTAGTCGTAAATAGATTATTGAAAAAAAAATGCTGAACTAAAACAAGCAGCTTTAATAATAAAATGGCGAAATTTGTGCAATTTTATGTTTTAAGCATTTTAAATTTACTTTTGGTGGCTACTAGTTATGTTCAGTGTCAAGAATCCGACGCCGATGTTGGGGAACTATATGATTTTTGTTGGTTCGGTCCATTACTGAGGCATATGAATGATGTGGAAGAAAATCGCGAAAATACCTATATAAATAATACAGAAAAAATGTGCATATGCGATATTCTCAATGACTCCCATCTTAGTCATATGCCGACATTAAATATTAATTGTAATAATTTAAATATCACTCATACAACACCACACGCCAGTTTACCCATGAATACTTACTCTCTGGATATGTCATGGAATCGGTTTGTTTATGCACCTAAACTGGAGAGTTACAGTTTGAAAATATTAACCCTTAGCCATAATCAAATAGAAGCTATCGATGATTACAATTTTTATGCTTTGCCGGTTTTAATGGAATTGTACTTAGATAATAATAAAATTGAAATTGTGTCAATGGACGCCTTTGAGATTCTGGGAAAATTGGAAGTTCTTGATTTGTCAAATAATAAAATCAAACATTTGTACGCAAACATATTTTCGCCATTGGAGAATCTTTTATCATTAATGATTAATAGAAATCCGTTAAATCATACATTTATAGAGGAAAATGATGATTTATACTTAATGTTGGGAGCGACTCCAAATTTAAAGGTACTCGAGTTGGATAATTGCAATTTGAACAAATTGAACATCGATCGCGGTGTCTCTTTGGAAGTAGTCAAGTTACGTTATAACAACTTTCGTGAAACACCGAAAATACCACGCTTGGTGCAGTACTTAGATCTAAGCGGCAATCCAATAGACGTGATAAATTCTACGTTTTTGCCACATTTATATAATTTACACACACTTGTTTTAGAAGATATGCCACTTTTGAGCAAAGTAGATGAATACACATTTTATGGTATGCCAAAATTAAGACATATTAATCTACAGGGAAACAAAAATTTGTCCACTTTTAGTGGTTTTGCCTTTGGAAAAAATATAGCTCAAGGAGAAACTGAAAGCGTGCTGCAAATACTAAACTTGAGAGGAACAAATTTAAATTCATTAAATGAGAGTTTGCAGTTTGTGTTCTTTAATTTAATTGAACTTGACTTGTCTGGTAATCCGATGATATGTGACTGTGAGATAAAATGGATACGAAATTTAAACATTGATACCAAAGCACAATGTTCTCGACCATTAGCTTTAAAAGGAAAACGGCTATCACAAGTACCAATAGGACGGTTAGAATGTAGTAGGTGGGCTACCTGGGTATATAAACTCCTAAACGGATTACTAGTTTTTTTCCTACTTCTAATTTGTGGATTTGCTACATGGTTTCTTATCATAAGGCTTCGGCCATCTAGACGCAATGAGCAAAAAGTTGGCTCCACTAGTCCTTATGCACCAATTACAATTGAACCAAATCGTGCGGAGCATTATTAATTAATTTAAAAGTGCTGAAATATAAATTTTATAATTGAAGCAAAAAATGAATTATACTTAAATAAAAATTTATTAATAAAATAAAAACTCTCTTTAAGTTAATTTAATTTTTTTTCTTTTTGAGTAAGTGCTTTGTGACGAAAAATTTGTATCTTTATTTGAATGCAAAGGTACAACAGAGGTTCTAACCTTTTGTATCTGGAGCACATTATAAAATACCGTAAGGGAAGCGGGTGCAATCTGTTTTTGCAAAGTTAATTTTAGCTGGTTATTTATAATAGTACACATACACTATTTATAAAAATTATTAATCATAAAATAAGTGTCTACGATCTATATTTTTATTTTACTATATTTACGTTTGAATATAACGATTGGCAAAGAATATCAGTAAAAAACCTAAATTCACCAGCCAGCAAGTGTTAGTCAAATCATCATAGTTTTTATTTTCAACTTGCTAAAATTGTAAGTTTATTAAACCAACGTATTTCCAAAATATGCAAAAAGCGTAAATGTAATGCTGACATAATCCCATTGTTTAGAGGATAATAAGGAGTTTTTAGAAGATAATCTCAATCCAATGTGGAAATGATTGTTTTTTAAGAAAATACTAAATTTCTATTTAATTCTGCTTGATGCTGCTGCTACGTACTTACACTTTACCAAATAAGAAAATCATTTATGTGCAGTTTTAATGCAATCAATTATTTTGTATTTGCTTAATATTTCCAGAAATATTCAAAAATTCATACGGAAAATATCGGAATGCAACATGTACTATTTTAATAAAAGTTTCATTTGTGAAAGTATTGTAAACAAAAATGTATTAAAAAATTAATGTTTTCACTTAGAAGCTACTACAAAAAAACAATTCCCAGTTCAGAATAATGATCGTTTTTCAAAATAGAAATGTTTTGTATATTTTAGGAATAGATAAAAAACAGGTTGTTTAGACAAAAGTTTACTCTTTTTGCTTTATATATAAAGAAGTAAAATTTCTAGATTAAACTGAACTAGCAGTGTATTCCTAGTTAAAGATATCTGCAAATCACTACGCTTTGCTTCATATGCTCTGACGGCAATTATTTTGAAACATCTTGCTTCTACATCTGAATTTCAAAATGATTTCTTTGTACGTACTGCAAGAAAATGGAATGCGTTACCACAATACAGTCCATAAATACCTTCAACACTTCCTCCAAATTGTAATACGTTGTAAATCCTTAACATGTCAATTTCTTCCTTAAAAAAACGGGTTTCCGTGGTACAGCTTTCGCACATAAAACAATAAAAGGATTTAAGCGATAATGAAGAAATTTAATTTATTAATAATTATTTTCTTTTTTATTTAGTTATAATTTAAAATATTTTTTTCTTTGTTTATTTTCGTTAATTTTTAATTTCGTTAACAAAATTCAATAAGTAATTCCATGATCTACCAACATTATTTTATAAACTTTATTTAACTATTTAGAATTAAAATTTTTTCGTTAACAAAAACAAACATTTCAAAAAAAAATTAAATAATATTAATTAAAAGAAAATTAATTAGCACACAGACAATAAAGAAATGTAATGAATAAAAAATTAATTTTCTATCAGACAAACAGACAGACATACCTTAAATTAATTTGATTTTTAAGAAAAAAGAATGAAAAAATAATTTTTTATCGGTTTGATTTCTCTTTTACAAAGTAAATGAATGGACAACCGAAGAAACCGATACACCACATTATATATCATTACACATTTACATTTACTCGTTTTAGTTAACTTTTGTTTGTTTAATTTTGTTTTTCTTTTCGTACTAATTAATTTATATTAAATATATTTTTAACATTTTAATAATAAAAATATTAATAAATTTTACCTTTATACAAGTTTTATTGTAATACAAATTATATTCTAAATAATAATGAAAAAAATCAATTTAGATAGTGAAGTCTTAACCTTTTGATACAGGTACAGCCAATTTTGATGGCATTGTCTTATAAAATTGTAACAAATCTGGTGGTAAATAAAGACCTTGGCTGGCGTATAGTGATGATAGATAAATTGGATCAAGCATTGGATAGAAATGAGGCGGTGGCGGTGCTATCAGTGATGATTGCTGTTGTTGATTCGCTAAATGCTGAGTTAATATATTAGTGGCTGTCTCGCGACTATCTCGGCTGTCGCGATTTGCATTATTACTACTACTACTTGTTAGATATGCATTTGCCGCATAATGCGGCGATAATTGTTGTTGTAATTGTAATTGTTGAAGGTGCTGTTGTTGTTGGTGCTGACGTTGCTGCTGTTGAATGACCTCGTGTAGATTTTGCGGTGTTTGATATAGTAATGAGTGTTGTGATGCAAATAATTTTTCATTCAATAAATGTGCTTGAACTTGGGCTTCAACGTGTGCCTGTGCTTCCGCTTGTGCTTTTGTTTGTTGTGATGAACTAGTTTGTTGCTGTTGTCGTTGCTGTAAGTGTTGCTGTTGTTGCCGCATATACGATGACATTGAATATTTTGAAGCGGATGATTTTGTTAAAGTCTCAGCATAGCTTTTCGCCATTGATATTTTTTGCGATTCTTGATGATTACGTATCATTTGTGTTGTCGTTTCCCTTGTCGGCGAGGATGTTGCATTGGTTGCAGTAGTCGTTGTTTTAGTTAATGATACAGATGCGGTTGCTGTTTCGTTTTTGTAATGTTGTGACGATGTACTCAAAGATTGTTGTTTCTGCTGCTGTTGTTGTTGCTGTTGATGCTGCTGCTGCAATTGTAACAATTGTTGCTGATGAATTTGTTGCTGTTGATGTTGTTGTTGCTGTTTCTGCTGTTGATGCAATAATGCATTATATTTTTTCTTTTCACTATTATTGTGTTTATTGTATTGTTGCTGTTGTAATTGTTGATGTTGCTGTTGTATCAACAAATTATACTCATTATTATATAAGCGTGATTTTTTTGTGGTTAAATTATGATTTTGTGAATTATGTACATTTTGAACATAGGTTGGTGAATTTTGTGATTGATACTGCTGTTGTTGTTGATGTTGCAGCTGATGGTGTTGCTGTTGTTGCTTATCAATCAACGAGGTAATATTCATAATTTTTTTACTGTCATTTACATTTATAATATTTGCTTTACTATAATCAATTGGATTTTTTATATCATTATTACTATGGTTATTATTATTACTATTACTATTACTAATACTATTTTTACTAATCATATTATTATTATTATTATTATTAATATTACTAATAATTGAATTTTTACTGTGTATATTATTTAGATTATTATTTATTATAGTACTATTATTACCATTAGTAATGCTTGCATGTAATTTCCTTAAATCTAATGGATTACAATCATTATTTGGCATCGGCATATTTGGTATAACATCTTTAGGATTACCAAATATTTTTATTTGCTTTGAAAACATGCAATAACTTTGATATTTTGGTTTTTTAATAATACCATTACTTGGATATTGTTGAAATAATGAATGATATGGCTTACTTAATTTTCGCTTATTACTTGCATTGTTATTAACTGTTTTATTTGTATTACTTATTATTTTGGAATTATTATTATTTGTATGACTATTTATGCTACTTAAACCAGTTTGTCCATTTGAATTATTATTATTAGTTAAATTATTTATATTATTACTAGTGTTATTAACAACTGGACTTATACTTGCTGGTGAATAAAATTTGCCACTTATTTTATTACCACTACTGACATTAGATAAACTATTATTTAAATGTATATCAATATTATTATTGTTACTATTACTATTATTATTATTATTACTATTATTATTATTATTTACAATGTTAGTATTTGTATTGTTGTTAATAATATTAACATTATTAGAATTAATTGGTGTTACTTCAAGGCCACCTTCCTTTAATATGTCTAATTTTCTTTTTTTCATTGGTGGCATTATCTTACAGTTAGTACCATTATTGTTTGTAACCACTGAATTACTATTATCACTGTCACTATCAATTAGTTCTATAATTTCTGTTGTCTTTTCATTATTATTATTACTATTATTAATATTTAAATTATTACAATTTTCCTTTTCTTGATTTTCAATATTTATATTTGTTAACAAATTGTTATCTGCTTTAACGCGTAAATAACGTACTGGCGATGTTACGTTATTATTAGCTGAATTTATAATATCACTATCATTGTTATTATTTAATGTTGTCACTTGTATTTGATTTGGTATTTTTGTTGAATTTGAATGATTTTCTTGACTATTATTATTTGTTGTACTTCCAAGTGAATTAGCAGAACTATTATTATTTGTGGAATGTTTTGAGTGTATTGTTGTTTGATGCACCGTTATTGTATGTGGTTCTTTAATATGAATTTGTGAAGAGGAAGATGCCATCTGAAAATTGAAAAAAAAAAATTATTAAATACATTATTTATTAATAAAAAAAATAAATATAAACCTTTGAATTAACATTTGATTCTTCACCAACAATAACTGTTACTGGGAAATTGCTTGTTGACATATTCAACTGCGAACCATCATTATTTATGTTTGTATCATTATTTTCGTTTTCTTTGATTTTATTCTGTATCTCAGTCATCTCTTCAATTGTTAATTCATAATCATTTTTCATCATCAACAGATTATTAATGTTATGACTATGCATATTAAATTTATGTAACAATTCAATTTTGCGTTCATAATTTTCTAATGGCAGCAATATGCGCTCATAATGTTTTTGGGTTATTGTATTTAAATTTTCGCCATTCGTTTTACCATTAATGTTTATATTGAACAAATTTTTCCATTTTTTATTCGCACAAACAGTTTCGTAGCCTCCCAATTTTTTAACTTGATTGTAGATCGCGTATAGATTGACTAAAATAAATTAAAAATAATATCATTTATAACAACTAAACACAAAGTGTAAATTATTTTACCGTTTCGTAGGGATAGCCATATAACTTTGGGTATTGGTGTTTGTCGCTCATTCATAAATTCATGCAATTTCTTTAAGAATAAACGTTCGTTCTGTTTATCATCCATTAAATTATTTAACGATTGTAGTTGATTATGATTAGAGTTTATATTTTTATTCAAATATCTTTCTTGCATTTGTTGTTGATTATTATTATTATTATTTAAATTAATATTATTGTTGTTATTGCTATTATACAGTTTGTTGCGTTGATGTTGTTGATGATGATGATTGTATTGTTGTTGCTGTTGTTGTAATAATCTCATTTTATTATTTGCCATATCCTCATCAGATGTATAATAATCATCATCATCGCTATCATCATCGTCAACATCAGTCTCTGTATCACTTATATACTTTCTTAATAATCTCTTACTATCATTTATAAATGGCTTATCGTTTGTTGATCTAGCCGGACGATGATTATAACGCAATTGCGGCCGTATTTTATTTAATTTGTTAAAATTATTTCTTGGATTTATTAATGGTATTATAATTGGGGTTAACATTTTATCACTTATATTTGAGCTATCTAATGATAAATCAGAATCATTTGAATCACTTAAAGGTGAACCAGTGCGTTTTATAGATGTTATAGTCTCAGAACTTGAAATTGTCTTTTGACGGCGCCCACGAGGACGACCCTTTAATTTAGGTGCCAAATGATTACATAATAACTCATGGGTTTCTAGTTCGGGATAATCAAATGTTTCCTGTTTTGCACAATTAAAAAAAGTTGATAAGAAAGATACAATCAGTAATAAAACTAGAGCAAAAATTTACCTTGCAAAACATAACTCTGGTATTTGTTGAGGGTGCTACATAACCACTTAATGCTTCTACTAATTGATTCCGTAACCATTCGTCTTCAACACTCTCAAGTCGTACCATTGTTGCACGATAACGACAATACCGTGAATAACTTAAAACAGCAACAATTGGTCTTGTTGTACTTTCTGCAATTAAAAAAAACGATATGTAAACATAAAGTCGTTTTACAATACCTGAATAATGAATAAAATGCATTAAAATTTAGTTTTACCATTTTGTTTCTCTTTCTCAATATCAGTTAAATCTAAATGGGAATATAATAAGCCACCACGTGTTATTGTACTTGTTTTCGTTTCACTTTTATCCTGATTATTAAATAAAATAGATGGCACTGCAAGTGTTTTATCTTCTACTTCCTCTTTACAAAAATTAACAGTACCATCATCATTATTGTCTTTAGCATCACGATTTGTATCTTCCAACTTATTATTTTTAATTAATTTTTTATCCTCATTCTCATTAATATTATTATTATTATTATTATTATCATTAATATTATCATTATTATTATTATTGTTATTATTATTATTATTAATATTATTCTCATTCAATTTTTTAATAACATTATTTATATTTAAAGTTTTTATTGTTTTTGTATCTTTAATATCATCTCTAACAGTTTCAATGTTCTCATTTTCAGCATCATCAAATTCATCTAAATCGTCGTTTTTCTCATTTTTCAATTCAAGTTTTGTAGTCGTTGTTTTTAATGATGATACAACTGTTAGAGATGTAGTTGTTTTCATTGTTGTCGTAATCGTTTCCCTTTTGATGGGAGTTGACTCTGTTGATGTTGTTGGTGTTGCTGGTCTAGCTGTCGGTTTAGCTGTATATGCTGCCTTTAGGCCCCAATGCCATTCTTGATCATCATATAACCAAGTTAATAAATCATCAGCTCGTATTACAACTTTATCAGATATGGCAAGCACCTCATGCTGTAATTAATTAAGAGTATTAAAAATTATAATAATAGTTTTTTGGATTTTTTTTTATTTTTAAAGACAACAAACTGTATAGTAAATAATTCTATTAAATTTAAATTAATAGAAGCATAATCGCCAGCTTTGTCAATATGTTTCGTAAACAATAACCAACAAGCTTAAAAATAACTCACAAAAAAAAATGAATAAGCAAAAATTTATTCATCCACCAAAATAGAAGGTAGAAAAAGTCTCGAAATACCAAATAAAAAAATTTCACCTTAGTTTTTTAAGCTTCCTTTTCGTAAAATTTTTTAGGATTCTATATCTACTTAATTAACGAAAGTCACCTATAAGAAATAACAAACAAAAAACACACACTGGTTCAAAACTATTTCAACTCTGAGCCTACTGTTTTACCCAAACTTTTATCATCATTATTTTTTCTTTCTTTACTATATTATTAAGTTAGAACATTGAAAAGCCATAAATTTGACTATTTTTAACCCGATATTAACCAGGAAAATGCTGCTGTTGACATTGTTGCATTTTTTGTTAATCCTCAATGTGAGTTTAAACTAAAATTTTCTTCTAATAAAATTAAATCATTTTAATTGTAAGTTAATATTTCTTATTTATTCCTTATCAAATTTTATAATTTTTTTTTATTGTATACATTTTTAAATCGATAGAAAAGTATAATATAATGTACATAGGATAGACAAAATAAGTTATAAGTTTCTTTCATTATAGATATATCTTTTTACCACTATGTACTATGTTTGTAATGTCGTTCCGCACTTTTTCTCTTTATCTATCTTCAACACCCTTACGTGCTACGGTGTACAATTATTAGCAAAAAAAATACATTAAAAATAAAACGTTCAGAAATTTACTTAGACGAATTATTTGTACATTCAATATTCAATTCAACCATGTTATTTAAAAAAAAAATACCCATCTAAATATAAAAGTTGACGATGACAACTGAAAATAAGTAAGCTTACGTAAACTTTTAGTTTCCTTTACGCAAAGCACAAATTATTTATTTTCTTTGATTTTCTTTATGAATTTTGATACTTTTAATTTTTTGAAATAATAAACAAGTAAAAACCAGGTAATTATATTAGGTTGTGGATATTTATACTTAAACTGATATTTAACTGTTTTTATTATTTCTTTTATGTTTTATTAAGTAAAAAATGATTTATCCCCCAAACATTAGCATTACAATTTTTCCTTCTTTTTAGATTTTTCTAACCTTAAATAAACACAATATACATACAGGGTAATATATAAACATGGTAAAAATAAATAAAAAATAGAAGAACAAGCAAAAATTTAACAAATATAAAATAAATAATTTTCTCAAATATTTATTTAAACAGCAAAATTTTCTTTAATTTATTTTTTTCCTTCTACTCTTGGAAAAAGAATAATGGGTTTTTTTTTTTGTTATTTTTTTATATTTCTCTATTAAACTTTTTATTCAATTTGCTGTCTTATTTTTATTTTGCAATATTTTCTAGTCCAAGGATGCATGTATATAAAAATAAAAATAATTTTTTTTTTTTACTTTTTACGGTAAAGAAAAATAAAATATAAAAATAGAAAAAAATCACTTTTTTTATATTTTCTTTTCTTTTTGTTTTCAATGGAAAAACATATAGCAGATGGATGTAATAAAATAAAAGAAAATAGACTACGTTTTGTATGTTGTTTTTTTTTTTTTACAAAAAATAAAGTAGTAAACTAATAAGTAATTTAATTCTAACTTAAGTTGCTAATACGTATATGTCATTTAATATACTTTTTTTATATTAATTTACTTTTTCCATAGCGAAATTAGGTAAAAAAAATTTACAAATGCAAAGTGCATTTCGACTACCTAAACCAGATTCGTTCGTTCATTCGTTAACATTTATCAAAAACAACAGAAAAATACAAAACTTATTTCCGATGTTTTTTTCGTAAAATTATTGCATCGACAATATGCCGATAATTATTTATTGACAACAGCATTAAAAAAAGTCAATCAATTGATAGACTAAAAATAATCATATGAAAGTGATTTAATTTATTTATTGTGAAATTACACGCACAAACAATTATGAAATATGATTGTCTCCTTTGCACAGATAAGCTATGCACTAGTAATTACTATAATTAAAATAGGAATAACAAAAACGACCACATTTAAGTAAAAAATAAATATTATAAATTCAAGATAGTAAATTTTGTGACACCTTTTATAAGTATGAAGTGGAACGACAAGGAGTTTTAATCTAAATCTTATTTAAGTTTAAAAAACGCGCTTAAACATGTTATACAATTCCTTTTGGTTCTTTTTTAATAAATCAATATAACATAGAGAGAGTATTATCGTATCTGTTTGCAGCAACAGAAAAAAATCGATAATTTTCATAACTCTTACTTTGGTAGGTTAATTTCTGGCTTAAGAATAAAAAAGCACAATTTTTCACTGCTCATTAAAAAAGCCAAAAATAATGTAATTTTTATTTGAAAATAAAATTTATATAAAAACTTTTGATTATAAATAAAATCTTTTGTTAAAACTTATAATAAAATTTCATAGTGAAACAGTATGATAAAAAAATCCATACAATTTTATACAAACAAACAAAGTGTAATTATGGATTAGTTTAACTAAAATAAAATTTAGACTCAGTGTCGAATTTAGAATGATTAATTAGCACTACCTGCGTAACATTTAATTATTAAAATGAATTTATAATTTTTAAGAAAAGCAATTATAATGCATTTACTTAACAGAAAATATAAAAAAAAAAAATATTTTAATGAACAAATAAAATAGAACCCGCATAGAAGAAATCTAATAGTCATATATTAATGACAAATTTAATTGAATAAATTGAATTATCATAATAAAAGCATTGCCACTCCCACCCAGGATTAAATAATATTAATTTTTCACCTAGCCAGAGTCAACCACACAAAGTAACAATTTAATTTTCTTAATAAAAGTTAAAGCACAAAGAGAAAGAAGTAAAACGAATAATTAGTGGACAACTAAAAATATGCGTTATGCTATATATTTTTATAATAAATTACATACGAAATAAATGGTGCACGATTTTTAATTGAAAAAGTAAAATCCATAAACAGCGAAAAATTCGTGCTAAAAAAGTACCAAAAAAAAAAAATTGCCTAAGAAAACGAAAAGTTTAAGAGTTGATGCTGTATAATAATATTTTATAAATAAAATAACAATAAATAAAACTCAAACATATATTTTCAACAAAAATTGAATTCTCATACTATCAATTTTTCTATTCAAGCTTCACCCCATCTTACATTATTTTTATCTATCTTTTATTTTTTTTTTGTTTAATAATAATAAATTTAATACTAAAATTTAAAAACTCAACCAACGGATCACCCACACTCCACCTGTTAGTGTAAACTAAATAAAATGAAAAAAAAACTAAACTTTCTCCAAATCTGTGATGACGCTGTTGCAAAAAAAAAAATACAAAACATCACAGCCGCCAATATACACTTTGTTGTAGAGCAAAAAAAAAAATTAAAGAATGAATAAAAATGTAGTAAACACAGAAGAAAAAAAGAATAGATAAAAAAATAATAATAAAATAAGGGTGAACCAAGCAGCTAAATACAGTATTATTAGGTGGTTTGATCGTGAGTGTAGAGACTGCTATTGTTGTTGTCGTCATCGATTCATTTTTGTAGCTGCAACAGAAGCAGCAGAATGTAAACACAAAATGGTGGGTGGAAAGAAAAACGATGACAAAATAACCAAAACAAAATAAACAGTCATCTTTATTTGTTGATTTTTCTTTTTTCGATATAATTTTTCTTATTGTATTTTATTTTATTTTAATATTTTTTTTAGAAGCAAAATAGTCGCTGTACATGCATACGTATAGATCAAGATAGTAACTACAAAACAGTAAGCACATAATTATGTACGTGAAAATAAAAAATATTAGATAAAACCGCACAAACAAAACGAAAATTAAATTATATAAAAATATTTTTATAAAAAGGAGATTAATCGAATAACAAATTATACGTATAACCAATATTAGAGAGCCAGTAATGATGACAATAATTTGATTTCTATATTTTTTAATTAATTTTCATTTAATTACCGTACCAACAAAGCAAACCCTACTTACTTTTGCCCTATACAAAAAAAAACCTCCATTTGTTGAGAAGTGTTAACTCCAACCGTGAAGAACTTTTTTTGTTTATCTAATTTAAAAATTAACAAGAACAGCCGACAAACCCATAGTATTATGTAATCTGTACGAAATTTACATTATAATAAATTTTATTAGTATATTAAATTAAAACAAACAGTAAATGACGCAATTATTATTGTTTTTTACAATAAAAATTGTTTAATATTAATTTTAATATGACAAATTAACTTTAAACTATTAACTAAAAATATGTATAAATTTATTGCAAGGAATATGATTGAGATATTAAATTTAACTCCAATAAATGAAATATACAAAAAATAAATTATGCAACAAGAAAATTACAAAAACAACTGAAAACATAAAAAAGTTATTTTTAATTTAAAAAATTAAGGAAAAATCAATAAATACGAATTACGAAAATTCCTTATTTTAAAATAGCTGAACTAGTGCAAAACAGTCATTACCAATTGACAAACATTGACAATAAAAAAAAAATTAATCAGCACCAATTTACAACCCAAAAATTCCCAACTTGCTCATGTATCCAAAAAAATTGAAAACGTATACTTCCAATGAACAGCGCCAAATTATCAGTTTTTTCCCCAAGAAGTAAAACAAAGCAATAATAATAAAAAGAAATAAATAAAACATAATGATAGCAAAAATAAAGGGTAAGTTTCCTACATCAAAAAAAAATAAATACATTTTGTCGCTTTTTACACATGTTATTTTATTTTTGTGCTTTTTTGTATTTATCTATAAACGGAAAAGCTTAAAGTTTTGGTAAAACAATATATTAAATAAAAACCATGTAAAATTATTAATAACAATAAAACAAAAATAGGAAAAAAAAACAAATTTTCAACAATAATAACATGTTGAAAAATTACTAAAAACTACAACCCTATTTCTGCTTTAAAAAAAAATTAACACACAACAGTGATCTCATAATCCAACTTTATATAATAAATAAAAAACAAGCATCACCAGCTGACAACAACAAAATCGACAGTGAACCATAAGAAGCAACAGAATTAGCAGCTATACAAGTACCAGAAAAGCAAATTGTACAAAATAACAGCAACACACTGGATATAAATTTCACCTACATATATACATAAAAATAAAAATAAATTATATACCAACCCCATTTCTATAGCATCTATATACGAACAAATAACGGACCAAAAAATTAAATAATAAATATAAAATAGAAATAACAATACAGAAAAGCAACGCATTCAGCCACTCTTGCTACACATCTATGTTAATACCAAATTTTCTTTCAAAAAGTAAAATTTAACTTTAAAATCCAAACGACCCCAACCAACAACAAACAAAACCACCTACAATTCAAACTCCAACTCCATATACATCTATTTTTTATAATTTTATTTTTTTTTTGTCTTTACAGCCTCATCCCTTATAATTTATTTTTAAACGTATTTGTGAACGGTATATATTACTAACGATTTGAGTTTGTGCACGATGTTTTTATACAAAAGTTCTTCTACATAATATTACATTATTTTTGTGTTTCTATACAGTTTGCTCCTGTGTTTTTATTTTATTTCACTATTTTTTCCTTTTTTTTTTTTTGCAAGAATTCCAAAAACAAGAAAACAAATAAAATCTTATTTATTTTTACTGTTTTATAAAAAGGGATTCACAACATTTACATATTTTTATATTTACTTTAGTAGGAAATAAGGGTGAAAGAAATTAATATTGCTTTCATTATGACAAAAAAACTAAGAAAATAATTATAAATTATGAAATTATTATTTTAATACCTTTATGTTTGTATAAAAAATGTTTATATGGTTTATATTTTGCAAGAGTTATAAAATTACTATAAAATTGTGCTAATTATCCATGTATTTATTTGTAATGCTTTATTAACAAAATAATTAAAATAAATTGATAGGGACTTTTCACAAACCAAAAAAACCATCAATTGATATTATTTGTAACTGCGCTACAGAAACCAGATAACGCAAACATGAACAAATAACTAATAATTACAGAAATTGATTTTATAGGTAAATAAATATTGATTTTATCAATAAAAATTAATTTAAAGATCAAATAATGTGTTTTTCTTAAAATTTTTGATATTTCCTGCAAATTAACAGTTCTTTTAACTAGTTTAAATGCAGTGCTTAACAATAACAAAATGGAAAAATTGATTACTCTGCTCCTTAAAATAAAGCAAAAAATAAAATTTTTAACCTGCCCAATAAATTCTATAACCGAAAAAAAAAACTTATTTATGTTTTTTAATTAATAATTAAGCAAAAAATAATTAAAGGTTTTCTGTAACAAAGACGACATTAATATTCTTTTGAAAGAAAGAAACTTAATTATTTTTCAAATTTATTTTTGTATATAAAATTATTTTAAACAAACCTCGCCATGACCATTTTTTCCATCGGGTGTATTCTCTGGCAGTACATACAACCGTAAACTAACCAATAAGCATTGCTCATTTCTATCCTTCCATACCATTCTTAATTCAGCTAAACATGAAATTTTTGGTTCAGACCATGGTCGAACTGGTATACAATCGCCTAATCCTAATACTATTGATTTACGACTTCTGTTAAAAAAATAATAATTAAAATTTTATATTAAAATAAGTAAAAAAGTAAATTATTTATTTACCTCTCCATTATTAAATTATCATCACCAGAGTTTAAACTGATTTCTGATGATGACTGTCTCCTTTCATTTAATAATTTTCGATTAATTTTATTGCTCATAAAATTATTATTCATATTAACTAAGTTCTCTTCGATAATTATTTCATTTTTGATATTATTATTATTATTATTGTTATTATTATTTAGTGTAATTGGGGGTGAGGATGGCGTTATTGTTGCTGCTGCATGTATTGTCGTCCGATTATCCAAACTCGATGATGAGGGTGACGATGAAAACGATGTATTTGCTGCTGATATTGTAAAAATACGCAAGCCTTTATAAAATGTATAAGAACCATGAGATCCACATGGATTACCAATAACCTGCAATAAAAAGAAAATAATAACAAATCAATGTTAAAAATAAATTAAAAGCAAATTATTTTGAAATTCTTATTATAATATCTTCTTTTTTTAATTTAATTTTTTGATTAAAAAACGAAATTCGCCAAGTGATGACGATGGCACCATTTCACTATGATGTCAATAAATGTTTATTAAAAATATAAAATAAAAAATCAAACCCAACCCACAAAAGTTATATTATTAATAAAAATAAATAATATAAAAATTATTAACGAAATAATAAAAAAAAAACGAATAGAATAACAAAATAAAATACAATTGTGTTGATGTTGACAGAGTACATTGTGAAACGATTTAAATTTGAATTTAAAAATTTTTGTTAAGACACAAACCATACCATCTTTATAACACATATATTTTTTTTATTGGAAAAAATATTTTCCTTACAAAAAAAAAAAACTAACGGTTCTACTACTACGGAAAAAATAACAAGAAATACAGCCCAATCAACATTTATAAATTTATTCTACATCCCTCTGACCCATCATCATCCATGGATCCATATGAAACGATAGAATGAGATTTCCTACCATCCCAACCCAATGATGTTTTTTCTTCCTTATACAACTTCTTAGAAATAAATATTTATAAATATAAATAAGAACTTTAATAATAAGAACAAAACAAAAATAATAAATTCTATAATTTGAATAAAAATTAAAAGTAGCGTTTGCCAGCAGTTAAAATAAAAATTTTTTTCATCTCAAGTTTGGATAGATTTTTTGCGGATGAAATTTAAGACTGTAATACTGCTGTGAATGTCAATGAATTTACAACATTTCTTAAGTTTTCATAAAATTAAACAAATAATATTTTTCAATATGCCCTGTTGCATTATTTTCTTTAGGAATAAAATAAATAACCTTAAACTACTACATTTGGTAAATCGGAATTTATATTTAGCAAATTCGTACATTCAAAAATAATCAGCTGATTTTTTTGACAATTTATCATTAATGCAAATCAAGGGCAAGCAAAGAAAATTGTGTAATTTAATTACAGCAAAATCAATCGAACAAAAAAACAATTTGTCAAAAGAAAACACGAAAATAGGCAGCAACCAATATTATTTACAAAAATCCTACTTTTGTTTTCATTACAAATTTCATCGACATTTTAAATTTTGCGTAGCATATTATTATTATTAAAAAAGACAGCAAATTATTATGTTAATTATTTATGTGTTTTTATTTAATCAATAAATATTTTGAATTACTTTAAAACAATATCATTGGAATAAATATTATAAAAAATAATAATAAAAAGTAATTCAATCTATAGAACATTTTTTTTTATATTACTTTAAATCTAAAAGCCAAATTAAAATAAGCCAGTAGAAAAAAACAGAGCTAGTAAGTAATGGAACAAATATTTATAAATTTTGTTTCTAATAAAAAATTAATAATTAATTCAAATGAAAAGAAGAAAATAACGATAATTCATTGTGTTTAAAATGTGAATTTCGTAGCACCCTTTATTAGAAGTAACAAAACAAAGGCAAAATAAAAACAATACAAAAAAGCAATTTTTCATTGTGTGGTCGCGTTCATTTGTTAACAACAACGTTAAGGGTAGTTAGTTACACAGAGGAGGTTTGCTTAATAAAACAAAAAAGTGTTTACAACGCGTGTGCGTGTAAAAAAGTCCATTTATGGGTGAATGTTTTTTGTTTTTATATTCGCACTAATAAATATATACTTAAATTAATTGTTTTTTTTTTTTAAATGAAAATAAAAATATGTTTATACAGATAAAAATAAAATCGAAAATATATATACAAGTAAAACGAAGAAAAAAAATATTTTTTTCATATAAATTCAATTTAAATAAATAAAAAAAAAAGCAAATTAATGATATAACATAAAAATCAATAATTTAGTCATGTTTATATAAAGTTAAAGTTAAAGACTATTTAAACATAAATAAAAATATAATAAATTCGTAACACAAAAACGATAAATTTTGTGTTTTTTTTTATTTTTAACTAACTTAAAATAATAATTTTATAATTAAGGTTATTGAGATTTAAATATTATTATTATTATTATTATTATTTAAATAATAAAAAAGGTATAAAAACATTAATATTAATAATAGTAAAATCATTACATAATGCTCCAACAGCAAATGAGAGAAAAAACACTGTACTATTAGTTAATGAGTTTAATAAAAACATCGTTTAATGCAATTAAGAGAAATAAACGACACAACAGAGAACTAGCAAAATGCTGCCAATATTATTATTAGTTTTAATTATTTATTATAAACAGGTACTTCTTTTTAAATGGAAAAATTGCATTGAGATTTATGATCTTTATTAAACTTAAGATATAAAGATTAAACTTTTGCGTGCTATAATTTATCTGTTAATTAAAGATAAATATGCTGCTACTACTAAGTATAGGTATAGTAAATTTAAACAATTTACAGAAATTTAAATAAGCAAAAAAAAAATTATAATACAACAGCCATCAAGCTGTGATTACATTCAAATTTCAACTCATCAACAGAAGAGATTACGTTTTATTTAAATTAAATTATTACATATTCACGCAAGCAACAAATTGATTTTTAATTTATTAATGTTTTATTTTAGAATTTATAATAATAACAATTTAAAATGTATTATTATGAGTTCACGTGTTCATTTACAGAACAAAAATTTAATTAAAAAGAAAAACTAGTTAAGAAAATAATTTTAAAAAAAGTATACTAAAAAGCTTGATTCGTCATAATTAATTACATATTTAATTAAATAAAATTTAAAGAAAATATATGTAAAACAGAAATAAAGCCATGAAGCAGTGAATAAAAATAAAATAACAAATAATAAAAAGGGTCAAATTATTATATTATTGTGTCATTTTAATTTATATAAAAAGTAACATGTATACCACTTATACCATTAACATTAATTATACTATTTATACCCACGAATAAAATAAAATTAAATTTAAAAAATATAAAAAAAACTCAAAAAACAAAACAGAAAACAATTTAAATAAAAAAAGCAAAAAAAAAATATGAAAAATCATAAAACAACAGCAAAAATGTAAAAATAATAAACGAAAAAAAAATCGTGATTTGCTTAACGCAGCAAACCAATATACACAGAGCAAGCAACAACGAATAATACTTTGGCGAAAAATATTTAAAAAGTTTTTGACACTATAAATAAAATATAAGAAAAGTTATAATCAAAAAATTGTGTACACAAAATTATATATACATATGTATATGAATATTTTTTTGTTATTTTGACTATTTTTTAACAACCTATATTCATATCTAACTCTACAAAATGATATAATTTATTTTGGTTATTTGTAAATTATATTTCTTTTTTACTCTCTATACCAATTTATTGCATTTTTGCACTGTTTTCTGCCATCTATTCCAATTAGAAATGAATGTAATTTACTTTGTTACTGAGCTAATAAATAAAATTCTAATCGGAAAAGTAAATGAAATTGCAATGTAAATTATTAAAAAAAAAAGTAGATGAAAAAAAATACATTAATGTTCTTCTAGGTGATTACTTTATGAAATTATTATATAAGCCAAGTTTTATCAATTTAAAATATTTAAACAAAAATTATTAATAAGTTTTATCCTATCTAAAACAGTCTGTATTCGATATTATTTATTTAAAAAGTAGTTCTACAATTCTTACAATATATTCATAAAATTATGAAATTTAAATTCTCTCAAAATTCATTATCAATAACATACTTTATATTAATTATATAAGAAAGAAACACATATCCACGATAAGGTAGTAATTTATTTACAAAACAAAACAAGGCAGCGAAGAAAAAATTATTCACAAAATGTTTGTATAAAAAACGGAAACTTAAATTAAAAAAAAAAAAAAGTAAATAAATAATTGAAATGAAATTTTATTAAAAAATATAAAGGAAAAATAATGGAGGCAAAAGAGCGCTAACCCAAAAATTTCAAACAAACATATACATATGTATATTAAAATAAATATAAAATTGTATTCAAAAATACAGAAAAGCACAAAAGAGTAATGGAAAAAAATGTATAAAGACAAGTGCAAAGAAGACAACGAAAATAGTATAAATATCGCGTATATACTTTGAGCTTTTTTGTGCAACATATAAAACTAAAACATCATTTGTATTATACTCTTAACTCAACATAACACATTTTGTAATATAAAAAAAGCATGCGCATTGAAATATGTAATGGTATTTGTTGTTGTTGTTTTTGTTTTTGTTATTGCACTTTGGTTAAGTAAAATAAAAAAACAATTTTATATATTTTCTTGTAATTTTTTATATACAAATATTACTTTGTTTTCTTCCTCCTCCATCATCACCGCCGCGCATCGTTGTAATTTTTATTTATTTTTTTTTTCTTGCTTTTACAAAATATATATAAAATCTTTTTATAATTTTTTTTTTTTTTTCAGTTTTTATTAAATTAAACATTTTTTATTTTATTTCTGTTTCGTTTATGTTATTTTAAAATGTTTATAATATTATTTATTTATTTTTATTAAATATATATTTAATAAAAACCAAAAGATATACAGAAAGAAACGACAGCAGTAAGAACAACAACGTCAATTAAAATTTTAATAAAATTTATATTTTAATAACAAATTTATAATTTAAATTAAAAATAATAATGGCAAATAAAGACGTAAATTAAAGGAAAATAAATTAAATGATTGATTTATTTATTAGTATTGTGCACATTCGTGTGTATTTTTACTTTTGTTTAAATTTAATAATAAACCATCGCACCATTCGCACGGAAATAAAATATAGTATGTAATATTGCGTGTATATTAACTAATTAAAATGGTTATAAATGTTCGAAAATTTTGTCAAAATCGTACAAACACAAAGAAAAAATGACTTCAAAATAATGAATAACTCGGCGTAATAATTCCGCTGCATAATTGTACTTGTACATGGACTTTCCTAATAAATACTGCTTTTTTGTTTATAAAAACCAAAGCTTTTGAGTTCAAGACAACACCAATAGACTCGTAAGTTGTACCAGGCAGATTCTAACATTAAAAGGTTAGTATTATTTAATTTTTTGGGTAACAGAATGGCCTGTTTGCAAAGCTGATTAAAAATTTAAAAAATATATTTAGACTAACTTTGTCAACGATTTGTTAGCCCGAAGAGACTACTTTAAAAATCTAAACAAAGCAATATTAGCATCTTTTTATACCAATTAAAGCATAATCATAACAAAAAAATTTTTACTATTTTTCGTGCACGGCAAACGAAAAGTAAGTAAAAAAAATAGTAACAGAAGAAACATAAAATCGCTTAAAAACCTCTCATAAGTCATAATTATGTGACGTCAAGTACTTACATATTCTTCTTATGCCAACTTATACTATTTCTATTTTTATTTAATTCGTGTATCGGGACATCGCAACATAGGTCTTGTCTACAACGTATGGGATTAAAAAAAACGCTTCAAAATATTTAAAAAACATTTAAAAGAAAAGAAATGTATGTAATGACGTCATTGTTTATGAAATTGTTCAAAACATTAAAAATTAAGTTAATACAGCAGTATTTTTTGGTACAATTTTTTAACTTTAATTATTAACTTCATGACTTTTTCGTCAAAAAATGTGACATCACTATAAGTAAAAAGAAATTTTTTTCTTTGTAGCATAAATGTTGCTAAATTATAGTGTTTATTTATTTTTGCCTCCTTCAACATCACAAAATCAATTATTTTATAAACGTCTCTAATATTTCTTTTAATCATCGTACTTAAAAAATAAATAAATAAATATAAAAATTAAACATTAATATCAATAAAAAATCCTTGCACTTAGCAAGATGGAAAAATAATAAACATTTTTTACGTAATGTCGCTATAACCGAGGTTACCATACAAAAAAAAAATAATCGTACAAGAAAACTAATATTATAAATTAAAAAGAAAACAATTAACAAAAATAAAATTTAATTAAATTCAAGAAAACGAAGAAAAATAAAAAAAAAAAATTAAAGAGCAAGAGAGCAACATACTCAAGTATACATCTACATTAGTGTAAATAACTTTAATATGGTATTTGTGTGTACATTGGTTGCACCATAAATAAATTTTAAAATAAATGAAAAAAAAAAAAAACTTAATAAACTGATAAAAAAATAATATAAAAGTAAAAAAATACATATAAAAAATAATACTAATAATGAATAAAAGCAAAAACCAATTTTAATTTTAATTTTTTTTTTTTTTTTACTTTTGCAAGAAAAAGTATTCAACTCTTATATAAATATAAATGTTTGTATCAAAAATCAACTTTTTTTATTACTTTTATTATTATTAATTTTGTTCTGCTACTCAACATACTACTGCTATTACCCAAAAACAATTCTACTGTACTCTACGTCTATATAGCACGACGACTGATGTTGTTATTGGATTTTTTTTATATACAAAACAAATACACAAATATTACTTTTGTTGCTGCCTTCGAAGCGATTTAACAGTGCTAACCAAAAATATTCGCTTACTTGAAATATATATTCTATTTATCATATCAAATATAAATGACAACAAAAAAAAAAAAAATATTTTAAATAAACAGATTGCTACCGACACACCAAACATAAGAAGTCATCTCTAAATTAATTCAAACATCAAAAAAATCAATAAGTAATTAACACGAAAAGAAAAATTTAAACAAAATAATAAAAACCATTGAAATTTGTCAACGACTGTAAATGAAACAAGTAAAAATAAAATACATAGCCATAAAAGCAGCTTGAACACAATCAAGCCAGGAAAAAAACACAAAGCACTTTTTATAAAATAAAAAGTTAAAAAATAAATAATTAATGATAATAATACCCTACTATTTTGTGTTTTTATTTTTATTTTTAATATAAATACATATATATACAATATAATTATTATAAACTTTAATTATTTTTACTTAAATATATTATTTCCATCTCTTTTCTATACTTAATTAAGGTTGCTTTATTAAAATAGTTATTTTCTTATTATTATTTTTATTTTAAATAGTACTTCTTCGATTTAGTACCTCTCAATCTTTATTTTTATATATGTATATAATTTTGTCATTTATTGTGTTTTGTTCTTTTATTTATATTTTGTATTATTTATTTAATTTTATATAAGTTGTGTAGTGTGTATTGCTTTTCCTTTCGTTTTCTTCTTCTTCAATTCATTTAACTTTACATTTAATTTTAAATTTTTTATTTTCATTTCATCTTCATATATGTTATTATTATTTCGTTTTAACACAATTTCATCGTTTTATTTTTTCATCTTCTTCTGTTTATTATATTATTATTATTTTTTTTTTTGTGTTTTATTAATAAATTTTTTTAGCTACAAATTTTTTATCGGACTTTTTAGTTTTTATATTTTATACTTGTAAAAATATATTTATAAGATGAAGTTGATTATATATGTTTAAAAGTTTTATGCATTTTAAACTGTATTAATGTATCGTGATTTTA
Source organism: Ptychoptera contaminata (assembly GCA_963942525.1). NCBI lineage: Eukaryota > Metazoa > Arthropoda > Insecta > Diptera > Ptychopteridae > Ptychoptera > Ptychoptera contaminata. The sequence continues at coordinate 52,303,460 of OZ012636.1, forward strand.
TTATGAATTTTATTAAGAAAAAATAAATTAAACTACTGACGATTTATTAAATAAAAATAAATAAACAGAAAAAAAAACATTTAGAATGATGAAATACTATCGAGAATTTAAAACATAAAAATAATACAATCATTAATGAATATTAATCAATTTTCATTGCATACTGTTTACCCGATTAATCTATGTCTTGGTTATTCCTTTATGAAAATAATTTGAAAAAAAAAATATTTTAATTAAAGAACGCACTTTTTAATAAATAAATAGAAACGTAATTGACAGGACAGTTCAGCTTAATACAATATAAATTCTAATCTAATTATTTTTATCTAATAAATTTATATTAAAGCATACGGATTTATCAATCTGACAAACAATCAAATCGTAATAATAAAACGTAAAAATAAATAAATAAATTAAAAATAATAATAATAATTTATTTATAATAATGTTTTTTTTTTTATTTAATTTAAAAAATATTGTACATATATAATAATCTTTTTTTACGATAAATTTATTTAGATTGCGCGTTGGTTCGACGAAACGAAAAAAAAATTAAAATAAATAAACAAAAAAAAAAAATAAATTCTGTTGAAAATAAAATAAGCAACAACAAAAGTTTATATTAATTTTGTTTTTTTTTTTTTCTTGTTTGTGTTGAAATTTTTCTTATGGGTTTTTTTTTTCGTTCTTGTTAATATTTTTTTTTTCTTTTAATAAACCTGTGTGTTGGTAGTATTTCTGTAATAAAAAATTATAATAAAGGAAAACAAAAAACTTAAAACTTTAATTTTTATTTTAAATTAAGAAAAATACATAATAAACAAAAAAAAAACGAAAAATGCTTAAAAATATTTCCTAGTTATTTCTCAATTTTGTTTTCCTTTGATTTAATTATATACAACAAAAAATGGTTTTTTTTTCAAATATGATGAAGTCACACTCAAAATCAACAACAGCTCCAATACAATTACATTAAAAAAAAAAAAACAATATTCAATGTCACGTTTCCATTTTTATTTTAATTCAATTAAATTTATTAAATAAAAAATGTATATAAAAAAAAGAAAATTTATTTTTGTAATTAACATTAATTAAACGTAGCGAGAAAAAAAATTATAACATAATTAAAAATTACGATGTAAAAATATTACTTTTTTGTTTTTTACTGTCAAAATCAAAACATAAAAAAAGATTTGAATCGAACGGCGCCACCGCTGCAAAAAATAAATTAAACATTAAATATTCTCAAGAGAGATATAATATTCCCATGCTATTGTGTCTCTCTCCCTTAGTTCATCTTATTCTATTCCTATATCATTGTGTGATTTTAACTTAAATTTTTATTAAATTTATTTATTATAAACAACAGAAAAACAAGTTTTTCTTTAGAAAAAAAAAACTGGTATACAAAAAATATTAAATAAAAAAAAAACACTTTGCGAGGTTAAAAACGTTCAATTGAAACATGAGGTGTACTCTACACTACTGTATGTACTATACTTTCCTATACTACTTTTGTGTGTAATTTAAATCATTTCTCTAGTACATAACTAAATACTCAAAATGTTTTAAACATTAAATAAAATAATAATAATATTAATAAATCGGAACGATTTAACTTTATTCTTGGCAAAAGTAATATAAAATATTTTTTAATTAATTAAAAAAATAAAATTTTCATTTCGCTTTTCTGTTCGGAACAAAAAAATTAAAAATAGAGCATAAGAATTTAAATTAAGTTTTTGTACTACATTTGTTGTTTCTGACTTAATAAATTTCATTTTTTTTTTTATTTTTAAAATAATTTGAAAAAAAAACGGCATCAACTATTTAAAATTATAATTAAAAAATTAAAACCACAATTCACACGGAAAAATTATTTTTATTCGCGTTACGCGGCATTTTATTTATTATTTGATTATTTTAGTTTTTTTATTTATTTTTAAATTACACAAACACAAGCAAATAATCAATGCCAAAATTCTAAAAATATTTTTTATCCTCAATTTTTATTGTTTTATTACCAATTTGAAAAAGTTCAATAAAAAAAAAAACATTCATTTATATTTAATTTATTTTTATTTAACATAAAATTTTTAAAAAATAAATAAAATTTCCCCATTAATTAAATTATATTTTTCTAATTCATTTATTTTTAAATTGTTTAATATAAATTAAATTTTTCTTCTTTTTTATTTCAAAAATTAATTACAATCGAAAATAAACATTTATTTTGTAACTAAAAATAAATTTAAATAATTATGTAAATGGTTGTTATTATATACGTTACGTATTTTATGTACGAAAATCATAATGTACAAAATAATAATAAAAGTAGAAAAAATGCATTGCAATTTTAAATAAAAACAATTTTAATTGCGAATTAATGAGATAGACAATAAAAAAAAGAGTTTATTAGAGATTAATAGCGCGCATAAAATTATAATTAAAACAACAAAACACGCACACTGATAAACAATTAAATAAAAATAAAAAACAAACTAATAATCATATGACAAAAAAAAATAATTCTTTGGCATAATTGTGTTTGTTTGATTGTATAATAATGAATTAAAAAAAGGTTCTACATTAAGAATAAAAAACAAAATCATTGTATTTGTAGCTTTAAAAATAAAACAAAAATCTTGCGCACAAATGCTACAATAAAACATAGAAATAAAAAAATAACATTGCAGTTGTATTATCTTATATTTTAGTCGTATTTATTATTGTACCTTGAATTTTTTTGTAACAATGTGTAAGTGAATTAATTTTGAAAAGCCACTAAATAAATTTAATAAAAACACAAAAATAACATGTGTAAGATAGCATTGTATATGGGTGCTTATTAAAAATAAATTGAGAGAGCTAGTTTGTAAACGGCCTTCCGTCATAGTTAAATTAATAATTGCATAAATACATATATGTATGATATGTATATATATTATAAAAACAAAAAATAAAAAACAAATGAATTAAAAAAAAAATATTTATTTTAATTAAAAAAGTATTTTTTTTTTTTTTTTTTGAGTTTAAAATCTTGTTAATGCAAATAAATAAATTTTAATTAAATAAGAAACATAAAATATAATAAAGAGAAACAGTAAAGAAAACAAATAAAAAATAAGAAAAAAAAAATATTTTGCTGCTAAACACGTAATTGGATTTATAAAACATAAAAATACAATTTAAAAAAAAAAATAATCATTTATTTTTTATTCTCTACGTTGGTTTCTTCTTCTACATTTTTATACTTTACTTTTATCTTTTCTTTTTTGTTTATTCGTTTAATTTCTGTTTTTAATTAAAAATTTAAAAAAAAAAACGTTTATTGCGACATATTTACAGCAGTATTTAAGTATTTTGATTTTATCGTCTTTTTAATATTAAACATAATTATCGCATATTTAATTACCGATAATAATAAAACTATATACCCTGTACCGTATATTACGGACTATAAGACGCAACTCAAATTTATAAGACGATTTTTAGAAAATAATAACGCAAACTGTTTATGCTATTACCAGCCAGTAATTGAGTTCCTTAAGTAACATCTTAGTAACATTTTCTTTAAAAAAATTAAGGGAAAACAGATAAAAAAGTACTGACTTTGACAAAAAAAATACAATCAGAAAATATATTTTTCGTACTAATTATTTTAAATAAATAATTAATTAATTATTAATAAAAATTGTGATGACGTAAATATGTTCATAAAAAAAATGTTAGCAAGAAAAGAAAAAATTAAAAATAAATTTATATAAATTCAAGCAATATAGCCAACAAGCCAGAGCCAGTCGCTGCTAACCAAATAACAAAAATAGCAAAAGATTTAGTAAAAATAAAAAGAAATGAAAAAATAAACAATTATAGTAAAAAATGAGTTAAATTTATTATTAAATTTTAAGTAAAACTGTTATTCCTTTATTTTTTTAATTTTTATAATTTAGAAGAAAAGAAACTTCAACTATATTTAGTATTGCAAATACAGAATAATTAAATGTCAACAAAAGAAAGAAAAACAATACGACAATTAAATGTATTATTTTTTATCAATAAAAAAAGTTATACTTTTCTTTACTTAAAAATATTTAATGGCTTTTGTTTTCAAAAAATTTAAATTAATTTTTAGGCCAATAATAATAATAATAATAATAGTAATAAATATTTTAACTTAATTATTAATATTTATCATCATCATTATAACAGTAATAATAGTGAATTAATTATTAATAATTATTTTTTTACAATTTGATTATATCGGCCTTCAATTTAACGATATTTTATTATTATTATTTTATTTTTATATCAACTACTATTCCCCAGTTCCCACCCTGAAACAACAATCGTATTAACAAAACAAACACATTTCCATCACAGATTCTATATACAACATTTAATACAAGTATTAGTAAAGATAACTTTTCTATAAAAATACAACAAGTTACAAGATTATATTTAATTTCTTTTATAAAAAAAAAGAAAGAAAAAAAATAATAATAATAACAATAATAAAGGAAAATAAATAAAACATAAATTTATCGTCTTTCGTTCTTCGTTCGTTCGTTTATATTATTTTTTTTATTTAATACGAAACTTTTAATGGTGAATTTTTTTTTGTCTTTCTTCAGTTTTTAAATTGAATTTTTTTTTTGTGTATTAAATATACAAGAAAATTTTATATTTTTTTTTTGAATAAATTATTTATTTTTAAGTAAAAATAAAAACGAAGAAAAGCAAGAAAGCATTAACAATTTCAGCTATATTATTAGGCTGGCTGGCAGGCCAACAAGCCAGTCATCATAAGCTTATATTTTATATAAAAAAAAAATATAATATAATTAAATTATAAATTTAAAAAAAAAAAACAAAAAATAACAATCGCGTTGAAATTATGTTGAGCAAATACGCTCATATTATTATTGTGCTAATTTAATTTAATTTTTTTTTAAGTAGCAGCTGTCCCCCGATTTACACGGAAGATATGTTTTTGAGAAAACGTGTAAATTGAATCAGAATCTTGTATATGTAAAACCGTGTAAATTGAAGATAACAGCTTAATTTATAGAAAAACATAACGTTTATAAAATAAAAAATGATAATTATTATTTCATTGAATATGTATGTAATAAAATAAAGTCGCTAAAAGAATTTACAGATTTACGAATGAATTGATAATTATTATTAATCCTGAATGCGAAATCCCCTAAAAGTTTTATACAAATCTTTGATATTTTTTAAACAATAATATGTATGTAATATGTTGAAGTAAATAATGAACGTTTTAAAAAATCTTTTAAAATTGAAGAAAAAAACTTATGTGGAAATTCAAAATATTAAAGTCTTTTTTTTTTTGAGAATTTTTGGTTATTCAAGCCGTGTAAATACGAAAACGTGTAAACTGAAGAGCGTGTAATTTAAAGAAGAAAAATGATAAAAAATAATTATTTAATAAATATATAAATAACATTCTATTTAACCTTGATTTCCATTATGTTTCTGCGGCCTTTTTTTAAGTTCACTTAAAAAGCGCTTCTTAATGTGTGCTGCACACCTTCTTATTCCTTTATTTAATTATATTAATTGATTTGGTTAAATTTTTATATAATTAAGTAATTTGTTAATTAAGAAATCACATTGATATTTTTTTAATATGGTTTTATAAATCCACGGTGAAGAAAAACTATTAATTATTAACGAAAAAAATTAATTTCAGCAATAAATTTTAAATGAAAACATGTTTTTTCTTTTTCTTTTTTTTTTTTTTTTGTTATTTGTGTTTATTAATTAATTAATAAAAAAACAATAAAAAAACCATTTTTTTCTTAACAATAGTCATCTCGCTCACACATGCTTATAAATTTATTGAAATAATTATTAAAGCAACACTTTTTTTTTTTACTTAATAAAATATAATTAACTCACTAACACTATTAAGTTTCTTTTTGTTAACACGAATAAAAAAATAATAAATAAATTTAATTAAAAACAACAATAACAAAAGTTTTATAATTTTTTTTAATGTTTATATTATTCTTTCCCTCATATAAATATAATTTTATTATTAAAATACTTATCAAAAAAAAAAATACACAAATAAAATACGAAAAACAAAATCTTCACATCCATTCACTACGGCTGCTTTTATTAAACTGAAACTGAATTGAAAATATTTATGTTTTTTGTGTATGAATTAAATACACAATAAAGAAGAAAAAAATATAATAAATATATTTATATATTTATATATATACGTATACGTTTTTTTTATTATTATTTTCATTTTATTATGTTTACATTTTTTTTTTTATAAATGTGTATTTTACTGAAGTATGTGTGCGAGTATTATTTTTTGTTTTTATTTTTAATTTTAATATTAAATAAATGTGTATGCGCACTTGAATATATTTATAAAATTATATATACATAACTTACTAGTGCGGTAGAAAAGGAACGAAATATATAACATTTTTATTTATTATTATTATTATTTTTTTATTATTTTTAATTCTTATATTTTGTGTATAAAAAATGAATAAGATAAACTTTCATTTTGCTTAAAAAAAAATTATTATTATTATTATTATTATTATTATTATTTCTATTATTATTATTATTGATATTATTATTATTATTATTATTGTTTATTTTGTTTTATTTCGATGTAAAATCATAATTTTGCAATGCGATAAAGTAAATAAAGTATATAAATATATATATACATAATATAATAATATTATAATTATATACGGTATATATATATATATATATATATATATATACATATATAAATATTTTTATTTTATTTATTTTACTTATGAATTTGGTTTTCTATAAATCCGTATTTGTTAGATAAAGCAAGATATTGTAATTAATTTATCTTATCGCTTTTATTCTGTTAAACTAATTGAATAACACAAGCAACAATTATATATTATTATAATTACTCTTATATTTATAATAATTATCAATTTTTCGTTAATATAATTTAATTTAAATTTAATTATTATAATAATAGAATCTACATCATCTACTTCTCTTTATTTTTTTCTGTTTTTAATTTTTTTAATGTTGTTAAGTTATTTCAAAGCCAGCTAGCTTGAGAGGCAAAATAATTAAACGACTTTTAATTTACAAAAAAAAAAAAGAGAAAAAAATAAAACGCATACATATACATAGAGACCTTTTTTTTTAATAATAATCTTTTTTTTTTCTTATGTTGTATTTTTGTTATTTATTTTTCTGTTAATAGAACAAAGGATTTATAATAATAATTATTATTATTTTATTTTTGGTTAAATTACTTTTTATTTGGATACAATACACATCGACAACGGTACACAACGATGGGGAAAAAAATTAATTAAAATAGCAACTAAAACTTAAATAATTGTAAATAAATACAAAAAAAAAAAAATTACCTGTTCGGGCGTCCTCATCATTTCTACAAAAAAAGAAAGAAAATTTAATTAATTATTTAAATAATTTTATTATAGATGATAAATAAAGACGATAAATAAGCGAATTAACATGGAGGTAAATAAAATTATTACACTTTATATGTATTTATATGCGAATAAGAGAAAATGAGACAAAGTATTGTTTTATTTATTTTTCAAATAGATTTTAATCAAAATTTAACAATAAGAAAAATAAATACAAAAAGCACAAGGGAATTCTTAAATGACAATTAAAATTGAAAAATATTGTTTTATTATTATTTTTTTTTTTTTTGTTTTTAAATTCAATTCATAAATTTTATTATTAATAATTTTTTATTAAATAAAATTGAGTTTTTGGGTTGTCTTTTTTAAATTTACTAAATGTTTTTAATATAAATTTGAATTTGATTAATCTCTCTTCCTCTCTTTTTCTCAGCTTCTCTTTCATATATATATATATATACATATTACTTTTAACAAATATACATTGAACGTGAATTCGAAAGATCATGCGCGCACATTTTTTTTTTGTTTTGTACTTTTGATAATTTTTCTATATAATACATTTTTTTTCATTTTTTTTTTGTTTTTATTTTTGTTTGTAATAATAATTTTTTTTCTGTTTTTTTTTTTTTTTTATTATTAGTTTTTTTTTGTTGTTGCTGTTGTTTTCATTTCTATGTTAAAGTCTCGGTTGTTTTGTTTGGTTCTGTGGTTTTTAGCTGTTTATTCAATTGTTGTTCGTTATTATTATTATTAATTTTTTTTCTATACGTCACCCCCTTTTTAGAAGGTATAAAGTGTTTTCCTACTTTGGCATTTTTCTTTTAACCAGAATTAAAATTTCTTTTAATTTTCGGAGGTTTTCCGGGCGACCGCGACTTCGAGAATCCTTTATAAAAATCCTTGTGGAATTCAATTCAATGGACTATTCTCGCTTAAAGCCTTGCGTCAGTTTTCGTAATCATTTTTTGATTCACAAGTATGTAATGAGGCGTTAAAATAAGGATTTTTTAGAGTAGGACCATATCAAGATTGAATTCGAACCCAAGGCCTCTGCGTTGATAGACTAGTTCATCATTTTTACAAAGTTATATCAATAAATTTTTCTAATATTGATTTTGTATAGTTCTGAGACCTAAATCAGTTTGTGCATTACTAAACTTCTGTCCCTGACTGTAAAAATTCCTATTAATTTGTTGTTGTTTTCTGTATTTTTATTTATATATATATTTTTCCTATTTTTTTCTATATGTAATTTTTTTTTGTTTGTTTAAAATTTCTACAATTTTCTATGGATTTATGTTTGTTTAAAGCAGTGTCGGGCAATCATGATTCCGCGAGAAAGTGCAAGTGTGCCGCGAAAAAATTATTATATTATTTTGAACTTTCAATTAAAAAATATCTAACGAAAAAAAATTTAGATTTTTTTAGTTGGTTAGTGTCAACTGTCAACATCCAGTTAAGCTAAACTTACAAAACATTATTATGAAATGTATGCTATTGTTATGAAAATTAGAATTTTCTTCTAAAAAGCATTCTCAAATTTTCCACCTAGCTTTTAAAACTTCTTTTTTTACCATTGTACGCCTGCATTACAAATAAATATTTTTTAAGCATAAGCATAAGCATGTTTTAAAAAATAATTTATAATTTGAGGTATCTGCGGTTCTTAAGGGTTGCTCGACACTGGTTTTATAGAAAAATAAAACTTTTTCATATTCAATTTTCTTTAATATTTTTTTTTTTAATTATAAATTTCTTGGATTTTCTTTTGATTTTCTTTCTAAGCTCTAAAAATATAAATTAATACATTTTTATATTATGTGTTTATTATGTAATTATTTATTTAATTTATTAATTTTTTTTTATATTGCAAATCGATTTTTATGTAAAAATTAAGAACATTCATAAAATGAAATTAAATTTAATTAAAATCATTGGCTATGTATATATTATTATTGTTAATTCGTATTAGAACGTAATAAGTGTTTAAGTCGTATTGGATTATTTTATCACAGCAGTGTATGTAACGTCTAACAAAACAAGATTAATATATATATATATATATATATATATATTGAGAAATCGACGGTTCAATGAACAAAGTAAATATAATTTGTGCAAAAATAATTAAGTCATTTTTTAAACATGTTTGTACCCAAAATCTAAGGCATTTTCGCAAATAACGTATAGAAAATAAAACTTTTCAATTTACTGATGATTTTTAGTTTTCAATAAAATACTCACATGTTTTCCTGGCATCTATATCTATCTGTAGTAAATTTCTGTAATTTTTAATATTCACTCTGTATTGTTTTCATTTTTAATTTTTCTTTCAATTATTATACTTGTTATTTATTAATGATTTTTTAAACAATTTTCATCCCCCGCCATTGTTATTATTTGTTCAACTTCAATTCAATACTAAGTAGAAGAAAATATATCATGAAAGAAATGAAAAAAAAAAAATTATATTTCTATAACGCCGAGGAGAACAAACCATTCATTTTTTTCCTTTTAGCTATATTAAATTTGATTTTTTTTCATTCGTTTTTGTTTATTGTTTAATAATATTGTTGTGTGGTTGATAGCTAAATTAAATGAAATACAAAAATAAAAAATTAAATATAATAAGACCATGCGTTGTAATTATGGGCGATGCTGTTTACCTGAATGAAACGAACACAGTAATAGTATCAGTTGGTATAAGACAAATATATATGTGGCATATATTAAAGTTATGAGAGGTTTTTAAGCGAGCTTGTATTCGTTGTGAGCATTGATTGAATACGATGCGTAATACTTCTTTAAGTCTTTAGATGTATCATTAATTTATTTCTTTAAACTATATTTAGAAATAAATATAATATAAAAAAATTGGTTATGTTTAAACTTATGGGTATAAAAAGATGCTAGTGTTGTGTCTTTTAGATTTTTGTAAAATGGTCTCTGTGTTCAATAAATTGCTGGGAAATATTTTTTTTAGTAAATTTTTATTAAATAGTTTTGTGAACATGATATTCTGACACCAAAAAATATATAGGTATTTAATATTAATCTTATCTGGTGCAGCAAATTGCAAAAAAAAACTATAGAGCCAATTTCATAGAGAATTATTAATCTACTGTGCAAAATTTATTAATATTGAAAATATAACAGATGTCGTTATTATCGTATTGTAGTAAATTTCTTAGTGTAGATATTGCTTATTTTACAGTGGAAATTTGATTTAGTAATATTTATGCATGAATTATAATGACAATCATTTTCATTATAAGAACAACAACCCAATAATTATTAAATTATTATTGTTTTTTTCTAATCATCATCTCACTTTCTTCTTGACTGCATAACCAATATAAAACACATTGATGTTTGTTTATGTTAAAAGTAAGCAAGATTGCGTGACTGTGCAAAATTTCTTTGATACAACAAAATAAAACAAAATTAAGTAATAAAAATTAATGATTTGTTCATTTTTCTGTATGTTTATTAAATAATAGTTTGTATAAATTTATAAAATATTACAAATTTGTATAAAATTGTGTGCCATAACCAGCTTCGATCATTTGTGTGTCTATCCAATTGCGAAATAGACCGACATTAGCATAGACAGCGGGTAATTTTGTATTGCAACCGATTCCCCATGCAACAATACCGGTTTGTAAATAACGATTATCTTGCTGTGGACCAGTTGGACAAACTAATGGCGCACCACCATCCCCTTGGCATGTATCGACACCTTCCTCGCCACCAGCACAAATAAAGCTTTTATGCAACCGGAATTTGTTTGATAATCGTGTTTGTTGTAATTCAGATTGGCACTTGGCATTATCGACAATTGGTAGTTGGACCTTTTTCATAATAACACTGTATTTGCCAGCTTTTCCAAACACATCTTTACCCCAACCGCTGGCAAAGCATTGCTTGCTCGTTGAAATGTAATCTTGTTCCGGCAAGCATACAGTATTAATATGATCTGCTAATTCAAATGCTGATTCAAGTATTAAAAGTGACTAAAATTATTTTTAAAATCAATTAAAAGTTAGAATAACATAAAGAAAATGAATTACAATATCATTGATTAATGAAGCAGCCTTATAATCTGGATGACTGATTATTCTCAGTACTTTACGTTCTTGATAAGGTAAACGTTCTTTTGTTGTTTGTGAATCCCATTCTCCAGCACGAGCTTTGATTGTTCCCTGTGCTTCTCTGAAATTAACAATAATTTTATTATTTTACCTGTTACAGTAAATAAAGAAAGAAAAAACTAACTTCTGTACACAATGTGTCCCAGTTAAAACAACATTTGGATGAATTAATGATCCGCCACAAAGGCACGCATCATCGGTTGTGCGTATTAATGCGATTGTCCATGGAAATTCACCGAAACCAGCTTCATTATTCTAACAAAAATGAAATTAAAAATATTTAATAAAAAAACGATTAAGTGACCTCAACATTTTATAAATTATAGTTTAAAATTATGAAAACAATTATTAGCGACAAAAGCATTTAAACATTGTGAAAAATAATCGTTAGTGTACAGAGAAAGTATAAATGGAAACAAAAGTAAATTGAATGATCTTGCGCAGTGTTGACATTTACATGATTTATTACCACATTTCCAGCAATTGAAAAATCAATTCCACCGACATTGCGCACACCGCAACCTCTAACACGATTTGGTCGATCGGTTACAGAAGGTGGATTAATTGGCACAGCGGGAATATTACTTGGTAAACAGCAAACGTCTAAATAATGTTGACAGGTAGTGGGATCTGGATTAAAACTGAAAGAATAATGCAATTAAAATAAACTTATTAAAAATTATCCAAATAAAAAGAATCTACCGAACGTCAATTAAACCAAAACCGTCGAATTGACCATCTTGTAGTATTGTGTTATTCGCTGGATTACACAAGTGATACGGAACACAGATACATTGTTGTCCATTATTTTGTATTAATGTTTGTGGTGCATTTGTTGGTATTACCTTAAATGTAAAAAAAGTTACAATGCAGGATCAGCATATTTCCTATTTTAAGAATTATAGTTTTTTTTTATCTCACTGTAAGCTTTTGCACTTGCAACTCAGAATAAAAAATAAAACAAACTTTTTAACAATACAAAATAAAAGAAAAATAATTTCACTATTAAAAACCTGATCAATTGGTTCCGGTGTAACAATCTGTGCAAAACCACCGCGATTTGTTAAATTGCCAAAAATTTCTATAATTATGTCATCAGTTGTTTGTTGTGCCGGCAACGGGTTATTCATTTGTGCTACTTGTGGTATGCTACTATTTTGTCCTTGAGCATAACTGATGGCAATTACAAGAATCAGTAAAGTAATAAAACTTGTTCCTTTTAACATTTTCGGAAATAATTATGAGATCTTCTGTTGGTGCTGCTACAACTGCTGTGAATTATACAATATAAGTCTTTTGAAATAATTATGTTTTTGCTGTCTGCTATTTTTATTAATTTATAATATATAAATTTTATTCGGTTAATATTTTTTATATGTGATGTAACTAAAACACTAAATTTTCGCAACATTAACCGGGGAAAGTTTATTAATAATTTCTTAAAATTTCTTCTATTTGTTAGTTTTAGTTAATTTTTTAATAAAATAATTTCATTTATTATTAAAATGAATATGGGTTAAAATATTTATTTTTATTTTGCAAATCATTGTTGTTAATGATATTCATAAATGCTATAAACGTAAACAAACAAAAAACTTAATTATAAAACTTAATTAATTGAATAAATATTTAGTGACCTTGTTGAATGTTAATTAATTTAATGTATATGAAGAAGAGATTTGTGTTAATTTATGCACTTTGTTGACAGAATTTCTTAAATAATAATGGGAGATAAAAATGCCGATTGTATTAAAATAAAACACTTACGGTTAATTATGTTAGTTTAATTAATTTTCACTGGTTTTAGGAGAATTTATTACTTTATTTAAAATCACTAATTATTCAGTATAAATTAATTTAAACTATTAACAAAACACATCAATAAAGATTTAAACGATAATATTTCACATAAAAATGTAACGCTAATAAGTATACATGCGCACGCACCAACAGCTCAAGCACAACTTGTTACTATCAGAAGTTTTTGCTTTGTTTTGATAGATTTTTTTCCGAACATCAAGTGATCTTGGAGTTATTTTTTTATTGGAACTGTTTATTTTATATGTTTATTTAATGTAGTTGCTGTAGTTATTAGCAAGTCAAGACTAACTTTAAATACCAATACTTATTATTAGAGTGATTTTAACGATTTTATTAGTATGGCTTTTTTTGCCGAAAGCTTACTTTAAGTCGTTATTGGTCGTTTATTATGTATTTTATATTTTGAGAGAAAAAATTATAATAATTTTTTTTATTGTAATTAAAAATCGTTCACCCGACTCTCACTAATTACCGAAATTTTTGTTTATAAAAATATTATGTGAATAATAAATAAATAAATAAATAAAATGAAATAGTTACCTTGTATTGGCCAATAAAGTTAATTTGGTAATATGTCGATGATTTAAGTAAGTGCCTTTACCTGTCTTGATCTGATTTTGGTGTTTATTTGTTGTTTTAAGGAGAAAGTATAATATTTATTCTTTTAAAAATATATTTTTACGACATAAGTCTGGACGAATTATAATTATATTCAGCAAAATTATTTATTACAGAAAAAAGTATAGGATATGCATGAAGAATTGTTGAAAAATTATTTATCAGTTTTTCAAGGTTGCTTGAAATTTAAATGATTGAATTACTTGTCAATACAACAGATATAAACTAATTAATTAATTTTAATTTAATAGTTAATGAGGTATATAAATTTTAATTCTATATTTGTTTATTTATATTTGATTATTTAACATTCGCGGAAGTAAAATGTTTGTTTTACTTTCAAAAACTGGATTGTAATTTTTGAATTTCTTAATTTATATATTTTGTTTTATTCAGTTAAGGTTTTAATGGAGTAATTATATATTGCAGTTAATAGCATAGAATTATAAATTTTCATCCTAATATTGAGGAAACAGAGAATGTTTTTTGTTGCAACTCTAATCAAAAGACGTCAGGATTTTTTTTAATACAGAAAGAATAAGAAAACCAAGCAATTTCAAATGACGTTTTATTTTGAAGAGCAACAACAGTTAAATAATAACTTGTTTTACTTTGTTGTCTCTAATAAATTAATCCCATAATTAATACTTGTTTTAAACTGATTTTTTTCCATCAGTTGTTTTAATTATTTTTTTTTATTTTAGCGAAGTATCGACAATTATCGGATATTAAAGATGAATCGAAACAAACTTATAATAAATCATAAATAATAACCATGACTAGAATTCAATAACATTTTCAAATTATTATTTCATTAAATAAATATAATAATAAATTTATTATCTTTTTATAAACGCATTTTTTTTTGATATTGTTTAATAATTTATGTTTATTGATCTTAAATTATTGAATGCAAATTTATTTAATTAACAACATTTTTAAACAAAAAACAAGTTTTATCAAGTAATTAAATGCTGAAATGAAGATGTTTAAAAGTCTAACTGCATGTCGAAGAAAAGTAAATATACATAGTTTAAATAAAGCTCACATAAGTTACAAGTAAAATAGTCGGTTTGTCACTCAGCTTGCTGCTGTAAAGAAATATTTGTAGTTTTTCCAGTAGCTGAGACACACTTGAAAGGCTTTTGTGCTGTGTTGAAATTACAACTTAAGTATTTAAAAGAAACAAACTTTTTGTTTATTTTCTTGACAATTTTATAATAAGTAGTATGTAAAAGAGTCGTATGGAATTTACCAAACCGTCACACATAAATACAATTAGCATGAAAAATGAATAATAATATTGCATCAATTACTAACCAGTCAATGCCATACGACGTTTATTTAATGTTAATGTTGACGATTTAAAATAAAAGATATAAAATTGGTAAAAATTAAAGCCTAATCAGCATTCACTATTTCCTCTCTCTAATTTAAAGGATGTCTCGCCGTCTTTAGCAGAAAATAGTGTTTATTTGTCTTTTCTTAAAGAATACCGAAAATACCACTTTGGGTTAAACGATTTATTGTTGTTAATAAAATTAAACGTAACTGTAAAACGACTCATTTTATTTATACTCAATTCAAAATAATTAATATAGTTTTTGGTTTTTCCCATTTGTCTGGTGTTAATTTTACAGAAAATATATATATTTATTTAAAAGAAAAACAATTAAATGATTTTTATGAAAAGAAAAAAATTGTTACCATAAAAATAAACTGTTGTATAAATAATAATTAAAATTTCAGCCTTTAACTGTGTTAATTTAATTTTTAAAAACTTTTATTGGTTTGTAATCTCCAAGTTTTTCAATAGAAAACATGTATGTCCAAAAAAACCTAGGTCGAGTAGTTTTAATATTTTCTTATGAATATTTTTTTTCATTGTGTGACGCCGTTGATTAAATCAAACCAACGTTGACATACGCTCTTTCATTATATGTCTACAAGATAAACTCCTTTTATTTTTTAAACTGGAATATTACTCATAATTATCGAAATTTTAGGCAACTTTATTTTATTTTATGTATTTTTGTATTATTTTGTAATGCTTTTACAAAAATTAGTGAAATTAATATAGACTGAAACAAAAAAAATCCCCAAAACTTGTTGCAACCTTGGGGTCATTTACTCTTTTTTTAATTCCACTAAAACTAACAACACGAAACAAAGAGAAATAATAATTTTTAAATTATTGCAAATAAAACAATTTCGCATTTTCATATATATTTAACAAAAAAAAATAAATATAAGTGATAAAAATGAAAACAATTTTTTAAAAATAATATTTTGTTTATTTTTCACATAAAAAAAATTTAAAACTTAATTATTAATAATTAATTTTGTTTGTGCTACACTGCTAATTACATTATAGACTTTAATTTAATTTTTTATTTAATTATTGGTGTTATTTCATTTGTCAATTAGTTAGGTGTGAAGTATTTTTGATCAAAATTCTTGTATTGTAATTGTTCGTTTATCCAATTTCTGAATAAAGCAACATTGGCATAGACACCAGGAATTTGGTTTTCACCACAGCCAATACCCCAAGCAACGATACCAGCTTGATAGTAACGATTATTTTGTCCCGGAATTGGACAGACAAGTGGTGAACCCCCGTCACCCTTGCATGCGTCTTTGCCAGGTTCTCCTCCAGCGCAAATAAAGCTATTGTGCAATTCAAAGAATTTACCAAGACGTGTTGTACGTAAGGCTTGTTGACACTTTTGTCGTGGCACAATTGGTAAGTCAATTTTCTTTAGGATAACTTGGTATTTTCCTTCTTTTCCAAAGACGTCTTTACCCCAACCGGATACTGTGCAACGAGACGTATCGAAGTTGTTGTTTTGTGGTGGCAAACATACGGTTTGAACATTTTCAGCTAATTCGACTGGAGTAGCTAAAAACACCAATGCGATATCATTAAAAAGTGCACCTTTGTAATAATCTTTATGGACAACAATTTCAGCAACATCACGATCCTGATGTGGCCAAATTTCGTTCTTTGTTTGTGTATCCCATTCACCAGCCCGAATCTTCAATTCATGTGGATTTTTACCTTGGACACAATGGGCAGCTGTGAGAACAACCTGGAATTTGGTTTTATAATTAATAAAATTCCGAAATTTAAAACAATTTAAAAATTAAAAACTTACTGAGGGATGAATTAAAGAACCACCGCATTGGAAAACATTTAAGACTTGGTTATTTGCTTTTTCCTCTTTTAATACTGCGACCATCCATGGGAATTCAGCTATATAAAACAAACATCAACAATATATTATAACATAGATTTAACAAAATTATTTTAATTGACGTACCGTATTGAGATTCGTGATCTTTATCACCCGTGATACGGAAGCCTACACCATCGACATTACGATTACCACAGCCCTCTTTCACAGTTACTGGGTTAAGAACGGAGGTATCTTTTTTATTGGGACCTGCACAGCATGTTTCCAAGTAGCTGTTGCATACATTGGGTTTATTCACATCATCCGGATCAAACCTGATGTCAAGTAAACCTTCGCCATTAGTTATTATCTTATTGTTACCGTCGCACAAGAAAAATTGTACACATTCGCCACCGTCGCATGGATGGACTTCATCAACAGCACCGGTTGGATCAATAATACCAGTTGGTGGTGGCTTTGCTGTTACCGGCGGTGGTTGCACTGGTTGAGTTCCGCCACCTGTATTCGGTTGAACATTTGGTGTCGGAATACCACCGCCATCCGGTGCTGTAAAAATATCCTTAATCAAATCATCAATATTTTTACCAGCATCTCCAGCCGGGGGGGATTGACAACTAACAAGAGTAAGTGTCACCGTCACCAAAACACCTATTAAAAAATGCCTGAGCATTTCTTCTGGAATTGTTTCTATTTCTAAAAATTGTAATAAATTAAAATATTAAACATTTAATTTTTTGTATCAGAGAATATTTTTTATATAAAAATATTAAGATTAAAAAGTTAAAAAAATATATTTAGACTAAAAAGTAAATCTTTATTCGTTAATTAAATAAAAAAAACGGCATCAAAGGTTAAACGACAACAAGTAGAGCACTAAGATCAATGATTTAATATTTTTCTTTCTTATTTTTGGTTGATTAGAATTTATTACATTTTTGGGAAACCAAAATAATTACTTAATATAAAACAAAATAATTAAATTTAATGTTTAATTCTTTTTTCTGAATTTTAAATTAAGTAAAAAAACAAAATATTTATTGTTTTTAATTTTATATTTATTATTTTTTCTCAGAAACATAATAAAAACCTGTTTTCCAATGCATAAATTAACATCTTATGATCGTTTCTTATGTTTGTCTTTCTTTATTTATTTATTGTTATTTTTCTTTTGATTTGGAGGACTTTTTGTGACTTTATAGCTAGTCAAAGTCAATTAAATTGCTATTTATTATCACTTACACAAAATATAATAAGAATACGAATGCAAAGAACAACCGTAAATAGTAAAACAAGAAAAAGAGACAATTTAAGTTTAACAAAAAAATAATTTATAAACAGAGAATTTTCAAGGACAATTTTTAATAATTAAAAATGATTTAATTAATTTTGATTTAACAAAACAAAATAATTATTGTATATTTATTAAAATAAAACTCACTTTAAACGAATAATACTCGCTAAACTATGTATGTACTTTTATTCGTTTTTATTCGAAACAAAAGGCTTGCGATCGCAACAACGGACGAGCAACGTTTAATTAAAGTTTTAAAAGTTTTTTAATTTTTTATATTTTATTAATTTAGTTTCTTACATTTACAACGGAGACGATTGTCGTTATTTATATATGTATATCGAGACAGGATAAACCAGCCAATGAGAATCAAACCTAAAACGACAAAAATATCGATTCGTATTGAGTTCAGACGTTTTTATCTATTTCGTGCCTCTTTTAAATAATTAATAAATCTAATATATAAAGCTCATTCGTAATATTACTACATACATTTAAAATACAGATAAATTTGCACAAATGGCATCGTCAAAAAAAAAATCAACTAGATATAAAATTTATTTAAGTATCCAAGTTTAAATTCTTAATTACTCTTTTTAAAAAGAAAAAATTACTCACAAAATAAGAAAAACAACAATAGAAGCTTTACGAACAAATCTTAATATTTTTCATATTTTGCTATTTGCAAACTGATAAAGAAGATTGAAAGAAATGTTCGTGGAGGAAAATCATGATTATTTTCAGTTTACCTGATAAAAAGCCAAACACATTCATAGCTTTCAAGTGATGGAAAATATTTGGAGGTGATTGTGGAGCATATGCAAAATTGTATGCGCATATCAAATTTAATGAAACACGTTTTAATTTTTGTATAAATTAATTTTAATTATTTTTTAAAGTTTTATTTATTAAAGTCAAAGAATTGATCAAGGTGCTTCGTTTTATGCTTGCTTATCGTTCTTAAAATGTCAAGTGCTTTAATAATAATAACTGATTTAATTGAAAATGGGCTAGCGACTTAATTTTTATTATTTTGTTTTACTTGCAATGCATATATTTAGCATGCAATTTTATTACTATAAAACATGCATTTTTATTATTATATTGAATTCTACTTACAAATTGGCAACTTTGATTAAGTTCTTAAAACTGCTATTAATTCACATTTTGTAATTATTGTCTCTTGTTCTGGAAATTTTATTGTTTTTAATAATTTTAAATAATAAAAAGTTGAGTATAGGAATAACCAGTCTCAAGATCAAGAAAAGACGAAAACAAGTTATTTTGCTGATTTTATTAAACAAAGACGAGTATTTTAGAAAAATTATGATGAATAAATTATAAAGTTTATCAGGAGTTCAATAGACAATGTAAAAAAATCATAAAAAAGGGAAATTTGTCACTTTTTAGTTAAAATAATCATCGCAGAAAATTAAATCCCATTCGTAAAAAAATAATTACCTTTTAGATATTATTATGAGTTATTAATGACCTGTTAAAAATGTGTTTATTTGCATAAATAATTACAATTATTTAAATTTAAATAATAAATACAATAATAAAACACATTTTTGTCCGGTTTTAATATCATTATGGTTAAATTATTATTATTTATATTGTTATTAATAAAAGAAGTTATATAAAAGTTTCAATTTAATTTTTTTGTTCTGCATTATCGACTTTTCCAATTTAGATATAAAGAAACGAGAATTCGTCTACAAAATATAAACAAGTTTTTTTTGTTGACATTTCGTATTTTTATTCTTTAATTGCATAAATAATTTTATTTTTCGCTAATAAATATAATAAAATGTCATTTGTCAATATACGTTATTTAAATCCGTATGAATTACATAAGCATTTAATCAATGAATATATATTGACTAAACCTGGCTCCACGGAAATACTAACAAGAAAAGCACAAAGTTGTAAAACCGATTTAGATGTAATTAAAGAGAATCACCGATTCTTGTGGGATGATAATTGTGATGATACTATTGATACATGGGAGAAACAATTAGCCAAACGTTATTATGATAAATTATTTAAAGAATATTGTATATGTGATTTTAGTCGTTACAAGGAGAATAAAGTATGTGCAATTTTCAATGTTTAGATTAGGTTAATGCTTATTTTTTATTAATTCAGATAGCACTCAGGTGGCGTGTTGAAAAAGAAGTTGTATTGGGAAAAGGACAATTTATTTGTGGCTACAAAGAATGTAATGAAAAAGAAGAACTACGATCGTGGGAAGTTAATTTTAGTTATATCGAAGAAGGGATCAAGAAAAATGCGTTGATCAAACTAAGTAACATCATTTGTTGTGAGTTAAAAAGTAATCAAACTTTACTTTGGTACACTATTTTTTCTAGGATTATGCCCAAATTGTTCAATGAAACTAAACTACCATACGAAAAAACGCGAAATAAAACGTAATAAACAAAAAAGAAAAGCCTTTCCAATGAAATGTGCTTCAAGCAATAATGATGAACCTGTTGATGGTGCAATAAATAACGAAATACTTGATGATAATAAAAGCAGTTCTACTGAAAAGAACGCATCTGATGTAAGCATTAATGAACCCTCAACGTCTTCCGATAATATAGTTGAAAATAAAGTAATTCACGAACAGTTGGAAAATAAATGCTGGAAAATGGGTAATAATAATAAAATTTAACCACCATTTAGTAAAATTTATTTATTTCTGTATATTTAATTATTTAGGAACAAATGTTGAAGAAAAAACCCGAGAAGATGAATTTAATGATTATTTGGCAGATTTATTGTTATAAAAATATAAAAAATATTTATTTAAAAATTGAAGCAAATATAATACTTAATTACACTGAGTAATCTACATGCTTTTATCATAATATTTTAATATTTGTTTTGTCTGCTCAATGCCAGATAAATAAGCACCATGTGCTGTTGAATAATATTTATCATGACAAGCTTCACCTGCAAACACCATTAATGGATAATTATCATCGTGAGATTGATGAAAGTTATATATTTCATTATTTTTTTCATTATTAAAACAATTTTTTAAATCCTTCATTGTTATAATTCGTTGTAAATTATTATTCCCCATTAAACTTTCATCACAATTTGTACTAAGAAAACAGTACGAACCTTGTGCGTATTTATCTAAATTCCACTTTGTACTGAAAAATAATAAAAATGTTAAAATTAATAAGTAAATTTGCATTTTTTTGCTTACCAATAATAATAATCAGGTGATGGTACATTTTTTTTAGTAAATAATTTAAGAATATTTATACAATCCTGAATAATTTGTGTATCATCCAGTTTTTCCATATCTGTAGCACCTTTTCCACCAATCCAACCGATTAATGTATTTGGTGGGCCTGGCTTTAATACATCGAAACCAGTTAAATATCGTGTCCATAGTTTATTCTAAACAAGTAAAATAAAATCAAATTGATTTAATTACATAATTAATTTATAATGTAAACCTCATAATAATTATCATCAGACCATAAAAATTGAAAACCTTCAATTTCTGCGTCCCACCATCGTTTATTAAATTGCAAAAATATTTTATTTATCGTATTGAAACCAATTTTTTCTATATTATCAACAATATCAGACGGAATTAATGGTAAAAACAGATTATTATTGTAATTATTTTTTAAAAAACCAATTGAAAATGTTATAATTACATGTTTAGCATGATAAATCTCATTATTATTATTACATGTTATTGTAATATTATTTGGATTGGACCAATTTATATTGGTAACATGTTTATCGAGCAATATACGATTTGGATTAATTTCATATTTTGATAATATTGTTGTAATATCAGTGAATGTATTTTTAAAATTGAAATGTAATTGTGTCGTCGTTGTAGTACTATTATCATTATCATCAGTATTTGTAATATCATTATTATTATTATATTTGCCCCAATATTTTGCTGATAAATTATTCAATGACAAACACGAATTATCAATTATCTGAAATCGTATATTCCAATCGTAGATTTTTTTTGCTAATAAAATTTCCTCAATATCATTTAATGTTACTAAAAACTTTTCAAATTTATTATCTAAATAATTCTTCAATGACTTTGGATAATTATAATCAGTTTTATAAAAAAATTCTTCACATTCCTCTAATATTTCACCAAATGTAAAATTGATTTTTTTTAAGAAAAATTCATCAATCTTTTTCTCATTATGAGATTGATCATTTGTTAAAAATAAACCGACACCCTCATCTGATATTATGTTACTTAGTAAATTGTATTTTTTTGATAAATCATATAGTGGATTTGTGCTACTATGCAGCCATTGTGCACCCACATTTATTGCCATTGAATTTTCAACATCTGTGCTATTTATTTTCTTATTTAATTTAATTAAATTGGCGGTTTTAACACGTCCCCCTATTTTACTATCTCCTTCTAATATTAAATAATTTTTATTTGATTTACTTAATGTTTGACCAGCTCCTAAGCCTGCTAAACCGCATCCAAGTATAATTACGTCAAATATATTGCTTTGATTATTTTCGATATTATTATCTTCAATTCTAGTAGATTTTATTCTATTATCAGTTGGCACACTGCGAAAAGAATATAAGAAAAAAGATAAAATAAAACACACATTTTTTTATTTATCTAAAATTATTAATTTATTTGTGTTTAAATAAAAATATATTTTTTTCTTCTATAATTTGTTAACGAAAAAAATAATTAAATAACAAGTATCATCCTAAAGATGTGATTTATTCCTAGAATTAAACAGAAAAAAACAAATAATAATAAAATAAACTACTTTAATGTGAGTTGTTATTGTGTGTAAATGATTTTATTAATAAAAGAGTCATAAGTAGGATTAGTATTTAGTTAACACAAGATTTAATAGTTAAAATTACAAAAAGAAAAAGTGTTAATAAAATGTAATAAAAGTGTTAAGAGTAAGAGAATTTTTAAATAAAAATTACTTACCTTGCATAAAAATCAATAATTCGTTTCGCTTCACGCCAACCACTCTCCAATGCACCATGCACTGTGGAATAATAATGTTCGTGCGTTGCTTCACCAGCAAATTGTAATATAGGTACACCATGTGAATTTGTTAACGGTGCGCTTAATTCCGATGCTGATGTTTGTAAAACATCGGTTGCTGTTGATCGGTAAGAATAAGAACCGCGGAAATTTTGATTTGTATACCAAGTTGTTCTGTAAAGAAAGAAAAAATTATAAAATAATTTTCTTCTATAAATTTAACGTATTACCGTTTTACAGAAATTGGATTTGGTATTGTCATTTTATTTAAAAATTTCCTTAATAAAAACATAACACCATTTACAATATCATTTTCACATACTAATTCCATGCGACGTGCATTTACGCCAGATATCCAACCGCATAATATATTTGGCTGATAGTCAACAATATAAAAACCAAAAATATCTTCTAACCAATAATTATTTGTTTTACGTAATTCATATAAATCATTTTCATTCCATAATAAACTAAACCCCAGCCATTCTTTGTCCCAAAATGGTTTTGAAAATTCAACATAAATTTTATTAACGGTACCAAATGCTAAACCATTTATTGCATTAATTTTTAATTTTGGTAATTCTGGTGTAAACATTGTCTTGTAACTGAAATGAGAATTATTAAAATTATTTTTATTTTCGGTAATTATACTAGTAGACTTTATAAAATAAGATTATTACTGTTCTTTTAAGACACCCAAGGACGTGGTGACAATGACATGATCGCATCTAAAGTTTGTTCCATCTAAACACTCAACTTTGCATTTACTTTCGGTATTACTTGTTGACCAATTTATATTCTTTACGATTTTATTTAATAAAATTTGTTTTTCAATAGCCAAGGTTTTGGTGGGATCTGGATACTTTTTCTTAATGAAAAAAATACTATTTGTGTATTAAAACATTTTATTGAATTTTTTAGTTTCTCACCAATAATATATCTAGAATAGTTGCATATCCTTTATCCTTCCAATTTAATAAACGATCACCATCGCAGTCCCAATAATCTAAATAGCCTTTTGCTGATGTGTCAAACCAATTATCGGACGCTTCAATTGAGTTTTCGTATTTATGGAAAAAATCTAAAAACTGTTTTGCCAATAAGCTGTTAATATCTTTTAAATTTGGATTTTTTCTCAACTCTTCCTCAAACCTTTAATTAATTTGTTATCGAAATGATTTTTTTTTTTTCAAAATATAAAATTTTGCTTTATTTTGGAAATAAGTTTTGCGGCAGAATCACTTACTTTTCTAGGATGAAACTTCCTAAACTGCCTGGATATACTTTTATCTCATCCTTACAATCTTCAATAAAATTCATAGTTAGATTCATTAATTTATCACCTATATGACTATCAACGATTTCACCATTGGAACGTACAAATAAAAATTGATTGTATTTTGTTGTTGCCGAGTCAAATAAGTTAAAATTTTTTGACAACTGATAAACAACATTGTCTTTTTCACCGTGGCACCTATTGCAAAAGAAATAAAATGATAATAATATTTAAATACATAATATTTTAGGTATTTTATTAAGAATTCTTGCCACTGTGCTCCAAGATCAACGACATTGGATGCATAAGGAATTGTATGCACTCTGCCACCAATGCGATTTTCAGCTTCCAAAATAATTACATTTTTGTATCCACATTCGAATAGTTTTGTGGCGGCCGCAATACCAGCAACACCAGCACCCACAATCACTATCTTGGAATTCATTTTAAGCGTTTTTTTTTTGAGAAATAAATAACTATTATTTTATTAAAATTTTTTATTATTGTTGAATTAACAACGTTTTCAACTAAACTAAATAAAAATAAATAATTTGATTTCAATTTTTATCTTTGGATTAGTACTTAAAATAAAACTTTTGCCAGTAATTTATTTTTCGTTTGTTTAAGTTTAATGCTTAGCTTTATCAGAACTTGTAAACTCAAATTATGATTATATAAATAGAAGATAATTTTTTTTAATTATTGCAATTAAAACTTTTAAGTTGCAAGAAATTATAACATAAAACTTTTATTGGACGATATATTTTTATATTTAAATGAATAATATTTTATGGAATTTGTTAACGATTTTAAATAAAAAATATTTTTAAATAAAAATATAATTTTGACGGACACATCGTTCTGAAAATATTTATTGCTCACGCTTTTTGACAGATACTATCCGATTAGAAAAAAATTCTTATTATTCTTTTTTTACTGGTTGTTACCTTGGCTGAATTGCTAATTATTATTTTCGAAAATAAATTTCGAAATAAAAAAAAATTTTATTAGGATATTAACGCTTATCTTCGTTTTTTTCATATTAAATTATAAGTTTATTTAATAAATTTAATTTGTTAATTAATATTAAAATACTTTAGACGAATAAAAATTTAATACTTATTTAAACAAAAATTTTTGTTTAATTTTGCTTCACCTTTTTTGTCTCACCTGTTTTCGTTGTTTCTGCATGGAATAATAATTTGTTTATAATAATTGAACATTTATTAATTTTTGGAATATTATATATTTTTAATATCATTAATGACACATTTATATAAATAAATTTTTATATTTTTACTAAGTTATAATAACATAAAGTAATATTCGCGTACTTTATCTGTGTTATGAATTTTTTCAATAGAGAATAAAACTGTGTCTTAGATAAGATAATCAACAAGATAACAGAACGCATAATTAATTAAATGATAATATATAATGTTTAAAAGATTAAAGTTGATAGTTTTATGCAAATTCTCCATTCTTAAAATGTCGTTTTTTATTTGTTTTCAAAAAAATTCAATTGCTTTCAATTTTATTACTTTCCATTATATTCTTTTTATCATAAAATAAAGGTAATATGGTTATTTATTGAAATGCTTTTTTATCTTTTTTCATTCTAAAGTAATTTATTTAAAAATATTTTTTATTCTGCTTTTATTTAATTACATAATTCTAATTCATTATAGCAGTGTGTATAATTGTGTTATAACATACGTTTCCTTCCTTTTTAACTACAGAAATAATAATATTTGTAAATTAAAGAAACATTAATACAATTTAACGTTTATAAGTTTTATTTTTAAATTAAAAATTTACCCAACATTGCTTGCAACTACCCTATCCCAACAACCTCTTGTTTAAAATTACTTTGTTTTATTTTTTATGTAATAACTTTTTTATAACAATATTAATAATTATTTTTAAAATATGTTTTTAGTATAAAAACAAACTTAAATATTATTTAATTTGTTTTTTTTTTTTTATTAAATTTTAATCAAAAATAAAAGTAACAAAACTTTTTGTATGCAAATTGGCAAGGAAAAAATGTTTATAACAAGAAACAATTTTTTGGATGTTCTAAATAAATATAATTTTATTTTATGTTAATTATTTCATTTGAATGATGAATTAAGCTTACGTTAAGCATCCTTTTGTTATCTGAATTATTATTGAACAAGATAATTTAAATGAATAAAAACTTTAGACAAACTAACATTTTTTTGCGCAATGTTGTTATAATCGAAAAACAATTAATTCTTTAATTAATAAATAATAATAATAATTCAATTAATAATTTTATTTCACTATAAAAGATACTGCTTAAAATAACGATGGGTAGTTTGGTGTAAAAACCACGATGTAAATCGAGATAATTTTATTTATTATTCTTATTTTTTATATTAATATATTTTAAATAAACTTAATAAAAAGATAGTTGTTTAAAAAAAAGTAAATAAAATAAAAAAATGATTAAAAAATTTATTAAGTGCTTTTCCGCATTACATCATTTAGAATTTATCATTATATTTTGCTTAAACACATTTGCCATACATATATACTCAGTTATCATTTTATTATATTTTTTTTGTAACATTTAAATTGTCTTAAATATTAATTTCAATTTTTTTTTTTTTTAACAAATAACAGTTTTTTTTTTTTGTAAGTTTATTTTTATCTTTTTTTTCTTTATAATTTAATTTTTTTTCATATAAGTTCTTCTTATTATTCTACCACAATTAATATTACAAGAGAGTGGGGGTGTTATAATGATAAATAATAATAATTTTTTTTTTGATTGTTTTTATAACACACTATAATCTGCACAAAAAAAGAAAAAACCATGACTGTCCGGTGATTTCATGAATATATTAATAATTTAGTGATTATTTATTTCATTTTATTTTGTTCGTCATAATTGAATATTAAGCGTTCTTACAATAAGATTGTCAAACACTGATCTGTGAGATTACATATTGGGATATTTTTAAGCTGCCCACTTATCATTATATCAGTAACAGTTCACAGGCTTTACTTTTTTAAATATCTGTTTATTTTTTTGTGTATTTTTAAATACGGACACACACTTTCAGGAGTACTTTTTTAAGTGACAACCTGTGATTATTTAATCAATTTATAACGCACTCTTAAT
The DNA here is from genome assembly GCA_963942525.1 of Ptychoptera contaminata. NCBI lineage: Eukaryota > Metazoa > Arthropoda > Insecta > Diptera > Ptychopteridae > Ptychoptera > Ptychoptera contaminata. Next base: position 52,331,448 of record OZ012636.1, read on the forward strand.
GTTATTAAGCTTTAAAGAACATCATTTATAATAACTCTTAAAGATGGAGACAATGAAACTAGTCACAACTAAGATAACAGCGAACTAGCCAATCATTAATTATTTAATTTTCTTAATTAAAAACAATTTAAAAAATAGTTTTAAAATGACATTTTTATTAATTTTAACTAAAAAATCAATTTAAAATTAATCAATTTTTTTGTTATTATTAATTAAATGATTTGAGTCCTACGATATAATAGTTTTTTTCTTTTTTAAAGTAATTATAGAATTTGTTTACAATTAACTTATAACAAAAATATAAAATAAAAAAAAACGAAACTGAAATTGTTTATTTAAATTATTAAAATTAAAATTTTAATTCTGTGTGCTGTGTGTGTGTGTTTTTAAAATCTAATATGTGGTGTGAAGGCGGTATATTGTTCAAATAGAATAAAAAAAAAATTAGAAATATTATTTAAGGGTTTTCTTGCCAAAATTTTAACGGTTAAAAATTAATAAATATTAATTATATATAATATAATAACTAAATAATTATTTTACTTATTTTTATAATATTTATATACAAATAGAAGATTTATTTTTTTATTATAATATTTTTTATTTTATTTATTTTCTCTTTATAAATCTAATCACATTATTTCATACTATTCCTTATTATATAATTTTCTTTTAATTTTTATTTTAAACTAAAAATAATAATTAAACTTATTAAAAAAAAATTTATATAGTTTTTGCATTAATTAATCTAGCATAAATTAATATTAATATAAATGGCTCAAATCATTTTTGTTTTGTTGTGGTTTTTCGTCAATCATATTTTCTTTACAATAATTTCTTTTCATTTTTTTATCATTTTTTTTTCTTTGCAACATTTTAATTTATTTAAATACTAATAACATATAATAAAAACGAAAAAACATATTGAAATAATTTATATATTATAAATTAATCGGATGAAATGTGTGAAAATCAGACGAATGTTTAAAATTAACCAAAAAAAAAAAAAAAATGTAAATTAATAACTTTAAAAGAATATACGATGAAATGATAAAGTTTTAAGTGTGTTTTTTTTAAATAAATTAATTAATTATTTACATTTAATTTGGTTTAATTATCTTTTTATATTTTTTTTTATAAAAAAAAAATTAGTAGTTAACATATGTGTTTTATAAAACTATTAATTAATATTTTTGTTTTTTAATTTTTTTTTTTTTTTGTAATATTTTGTTTTTATTCCTTAATTAAACAATAAATAGAGAAATTAAATTATTTTGGTTCATCGCGGGATGCGACTGCTGCAACTAAGGCAGCACCACGGCCGGAACCATCCTCAGACAACATTAAATCAAATTGTATTTCTGGTTTGACGTACTGGCGAATTCGGGTCATCATTAATGAGTGGAATTTTGGATGGAAACGATATACTGAACCATCAACACCAACCTTTTGAAATTAAACATAATTTAATTTAATTAATTATTACCCTGCAGGATAATTTATACGAAAAAAAATTTGTTCTTTTTTTTTTTACCGTCACACTCTTCTCATCCATGCGATTGATTAGGCTAGCAATACCAGCTGATACTAAATCAGCTGCACGTTTAGATACAGCCTCGCAGCACATACGTACAACTTTACAATCTTGATCGGATGCATGCATAATACCGAATTCCTCTAGGACATCACGACAGTTATTATATGTTTTTGGTTTGTCAGATTCAATTTCAGAAACGTATTTGGTGAAGAATTGTCCACGTTTAAAGAGTGCATCTGGCGCATTACCATCTAGTATTAATCGTTCTTCAACTAATTTTACTAATATTAAACGTGCAATTTCACCCATGTACATTCCAGAAATCATTTTTTCTTGCCTAAAAATTTAATTATAAATTATTTAATATTTTGGAAAGGAGCTAAAAGCTCTACTATACCATACTTTTGTTTGCCTGGATTAATACTATGCACATCAATTTCCCGATCGTATTCAGTACGCGCAAAATCAAGAACACCATTATCACCGAATGCACCCCATTCAGTATTGATTAAAACATGTTCTTTACCATTATCTGGTCCATCGTACAAATCACAATTTTTAACCTTTTCAACATAACATGCATTACTGCCGGTACCTAGTAATTATGTTAATTATTTAAAAATAAAAATGATTAAGTATTTATTTAATTAAGAAAATACTGCAAAATTGTGTAGTTTATTCATTAGAAAAGAAAAAAGAAAACAAAGGTGCGTTAAAAAAGTAATCAAAAAAAAATTAAAATAAGGGACGATAGTAAAGGTGTAAAACAAAATAGGGCAAAACAAATTTCAATAAACAATAAAACTTAAGAAAAAAAAAAAACAAATTAAAATGTGTCAAAATGTTAATGATGTGTCTAGTCTAGGCAAATGCCATCTAAATAAATGTATTATTTTTCATACAAATTTTGAATAAAAATGTTTTAGCAGCGATTTTTTTTTTTAATTATTATTTTAATTTTTGGTTGTTGTTGTTTATGATCAATTATAATTTTGTGTATGGGCGTGAGTGTGATTATTAGTGTAAATATGAGACAAGCCATATGATTTGGTTTTTAAGTCCTAATGCATAGTATTATTATTATTAAAAATGAATTAATTTATATTAATTTTTTTTAATAGTAAAACACCCTCGGCATAACATAATTTCTTGTTTTACTTCTATTAATTTATTAATAAGCTATTTAATTAATTATTATTAAATTTAAATAACAATAAAGAAAGATATTGAGAAACATACCAACAATAAGTCCAACTTTACAGTTGTGATTTTTCCATGCACAAGACATCAGTGTACCAGTTGTATCATTAAGAATACCACAGACTTCAATTTCGATGTCCTAATCATTTTTTTTTTATATGTATATATTTTTTTGTGGATTTTTAAAGTTAAGAAAATAAACAAAAATAAAATAAAAATTTATAAACTCTGAACGGAAAAAATGTTTTTCTTGTTTAAAAAATTAAATTAAATTAAATAAAAATAGAAAAAAGTTTACTGTTGCTGGCCTGGCACTCACTGTAAAAGTGGTTTTTTTTTAACTTTTCTTATTATTTTAAATTGGCCTTAGTTTTAATGAAAACTTATCTTAACTTAACTTAAATAATAAATAGTAATAAATAAATATTTCCAAATGCATACTTCAAATTAGACACATTCATATTCATTAATATTTTATTTTATTTTTTTGCTTGCTATTTACATAACATCAAACAACAATACAACACCGTAATAATATTATTTCAATTAATTTGGTTAAGAAAATTTGTGAATATGTAATAATAATAATCAGAATATTTAATGAATTTGTCTTTCTTTTAATGTAAATTATGACAATTCTTTGTCTTTAATTAAATGTAAAATATTTTATTTACAATTCACTTAAATGAAAATAAAAAAAAACTGTTCTTTTTTAACGTAAAAATTAAGTAATCTAAATAACTAACTTTACAGAGTGTTAGTGAATAGTTTTGGTTGGCCAAATAGATGAAAATTTAATAATAATTTGGAGACAAAAGTGACAATGACGTGATATTAATTTTATTCAGAATAAAATAATTGTGTTTGTTTGTTGTTTTCATTGAAAGGACGTCACACGAGTCACACTCTATTCTACTAAAAATAACTTTTTAACGAAATTATTTCTTTATTTATAAGTTTTTTTTTTTTTTTTGTATTTAAGTCAAGAGACATTACCTTTTTTTTATTTTAAAATAAAAATATTTTCCATGACGCGGTGTTTTATTGCTAGTTAATTTTTTATTAATTATTATTGGCTTTTTCTGTGGTTATCCTTTATGCAAGTTTCCTTTAAAATTATGTTTTATGTATATCCTCGCGTCATATTTTTACTTGATTTTATATATATTTATATATAATATACATATATATTCTTTGCATAAAACTAAGGTAAAATTATTTAATTAAATTAAGCATGCAAATTTATTGTGCTACTATTTATTACAAATGCATGATAATAATAATAATAATTTATTAAAATATTTAAATTTATTTTTCAATAAAAGCATTCCATATTCTAGGTGTTTATATGTTTAATATTATATAATTTTAATTATAATTATGTTCGTAAGTCTTATGAATTTAGTGTTTATTTGTCTGTTTTAAGATGTTTCTCTTTGTGATAAAGTAATTAAAAAATGTTTTATGATACGATATCATTCTACATTGTGGTATGGTGTTGTTGTTTTAAATAAATATTATAAATAATATGATAAAATTCAAATAAGAAAATAAAATAATAAAGAATAATAAAATTTAAAGAAAAAAAAGAGATAACACAGTGCGAGAATAAATAATAATTTAAAAATAAAGTAGTTGAATATTTTTTTTTTTATTTAACTTAAGTATTTTCTAATGGCAAACTTTCTGTAAAAACAATTTCTTACCAATAATAACACCAATTTTACAATCATGATTTCTATGACCGCATGACATTAATGTTCCTGTTGAATCATTTAATATCGCCATCACCGCTATACTAACATCCTATTTATTGAATTTTTATTATATTTATTCATGTTGTTTTATTAATTAATTAATTGTTTATGATTTTTTGTTTTTGAATAACAATAATGTGTATAATTGTGTTATTTGATTTTAATTTCTTTTTGACTATCACACAAAAATTAAAATAAATTCACGATTACAGTTTAAAAAAATAAATCAAAAATAAAATAAAGCAAAACAGAACAAAACTTCAATAGATCTTAAATTATATTTTTTTAAACTAAACTTAATTATAATAAAAATATTGCATTCACACACCATGCATTCTCATTAAAAGTAAATTCCCTAATATGTTTTTGTTGATAAAAAAATTGTTAATATAACTGTACATACCCCTCGTCTAGCGATGGCATCCTTTAATAATTGTACAACATCTTCACCAACAACACCAGAACAATTAAATCCTTTAGTCCATCTTTCTAATGTGCCCTTTGTTAATCCCAATTGTCTTAATGGAAATGAAAATGTAAAACCAAGTGGTAAACGTTCAGTGTAAACACTATGCTCCTTCATGAAAATTGATAAACAGCTCGCAATATGATCAAATAATTGTTCACCAGTACCAATCATTATACTATTTGGAATAGCATAAATTTTTGATTCCATACCAAAATCATTTTCACCTTTCAATGTAATTAATAAAACGCGAAAATTTGTACCACCCAAATCAAGAGCTAAAAATTTACCGGTTTCTTCAAAATAAAAATAATAAAATGTATCAATAAATTCGGTAATTAAAAAATTATTGAAATTAAATTATCTTACCAGTTCCATTTGGTAAATCCTGTACATATGTAATAAAACATTTAATTGTTGCTGCATCATGTGTTTTCTTTTTTAAACCATTATCTATTTCAATGTCGAATAGTCTCATAATTTCCGGGATTTTTTCTGCTATATCTAATTCCTTTAAAATTTCTTTAATCTATAGTAAAAATTAAGTAAAGAATAAAAAACGTTTTAATTAAAAATTAGTTACTATTCAAACCGCTGACGAAATATCTATCAGGAAAGCAAACCATAAGACATTGATCTCTTTTTTATACTTTTTAAAGTTTAACAAAACAAAATATATTTTTTCTTTAATTATTATCATAAATAAATTAACATAAATTAAGAATTAATAGGAAAAAAAGAAACAATTTCAATGAAATAAAAATCAACATTTCCGGTTATTTCCAGATAGAAAAAACAGAACGTCAACAACTTTAAAAAAAAAAAATCAATCATTAAAAATAATTATTTTAATACATATTTTTAGTAATAAAAGTGAAATTAATTAAATGTCATGGTTATTATAGACTAAACATTTGCTCGTTAAAAATAATTAATAAATTACCATATCGTCTTTTATATTTGTTATCAACATTTTGAATTTTTTATATTTATTGTACTTAAATTATTTTAAACACTATATATTTTTTGTTTTTAATTAAAAGCACCTTAAAGTCTTTTAAATTTTATTTAAAGAAATAATAATAAAAATAATAGAAACGATTAAAATCACTTATTTTTAAAAAACTATTGAAATTTAGTCAACTTGGGTTTACTTAATTTTCAATAAATGCTTAATAACCACATAAACTATATATTTAATTACTTTCTATAAATTATTGTTTCATGCTTAGTATATAATAGCACATAAACGACCGCTATGTAGCAACTTTACAACACTACTGACTTTGTTCGTTGTCTATTAACAGGCTTTTTATAATTAAAAAAAAATAAAATTTATATATTACATTCAATAATTATATAAATTAATAAAAAAAATCCATGTCGCGATCGCGTCATAAAAATTTTACAAAAAAAAAATGTTTAAAGTTTCTATACTTTATACTACAAAATTCACAAAACACATGCAATAATAATTCTCGCTGGTTTTACGTATTTATAATAAATGCACATGTTTGCACATGTGTTTGTATTGGGATTTATATTTTTTATTCTTTTTTAAAAGAAAAGTTAAAATTAAAACAAATGCAAAAGTATTGAAAACCGCGAGAAAAGCCACGAGTTTTGTATATATTTTTATAAACAAAGAGGCACGTCTAGTTTATTTATTTTATATATTTTTTTTATGAACATTTTTTGTCACTTCAATTTAATTAAAATTTGAACAAATATTTTGTTTTTCTTTTATTTTCATTTTTTTGCGTATAAAGATTAATAATATAATAACGTCAGCGAGAGCAAATTTGTAAATTTCTATTATAGAAACCTTTGTAACCTTCAGTAGAGGTTATATGATTTTTTCTTAATTTCTGTTCTTGCCATTGCAAAATAAATAATAATTAATAATAACAAACAAATTTTTGTTTGCGTATATTTAAGGAGTAATTATGTATTTAAAGCAAAATTGAAAAAAAATTACACAGCGCAGTTGCGAAGTACTTAAATAGTAAAGAAAACAAAACAAATGAAATGTATATCAGGTTAATATTTGTTAAACGCCAGTCTATAAAATCCCTTTTTTTATTTATAATTCAAGGTTTTCTCGCCACAAAATTTGCCTAACTCATTTATTAACGTTTAGAAATTATTAGCAATTAATTAATTTTTATCGTTTTTTTTTTTTTGTATAATAAACAGAAAATTTTAACCTTTAGAGTTCACTTGAAAATAATAATAATAATAATAATAATTTAACAGTTACTGTAATTGTGTTACGACGTTCCACATGACGAATAAATATAATTAAAAATAAAAATAATTAAAACATGGTTTTTTAAAGCAAAATTACTAACAAGTGACGATGGCAGGAAAATGAAATAATTTTTTTGTTAATTTTTGCTTGCCAAATAATTACTAGACATATATTATAAAGAAAATACGTTTGACATATTTCTTACTCAAACACATACAATTGTTTTATCAGAAAAGGTGTGTCATGACAGCATTAAATGATTATTTGTTTTTGCCAAGAAATTGTTTTTTAACAAAAAAAAATGTTTAAAATCATAAATCTAATCATATGATGGAATTTATATTTATTTCAATCTTGTTCTTAATGTTAACGAAAAGAATATTCACGTCCACGCGTGAACGTAAACTTTCTTTAGAGTTTTCATTTTAACAAAAATCACGAGTTTTTATTTTGCAAATACAATAATAATAATAATAAATAATACATGTGCGTAGTTATTTATTTATATACAATTAATAAGATAAAATGGTATATTTATATATATATATTTGTTTGACATAATTATTTATTATTTTTAGTATTATAATTATTGTTTCGTTAAACTTATGTATCTGATTGTTATTGCTACTTAAACGAAAGTATCAATAAATGATTATTCCGCGTAAAAACATCAATCGCAGCCGCGCTTATTTATTTTTAATTTTTCTGTTATTTAAATCATATTTGTCAAAAATGTTTTTTAATAAGAAGTTGCTTAACACATTTAATTACTTTTAATGGCAAAAACTTTTTAACATTATCACTTCTAATTAAATTAACAACTTAAAAATCTCACTGTTTTGTGTTTCAACATTTAAATGCGAACTGATTGTTTTATTTTTTTTTTTAATAAAAACTAATTTAATTATAGCGAATATTTTGTTTTTAATGCATTTATAGTTGATTTTTGTTAATTTGCTTCGTTTTTTGTGAATCTTTTTTTTATGAATATGATCAAATTCAATTTATACAAATAAAAACGGAAACCAAACGGAGGAAAAAGAAACATATTTAAAATAAGAAAAAAAAAAAACTAACCGATTAAAGGAGAGGGGAATAATAAAAATTTATAACGTAATTATTTATTTATCTACGCAATTATATTGCAAAATAATTTAAAAAAACTTTAAACTTTTTTATTAATCATCGGTAAATTCATTTATTTCTTTTTCATTGTGGATTTCTTTAATTTATAAAATTTGCTGTTTTGTTAAGTTATCTGCTTCAAATAAAGGAAAAAGCGACATAGTTGAAGACAACTACTTTATTGTTAAAGAAAAATATAATATAAATACACAAAAAATCAATATCAATAGACAAACTACTAAAAACCAGATTAAACATTTTTATAATTGAGGAATAGTGAATGTAAAGTAAGCAATTGACGACACAACGTTGACTTAGCTTGCAGCAATGCTGTCATACTGGTTTAAAACAACAGAAAAATGTATTTATTACACTTAAACGAATAGGAAGGAGAATTATCATAGAAATATGTTAAAATGTTGTAACCAACTTAAATAATTACATCATTTTTTTTTTTGTTATAAAACATAAGCAAGTTTTTTTCGTAATAATATTTAATTACATTTTAATATATATCTTTAACTACAAAAAAAAAAGGAAAAATAAAATGACTGAAGAAAATTACAAATGTGCGGTTTTAAGACATTTTATTAGGTTATTTATTCTTTAGATGCAAAAATAATATATAAAATGGTTGAAACTAGAAAACAAGTGAAAATGGAATAATAAATTATTAAATGATAAAATAAAATATTTATTTATAAGGATGAAAAAATTTTATTCTTTTCGATTGACTTGAATTTTTTTTTATTACATAAAAAGAATAAAATTCTCAGTAAAAATTTAAATAATTAATTAAAGTGTATTTTCTGATTAAAACTCATTGATTATTTTAATTATAGAGGCTGACGTGATAAATCTTCCACATTTAGAGACTCTTAAACATTTATAAATTTCATTTGTGAATGTCTGATGTTTTTAATTTCTTTTTCATGTTGAAATTTTTTAATTTTCAGAGGCCTGGCAATAGTAACAGCATATGATAGCAGTAGTTAAACTATAAAGCAAGCAGCAACGCTAAGCCATATAGAAAATGCTTTAAATAAATATATTGAGGGCAAACGTTCGTTCACTTTATAATAATAAAATAAAATAAACATTTATGTTTTCTCTATATGCGTGTGTATTCCACCGCACACCATGTATATAAAAAATCTATAAAATTGCAGAAATATTTATAAGCGAAAACACAAGGTATTTATAAAAAATAAAATAAAAAAACATATGCTCTTTACCCCACTGTAACCAAGTTGAGCAGTCGAGCCTCCGAATCAGCCATTGGTTAAAAAATATACAGGCTTGTCATTAAACAAATACATATAACGGAATGTACATTTATGGATTTTCTTGTTACTTGTGACTTTGTGTTGTAATTTAATGGAATATTTTTATAATTATTAATATAATTTATTTATATATATTTTTTTATAGCGCATGTGATATTTAAAATGAAAAAACGCTGAGAAACAGTTTTTTTTACTTCAGTATCAACAATATTTTTACATTTATGTATAATTTAAAAATGTCATTTTTTCTCTACATACAAAATATAGATAATTTTGGCAATTCATCTGTCTTACTGTTGGAATAATTTTCAAAAATGATATTATCATTTGTTTCACCCAAAATCAATGCGTTTTTCAAGGTGCTCAGGTAAAACTTTGACATAATATTAAACTGATGAAATTCTTCCTGTCTGATGCAAAAATTTTTTTTAACATCAGACAGGAAGAATTTTGGAATATTTTTTATTCTCAGAATACTGTACTTCCTACAATTTGTTTTAAAGTCATTTTTTGAAACTGGTTTTAGAGTAAATACCCCTATGCATCAAGGTGATGTTTAGCGAGTACTTTTTACACAGTAAATTTTTATATATATAATGTGAACGTGTTTAGCTGCACATCGTCGGTATTTTATAAATTTTTAAGTTAAAAAACAAAAATAATTTTTAAGTCTTTATTTCTTACAAAGGCCAACATTAAAAGCAATAAAATTAAAAAAAAAAAAAAACCGTATGCGTGAGACGTGTCAGGAAAAATGTTTAGTTTGTTTTAGTGTTTTCGCGATATATAATATTTCTTTTCCTTGGTATAAGCAAAACATTGTTTTTTTTTCTGTTAATTTTTTAAATATTTTTTCTTCTAAAAATAAACCAACAAGTAATTTAGCACATGATACACCTCAAACCGCACGCATGTGATTCACCCCCTTTCCTCTATGTTGTATGTATTTATATATTTCTTTGCTTTTGTTCTGATCAAATTTAATTAAATTATTTTTTATTTTTTGTTCGTTTCATTTTGTTTTTAATAAATTTATGCTCAATGCTTGAATTGTCGCTTGTGATGTGTTAGTGAAGTCGATTTATTAATTTAAAAAAATTGTCTGGCATTTTTTTGATTTTCATTAAAAAAATCTAATAACTATGACGTTGATTTCTCTTTTTTTATATTTTAAACTCAGTTACTGTTGTGTTGAACCCACGAAATATTTAATTTTGTTCTAATTTTAGCTTACAAGTAATCAATGTATGTTGTACTTATAATAAATATATATTTTTGAAGTATAACCGGGAAAATACAATAATATTAGTTTTCATTGTTACACTCGCTTGCAAGCCTAGCCTAAGTTAATCGATTTTTGTTATATATTGCACTTGATATATGTATACTCATAATAAATGTGTTTTTTCTTCCTATTCCAGTATATTTATATTTATGTATATTTTCTTCTTAAAAGTAGAAATAGTCGATGTTAACGGAAGAATTTTAAGAGATGTTTCTACTATTCCTAAAAATTTTGTTTATAAACATTTATAATATGTATAAAAAAAAATATAATTTTTAATGTTTAAATGGTTATTCTGACACCAAAAAATAAATGGATCAATAATATCAATCTTTAAATGCTAGATAAATTTCCTAGTGCAACAACAACGAATCTGTTGATGTTATTATGAATAATGAACAAGTGAATACCGATATATCCTATGATTTTAACAATAATCAAAACAGAAATTAATTTGTCCATGTTTTACTATCGGCAAACAATTTGTTGTTGAGTGATTACACCTAAAATTTGTTCATTTATGCACTGGGTTATTTCATTATTTTGAAGATATCTTTTTTTTGTGCTTATACAATTTCGGCGAATATTACTCAATATTTATACATATATTACATTATTTTCATGCGAAGCCGAGTTTCAAAAGACTAGTATTATTATATATATTTTATATGTTTATATATGAATATATAGATGTGTTGGCGTTTGCGTTGTTAATTTTTTTTTTCTTGCTATGACGTCAATCTAGCGTACAATGTTTTGTTTTTGCAAAAAGTAAAAATATTTGTTCAAGGGACTGTATGAAAAAATTGTTTAATAGAAAACAATATTGCTAAGACATAGTTTGTCCCTTAACTAAATAAAGGATAATTTTCTTTAACACAGTGTTTTTAAGTCACTAGTAAATCAACACACCTTAATAAACACAAAACTAAAGAAGCACATTAAATTTAAACTTTAAACAACTTATCTTAATTTCTTTAGCAATTCTCTTCTAAATACTTCATGATTCATTTTTTTTATAATTTTAACTATGTAACATTGGTTTGATTCTTTAGTCAATATGAACAATTATTTTATTTTTATGAAATAACATTTTTGCAGAACTTCCTAAGCATCGTATTCTATTTCATTTTGAAGAATAAATTTTATTTAAAATTTAAGTTAATATTTGTATAATATTTAATTCAATTGACATTAATATATTAAATGAAAAATATTAATAATTTTTTTTGTTAGATATAAATATGTATATTTATTGACATAATTCAATTACGCCAATTAGAGCAAACACAGATATTATAATTATTATAATAATAATAATAATAATACTAAAAATAATAAAGCAAAAGAACAAAATGTTTCGAAATTTTAATGTCAATAAAAGGTTATTAAGAATAATTAAAATGTTTACTAATTTTCTTTACTTGTTTGTCAATTTTTCGATACTTGACGTTAATGAATCGTATCACCTGGTTCATAATAATAGTAATAATAAGTTTTTTGTTTTAATTTGCTGCATTTTGATAGCATGGAATCTATTTTTCGGTTTAACAAAAAATTTGACTTTCCTCGTTGAAGTATTGGCACATGGCAAAAAGAAAAAAAAATGTTTGGAAGAAGAAAATTTGCTGGATTTAATTCAGAAAGAAAAAAGTGAAAGTTAAAAATATAAGCAAACAACACAAAACTGCGCATGACTGCATGAGCATGGTATTGTTAGTGGAAGTGAATGATGATGATATAAAAATAAAATAGCTGTTTTAAGAGAATTTTTTCAAAAAGAAAATATCGATTTATGCGTACCATGAATCCTTGCGGTGAGAGACCATCATAATAATATAATATTATTATTTTCTATTATTTTAATAACGCGCAAGTTAAAGCTTTAATCGGTATTCATTATCAAACATTTGTTATAAATAAATAATATTAATATTAAAAATAAGTTGGTGGTGGCTTTTTAGATTAGTGATTTTATAACCAAATGACCTTAAACAAGGTGTTTCTTCTTTATTTTTAAATGATTGATTTTCTCTTTGGTTTATTTTCTTTTATGCGGCCATATATACTATTCGATTAAAATATAATTTACTTCTTCTAGATTATCAATATAAAAAAGAATTTATTTACAATTTTGTTGCCACGTGATGTATACAACTAATTAAATTTATTAACAGTGTCGGATATGTATGCTACACACACAAAAGACATTGAATTTAACTTAAAAACTCGGAAATAAAGTTGATTTCACTTTATTTTTAATTTTGCAATGTGGATTTATTACTAAATTAAACTAAAAAAAATGGAGAAAACAACGGAAGTTGATAAAGTAATAAAATTAACAAAATAAAAAAAAACTTTTCAAGAACATCAACAATCATAGCAAAAAAAAAACAAACATTTAATTAATTAATTTTATAGTATCGCATGAAGGTAAAAAGCACAGAAACAACAGTTTTAACTCAAACTAAATTAATTAATTAATATAAATGGATTCACTTTTCCTTTTTTTCACCGTTTGTATTATTATATAGTTGTTCGTATTATTTATTTATTAATTATCAAATTACGCGTCAATAAAAATTCTTTCTTATTAAATAAATTTTATATTTACGTCTACTTACTTTTATCATATTTATTTTATTATGTGTGCTATTTGTTATTTTACAATCCATATACGGTTTAATAAGATCCATTTTTGCTTGTTTTGCGCTAATATAATTATTTTTATTTAAAAGGTATTTATTTTCACTAATTGGCAGGCAGTAATTATAATTTGAATAACTTTAAAACTTTATTTTTTTATATTATAAATATTATATTAAAAATAAATTTAATTAATTTAATTAAAATAAATTTTTTCAATAAATTAATTAACGAAACAAGAAACAGTTGCAATAACACTTGGTTTAGCCGGCTAGCACTATATGAACTGACTACTATGACTTTGGTAAAATGTATTTTATGTTGTGTTATATAAAAATGAAGCGAACAAAACAATAAAATGAAACATTTGGTTGTAGTCGTTTTAAGTAAAATGAACAAGAAGAAACCTTCAATTCACCTTCAGTAAGTAGAAAAAAAAAAACAAATAACAAAAAAAGCTCCTAAAATGTTAGACAGCAATATAAATATATAACTGGGGGAAATTATACTGTGCATGAGTGTAAAAAAGATGGCAACAAATATTATACACAAAAACACGCGTTTTTTCTCTATGTAAGCAAAAAAAGTTTATAATGAATTCGATTGTATTAAATGCCCTGCAATAATCACGAAAATAAATTGTTGTTGTTTTTGGTAATAAAAAAGCCAAATATTGCATGTGTATCATGTTTAGTGTAAGTCACTTACTGAATACCCAAGATCCTTAATTATTGTTCATAAGTTTATAAAAGTTAATTAATTATAAAAATAAGAAAAAACTTAATCATATGTTAATGCGATAATGTAAAAACATAAAAATATAAAAAAAAATCCCATATAACTCGTGAATAAACAAATTAGCTATAATTTTTGGTCAGGTCATACTTATTATTATTATTAATTTTTAATTAAATAAAAATCGGAAAGAGATCCGTAGTAATAGAATGACAATATATTATCATAAAATTTTTTATTTATATTTTTTTTGGTTTTGCATTATTTCGCTTTGTAGCGTAAGTGTATGTAGCTAAATTAAGCATGCGCAATAAAATTTATTTTATCCACTTTTGAGTACATATGTGCTAGTTTTGTGACGTCTAAGGGGTTTTTTTTACAATTTATTTTATTAAATAGATTTTGCACACATACACAAAACGGGGAATTATTCATTAAAAAGTTAATAAAAAAAAAAGAAATTAATTTTTTTTAGTAATTATAGCTTATTTGCTAATTTGTTATTTCATTATTTCGTCGTATAATTTATAATACGAATAAAAATTCTTTCACGTTTCCCCACTTGGAAACAAGTTAATTGTCGTTAATTATTGAGTAGGTAGAATGCCTAAGATATTATTTTTATTATTATTATTATTATTATTATTATTATTATTATTATTATTATTATTATTATTATTATTATTATTATTATTATTATTTATTTATTTATTTATTTATTTATTTACTAATATTAATTATTTATTAATATTATATATTATCACGATTAGTACATATGCATATCTATTTTATGAAATAAAAACAATTTTTGTGTTGATTAAATAATTCATTTGGTTTTTATTATTGTTGTTTTTATTTATTTGTTTATTTTTATTGTTTAGTTTTTCTTTTTTTTTTTGTAATTTTCAAAAGATCAAATGTTATAGGGCGATCGGCTATCATTATCATTACAAGAAATAAATTATAAAAATTTCAGTGATAGAGTAATATGTTGTTCTTATTTATTTTATTTATTTTTTTTTTTAACATTTTAAAGATAGAAGTTTTACTAATTCTGATTCATAGGAAAAAAATGTATCAAAGTACAAACAGCTGTAAAATAAATTATCAAAAAATTAAGAAATTAAATTTAGTAGACGAAAAGATTATGGAAGAAAGAAGTGTAATTTTTATTAACTTTCATTTGTAAGTAAAGATATAAGATATAAGGAAAAATTCTGCGATGATAATAATGATGACGTAATACTAGGGAAAATTATGTAGATTAAATACATTTTCTATTGCTACAAAAAATACATCGTTGTTGATAAATTATTGTACCTACATGCTTGCAGAGTGCTATGTTCCTGTTCTTTTAAAGTAAAAGTGTATCAGAATACACACGAAATACGTATAAGCGAGTGGTTTTTTTCATTTATATATAGAAAAGTCCTGTATAACCTTTTCGATTTTCTTAGTGAACTCACACTTGAGAAGAAAGCTTGTCAAAAAACATAGAAAAAGGAAATGAAACGATAAAAGCTGTGCATAGCATTTGTAGGCGCATGGCAGAATAATTTTGACACACCTCCAGTAAACAGAGCTTTTAGTGTTGCGTATTTCTAGCAACAAAAACTTTATCGATTGTACAACCGTCTAATACTGTCGATGCTTCGATGATGTTACTCTTGGTTGAAAATAAAGATTTTGATAGAAGGAAAAGCTTTTTGAGGCACAAACAATGACGTCATATAAAAATTATTTATCATGTAGGTAGTAGGTGGTGGTTTGTTATTTTATTTATTTATTAAATGTGAATATTCTCATGAAACATATTTTAACTAATTTAATGTATGTGGCTGGCTATTTCCCTATTTTCATTTTTTTTTAAACATTTAACTCCCACAGTATTTTTTATCTGGCTTAGCTTTTTTTTTCTGTTCACTAAAAGTATGAAGACGTAACAGAGTAATATGCTACGAAGTAACGGGAGTTAAATATCGTTTAACTGCTGCTGTTTGCATTTACAGATACAGAAATAATTTCAATAAAATTGCACTTTATTTATTGAAATAATTATTAGAGATAATCATAATTATTATTTTTTGTTTATTTTATAAAATTGAAAAATTAAAATTATTAATTGGTTTATTTATTATTATATATACATATTTGTTTTGACTTGTTTACAATTTATGCTTCTATTTTGCAAACAAAAAATAATAAATTTTTTTCATGAATTCACATGAACTTTATGTTTTACAAATAATATATTTTTCTTTTTCTTTTTGTTGACAAAACCAAAGTGACAGTACTTGAATGTATTTTTTAAAATCTGTTATTGCTTTGTTTATTGTTAATTGATTAATTTTGTATGTACATGAAAAACTTCCAAATATAAATTAAATAATAAAAACGAAAAAAAAAAATTGCGAATGAAAAGTTATTAATTTTTTTTTTTTATTGAATTTATTCGAGGTAAAAACTTTATTATATTTTTGTTACGCTATCCAATTACCTGTAGTTTTTACTTCTAAATAAATACTTAAATACTTTGTCATTGAAAATAAATATGTGATTTACATATACATATGTTTGTTAAGGTTAAATTAAGGCAAAAATAATGTGTATTAAATTTTAAACAAAATATTTTTTTTTTTTGGGTTTTTTATTTGAAAAAATATTGCTTGATAACTTACTTGTGGTAATAATATTTTTTTTACTTTACTTGCACGAACCAGCCAATGATACGTTATTTTTGACACACCCTTTTTCTTATTAAATGTAAAATTTATGCTGAAATGTACTTTCGTTGCATGACGCAATAATTGTTGAGTCATTTCTGTATCGATTTTTGTTTGTTTTTTGAATTGTGCACGCTTTTATTATTTTTTCATTTGCTTTTTCTTTTTCTCCAACGCAGTTATTTTCATTTTTTTTTTACGATTTCTTTTATATAATATACAAAAATAATGGAAGATTTATATAATTTTTATGTTTTTGTGACAAGCAAATGACTCTAAGTTACCATGCCATGCGCAAAGCTAATTCAATTTTAATAAGTTTCACAAAATGTGTGCAATAATATAAACAAGTTGGAGACTTTTTCTTTGCTTATTTAATAAGTTTAAGCATTTATTTGTCCCTTAAAATTAAATTTAATAAATATCATTTACCGTTTTAGGCATTGTTTGGTGAAAAAAGGAGATTTTAAATTAATTAATTAATTAGTAAAATTACAAAATGACATCTAAATCTAAAAAACATTAAAAAATTATAATTACTTAGTTTATGCATCTTGTATGTTGCTATAAAAGCTTATTTATTTAATATATAAAATAATAATAATTGATCAAAGTTTTTATTATTTAAGTAAAGTTTTAGGTTTTCATTTATAATTAAAACTTTAACAAATTATTGGGTAATTACCTTGATTTTTACGTTGATATTTATTTTTGTTTGTATAGTGAAATGTATTCACATATGAATATTGTTCTTATTTATGTAATAAGCTTTTGTGCATATATATTTTGTATTGTACATACTTTTATTAAAAAATATAATAACAACTTATTTTAATCATAAAAAATAACCATATATTATATAAAATGTTAAAGGCAATCATAAAGGTTATGGAAATAATTTGATTAATTTGACTAGTTATAATCAATACTATTTAAAATCTCAATAGAATTTATGAAATGTTTTGCTTTATTTTGAAAATTTTTCTATATTATTATTATTTTTTTACTAAGCGGGATATTTTGGTTATCATTTGGTAGAAGTTTCAGATTATACAACTATTGTGTTGGATTATTGTTGATAATGTAATAAAATAATGTACATTTATAAATGACTTAAGAGGTTGATAGTTTCCTAGGTGATAGATACTTTGCCCTTATTTTAAGTGTTTTATCACTTAAACGTATTACTAATTCTTATAATTTACAAAAATGATCATTGAACCCACATAAAGTGATCACACCAAATTATATTTTTATCAATTTCATTTCAAAAATTACAAAAAATTTGAAAATAGTAAATACATATTTTCATTTAATGACATATTAATTACATCAGGATTCATAATTTTTTCTTAAAATACAGTAAAAAATCAGGTAGAAAAATAAATAATTGGCAGCTACCTACGCTATTTTTTATTTTTAAAACATTATTTATATTTTAAGTTTAAAGGACATTCAAAGGACAACCAACAACAATAACAATCGGCATCAATACTTTATTTTGAAATAAATAATTTTTTTTTTAATATTTACATTTATAACATTTATGCTTCTGACTCATAAAACTATGCAAAATTTAAGTAATAATATTTTATTACAAATAAATGCAAAATTAAAAAAGGAGTACATGGTTTAAGTAACGTACACACAATTAGTGCATTAATTGCAGTTTTGTTTTAATTTAAAATTTAAATTTTATAAAAACAATCGCAACGAAACACGTGAATGTAGAAGAAATGCACTCTCAATGCATCTCAACTTGGTTATACAATAAATCTAAAAAAAATACATAAAAGAACAAATTGTTGCATCAGGTTGATGTAAAAATATGTATTTGTGAAAAAGTTTTAACGCCGTGAAACACTGCACGTTTTTTTGCTTTCAATTCGTTAATTTTACTTTTTTATTTATTTATACAGACAAAAAAATTAATTTTTTTTTTACGTTTTCGCTAAGAAAGCGAACAAATAATGGCAGCAATTTTTTATATTTGCCATATAATATGAATGTGTGTGTCAAAAAGACAATACTTAGGTAAATATAAGTATTAATTAGTCATGTGGCTTTAATTTATGTTTGTTTAATTTTTTTATTGTTTTTTCTTTTTTTAAATAATAATTATTTAAAAGTTAAAAAAATGTTATTGTACAGTTATAATTAATTAAATACTTATTTGTTTTCTTATCATTATTACTTTATTTTACAATGTTAATAATAATGATAATAATATTTTGATCATATAATGTCTTTTATTATTAATAATTTTCACAAAAAATTGATATGAATTTCGCAAGATAAAAACAATTTTGTCACTATTATTTTCTTTATAAATGCTATTATTTTTTTCTCTCTTACTTATTGCGATTGTACATTATTTGCGATAATTTTGTTTTTATTTATTATCTTTTTTTTTTTTTGCTAATCTTTAATATTAATTTTTTTTGTTTTTGATTTACAATCATTTTCATATTTTTATCAATATTAGAATTTAATAGATTATTAATTTGATTATAATATGTATTTAGTTTCATTATTTAAATGAGTAAAGTTTGCTATTTAAATATACAATTGAACATCTGTATTTAATGACTTAATGATTTCCCAGTCTTTTGCATTACGTTAGAAGGCATCTTATGGCTTTACGTTTAATTATTCCATTTCTTTTGTTTTTGAGTTAATCAAAACATTTGAAATATTATACAATTGTTCTGCAATGTACTGTGAACAAAATAATTGCGAGAGAGTATCGGCAAATATAAAAATTATTCTTAGGAATAAATACAGTTATTAGAAAACATCTATTGACCATCATATTATAATATTTAATAAATTATTTTCTATTTCATTATAAATAGTATCACGAGAGTGAATTTTATTTTTTTTTAAAGTGTTATAAAATTTTTATCTTTCCCTTTAATGATTAATTACTGCGATTTTATTTTTTATTGCAAAAAAAAAGAATTGAAAAGAAGCAAAATATTAATTTCACCTTGAAATAACATCAACAAGTTATTTGAAATTTCAATTATTATTGTGAATTAAGATTAGAAAAAATGAACATTGTACTTATGTAATATAAATATTAATTACAAGCTTAACAATAAATAGTGAAATAGTAAGTTTAAGTAATGAGCTAATATCAAATGGTATAGTTTATGAAAAATAGAAATTATTTATTAATTTTAACTAAATGCTATTAACCAGCATTTATTAAGATTTATTATGGTTTTTATTAAAGTTTTTCAACTCACACTCTCTCTGTGTCTGAGGCTAATATTATATTCTACATTCCGCTTCTATTAAATTTAATAATTTAAACTACAAAAGAATATTTACACTTACATAATATTACGCGGTTTTACTATGGTTTTTGCGTTACAATTTAGGGAAAACTGTTTATTTAAATATATATTTTTTTCAAATTAATTCTTAATTTTATTAATATAGAAAGAAAGTTCCATGTTTATTTTTAATTTGGTGGAGTAAATTTAATTTGTTCATTGTGGTTTTTACATTTAGTAAAAACAGCAACAATTGTACAAATTTATATGTTGAGTTTGATTTAATTCTTTATCTTTTTTGTTGTACAAGGTTCAACGTACACGACATCAACCAAGCTATTATAAAGCTATTTCAAGCAAAAATAAATTAAATTTTTATTTTATGCAATCAAATAATCTAAATTAACAACATTTTGTCAGAATAATTCATTATTTTTGCCGACATTAGACGTTGTTCTTTTGTTTTAACCACTTGAAATGTTTTTATTATATTATTTTGCCTATTTTTATTATCGTATGGTTTAATAATTTTTTTTTTTTAAATATTTATATTTCATAAACTAAAGGGTCTTTAAATTTAAATTTGTTTTTGTATACATTTTTCTATATTGTTTGTTAAAATTAATTCGTATATGTTTATATTCGATGTGTGATTAAATATTATATAATGGTGATTCTTAATACAATAATCAATTACGTTATATTACTACACATTTGTTGTAAAATTAGAATAACATTGAATTTAATATATTGTTAGCTGTAGTTAATTTATTGTGTGCTGTTCACTTCTATTAATAATTTAGTATAATTTGTTTATATATATATTATATATATATATATATATATATATATATATATATATATATATATATATATATATATTGTTTTAAAACTATTGAAGGGAAGTCAACGCTTTTGATAAACTATTTATTTTGATTATTAAAATAAACTAAATTACAAATGTAATAGTAACTTAAAAATAATTTTTTTAGGTTAATATCGTTTTTGATTATCCAAAAACGAAAGCTTAAACTAAAATAAAATTTTAATTTTAAATTGTTTTTTTATTTCTTTAAATTTTGAATATTTTTTTTTCTCGTCTTGCCAAAAATTTTAAGAAAAAGATAAAAAAAAAACACTGTAGCAGTGGTAAACGCACACATGACAATGCTTTTTCAATTTATGTACAATTCAAATACAAACAAAAAAAACTAACAAAAATTTTACTGTCGGTCATTTCCGGTGTAATGAGTTGTTGTATTTAATTTAATTTATTGTTGATCGGAAAAAAATTACTCACACTTATAGCAATGCAACAAGTGCATACAACGCAAGACGAAGAACTTTGAGTCAAGTTTGGCAATTTATTAATTTGCATTTAAACGTATTTTTTATTTTTCTTTGATTTCTGACAACATAAAACTATAAGACTAGCATCAATGTATCAATCAAAAAGCTGCAGAGCTGTTTATTTAGTTTTAAAAAAATTAAAGTGGTTCTGCGCTTTATCTTTAAGAATTAATTATTTGGAGATCGGTCAGAGATATATAAGTTATGCTTGAAAACATCCATACATAATAAATTTTTATACAAAATTCCTGTTATAATATTGAGAAGTTTCTTAGACTGTTTTTGGGATGTATGAAAACTCTTATACTCAATATTTATGCTAAACTTTATTTTTCTTGTATTAAAAACGATAAGCACTGTATCAAATACAAAAGGACCAACACGGCCAAGTTTTTTATATCTATTGTATTTTTTTTTTTTTTTGGCAATAGTTCAAATCTTTGTCTTGTTTAAATATTCGGTAATATTAGCATTTTCAAAGCCAGTGCCACATTTATTTGTATTAAAATAAAATTTTATTTTTTCGAATTTATAATGTAGGTGTAAAGTCTAGGACTGTTAAACTTATTTAACTTGTTCATCATATTGTAATTATCTTAATTATTATAAAAAGTAATATTTTTCCACAATAATGATATTTTTTTATTGGATAAAGTAACGGTAAGATTCTTTCATAAAATTGTGAATAATTTAATATCAAAAAATTGATATTTTACTATTTTTTATTGTGTAAAGAATCATGTAAATAATTTCAACACCTTTGACGAGCTTAATAGAATAACGAGTTTTCTTTTAAAATTTTGTTTTCTTTAACACAATTTGTGTAATTTTATGGGATTAATTATTTTAGTATTATAAAAATAACTAAATTTTAACAATTTTACCATAATTTGACAAATGTATATCTTAATTTATTCTCTTAAAAAGAAATTCTAAATAATAAAACTTACTGCTTGTTCATGATCACGAGCCATTTGTAAAGGTATTTTATATTATTTCAATTATAATTTTGTCGTTTACAAAAATCACTGCTTTTTTTAAAGGTTGATAAAATTTTTAAGAATTTATTAAATAGAAATTGTAAGCACCTTAAACGATTTTAATTTAAATTATTAATAACGTATATATGCTTGGTTAAAAAAAAAAAAAAACTTAATTAATTCCACAATTAAAACACAATATATTTTTCTAAATATTCACGACCATATCAGCCCTTTGCTAAATTGTAACTGATTTTAATTAATTCGTATAATTTTAATTTTAATAAATATATAACATAATTTTGTTGACAAAATGAAAATAAATTAAAAATAATTTGTTATATGGCTGTTTTAAAAATAAAAGTTTATATACATATGATATAAATATTTACATAATAAAAATGATTATAATTTACATCTTCTAACATTTTGCAACAGTTCTGTACAACCTTAGGAATACACCGTGCATGTGATTTAATTTATTTTTATTTCTCTTAAAAATGTCTCTATCATTTTATAGATATTAAAATTTTTGTATATATATATATATGGATGGAAATAGCATCACTGTTAAGTACTATGAGAAGACAAAAAAGAGTTCTTTAGTTAATGATGTGAGAAATTTTGATATTTTACTGCATTGTTATAATTAACGTTTTAATAGTTATAATGGACTCAATCGTCACTATATAATTGCATTTAGTATATCTCACAGCTTAAAAATGATTATTACTTTGATATAAAACGAAGCCGATTGTTTAGTTGCAAAATCTCACCATATCGAATGATATGTCGTCAATTGAAGATTTTTAGAATAGAAAAGTATAGTTAGAAAAGATTGATTGTTTCATGATAAATATAGTCAAACTTTTACCTATAACCGTCTTTCTAACGGATAGTATTCAACAGTTGGGTTGTTAACGCCAGCAAATTAATGATTTTTAAATTTGTTTTTTCTAAAATAAAATAAAAACGTGCACAATAAAAGAATACGAATAGATTTTAACGTAATTTCAATATATTGTTTAATTATTATTTATATAACTATATTAAAGAGGTAATAAATACATATAAATAAGAATTTTTATAAATGCGACAAATAATTTTACACAATAAAAATAATCTATATATATTTATAATTTATAAGTATAATATTTTCTTTACAATTGTCAAATAGGGATTTAATCATTAGGAAAAATAATGACAGTATTTTTACTACAGAGTGGTACCTGGTTATATTTTGTCATAATATTAGGATAAGCTAACTACCGTACCAAGTGTATTATTGAATATTTTTGTTACTATTTATTTCGGAAAAGTGAGTTACTTTTTCCTCTATTCATGTTTGCAAAAATTATCATTTGTGCGATGCAATATAAATTTTTTGTTACAAAGGTATATTTTTTATATATCAGTAAAAACTTTCCTAATTTTATTTTGAAAACATATAGTTATTAAATTGTGTACTTGATTAAACATTATTATTATAATTTTTTAATTATTTTCTACGTTGTACAGTTTATTATTAATAATTTTTTATTTTCACAGACATGTAATAATAATAATATTAATCATTATCATTTTGTTATATTTTAAAAGATAGACAAGAAAAATAATAATAAAAGATTATTGACAATATTTTGATATACAAATATACATACATACATATATATGTATATTTTTAAACCACAAATTTTCACTTTTTTCGGCCTAGCCCTATGCCGCTCTAACGTGCCATAAGGAACTACGTTCCAAAAATTATTACATAAAATCACAAAAATAATCAATAAATAAAACATAAATAGTGAAAATGAATACGGAACCAGATCATTTTTATTTTATAAAACTTATTCAAATAAATAAGAACATTCTGTTTTAAATAAATAATTATATTAGTAACATTTTAATTGTCTGGTATATATGCATTTTTTTTCTTTTATATTTAATGTAATATATAATTTATGGATATATGGAATTTTACAGAAATTTTATCACAAATATATATAAATTTAAAATAATTATAAAAGTTCTATTGAGATTGGAATGTTAGTATGTAATATAACTGTTTAATAATTTTATTTTATTTTCAAGGATATTGCAATTAATATTACATAAATTTTTTAAAGTAATTACAATAAAAATAAAAGTTTAATTAGGCAATAGATAACAGCAGATATAAGAAACTTATATTTAATTATTATAATTTTATAAAATATATGTCTTTTATTAAAGCGCTCATTATAACATTACTTAAGAATGTGTAGAAATAAATAATGTTCCTTGGAAATATAATTTTTTCTGAAATAAATTAAATTTATTAAACAGTTATAAAAAACTAAAAACAATACAAATTTACATCACATAAAATCATTATTGTATTTATCAATAACCTTCACACACACATTATTTGTATTAAGAAAAAAAACCCTTTTTCAAAATCATCAAAAAAAAAACAGAAGTTTTTCAATGAAAATTACATAATACGCCCTTTTTGTGGCTAAAGTTCAAAATCAAACTTTAAAACAAAAAACAATTGATATTTTATTCTTAAAATAAAAAAAAAACATTTCCTTTTAAACAGATTATCTCTTTTCGTATATCAACTTTTGAAAAGATCAATGATAAAATTGTTTAGTAAACCAAAAACATATTTTTTTAAAAATTATATAAAATTTATAATAATTCAATTAAACTATCTGGTATACATGTTAGATCATTAATTGTTACAGCTAATCGTCGACAATGTTCTAACATACAGCTTGTACTCACTAAACCCAAATGAATACAATAAATTTCATAACATTTGATTTTATTATTAGCAATAGATGTTATTTGTGGGTGGTTTGCAGATGATAAATTCATAATTGTGTTGCTGGTTGTATTGTTTGCTGCTAAAGATGACGACGATGAATTGCCTCCTATGGAACTTTTTGGAAATGACATTTCAATTAAGCGTCTAAAATAATAAGAAATTAAAATTTCATTAAAAGATATAGTCATTTACACATATCGAGACACTTACTGGTAATATTGTCCTGCAAGTATGCCTGGATTTATTACTGCATTATTACTATTATTATTTATATTTAATATTGTATTACACAATTGTTTTGGTTTTAAGGATTGTCCATTTATATCCTCAAACCATAAAAAATAGGAATAATTAAATTGTATATCTTTCCATATGATTGACATTTGTCCCAATTTTAAATACTTTCTTGTCATTTCCACCATTAACCATAGCTAAAAATTTAATTTTAACATTACTATCAAATACTACATGATTTTTATCCTAATAATTTACCTTCTCCTTTGATATTAATGGTAATTTTTCACCATTAAAATCTAATTTTGGCGTTATAATTTTACCGGTTATACGATCAACATATATAAAGTGTATTAAGCCGGGAAATTCTTTTAAGTACAACTCAATGTTTATATTATTATTATTAAATAATTTATTATTATTTAATATCTTTATAATATCATTTATAAATATATTATTTGTGTTAATTATATCTTTAATTCGTTCAATACCATAATCAATTTTATTTATATCATAACAACAATTTATAAACAGATTCTGTAAACTTTCATAAAATATTAATATAATAGTGTCAATATTTATAATAATATCTTTATTATTATGTTTAAACAATTCATTATATTTCTTCTTTAATTTATCCCATACAGCCAACAGTTTTTTATTGATTATATCAATATCCTGATTATTATATTTCGCTTTTTTTAATGAATCTTGTAGAGTTTTTATATTATAATCTAATAATTCATAATTTACTTTTATATTATCAATATCATATTGATATTGTAAATTTTGTAGTTTTTTTAATGAGACATATATATCATACAGATTATTCGATACATTTATATTCCCATGTTCAATTATAAATAATATTAATATATTATTTTTTAATTTAATTAAATGTATTATATGTGGTAAACAGCCAGCATTTATATTGATTGTATTACCTTCTAAATACAATAAATGTGTTTGTAGTTCGTTTGAAACATTATCATCATCCGTAAACTTTTCTTTCATTTTTAGTGATTGATAAAATATCAATAAGAATAATAAATCAGGAGGTGATAATTCTTGTGCTTGACGGCTGTAATAATCAATAAATTTTAAAACTTATCAAAAGTAATAATTTAACTAAACAAACCTTGAATACAATGATGCTAATTGATTATTGATGAACATAACTGCATGACATCTTTGACTATGCGGATCCTGTTTCAATTTCTCTATTGATGTTTTTAAACTTTTTATCATTAAATTTTTTAATTCATTGTTTACAATTAATTGGTCTAAGCCTTCAATTAATATTGTTTGATCATTTTTATATAAATATATCCATGTGTCTAATAAATTATTTAATAATAACTTCTTTGATGAAATAGTTTTTAGGCTACAGTAGAAAATAAAAAATATATTTTACTTAAATGCTATAAGGGATTAAAATTTAAAAAATTAAACCTTTGCACATTTGGTCCACATAAATGTTTAACAAATGCTATACATATTTTTGTATAACGTTGTAAGTCTGATATTGATCTTTTTCCAATATTTATAAATAAAAAGCCAAGAAACTATATAAATATATAATTTTTTTAAATAATTCTTTATGTTTGTAATTAATATTTGTTTACCTCTTCAAACACTATGTTTATATTATCACACTGTAAACTTGTATAAGAATTATCAAATTGATAAAACATAATACGTTGTGTTGTTATAATTGGACTGAATATTTGAATAATGATATTCTTATTTAATTCCTCTTCTTCCGAACATAACTGAAAAAGATAACAAAATTGTTTTTTAATTTATTTATGTAAAAAATAATACTTATTTGTAGTCAAATTACCAAATTTTCATCATTTAACAAACCATGAGATATTGCCATTTTCTTTAAATGCATATTTATTTCATTATTAAATTTATTATAAATTAAATCATTTGATTGACTAAATATTAATAAACCTTCCATTATTCTTAGTATATTAATTTATTTTCTTATTAGTTATAATTAGATGAAATTAAACTTTTGCTTAATTTAAAGCTGATTTTGACAGCTACAGATTGTTTCAAATTTGATTTTGATGTTTTCATTTATTAGTATGCATTTTTTGTTCTCAAAATATTGGCAAGGAAATTTTTGTAGCAAAGATTACAACCGGTGAAAACATAAGTAATGATCACTCACTTTTTAATATACATATATTCAACTACTCAAACCAATGGAAAGTAGAAATAAAAAGCAATTAAAAGAATACAACCAATTTAGTTTTAAAGGATAATTAAATTTATTAAATATATACATAACATTATTTTAATTCCACATCATAATTATAATGATCTGCAAATAATATTTATAACTAAAATTAAATTTTCAGTATTCTATATTTAAATTAATTTAAAATAAACAATAAAAATAAACAATAAAAATTTCAAATAAATTTAATTTCTTTTTCTCTCTACTATTTATTCGAGGAATAAGTAGTAATAATTCCTTTTCCAATTAACTCTGTAGTATCTCTAGAGGATATAGAAAACAGTATCCTTCCAAAGCACAACACAATCTTTTAATTTAATTTTAAGAGCACTTAATAAAAAAAAAAGATTAAATTCAATTTTTTAAATAACAAATAATAAAATTTTTTAATATTAAAAAAAAAAAATTATAATTAACCAATATTTAATATAATATGGGTAACATTGTAGTAATAAGCTCGACTTCTTTTCACATGTAGATCGCAATTTTCAATAAATAATTTTGAACAATTATTAATATTTTTCTACTAAACGTACAAATAGATTTAGAATTAAAAAAACAATCTCTGTTTCTGGTAGTGCTTACGTGTGATATGCTTTGTAAACAAAACAAAAAAATTAAAATTCTATTTGCTAAAAATTAAATTAAAGTAAAAGTAATTAGATTTAAATCAATAAAAAAAAGTAAAATAAAAGTTTTTGTTAAATTAATAGAATGAAATATTTCTTTTATATCACATGTTAAAAGCGCATTTTTATTCTTTTATTCAACAGAGATTCATTATCAACACTCGTCTTATCTATATTTGGATGTTAATTTTTTTTTCATTCTTTACAGTTTTGTTATTTTCATTCTAATCATCTATAATTATTCTTTTTTCGTTAATAACAATTTACTTATTTAATTATTATTAACGCTTTATGAGCAATTTGCGTTTCATTTTATTATTTAAAAGAAAAATAAAGTATGTGCTAAAATATGTAATTAATTGAATAAAATGTGTAAACTAATGAGAGGCATTTTTTTTGAATTATTCCCGAATTTATAATAGTTCAGAATAAAAATGTGCTAAAATTTATTTTTAATAATGAAAACATGAATTTTTTTTTTTTATCGCAAATAAGTAAATTTTTTTATTGGTTATGTTTTGAGCATAACCATTTTGTTTTCATTAATCAGCTAACTAATATTAATTATTTTTATATACTATAATTCATTCCATAGTTGATTGGTTTCTCTTTTATTAATAAAATAAGATTCTTTTTTCATTGCATTCTCTGCTATTCAAGTTCATTAATTGATTTATGTAATTGCTAAAGTTGACACCTAATAATCATACACTCATATTTAATAATTCATTTATCTCTTCATCTCCATGTGTATTTTGTTCTTCGTCTCTAACAATTACATTTTTTTTCAGTGACATTTATAATGTATGATAGTTTCTATCGGTACGTGCCATGTAAAATTTCCATGCAACAAAACAGATTGCCAACAGTCCAACTGTTAGTACAATTCCGCCAATGAATGATGGTGTATCAAAACGTCTGCATGGTACCGGTGTTGGTTTTGGAGTTGGTGACGGAGTCGTTGTAGGCAATTCAGTAGATGTAGGCACAGTTGTTGGCTCTTCAGTTGATGTAGTAGAAGTTGCAGTTGTTGTGGGTAGTGTTGTTGTTGTAGTTGGTATTGTTGTTGTTGTGGGTATTGTTGTTGTTGTAGGTATTGTTGTTGTTGTTGTAGGTATTGTTGTTGTTGTTGTGGGTATTGGCGTTGTTGTATTTATTGGGGGCTCTGTTGTCGGTGGTACATCAGTTGTTTTTGGTGGAGGTTCGACTGTTGAATTTGGGTTTATAGTTGTCGTTGTTGGTGCGACAGTAGGTATATTATTTTTATACTGTTCCGAAGTCAATTGAATTTCTTTTTCTTCTTTATTTGGTAAATCATATTGGTCTGTGAAAAAAGAATAATTTAGTAAAATATAATTTCATAATACAATACAATAAATAACACAAACCTTTCGTATTGTTAACTTCAGCTTTAATGTATGCAAAACAGCATATTGTTACGAACACTATTTGTAAAAACTTCATTTTTATTTATTACTTTTATATGTAACTAAATATTTATTATGCAAAATTAATCAATATTCGTTTTGAAAAATAGGAAAATCTTGAAACGATACACGACAGCAAATAAATATATAAATATTTGATTTATTTATTTAATCGAATTTTAAAAAGTTAATTTTTTACTTTTTTATTTTTATTAAATATTTACTTCGTAATAAGCAAAAAACAAATATGAATTTTTTGTTTTTTCTATTAAATGAAAAACAAAGAAATTTTATTTTGACAAATTGTTTTCGTCCGTTTGGTCTATTTTAATTGGTTGGAAAGAGATTACCATATGTAAAATCTTCAGAAAATAATATATATAAGAGTTTAATAATAGAGGTCGATATTAATCGGTAAATACCCCACTTCTGTGTCATCAAAAGCCAATAAATTTATATATAACATTAGAATGAAGTTAAATATAATGCTACATTTGATCGACTGCTATAACATTTCATTGTTTTAGACCACTTTAAGACAAAATCGTATTTAAAGTTTATTCTAGACAAGAACCAGCACAGGGTAAAGAAAATTTTATATTATGCGTGGTGCATTACTTTACTAAATATTTATTATTATTATTATTATTATTATTATTATTATTATTATTATTATTATTATTATTATTATTATTATTATTATTATTATTATTATTATCATTATTTGCTAATTTAAAACTTTTTATACAAATTAAAATATTATTTAAAATCAAATTTAAATACACATAAATACCTGTAAATTTTTTTAAAATTAAATTCAACAACATGAAACAACAATAACGCCTACACTCGCGTATATAAACCAAAAAATTTTAATAAAAAAGTCTTCTTTTTTTAATAAATTATTTTTGTTAATTTGTTAAAGATTACTGAAAACAACAAAATATATTTTATTTATTTTTTTCATTTAAATAGCGTCGTCATATTAATTTTTCCTTATATGGAATACGGTATAACCAAAATTTTGTTAACAAAATTTTGTCATCGTATTTTAGACTGAATAAAATATTACATAAAATTAATTAAATATCATAGCTTTGACAGTACAATAATTTGTTAAGCATTTATTAATTATAGATTTGCATTTTAAATCTACTAAATAGGGTTCTATCGGGCGGTTTTCCGGTCAGAATACACATTTAATTAAGCAATAAATACAAAAAAATAAATAGCAATTGCAGCTCTGGAATAAATTAGTAAATAACAACAACCGTACAAAAAAAAAAAAACAAGAAAAGAAGTAAAAGAAACGAAAACTCCTCCGCCTATTATTGTTAAACTCATGTAAATTAAAAGGTAAAATTTATTTATTTTTTAAAAAATCATAATTACACCTTAATTATTAATTAATTTTATTTTAAATTACATAATACGGATTCTTATATACATATACATGTTTATGTTAATTTTATTTTTGTTTATTCGATGACGGCTTTAATTGATTAATTATAATTAATAACTTAAATCATTTTAATTGCTAATTAAGGCACAATTTTAATATGGAGACAACAATAATTTTTATTTATATTTATTAGCCTTTAATGTTTACTTTTTAATGTCTTCGATATTTTTTTTTTAATATTCATAAGTTTTTAACATTTGTATGGTTTTATAATAAAAAATATAGTATGATTGCGGATAATGTCTGTTATATTGTTATAAAAGTATGGAATAAATTTTTTGAGTTAATATTGCGTTCAGTCATTACAGCTAATGCTGGAAATTTTATGAAAATTGCCAATTTTTGACAAGTATATGTATATTTGTCATTTACTAATGAAATTGCAGACCCCACTGTCATGATTATAAATTTACTGTTTGGATGTGCGATTTAAACACTAACGGCGAGCACAAAATTAATAACAGAAGCAGAACAACAATAGCATAAATTTACTGAAGACGCCCACGCGTATTAATTAAATATAAAATGCTGATCAATATATATATAATATATAAAAATATATTAATATATGTATATTTTTATTTCTCTGCATAATGATATTATTTATTTATTTATTTTTTGTTGTTTTTTCTTTAAATCGCAAGATGTGTGTTTTTATTTGAGTTGAAAAGAAAAAAGTAACAAATACACTCAGTTTGCAGTAGACAAAGCTACATTATACGAATTTAAAAGCCAAATCAACTATGTTAAGTTGTCAATGTAAACATTTCTAAAGCTTTTTTCGTTTTTTTTTCTTTATTTTTATTGAGTAAAGTAATTATAATTCGGTTAAAAAATGAAAATATGTGTTGGATGTATGGCGTTACATTGAAATATATGAATGAATTATATTCGTGTTAATACAATCCATGCCGTGTGCAGCAATATATACGCTGATGGTGTTTCTTATACTTTATGTAATTCTTTTTGACTATTCTCTATGTATAAAATAATAAAATACTGTGTGTGTGCGTTTGTGTGCTTTTTTAATTTAAATGTACAAATAAATCGGCGTAGCAGAAAATATTTGAAGGTAATTTTGATTTAAATTGTTTTGTTTTGTTTGACACCTACGCATTTTTATTTCATTGAGAGATAATACAGAATAATACTTAAAATAATGTTTTTTTTTTATGATATTAAAACATCATATTTAGACCAATTTTATTACAACCACTTATAGACATATCTTTTAACGTCATCATAATTTATTTTATTATTATTTAAAAATGGAACTATTTTAAGGATTTATATTATTATTATTATTGATAGTTGTTTCTGTATTAAAAACTATTGCTTTTGAAAAAAAAAATAATACAAGGAAAATAGTACGAATAGAGCAAGTTTTAGTGAAGAAAAAACTTTATCAATGTCAAAAAAAAAGCAACAAATAATTGCATTTCTGTATTTTTATGTAAAGGTTGATGTCCTATTTATATCTAGATATTATATTAGACATTGGGATAATAATAAAGTATTAACTTGAAGGAAATACTTCAAATAATCTTAATGGAATGCTCAATGTAGTATAAAACGTTACAACAAGCAATCAACTGGCATATACTGTGTCGAAAAAAATACACACAATCCGACACTTATTAATGAATGAATGAAAAAGGTCTGAAATTTTACTGGAACTCGATAAAAAAGCTATTTAATTAAAATATAAAAAATTAAACACAAACACAATGTAAAACATTAGTGAATTGATTTTTTTTTATATATTTCCGAACAAGTTTTGTTCTTTATTTATTTGTTTGAACAGTTTAAATGATTTTATTTTTTAGCATTATTTTGTCATTCCATTTTTAATTTGCACGTTAACGGATATGCGTGGAGAAACACAAACATTTGATTAAAATAATATGAAATTAAGAGTAGAAAAACGGAAAAACAGAAACCATGTAGAAATTGGTGATCTCATTGTATTTAATTTATTTTTTATCGTTTTATAGTTTTAAGCGTGTTTTTCTTATTTAAATTAAAATAATTTATTAATAAAATACAGTGTCGAATAATTTATAATTATGTGATTAATATAGTTGTACTTTAAATTAATATTTTGTGTTATATATGTTAAAAAAATAAAATTACAGCAATTATAATAACAATAATATTAATAATAATAAAGTGGAAATAAAATAAATAATTCAATCGGAAAGCGGACATATTTATATGGGATAAAAATTAAAAATGATTTTATTATTTTATTTATAAAATAAAACATTTAATCAGTTTTTTAATTCTTGCTGTTTTTTTTTTGTGTATTTCGTGATTTTCATAATTATTTGCTGGGCTTCGTCATTAAAACCTTAACAGTTCAACATAATAATGTTAATTAATTCTGTACTTTTAATTTATTTTCAATAAATTAATAAATAAGAAAAAAATACACAAATATAATAAAAAAAAGATACAAAAAATGGATAAACTCTTTATGGTGAGTGGCAACTTATAATTTCCTATTATGCAAAAATAAATACCTTTTGACTGCATTTAAATAAAAAAAATGCGCTAGTAGGCGTAAAAAATTGAAAAAGCTAAAAACAAACTTTATATATTGATTGAAGGTTAATTAATTTGCCTTTCTGTTTCTGTTTAATTATGGTTTTTTTTTTATTTTCTTTAATAAACAAAAATTTTTACTTTTATTTATTCAACATTTTAATAAAATGAAAAAAAAAAATAAACAGTAGCAACAAAGTGGCAACAGGTGTTTTCTTGAGGAAAAAGAAAACATTAATGTGCTGCCTAAAGTGAAAAACAAAACAAAATTTATAATTGACGTCGCGACGATTTAATTTTTTTTCTTTTAATTTATATTTACTTTTTTAAAACAACATTTTTCCGAATACACTTCGTTCTTTATTTTCGATTTGTCAAATATATTTTTAACATTTACGTAAGAAATGTGTGGTGGTTTGATGTCAACATATCGTTGACACTCAATTTTTTATTTTTAATTATATAGAATTTTAACATTTATAAAATAATTAATAAGTGAAATATTAATGAATTTATTGACATGCGTTATCTTTAAAAAAAACTTGATAAGAAACGTGCATAATAATGTTTAGACGATTTATTATGTTTAAAACACTAAACTATTATTTGCATTGTATCTGATTTGAACAATTTTATCTGATTAAAAGCAATACTTAATCCAAAAACAACCCTGAACTGCATTTAATTTTTCTTAAAGTTTCTTTATCCTAAATTTTTATTTATATTTAGTAAGTATATTTTTTATACTTTATCCTAAACTGTATATGACGTATTAATGTTTGTATCACAGTAGTAGTGAACAAGTGTTTTCAAATCATTAATAAAGTAATCATTTGATAATTAATTTATTTATATTATAGTCTTAATATTTTAATTAAACAAAATAATATGCATTGTTGCACATTGCTTCCTTATTAAGAAAAAGGTTCAAATAGAATATTATAAATATATACGACCATTTTTTTTTTGTTATTTTTTGAAATTTAGATTTAAGTAGCAAAAACACAAAATGTATTTTTGTCTTGAATCAGTGAAAATAGTCAAAACACAGAATGATTTTTGTTTTTCTCTTTTTTAATGAAAATGCAAAAAATACACACACATCAACAAAAAAAAGTTTTAAATTACTTAAAAACATTTTTTATTAATATGATTTTAATTTTAGTTTCTCCTCAAATCTATTCAAATTCTTTTACAGTTTTTTATAGAAGTTTACCTGCTTCTGGAACGCTTGCATACTTGCCTATAATTTAACTGTTTTTATGGTTGCTATATTTTTTTCCAACCTATACTCACGTCAGTAGTTATTAATTTAGCAGAAAAGTATTTTCTTAACGCTTTGCACACAGTTCGATTTAATGTATCTATTTTGTTGTTGATTTATTTATTAGATATAAAAGAAATACCGTTATGTTTCATCACACATACATCCTATGTGGAACAAGGAAATGTTTGTATATTTTGTAGTGTTCTGGATTTTGATTACTCGAATAAATAGAATTTAAAAAAGACAAATTTATGTAGCGCATAGTTTTGTAAATATAAATTTCTTATTTGATGGTTTTTTAAATTTTTTATTATTAACGAGTATTAATTAACATTACTAATGGCAAGTTGGTTTTTTGTGGTTATACTGTGCTAATAAAACGGTATGCACTTTTGCTGCTATTGCTCTAGCTATTTTGTTTTGAAATTGTAATTAAACAAATCTAATGGATTCTACGTTTAGAATTGTTCATTTAGTTTAAAAAAGGTTTGAATGGTTTTTTTGTTTTTTAAATTCCCTAAAAATGGGTTAAACGAAAAATAAATTTAAATTTATTGAGTATTTCGTATTGAAACAGATTTTAAATTTCATGTAGATTATGCATATTTTTTCATGGTAGTTTTGACATAGTTTTATTATTTTTTTCATTTTTGGCATAAAAAATCAATCTGAAGAATAGGTTTTTTTGAATTTTAGATTTTTTAACAGAACTAAAAGCTACTACTCGGCTGTACGTGTTAGTTCCTGTTTTAGTTCTTGTTTTTAAGTACACGTTTTTGCGCAGAGGCTTAATTTTGAATACCTCCTTTCAGCGATTCTAATGTATCCGTGATTGTCGGATCATAGACGAATAGAGCGTTTTTGTTTAATTCTGTCTAATACTGTCATAACTGTTATAAATGTAGAAGAAAACTGCTTTAGAAGAATTAAAAAGAAAAAAGTCTAATAAATACTTATTAGCTTATGCTAATGGTAGTCGTAATTAATTAAAATTCTTTTAAAAACGATGTAATTGAACAATTTTGTTGAATTAAAATTAAAATTAAAACTAAAATAAATTGATAGTTGCTGACAAAGAAAAGAAAAAACTAAAATAATTATAAATTATTCCATATATGGAAAAATTAATAATTTATGACTTTTAACATTTAATTGATTATTTGTTAAATTTAAAAATATTTGCTTTTTCAGTCCATTTATTTTCTTCTTTTCTGTTTTAACTATTATGAACTATGCGATGGCGTTTCTTTATTTATATTCTATTTTAATTTTTATTATTAATTTAATTATATTATATGTTATTATTATTATTATTATTATTATTATTATTATTATTATTATTATTATTATTATTATTATTATTATTATTATTATTATTATTATTATTATTATTATTATTATTATTATTATTATTATTATTATTATTATTATTATTATTATTATTATTATTATTATTATTATTATTATTATTATTATAATTATTATTATTATTATTATTATTATTATTATTATTATTATTATTATTATTATTATTATTATTATTATTATTATTATTATTATTATTATTATTATTATTATAATTATTATTATTATTATTATTATTATTATTATTATTATTATTATTATTATTATTATTATTATTATTATTATTATTATTATTAACATTTAATTCCATATTTGATTAAATTTATGAAAACAAGTATAACGTTGGTGGATCCACTTTTTTTAAAGTTTTTATTTTTTTTCCATCATTTTACGTAGGATTTTCAGTTCTCATTTTTTGTTTTATTTTATTATAGATTTATTTATTTATTTTAATTTTTGTATTTCATTTTTTTTTTGATTTAGTTTATTCAAATAAACGATAAATAATAGGCAAATACTGAGGTTTTGTGTTATTTAATTTCTTATGACTTTAGGATGATTTATGAATTATTTGGTTATGCGTAATGTTCTCTAAAATGTATATGAAAGGTGATAATTTAAAATTTTCTATTTGTTTTGTGTTTAATTATTTCTAAGGAGAAAGAGATCTACATTAGAAGTAATACAAACTGTATGCAGAAATACTATGCATGTTACATGATCGTTTAATGAAAATTAAAAAAAAATATTTATGTATGCTTTCATAAATATAGATGACAAGAATTTTTAATATTTTCTATAGAGTAGACTACATCAGCAGCTATTGCAATAAAACAAATTACACATAATTTATTTACTGTTATGAAGATGTTCAGGGTTTTTAACATAACGTTGCCTTAAACTATCATAATGCTTGTTTAAGTTGTTAAAAATGAATAAAATATAACAAAAGATAGTTTAAATATACACATCAATTTAAAGATCTGTTTAGCCCATAATTAGAAATATCAATAAATTATTTTTAGTTTGATTACATTTATTACATTAAAATAACAGATCTCTTGTCTTTCAAGTGTTTTTTTTTCTGTAGCTAATGTATGCAAGATTATCCTAATTACCAATTTAAGTGGTTTGTCGATAAAACTTTATTACTTTCTTTTCCGTTTTAGTTTTATATATAATAAATTTTTTAATCATTTCACAAACTCTCACAATAAATAGCGTTCATTTAAATTTTTAAACATATGAGTTCATAAATAGCAAATTCACAAAATACTTGAAAAATAAATATTTCTTTACTGTTACTGTCTCTACGTATACGCGTAAAATAAATAAGAAGTATATTATATAATCAACTTTATTTCTATTTTCCAAAAAAAGGTCTAACGAAGCAGTGGTAAAACTTGCAGGAGATCTATAATTTAAACATATAACATACTCTATTGCGGTATTATTTAATTAAATTTAGTTACCTAAATATTAATAATTTGTTACAAGCTTGTAATTTTTTTATAAATTATTTAATTGATAACATGCTGTCAGCGATTGCTACTATAATTGGTACAACGATAAAACAACTTCGGAAATTATTGTCACTTATTTAATCACATGTGGATTGTTTTTTTTTATTTATTAAAAAAATAAATTTATTAGATCGACGCCAAAAATACCATCAATAATAAAGTAATTTATTTTTTTGCTCGTTTTTATTGTAATTCACAAACAAAAACTTTTTCTACCGAAAATTTAACCGATCTGTTTTGGTTTTATGCAACAAAAATATTGATTAAAAATTTTGTGCATTTATTTCAAGCAAAATTTATAATATAATATAATATTTATTAATACAATCAACATTTAAATAACATACAATTATCAATTGGATATTGAACTCAAATTACATGTAAAAATCAAAAGACTATCTGTTTTTTATTTAAATGTATACCAACGTCAGAGAAATCTTTTATTATTTTTCAGCACGTACACAGTCCAATTCATTGCCAAATAAAATATGAAATTAAATAAACTATATAATAATAATGAAAACAAAAAATTATTGAAAAAGAATAAGGATAAGGAAATAATTATATTTCAACATAAAACTGAAAGATGTAATAATAAAACTTCCGCAGTTGAAATAAAACCATGTTGTTGCTTTATTCATTTCAATACATATCCATCCACCCAGATTTACTATACAACACATTTCGCTTTATAATTATTGCAGAATAGATAATTAAGCGCCATTGAGTGCTGTTTTTAGTTTTTCAAGAAGCAAAAAAATTTAATAAAAAATATCACGATACAAGACAGAAAATGTATTCTTTTTTTTTTAATTTATTTCAATTTTATTTTATTATTATTATTTTTTTGATGTTTTCGCTTCCCTGCGGTCTCTCTCTAAATTTAGAAAAGAATTAGTAATCATTTTTCATTTATGCCACCTAAAACTCTATACAGGCATATATATGATGGTTTATTTAAAAATGTTCGTTTCTCCTATTTTCTTCTTAAAAAATAGAAAAAGAAACATGAATATACTCATTTTCTGTTGTGTTAGTTTGGCTAAGCTCAATAAAATATAAGAAATATAAAAAATAAATTGTTGAATAGTTAAAGTATAGACACAAACCAAATTTGGTACTTAGTATCTCATATTTCTGGTTGGTTTTCTTTTTTTTATGAAATATTTATTTTCGTTTTCATTTTCTATTTGGTACTTCTGCTTCCAAATTAAGAATATTTTTTTTGTTTATATACACTAAAAATAATGTTTTTAGTAATTAATTATACTGAAAATTGACAGCAGGTGGTAAAGAGAGGGAATTAATTGGACCTAAATGAGTTTTTAATCAAATAACGCTCTTATAATACTTAGATATCATTTTTAAAAATATTTATTGTTGCCTTTATAATATTATTTAAACCAGGCGTCTCCATCCAGTATTAAATATTTACTTATTATTATCATAATTATTATTATTAATTAAAAATATTAATAATAATATTTATAATATAAAAATAACTGAATATTTGCGCTTGGTATGAAACTTTTTTTATAACCGAAAATCAGCTGAAAACAAATAAAAACAATAAATAACTGAAATTAAATAACAAAAGCAACGTGCTACCATTTATGGTTAAATTTTACTTATTTTGTTATTTTATGTTACAAAGAGTTTTTCTCATTTATTTTTTTTTTCTTTATTAGCTGCTACAAAATACACACATGCATACGCTGAATAAATAAATAATTAAAAATAGTAAATCACTTTCTTCATCGCGACTGCGTCGCACTTTACTTTGTATTAATGAAAAACTAAAAAATGTTTTTTAATCAAATTCTCTTCTCATTTTCACGTTTGACCACAATATTTTTTCGTTTCAATTAAAAAATTTAATAAATTATATATTCTAAACAATTGTGCCCTCTATTCATATGCTTTTACTTAACATATTTATCCGTATTTTATCCTTTTCTTATTTATCTTAATTAAGATTTATATATGATGCATTGTTGCCACATGAATGGATCTAAAATTATAGAATTTTATCTCTCCCGCTCACTTTTTTCTACTTTAATTAAATACAAATAAATGAAAATATAAATAAATTTTCAATTTGAATAGAAAATTTTCTTACAAATATAATTTCTGAGTTTTCCTTCAGTTTCATTTTATTTCTCAAATGTACAACGTTTAATCCAGTTTTCGTTAGAAAAATTAAACAAAAAGAAGGAAAAAACCGCCTTATTTGTGTTCCAATAAATTAATTTTTATTTATTTATTAATTGTATTAAAAGTATTATAGCTTATTCGCCCAAAGTTAATTTCCTCCTTTTTTGTTTGAATAATTATGTTTTGTTTTAATTAATTATAATTTTTATTAATAAATTGTAATTTTTTAATTATAAATAGTGTAGAGTTTTGTGCAATAATTAAATTTGAAAGTGTTTTAAAAGGAAAAATTATTTTTTAAAATGAAAACAAAACAAAATGTTACTTAAATCGCTTTAACGCTTAAATATGGTGATAAATAAGAATTTAGTAAAATTA
The DNA here is from genome assembly GCA_963942525.1 of Ptychoptera contaminata. NCBI lineage: Eukaryota > Metazoa > Arthropoda > Insecta > Diptera > Ptychopteridae > Ptychoptera > Ptychoptera contaminata. Next base: position 52,372,116 of record OZ012636.1, read on the forward strand.
TGTGAAATTAATTTAAAAGAATTAAATAATTAAATTCTTTATAATGTTACCAGATTTATTATTTGCTGGTAATTAATTTCATAATTATATAAAATATCTTCAAATTTGAACGAAAAGGAATAAGATTGGTTATTTTTTCTCGTCTATTTTGTTCTGAATAAGTAAAGGAAAAATCAAATCAATACGCATGCGTCTTTCACTTATATTTTCGAATTTGTTTTTTTTTTTAGTCTATTTTAGTCAATTTTCTCTCGATGTTTATTTATAAAGCATAAATGTTATTTTATTTTGTTAAAAAAAATATTTTGTGTATTTTTCTACTGAAATATAGAACGTATTGCGTTTGTGGAGTCAACCATATTGAGTACAGTTTAATCGCTACTCATATTACTTCCGAATCATTTTACAACCAATTATGGTTAAAAAATAACGATAAATTTTATTTTAATATTTTTTTACTCTCTTTTTCCTTCCAATTAAATTTTAATTAATTCAATTTTGTTTAATTAAAAAATTTTCTTTTTTTAGTTGACAATAGTATGCAGGAAACATCTAGAGAAAATTATAATTTATTTAATGGTACGACATGTGACAGAGATACAATATTAATTGGTGCTCATAGTAAAACGGTAAATTGTTCACAGGATAACCGACTTTTGAGAAATATAGTCAATGAACGTCAAAGTTGTGTTGGTGATTCAAGTAGTAACGATTCAACAACATTAGAAAGAATTAAATTAGCACAAACACCGGATTTAGATGTTTTATCACCAGTGGCAACAATTAAAATAGAGGAACCGTCAACAGAAATATATTCATGGCAGCAGCATAGTACGGATATCGGAGCGAATTTATTGTTAGTTTTAATACATTTTTTGCAAAACAACTTGCACTTATTTGACTAATTAATTACATATTTATTTAAATAGACGTAGTTCTGAAGATCCACTAATATCATCTGGTGCAACTGATGATACATCAACAGAATTTAGTACAATTGCAGCGGCAGCAGCTTCGGTTACGGCGACGGTGGCAGTTATTGGCACACCATCTCCTTCACCACCATCTGCCGCCACAGAATCGCCAATCAAACGTAATAGATCAAGACCCAGAAAGCGCGGGCAATTTAAGCTAAAATTTCATCATCAAGCATTACCACCGGGTTATTTGGATCATTATGAAGCATCACAAAATGGATGTGTCGGTGTTCATCAATCACAAGCAGGAACAACAGCAACAACGAAATCTACAATTTCTGCTGCAGCTTTTGCAGCGGTGGCGCCAAATGTGGAAGAAGCGGTCTACAAAAGAAAAAGGGCGACTGAGTCGGTACGAAATTGGTTACAAAAGATTTCTGAATTACAACCAGAACCAGGACCGTTACTTTTAAATGATGATATGGATATGAATGCATCAATGGTCGCTTCACCAACACCGCCAATCAATCGAAAAAATCTTCAAATAACTCCAGCACCAGCAACATCCACTTCTAGTCGAATCGTTAATTATAGTGATTTACCATATATGGGTGAAATGACTCTGGAAAATTCAAAACCTAGGCGCGGCCGAAAACCCAAAAAAGCGGATATCTGCCATTTAATTTATAAAAATTATGGAACTATTTTTCCAGGAACTCCTCGTGATCTTATGGAAACTGCAAGTTGTGCAGGAACTGCTTTTGAAACTGTTCGAAGTTCGCCGGACATAACGAAAAATATTGAAGCTGTTCAAAATAGTGTCAAAGCAAGTTTGCTTGAGAAACGGCTAACTCAAAAGGAAGCGTTGCACAAAGAAGTTATTAAAGATGCCACTGAGGTAAGATAATCAAGTATTATTAATTTTATTTAGTCTTCAATGCTGACTACAATATTTTAAAATTATAGGTTATTGAAGTATCTGAAAAAAAAACTGAGGAACCGCTTAATTTGTGTGTACGGGACGCGTCTGGTGACACATTAATTCTCTCAAGTGGGGACGACGACTCTGATAGTTTGGCTGAAACAATCAGTCGAACACCAACACCTTTAATATCATCCATGGGTGATCCTGTTACCGATAGTCTTTTGGCAGTTAATTTAAAAATGTCCTTACCCAATTTCCAAGCAGCACTTCTGGATAAAAATACAACAGCGACTTTAACTCCAATGGAAACATCACCATCAACAATTGACAGTGGAGCTATATCACCAGCTCCTGGATACGTGTATCTACCAGCATCTGGAGTTTTTATTCATCCAATGGCACTATATTTACATCATCAAAAATTAGCAGAGTCATCAACCTCAGGATTAGCATCAACTTCGATAATTACCACTACCACTAGTTCTTTAGCAAAAAATCCTTCAATAAAAAAAGAACTGTCGGTTATAACCTCACCAAAAGTTTTAATACCAAAAAATATTACACAATTACTCCGTCAGGATAAAGTAAATGCACATGTCTTACAGACTAGAACTCCACCAGCATTATCGCCCGCCTCAAGTACAGTCGATACCTCCTCTGTGTCTAGTGCTCGCAGTTCAGCAAAAACACCAACTCCACAAAAACGTAGACGCTCTGCAATATTTATTCCTCCATTACCAGCTGAGAATACAACAAATCCTGCTACTGAAGTTAGCATATGTAAATTCAAATTTACCGGTGGCGCAAAACCAAGTTTACAGGAAAAAAAAATGCTATCAGTAGATTCAGGCGGTAACTTTAGATACTACAGTGGCACTGGCGACAAATCAATGCGTGGTTATGAATTCTTCCCTCGAGAAAGTCTTCAGCAGTCTGGCATGGTCGCAGGTTCAAGTGCAGGAGCCTTTCTTAGTGCATCGGGAGAGCGAATACTTCCACCAGATTTACCAATACCATCGTTTGGTTTAAGCAATGAATTATTATATTTACCTGAATCACCAGTAGTGGCAGCAGCTAGTCTTCCCGGCGCTGGTCCATCATCGTCATCTTCATCATCTTTACGACACAACAGTCACTCAGCCAGTGAACGTCGCAAAAGAAAGTCTCGCCGTTCTTTGCAACGTGAAAAACTAGAAAAAACCTTTAAAGAAAAAGGATTTTTAATACAAACTCAACAATTAGAGTCAGCTGAGGGTGCGACATACTGTAAGTTTCGCCAACTAAGAAAATTCACACGTTACTTATTTCGCAGTTGGAAAGACTACTTACCAGGCGACCTACAGCACGTGAATGCAGCAAACGGTGGATCAGCGGAACTTATAATGCCAATTGGTGGTACACCAGCATTCCTGGACTCCCAAAAACCAGTTTCAAGTGGAAGTAGCGGTGACAGCAGTATCATTGGCGTTGAGTCAACATCAACAATGAAATATTAATTTTGGAATGTTGCTTTAATGTAATAAAATGTGATTTTTTGAATCAAAATATAATAATTCAGGAAATAAACAGTGTGAAATTGTGACAATAAATTTAACTATAAATTCAGCTTCTGCGTTTGTTACAAGACAATTAAGTGTGTTAAACGTGGGATAAAAGTGCATTTAATGTGAAGAGATTTTTAGTTAATTTAAGTTAATTGAGTACGATGATTGTATGCAAATAAATAAAAATAATGTTGCTTAGCAACGGGTTAAATAAAATTTATGCCAAAGAGAGTATTTAAGTCAATATATTTTTTTTTTAATTTTATCTTTTTGTAATCGTATGAAAAAAAATAAAGGGAAATAAAGAACACATGTGAAGAACATTATCTAAATCAAAAAAAAAATATTATTTTCATTATAACCCAACACTCGTCAGGAACTGTTAAAAACTAGTTAGGAATCATTTAAGTGCTTCTCTTCACAGAAATCTTAAGTAATAATCAAAAATGTGTCCAAAACATTCACATTTACATTATATGCAAAAGTTGCTTGTTTCACATGTGTTTTTATATAAAAAAGTGAAAAATTAGCATATTTTTTATTTGAACAAACATTTTTTTATTTGCTTTTTATTTAATATTTAATAATTATTATAGATGGTTAATTAAATTTAGTAATTATCTGGGTTAAAAAATTTCTCTTGAAACTCTGAAATTTTATTGTTTTATTTATTCTATTTTGTCTCAAGATTTGATTTACTTTATTGTTGAGTTAATAAATTGTTTTTCAATAAATTTAGTATTATTATTTATTAAAAAGTAAAACGCTGATTATATTTTAGCGGTAACACAGCGGGATAAACACTTCTTACCATCTAGCCATAAATTGTGAATGAACTGATTGCAAAATATCTGCTTGGAATTATTTTGATTGTGACAATGCATTTAACAAGTAAATGCTTCCAATTTTAAAAAATAAGCGAATAATGACAAATTTTTCAGTCCAAATAAAAAATTAATTTAATTATTTTAATAAAATTTTTATTAGTTATAATTTTTTTTTCTTTTAAAATTAAATTAAAATGTTTTTTTTTTTTACTAATTTTAATTATATTTTTGTTTTAAAATTGAGAAGTGAATAGTTTATGATAAAAATAATCATTGAATAAATGATTAATTTAAATGGTAGTTAGTTAATTAGCTAATAATTTTTGATATTAAATTAATCAAATTTTTAAATTACTTTAATCGTTTTCAGTTATTTATTTATTTTTTAGTTTTAATTATTATGTAATTATTTTCTTTATTTAATTAAATAATTTAGAAATAAATTTTTTACTTAAAATTTTTATTTAAATGACTTTATAAGTGCTAATCACAATTTCTTTATATTATAATCATTTTGAATAAAACATAAATAATGATAACAATTGTAAAATATGAATGAGATTTCCTAAATAATTTTAAGTTAAATTAGTATAATTAATTAATTTAACTACTTTAATTAATATTAACAACTAAGGGAAAATAAATTAAGAATACAAAGAACACAATTTTTACTTTATAGCTTTATTAAGTTAATTTCATAAATATATTTTTTTTCATATGTACAATTAGTTAATGAAACTAATTAATTAATAATTTATTATTAAATTTTTATAAATTAATTAAGAATTAATAATTTAGAGTCAAATCGGTGCATAGCATTTTTTTTTTATTTAATTTCTATTCCTTTTTTATGATTAAATTATTTAGTTTTTAGTCACAATTTAAATAAATTTATTAAATAGTTTGTTTTCTTATTTATTTTTATTAATCAATTCGTCGCCTTGAATTTACTTTAAATTAATTAATTCATTATTTATAATTAATTATTTGTCTACAATTAAAAAATATCAGAACAAAATTATTTTTTTTATGTTCACATTTTACATAAATAAGCAAATTTATAAAAACATCTCATTAGATTAGATTAGATACATGAGTTTGATTTAATAAAGACGAATTATATTTTTTTACAAATTTTTAATATAGTTGGTTTTTTGTTTTGTTTTCTTAACGATAATTTATTGAATAGGAGCGAAACCATTATTAATTTTTAGAATTATTTATTTTTATTATTTATTAAGGAAATTTATCGAGAGTTTTATTTTCTTTTTATTAAAAATTGATTTATATATTTATAATGGAGGCATCTACGGTGTGTATAATTTGAATTTGTGGAATTGTAAAAAGTATGCAAAAAGGCTATTTTGCTGAAACGGGAACTTGATAGTTATTTTGTATTAATTAATTAATTAGCTAAGAGTAGTTGTTTGCTGGTTATTAACTTTCGTTTCAACAAGCTGACTTAAATGATTAAAATTAAAGATAGAAGATTAATATACCAATTCCGAGGAAAATCGCATAGCAAAATTATTATTATTTTTATTTCATTAATTTATATGTACAATTTATTAATTTATTTTTAATTTTTTTTTAAGTAATTTATGTAATAGACATACAAACTTATCTTGCCGAAAATTTTCGTTAATGAATCAAATCAATCTATTGCTTTAGTAATTATTATTAAATTGGTATAAATAAGAAATTTGTTATTAAGTTTCACTAATTATTTATGATCAATATTTTTAAATTTTCATATTGAACTCAAAAAAAAAAAATCAATTAAATCAACTGATGTTCCTCTTAATTATTTATTATATATTGCTATTTAATACATAAATTTTTAATGATCAATTTTGCTTTTGTTGTATTCATTTTGATTGTTTCACGCATGCATTAAATTTAAAAATTTATTTATTTTATTTAAAACAAATATTTTTCTTGTTTCAAATATATATTTATATATTTAATATATTAAATTTAGAATGTGAGAGAAATTTTTTATTTATTTTAATTTTAAAAAGTGATATAAAGCTGATAATTATGTGGCTTTGATAAAAAAAAAATTTTTAGAATATTATTTTGTGTTGTTATACTTCAAAAGGGATTTATTGTAAATTGTTGTTCTAATTAATTATTAAAAAAAAAAAATAATTAAATTATTATTACATTACGGATTTAAAAAAAAAATAGAATTAAATTTAATAAAAAATTTACTAATTGGTTTACTAGTGTAAAACTTATACGATGTGTTAATGCTGTATTTTATCATATAGTGTTTTATTAAACTTTAAATAATTCGAAAATAAATAAGCACTGAGCTTGCTTTGCCAAAGCATATTCGTGACAAAAACCATTACTTGTTCGTTTATACTAGTTTCTTTTTCTCAGATAATAATTATTTTATAAATCCTGTAATTTCCAACAGTTATTTTTGCTTTTAATTATTATTGTTTTTTCCTCTCTGTAATTATAACATATAAAAAATAGGCAAATTGTTTTGGTCCAGCAATTTCTAGACAATTTTGGTTTTAATTTTAATAGTAAAATTGATTATGGTTGGTTACTTTGGTTAGGTTACATTGATAATATCTTGGTTTTATACTTTTAAATAATTTTTAATTAACATTTTTATGTCTATTCTTTCGTTTCATTAATTAAATTTAATAATTTTTTCTTATATTCATTTGATATATTAACATAATTTTTTTATTTTAAATTTAACCTTAAATGTGATCACAGTATAGTTTAATTCTAAAAATTTAGTATAAATTAATTTAAGTATTTGTAGGAAATTTTATATAAATAGCAAAGTTTTTCTTTTTATTTAACATATTTACAAAATGATTTAATTTTATTTTAATTACTTTTTTGCTTTGCTTAGAAAATTTGATACTATGATTTATTCAAAATATGAAAATTATAATTTATTAAAGATTAAGCCACACCCGTTGTGATATTGCTTTTTTGGTTCTTTATTTATTTTTTTTTTTTATTTAATTTTATTCACTAATTTCTGTTTAATTATTTATTTTAAACAAAAGTAAATTATAATTTTTCATTCCATTTGTGGGGAGTGGACGGTGCTTTTAATTACTTTATTTTTATTTCATAAATTTTTTCTTAGTAATCAAATTGAATTTCGTGTGCTTCTAGATTAACTTCAAATGAATTGAATCGGCTTATTGAACTATTAATTGATCCAGGGGATTATTTATTTCTGTTTTTATTTTAATGATTATTACTTTGATAAGGAAACGAGTTATTTAGGAAAACAGATTAATTAAAAAAGAAGCAACAGCAACCTTATCTCGAATTGAAAATGCAAGATCAATTTAATTGAAACAGTTTTTTGTTTTGAATTACAATATTTGTGAATAAATTTTTTGAAACTCAAAAAAAAAAAAAAAAATTATAAAGTAACTTATATTATGAGTTTATCCAACAACTTTTTTCTTCAAATATTTTATTATATATTTTACCAAAGGAATTAGATGCAGTTGCCTGTTAATAACGTGCAACTACTATTTATCTATTTTTTTATTTTTATTAATTAAATTAATTTACCTAAAAATTAATTAAATTAAATATTAATATACAAACTTCTAAAACTACAATTTAATAGTATAATTTGAGGCATTTATTATGTAAAAAAAATGATTAATTTATTTTTAAAGAAATGAAATTGATAATTTATTAATTAAATAAACTAATTAAATTTTCTATATTGTTAAAATTTTAAAAAACAATAAAAAAAACGCACACACACAAACACATCGAAAGAGGCACGAAAGGATGTTTTTTTTTCATTTTCTTTAGTAATTTTTATTTCATTTTAAATTTCATTAAATATTTGTTTTATCCTAAAAAAACGTTAGTTTTAATAAATAAATGTTTTAGAAAATTAAGTAAAATAGAATCGTATAATTAATAATAAACTATTTTATTTTTATTTATATTTTCGTTGCTAAAAGTACATTTTTATTTTCTTTAAATAATTCTATTAATTTTCTAAAAGTATTTTCATTTTCGTAAAATTTTATTAAATTTAATTTTAAAATAAACCCATTAAAGAATTAATGCGTATTATGTGCTTCTATTAAGTTTTTAATATATATATTTATTCAAAATTGTTTATATATTGATATATTTTTAATTTTATTATTTTTTTTTTGGACCCGAGATCTTGTGAGTTTATTATAATAATAATAGAATAATTTAAAGAGAATAATAATTTTATAATTAAATTTATATTTTATTTAAATGTGGTTTAGTTATTCGTAGTTATATTATCATATTTAATTATCCTTCTTCAGACTATTACACGCAATCTTTTTTTTTATTGGTTTTTTATTTCTCTTTATACATAATCGTTTTGTTTCAGATAATGGTTTGAAAATTGACTAAATCTAGATACTTTATTACCTACTTGCTTCAAAATTTTAACCATTTTTACGTTTCACCTACTTATAATAATAATAATAATATATATGTCTTTATGGAAGTACGTTTATAACGTTTCCGTATAATTACTTTCTTCTTTATATTGTGGGTTGTTTTTTTTTAAAAAAACATTTTCAATTTTTAACTTTTATATTTATTTTATTCTTCCCGGTTCGTATATTCGAAACGTTAGCATTAGGTAACCTTAAAACTAATTTTATATTAAACACATAAATTAGAAACATAAAAATATAAGAAAATTAATAAAACCATCATAAATTGAATAAAAAAATTAATGAAAAATTAATAAAAAATCTTATTTGCATTGTGCATCATTTTTACAAATTCATTATTTTTGTTCTCATTTTTATATTTTTAATTGTTCTTAATTTATCACATAAATTTCACACATCATCTTCGAGACATTTCGGTAACACTTTTGGTTGCACAGTGGTTAAAGATGAGACATTAGCAACAGTTGCAATACTGGCAGATGCTGCTGTTAATGATAATTGAGCGATTGTTGGCTGATTTATACCAGTAATGGCCTGTTGCTGTTTTACTGTTGGTGCAGCTTTTGCATGTGCCAATGCATTCAAAGCATGCATTATTTGATCAACTTTTTTATCCATGACAGCTAATTGTTGTTCTACACGATATAATCGTGCGCCGACAGTCATCGGTTTAACATGACCAACGCGATCGATACCACCATAGTAGCTACCAGGCTTTCCTAACGTTTGATCTAACCGTCTTTGCAACTCCTAAAATATTTATCCGAATTTATAAACTTATCACTTTGTTAAATAACTGTTTATTATGATTACCTTTATTCTGACCATCATGTTGAGATGCCCTTGCGAATATTGCTCAATAACATCACGTACATCGTACGGTTTTCTTGCCTGTTGGAATTTACGACGGGCAACAAAATACTTTATTTTTCTAATCGCTCTAATTGCATTACGGTGAGCGTCTGTTAGACTTTTGAAAATAAAATTAAAAAGAATTTAAATGGTTTTTCAAATGATATAACTATATATAAAATTTTATACGTGGTAACTCGAGCAGGCTCAGCTTCATCATCGTTCTCTTGTTCTTGTTCAATATCATCACTGGGTGCCTCTGTCACCGAACTATTTTGACTAACAAATACACCACGTCCCTCACCACGACGAGCACGATTTGGCGTACCTAATAATTAATTAATGATACTGTTAACTTTTTTCGTTGAATTTTATATACATGCTTTATTTAAAATTCCTTTTAGGTTAATTTAGTATTTTATTTAACAAACAAACAAATTAAACTAAAAAGGATTGAAATGTTTTATAAAATCTATTTTTTGTATTCTTACGAAATTATTTAAGCATTTTATTTTTCCATTTTGTTGTTATTGATCGAAAACAAACAATAATTACAATTTGTGAGTGTTTTTAGCAATAAGATTTTTGTGTAATTTTGATTGAGCGCTTTATTATTTTAATTATATTTTAAACTTAGTTTTAAATCATCCATTAAGTTATGTTTCATGCTTCGTTTTTATCGTTGTTAATTTCTATAAATTATACATTAAGGAAGTGAATTTTATAATGAAACAATCAGAAATTACAGTATCGTAGTTTTAAGTTTTTTATTCCAGTACTGGCATTTAAAAATTACAAAAACGAAAAGAATGAAATTTATTATCAGTCATGCAAAGAACATAATTTAAGGATGTTTAGCCAACTACGTGAATAATATAATGATTAAAGTGATTCGAAACAAAAATACTTATTCTAAAATAATAATTATTAATATTAAGACAATTGAGGGTGGTAAGTCATGATATGTTGCATTAAATCAATACTTTTATACTTTGAATAGAATAAAACAATACAGCTTTACTAAATGATATACTAAATTTTTTGTAAAATTTATGATCGTGTTCTCTTTTAGTTAGTCTTGTGTTGACCTGCAATCGACAATAAACAATCAAAGTCTGTTCTACAAAAAAATGGTAAACTATTCGCGTGTTAAACATTCATGTTGCGTGTCTCGTTCATTATTCTAGATTATATTTCTCTTTATTTTATTTTTCCGTGTATGTTTTTTTCGCTTTATTTTTTCGCTCGCTATACCTAATACATTCATGTTATGTTGATATAAAATTAAAAGAAAATTTAAATAAAAATGATCAAAAAACGAAAATAAAATAAACAAACATTTAATTTGTAAAACGAAAACCAATTTTTTTTTCTTGTTTTACCTTTTAAAAGGGAACATTTCTTTTGATTAAATTTTATTATCAGCTGACTTGTTGTTAAATAAATGTTTTAAAGAATTTAAATATTATTTATCGTGTTTAACAAAAACTTTGTGCGTAATTTTTTATCATTATTAAAATTACCATGGAAATTTGATATAATTTAAGTTTTAATTTGGAACTGATATACGCGTGGTTTAATTTGTTTAATCAGTTTAACTAATCATAAATTCGTAATTTTTTTTCTTTATCAAAATTAGGTTGAATTTCGGGAATTACTTACCAGCACGTGGTTCTTCCATGTAGAAAACAACATCACCGTCTGTGTCGTTACGTTGCTGTTGTGCACAAGGTGGGCCATCTGCTTGTTGATTTAGCGATGATGTAACAGAGCCAATTTGTGAATTTGCGGACACTGCAGCAGCAGCAGCAGCCTGTTGCGATGGTGTTGTCTCCATACGATTTCTAGATTTACGCCTTTTTAACACTGATGCTCCTCGTTTTGCTACCTGTACCATTAGAGTCTGGTAGGTACCCGTGGATTTTTTTTTTAACAAACAATGAACAACAACATTGAACATCGAGCGAATTATAAAAGGAAAAATTAAATTCAATACATAATAAAAATAAAAATTCAATGAATGATAACTATTTTTTAAAATTATTGCTTTTTTGTAATTTTAATAATAAATCTGTGCGTCGTGCCGCCTTTCGCAATCTAATGGTAATATCTTCTTGGTTATAGCAGAAAAAGATGAAAAAAATATAATAACTATGAGAAAATGATTAAAATACATAATAAAAACTTTGCACACAAAAGCTTATTTATTCATTTTTTTTTTGTTATTATTTGATTCTCTATTCCAGTGATGGGTAACCTATGACACGCTTGTCAAAGGCAACACGCCAAGCCATTTCGCGTGGCACGTAGAGCATTGATAAATTAAAATTATCAAAACTATCAACACGTTAAAACCCGTAAATCGCAACTCTGTAATATTAATTGAATTATTAAAAAAAAGGAATTCTAAAAAGATTAAATAGTTTTTGTTGCACGAATTTATTTTTCTTTGAAAACTCAATGAATTCTCTGAAATTTTCTGAAATGCAAATGAATTTTTAAATGTGTGGCAACGTTTAACATTATTTATAAATAAATAAAATTGGGTTTTTTTTGTGAATTTTGTAATAAAATTCTAGTGAAATTTGAATGAAATGAATGTTTTGGCTTATGAAATAAATAATTAAATCAAAAATGATTTTTTTATTTAATCGTCAAAATATTACAAAATAATGAATATTTCTAGATATGACATGGCACCCGGAGTTTTCATATAAATTTTGCCACGCTGAGTGAAAAAGATTACCCATCACTGCTCTATTCAGCAGAAAATCCCTTTGTCTTCATTTTGCATTAACATCAAACACCACTAACGATTTATTTTGATTAAAAATATAATTGATTATTGGCTATTTCTTTGGCTTTTTTTTGTTACAAATGGGTAGGCTATATTTCTGATGATTCTAATGAGTCAAAAGTCAATAAAAGTTGATTTATTAAGTGAATAACTATTTATTGCATTTCTACTAACTACTAACTGTAAGTAGCTAAGGCGTTTTCTCATAATTATAGATGATAACCAATTAAAGCAAAACATGTAAAACGAAATGTTTACAATTATTGATTGAGAAGCAACAAAAGAACAACAATAATATAAATTATATGCAAATAAAAATAAATTAAAGCAAAAATAGTTTTATTGCAAATCATTTATTGATTAATAATTAATGCTAGCATATAAATTAAAAACACAATTCAATAAGGATACAATAGAAAAGGAATAAACAATAAAAATATATTATAAAACAGCTGTTTTATCGTAAGGGTAAGTCAATCGCCACTATAATAAAAACAATAATGTTAAATAATAAAAAGAAAAAAAACTAAGTAAAACAGAAGATAAATAAGAAAGGTAGAATGAACGTTGAATATTGAAAAATTGCTTCATTTTCTTTATTTATATTTATTTACCGTATTTTACGGACTATAAGATGCGGTTTTTTACTTTTAAAAATGAACTCAAATTTTACGTGTGTCTTATGGTCCAAAGGAAACATTATATATTTTTTTCAATATATTTTTCTAAAAATCATCTTACAAATTTGAGGCGCGTCTTATCGTTCGGTGCGTCTTATAGGCCGTAAAATACGGTATTTGTTATTTATTATTTTTTTGTGTTATTTATTCAGTGATCCGAAATTGAAAAGAACAAAAATGAATAAAAATAAAAATTAATCATTGATTTAATTAACGCAACAATTTTGTTCGTTTTATTTATCTTTTCCGAAATAAGCAAACCAACCGAGTGGCATAATAAAAACCTAGAAAAAGAAATAGATTTGCGATATAAAATGGAAATAATATAAAAACGTAAATGAAACGTAAAAAAACACTTTATAAGGGATATCCGAATACAGATATTGATTTAGTTTTCGTCATAGTTTTGAACATTCACGAATTAACAGTGGTGAAATAATGACGTCAATATCACTAAACACGTGTTGTTATTTCTACCTATATTGTTGCGATTTATATAATAAGTAAGAATATCACGCAATTTGTTGATTTAATATTATTTTTTTAACTATTTTATACATTTCTTTTTTGAAATTATAAAATTAATTTTATAAATTTTATTTTTATTTTCTTTGATAACTAACTTTTATAATTATTTTTAATTGATTTATTTGAATAAAAATGGATTTGTTTAAATCACGCAAAATTGATTTTTCTGCCTGTAGAGTTTGTGCTTTTTTCTGTTTCTTTCAAGTTCAGTTGCTGTTTATTGCTTATAACAACAATAGAACATTAACATTTGAAATAAATCATTTGAAAGTGTAAAAGAAAAATAATTACATACAATAAATAGTACACTTTATGGTAAAAAAACTCAGACGCCTACATTCTCTGAAGTAAAAAATTATTAATTATTAAGGCTTTAATAAACGAAAGGCGTTTATACAATTTTTTATTTTAATTTTCAAATTATTTATTTTACTTTTTTGATTAGTTAATCAAATAAAAAACCGATTGATAATCCGAAGAAAATAATAAAAATATTATAAAATTTAATGTCATTTTATTAACTTATCTCATCGGATTAATTTTATTGCAAGCAAAATATAACACAAAAAAAACTTTTTCTTAAGTTAAAATGTATTTATATTGTTTAATTATGATGGAAATTTTTATAAATTATTTTTTAATTGGTTTTCTTTTTTAACCATTATTTATAATATATCGCGGTTATAAAAACGCTTTAAAAAAATATTTCTTTCATCAAAGTTAAGTACGATAAGACATGGGCTTTATGATGTATTTCATAATTTTAATATATTTTAAATTTTAATTATATTTATTTATCATTATATGCGTCTTTTTCTTGCTGGGTTAGCGTTAATATTTATTAATAAAAATTGATGACATCTCACAGGATTAATAAAAGAAAAAAATATATAATTCTTTCTAGAATAAAAATTGCCAAAATTTATTTACTTAATAAACAAGTTTTGTGAGAAAATTGCTTATAATTTGTATAGTAAAAAAATTATTATCCCTTAGGATATGATACATTTAACAATTCCCAATTGTTATACAACATAATTGCATAAGGCGTCGATTTTTTAAAAAATTAATATTAAAAAGAAAAAAAGAAGTAGAAAATTCTAAGCAGAAACAATTTAAGAATTTAGTTGTTTAAGAATAAATTTTTAGCAAACAACATTAATAACAAATTAACTATTTTTAACAAATTTATTTCATTTATATTTAATAAGAAATTGCAAAAAGGTAATTTTTAAATAAATTAATTAATGATAAACAATTAAAATTTTATATACGGTACCAATAAATTTGTTAAATGTAGTTAATTACCTTGCCAAGTTGCGTTGGTAAAACTGTATTAACACCAGAACTATGACTTCCCTCGCCAATTTTAACATGTATTCGCCATGTGGCATCACTATGAAAACTTTTATCAGCTGCATAACAACGCCATAAACATTGAATTAACATAGCAGCAGCTGGTATTTGACGATTGAAATGTTTTTGACGTTGTTTTTGTTGTACTTTTAAAGCAAAACCTGAGCCAAGAATTCCCTACAAAATTAAAATTATATTATGATAAATAATATTAATAATAATAAATTAATTAATTAGATGTAATAAGTTTAAATTTTGGAAAATAAAAATAAAAAAAAGTAAAATTACCGCTGGCAACGCAAAAAATGATATCGCAAATACACTAAAGCATGATGCAACAATTTTTCCCATCCACGTTTGTGGTACGGTGTCTCCATAACCGATTGTCGTTACAGTAATAACACCCCACCATAATGCATCAGCGTAGCTGGCAAAGTCTGTTTTACCATCGGGACCCGGTACATCCTTTTCAGCTAAATACACAAAGTATGAACTAAATATTAAACCCAAAAAGCCAATATACAAGGTTGTTATTAATTCCTAGAAGAATTTAAAAAGAAAAAAAATATTTTAATTAATTAATCGTAACAATTAGGTAAATAAAAATTACTTGTCGATGTATAAAAACAACAGAACCAAGTAGACGCCATGTACCGCCTTGTCGGTCAACATGTAACATACGCAGTATTTGTAAAAATCGTATACCTCGTATAGCACTAGTTGCAAACACTTGACCATTTGAACCAACTGATAGTACGACCATAGATGCCACAACAACGATTAAATCTATTTAAATAAAATGAAAATATAAAAAAAGGTTTACAAAGTAATTTAATTATAAAATTATCATCGCTTGCTAAAAAATTAATGCACTTTAATAATGCCATAAAATTAATTTTTTGATTTAAATTATTTAACTTTAAAGAATTTTGTTTTTAAATCAAAAGACAATTAATGGTTTAATGAATATGTTGATAGCTTTTCAGCAAAAATATAATTAATTGAAATAACTTACCTATAATACATATTGGTTTTCTTATAAAACGTAATCGTCCACAAAATCCCATATATTTTGAACGACAACCGGCTGACCATAAACGTACTAAATATTCAACACCAAAAAATACAACCAAACATATTTCCATCCAAAATAATGTCTCATTTGCAAAATCGGAATATTGATCAATTGTTGACAGTACACTAAATATCAAACAAACAAGCACCAACATAAATCTGTAAACAAATAAAATTAAAAAGTATATAATAATAAGCGATAAATTATACATAAAACATTACATAACATAAAATATAACACATTTTCTTAAGCAAAGTAGTCTTTTTCTTTTTTAAACTTAGTGACTTAACTATGAAACTTTTATAAACAATTTTATGTGACCTAAATTTTTTTTTTTTTTTTTTTATTTCCTTTATTAAGTTAATTCAGCACCAACATTTCATAAAACTTTCTCCATAGCGTGCTTAACAACATATAAAAAATATTCATTTTATAATAATTATTATTTATAATTTATTTTATAGAAAAAAATATAATAATAATAATAAATCTTTTTTTGTGATTTTATATATTTAATATTTATTAAAATGAAATAAAAAAAAAAAAAAGTTAAATTACGGGAAAAAATATAATAGTAAAACAAGGGTAAATTCTGTGGTGTAATTATAATTATTGGACGTTTACAAATAAAATAAAATCGATTTTCGTTTTTATTTTTTTTTTACACTAAACTTAATGGTTATTTTAATAGTTAAAGTTTTAAGTGTGTTGTGTTGACAGTTATTGAATAAAAATAAAATAAAATATAAACTGTAGAATAATAAAAAGTAATATTTTAGCAAAGAAGTAATCAATAAATATAGAAAATAAGAAATTTTTTTGTTAAAATTCAAAGAGACTTTTATTTACATTTTATATTCTGTTATAGCAGATGTCTTATGCTTGTGATATATTTGAGGAGAGAAATAAAAAACATTATTTTTCTATGCTGAATTTTAATCGGAATATTATGATTCTTTTAAATGTAATTTTCTTTTATATTAAAAATTGTTTCTACTCAGTAAGAGTTTATTGTCCTATTACTATGCTGCATTTGTCTTAATTTAACAATATTTCACATTTTAGCTAGCTATAACTTTCATACATCAAAATATATTAAATGATAACACAAACAATTTGAAGTTAACAAAATAATGATTGTTCACTTATTTTTTCTTAAATAAAAATGTGTAATAACACCAATTCAATCAATCAATCAATGTATCAATCAAGTTAATTTTCTTTTCTCGATAAAAAATTTTAAGTTTTCTTGGAAATTTCCCCTTAAACTCAACATGTACAGTTCTTTTACCTTTTATGAATTTAATAAACATTAAAATCCAGCATTTTTAAAAGCAACAACATATTTTGTATGTTTTTGAAAGCCGGCAGGCAAATTAAAACTTTTCTGTGAACCGTTTACCTAATTGTTAATTTTAGACAAAACATAAGTTTGTTAAAAATAATAACAATATTTAAGTATTATTACGATTATTACAAAATTATTTTGCATAAGAATGAAATTTTCATAAAAATGAATTAATAAACAAAGAAGCGAAAAATATATATGAGACAAAATTTTTATTATGATTAATAAATAAATAAATATTATATGAGATAAGAGGTGATAAAATTTTATAAAATATGTAAATATCGTAACAATAGACAGTTGAAACCGGATGTAGTAAAAAAAAAAACAAGGAAGACACCTTAATGATAACAAGAGAGGAAAAAAAAGTATAAAAAACAAAATGTAAATGTAAAAACAAATTTGCCATGAATAAAACATATAAAAATGGCAAAAGCAAAACACTAATGGCATCGAAAATGTAAAAAGATCTGAATGAATTGTATTGAATTGAATTGAGCGGACGTAAGTAATGCTATATTTACGTTTAAAAGATAAAAAACGAAAAGTAAATGACACGTTAGGTGAGAAAATTGCGTTTTCTTTCCTTTCTTTTTATCAAATACTTCTAATTTTTTAATTAAAATGTTTAACTGTATTTTATATTTTTTATTAATAATAGTCAATGGTTGATATTACAAGGTATTTTTGGTTATAAATTTTGTTAATAAAAATTACAAAACAATTGTGGTCAGTTTACTACAAGGTGGAAAACATCTTCTCGACAAAAAAACATAATTATTTAGTTTTTCTGACATTGTTATGTCGTTTAATTATTTCTATTGTCTAAGGAATAGTTTAGATAATTTTCAGTAAAAACATTGATCATTTTAACAACAAGAAGGAAAATTTGAATTTTATTAAATAAAAAAAGTTTAAAGAATAGCATGATGAATATTTTAAAGTTTGTAAAATATAATTATTTAAGCAGCAAATTTACATTTTGAACTGCCAACAACATGGATTTATAGGCTATTTCAAATATTTATATTTATTACAAATGAAAATAATAATAATTTTGAAATTATATGAAATTGTAAAACTAACTATATATAAGTTTTACTAAATGTTAGCTTATTGACTTGAAACAGAAAGGGTATTTATTAGCTGTATACTAGTAAAAAGAAATTTTTTCCTTACTATATTAAGGTTAATAAGAAATTAACAATATAAAATTTAACTTTTTATAAAAGTTTTCTATATTCAAGACTCAATTACATTTTAATTGAATACAAAAATTATAGAACTTATCGCATTAAGTTTCAGCATATAGGTTTTGTGGCTTTAAAGACCAAGTATTAATAGGTTTTACAAAATAATAACATTCTTATTGTAGTCAAATGTAATACAATAAGAGAACAAAACAAGTGTTTAACTATATTTACTTGATGCTAATAGTTCAGCAAATGACTTGCGACATTTGAAAATACTTTAATGATATTGAAAATATTCTTTTATTTACATAATAAGCGAAGAGTTAAAAGAAAATAAACTTATTTAACAACACGAAATATAAATTTTTTTCTATTTGCATACATTTTTATACAAGCACAAAAACCCTTTTCTTTTTATAAACATTAAACCAAAAAAAAAAAAATTTTTTTTTTTAATTATATAAATTATTAAGACATTTTCATGCCATTGATTTATTATTGTAGAAACAGCATAACAGTAAGGCTATAACAAATCAATAATTCAGAAACAAAAATAAAAAGAGACTTTTCTTTTTCCGAGAAGAGATTATTAAAATAAATGTAACAAAGTGAAACAAATTGTAAGAATTTAAAAAGTGAAAATGAAATGAAAATTTGGTAAGAAATTATCAAGCTTAACATTTATATCAAATTGGTATGGTACTGAATCATTAGTCACTTTAGTCTGCCTGCCGATGCTTCTGCTGTTCTTGTTGTTGTTGCTATTAAAGCATTAGTGATTTAGTGATATGCGTTGTCCTTTTTACGTGTTTTAATAGCACAACCCAATCTTACATAACAACCAACAGAACGATAATAGCTAACATATTAAATAAAGAAACGTAAGAGACGGGAATTACGGGATGATAGACTTCGTCTGGGAATGAGATTAAGGATAACCCACCATACATATACCATCAACAGGTTAATGGCTACGAAACCTAAATATAAAATAATAAACTATGAGCGAATGAACAATAACAATAAGAGGGTCATGATCTTGTTTTCTTTGTTTTGATTATTTTTTCTTTATTTTGTTTTAGCTTCTTCGTAATTATTTTTTGTTTTTTTTTTTGCAATTATCGTTTTTATTATTTGCATTGTTGGTATTATTGCTTAGGGATGGTAAATGTGTTGTAGGATAAATATACATATAATATTCCCAATCCCAATGACGTGTCTAAGTAATACACAATATCAGCAATAACGATAACAAAAACAAAAAAAGAGAAAGTAAATTGTTTATTGTATACCACAGTTGTGTTTTGCTTGTTGACGTCATTTTTACATGTACACAGTGTTTTTATATTGCTAATATTATTTCTCAATTTTTATTGTATTATTATTCGCTTGTTACTTACTTTCATTAAGCTGACATAATATAGACCAACAATGACAATGAAAACTCAACAATATAGAAGAAATAACAAATAAATAATTTAACTAATGAGATGAGGTAGAAGATTAAAATGTAAACGTAACACTTGATATCATTCGATTGGATCTTAATCTTTAAGCATCTATTGTGTAGATTTATTATTTAATAATTATAGCATTATAACAAAGAAATCAAAAAAATAAATTATATATATAATGGCAGTGGATGAAATAACAAAAATTTCCGTTTTGGTTTTCTAGAAAATGAGAATAACAAATTTGTGAATTATATGATTCAGGGAAACATATAATATATATATAACTATATTTATATTTATAAAATACACGAGACAAGCTAAATCTATATCTAGATTAACCAGTTTATTTTTTCATATTCTATTTTGATATCCATAAATATAAATAAGTAAATAAATAAATTGAAATGCAGATTCAAATAGAACATAATGCTGTCGACTTACTCTGATTTAAAAGTACTTCAACAGTAGCAAAAGGTAGTTATTTGTGCTTGTTGTATCGTTACCTACTATTATTCTCGTTACATCCACGTTAATATTAATATTAATGCTAAATGTTAGACGATATAATAGAGAATTAATAAAAACAAAAGAAAACATCCTTAATACTTAGATAAGTAAATAAAAGGCAAGGGAAAAACTTAAAATAGAAATAAATTATACCTTATTTATATAGATATATTAGGGTTTCTAGATCACTTATAAATTTATTTTACGATTTATTTCTTCTATACTAGGGTAATCATATATCTATATTTTTTACATAACCTTCTTTAAACTTTTCTTTTATATATTTGTTAAATTGAAATCAAAATAAGAAATGCGATTCACTTAAAGTTTTTCTGTATTTTACAGTTATATTGAAAATTGATAGTTTCCAATGGCAAGAAAGCATAAAAGTGTTTAAATAAGATTAATTATTTATCAACTAAACAATAAATTTTATTTAATTATTTTATTATGTTAAACGAGATTCTGTTAAAGTTATTTAAGAAAATACAGCTGCTCTATTTATAAAAAATTTACCTTTAATAATATAATTCAGATAAAAAAATTAATCTGCTAATACTGATAATATATACATCACAAAATCGTTAGTAAATAATTAAGCGTATTTGTGTCCGTTGTATTAGATTGTTAAACAATTTACTTCTTGTAAAATTTAAAAAACTTCAAAACTGTTTGTACAGAAAATCAGTAAAGCGATCATTGTAATAAATCCAATCATAATGTATTTTTTCCTTCTTTTTTTATTCTTTTTTTAGTAGAAAAAATTGACATGTTTAGGATTTACAACTTATAGAATGTAATTAGTTTACGCTGTCATGTTAATTTGGGGAATCATTACGTAATTTATTTTTTTTTGATAACAATCATTAAGTATTTGTATTTTTCCTTTATTTATAAGAATAACGTGTAGAAGGTTAACCCAATAATGGATTTAAGTTTTATTTTAATTTCCATTTGATTGTTTGTTTTCTTGGATGTTTTTAGTGCATTCATTGAGAAGACAACATAAATGCAAAAAATGAAAATAAGCCACATTAAAAAGAAACGAAAAGAATCCGAAAAACAATAATTGAAAGGAAAACATTTTTTAATTTTAATATACTATGTATATATATTACTCTTATGTATATCTATATATATTACTTAAGCATCATTGACTAACTTTCTTATTTTTTATTAAGTTTATTCGGACAAGTATATCGTTAAAGAAAACTATAAATTTTTATCAACGTAAAGTGGTTTCGATGCTGTTTGCTCTAATGGTTTATCTTATTTGCCACCTTTATTTAAATGTTTTATCAACCTGAAAGTAAATATATAATTTTATTTAAGTTTATCGTATCTCTTTATCTAGATCTTAATAAAATTAAACAAATAAATATGTTATTGATTTTCTAAGAATAATTATGTCATTTTAAATGTGAACGCAATTTTGAATGATTTTTTTTTGTAATATATTAATCAAATTTATATAATACATAAAATTAAATTATTCTCACTACAGAAGTTCTTTAATTTAAATTTTACTATCCTGATTTATCCGTAACTCTGATTAAAAGCATTTTACAATAAAACAAAAAGCTCATATGGAACGCCAAATATTATAAATACACATATATTAAAATACGAATAAAACGTTAAAAAGGATATTGTTTAGTATTGTTTAAGAAACAAACACGCAATTGCATGCGATAAAAATTTAATTTACACTTAAATATAATAAAGTAAATTAAAGATAAAGAACTAATAATTATGCAATTAACAAAAACATAAATAAAATCTAATCCGAATATTATTCTTAACATTTTAAAGCATATTAATTAATAGATAACAATTAACTTTAATTTAGATGGAAATAAGAGTTATATTTTTTTTTTTAGATAAAAGATAATTATACTTATAATAAATGTAAATAATTAATGAATACAATTAACAATGAAAAAATAAGGATCTAGGCTATAAAAATAAAACATTTGTGTACAGCATTTTTGGCATTTAAATATACTGAATTGGCATTTCAAAATATATACTCTCTTTATATTCGCTTTTCTTGAAAGGTAATTATGATTATTGAGTTTGTCTTGTTTTTTATTTTAATCTGGCTAAAACTCTAAAAAAATCAACGAAAATAAATTAATTTAGGATATTATAAAAAGGAAGAATTATAGCAGCATTGTTAGTTTTTCTTTTTTTTTAATGGCTTAGGTGATTGAGTTCAAAAAACTTTACCTAAAATTTAATTATATTTTGAAACTTTAAACCATCGTTTTATCTCTAATAAATGAAAGTTTCGTTTTGTTATCATGAATTTTATTCAAAACTAGAATGCAAGTGTAGACGCCCGGTCAAAGGTGTATAATTTTCATTCTTTAATTAATTGATCTTATTAATAAAATATTATGTATTTGACTTATTTTTTAAATACTTTTTTTTCACGTATGTAGTAATTATTAAATTATATCCGAGTGACTATCAAAAAAAAATATATATATATTAAAAAGATGATTTTACTGTAGAAACACATTTCACATTTGAACGACGACTTTGTGCTTCAATAAAAGATAAGAAAATAAAATACTTATTTTCTTTTTTCATTGTTAATAAGCTCGTCATGTGAAAACGTTTGAAACAGACTAAAGCAACTAAAGAAATAAACTTTTTGTTTTGGAGTAGAGATAAAAGTAATTTTGAAGAAAAAAGAAAAATTTATTAAAAAATTTAAAAAGTTATTTAAAAATATTAAAGGTTTTTTAAAAATATATAAAAGACATTAAAGCGAAAATACAAAGTGGACGTTAAAAACAAATTTTATTTTTTTATAGGAGAAATTGACATGTTAGAATTTATTACGGACAGTTTACCTGTGAATAACCTACGATACCATGTTAATTTGGGGAAAAGGTTGAAGATATTTGTGGACATTAGTTTTAAAGGGGGTTAAAATTGAGTGGGAATATTGAAAATGCTTTACTATCGTAGTTGAGCAAGCACATGTAAAAAGTTTTAAAAACTTATTATTAAAAAGAAAAAAGAAATAAGGAATCTAACTACCTATAATGCAATTTAAATTCATCATTCTTCCTTTATAAAGAGAAAAATTTTATGCCTTTTTGTCTTAGAAATATCGTTGCTTAAGTTGTTGCTTTACATTCAATTAAATAACCATCATATATAGATTTAATGGTTAAATATTCTAGGATATGTCACGTTTATATGGTAAAATCAATAAATGAAAAAAAAAAATATAAGTACAAAAAGATTTGGATTGACTTTTTTTAAATTGACAATGCTAACAATACTTTTACAAATAAAAAAATATCATTTTATTAAAAAGTATTAAACGCTTTATTTAAATTATTATTAAAATAAATAAATCGTTATTTATTATAATAAAATTATTTTTTGCGATTCTCTGGTATTTATTTGTTTTGTTTGTTCTTAGCAAACAAGTTAAATGACAAATTAATTATTTTCATGCATAATAAGTAAGCCTTTAGATCTTTCTCAATCAAATCAAAAAATGTTAAAGTTTTATTTTTTGGTTTTTAATCATTTTGAGCTTTGCTCTTTGTTTAAAGATAAATAAAAAGATATATTTTCGTGCAATGTTCTAATTATTATCATTTCGTTTTTTTTTCTGTATAAATATATGCTTTTTCTGAAAGATAAATAAAATTCATAAAACTCTAATAAAATAAATATTGATTACATATATTGCTGGCTGTATTAAAAATATTTGTATTAAAGTATATAGTAGAAAAATTAAAAAAAAAGATGAAGAAGGAAAAATTAACTGAATTTTATTTTTCTTCTTTTGTTTTTCTCTGTTACAAAGTTCAGTGTTATAAGATCATAAAATAAATAGGTAACTTGTTCTAAGTATACCGCATATATGTATATTCTGTTTTCCACATTATTATAAGACTTTATTTTTTTCTTTGGCTGTACAAAGTAACAAAGTGGTTTTTCGTGTAAACAACAAATTTTATAAACATATTTTTGTTATTTTTTTCTGCTACTACTTCTTCGTATTACATATTATTTCTATATTGCAAAATTATATAATATAATTATAATGTTTCACTATTTATACGTTTTTTTTTATAATAGATATAAAAAATAATAAACATTCTTTGAACTCTTCATTTAATTTTCTTTGCTGACTTTACACAATGAAACAACATTAACCAACAGTACCAACAGCGCATACAACGACAAATATTACTTGTCATCAAATTTTATTAAATAAAAAGATAAATAAATAAAACATAAACCCTGAGCATATGTGTAAGCTAAGCATAGACAAAATTCTTTTGTAAAGTGACTTTAAGAGTATTAAAATATTGACAAAATAAATGAAAAAAATACCGAAAATAACTTTTGAAATTCCAATGAATTGAAAGGAAAATGATAAAAATAAATATAGCAAACGCATTATTTATTTATTTATTTTTTTAAATGACGACTTGGCATTAATGTGGCATGAGTTATGTTGATTACAAATAATTTTTTTAAGCTTTTGTTGTTTATTGCCAATAACAATAATAATAAAAGAAAAAACTGAGTAGGTTCATTCATCAGTTGCATACTGGAATTACATAAAAAAGGGTTATATTTTTATTTTCACACAACAGTAAATAAATAATTTAATTAAAACAAAGAAAACATTGTTAAGTATAGCAAATAATCAAGCAAATAAAAATACTTTTTTTGTACAAAAAAGTTAAATAAATGCAATAAAAAAGAAAATAAAAAATTAATTAAAATAATAAACAAAGAAATTTATATATAAATATTTGATTTTTTCCATCATTAAATAATAAAATTGTAATTAAAAATCGTATGTTTAAAACTGGTGAAAATATATTCCGGTGAAAATTGTTTTTTAAACAAAGCACAAAACAATTAAATAATTAAAAAAATAGTTAATAATTGAAAAAACTTGAAAAAAAAAATCTTCTTTTGCAAATAAATTATGTAATAAAACTTTTAATTCTTGTTGCTGATAATATTTATTCAAAGTTTAACATTTTTAGCTTTTCACCATTTTTTTTTTTGGCATTTAAGTATTAAAAGAAAAACATTGAACAAAAAACATTGTTTAGAACAAAATAACCAGCTGAGCTGCGTGTAAGGTACAACAAAGGCACACACATCAATGACAACAACAAGAACAACAACAATATCACCATCAAGAATAATAACTAAAACATTACAAAATACAGTATATCAGTATGAGAAAAGAAGATTATATAAACTCACACTGTGAAGTGGTAAATAAAACATAGCCAGCCACCAGGATGCTCAAGGAAGACGTACAGCCGTTCTTGGAAGGTTTTACCACGTCGATGATGGAAAACGTATTTTGCTTTAAATGCTTGATCAATCGGTAGCGCTATTGGATAATATGGATCCGGAACACCAGCACCAATTGTTCCAGTTGCGGTTTCTACACCGCCTACAATGCCGTCAACACCACTCGTCGATACAACATCTGTATCGCCATCATCTGCAATTTCTTCATCGTCGTCACCCATTTTAGAATTTTATTTATTTATTTTATATTTATTTATTATATTTATTTTATTTTCAATTTGCATTTATTATTATTATTTATTCATTTTATTATTATTATTATTATTATTATTATTATTATTATTATTATTATTATTATTATTATTATTATTATTTTTATTATCAGTGTTCAATCGGGTTCGATTTATTCAGCGATTTTTAATTAAAATATATTGAAATGTTAAGAATCGGTTTTTGTGTGGTTTGTAAATTTGCAATAAAAAAATTGTAATGAAAAAAAAAGAACACAAGAAATATGTTAGGTAATGGAAAACATACCACGACTAGTTGAGACACCATCAAGAATATCAGCACGTGACTTGGCTCGTCCACGTCCTTTGCGACGTATCGGCGTGGGTACTCGACGATGGTGTGACTCAAATCGTTGTGGTCGCCCTGTGCGAAAGCGTTTTAGAAATTTAAAGGCACCACGATTACCTGTTTGCCCACTGCTATTCAATGCATCTAATTCTGTTGATTCTTTAGCTGATTCAATATCGTCTACCAGCTCATCTTCAGATCCTTGTAATGCTGTGTAGCCACCTGGATTGGGTGATGATGGTCGCTGTGGTTGATGTGTCATTAATGGCATAACCGATTCACGACGGACCGGGCTTTTTAATACAGACAAAAGGAGATCGTCACTAGGCGCTAGTCCAAGTGGACGATCTTCGCCACTTATTGAACGGGAATTTATTGTCTGCGCAT
Source organism: Ptychoptera contaminata (assembly GCA_963942525.1). NCBI lineage: Eukaryota > Metazoa > Arthropoda > Insecta > Diptera > Ptychopteridae > Ptychoptera > Ptychoptera contaminata. The sequence goes on from OZ012636.1 coordinate 52,398,855, forward strand.
GTAAATTACTGCTAACCTGATGTATATTCCCATATGAGTAGTGACGATGCCGCTTCTCGTTATCCTTTGCTTCCTGCTGCTGCAGTCGCAATGTGTGCGACTGCCTGTACAGTCTTTCCTCCTCTCCCCGGTTCATGGCTAACGTCGTGGCACTAAATACGATCGACAGCATTGGGCACCGCCAACAAATAGGCCGTTGATGCCGCGGCGGCCCTGTTTACCATCTACACCACTTACTACGACCGCTACCCATTGATTTACCTTCGATTTCTCAATTATTACAAAAAATTATTTTTCACTTAACATCCGCTCAATTTTCTAACATCAGCATCACTTATTCTATTTTTTTTTTTAAATTAATTTAAACCTTTATTTTAACCTGTTTATTATACAAACAATATACGGTATATGTATTTATATAAATATATAAATTATCGTGACCCGTCACAATAGAGCCGACAAAATAGCCATTACAACAAAGTAAATTTCTATTATTTTTTAAAATGTTTAAAAAAAATGCTCTATTTCTTATCGAGAATAAATTTGCGAATATTTAAATAACTATTTAATAAATGGTGTGAACATACCTAATAAATGAATAATGAATCAAAAAAGGATAATAAGGCACATATTTTGGCAATCATTGTGATTTGCATACTTTATTTACCATGTCAATTTATAGGATAGGATATAAGATATTTGTGGACAATAATTTTAAAGGATTGGATATTAAATTGGATTGGGAACGCGATATATTATATAATTCTTTATATTGATTTGATCTGTACCTTATTAAGCTTATCTTTGTCAATTTTATTTTATTAATGTGTATTTGGATGTAAGATTACTTAATAAATTACTAATTTTCATTTTTTTTGTTAATTATTAAAAATTAATTTTTTTTTTTATTTTTATGTTAATTTGTTCTGGGCTATTTTGTCGTAGGCTATTTTGTCGTGGGCTATTTTGACGGGGTACCATAAATTATATTTATATATGTAGATAGATATATATATATATATATATATATATATATATATATATATATATATATATATTATTTATCACATAATGCACTCATGTATTAAAATTGAGTATCCCACGGCTATTTTCTTAATTTATATTCCATTTGCCTTTACCATTAGGTTTTTTATTTGCACTTTTATGTTGTTGGTATTAAGGAACACAACACACCAAAAAAAAAAAAAAAATAAATCAAAGCAGGAACAAAAGACAAAACTCATCAAAACTTTTCAAATTTCGGTTATTAATTCTTCATTTCATGATTTTATTATTTCCTTTATATTCTTTTTATGTTTTGTTATTTATAAATTTTATTATTAATTTTTGAGCAATCGATAAGCATAAAATTGTGATTTTAACATATTTATGCACTTAACTTTAAGCTTTATTTTACTTCTTTTCTTTTGTATGTTTCGTTATTTCTTCACATTACACTTTAATTATTCACTTTATTTTTTGTCTCTCTTTTGAGTAATTTGTTTTGGTTATAGAAACTTTAAGACTTCTTTTTTATTTGTTTAAAGAACTTCAAATATAATAAAAAAAGAAAAAATAGAAATAGTGAAAAACATTGCAAAAAGAATTTTTGAACAAAATTTATTAATTCATTAAATTTTAATTTTTGTAGAAATAAACTTTTTTTTATATTAGTGGCGAATATTACTTAATTTTCTAACAATTTTTTGATCAAGTAAATAACTTCGATAATGACTTCATACTAAAATCAATTAGTAAATGTTCGAGACAAAACAATTCCAGTCTATACATATGTATATATTTTAATAAAATATTTCTATAATAATGGTTGTGTTGTATATGTTTCACTGTATTCATTTTTCATTTGATTTGTATAGTTTACTCCAGTAGATTCCCTAGATATTTTTAAGCATTAAAACACCAGCAAGATATTCATAACACTGGGCAACAACTAGTTTATTATTAATCTATTTTTAGTTTAATGTGAGCATTATTTGGCATAATATTAGAGAATCTGATAACAGTAGATCTTACCGCAGGCTAATTATAATTAATAATTAATAACCAAAAAAAAAATATTTGATTTCATAAAATATTATCTATTAGGCATCTATTGTAGTAATACTAGTAATTGACGTGGATCAGTTAAAAATCGTATAAACTTCTCAAATGATAACTAAATGATTGATAATATAAAATCTATCAATTCAAAGTTGTTTAAGCAATCAAACATTATACTTAAAATATATTTCAATTCAATATCAAATAAAATAAATCGATTATAGTCTCTAGTTCCTTTCAGAGAATACAAAATAATCGAAAAGTTTTTTTCTCCATTCTATATTAGCAGACAGTTTTTCTTTTGTTAATGTGCTTTCAACCATATAAACAATCAATATATACATAAATAAATTACGTTCATTAACTTATTACCTGATAACGCTCACCATGACCAAAAACAAAACGAAACGATAACAAGATATAAATATTATTGAACCAACAAACAGTAATCACGTCTATTCAAATTGTACAAAAATATTTTCTTATACCCACGCTATTTCATTCAAAATTTATTCTTTATGAATTGAAATCCGTTTAATCGCTAAAAGAATTAAAAATATAAAACGAAATGTAGAAAAACAAAGAAATTTATAGGACTTTTATTTTTATTATTATTTTTTCTGTGATTTGTTATTCTTACAATTAGAGCGAAATTGTATAAGAGCTTTACAAAAACTGGCGCCTCACTGTTATATGAACTGTACGTTCTCTACTTCACCACCGCATCCATGACAGGTAAAAATCCATGCAGATACGTAATAACAACTATGGTTTTGTTTTCTTTTTTTACAGAATCCACAATTGCTTTCACATAAACATTTCAAAGTTTTGTTTATTTTTGTATTATTTTATAAAATAAAATATACTTTTATTATAACAGCTTGTTGTTTACAAAATCATAGATGTACTGGATTAATTAAAGGAAATTTTATTTAAGTCACTTAAATATTAAATTAATTTTATTAATCAAAAGGGATTTTTTTCAATTTTTTCGCCTTTTATCTAGTTTTTAATAAATTAATTATTCATATACACAAATTATACAAATACACAAATAATAAATTAATAATATTAATTTTTAATTTTAATAATATTTATAGTTTATTTATTTAATATAATTACAATAATAATAATTATCATAATCAAGCACTTAGGGCGTATAATAACGACAGGCATAATGAAACGCGAAATACTTCTATTTACCATACACTCTGTTTCATTCACGCTTCTGACTGTCTTTTATTGCGTATAAAGTTCTAGGATTTTTATGATAATTTAATTATAAATTTCTATTATTTTTAATTTAAAGTTTCTTGTATGGATTATTTTAATGACCGTAAATCATGCATATTATGGTTGTTTCAATATTTTTTCCAATTATTCATTAAATTCAAAGTTGTCAATCCAATTATTCCACACACTTTAATTTACATTTTAAGAGATAATCAAGTAAAAAAATTAACAGCATAATAGCAGATATCATTCAACACAAAAAATAAAAAGGATGTTCTAATAAGAAGTCATAAATAAAGTATAACTTAAACATTATTAATTAAATACAACGTTTAAACGAATATGTTAATAATAAAACAATAATTCAGTTATAAATATTTGACACATTGATGATAGGTTTTATTGATTTTATTTCAACAAACATTTTATGCATCGCCATTAAGTTATCGTAAAATTATAGTTGATTTCAAAATTTTTATGTCTTTTTATTATACTATTTATTATTATATTATTTCAATCATTAAAAAATTGTCAGAACACTATCAATATAATTTAAATGTAATTTTTTATAAATACACCAGTTCAGTTTAGTTAGGAAACAAACAGTTATTTCTTTGCTAAACTATTTCTTCAGCAGTAAATAAAATCAATAATATTGAAAAAGAATCAAGAAAAAATGTCCAAAAAATAGTTTGGTCCAGACAAGATGAAATTCTTAGAAACAAAAACTAAAACACTTTAACTGATTAAAATATCAAAATCAACATTAATCCCTAATTTTTCAACATTATCTGCAAATAAATCATTAAGTACATTAAGATGAAAACGTTTTTTTAATAGAATGTATGAAAACATTATATTTGTTCGTTTAAATACAGATATAAATGAGTTTAAGAAAAGATTAAATACATAAAACTATGATATATTTATACCAAAAGATATAATGGTAAGCTGACCACAATATTACATTTTTTTTGTCGTTGCTTATTTATTTTTTAAAATGTTAAAATGTCTAGCAAACATTAACTGATTCATTCTAGTGCTTTTATTTATTTATTTTTAATTTGCTTTTTTTTTGAATAATACAAATAAAATATATTAGAAATAAATAATCCAAAGATAAGAGGTAAATTATTTAAACCAGACAACAATGTACTGTATTTGAGTGGGCAGCGAACAGTATGCAAAGTAAATAACAAAAAACACAAAAAGAATATTTGATTTTGCTTTTATTTCTCATGAATTAAGATCCCTAAAGCATTTAATACAGCATCATGCACGAGCCAGCATTAAAGTAATTTAGGTAGTCTTTTATGGGTATAGGTAGAGAAAAATATATTAAAAAAAAGAAAACAAGAAAAAAACAATAATAATTAGAAAATGCATATATATACCGTATATATATATATTTCTTTCCATACTTTTATTATACATGTATAATTTTTTTTCAATTTTTGTGTTTCAAAAATTATGGTAATAATTCTATTTGAACGTATTTTTCTGTCCTACATTGTTTTCACAATACCTGATTCATTGTAACTCGCTTCAAACAATTTAAAAAAAAAAAACAAATTGTGACCAAAAACGAAAAAAAACCTTTTATTACTTTTCCATTGTTTTAGTTTAAAATTTTAATTCAAACAACTATTGAATTATATAAATAATTGTAACAAAAAATGTACTTTGTTCGTTGAGATTAAATAGAAAATTAAAAAGAAGATTTGGTTGTCGTACCGGTGTCCACTTGCTATTATAAAATACAAGAGTTCTATGTATTTTCTTTTTATTAAAAACGAAAATTATTGTGTAACCTTTAAATTTTATTATTATTAGAATAACTATTTAACAAGATATGCTGAAAACATGTAGATTTATACAAAATTATGTAAATAAACATGTGTGAATATCAAGTAATCACAAGAAATTAACAATAATGATTACAATAACGCATAATGACTTATTAAAAGAAAATAATAAAATTAAAATTCTTTAAATATTGACCTTGGAGTTGCCAGTTTAACTATGTTTCAATCAATAACGTTTAAAAAACCAAACTGAAATAGAGTCATATATTGATCTTAGATTAATGCTTTGTCTGCTATGTTTAATATTCCGAAATATGCATATGCAGAGAATACAGTGATTAATGAACAATTAATATTAATAATATAATCTTTGTGTTATAAAATGATTAGTAAACTTAATATTAATAAGAGAAAGCTTTAATTTCATTAATAATTATAATAATAATGATAACAGTAATACTAATAATTATAATAAATAGTAATATTCTTATCTGATTTGAATCTAAAATAATGAGCAAAAAAAATTCTAATTATAACATTTTATTTGCTTTAACTGTTTGACAATTGATTGCGATAGAAGGTTTGTTTTTCTTTATGTTATTTATAAAGAAACTACGTTTAAAAAAGTAAAATGTTTTTCATTTTTGTATTTTATGTATTATTTTTCCAAAGCCTTATATGATGGCGTGACAAATTGTTAAAACAATTAAAAGCATAAAAATTAATATTTATAATATTAATCATAATAAATAATTATTATTGCACAGCGCGTGTATAAAGCTTAAGTTGCTTTTAATTATTTACAATTTAATTTAATTTATTTATATTTTTTACTTCTAAACAATTAAAAATTATTTTTTTATTATTTTTGCTTAATATTGTATATGTGAATTGTTTTTTAGAAGATTAAAATACTACAGACAAGTTTTATAATAAATATTCGTTAATTTCTATTAGATTTCGGTTTTTACAAGTAACGATATAATCATAAAAGATTATAATTTTGTGAATAGTTACTACATAGAGAGGGTACTTTTGATAGATGGATTTATATCTTTATATAACACAAATGTAATATGCTTTTGCTTTATTTGAATTAAAAATATGAAATCAAATATTGTTGAATATATTTATGTAAGTTTTTAGCAAGGCAGCTAGTCATTTCTCACTAGAGATATAAACAGATTTTATGATTATATACATTATTTTATCTAAATTTACATTTTCCAAAAACTCCAAACAACTATTCCCTGAATTACTTATTATATTTTATATAAAATTATGTGTTCCATATAAGATTAAATAAATTCTTCCAAAAAATAATAAAATTTAATAAAAATTGCATTCTGTATCTGTAGCAATAAATTTTCGAAAAAATAAAAAACCAAGATACCAAACAAATTTTTTAATCAAAATTTCGCATTAAACAAAATGACTTGAGCATTTTTTACAAGAAAATAAAACTACCCTGCTAATAAACTCGATAGTTTATTTCTATGAATATATTTATTATTCAAAAATCGTTAAGAGTTTCTTTCAAGTTTACTTTTTATGCTATATTTGTATATACTTTGGTTTAAAGTCGATATGTATATTGTATATTTAAGCATAATGCCTTGGTTATAATGACGAAGCACCATAAAGCGCTGCTATAGGCAGCACTTTTAAAAATATGAAAGTTTAATACATTGAGTTATAATGGCGCGACTAATCGCGCGTGCAGCGCGGCGTTTATAACCAAAACATAAACCAGCATATGTCTGTTTAAGGCAATTTGTATTCAAGCTAACATTGCGTTTTTATTTCCCTATGCCTAACTTTTACTTTTCTATGCCTATCTAAAAATCACTTTAACGGACCAAAAATCAATAATTTGTTTTTTAATTACTAGGAATCTATGTAACAAAAACACAAACAAATATTAGGGAAATTACTTGACTTAAATAAACGAATTGGCATTTATGAAATATGAAATTTTTCGCTAAAAAGTTATTACAAAAATATCAAAATGGAACAACAAATGATTCTGATTTAAATCATCCCCATTATTCTTCAATGGCTGCGTATCAAGTATGTAAAGTACAAAATGCTAAAGTATCGAAAAAGAATTTAATCAGTTTTAGCTATTTAAAACCTGTAAAATGAAATTTATTAGAAAAAACATAGGTAATGGTGTTTTCTCCAGAGGCATTAAAGAATTTGAATAAAAAATTGAATGCAATCAATTAAACAGTAATAAAACAGAAGATGTCATTCATTTGGATTTCATTTGGAAATTAACAATTTTCCTAACACATCAAATGTCCAAAATAATAAATAAAGTCACAAAATAACATATACAGCATATATATACAACAACAAGAACAACAAAAATGTATACAATTTAATAACCTAAACATTGGTACCAATGTTTTAGGACCGAAAAGAATGCTGCTATTATAAGTGGGCAGAATAGTGTTTATTATTCTGTGTAATTATACTTCTATTATAATTCATTACTAAAAGAATAAATAAAAAAGGTTTAAAAATGCTAAATAAAAACGGAAAAAAAGAAATACAAAAATTTGTATATATGTTAACAAAAAAAATAAAAGTCAATAAAAATGGTAATAAACACATATGAGTTTTGGTTTTTACATTTTTTCTTCTGTTCTGTTTTGCCCTGTTGTTACTTTTTCAGTACACATTTCAAAGCACAAAAAAAAAACAAAGCTAACCACAACCCAACATTAACATAATTTTTTTCCTTTTTTTAGTATAAGAATAATAATAATAATAATAATAATAATAATAATAATAATAATAATAATAATAATAATAATAATAATAATAATAATAATTTTATTATTATTTAAATTATTAAATTAAAGCTTTCTCACTCTTTTACTTTACTATTTTATTATATTATTTTTCTTTCAAAGCAATGTTATGACAATATCGATTATTTTTATTTCAAAATAAAATGAAAAATGCTATTGAAAATGGTATAAACAGAAACAGTATATTGCAATTATTTTTGTCGGTTTTCTATTTTAGAAATGAAAGAATATTAAAAAATTGGTCATGTTTATAATTAGGTAGTTTACTAGTAGTATAGGTAAAAAATATAAATTATTACAATTAATATTTGTTCTAATTAACTAACTTTAACATATGTTTAAAAGTAATAAAAATATACTATCATCACAATTTTCTTAGCAGTTTTTCATTAGTAAAAAAAGTAAACAATCGAAATACTGATATTGTCATATGTTATAAACTTTTTAATTTGTCTAAAATACACATGTATTATTACTAAAAATAAAAACAAGGAAGAACTTGTATGTATATAAAACCGTTTAATTGGTTACATTGGCGTAAAACAGTTTTTATTTCTTTATTGTATTTTATTTTTATCTATTTTGTTCTAATATTTTTTTAATATATTTATTACTAGCTTTTTGTTGCCTAGCTTTGCGCAGAAATATAATATAGTTCGATATATGTATAAATATTGTGAACACAAAGAAAAATTATCCTCGAAATAATGAATATCCCGGTGTAATAATTTCTGTGCATAAACGTGCAAATTTTAAGTGTAAGCGGCTTACTTTATTGCTTAAATTAAAGGTCATATCAGTATTAAAGAAATCCGTGATTTAATAAATACAGTTTTTTTAATATTCATAACAACATCAATAGATTCGTAAGTTGTTGTTGCACCACGTAGTTTAACTAACATATAAATATTGCTATTATATATTTTTTGGTGTTAGAATAACCATTTCATCAAGCCATTACTGATTTAAAAATTTTGTAAAAAAAAAAATTATTCATACACTATCCCAAAATTTTTTTAACCGAAAAAAACATTTACAAAAATAAAAAGGAAACAACATTAGTATCTTTTTTATACGTACATATGCATCATCAATATTATTCCTATTTTATATTATAAATATTTGTAAATATAATTTTAAAGAATATATGAAAGATATCTTTTGGGAAGTAGAAAAACGAAAAACATCTAACATCGTCCATGATTTTATAAAAAGAAATAAATTGATACTTTTTCAGTTGTAACTGTAAGCCTTAACAATGAAAATAATAACCAAAAAGGATAAAAAATTTGTGTTTTTCGGCTGGGTAAATGAAGGGAAAACTTGTTGCGCATTTATTTTAATAATAATAATTATTATTATTATTATACGATTGCAATTCCTAATAAATTTTGATTAAACTTTCTTCTATATTTTTTTTTCTATTAATATATTTTATTAAAAGAATTTCTTTGCAATTTTCTTATAATATTAATTTTTATTTATATGTTTTGAAATTTCAGTGCATCACTTTTTTTTTAAATAATGTACAAAAAGATATTTTTATTATTATTTTATTAAATAAATAAATAAAAATAAAACCAAAGAAAATATATTGCAAAATGCTTCTTTGAATAACAAATAAAAGGAAAATTAAAATTGGGTTGAGAGTAATTTGCTTTAGGAAACGTTACACATGATAAAAAAGAAGGTAAATAAGTGAGTTTATATATACAGTATATAGATTGTGCATGTTAGTGTGCTTTTGGCATTTTTGCGGACCGATGTAGGACCGATTTTCTGCAATATTATCTGGTATAATGGTGTCCTCCATGGTAATGTAAAAATAAAATTTAAGTATGAACATTAAATAAACTAATATAACATCAAATAAAACACAATAAATGTAGAAAAAAAACAGAACACACAAAAACTAATAAGCTTTTTAAAAAATTTAACAAAAAGTAGATTAAAAAATTTAATCAAAATAATAAATTAATTTCATTGCTTTTTGATTTGTTTTCTTTGCATTAGGCAGCTGTTGTAATGTTTGTATTTCAAAAAGATTGGCACTGTTTTTGTGTGAAAAAGCTTCAAAAATACATTTTGTCAACACTATCGATTTAATTAACAGTAAAGTTGCTACTTCTGTTAAATTTGTAATTCGGTGAGTGGATGTATGCCTTTTTTAAATATTATTTTGTATAACTACAGATAAAGCAATCAAAGCTTAATTGTTCTGACTATTTTGTGCTTTTTAACATGTACAAAAAATTGGTGAAAAATAAGGTGTATAATTTTTTTTTTTGCTAATCTAACATCATGTTTCTACTTTAATTGGCATATTATAATAAGAAACTGTTAATGAAAAAAAAGTTCTTCTATCTTCTACTACACTGCTGGTTTGCTATTTTTTTATTCTATACATAATTTTATAATGATAGTTTTTCATATAAAAAAAAATGACAAACACCTAGCACATTATAATTATTATAATTATGGCGATTATTATAATAGTAGCAACAAAATAACAATTTTTATAAAAAAGCTAAACTTAATGTAATATTATTTGTTTTACTTGTTTTGAAAAATATTGTAATAATTAATGTAACATGTGTAGTTACTTTTAAGTAAATAATTTATTTACTCATAGACATCACCCTTGTAAATCAAGATGGATATTAGGGCGGGAAAACAATACAAACATACACAATAAAATCGCATTTGAAGGCTTTCGCCAAGCTCTATTTGGTCCATCGTTATAATACATCATAATTTTGGTTTCGTCACAGAAAAAGACATTATTCCAAAACTGATTTGTCTTTTCTAACAAACGTGAAAATTGTGATATTTTCCCTATGTCAAAAAATTTAGTTGAAATACTGTATGTATATTTTCTTTAATTTAAAATAATTATTTTTTCTTTAAATTTCCATTTAAAACAAAGTAAAAAAAAAATCATTACTATTGCTCAGATAGGAGAAAATCTTATCTTTCATTCTTTCTTTTTCTTATTTATTATATTTTTCTTTTGCATATTTAAAGTAAATTAAATTAGTTGTTTTTTTTTCATGCCTAAAAGCATTTTTTGCCCCAAAATTCGTAACCTTTGCAACAAGAATTATAAAAATATTCAATTTATCTTCATTTTGTTGCTTTGACTATGCAGATAAAATATTTTTTTGTTTTCAAGATAATAAACAAGAAATAATAATATATCAAAAATGCAAAGAAATAATTAATTAAAATATTAAATGGTATATCCCTGGTTATTACTTCTAATGCTCATTGTTAAATAATTATCTTGCTTCATTCTATCAATTTTTTTGGCTGCTTATTTCACAATTTTACGTTAAAATAAATAATAAATATATAATTACGGTGACAGCAATAATTATAGAAAAATTTTTATATGCGAAAAACAAAGCAAAGCAAAAAAGAAAACAAAAGAAAAATCTCTGACAGATAGCAGTATTTTTTTTTCTTTTTCATTTAAGAAACTTACCGGCCAACAACTATTTGGCACAGAAATTGTTTTTTTTTTTTGCTTTTTATTTAAAGAAAATTCATTTCTATAAGTAAATCAACAACAAGAGCAATATCATCATCGTAGATTAATTTTATTTAAAAATAAACAATTTTTTTTTGTATAAATACACTCGATAATGTCCTTAATTTTTTTGATTATTTTCTTTACATTTTTTTTCTTTCAATGTTTCTCTCCACCATTTTTAAATATTAATTAAAAACAATTTTTTGTAATTTTTTTTTAATTTTTGAAATTAAAGCACAAAACACAATTGAGCAGAAAAAAAGCACACAAGAAAGTAAAGGAAAATATGTATCGAAATTTAATTTTTCTTTAATTTTTCCATTTTCTGGGTTTTTATTATAAATATTTTTTCTTTTTATTTTTCATCAAGCACAGAACAAAGAAAAGCGCTTAAAAAATTATGGTACCTTGTTTAAAAAAAAAAAGGAAAAAAAGTTTTTTTTTAATAAATAGTAATTATACACTGCACAGTTTTTTTTTTCTTGACAATTAATTTGATAGCACAAAAATATATATATTTAAAAAAAATAAATACATTTAAATAATCACAATTGCTGCTTATAAGGGTAAAGGTTGGCGACCAACTGTTGAAAATTGTATTCGATAGAAATTTTCATACAAAGTAAAATAAAAATGAAAATAATCAAAAAATAAATAAAGAAGAAAAATGAAAACAGAGTCGAAGAATCTTGTGTTGAAAATAGATTGAAAACGTTTGCTGGAAATAGGATTTTTAATAAAAAAAGTATGTTTATTGCAAAAACGAGGTAAAATATTAAATTGAAAACTAGGAGCATAAAGAATTTCTTGTGTGGAAAATTTTTATTTATTACGCATTTAAATTTGTTTGATAAGAATCAAGAAAAAGAAATCATATTTCTGAGATTTTCTCAGTTTTCTGTTGTATGTTAGTATTGAAAAGTTTTCATATAATATTATTTGCAAACTAATGAAATAAACGCTGTTGCTATCAGCAAGCAAAAACACTACAAATCCCGGAAATGCACTTAAAAATAAAAGACAAAAAGGATAAGCGTCAAGGATCTATTATTCATTACTAGACAAGTTGTCTAGTGTGTTCAACACAGCTTGAATTTTCTTTATTAAAAATTTATCAAATGTAATGGAAATGTTTTGCAATTAATTTAAATTGTATGGAAGCTTTTTCTGTTTTCTCCCAACTTTTGAACATGCTACGTAGGAAAATAAATATTAAATCGGATATATAAAATCTATTCAACACGAAATAAGTGTGTTGAAAGCTTACAAGTGTATTCAAAATTAACCAGTAATGGTAGTATTGAGAATTTTAAACAAAAAAAAGTAGCAGGCAACAGTATAGCAGAAAGAAAAGTGGAACATAAAAAATGCTTGTAGCCTGGGAATATAAATTCCATTCAGCAGAGTAAAACATTAAAGAAATTGTCCTTAAAATAATTTAACTAAAACGCTAAATGCTATATTTAACTAATGGCTGCTACCACTGCAGTGTGTCGAACTCATTTCAGTTCATCAGATTATGCTAAAAAAGAAAAGCTTTGAAAAATTCATGAAAAAAAAGTAAAGCAAGTTAAATCGATAAAATCACATTAATTAAAAACAAAAAAGTCTACTGATTTTATACATTAACTTCCACCAGCTGATTTTGCTTATTATAGTATTTTTATTTAGTTTTAAATACTAGCAATGCATTTGCATTTTTATAACTTATACGTCACTCGTTAATCGAAGAGAAATTGTTACATAAAAGTTACATAAAAATTGTTTTTTCCTGTTCATTTCAAGAATTCATGCAATGTTTTGCAATACTTTCTTTAAAAGTAAATGTTCAGATCAATTGAATATTTAAAATTACATTTAAATACTTTTCGACACGTTTTGTGTTTAAAAACGAAATTTTGCTTGCGCTTTTTGCTATTTTTATACTTCCAAATATTTAATTAAGATGCTTTAATTGAATAAATAATTTTTTATACTTTATTAAATGAAAAACAACATTCTAATTTAATTACTGACACTAGTTTTAACAATAAAACAAGCAACGTACCATTTCATAAAAACTTTATTGATTTTAGTTATTTTTATATTTTTTTTTTTTGCTTAATTATATTTATTATTTTAAATATTTTTTATTTTAATTAAAACAATTTACTTTTGTGTAATTGCTTTTTCATTATTTAAAAATAATTATTTAAATATTTAAAGCTACCACGCCAATAACACTCAAATAAGTGGAGGTGCCTGGGCCTTGATTTAATATTCAATTTGTCAAATTTTAAATATTTCAGATCAAATTTTATCATTAAAGCACACATGAACTGCACATAAACAAAAATGTAATAAATATATAAACACAAAATTTAATTAATATGAATTAATTAATAGTAATAATAATAATAATTGCGACCACATACAATTAATTTCTTTAATGTCACTTAATTAAATATTTTTATACTTAAGTCATTAGGGAAGCAAAAACATAACACACTTAGAAAGCATAATTAAATAAATTTTCAAAACAGGTATTGCAATTTTTTAATTCTCACAATATTCCCAATGATATAAATAAAAAACCTACGAGTTACCATAGGTCGAAAAAGCAAAATCTAAATTAATTTAAGAATTTTTTAAAATCTGAATGCTTTATTTGCACTCTCTAATGTATTACGAAAACATTGTATAGTAGAACAAAAGCTTTTGGTAAACTGAGTAACTTGTATTTGAATACTTTCGATTGTTATTTTTAATCCTTAAATCACACACCACCGATATAATTTTATTAAATTAAATTTTAAATTCATGACATAACTAATTTAATATTACTTAAGCACTTTGAATAGAAAACAAAAAAAAATATTCTAAACAAATTAAAAGAACAAAATAAATTATTATAGCAACAAAAGGCATACATGGTTATTGAAGCTCTCAGTGCTTTTATTATTCTTAAAAGAATATACATATAATTCTTTAAACTTTATGTTTTAGATTGTGGATGGGAGAATGAGTGTATTTCAATGTAATTATTTAACGAAAAAAGATTGTGTTTCCATGCGTTTTTTATTTTTTTATATATATGCTTTGTGCTTTTTTAAGCACATAGTAGGCTTAACAATAAACACAATTTTTATATTAAAAAATTATAAGTAAAAAGAGTATTACAGCGGAAATGATTACTTGTACATATTATCTTAATTAGACATAATAGCACAATAGATGCGGTGACTATGGTAGTATCAACAATACTTAAGTATAAGAAGAAATAATTACTTTAAAATAAAAGGACAATACTTGAAAGAAGAGGAAATGAAAGAATACAAATAGAACAAACAAGGAGAATATAAACAATAAAAAACGGAACAATAACTTATTTTTGTAGTATTAACTCAGGATAAAATTGTGATGAGATTTTGATCTTATTAAATATTGTATTAAAAATTCACAATAGTCAAATACAGACAGACGTGAATTAAATATACTAACATTATTTTAAACTTTTGTATTTAATATTAGATTTTAATATTTTTATTTCTTGGAATGCAATCAACAAAACCATTGTGTTTTATTTTAAAATAAATTTTGTTAAAATAATCATTTCCTGGATATACATGGTTAAAATATTATCGTTTGTGTTTTAAGCAGAGTAGTGAAATTATATGATTTTTATATAAGGATCAAAATAAAGATAAACGTAATATATATGATGAACGATTTATTAAAATTAAAATCCCTGAATATTTAACGTCAATAAGCTGTACGTAAATACATTAATAGAAAAATACGATGTGGTGATACTATGAATTTGGCTATAAAATAAAGGAAATTAAAAATAAAGTCAGTTTTGTTAACATCCGCTATACTGGAAATAAAAATGCATCAATTTGTAATGTCAGCTGGTATTTCCAAAAATCTTAATGATTAAATAGCCTTTGCTTTACATATATATTTGCAGTCATCTCCTCATTTACGCGGTAGATATGTTCCGCATAACGTATCCATGGGTACGTGAGATGGATTAACCAATGACGAAGAAAATTATAAAATAAGCTCAAATTTTGTAATTTTACTTGACCGAGCTAAAGTGAAACTACGTAAAAAAAGTACCGCGTAAATCGGGAGATGAGTTTATATAAAATATATATTATATATAAGAAAATCAACCCTATTTTTAACTGTTTTAAACAATGTTTAAAAATCTGGTAAAATGAAAAGTATGAAAAAGCCAAATAAGTAAAAAAAAAATATTGTCATTTATTATTTATCTTGGTTTGTTTTTCTTATTTTCCTTCTTTTCTTTTCTTTTCTTTTCTTATATTTTTTGTTAACTTTTCTTACTTTTGAATCATACTTATAAATAAATTTATGTAGATTATTTGAGATTATTATGATTAAAATGAAAGAAAACAACAATATTTACAATAAAAAAATAACTGTGCTATATGGATCAACAAGAATGGCTGCAGCATCAGCGAAAAACCAGTCAAGCTATATTTTAATGTTCTTCTAAATTATAAAGAATTTTGAATTATAAATCATTTTTAAATATTTTTTCACTATTTATTCTTTTAAATTGAAAAAGTTTAATATTTGAGGGATATTTGTTGAGACTGGTTAAGGATAGGATGTTTAAATATATATTTTTTAAAGCCGAAAAATATCCAAAACTGGGCGCAAAATATTGGTAAGTATTACAAGCAAATATGATGTGTTGAGTTTTTGCCTAACTCTCTTTATTTTCATAACATTTGTTTTTGTGTTTCAATTAGAATAACAAAGGATTTATTTTCCCGGCTTCACCGTAATGCTCTATTTGGTTTGCAGTTTATTCTTTTTAAAATTAATATATACAGGTTTTTGCCCTTACCTATTCCTACTCCTGTTGCTCGAAATAAATAATAAATTTTAATAAAAAACGATTTTTTCTGTATCCTAACCGTCAAAGTGATTTTTCTTCTTTTTTTTGCATTTAAAATATATGTTTGCAAATCCTTTATAGAGAAGCTTTTATTGTATAAATACCAAGAATATTTCTAAATTACTGTAAGTGGTATAATTGCCACATTAATAAAAATCAAAAAGTAACGCAAAATAATATTCTGGTGGTGCAATAATAATTATAAAAATATAATAAAAGGATAGTAAATTATTTTTAAGCTTTGCTTTATTTAATTTCTTAATGTTGATGAACATAATAAAATCACAAGATAGAAAAAACCATCTTATAAAATGATAATAATTGAATTTTTAGCAATTAGGGTGAATAGACGAGAGAGAATTAATCTACTCCAAATAGCAACAAGTAACCAAAAGTAATTTTTTTTAGTGTTATTATAATTATTCTTTGGCTTTCGATTTTATTTTCTTTTTGTTATTGAAATTTTTACAAATAGTAAAGACAAGACTGAACAATTATATTACAAGACACTACAGTGATTGTTAACGGGAATATGATTAAAATAGTTTGAGGGTTAATACGTTAAGTTGAGTTAGAGTTTTAAGAAAAATACTTTGTTTTTAGTTAAACGAATGTATATAAGTGACCAAAGTACAGAAGACAGAACAACAAAAAATCAATCGAAATGAATTTTATAAATATGTAATGCTGCTGCTAATACTTTAACACAATTAAAGTTTTACTTAATGATTAAAAAAAGGAGATTGGAAGCTTTAAAGTTTAAACCATTACTACAATATCTATCAAAATGTAGATGGCAGTGTAACTGTATAAAAGAAATGTGATTAAAAACATTTCCTCAAAAGCTTAATTTTAACACCAAAAAGTATAATTTTGTGTGCAATTTATGCTAGAATGAGCATAAAAAGAAAAAAAGTCATAAATATAAATCAAATAAATAAAAACAATAACAGAATAGGAAAACAATTTATATGAATATCAGTAGATATTTTCTTTCAAAAACACAAATAGGTGATAACAATGAAAATGCCAATATAAAATACACATAAAACGACATTATACGAATTTTTTTATTACATTTTAATTCGATAGATTAAATAAATTCGTTCCTACCCAATTTGAACAGGTTTATCAAAATTTATTTCTCCTTGGAGACAAGTTAACCTGCACTTACCACTTGTAATATATTTTTTGTATTTATATAACTGGAAATTATAAAAAAAAATGTATATAGTAAATTATTATTTGAATATCAGCACTCAGCATTTATTGTGGCAAATAATAAATTTTGACTCGAAATTGTTGAAATAGTTAAAATTTATACCAGTTTTGAATGTGATTTGTGAATTAACTGTATTTACCATAAATCTCACCAAACTAAAGCATAACCTATGTATTCATTTTCACATATATATTTCAATTTATAAAATTTAAAAAACAATATTATATTATTAATAACAATTGTATTGATTTTTCAATGTAAAAAAATTAAACAAAAATCCTATTAAAACATTGTAGACATATTTTAATTCCACCAATTATAATTTTCAGTAATTTTAGCAATAAAAAATATAAATTAATCGTTGTAAAAAGCTATGTTAAATAAAGAAGCTAACATTGTTGTAATTCAAGTGAAAAAAAATGTAATTTCCTGTATATTATTGCATAAAGACGGAAGCCAACCTTGAATACAATTTTTTTGCCCTAAAAAACTCCTATACAAAGTTTTAATTCACTCCTTTACAGTAAAAATTTTACGTCTTTTTTTATTTAAAAAGAAATTAAGTGCTTTTTCGCAAAATGTAAAGAAAATGTTATTTTAACATTTCCAACACACACCAAAAATTATTATCATTTTAGTTCATCGTGTTTTCTATTTATTTATTTACTTAATTTTACTACAGTTTTGTATAAAATTAAGTCAAGAGACACGCTATACAATGTAATTTGTATTTTGTGTATTTAATGCTTCGTAATTCTATTCTTTTTTAATGTATTTATTTCATGGAAAATTAAAGAAAATATAAAGATAAAATAAATAATTGATGGAAGACACCGAGAAAACAGAATGATTTTATTCATATTTAATAACGATTTATATAGCAAAGTAAAACAAAAAATTACAATTCGTCCAGTGCCATTTAATTCAAAATAATTTTCAGCATTTTTCGTTACTTTTAAAAAAAACCATTTAATAAAAATATTAAAAAAAATAAACTAAAAACGAAAGATTGGAAAAAGATTGAAATGTTTGTGAACTAAAATAAAGAAAACACAAAATAAAATCCATTTAAAACTGAATGCATCCTCGTTGTTTCTATTTCTCTTGATACTATTCTTGATTTTATTTCTTTAAAATGCGGTCTCCTTGAAACTGAAGATACTATATCATATCAACAAAAATAAAAATAAAATAATATTACTTCTTAACAATGATGCTTTACAACAATCAATGTTAAAACAAAATAACATTTTATTTATATAAATATATATAAAAAAAACTTATAAAACAGAAGTACAAAATAAAGAACTAAATGTCCATTAAATTCTTTATTATTATTAAAATATATAGAACGAAAATGTTTCATAAAAGAAATCAAATAATACATTTTTTCCAAGGTTATTTTGTAATTTTAATGTCAGAAATTATGTGCACATTTGATAATTCAAGACCATTTTGAATGAAAATGAACAATTGGAAATAAACAATTTTAATAGTTTTAAGTATTTTATTACATTATTTATCAATGAATTATATTTAATTCATCATGACAAAGATGTAAGGCAATACATTAGAGCAAGTATGATAAAACAGCAAAATCAAGAATTGTCTAATTAGTTACTAGTAGTTTCTTATATAAAAATTAATAATAAACTAATTAGCTACGTATCCAAAAAATGTTATTAATGGTAGGTTGAACCTATTTTTAGAGAATTTGTAATAGTAGTGGTTATTCCATCTGATTTTAACCAACAACAATTTAAAACTAGATTATCCTCTGTGAATTTATTCTTCTAACATTCAACTATTCTTCATCATTTCTATAAGAGGACAATAGTGCGAAATCCTTTTAAAGTTTTCAGAAATAATTATCCATTCATAACAATTAATAAAAAAGGAAAATATGCCAGTTTATAAAAAATTCAATGCATTGATAATAAAACAAGCACAAAAAGAAAAGAAAAAAAATAACCTAAATACATGGAGTAAAGGCAACAAGAAAAAATTGAATAAAACAAAAAATATCGACCAAGTAATTAGAGCGAAATGAATTAAAGCTAAACCACATATATAAATAATTTATTTTGTTAGATAACATACAATGTTAAACTAACAATGTTTTAGAGTAGAAGTAGAGTACAGTCTATTGATATAAAATCATAAGATAAAATCAAATATTGAGTCAACAAGAACTTTGTTTTTATTTTTATTCTTATAATTTTATTATTCATAATTGCTCAATTATTGTTTAACATGGCTTTGTTATTAATATAATTATTATTAATGTGACTTTTTTCAAACACATTATTTTCTTTTGGTCCGCATATTTTGAGGCAAACTAATCACATAAACTTCATTGAGTCTACAAAGCAGAAAAAGTAAAAATCAATGAGTCATTAGTAAACAAAATTAAACAAATAAAAGAATAATTCACAAAAATTCTTTTAAAGCAATTATCCGTATTGATTGTAATCAATTAATATAACGTAAAATAATAACGAAATGTTATTGGTAATTATTAAGGGGATTGCACAAGCTTGGCTATATAGCACAGTAAGAACGAAGCGTTACCATTACCACCAAAATTGAACTTTTTCGATCCTTTACCATTTTGAACTTCACATGTTGATACACAGTCATTGAAGATTATTGCAGTTGATTTAAATCAGAATCATTTGTAGTTCAATTTCGATAATTTTCTAATACCAAATGGTTTATTTAAGTTATGTAATTTCCCTATTATTTGTTTGTGATTTTGATACATGATCCAAACAGTTTTAAACCGCATTCCTATTAATTAAAAAACAAAATTATTATAAACATATTGTTATGTTAGAAATTAAATTCACCTACTGAATCAAAATCTAAAGACAGTAATCCAGACCCTATATAAATTTTTCCATAAACATTTACTTTGTGCAACCCACTACCCGATGGCAGCTCGAACTATACCAGTTCCTTCCTATTCCTACGGATGGACCTCCACTTCGTTTTACAAAATGATATTGCAAATAAGCAAAAATTTACATAGAGGCTTATTTCATTTTAACTACTTACTATTCCGTTTTCATATATATGAAAAAGTGTCGGAAAATAGTTTAACACTTTTTTTGGTCTAGATTCTAGAACTATGCCTTTCTAACGTGCCATAAGGAATTACCTTTCAATAATAATCAAAATATAATACAACACTAGAAGTAAAGAAACATGTAATGTGGATGCTTATAGATGATGGGTTTGGATGGATTACAAGATAAGTGGTTGTTTTACACCAAATAAAAGTAAGATATTTAAAAATTTAATTCAAGTCAAATGATAGTCAAATATTATGTCACAACACTTTAATCATTAACTGTTTCCTTGAAACTAAGTAGTTATAGAAGTTAATAGAAGAACGTTAAGCAGTTAATAGAAGAAAATAGAAACATTTTATTTATGTTTTTGTTTATTTTACAAATTATTCAAAATCATTTTTTTACACTTTTACTGTTAATAACTTCACACTTTAATAATAATTCTTAACATTTTTATTACGGGAACCAATAAACTTTAATAATTTATTGAAGAGAAAAAAAAAACTAGTAATAACACGGAAGCTTTTTCTTTATTTTAACAAAATAACAAGCAGCTTCATTTCAATTACTTTTCATGCCTTGTTTCTCTAGGTTTTACTATTTGTAACTATATTTTATATTGCTTTTCATTTTAATTAATAATTTTATTTTGCGTTTTTTGATTTCTTTTTCTTAGTAAAATCATAAAAAGTGTTTGTGTAGCAAAACAATAAATTTATTCTTATAACTATTTCGCGAATTTGCTAGGTCCGAACAAACATACAAAATACATTTAATTTTTTAACATTTTACTTTAAACAATAGTAACTAGGTCAACTTGTTCATTTTACGACTTAATAATTTTTATTTCTTTTTACTTTATATTCCTTCTTGCCAAATTATATAAAAAAGAAATAAATTTATTTTTAAAGCTAATGTTTAGAAATTGTTAAAAATAAAATTTGTCATCTACGTTATATTTTACAATATTATTAAAAATTATAATTACTCCTTATTAAGTGTCATTTATGCATGTTATCTAAGCAATAATATCTTATGTTGTTTTTCAATTAGTTAAATAATACCAAAAAGCTCTGACTATACAAAAAATTTTAACACAAAAAATAAAAAAAATTGTAATCTGCAGAATTTTATTTATGATTTTTAAAATTTAATGAATGTTTAATTAATAAACAGTGTTTAGTTTATCAAAAAAATAAAATTAATAAAAAAACCACCCCACTAAAATGTTAATAATTTAACTACTTTTATTTATATTATAATAAACATTAAAAACAATGAAAAAAAAAAACAATTATATAATTTTATCAATATTAACCATAAATTCAATTATTTTTTTTTCTTTTTCCCTCTATTTAATTATTAATCTAATTTATTACACAATTAACGCAAATATGGTAAATGTAAATAATTAAATATTGACCATTAACCATTTTATCTGTTACCAGATAAAATAAAATTTATTAATAATTAAATTTCAATTTTATAAAACAAAATAATAAAATACTGTTCATAACTTAAAAATTACTTTTCCGAGTGAAATAGAATTATGAGTTGCATAATATAATTAAAAAATTTAAAAAAAATACCTATCTGTTAAAAAAAACATTGATAAGAGGTGATAACGCATATGATTCATAAAATTCAAGTATAAAAGACATCATATAACATATATGTACCAATAAACAGATTATAAATGAATGCAAATGCAATAAATAATAGAAATAGGAATTAACATTAAATTAATTAAGTTTATCATATTTTATGTGAAATAAAAGACAGAACAATAAAAAAATGTAGAAAAGAATAAAACATAAAGTAAATAAATACACAAGCCAAAGTCAATAGCAGATAAAAAATAAATAATAATTAATATAAACAAAATCAATATAAATATTTTGAAATTGATATCCATAAAACGTTGAATTTCAATTGCATTACTAAAATGTAAATAAAAATGGCAAAACAAATCAATTGTATTTTAACAATAAAGATGATAAACATTGTTCGTATTATATTTTTATATGTATCAAAATGTATGCTATAAATCCAATGTAACAAAAAATTTTTATTTATCATAGTTTCTTGTAACAATTTTTGCAATTTTTATTAATTTTTAGATAAGAGATTAGTAAATTGAATCAAATACAATCTCTATGCTTTTCGATTAAATTAACCAGTAATTCAATTGCTTCAGTTTATAAAATATCATTTTTTTGTTATAAAAGCGAAAATTTTCTATAAATTTTCAGGCTTTTATTATCATCTATCTAGTCGACAAAAATGAGGAGAAATTGACACTTTTCTTATACAAAAAAAGAGTATGATTTTTATAAATTAGCTTTAAAAGACTTTCAGGTAGTCAGTCATAATTAAATTAGTTATAGTTATTTCACATGTAGAAAATATAGTTAGAAAAATTAAAATGTACTTACACTGCAACATGATATATAATACATTTCCAGCCAGTTGGACGTTCTAAAAAATTATAAACTTGTCCTTGGAATGTGGCACGGCCGGCATGACGTCTTTGGGCTTTAACATAGCTACGTGTCGCCTCACCCCATTCCTGTGGTCCTCGATCAAACGATATTTGTAAACCGGATAATGAACCTGTACCTGTAAAAATTTGTTTTTTGTTATTTTTATTATGATTATTATTAAAAGTCGTTTGTGATTTGGTTAGAAAAATGTTATTCATTTTAATTAAATAAATTCTTTTACCAATACGATATTTTGTTATTTATTAATTAGTTTCTTTTAAATTTATAACTTTAATATCAATATTAAATTTATTTATTTATTTATTTTTCGGTTTTTCTATTTTTTAATAGCGTTAACGTTTTATAAACACGCTAAAAACTAATCAACACGCACGTGTCACATTAAACGCAACATAAGAAATAATAAATAAAAATATTATTCGCAAAAAATATAAAGTTTTAATATAAAAAAAACATACCGCCAGAATTAATAGTACTTTGTTCTGTGAATGGTGATGGTGTTTGCGCTGGTGATGGTTTCGTTAATCCTAGTGCTGTTGCAGTAAGTAATGCACCACTTGTTGGTGCAATCGCCGATGTTCCTATATCTACTACAGTTGCAGTCGCTGATCCCGATGTTAATTTATTATTATTACTACGATTTGCTATTCCCTCGCGTAAGCAACCATATTGATGATTTCCACCTAGCAATGTTTCCGATTCATCAAGGGTCATTTGCTCTGGTGGTTCACCGGGGCTACGTGCTAAATAGCTCATTCGTGGTACTTTACGTTCAGCACCAACACGACGTTTTGACATTTTCTAATAACAATAATAAATTGACGTCACTTTTTATTAAACAACAATTTTTATTTTCATTTAATCGCCTATTGTTATTGTTATTATTTTCTTTAGCTGTCACTGCTATATAACATTTTTTCAAAACAGCAATTGCCATTATTTTACTTATTCATTCAGATTTAACTGTATTATGTTGTTTTTGGCATACAAGTGGTAAGCAAAAAGATAAATAAATATTACACACCAAGAAGATAAACCTGTTGTAATAAATAGCAATAATTAGTTTAATTAATCCAGAATAATTGAATTAAAACAACTACTAAATATATTTGCCATTTAAAGAAAAAAAACAAAATAGAAACACGCAAAAGTTACAAAGGTAAACTAAATAATAAATTAAATTGACATAATGTTATTCTATTGTCTTCATAGTAATGAAATCTTGCGGTAGGATTTATTTATTACCGCACCTCTAAATGTCTTTTATTTTATAGAAAAATGAACCAACGGAACAAAGGGGAATAAAAAGCAAAGCACGATTATTGATTATAGTAGCTTTTTTAACAAAAATTTAGCTACAAACTGGAATAGCAAAAATTAATTCCCAGTGTTGACACTCCCCACTGATCTACCTAATGAATATTTGCTTTTTTAATTTATAAAAATACGAAATCGTTTGTGTTTTTATTAAACATAGTTGTTGCGTGTCCAGTTTTACTTGTTAATGATTTTATGGAGAGACAGTAATTTTTTTTTAAATAAGCGGTAAAAGGTAAAATAAATTATCGGAGACACAAATAAAAATTTAGTTAAATCAATAAATTTTAATTTTTATAATTATAATTATATAGAATAAAGTTGAACAACTATCGCAACCACTACAACCATCTGATCATAAAACTGAATAAAAATTATAATTATTATTTTCGTAATAATATTTATAAAATCAATAAACAATTAATTTCAACAATTTATGTAGTTTGAGGAATGTATTTGTAGCGTGATGCTTTCCTTTATAAAGATTACTATTATTATTATTATTTTTCCGTTAAGCGGATGGCATTTTATTTAATTTTTCACCACTTTTTTATTATTAGTATTATTATTCTTTATTTCATTATTTTTGTCTCCTATTAATAAGCATCAAAAACAAATTATTATTCCATTTCTAATTAAATTGATTAAAAAGAAACTAAATAGAAACGTAGTCAAAATAATTTGAAATTGAATTAATCATAATAAGAAGGAACTTAAAAAAGTTAATCAGAAAAAATGTTTTTTTTTTGTTTACTTTTAACTAAAGAATAATAATAATAATAAAAATATTAGTGATGAGTCAGGTGTACAACTATATAATTAATGGGTGCTGGGGAAAAGGAATCTATTCGTTTAATTTAAAATTTGTGATCAATTTTACATAAAAATAATCTATGGTTATTAATTATTATTAATCATTAATAAATAAAAAAATAAAATTAAAGTAGTAGTATAAATTTAATTAAATTTTTTTATAACTAATCGAAATCACCACCACCTATTTGGCAATAATATTAACCACGAAAAAACAAAAACAATAAAGAAAAAAAAATTTTATATAGCAGCAAAAACAACAATTTGCAAAGCTGTTAATTTTTTTTTAATGTTAGTATAATTTAATTCATTACCAGACTCTAAGCTAGCTTATTAACACATGTTTGTGTGCTATTTGTTTTTCTTATTTTTTAGTATAATTACTAAAAATTATTTGCCTGGTTTATTCACCGGGGATATTAAAGTTCTCACAGCAAAAAGTTATACTTTGCGGTTGTGTCTATAGTTCATAAAAGTTTTTAGGTATGTATATTATTTTTTGTAATATTTTTTTGCAGTTAATAATAATATTTTAAGCAGAGAAAACCTTAAAAAAATTGAAAACCAGGTGGAATGAATTTGCAAAAAAAAAAATTATAATAAAACAAGTAAAAGAGACAACTATCTATAATTTATGTATGATTATTTATGCCTTTGTGTTCATAAATTTCAAGAAAAAGTACACAGTGTGACGTCATTGGAATATCAAAAACATATTAAACTCTGAGAAGAGATAAAATGTAAGAATTCATTGCTTTAAATTCGAACTTTGTTGAAAGCCTCTTGGTAACTTGAAACACATGTACTTTATGTACTTAAGACACAAGTTTAAGCATTATAGATTTTGTGCAGAAAGTGGAAAGAGTTTTGTTAAATGTTTACTTTGCGGCAGCCACCAGGCAAAATAAATAAATAAATAAATATATATATATATATATAAAGTAGCAGGAGTTTACAGGAGTGAACAAAAGTTAGGCAGTGAATTAAAAAAGCATAAATAAAGTAAAAAATCATAAAAGAAATATTTTTTTTTTCAAAATTGCATGGTAATTACATATTTTATTATTATATTTAGCTCAGAAAGTAAAGTGTATGGTGGTTTAACCTTAAAAAAACAATTAATTTTTTGTTTTACTTTAATGTTATTAAAAATACATTTTTTTTATTCATTGTTTTGACTCAAAGAATTAACTTAAAAATTCTGAGTTAAAAAAAATTTAATTAATAAGAGTTATGTAAAAAAAACAACTGGGAAAACAGTTTATGCAAATTTTGATTATTGTTATTAAAAAAAAAAAAGGCAATAATATGAATAATTAATAATTTTTTTTTTTTTTCGATATAAAATTACCTTTTGCCAGAGCCTAACAGTTTCAGTTTTTAATAAAAATTATTCTAAAAATTTTTGTTATATAAATATATACTTTTTTCTGTTATGTTGTTTGTTTTTCTTTATAAAAAAAAAAATTAAATAATTAATTATATATAATAAACCATAAATTGTATCAAAAAGTGTAAATAATAAAATTATAAAACTATTGTAGAGCCGAATACCAAAATTATGTAAGGAAATTCATTTTGAAAATATTAAATTTTATAGCTTGTTTTTTTTTTGATGAAATCAATTATTATTTTTATTTTATTGTAATACTATAATAATAATTTATAAATAAATGTATTTACACCATAAATTTATAATTTATTTTATTCCCAACATTATGAATTTTAATTAATTTTTATTTTTAATTATTATGATAATAATATAATTGTAATTTTAAAATTGTAAATATTTACTTTGGAGAAATCAATGGATAATTATAAAAAAGTTATTAATTAATTATTTGTTTAGCTATATAACTATATATATATATATATATATATATATATATATATATATATATATATATATATATATATATATATATATAAAATTCTATCATATAAAAGTTGTTAGAAATTTGTTATATAATATTTGGCTACACAATTGTATGAAAAATACTCCATATATAATAATAAAAAATAATTTAAATAATATTATACACATACTTGTCTAAAGAAATGTTATTACTTTTCGGTCTTCAATTACTCATATTTTACAAAATGTTAGCTAATTTTTGGAATTTTTTATTATGAGTATTTTTATTGACTGTATGGTAAATATTTTACACAGTTTTTGTTAAATTCAGAATTGGATGTATGCCATAAGCAATTTATATTTAACTAATATTTGATGTTTCGCTCTATGATTGTATACAATTGATATGATTATTATAGGAATGATAGAATCAATAGTTAAAATTACTGATTTAAAACAAAGTCATTTTTTAAATATTTAGCCTTCAATCACACACATTACATTTTAAAATTATTTCTTAAATGGATTCTATTTTCTGCTAAAATAAATCATTTGCTATAATTAACATCAAAATATAGAATATAACTCATACATGTAGATGCAGCGAAATACAAAATTCATCAACAAAAAAGCGACAACATAATCCTTTAAAATCTCAATTCTTTATTTGTTCATTATTTTTATCAATGCAAAAAATGAAACACTCTGACAATCAAAATGAAAATAATGTTATTAATTAATAAAAATTTTATTCAACTTTTTTACGTTTCATAAACTTTGTGCTTTTTTTTATTATTTTATTTATTTATTTGTTTGAATTTATCTGATGATCTGATTTTTATGAATACTAACCTTTTGTTTTATGATATGATATGCGATGCTGAAATGTGTATTCTCTTTTTATTTATTCTTATACATATATGTAGGTACATCAGAAACAGATAATAATAAAATTTAATTTATTTATACAGACTAATTGGAATATAATTTTTATTTAATTAACTATGCATGGTTAATGCAGGCATATTTATTAATATTTTTAGGCATAGATTTGTACATGATTAATTAACATGACTGTTCAGCTGGTTGTAACTGTCTATTTAATAAATATTCTGAATATAGAAAGATTTATTTTGTTATTAGAATTGTGTAATTGATGCAGAATATATATAAGTGGTATGTTGTTATACTTTATTATTATTATTTATTATGCTATTTTGTCGTTATTTTCTAACAAAAAATTATCATGAAATGAATTGGTTTTTTAGTTGAGTGAATTTAATCAAATGTGTTTTTTATTAATATATTGATATTGATTCATGAGTTCGTATGATGTCAAAGAAAAAATAAATTCAAAATACTCTTCACTAAATTTATAAAAATTATTATTTGCTTCTATGTCGGCTAAAATGGTAAAAAAAAAGAATATTTTATATTGAAAATTAATGTTTATGTTTTGATTAGTTGTTGAATTAGTTAACGTGAACTGATTGGCGTTTAGTTTTAACATATCTATTTTCATTTTTAAATAAAAATGATTAAAGTATATTCTTTTCTCATTGCACACACAATTAAAAGCATAATAGAAGCATGTATCTTCCATTATAATAAGGCAATTCCTTTCAGCAATTTTTTTAACTTTATCTGTTAAAATTAAAAATTATTTTTTATAAAAGCTCTATTCTAGTCTCAATCAATTAAATAAAATATCTATCTCTTGATTGATTTTTAATCATTTCTATATTTTATAAAACTAATAAAAACTAATTACACTTTATAGTTTTCTAGAACATTGTTTAACAATTTTGCCAATTGCATATTATTTCTTTAACAAAAATAAAATAAAAAAACTAAAACAAAATTTCTTATCTAAAACAATCAAACACCTTTAATGATTACAACTATTATCGAGAACATAACTTTACTGATTATTTAATTAATTCTTTTATGATTTTAAATATTTACATTTCACTATAATAACTTAATTAATTAAAAATGGTAAAATTAAATTAAAAAAATAAACACAAATGTGTTTTAATCATGTAAAAAACAGTGAAAATTTATTGAAGAAAAGAAATAATAAAAAGTCATGCCATGACGCCTAAAAAACTAAGTAATTAAAAATGCTAAATGTTGAAAAAGCAATTAGAAAAGATTTTTTTTTTAAATTAAAATTCATATTTTATTAATTTACTAATTTATTTAATATAACAAGAAATATACATTTTATTTTCTTTTCGTCATGCTGGTTTTTTATTTAAACATTTTGTTAAATGAGTCGTAAATGTTCTAAGTAGAGTTAACAGCAATAAGGACTTAAGTTATTATAATTCATTTCTAATAAACGTCCTCGCCATCATCATCAATCGACCATAATTCTTTTTTATAGTTTATATCTAAGCGTAGCTTATTATTTAAATGTCATTCGTTGTTTTTGAATTTTTATGATAATTTTTGTCGTTTATTTTTTCAACCGTTGCATGTGTATGTGTTTTTTGCACATTTTAATGGCAAGTTTTTCACTTGAATTTGCTTTTATCTAAAAATAGGAATGCAAACGACAACAACACAAATATTAAATATACAAAATATATATATTTCATTATTTATTTATTTTTGCTTACAGTTGTCTATTGTCTATTTTTATTCGAAAAGATTTTAAAAATACTTTTCAAAAAGTATTTATTTCATTTCTTTTTTTGACAAAATGAAACCTTTTTAATCAAATTTTAGTATTTTGATTTTGCCATTTTATTGAAATAAATAACTAATATTGTTATTTTTTTTCAAAACTTATTAACCGATGAGTATTCCTGCCATGTATGGTTCGTTGCTTAAAAGAGCACACTACAATTATTAGACAAAATTCAAAAACACGCTATTCGTCTATTAATGATCTTTCTATGATGATATTTATCACGGATAAATGAGATTCGCTTAAACATCGTCGAAATGTAGCAGATCCAACGATTTTTTTAAAAATATAGTTACGGCCGATGCTCTAAAAAGGTTTCTGAAATTATGCCTCTCCGCTTAAATCATGTTCGTGAAACAAGGACTGGAACTATCGCAAGCAGTAGTTTTAAGTACTGTTATATCATCTTAAATATTCCATTACGTATCCAATGGCCAATTCTTTAAAGCAAATGTCCACAATTATCTCCAATCAAATCCTATTAATTGCTCAGATAGTTCTAATCTATTCACAGGTTTAGTAGACATTATAATTCTTAAACATGTTAATTTCTTAAAAAAAACCAATATAATCAACTAACTAGAATTTATTTTGCTTTTTTAAACAAATTATAAATGATAAAATAAACGTTGCTTAATTATTAAATTAAAAAAGTAATCAAATTTTCCATCTTCGTTATATGTGCTATTTATTTAATTTGATGCATCAGTCTGGTGCTATTCCACATAAAAAAACAACCAAGTAATCAATAATGAAATGAAAAAAATAGGAAAGATACCTTCCTAAACTATTAATAGTTTCTACTAAAAAATTCTCTAAAAGCATTGCAAGAATAATTTTTTCGTTTTTAATTAAAAGAAATTAAATTCGCTTTTATTTACAAAATGGATTAAATAAATAAATGAAAAACAAAAAAAATATTTTTTCTTAAAATTCTATTTATAAATATTTACTCAAACTCAAATGTTTTTCGATTAAAACAAATTTTCAAAAACAAAAAAGTTAAAGTTAAAAGTTTACAAAAAAAGTTTTCATTCTTGCTAGTAGAAAATAAGCTGCTAAAAATGTACGAAATAAAAATAAAACATATTTCAATTTAACAAGGCGGATAGTAATACTACTATCTAACGCATTAACAAGAATAAAGCCAGGTAAATGTATCATAAAGTAAAAGGCATAAAAAGAAATTATAACCAAAAATAACAAAAAATCAATTCAACCGAATGAATGTGCCAGTGACGTTAGTTATTGATTATTGTATTGTGAAGTCTGCTATTTATTTTTTATTACTGTTTTTTATAAAGAAAAATAAATATTCATAAATAAAAGAGGCTAAAATGAATTGAAATGTATAAAACCTTGTCACCATATATTTATTTTTTCTCTATTTATTTAACTTAGTTTTTCGTTAGGCTGGTAGCTTTTTTCGCATTTTAGAACAGTATTTTTATATATGTTGTATTGTACAATTTACTTACAATTTATTTATTTGTATTTTACATATTGGTTTCATACATACAGTGAATACAATATAGTTTTTGCATTAAAGTTTTATATTTGTTATTACTCAATTATTATCAGAATCGTCTTTTCGTTTTTTATCAAACAAAAAGACAAAATTACAAATAGTTAAATCCATTAAGCAAAGCAAAAAAATGGAGTTGCGTATGAAAAATGAATATACCTTGGTTAATAAAAACAATAAAGGTAAAATGTTGTAAGAATTAGAAAGCCGGTGGGGGCGCCTGGTCAATGATAAAATAATGCTAAAGTTTTATTATTTGCTTAACAAAAAATGAATAAAATTTAAAATATGTTAAGCAAATTTGCGTTATTTATTTTGTATGCACTTGTACAACGTGTGAAAGCTCACATCTGTTTATTTCTTTTTATATATTGCTTCATAAATTATATTTTTATTCTTTAATACGTTTTGTATTATTTTTTCCAATTATTTAATATGCAAAACTATGTATAGAAAAATGTATATAAATTATTCTTACTTTTTTTATATTAAGATTTTATTTTAAACATCATTAATTAGTAATAACTAATAAGTTTTTTTTTTTTCCAACATGAATATTGATAATAAAATTTTATTGTAGTCAACTAAAACAAAAAGAAATATATATCTTAATTATTATCGCACTAATAAAATAGAAGCCAAACGCTGTTTGATTTTTTATTATCACAAGAACAAAACCAAAATTATATTATCAAAAGCAACGAAAAACACAAACTAGAAACAAGAACCAAAACAAATATAACAACCAAAAATAATTTACTAATTTGACATTTGAATTTTATGAATTTTATGGCTTTTGTCAAGGCAGGTGTAACTTATATGAGATACAATAAAATGTATTCATTTTTACCATGTGAATTTGTTTTAAATTGGATAGTGACGACGTACACACTATCGTTTAAAGACAAATTAAAACAAATTAGTTTTATCAAGGAAATTGTAATGTTTGTAACACTATTCATACAATAACATATTTGTAGAAGCAAAAATAATAGTGTACTGTTTGTAATTTACATAATTTAGTTTATTGCAACTTCTTATTGATGTTGGAAATCATCAACAAATTTCTCAAAATAGAAATGACAACAAATTTATATGTAACAAGACAGATGGATATTGATTGCGGAAATATTTGATAAAATGTAAATACGATCATTGTTTATAAAACCATACAGCACGTTATTACAAATAACATTCATTAATGGCGCACAAATAAATGATAATTACGTGAAAGGAAAACAGATATTACTAAACATTTCTCTTAAAATCAATGATAAAATTCGTTAAACAAGACAATAATGAGGGTATTTTGAAAACAA
This sequence comes from Ptychoptera contaminata, assembly GCA_963942525.1. Taxonomy (NCBI): domain Eukaryota; kingdom Metazoa; phylum Arthropoda; class Insecta; order Diptera; family Ptychopteridae; genus Ptychoptera; species Ptychoptera contaminata. Next base: position 52,431,541 of record OZ012636.1, read on the forward strand.
AAGATTGTTTTGCAATAGACCAAAAGAAACCCTTATCTGTTATGTGGTGAACTCTCTGAAACATTTATATACATGTTGATTACATCAAAGATATTCTTACATTAAAAAATCATTTTCAGTACATAAGCTTGTTTTCTAAACACATTATAGATTGGCAAAGAGAAAATTATTCAATTAAAATATGTTTTTAATAATTTATATTTGTAAAATACAAGAATTTAATCAGATTTCTATTTTATTATTTTTATTTAAAATGCATAATTAAGCCAGGATAGTAAAAAATAGTATTAAATAAAAATAATATAAAAAACTGAAGGAAAATATTTTATTCAATTCAATTCAATATTTAGTCGTTATATTCGTTAGGTTGCTATTTTATGTTTTTTATTATTATTTTATTTTTTGAGTAAGTAAATATATATTCATTTACCATATGTTGGTTATGGCAATGTTTTAATAAAACATTTCTATAAATATTCCACCATGTAACATTTATAACCGTTTAACTCAAACTTTTTTCTTTCTTTCATTTTGGCATTACCTTTATATAGCAGCATGTGCTCGGTTGATATGGTTTTTAAACTCGCTCACACACACACACACACAATTACATACAAATTTCAACGAATAACTATAAATGACTGCAGTTAATGTAATATGAAAACCATGATATAATGATATAAATAAAAAGCAATATTAAATTATAATAATGAGCACAACAAAAATAATAAAATCTCTAAAAAAGAGGCACCCATGATACAACAGAAAAGATAATAAAGCTTCAATAAATAATGTATTTTAATGAATATAAAAATTATTTTATTTGACATCATTTATTTGAAATTTAATGACATTGCGGACAAATTGATTGAATTGGTAGACTTTCCAGATCCCATCGTTAGTGAAACCAACAAATAAATTTACACTAAATAATGTATAATTTTCTCCATAAAATTTGAATTTCTTAAATTTTGATGAAACTATTAAATTACAGATTTAGAAAACAAAAAATTACTTCCACAAAGCAGCTAAATTTTTGTTATTTAATTAATTCATAAAAACTACTGTACAGTGTTTACATTTCTCATCAAAAGCAAAAAAAAAAATTCAAAATTACACATAAACAATTCTATAAATTCTTAAAATAAACAAGTTTAATTCATTTAATCGTTTACATTTCAATTAGCAACCGAAAAACTATAACAAAACTAAAGTCATATTTAATAAAAAAAAAATTTTTAAACAAAAATTTGCTACAAAAAATGCGCAAGAAACTCAATTAACTATTTAAAAAATTAAAATTAAAAAATAATTATTAAAAATACATAAGCAAAAATAACGAACGAAATTTTTTGTTTACTTATTTTCTTATTTAAACGATTTTCAGTGAAAGAAAAAAAATATGCGAAACACCTCCACGGTGGATAAATTTAAATTTAAGCAAAAAAAAAAAATCGAATGAAATATGTGAGGAAGAGTGAAAGGCAACCGAGCAAACCACATGTTTAAAGCATAATTAACATTTTCTGTTTTTTATTTATATTTTTATATGTTATTCATTGAATTTATGAAAGATAAATAAATAAATAAGCACGGAAGTTTTATTTCTTTATTTATTATTTGAGTAATTTTTTTTTTTGTATATTTATTGTTAATAAAAAAAAGGAAAGTATTTCTTTTCTTTGTTAAGAAAAATATACATAAAACGCAAAAACTAATAATCATTCTTAAATTATCTCAACAAGATATCCTATAGGAAAATTACATTACAAATTAAAGATAAAACCAGCAGTATAAACAATTGAAATATTTAAAAAAAAAAGAAAGAAAAACGAAATACCCTCGCTGAGTAAATTAATTTAAATAATAAATATGATAACAGAGAATAAAAATACTTTAGCAGCTAGAATATCTTTCGTATTTATTTATTTATTTATTTTAATTTCAATATTTTGGTGTCAATTACAACATATGCTGTGCCACTGGTATTTGTTTTATTTTCATCAATATTATTTACCGTCTGTTACACTACACTCTTGTAATTTACTATTTTAACAAAAATATAATTTTTTTTTCGTTGATTTAGTTATTATTGTAACAAATTTAACAATATAAAAATAGAATTAAATGGAAAAAAGCAACGGAAAATATTTTATGTATTTAGCCCTTGTATTTGTATTTATTTAGTTTTATTATTTTATTGACAGTTGTGGCAAATGGTAACTGTTTACTGGTGCTTGACACAAATGTTCTACTTCTGCATAGTATTCAAGTATTTACTTAATCAATTTGAGTAGAATTTAATTAATTTAACTGATCTAACTATTATAATCGTAAGTGAATCTAATCTAATTTTTATTTATCAGGACATATTTATTTATATTTTAAATTGCAATTAAAAATAAAATAAATTTTGCAATAATTATGTGAATTTATACATAATTATTGCAAAATTAAAAATCATTTCAATAATATGTATCTGTGCTAATAAGATTTCTTGAATAGTTTATTCTGCTATTAATGTAAGAGATTAATTTGGAAAAGCTCTATTAAAAGTGTAGGTTTTGTTGTTTTTGTTTTATATTGTGAGTCCAAGAAGAGATAATAAAATCATAATGCCTTCAAACATCATTGCATAAAATACTAGAACAAGAGTAAAAAGATTCAGGACTATCTTTTAATTTATATTTGACAATTTAAACCATATGTTTAGATTTTTATTTATTAACATTTTCATTTACATTAAGAAAACTCCTTGTATTTCTTTGCTTGTTATTATTATTTTCTTCATTATCATTATTTAAATAATATACCTTTTTGTTTCTGTGTTACTTATTGTTTCTAATAATATATTTGCAAAATTATACTAAAAATAATATTCTAACAATAGGCTTGTTTTACCATTTGGTTATTGCTTTCTGTGCAATTTTTTCATATATTTTATTGGATAATAAAATATTATTAAATATAATTTCGTAATGATATATTTTTATCCTTTACTATTACATATTTTCCAAAATATCCTTCAGATTTCTGTGTTGTAATAAGTTACAACTACTTTATTACTCTAACTAGCATTGCTAGTTTTGTGTGTGAAAATCGGTAGAAGAATCCCATATTCGGACTATTGATCATTGGACGGTTCTCTATAGGACGGTTCTGCATAGTAATTTTAAATTTATTAATTATTTTATATAATCAAATTTAAACGTTTGTACTTCCAAATGCAACTCATTACAAAAGCCTTAGGAAGTAATCGAATGAAGTTTTTGGATTAAAACTGGATTAAAAAATTTTTCTTCTTTTAAAAAATCAATGAAGTTTATTTAATACCTTAAGTATTCTATTGATATATTAATAATTATTATTTAAAAAGTCAACTTATTTTTTTTTATATGAGATCAGGTATTTGTGCAATAAACTGTTTTAAAATAAAAGTAATATTCCCTGAAAGAAGGGTTGAAGTATGCAGATAAATATAAACTTTAGCAAAAGTATAGTAAAAAAACTTTAATATTAAAATGACATTTAAAAAAGCAGCAAATTCATATCTAAAATTATCGTTATTTTTTATGATTGATAATATACAGAACTTTTAGTGTTTTTTATCTACATAGATTATTTATTTAAATTTAATTCTTAGTTGAATACGTTGTATATTGTAATTTACAAGAAATATAAGTTAAACTACAGATCAACTTTATTCCACCAAAAATAAAGGCTAAATAAATATTATAATTATATTTTAAATAATTTATCTATTAAATTTAGAAGATTTTCAATTCTCAGCAATTGCGCCTCATCCACAAATCGATCATTCGGTCATGCAAAAAGCACATTAGATTTATTATATACGCAAAACTAAGGCTGGAAACATCACACATAGCCGAGTGGTAACGCTAGGTAACGTAAATCCAACTTTGAAAATTATTTCTTTTACGTGCTGCAAGGAAATTGAACGCGTTACTGTCAAACCTTCACAAATCCATATTAACCTCTAATCCATCAAAACGAATGGTTATAAATGACTATGGTTATACTGACATGGTCACCATTTCATAGGCAAACTAAACGTTTTAAATCTTCTTGAATATGAAATTAAATTAAAATAATTTTTGATGATATTATAGAGTTCTATGTGTAATTATTTGTATGTAGCACAGACGTGTCATCGAATTTTTAAAGAAAAGAAATAATATTCCACAAAAACAGCAGAATTTTCTCAAAATTAAAATAGAAAAAATGAAATTGATATTTAAGCATTAATAAAAATGACATCACAAAAGTTACTAAAAAAAATGAGAAAGAGGAAGCCAATATTAGTTAAATTTGGATTAAAAAGTAAAGTCTCTTCTTTACACTTACTAAAATGTTATCCATAAAATAGGTTGACATTTATTAAAATAAAAATGACATTCGTAATGACCAATGCTCCTCTAATAGTTTTATCGATTAAATTGTTATTAATATATTTTTAACTGATAAGAAAAATGAACTATTCCATTCATTATTCTCCCTGCTGCAGCTGTTTACTCACATATTTACGCAAATAATAAAATGTAAATAAAAACATATTTTTAGTATGTATTATATTTGCCGATAACAGAATACTTTTCTTACCAATTTCATAATTTTTATTTTTAAGTTTTTATTTAATTTTTTTTTTAAATTAAGAAAAATGCTAAAAATTACTTTACGAGCATAAGTAACAAATATTATAATAAAAAAACATTATACTTACACGATAATGTAAAGAAATACATTTATTTATAAATTGGTATACTGCTTACAGATTATAGTTTACAAACGCATAGCGCTTCTTTTTATTTACATTTAATATTTAATATAATCGCTGCTACCAATGGCGTATAAATAATTATTTCTTATATTATATGTAGATATACTTCTAGATAGACATAGATTTTCTACCAAGTTTATGTATTGTGTTATATAGGTTTAGTATTACCTTAATCGCCGATTTAATAAAACACAGTGTATTTTCACTTCTTATAATATATGTATATTTAATTAATAATAATTTTACTAATTAACAAAATAAGATTTCATTTATTAATATTTAATTTAACAGTATTTAATTTATTTTGTATATAATATAATTGTAATAATTAATTTAACTGTAGCGTGCAATGGTTTGTAATTCTTGAATGGACAAACGTCAGGGAGACTGTCACGGTGAGATATTGAAAAAACGATTGTCGATCGTGAATTTTAATTATTCATTCTAAGTCTATGATATTTTGTATTATAATTTATTATTTGTTTAAAAACACTGAATGCCCAATTCCCACGCATTGTATAAAGATGAAAGCAGTTATTATTAATTAATCTAAATAGCCATTTCTCACGCTTTGCAAAATGCGTTCAAAATGAAGTTTACTCAAATAACAAGATATTTTCAACGAGAAATAGACACAAAAATGTTGCAAATGTTATAATAGTTTTGATAATAATTAAAAAACCTATTTAAAAAAATATATAAAAACGTGGTGATCAAGTTCGGAATACAACAGTGCAGTGCACAAATCTAAAATACAACTAGAAAATTGTCAAGTTTAATAATTATATTTGCAAATAACTACACATCAGATTAATGTAAGCAAAAATTATTTCCTATATTTATACTATTTTCTATATTTGTACTCAGCTAATGTAAGCTTATAAATAATAAATCTACTTTGCCACCGTGACATTAAAAAATGGGCAAATATTTGATTATTTTCCTATTCGCAGTACAGTAGAAAATACTTATTTTTAATAAACTTTTATTCCCATATTGACTCAAAATTACAATTAGCATACAATTAAAAATTATGCAAATTATTTATTCATTTCATTTTGCAAATAATTATAATAATAATATCGATATTGCATTGGATTTCTGCAAATGCTGTATTATCATTTAGCAAAAAATAATAATTATTTAAGTCTTAAATTTTCTAATTATTATTAAAAAAAGAAACTAATTTAATAAATCAAAAGAGAAAAAGTTATAATAAAGAAATAAACTTTTACCAAAGTGTCACTATTGCTAGTGTACAATTTATTTTAGTTTTTCACTACTTAAGTCACATCAGTTACTTTAAGTTTTTAATATCATTTCAATTCATTGCTTTTTTATGCATTAAGTAATTTAAACAATAAGAAATATGTGTTTCTTCGCCAATATAAAAATGATTTATTTCTTTTTCTATCCCCACGCCGACAACAAAAATAAAGCAAACATAAAAAAAAGGAAAAAAAAACAACAGAAAACTTTTGACATTGTTTTCTTATAAATAGAAATAATAATATAAATAAATTTCATTAAAATGTAAAATGTTATTAATAAATGAGCGAATATGGATTATATTAACCTAGATATTAACCTATTTGAATATATTTGTAAATAATTTTAAAACTCTATACCAAGTATGTGAATGTTAAATAAGGGTTGAATTAAGATAAATGTTTATTAATTAAAAATATATTTAAATTAAAATTACTTATTTATACAAATTATCGTTTAGGCTAAATTTATTTAAAAATATCTGATTTTTAAATACAAATAATAAATACTTGAATAAATGAAAATCAATTAAAACTTGTTTATTAATATTAATCTATAATTAAATATTTATTATACTTATATAGAACATTTTAATTTAATATAAATATTTTGAATGTAATAAACAGTAAATATAACAATTTAATTTTGTGAATGAATAATAATTATGTCTTAACTGCTAATAATTATATATTTAAATTTATTAAATGAAAAAAAAAAATAACGTCGAAACAAGCAATAATTAATTTTAATTTAACCATTTAAATTTTGGTATAGTTAACTCACTTTGATTTACTATTTCTGTATACAGATGATGATACAGCAGATTATTCTGTTAATGCTTTATAATTATTTTTTTTTTTTCGTTTTTAAATAATTAAACGTAAATTAAATTTCACATACACTTTTTTATTATTTATTTAATTATTTTCACAATTATTTTAACATAAATATACATATATATATTGTTTTTATTTAATTTTTAATGTAACAAAAACTGGGTAATAAAAGAAATTAATCAATTTTTAAAGTTGTTTATGTCATTTCTATTATTTTTCTTTTTGTTATTAATTCATTTTTAAGAAAATAAAGGAATTTATTTAATAAGAACTACAAAGTAAGTAATCACATAATTTATGTATTAGTAAAGAATAAAATAGAGCAAAAGTTTAGGAAACACGACAATGCTTAATAACTTAAGTGCTTTTTTACTTTTACTTTAAACACTTTGTAGATTCTAATCATTCAATTGAAATTTTATAACAATCTTTTCACTTTACATTAAAAAAAAGCTAAACAGATGATCTTTTTTTTATAATTAGTTGATTTTATATAATTTTTTATTATTTACAATTATTGTTTTAATTTTAAAGCATTTAAAATAAAAATCACATTTATAATAAAAATCACATTTATTTAATCAAAAAAAAAAAAACACATGAAATAGTATTATTTAATTAAACAAAATAAAAAAAAGATAATTTTAATAAAATCAAAGTAATGACGACGACGACAACCACGATACAAACAGTACAACAGTTGAATGTTAACTGAACTCTGAACCCATATTTTCACTCGAAACACATTTTTGTATATAATAATAATAATGGAGGAAAAATACAGAAATAATTTTAATACACTGAGGAAGAAAAAGAAAATAATAAGAAGAAAATAAAACATATGAAAAAAGGAGGAAGAGAAGTTACACAACAACAAAAAAAGAATAAAAGTTTTTAGCAACAAATAAACAAAGTAAAATACATCAAATACATTATACAGCACATCGTCGTTTGCGCTGTTGATGTGGGTTGGATTGGACTATCTATGATTGTTTTTCATTGTGTATAAGTGTATTTTCATTATGAAAAATTGTAGGTGGGATATTCGGTTCTTCGATTATTTTTTTTTCCATTTTTAAACTTTAATTTCTATGTTAATACTTAAAAACAGTCACAATGTTTTACTTTATTTTTGATGGTTACTTAGATAAAATACCATCAATAGCATAATGTTTATTCAAATTTTGTGTTATCATTTCAATCGTTGAATTCAGTGGCATTTCATTTGGTTTATATCATTTTTTTTTATTTTTGTAAAAAAAGAAATTATGAGAAAAATGAGTTGGTTCATTTAGTGCAAGCTTAGGCAGCAATTGTCTGACCTAGAAAATATTTTCAATTAGTTCAATCACTTGTAGAAGCAAACTAAAGTGTTTAATGATACGTGCTAATATTGAAAAGTACTTTACAGTAAAGTACATAAAAGAATTTCAACTAAATAGTACAATATCAATGTGTTACGATAAAAAATTCTAACTATAAAATAACAAAATAACTAACTATAAAAGTATAATAAATTTTGGTAGCAAAACTTACACGTGTTTGTGTTAAGCTTTTCTCATTCTCACAAGAATATATTTTACCTTTTTTGTTTTTAATTTCTTTTTTTTTAATTATTCATACAGTTTTCTTGCTTGATAGTTTTTTCTAATTTTCTTGTTTACATATTTCTGTGCCCGTTTATGCTAGTTCTTAATAGTTTTTTAATTTTATGAGTATTTATTTAAATGATTATTCTATATTTTCCATAATTTCTTCTGCTTCTTTATTTGAGCATTATATAACCACACAATTTTAATCACCCACCACTACATCATATCGCATCATAAATATTTATATTTATTGCATTGATTTATAACTCAGTAATTATAATTTTAATTTTTTTTTCATTTTTTATATATAAAAAACTGAAAGCTTTTACCAATTATGTAATAAAATATGCGGAATTTCAATCCTGAATAAATTATTTTTATTTATTTCTTTAAAGGTTACTAATGTCCATCGTATTTATTCTAACATTAACCATTCATGGTATGGATGATAAAAGCACTAACCTTTTGTCACATATTATTAAGTTAGTGCTTAATTCTCAATTTTGCTTTAACTATGCATCAATATAATTTTTATAAGAGAAACGAGATTTTACTATACTGTACTGTTGATATTAATGTCATTTATATATAATAATAGTAATATATATATATAACATATGTATATACTGCTTAAGTGACATTTCACAAAAAAATTATTTTTGTTTTTTAAAATTTATTGATTCATATTTAATAATGAAAAAACGAAAGAAAATCCGGCGATAAAAGTATTATTTAAAATAATTTTACCTTTTCAGTCAAGGTTGCAATGTTTTTCTTTTATTGAGAAAACTAACCTTTTATCAGGCGTCCCCACTGCAACTTTATACCAGTTGCAGAATTATATATATTTAAAAGAATTTTTCGATGACAAATATAAAATATTTTTTGTTATTCTTGCAAAATTATTATTATTATAAATAATAAAATTTAAAAAATCTGCATATGTAAAGTGTACACAATATTTTTCTTACCTTTTTCTATACCCATTTTCAATACATTTTGTATTGTAAAAATTTGTTTTATATTTTTAGATTATATTTGTAATTAATTTATATGCATAAACAAATTATAAATAAGTTTGCTGATTTTAAAATATTTCTTTAAAATACGTCGATCTTTTCTAATATCGACTTAAAAGCTTTATCTTATTTTTAATTTCAGATTTTGGCATAAGCAAAAAATAAATTTCTCTCCAAATATTTATTTTACCCAATTAATGTAGGTTCAGTAAAGACACATAAAACTTTATGACGAATGAAAGTTTATCTAAGACACTAAACCAAACAGCAATGTTTTAAATAAAGAAAAATAAATCAATTAATATTTATATATATATTTATATATATTTTTATTATAATTTTTTCAATACAAGAATAAAATTTTATAATATAGTTTCTCTTTAATATTAAAAAATAAAAAAAACATATTACTTTAAAGATGTTTACTTATTAATGCTAAAATTGTAACTTAAAATTAAATTGTAACTTAAAATTAAATTGTAACTTGTATAAAAAAAGCACAAAAGAGCATATAGCTAATGTGACGTCTAAAGCGCTTTTGTGCTTTAGTTATTTATCTTCTTTTTTTAATAATAAAACCTTATTGAGAAAAATAAATTCTTTTGGAACTCTTGTAATTACTTTTTATACATTGTTATTATAATTATTAAAAAAGAGCGTTTATTTGTTTTAAAGAAAGTCTTCAATCAGTCTGAATTTGTATAAACATTTTCTTCTTTTTTTTTTAAATAAAAAAAAATCTATTTTTCTTTTGATCAAAATATTTGGCAAGAATTGTGATTAATTATTTATTTGTTTGTTATTTTTTTTTTATGAATTAATTTAATAGGATTTGTTATATTCTATTTAATTAAATATATTTGTATAATTCAATTAGCAGACATAAACATTAAATTACATAAAATATTTTTTTTTTTTTTTTTTTTTGATATTACAAAATATTTTGATTAAATTTTATTTATTTATTTAAAACATACATTTAATAATATATAATAAAAATAAAAATATTTTAAAAGAGATTTTCTATTCTTTATTTATTATTATTATATTAATTAATATTTATTTATGAAATTGGTGTTTTTCTTTACTTAACTTTAGTTTATAATTATAATTCATTTTGGTTTCTCCTTAATTTACTTTTTAAAAAATATTTTATTTCTATAATTATTACATTATATCTATATTTTTTGTTGTAAATTTTTTACATTTATTTGGTTTTAATTAAATATTATAAATATATTCTTTTTAAACATTTAGATAATTTTTTTTTATAATAACTAATTAAATGTTTATAAAAAATTATTTACTGTAAATTTGTTTTATATTCAAAAACATTTATAAATTTAATATGTACTACATTTTTTGTCTATTTTTTGAATAATTAATTATATTTTATTTACTTATTTATTTTTTTTTTTGTAGTATTATTTTTAATTTAATATTTTTTAACTAAAAAGAAAAACTGAATTCATTAAACATTAAGAATTACCGTAAGAAGTCTGTTTAGCAAATAAGTAATAAAATAAATACATAAACGTAATTTTCCTAATTTATTGTAAGTTTAAATTTGTTGTTTTTTTGTGACTGTCATTATAAATAAAATTTACCCGATTTAATAAATGTTATAAATTCTTGCAAAATTGTTTAAAAGTGACAAATTCCATATTTTTTAATATTTTCGTGAATAAATAACATTGATGGTTAAACAAAGCAATAAATAACATTGATGGTCCTAATTTTACCAAAATATCTAATGATTGAGTTATAATTTATTTATTTCTTTTTAATAAAAATTTTTTAAGCTCATTATTTAATTTTATTTAAATATTAAAGAGAATTATACATTATCCATTTTATATTCTCAAAACAATTATACATACAAAATTAGTATAAAACTTTTTAATTAAAAGCAAATTCCATTTATTGACATTTATTTTAGTTACTGTTTTTCTCTATTTTTTTTATTTATTAATATATATTATTTAATTTAAATAAAAAATTAAAATGTATAGTGATGAATAATACAATGCTTTATCTTAAATTTATTTTTGTCGTGGCTTTTTTGATCTAAAATTAAAAAATAATTATTCAAAAACAATTAATCAAAATACATTATTTATCGACAGTTTTTTATTGAAAGACAAATATTCAAATAATATTATATTTTAATAATATTATGAAAAAATTGGCTTTATTATAAATAAAATAGGACAATTATATTGAAAAACAAACATAAAATTAATTAATTATTTATTTATTTTATACTGATACTTATTCGGTCATATAGTTGGTTAGTATTTTCATAATGAATTTAAAAAATTCAAATTACCTTTTTATTCTTTCTTTTATTTATATATATTGTTGAATTTAATTTACATAAATTTTTCTATATTTTCTTATTAATAAAGTAGGTACAACACATTTTCATAATAAATTTTATCTTATTATCATAATGAACACAATAAATGACATCGAAAAAATTAATTTATTTTTACTTAATAATTAACTATTAAAGATTATTTAATGATGATTATAAGTTATAATGAAAACGACCAAATTTGTCATTTTTTTTCTTTTTTTTTTTTTTTAATTAAATGTTATGAAAACATGTCTTAATTATTTATATAGATATTTTTTTTTAATTGGATTGTATATTTAATTTTATTTATTAATATTATATACATATATAATATAATTAGATTCTTCAAATAATAAATTAATTATTTTGTCTCTTAAATAGTCTTTAAATTTTTCATTCAATATATTTAAATTATATTAAATTATTATATATTATATAGAAAACCAACGACATTAATTATAATTATTCTATAACATTGTTGTGTATACATAGTGTTTTACATAATATTTGTGATGGTTTTTATAAATTTATTAAAAAATTATAATTTATTTAGAAAGCTCATAACCTATCTAATCGAAACTTTTAACAAGTTTTGTATGATAATAAAAATGAAAAATAAAAAGAATTTCAAGTTAAGAATAGTTTAAAACGAATTCATTTGAAAATTTTTTTTATAAATAATTAAATGCTTCAGTTAAAGGAATGCTACGGTAAGTAATTATATTTATTATTTATATTATTTATTTATAACAATTATAGTAGAAAATTTTAAAGATGAACGGCTTAAAAAAAATATTATATAGAAATGTGTGATTCGCTTTTGTCTGATTGTTTTAATATTGTCACTATTTAATTTTGTCATTAATAAAACTTAAATATAGATATATTTAAAGTTCGGTGGGGATTGATAAAGTAGAAGCTGAGTTATTTAATGTAAAAAAGAAAATTCAAAATAAATCTTTGGTTATAAGAGAGAAAATAGCTAAATTGTGCAAAAAACAATATATAAAAAAATTGAGATTTCATTGAATTAGATTGGCTGCAGTGCCATCTAAACTATAATAGAAATAACATTATATTTTGAAAATTTAACAAAAAATATTTTGTTTTCATGTTACCAATTTACTTATATATATATATATTTATATATAAGACAGATATAGATAACCAATATGTAATTTTTTTTTCTAATCTATATGCATTAATGTATATAATAAGTATACATACATATATATATATATATATATATATATTTAAATTGTATACTAAATTATGTACATTATTTTACTCTCTTTTGTGATTATTTCTTTTTTAATTTTGTATGTGTTTTTTCTATTTTCTAATATATAAATAATTAAAGAAAATAGCAAATTTTAATTAATAATATTATTTAGTTTAGATTATTGTTATTTTTGTAGTGTAAAATTTCTATAATCATACTCTGGGCGGTTTATAATGATGTAATAATATAATTGATGTTTGTTGTTGTTGATGGGATTGTTGCTGTTGCTGCTGTGGTTGTTCTTCTTCTGCTGATGTTACTGGCGATGTAATACTTGTAATTGGTAACGGTGGATCTGTATCCATCATTATATTGCAATCGCCAGATTCGACATGCATATCATTATTAAAAACAACAATATTATTTATACTACTACTGTTACTATTAATACCAACACCTCCGCCAGATGTAATTATATTAATATTATTATATGAATTATTTAAACTTTGTTCGGATGTTGTTATTGGTGATGTTTTATTATTTGTATTATCTAAATTTATTGTATATTCACACCATTTATTATGCTGCTGTTGATGGTGGTGATTGTGATGATGGTGTGCCGCAACAGCTTGTTCAAATGACACAGCTCTTTGTTTTCTTATATCTTTATTATTTGTTGCACGAAAACTACCCTGCCTAGATCCACCATTCTCTTTATTACGGCGTGATGATGAACGACGTTGTAAATAACGTGCTGCACCACGACGACTAGGACGTTTTATTTGTTGATGTACAGATTCGGCACTGGCACTTAAGCCGATGTTGCCAACTACATTTGTTAAATTTTTATTTAATTAGTAATAAAAAAGATAAAAAAAAAATCATGTTTACAAGAAAAAAATACGAAACATTAAAGAAATAAAATTAAAACATTCTAACAAAAAGTTAATTAATTAATCTTGGTAATCTTAAACATAGATGCATAGAACTCACACTATACAATAAAACGTGTTGAATGCAACATTGACAAACTTTTGAATATACATACAATAAATTATGGTGTGGTTATTTTATCTTTTTTCTATTTACATTATGATTTTGTATGATACATATTTTGATTTCAGCGTATAAATTCTTAAAAATTGATTTATATTTTCTTATCTTTAATCATTAATTACATAAAACAATAGAATTTTTTTTATCGTTACTATTTAAGAATCTATAAAACGTTTTTAACATTTGTGTAATTAAAATATTAATAAGTTTAATTAATTGAATAAAAAATTATTAATCATTCTGACAAAAAAAAATTATATATTTATATATAAATCAAGATGTGTTGTTTAAATAATAAAACAGATAAAAAATAATTTGATGTACATTTAAAATTACTAATTAAAACAACATTCAGAAAACAAAATGTTTTTTATAGCAAAAAAAAAAATGTAAATATAAGAAAATTCATAATTAAATCACATTTTAATAATTTACATAGTTAGATATTTTTTAATATCATAAGATAATAAAAAATTAATTAATTTAATTTTTTCTTTTCTTTTCTTATTGATTTGTTCCTGCGCTCTGTTCTCGTTATGCATGCTTTATTATGTATTTTTATGTTTTATTTGGTTAAATTATAATTAAGTAACAACAAGACAACACAAAAACAGTTAACAAAAGAAAGCACATTTGAATGGAAATAATTCATCATTATTATTTATTATTGTGTTATTATAATAATTTAATAATTAAAATATAAAATCTAATATTCTAAATAAAAATATTAATGCATTATTTTCTCTGAGATTTTGTTCAAGTGGTATTTGTGGGTGTCGTCGATTTTGTTGTGTACAGTGTTGGTGATTATGAGGTGCCGTTGTGTTTACACTGCTGTTGTGTTCAATTTTTGTTATTTTATTATTATTATTATAACTTATTTGCAATTGTAATAATGATGAATTATTTTTTGATAAATATATTAATGATGATGTTGATGATGACAATGCTTTATATGAATTATTATTTTTATAATTAAGAAATGTATTTTGCACATTTATATGACACATGCTACTGCTAATTGATTTTTTATTATTAAACACAAATAAACATTTAGTATTATCAACAAAATTGTTACTACCAATCGTTGATTGTAATGATGAAATATTATTTATATTATTCCCTTTTTGTAATGTTGTCCCGTTTATAACACCTACTGCTGATGTTGATGTCGGACGATGTAATTGTATATGATGATAATTAGCTGGATTTAATTCTAATGAACCACCACGAGCACCCAAAAACCATTCAGAACGTGTCCTCATGCGTGCTGTTTGTCGTTCATGTACCTTTTATTTATAATTTAATTTTGTTTTTTTTTTTTAATTTTTATATGTAATGTTTTTTTTTTTAATTTTAACACAAATTTGATTTATTCAAACAGAGTGCAAAAGTGGGCCACATACAAAATTGTATCATGGAAAGTATTTAACAAAAAAAAAGAAAAAAAAAAGAAAATTATAATTTATAATAATATAGTAGGTGTTTAAATGATATTTAATGTAATTTCATTTTTAATAGCTAAGCCTCCACATTAACAATTAATTGGGTGAAACAAAAATAAATAGACTAATTATTAATGAGAAAAAAAAATCATAAAAATTCATACATTAATACTAAAAAACGGTTTTAAAGAATATTTTATAAATATAATTGCAACGAAATAAAAAGCTAGGAACTTTTAAAACAATTTGGTTGGTTTCGCAAAAATTATTCCACTTAAAAAGTGTAATGTAGAAAATTACTTTAATGCAATAAATTGGAAATAAAAATCAAAATGAAGACAAATTATTATTTGGTGTAATTAAAAAAATAATATAAAAACAAAATTAATAAAAGAACTTTCACCACATCACATCACGTATTTTTAATTGACCATCGACAACAACTCAACAAATACATTCTTTATTTTTGTTATTAATGAAATGTTACCTATTATTTTAATTTTATTTAAAATATTTTTAATTTTCAACATACCCAAAAATAAATATTAAAGCACACAAAATACCATATTATTATTAATATATTCACCATATACCATTTTTTATGCTTTATTTGTATTTACAGTAATTTACTTTTTGCTTACTTTTTAAATACGTATGAAAACGCCAGATAGGCAGAGAAACTAATTGCACATGTGCTTATTGAAATAATATGCAATTTACAGTTATGAAAACAATAATAATAAATAATATATTGCTATGAATAAATGAATGAAATTGTTGGATGAGTTTGTGACATTAAATCAACACATTACTATTATATTATGAATAATTAACAAATGGGATAATTATAATAATAAATTAAAGATTTTATATTGCTTTTACAAAATTATTATTAATTACAATTAATTATTTATATTTTCGACAAAACAAAACGATGACAAAAAATTATAATAATTAAAATAATAATAATAGCAGCAACGACAAGAAATTACTGTATATACAATTACATATTTTTAAGTAATTATAACAAACACAACACCTTAATGAATTTTTTATTTATTTTATTTATCTTATTATATATAAAAACTGCATTAATATATAACAAAAAATAAATACATAAATATAATAAATGATAATAATAGCTGTTTGATAAGTGTGTTTTAGGTATTATTACTATTATTATTTTATAATACCGTATTTATTTATTTTATACTAACGAAAAATAATAAATCAAGTCAATCAATTACATTTACTATGATTAATAAAGTACAAAATAATAAAAGTAATAATAATAAATAATTTTTAATAAATAATAAATTGATTAATGGAAAACAAATCAAAACAAAAAAAAAAATAAAGATCAAGAAAATATTTCTAGTTGAATGGGTAGAAAAATAAAGTAAAACTAAATTATTTATAAATAGTGTTTTTTCATTTTTCTTTTCTTTTTTTTAACTGTTAATATTTCTAATAATATTTCTAATACTAAACAAAAAAAAGCTAAATTTTATATATATTTGTTAATTATTAATAATAATAGTAAATTTATTATAAATTATCTCACCTGTGGTAAATATGTTAAACTTTTTGTACTTTCTGCGTAACGATTAACAGCACGCAATTCATCCATTGTCATGTGATATGAACTGGAATTTGTTGAACGTGTTGATGATGATTTTGAAGATGATGTACCATTATGACTTGTTTGACTTTTTTGCAATGTAAATATGCCCGGTCCCTCTAAAGACACCGATAATCGTGTACACGATTCAAGTAATGTATGTTCAGGTATAATACCCAGTGATATTGCACTATTAACAACATCTTGACCACCACTTGTTAATAAAGCTGGCGTTGAATGAGATTCATCTTGTTCTAAAATACATAATGACAAAAAAAAAAAACATTGGCATTAATAATAAAATTATGTTTATTTAAAATGCATACTTAAACCCCATCGTTCACATTCACATTGAAGCCAAGTTTTTTCCGTTTCTAATGATAATTGAACTAAAATTTTTTATGAAAAAAAAATAAACAAAATTTAGCTCTATTTTATGACAAAAAATTAAAATCAAATAAGAATCAATTAAAAATACCTCGAGGTGTTGGTGGATAACGAAAACTACATATCCATTCATCTTGTACACGAAGAACACGTCCAGTTACACGTGCGTAAAATTCATAATTTTCACGTCCAAATAAATCGAAAGCAGCAAATTGTTCAATCAATTGTTTCATTATTTTTGTTGCAACCTATTTTTGTTTTGTTTTGTTTTTTATTTTAATTATGTTTTCATAATCAAAAACAAAAAAAAATGAAATAAAATGAAGCAAAATAAAAATATTAATTAGAAATTTAATTATTTTTTGTAAAAATTTTAATTAGAAACTTAAAATCAAAATTAAAACAATAACAACAGATAGCAAACGAAATAATTTACACTAAATAAAAATAATAATTAAATTATAATTATAATTTATTAAATAAAATTTCTTAACATGCGTGTTTGTGTTGTTGAAAAAGGAAATAATAATCTATTTTTTTAAACTTTAAAATAAATTTGAATTAATTATTTTTTAATATCTTAATCTAAATTTAAATAATAATAAAAATAATAGATATGTAATATTATTATAATTATAATTGAATTATTTCGAAATAGTTTCCGAAGCAAAAACAATTATAATTATTAAAGTATTTTGTGGTTTTGTTAAATGAAATAAAGAGGTGTTTTTTTCTATTATAACAAGAGTCGATATGTAATCATTGGTATTGTTGTATTTATAGGAAAAAATTAAATAAAAATCAAAATAAATTATTCGTTTCAATTAAACAATAATTGTTCATGCATTTGGTTTTTCTTTGGATATTTTTTAAATCTGATGTTTGTATCACAAAACCAAAAACCAAGTCATTTAAGGTTGAGAATTCTATTGTCTCCAATAATCAATTAATTAATATAAAACTATAGCAGTAAAAAAAAATTTAATTTTAATTTTTTGAAAATGTGACTTTATTACCTGGCAACATAATTAGTTTCTAATTATCTTGCCACCACTGTATATACAAAACTAGCATTAATAAAAAATTTATTTTAATATTTACTCTTTTATTGTATTTTTGAAATATTGTAAAAAAAGCTACAAGAAGTAACAGCAACAAAATAGAAAGAAAATATAAAATAAAATTAAATAAAACAAAAGGAAACAAAACTTTGAAACTTACGTTAATTTCCGCCTTGTTAATTATGTATTTTTGAATATTTTATGATTTAATTTTTTTGGTTTTAATTTTTTTTTATTCAAGTTTAATTTTCGTTTTATTATAATATAAATTGATTTATTTAATTATATATTTATTTGTGTTAAAACATATATATATATTTATTTATTATTTTTGTTATTATTAATTATACATGTATGTATAATATACGTAAAATAATTTTATTGAATTTTTTTATGGAAGCATTAAAATATAAAAGAAAAAAAAACAACAACAAAATAATGAAAAATTATTCACAAATTATAAACGATATATAGTATATATTAATATATATATATTTATATATATATATATATATATATATATATATATATATATACAGTGGTGGACAGCTGCTCTAATTAGTTAATTAGAAACGACATTTAAAGATATTTTTTCTACCATAATTTTACCCCAATATTACAGTTTTTTTTATTAATATGAAACAATCAATCAAAAGTATAGAACAATTAAAACGGAGGCAGAGAAGTTTATTACTATTCTTCAGCAAGCAGCCTGGAATATTCCTCCATCAATTAAAAAAAATCCAAAATGTACCAGGTATCCGAAAGAAATTATAGACCTTATAGTCGAAAAACGAAAGATTAGAAAAAAATAACAGTTAAGTAGATTTCCTGAATACAAAAAGAAAATCAACAATCTTTCCCACCGTAATACCAGAGCAATAAAAAAAAATCAGCGACAACTCCTTTAATATCAATGGAAGGCACCAAAAAAACTTAAAAGGCCAACTTCACAAATATCATCGATAATAGACAACAAAAAGTTGAACTGTTTACACCCACCTAGAGAACATATTTCAACCAAATAGCGGAGTAGATATTCTACCTCCACTAATAAAATAGCAAGAAAGAGGAACCATTAAATTAACATTTTTAAGTTTTGAGTAATGGATTTTCATATATTCATTACACCATACTTGTAGCAGGCCTTTTTTCGAATCTCACAAATAATATACTATTAAACATTTCAAATATGAAATTTTTGTATTTCAATCTAGTAGACTTACTTTCTATTCTCATATATAATATGTATGTAATTGTTTTCAAATGTAATGAGATTACAAAAATAATCGAATACTACTCGTGTCGTGAGTCGTGAGTAATAACTTTTTATAAACTCGAATTTGTATTCCACTCCCTCTCGCTCGTTCCGCAATATTAAATTCTCGTTTATAATAACAATTTTTATTCACTCTTAAAATAAATAAAAATTACAATTTTTTATTCATTATTCACTACCTTATATATACAACAAATTAAAATAATAAAAATTATTTTCAAATAAATGGTTTATCCACCAACCGCCCTTGGGAAAGCCACAATCAAAAAATTTTTTATGTTGTGACAATAATAACATTAAAAATTATATAAAAACTGTAAAAGAAAACAGATAGCATAATATTTAATTGGAATAAAAAATAATAATATTATTTTTTTATATATACATACATGCACATATAAATAAAAAAAATTTATTATAATTATTTAATATTTGATTATCTTTTATTGAAAAATTAGTTCCATTATTTATCCAAAATGAAATATTTTTAGTAAAAAGTAAAAAAAAAAAACAAAAAAAAAACACCAGAACTCGTACTTTGAACATAACCCGCATTACATAGCTCAGTAATGATTATAATAACAATGTTGTTGACCTTTTTTCACGTTAATTGTAATGAAATTATTTTTTACCATTTCCTTCAAAAAATAAATTTTCATTCATTTAATTACATTTAAAAATTGATTATTTATTATTAAAGTGAATAATCGTGCGGATAATTAGTTTTCACATCCATAAGGAGACAATTACATTTGTAAAAAATATATAAATTAATTCTATTTAAAATCGTTATCGTGTAATTGTATGTAACCAAAAAAAAAATTCTTTGTTTGATTAAAGAGCACACATAAGTGAATAAATGGTCAAAATTTAATAATATAATAAATGAATATACTAAACTAGTTACTATTTATTTTTTTTTTTATTAATACCTTGGCATAACTCGTGATACCAACTAATTAATATAATAATATTTATAATTAATTAAATCTGTATAAATTTTTCAACTTGTTCCATTTTCCAACTCGTTCAAAGTTTGTGCAATTATGTGTTGAATTCGCACTTCACGGAAAACCGTAAAACACGCTTTCATTAAGCCTTTAACAATTGTGTTTTTGTTCATAAATTCATAACAAAAATATATAATTTGATGCAATAACACTTTCACTAGAAATAAAATAAAATATAAAAGCATATTCTAAATCTGCTTAACTTTTCCATGTAATTTTTAAATCCATAATATTTACAATCGTAAAATAATTATAATTGCATAACCAAATATAAAATAATAGATAAGATACAAATTAAATAGTTTAAAATGCAATTATATATTATTAAAATTAAAAAACTATAATTTTTTCAAAGAAAAAACCCAGAATATAAAGCTAATAAAAAAAAAAACTCATATAGATCGTCTCGGTTGATAAGTTTGAACACAATATTTTATTAAATTTTTGTATGTATATTTAAAACCATTTATTGTTTTAATTTAACGTTAATTTAATTTATATACATACCATTATATCTCAAAAAATAGGCAAAAAATACATACTACGAAACCAAACTAAGTAAAATTATGTTGATCTAATAAAAGTGTGTAAAAAAAAAAAAATTAAATGAACACTGAGAAAATGATGGAATTTTTTTTACATTATTTATATATTTATATGTAATAAATAATACAGACTAAATTGAAGCAAAAAATTATTAGAGTGAAAATAATAAAATAATTAATTTCTTGCCAAACCATAAATTGATTACACAATTTCGTAATTGTATTGTTTGTTATTCATTTAAACACATTTTTATCATCTTTATTTTAATTAGTATTAATTTGTTTTATTCTAATTAATGATTAGTTTATTTTATAGAAATTTCATTAAATTGACTATGTTATATGATACATTGCATAATAAAAATAAAAAATAAAACTATGCTGCTTATACAGAATTAATGTACTATAAACATATAGCCTTATAAAGATATAAATAAATAAATGATATAATAATAATAAACTTGTTATGATTAAACTCAGTTAAAAACATTTATTAAACAGAAAAACCAAAAGCAAAAATAGAAGAAAAAAGGCAACCAGTAAAGGCACTTTAAAATGTATTTCATAAGCAGCAAAAATTTAATGTTTTGAAAGGAATAACCCCAATGATTTAGGTGAAATAATTAAAACAATATCCATTTATCCAACAACAAACATCATTTAATTTAATATTTAAATTATAATAAGAATTTAATGAATTTCTATGATAAATGAATTTATTTAAAATATATTTAACATAACTAAAAACATCACACATTTTGTTTTTATTAATACAGAATTGAACGTTTTTTCTTCAATTCTTTATAAACTTGAATTTTATGAAATTAATATTATTGGTACTAAAGCTTAATCAACTTAATGACATAACTGACTTAAAGTGCGCTGGAGCGATGAATCGAATTTCAGCTTGTGTGTGGTCATATGTTAAGATGTACGTCTGTCGTTCAAATAAACAAGAAATAAATCAAGTGAACACTATTAAAACGACCAAGCACGGGAAATTAACTTAAAATTAATTAAATTAATAATCAAATTTTTACGAAATTTAAATTAAATATTTCTTTACTACTATAATTGATTGTTGGAGACAATTGATTACTCAACCTTAAATGACTTGGTTAGCTGTCCACCAGAGTAAATATATATATATATATATATATATATATATATATATATATAAATTTATATATTAAAATAGTAAAACCGCGTGTACTTAAATACATACAATAAATTAAATATATACTAAAAATAGTTTATTCATTTCACAAAAATAATCTCCTTTATAAAAATAAAATAATTTATAATACGACAAAAGTTACAACTCACCTTAAAACGATCAACATCTTCCATTCTCGCAGTTTTACCATCGCTTACACATGATTGAAAGAAACTTGGTGCCACCGATACACCTAATGCCTCACTTGTCATACCAGTACCAGCACTATTTGCATTGCTAGCAATAACACGAAATGTTCCAAATAATAGCACCAATAAACGTTGAGTATATACAGGCAGTGACAATATAAGTCTGAAAGAAAAATTTATTTCCATTAATTGTAACGTAAAAACGTTATAAAAATATTTTTATCAGAAATAATAGAATTATTTTTCTTAATTTTAAAATTAAAAAATTAGCAAAACAAAAAATTAGGCAGGTAATTAAAAAATACTAAATATTTTCATAAAAACAAATATAAAAAAAAATTACACGTGGTATAACTAAAAATAAATAAATACAAAACAGAAGAAGTTTTATTTAGAAACAAAAAATGAATTGTTCAATTCGCTATTTAACGCAAGAAAAGAAAATAATAATAGCAAAAAGGATGTTTTACATAAAAGAAAATAAAAATTAAAAATTACGCATTTTTTTCTTGTGTAATTATTTTCTATGCTTTAAAAAAATGAATCGGTTACTATACATTGCTTATCTGAAAAAGTAATTTAATCAAACATACAATGCATTAAAATCATATAAATTATCAATATAAATTTCATTGATAATTCTATTTTCTTATTTTATTTCAAATAATCATTTATAAATATTAGCACAACTGTACGCAAAGCTTTTTTTTTGAAAATTATATGTAGTTATTAACAATAACAAATTTAATAAAACAAAAAATACTATTAATAGCCAAAATTCATTATGTTATTAATATAATAATTAATATCCATCTAATCATAAAAAATATTTAATTAAAATAGAAAAAAATATTATTAACTGAAATAAAACTACGCAAATAATAAATAATTGAGCCAAATGTTTATCATTCTTAAAAAATAAAAGTAATAAAAAGTCTGACGACAGTAACGTGTTATGATAATTAATATTACTATTGTTTCAATTATTTTATATTTTATTTTTTTTTTTCACATTTAGCATATTTGGATAATAATTCAAATTAAAAAAAAAAGAAAAACAAAAAAGAATGCAAATTGTCACAACAAACAAACCAAATTAAGAAAAGAAACTGAAGAATTACAATAAAAAAAACATTAAAATTAAAATTAAAAAATTATTATAAAGAATATTGTATATGAATAGTGGCGAATATTAAAATTAAAGTATTAAAATGTGCCAACGTTTAATAATAATTAAATAGCAACATAACAAATCCTCTATTGTCATTTAATATAGAAATCATAAATCATTATTGAAGTATTAATATTTATTAAAAGAGACGGAAAAAACAAGAATTCTATGTTACAAGTAATGGGTTAAAGGTCACATATTGAAACTGACTGATGATTAGCAAGTAAAAATATGTTTCATATAAAACATACTACAATGAATGAAATTATTTTCTTAATAAAATAAATTTATTTTCCAAAAAAAAAAAAAACTTTTAATTTTAAACACATTATATAATATTTTTACCAAATAATTTGATAGAAATTAAAAGTATCTACATGTTTACTCTGTTTAGTCTGTAATTTTTAGTCAAACTTATTTTTTTGTTCAAAATACAGACGTGCACCCAACAACAGGTGCTTTTGCATTTATCAAACACATATATGGTAGAAAAGTTTCTTTAATAACAACATATTTTAATTATTAACAAATCACATTACAGTCCTTTTTTGACGCTTATCAAATAATAAATACTATTCGTGTTTCTAGTAAAGAAAATTTTATACCACAGAAACATACATATCTAGATAGATAAAATAAAATAAAAACTAATTTAGATAAAAAAAAAAGTTTATTGTGCAAGCGAAAGGTTAACAACTGATACACAAAACCAATAAAAAATAGTATTATTATTATTACATATTTATTTGTTTTTTATATTTTTCTAATGATTCATAATACAAATTGTCAATGAATTTTATTTAATTGTGATATTATTAACAAAATTTTATCAAAACCACATTAAATTTATTATTAAACACTAACAGAATCCAAAAAGGTTTTCAAAGGCTTTTTCTTTCTTTAATTCTTTATATAAATAATATAGAAGCACTAAAAGAAACAATATAAAAATGTGAATTTATCTACAAGTATAAATTTATTTAAAAATTTATCGTTATTAAATATAATGAAGCGAGATAATAATTATGAATCATTTAAATAATTTTTATTAATTCGTAGAAATGTGAACTCTGTAGATATACACATATTTTATCTTTAAAAAAATAACAAAATAAAATAATAAAATATTTAATTAATAAATACAGGGTGCAAGATAAGTTCAAACGTGTTATTCAAATCAAATATAATTATGAATCGTGATTGATTGTACAAATAAAAATTTATTAATTTATATAATATTCGTGTGTATTGTCCACGCTAATATGAAAATTAATAATCATTATAAATAATCAAGTTACAGTCAACTCTCCTATAACGCGATTTCCATATATCGCGAAGTGAAAATTGGGACGGTTTTCCTATAACGCTATGCGATCTCCTTATAACGTGTTTTTGTACAATAACTTTCCAACAACTCAAATGTCGTGCTAAATTTATCTATGGCAACTTTTATTCGATGTTTTGAATTTAAATAATTATTTATTATGAATTTACGTTATTGGAGCTGTAAAACAATAAAGATCATGCATATATATGTAGGTTAAATTTTTTATTTTCTGCAGTTTACCGGATAAAAAAAATAATTTTTATAGGGTTAGTAAAATGTCTGAAATATGTAAAAGCAGAAAACAATTAAAAGAAAATTTAAGTTTATTGCAAAATATATATTTGGGTTGCCTGTATTTAAACGTGAAAGTGGTTTCCATATTACGCGATTTAAGTAAATATGATTTGTTTTATCTATGTGTTTTATCATAACGCGATCTCCACAAAATGCGCATCGAGTTTCTTATAACACGCTTTCCATATAACGCGGTGCACACCAACCGCGTTATAGGAGAATTGACTGTATAAAAAAAGAGAACCAACAACAATAAATTGAATTCAATTCATTCAAAAATATTTTTCATTTAATGATAAAAGAGAAAAAAAAATATCAACAAAAATATAGCAAAAAAAAGCCTTATCAAAACATTATAAGTTTTAAAATATTAATTAAATTAGAAATAAACGTAAACAAACAATAAGAAATTATTACTTTTATTTAAAAACCAAAATGTAAACAACTGTATTTCATTTCCTTAAGATAACGCGCAAAAACAAAATTAATTTAATATATCAATCCGTATCAAAAGTATCGATACTTTTATATAATGATTTTAATACATTATTGCCGTCTTTTTTAATGTTTTCAACATTTCTTTCCTAAGGAAATTTTTATAAATGATGCATTGAATATTCAATGCGTATGTATATTTGAATGTATATGATTTATTTAATTAATATTCATACACGATATTATATCAGAGTATTCTTTGTATGATAATACAAACTTTATTTCATTTTATTTTTTAAGTTATAAAAAAAAACAAATTTATTTAATGATGTTATATCAAAGCTACCTTTACAAAGAGAAAAATTGTAAATATTTAAAAGTGTTTTTTAGGTGGCATATACCTAAAATCTAACAGTCATTTTTATTTTATTATCACTAAAGACAGTTTTAAATTTATTTTTTTATTATAAATATATTATATAATTTGACTTTTTATTTTAATTATAATTACCCTGAATTCCCTTTATAAGCCACTACATTCTATTAAACATCGAGGCTTAATAGTGTCTTTAAATTGCAAAATGTTTTAGGATTCTCCTATTTAGCCACTGTCTATGTGAATGAGAATGGAGAAAGCGATGAAGAGGCTGATATTTCAATTGATGAACTTGCAATCAGTGAAAAATTGATGAATTATTTTTTAGATGAACATATTTTTGCTTCCGACGAAAAAGATTTTGATAAGTAAATTTTAAATTTCTATAATTTAATAAAATTTAATAAAATTTCTTTTCAAATTTTATTTTTATTCTTATCATTATTATTATTTATTAAACAATTTTATGTTAATTTCTTTAAATAAAAAATGAATTAACGAATTATTATGACAAAGTATTATCTTGAAGCAAGAAAGAAAAAAAAACAAAGTATCGATAGTATAAGTATTCTTATGAGATGGTATCGAAATATTGATACTAGCAAAACAATAACAATCTCATACGCATTTTAAAATTATTAATAAACAACAACAAGAATAATCATTTATTAAATTATTAATAATTAACTAACTATAAATGTATAGAAATTTCATAATTATAATTATTAAGAATAAAAAAAAATAATAATAATAATAATAAAAATAATAATAAAATTATATAAAAAAAAATGAAAAACAAGGCCAGTATATGTACTTATATACTTAATTCATTATAAACATATATATTAACATGTTTCTCATTTTTTAATTTAATTTAATCAGTTTAACAATATATTTAACAAGTACATACAGTGGTGGCAAGCTAATTAGAAACGACATTTAAAATTTTTTTTTATGTTTTGTATCATTTCGACCCATAAAATCACGAAAATTGAGATTAATAAATCCGTATCTGCCAAACTGACTTATCAGGTGTAAGATATAGTGATTAGGCATCGGTTTGCCTAATTTTTGTTGCGTGGGTGCACACCACAAAAAAAGCCACACGTATCAAAAAATTTTCACGAAATTTTAATTAAATATTTTTTTACTGCTATAATTTTAAATTAATTAATTAATTATTGGAGACAAGTGATGACTCAACTTTAAATCACTTGGTTTTTGATTTTGTGATAAAAGATTTACTAAAAAATATTTGTCGTTTCTAATTAGCTTGCCACCACTGTATGTTACGTAAAGAAAGAAAACACACTTGAAATAGAAAAATATAAAACAAAGAAGACAGAAAAAATAGTACGTAAGATTATAATACACACAAAAAAATGGTTTTAACATTAAAATAACAGCAATAATTCCAATTATAATTTAAACATATTATTAAAATCAATTAACAGAAAATTAATTTAATTAACAGTATTTAGTTAAAAAATAATATCATTTTTATTATTATTTATAATAATAAAAAAGCACAAAATAAGAATAAAAAATGAACAAAAATGAATAAAAATCAACACTTGCGATTTTTTTAATAATACAAGAAAATATTGTATATATGTTGCTTTTTTATAAGATAGCAAAATTATAATGAAATAAAAATAAATAATTAAAATTAAATAAAATAAAACATGTGTTTGTTGTTTCTTAATATACAAGGTGTTTCAATGGTTCAGTTTTTATCCATTCATTTTTTTCATACTTTTACTACCTTATTTATTAAAAAAAAAAATTAATAATTGTTTTTTATTAATCAGTTTTTCAGCTACTTTTATTTATATAAAAATAAAGAAACATAAAGAAATTTAATCATATAAAATACAATAAAACACACCAAGTTATTATGATAATAATATAAATTAATTAATCAAAACATTTCATTTAAATACTGTATCTGTTGTTAATTTATTTATATATTATAGAGAAAATGTGTTAACCAGATAATAGAGATTTCACTGTTTTTTTTTTTTTTATTTCTGTAGAAAATTCATTTAATTTAATTATTTTTTTAAATTTTGTTACTTAAAATAAAACAAGATTTTTTTTCCTTTAACTAGCTACTTACTTTATATACAATACAACCGTGTAAACAATTTACATAACAATCATTATAAATTTTATTGATTTTAATTTCTAGTCGTAAACTAAACAATACCACAAATATTTTACTTATATGAAAGAACAAATATATATAATACATATACGGTATTAGAAATTGTTATTTGGTAGAGTTAATGATTTTAATTAAAGAAAAACAATTCAATGGAAAATCATTCCTAAACTTAAGAAAAATTTACATTTTTTCTTGTAAAAATAAATAGAAAAAAACCTATTAAAAGATAAAAAAAATTATTAAAACTAGATGAAATACATAAAGGTGGAAAATTTTGTCAATCACACGCACTGACACTAGAAAGAGATGCGCAGAATAACATTAAAAATTCTAAGAAATCCAAAAAGTTACCAACAATTTTCTTTTTCTATTTGATCTCAAATTATGTTGAATGATGAAATAAATGATATAGATTGGTGATTATTTATTTAATAAATTTAGATTATTGATTAATATTTACCTATGAATTTTATCCTGTTTTAATTTTTCATTTTCAATATTAATTATTGTAAATAATTCTGTTTCACCATTTCTGCCAAATATGCCACCCGGTAATTTTCGTAAAAATTTTTTCAATACGCTTGCTATTGTATAAACCGAATAATTATCAACATTCACTAAACGTCCAGATTGTAAAAAATGTATTAATTTTTTCATAGCACCCTGATGCCCAGGTGCACGAAATATATCTTTACGTAGTGGAGCCTCCTTATTCAATTTCAATATTAAAACAAGGAGTGGCCCTGGTATATCATTTTTACATACTTCATCTAATATAACACCAAATTTTACTTTTTCTAAACGATGTGGATACGGTCCAGGACCAGGATGACCACATGATGTCACAACACTACCTAACGTTGCTGCACGTCGATGCATTCTTTGAGCCCAACTTGACATTTTTATAGATATATATAAATATATATAATAACATATATAGAATATATATTATTCGCCGATTTTATTTAGAATAAAACATTTAAATATATATATATATATATATTAGGGTACAAATAATTAATAAGAGCGATAAACAAAAAAGGCACTAACTACACTTATTTTGTAACAAAATGATAATTTTTTAACTAAACTTCTTCATGACCTTAATTTTATGTTTATTTTACCACTACGGTCCTTAATTTACTTTTTCTTTTTCCAAGTTCTCCTGAAACCTTTTTATAACACCAAAAAAAATGTAACACTGCACCAACAACAACAAAAAAAAATTGTCAATCACTTCAATAATTCTTTACTAGTTAATATTTCTAATGTATACATAATTATAACAATAAAGAAAAAAACATTTTAATAATAAATTTTATCCATTTTATGTATTATTTACTAAATATGAAGCGCAATACCATTTCATTTAATTTTTTATAGTTAAGTATAGCAATAAAATAAATTAACATACCAACACTGCATTTTTGTGTTTTATTATTAAAATATGTTTTGTAGGAAAATGAATTATAATCACGCGAAGAAGAAGAGAAACAGAAAAAATCGATGGCGGATAAAAAACAATAAATATATGTTGCTGTTTTAATATTCTTTTTATTTTTGTTATTTTCTAAATATGTTTAACTAAATTGTGAACTGAATGTAAAGTAAACTGGAATTATATATATGTATGTACATATATGTCTGTATAAACTATTATTTATTTTCATTATAATATTTTTTTCTTTACATAAAATAAAAATTAAACCGATAAAATATGTTTTTAAGTAAATTTAAACTATATTTAATACGAATCGTATTGAAATTTAAAACTCTTTGTTAACTCTCTTTGTAAATTATTAGTTACATAGGTGTTAAAAAAAATTAAAACATGTATAACTAAATAATTATGTTGAAATGAACTGTCAAAAAATTGGAAACTACAAAGATCTTATAATGAATATATATTATCTTTCAATTAAGAATATTTCATTAAGATTTAACTCAAGTAACTCTATTCTAAAAAAGTTAATTAACAGACAAATTAATAACGTATTTAAATCGTATTGAGGAGAATCAAAAGTCGTTTAGTTTGATTTCTCTCATTAACTTTTACATGTGCATATGGCACCACTAATAGTTTATTTTATAGTAAATAGATGTCATTAGTTTCCATCAAATTCTGAAATATGGAAGAGGATACAAAAAAGTGCGGTAAATATGTTTTTAACATACATATATTTCAAAACAGATTTTTTTTTAAAGTTTATCAACTTACAATATTCAAAATATACAATAGGTAAATTTCCTTAAAATACTTTAATTTTACTGAAAAACAATCAAAATTACATACTGGACATGCGTTCTTAAATTTTTTATATGTATTTCGAGTTATTGATGATAAAATGTGAAATTTTTCTTTCTGTTATATATATAATTTAATTTTTGTTTTTATTAAAATTATTTAAACTATTATTACAAAAACTTGGCAAAAATTGAGGGCTACCTATGTTGTCGTAGTTTACGTTCTTGCCATGTTGCAAATTTGCGCGCGGCGGATTGCAACAATTGATTTAAATGTAATGTTAATGAAGAGCCTAATGGTGATAATTCACGCATTGCACGATCCTTAAATAAAAACAAAACAAAAACTGTTTATATTATAATTTAAACCGATTTAGAAATAGTACAAACGCACTTCAAATGGTTTTAATTTTGCCATTTGATATCTTTGTAATGCTTCATGCATTCGCACTACTTTTGCTTCTAGGTCAGGTGTTGTCGGGGGAAAGGAACGCCAAAAATGTCCTAATAGTTCACAAAGGGAAAAATATGAATTTCTAAGTTCTTTTTCATATTCTGGAGGCACTAATTCTGTAAAAAAAAAATAATCAATATTTTTTTTTATATACAGGCAAACTAACTTACGGGCAAGTGATTGTTCCTGAAAGCCTCGCATTAATGCCCCACCAGGGCTTAATTCACCTAAAGCATTTACCGCTGCCGTTGCACTAACTAATACTTTATGAGGCGTTCGGGTATTCCATGATTCTATATCATTTAATATCTGTGATTGAACTGAATCTAAATCTATGTCTTCACAAATAACTTCTGTGCTATATGTAGGCAATGGACCATGTAAATATCTTTCTACCTAAATTCATATATGTTAAGAGAAATTCAACAAGTTTTTAAAATACGC
The DNA here is from genome assembly GCA_963942525.1 of Ptychoptera contaminata. Classification (NCBI taxonomy): domain Eukaryota; kingdom Metazoa; phylum Arthropoda; class Insecta; order Diptera; family Ptychopteridae; genus Ptychoptera; species Ptychoptera contaminata. Next base: position 52,463,317 of record OZ012636.1, read on the forward strand.
CACTTACTTTTGTTAAATTTAATTTAACGGTATCTTTAACAACATTATCATTTGATGCTAAATCTTCAAATGTTATTTTCTCTAATATTCTTGCCTTCTTATTTTTCGGTTGAAATAATCTTGAATCTTCTTTATTATTATTATTATTTAATGTATTATTATTTTCATAATTATTTGTTTTACCATCATTCATATGACCATTTATTCTACTTCCAGATTTTATGTCACTGTTAGTTATTACATTATCATCATTATTATTGCTACAACTATTTAATGATGTAACATCTGTACAAGTTTTCAACACCTAAAAAAAAAATGTCAAAATAAAATCAACATTGAATATAAAAAATAAATAATTATTTTTGCTAACCATAAATGAATGTTGATTAAAACGTTTAATCATGCTTTGGTGAACAATGTTACCACTATTTACAGATCCCTTATCACTTGAAAAACCACCAAAACCCTCTTCTAATGAATTATCTACAAAACCGCGAATATCTAATAATGGATCACCAGAATTCTCTTGTACAGCCAATTTTAAAGCTTGATCATCTATTTTGCCACATTCAGTAAATATATCTTTGGTTCCAGCCATAATACGATCTCTATGAAAGTAGTGTGATTGAAAAAATTTTGTCCAAAATTCTGACTCACTTAATTTTCCTGGTACATTATCAAAATGTTTCTTTTTTACAGCCGGATATGTTTTAAATATACAATCAATAATGTCCGCAGTTAAATTATATTTTAAGCCGTTACAACCATCAGTTTGTGGTTTTATATCAGCTAAAAATGCACCAGAAACACCAATATCTTGTTTTAGTGATAATTTTTGTGTGTACTTCTTTGCATGCTGTGACCAGAATTCTTCACTTGACAATACTTGTGTAATTACTAAATCTTTATATAATTGTAAAAGTGCTGGATATTCCGTCAATATTCTATAATTAAATAGAAATAAAAATATTTAAACTTGCATGTTACATAATTAACTTACTTGTTTTTTTCTTCTAATTCTTTATCTACTTTACGTTTAAAATTCGGCAATAACTGTTGAAGCAACTCTTTGACTTTATCACGGTCGCTTACTTGATTGGCCATACCCTTACGATTAACAAAATGAAATGTTGAACTGTTTCCATCGTGTAAAACAACTTGCAACTGTATTTTAGGTTTACCTTCTGGTGATATTTTTTGTGCTATAAAGAAAGGTAAACAAAATGTTAAAATGTATGAGTATAAATTAATTAATAATATTCACTTTTAATATCCTGATAACGATGTGATACAGCAACTGTGTCTCTGTGTTCGGCCATCCAAGCAACTCTTTCGTTCATAACGTACAAAGTACCATCTCCTTTCTTATAGCGAACTTCACCCATTTGCAGCAAAACATCTTCACTACTTGTTGTCATTTTTTAAATATTTAATTTATCAATACAAGAGAGGTCAGATCTTTATAATTTCCTTACTATGGTGATTATGGCAAAACCTTTCATATAGTTCTAAGAAAATAAAATAATTTTGAAACATTTTTTCTCTTATAGTAATATTTAAATGACGCCTCATTTATTTATATTTCATACCATTCTTGCTAAAAATCTTTTCTTTTTTATGTATGTGTATGTTAATCAATTAACACTTTAAATTATTTGAACAGAATAATTAATATTTAAATTCTTGTAAAATTACATCTATTTATTAAATTATTATTTAACATAATTATTATAATTAAAAGAAAAATTTTATAAAAATTATTACAATAAGTAACTAAACAATAATTCTATACTTAGAAAAAAAATGACTGACATGTTAATTTATTGAAAAAAATTTTTTGGACAAAATAAATGTAAATTCAGAAATTTATACATAATTATTGTAAAAAAAAATATTCTTAAATAATATTTTATTAATTAGGTATGAATAAATTGATTATTTACCTGTACATTTTCTAAATTTTGTATGGAGCTTATATATTATAGAACCATGGCAGCCGCCATGTGCAATTATTTGATGAGCAGGAAATTTATTGTAGCGACAATAATCACACATCGTACCGTTGTCTGTTCAAAAGAAATATACAACACACAGAGCAAATAAAATAATACGAAAAATATTTTTTATTTAAGTTCAATACTGCGCAAGTTATTTTTATAAAAAATTGTACTTAATATTGTCTCAACACGATATTTAATATAGTTAATTCTTGACTACCTTATTTTTAAAATTGTATTGCCTGATGTATTTTACAAAAAAAAAAAAAAAAATATTTATATATAATTATTAAGAAAATAATTTTGTTTATTATAATAATTATATTGGTATTTAATTAAAAAGATTGCATAAAATTATTTTATTAAAATTACAGAAAATATACTTTTCACTGAGGAATTTATTTAATTGTAATTTTAAGGTAATCATGATTTATTCAAAACAAAATTAATTTTAAACTTATTTTAAATAAAAAAACAAACGTTATGCTTCTTTGACAATAAAGGCAAAAAATATATTTTTATAAATAACAATGTATTACCTTTTTATTTATTTTAATTAAATAATAAAAAAATATATATTTGCTATTAATTTGTTGATGAATAAATAAAAGAACAATAAAAAAAATATTTTATATAATGGAAGGTAAAATTTTTTATGTACTCTAACAATATATTTTTCTTGTTGTGTTTTTAATAAAAATTATGAAACTTTAATGATAAAGTTATTATAAATAATAAACAATCATTTTATTATTTTCTTTATTTAATACGCAAACATTAATACGTTATTGAATTAAATTCCCATAAAAGTTATTAAATAATAAATGGAAATAAATAAAAAGTATTTTCGCGAATCAAGAATATAATCATATTTCACTTCCTTATCTATTTAGAATTATGTAAATGAAAAAAAAAAAAAATCAATCAATATTTAATGCAAGATTTATAACTCGCGATAAATTATATATTTTCTTTTATATCTAAAACGTTTAACATATTATTTTTGAATGTATATACACATAGTATATAAATGGAAGCTTATTATAATGCTAATAATGAATCGAAATTATAATGAAATCACAAAATTGGTTACCAATCAGTTTGTTAAAAAATGTTTGATCGTAAACAATATGAATTGCGTATTGTTGAACGAAATTTGGCACGTGCTAAGCGTGATGAATTTCAATTAATAATCCAACGATGTAATCAAATTGGTTAGATAAAGTGTTAAATAATTGTTTGCTTATAAATACATTTTAAATATTTATTTTATTTTGAACATTTTTATTTTGTAATCAGGCTTCAATTATGTCGTTCTTAAATTGCAACCAGCAAGAATTTGCTTTGGTTCTAGTATTGAAAGAGAAGTTTTACCATGTAAAGGCAAATTATTTAATTCATTTGTTGGCAGAATTACTGGAGTACCATATAGTAACGTTGTTAGTCCACCTTATTATGATTTAACTAAACAGAGTGCAATTGAACAATTGTTGAATAAGGTAATAAAGTATTATAGTTTAAATTAATTAATATAATTTAAGTTTATTAAATCCCCAGAAAGTGAATATTAAGGGTTTTGGCTCTATGGCATTTAGACTTCCTCGTTTTCAACGGACACATTATAAAAAAGCAAGAAAAGAAGTGATTGTTAAAAAGCAAATAATTCCAAATTATAAACCCTTTGGTAAATCAATGAAAGAACCCAAAATTATTGAGTCATTAACTCCTGGGTAAGTATATACTGCATTTAAGACATATTATGCATTGATTTTTTTTTAAACCCAGACCTGGCACATATAAACTATTTCAAAAGAGAAGAATGGAAAAACATTCTTTCGGTAGTAAAATAAAAATCATACCAAGTGTAATTGTGCTATGTACACCAACAAATTTATCGAAATGTAATATATGCAACAAAATGCCAATTGGTGATTATTGGAGGAATTTTAATAAAAATTTGGATATCTGTCGTATGTGCATGTCACAATCAAAATATAATATTGAGAATAATGTAAAGAATATAAATAAAAAAATAAAGCAATTAAATGAATTGAAGGAATACGAAGTAAATATTTTTTGTGCATTCTTTTTACTTAAATGAAATACTTTTATAATTTTCTTTTATCTACAGTGTGTTCGTCATTGTAGCTTCTATCATGATCATGGAAAAACTACCGCTGCTATTCGTTTATTAACACTTAATGAATTATCACATAAAATAAATTATGAAAATTATTTAGCAAAATATAATATATGAATAAATATAAATTTATGGTTTAAAATAATTAAAAATAAAGTTTTTTTTTAATAAAGTTTATTACAATATACGTTTTTTTTTAAATTATACATAAAATTAATCGACTAATTAGATTTTTTCAAAGAATGAGACGTTTTATAATAACTATAAATTACTTTACATCAGTTAATTTTTATAGATTTATTTAAAGCGAACAGAAAACGATTTAAAATGGAAAAAATTGTACTTTTAATAAAAATATAATTAATTTGAGATGACTTGCATAACTAATCAATTTTATATTTAAATGTTTATAAAAATCGTCATTTGCTTTATACTGTGCATTATCTATTGTGATAAATTGTTTTTCATGTATTAAATGTAAATTATAAATACAGTTTTTTATTTCTATGAAATAAATTAGATTGAAACTATCAATAACATTTTTTGTATAAAAGAGTTATTAATTATCATTCTTGTTGATACAACTAATTTATTTCTTCTGATAACAATCAGTTAAATTTTTTTTTAGTTAATGCAAAAGATTTAAATTAATTTTATTATCTTATAAACAGTGAACAAAGTTTTTATAATTTATTTGTCACGCAAATATTTATAAAGTCAATTTATAAATAAATATTTACTACTTTTCTTTTTAAAATATTATTATTAGAATTAAAAAAAAAAACTCAAATACATTTTTCTGAGACATTTAAATTTAAAAAAAATACTTTAATGCAGTTTATAGTGTGATATTTATTTATATATTGAAAAAATAATTAAATAAAATGCACTAATTATCTATACTATTTATTACTTGTATCTAGTGTGTATGAGCAACTTGGTTTATTTTTTTCATTTTCATTATCATCCTCACTATTAACTAAGGCAATTTTATCATCGGGATTTGCCAAATTTAACCAACCATAATTATTCGTATTATTGACATCTCTGTTTAAGTCATCCGCATAGCATACTGTATTTAAATCATTTTCAAAATCATTATCAATTTTGTCTTCATAATAATCAAATTCATCATCCTCTTCATGGTCTATAATTACACTACTTGTCACATTATTTAAGCGGACACGCAAGCGTTGTGTTATTTCTTCTAGTTCAGTAAATTTTCTTTTAAATGCACGCGACAATAATGCATTTGACGATTCCTCTAATACATCAAAATTAATATCATGATTTTCTTGGTTCTCATCATTTGCCTGCAATAACACACTTGCGTTTAAGGAAGCAGGAGTCATTGGAAGATGCACAGTTGGCAAACCAACATCAACATGCAATGGGGTTGTAGTAGGCTGCATTTTCTCCATAAACACATTTGTTAGATTATACTTTACCACATCTTCTAATGGAACAATTGACAACTATATTTTTAAAAACACATAATTAATAACCTATGTAACAATAAAGTTAAAAAATAACAAACCATCATTTCACCGTGACATTTTCCACGATTCATTATTTTATACCAACCAGATAACGTTGGTATACCAGTTAACAAAACACTTAAATCAATTGACACAAATCCAACCAGTACATCACCAATAGTAGATTTAATTTTGTTCTGTTCTATCGAATTTTGATGCCATAATTGCACATTGAAATGTTGATTATCCTTTAAAATATAAAGTTATATGTTTATATTAAAAAAAAAAATAAAAATAAAATTAACAAACATTTTTTTCTGTAATCATATCACATGGTAAATAAATTGTATAACTTTTCTTCCAGATAGGACTACATGAATTATCAATCGTTTGTGTTTTGCAAGTAACTGGAACTGTAGTGTTATTGGGTAATAAATTTAATGCCTCAAATTTTGCATACGTATTTAATTTTATTGGCTCTTCTAAATGTTTCTCTTTTTTATTTACAGGCACTAATTCTTCAAATCCTTTTAAATGAATAGCACTATTTATTTCAACTAATACTTTAAACACTTTTTTCTTATCATTTGCTAATTGTGGAAAATTATTTACTAAACTGGATTTATTATCAAAAGTATTTTGTAGAATTTCCATTAAATTAGATAGATTTGGTGTACTTGTTGGTCTACTGTTATCTGTGGAATTAATTGAGCACTTTGTTGGTAATGTTCTAGTTAAATTATCAATAAAATTCATTAAAGGTGTTGGTGTATTATTAGTTTCTATTTTTGAATGATGTGTTAGATTTTTAATTGTTTTAAAGTGATCAATTTGATGTTTAAATCCTGCGACCAAAGTTATATTAATATTACCAATAATTTCATTTGATGTTGTTTTTAAAATATTAATATATCCATCATGCGATATAACCGGCAACTAAAAATATTCATATTTTAATATCAGATATAAGGTATAATTAAAACAATTATTTACCTTGGTACGACTTAAATAATGTGTTATATCATCATTATTATATGCAACGTAAAATGGGTGTAATTTTAGCCGTATATAACCCAATTGAGTTTTACACAAACCATTAGGAAACTCATTCCACTCTTTCCAAAAATCAAGCACCATATAACTGTGTTTACACTTTTCTAATACAGCAGTGGTAAATTTAATGGGTATTATTTGTAAATAACTATTATTCATATTTTCGTGATATTTTATTGTGTCATCGTTGTGACTCCAAAATGGTATACTTGTTAAATAATTATTATAGTTTTTATTATTATCATTTAATTTCATATTGTTTATGTACAATAAAACATGTAGTTCAGTTAACTGTAAAACAGAAAAAAATATTTTTTTTAATTTTGATATATAAATATGAATATAGATATCAATGAAAAAATTACAGGTTTCTTATCACTAGGTAAAAAATCAACATTTACTTTGTTGATATCTTCAATATTATCACCAGTACTATTATAACCGGAATTTTTACCATTTAATGAATTTGATTTATTTGTTTCCATTGATTGCGGAGTAGATATCGTACTTAGATTGTTTGTTGTATCTTGACTATCTCTATTGCAACCAAGAGGTGCCATTTTTGTTTCTTTATTTAAATTATTAATATGATCTATAAATATATAATATAAAATAAAATAATATTAAATAAAAATAATATAATATAAAAAATTATTAACCTAAAAAGTCATCACCAAAATGTTGACTATTAACACCAAATTTAATTTCTATAAATAATTCTGACAGCACTTTTCCTTTATTATTACTTTCAAATAAACATTTATTATTATATGATAAATTATATTTATTTAATATATCCAATATTTTTATTTGATGAGTTGAAAATAATTTAAAATTTGGATTGCAATCAGCTGCCCAATAAATTTTAAATGTTATGAAGCATTGTAATAAAGATAAATTTTTATCATTATTTGGAAATTTAAATCGTTTAACAATGTCAATATCAAAAGGAATTTCTAAAAATAAAAATAATTATAATATTAATTGAACATAACTCGTCATTATAAATACCATCACATAAATCATCAATGTATGATGAATAAAAACGAATCAGACAATTATTATTATCTACATTATTAAACTTTTTATCAATAGAACATTCAATGAGAAAGGAAACTGATGGCTGCTCTTTATAGTTTTTAAGTATACACTTTATTCCATTATTTGTTAAATATAAGTTACCTAATGTTATTTTAATTGAGTCTATTTTATTTAAAAGATTTATATCATTATTAAATGTGATTTGTTTATCATGAATACGTTGTTCAGAATGTATGTTAATAAAATTTAACAAACTTTCGGTTGGTGACACTGAACGTATTTTCTTTAGTGTACACATTTCTTCTTTTATAGTCATAGGACATCCAGTTAAATACTCAATTATAGAACTTTGATCTGTTTTTTTTAATTCATTAAATGGTTTTTCAGTATTGTAAATATTTTCTTTATCACTTTTACTTGTAAAAATCCTTTTTAATCTATCTTCAATCGAATAGCTAAAATCCTTGTTATTTATAGCAACGAAACTGTTTAATGCATTTTTTAACATATGATTAACGGCTTTACTCTTTAATAATGGTACTCTATTTTCATCCTTAAAATGAAATTTAATTTCTAAAGTTATATCAACACTGCCGATATTCTCTTTATGATAATTAATTGGTGTATTATTACAAACAATTTTTGTAGTACTTCTATCGTTTGGATTTATTGCATTTTTTGGCAATTTTATAATTGCAGAACCGAGATCTAAATTTGATATTGCCGAAAAAAATCGTATTTGAATTGGTTCACAGGATGATAAATATGAATTAAATAGAATACTGTTGCATGTTATATTATAGTGAATTGTATTTGTTTGCGGAAATCTAAAAAATATTTATTTAATTAAAAATAATTAAATTGAAACATTTATAAATAAATATTATTACTTCATAAGTGTTCCTGTTTTAATATTTTGTCCCCACCATATTATTACTGTGTTAACACCATTAAATTTTGAACGCTTTTTCCAATTTATTGAGTTTATAGAAAAATCTAATATACCGAGAGTTCTACCTTCTGCTTGTGGTGGTAAATATAATGATTTAAATAAATCAGACATATTATATTTAATTAATAAATTAGTTTTATTCAAAAAATTATATATTTATTTTCAACAAACAAGAAACGCCATTATCATAAAAACTAAACTATATCTTCTTAATATTTCTTAAATAGAGAGGAACGGGAAAACCATCAAACTAAATACAGTATGGATAATTTTACAATAATCAAAATTGGTTATTGTATAAAGTATATTTAGTATATAAATCAATAAAATACAAATATGAACCAAACAAAAATGCATAAAATATTTTTATATTATTTATTTAGTTAATTAATTTAATATTTTAAATATATATACAATAATATAAAATTATAAAATAAATAAGTTTGGAATTGCATGTTACTTCACTTCAATCTGTATCATTTCTTGATGTTTATTCGTTCATTCGTCTTGCTGAAATAATCAAAAAAAGAAAATTAAGTGATGAATACTAAAGTCAAAAGAGAACAAAATCTTTATATATTTTATTATTAAATTAAAAACAAGAACTATAGTCCTTGATATTCATTATTAATTTTATATTTAAAATGTGAAATAATTAAATGTTTGCAAATAGTAATTAATATAATACACCTACCTACTATGTTATAAAAGTAAAAAAATAAAATTATAAATAAATAAAATGTGTCAAACTAGATAACGCACTAAATTATTTTTCTATAAAAAGTATATTTTAATTAAAAACGTATTATTCATTATCATTTTTTATTAAATAATTAAAGTATAGAAATATATACTTGAAATACTAATAATTTATTCATAAAAAGTTTTATTATTTATTTATGCCAACTGTTGATGTATACAAAGTTTTTTTTTCTATGTAGTTAAAAGTTAAACAAAAGAATGTTGTGATAGTGATATGTAAAAAAATAATTATAGTTTTGTTATAAGTATACACAAACAAAAACACTTAACATTTAGATCAATAGAAGTTGAATGTGCAATTAAGAAAAACAACGATAAAAATTATTTAGAAGCAGAAAAAATGAGTTGGCTAAGAACGAGTCCATTAAGGCACAGTTTTTCGAGGAGTAATCGGAGCCGAAATATTGACTCAGCGACTGATTGTGATCCCAGGGCGTGTTATGACAGCTATTGTAAACATTGGCAACAAGCATATGACATTATTTTAAGATCAGAGGTTTTATCACTGTTTTTTTTTTTCATATAAATAAATTCTTATCTAAATTCATTTATTTCTAATCGCATTTTTCGTTTTATTATTTTATTTTAATGTTATTCTTTTCTTCTGTAATTTCGTTTTATTTTTATTTTCATTTAATTTAATTTTAATATGACATTGCAATCATATTGTCAAATTATTTCTTGTATTTCTCAATATATATGCGTTTCTGATGAGTATGTGTCTGATCAGAACAAATACTTCCACAAAAATTTTTTCTTATATATAATTTAAATTTATTGCTGCAATTGTAACAAATAAGCAGTTAAATAAAAATAACAATGTTATAAATTTAACAAGATCAAAAAAAAAAAACTTTCTCTATTTTATGTTATTAAAATCACCAAAAAAAATATTAGTTGGCAAAATAATTAAGATTTCCATACACATTTTTTTGTTTTGAATTTATAATCTGTTAGGAGAGAGGGTGCTATTTTTATCATTATTAATTTATCAGCTATATTCGAATTGTTTGTTTCTTGTAGCCTAATAAACCTTCAACACATGATGATGTTCTGGGAGTTGTTAATCATTTAGACTCAATGGTAACATTATTGTTAGTTGAGTTACATAATTGTAATAAAATTGGTTTACCAGGAATGCAACAAACACCATCTGCACCATGTTTAGAATATACATTAAGTGAAAATTTATTGGATAAATTATATGAATGGGGAATTACAACTGGAAGGTATATAGAAATAATAAAAAAGATTTTAATTTGTTAATAATTTCTTCTTCTTTATTTAAAGATATGCAAATGCCGTCCGTTTAGAACAATTAAAATTATATGAATTGTTAGTGAGTCACTCACGTCATCAATTACTAGTTCATGAACCGTTTTTACGTCCATTATTAAAAATATTAGCATCAAGTCAAAATGAAATATTTTCATTAGACATTGAAAAACGTTTAGTTATATTATTAAATCAATTATGCGTTGTATTAATGCAAAATGTACATTTACTAGATTTATTCTTTTTTTCAACATCGCAGCAAGAGCATGGAACGACAAAGTATTTATATTTATTTAAAATTCTTATTATAAAGTACTTAATTTGTTTCAATTTTAGTTTTATAATATTTTCACTATTAATCCCATATGTCCATCGTGAGGGTACATTAGGACATCAGGCAAGAGATGCGTTATTATTGTGTATGGCATTGTCGCAGAAAAATACAAATATCGGTACATATATTGCAAAATATTCATCAATGTGTCCTGTACTGGTGACAGGGCTATGCGGTTTATATTCACGTCTTCCAAATACAATTGAGATAAAAACCATTGATTGGCACCGCATAACACAAGATGATATAACTGAATTAAATGAATTAACCTTATTTATGAACTCATTAGAATTTTGTAATGCAGTGGTACAGGTTGCACATGCATTAATACGACAGCAATTACTTGATTTTATGTATCAAGGTTTTTTAATACCTGTTTTAGGACCGGCAATATTACAGGTATCATTATTTGCGTGTTTTATTTTTGTTTGTATTATAATTGTTATCCTGGTGTGTGGGTAACTGGTGAAAGTTCATTAAGTCTTGTTTGTTTTATTTTATTATTTGTTTTATTTCCCAAAACGCTTAAATTACAGTTCAGTTCATATATAATAATGTAAAGAAATTATGGGTGACGGTTTGTTTTTCATGTTTAATTATAAATAAAAAAAATTGATAACGAACAAGATCTTTAACAGCGCGTCCAGTTACTAACACATTGAGATAAAAATCTTACAGATATTCAATGGGAGTCATTTCCAGACAAATATCGAGTCACAAATATCAGCGATTGCCTACTTGGATTTAATTATAAGATCAGTTACTGAGCCGGGTCTATTGAAGATTTTTGTTAAATTTCTAATGGAAAAAGATAAGTTTGATGGTCAGCGAATTATCGATGTATTGATTGAAAGGATGGAGTCCGCTGACTCAAGGGTAATATATCTTTTTTTTTTTAAATTAAATAACATTACAATGAATTTTATTTCTAGTTGTGTATGGTTACATTATCGCTGTTTGATACATTGCTGAGTTTACACTGTGAAGACATAATGTTAGAATTATTATTAAAATATTTAATACCATGCCAACATATACCAATATCATATCGTTATAAAATCAATAAAATAAATCCTTACAATATAAATAATATAATTGATTATTTGAATAATTTATCACCAGAAGTTATGAAAAAATCGTATCAATTAAAAATTGATAAAATACTAAGTAAGACAATTGGTGCTAATTGGAATTATTATGCGTTAAATACAAATGGTTGTGATACATTATATTCAAATTATCATGCATATTTATTTGATGCTCGTCACAAAATCGGACAATGCAAATTAGGTTGTGAACAGTGGTCAAATTTGTATTGCTATAGTTATGATATGAATAAAAAACAACAATCGGTACAAGATAGTGGCATAATAAATTTAGTAAAAGAATTTCTAACTGAAATATCGACAATGGGTACAATAAATCAAGCATCACAGCAACAAATTACATCGAATATAAATCAACAATCATCACCAAATTTTGATAATGACAAATATGTGAAACAAATGGATAGTTTGCAATCATTAGGTGAAAGCAGTGGATATGAGAGTTTAAAATATCGTCCGGATGACGAGGATTTAAATTTTAATAATCATATTTTAATAAATGATAATGGAATGTTCTTAAAAAAGAATAAACCCTGGATAACGTCTAATCAAAAAAGTGAAAAATTAAATATTGTTGACTTTTCAGAAGATTTATTTACACAGGGAACCGCAAGCTTAGGTTTGTTTTGTGAAATATTAAAAAAAAATAACTCAATAATTTTTACAAATTTTGTATCACATCTTAGGTCCATTTTTTAATGCAATCTGGAGAAAATTACAAACATTTACAAGTAATTGTTTGTATGTTAATTTACATTTAACTGGTTTAATAACACGATTAGCATGGTATCCGTTACCTTTACTTAATTCAATATTATTGCGTCCTGATATACCGACAACATCTGATACACCGTCATTTTATCAGGTGAAAAAATTTTTTATTTTCATCTCTTTATATTTTTAATTGTTTTTTTTTACCTTTTTAGGTTTTAAAAATATTGAAGCAACAAATTGACGCTGAATTACCAATAAATGAGAAATCTTTAGAATTCATTGATATAGCCCGTTCATTTTTAATTGATCGGGAATTTCGTTTAATAAATATTCGTAAAAGCATTTTAGATCCAACAACAGCATCCAGTAGTAATAGTTTAAATAATAATAATAAAAATGCATCGAATGTGCAACAATCACAAACAATAGTTGTTAATCAAATACCAATATCGTCGACCACTTCAGCAATGCAGTCACCACAATTAACACCCAGCTCATCTTATGATCCTTTTAAGAGGAATGACACAAAGCGTAAAAGTTTAACACAATCATTTTCGAATATGTTTAGACGACCGAGTGGCAGCGGTTCAGGTATAAACATTTTAACTACTTTCATTAACAAACGAACGGAGCTAATTAGTTATTTTTTTGTTTTTATTTTAACAAATTAAATAATTGAGTTGGTATTTTTAAAATTAAATTGAAAAAGAATTCATAAGCAAGAGAAAATAATCCGTTTTCATGTCTGGAATGTTAGGAAAATAACACTAACGTTTGCTATCTTTTTTTAAAATCGTTATTTTTATTTAATTAATATTAATTAAAATTATTTAATTTATTTTACATATATTATTATTATTCTCTTTATAATTCAGCTACTTCTGGTTTATCACAAATTTTTGAATTTTTTACTGGTAAATATTTTATAATAAAATTTATTGATTGCTACTGGTATCAATAATTGTTTTTATTTTTTAGTTAATGAATTAATTGTAATGTTTAACTTAATTTTAATTTATTTGCATATTTATTTAATTAAATTCGACTTAGAATTAACATATAACCATCCTCTATCCACCCATATTTAATTAATATATATTTTTTTAAAATATTAAACTTCATGTTGTGTAACCGTTTCCATTAATTTTATGAACGTTTTGCAAACTCCTGAAGTGCATGCGACCCATTTTAAAATTATTTAATTAAATTTAAATTAATAAATGCATGATTTACTTGTTTTTTGAATGTACCTATTATTTAACTGTACGACGATATTTTGTTATCGAATCATTATAAAAATAAGATGTTATGTCTTGGTTTGACTTTATTTACGGTATGAAATAATGTAAACAATTTGACAAAAGCATGCATTTGTTTACTTTTAAATAATATCAATAATTTGCAGTATTCGTGTTTTCCATTTAATATCTTTTATAATTAATTTTTTAAAGTAAATATATAGTTTAGATAAAATATATAATTTTCTTTCTTAATCTATAGGTTCACCATCGCAAAACAGTTTACAATTGAAAGAGACCAATAGTCAGGATTATCAAGGGCAACAACCACCGTCATTAGATTCAATAAACTCAAATATTATAGATGGGGTTGCGTGCGGTAATGATCAACGTGCACGAGATCTTGCTCTGTGTGCAGTGATTTTGGACGAATGGCTCAAAGAACTATCGGCAATTTCTCAAGAACAAAGTATTGTTATGCTAATAGAATCATTTAGTAAGGATAAGGATGGTGCATAGTGTTTTGTATTTTAATTTCTCCAATAACGTGTAATATTTTTAATAATTAAAAGTTTATTTTCCTTTGAATTAAACAGAAACGAGTGTTAACCTTTTTATTTATATAAAACAAATTTTAATATATAACGAATTTATAAAATCAAAAACTGTTTTATTTAACGTTTCCCTGTCAGGATTACATTTAGAGGAAAAATTAAATATTTTTGGAAAAAAATAATATAAAACTATAATTGATTTTCTTTTTGTATATTAATTTATTTTGTTTGTGTAAAAAAGATGGAATACACAGATGAATACAGATAAATATGAATCTTCAATTTTCCTGCAAATTCTGTAACAATAATTTTACATATAGTTCAACCATGTTTGCATTTAACACTGATTTAAAATTAACCTTATGCTCTCAAGAGACAAACACCACCGGCAGCTTTAATTTTCTCTTCTGCTCGTTTTGAGAAGAATTTAGCGCGCACTATAATAGGTTTCATTGGAAGATGTCCACTTCCTAACAATTTAAAGTAACCCTGTGTAAAAATTAAATTCAATTAATAAAAGGCAGAATAAGTAAAAATACTAAGAACATTTTAATTAAAAATGCTATCAGATGGGTTGCGACGTCAACACAAAAAATCAAATTTTGTACACAGAAATTTTCAGTTCGCCCGTCGCAGAAATTTCATCATAAAAACATTTTTAAAAAATCATATTTTAAAGTAAAAATACTTACAAAATCTACAAGGTCAAGCACAGGAACTTTGGTTGGTTCTTTGTCTAACTTAACTTTAGTTTTTTCATCAACTAGAGACCATAATTTGTCCAAATTTATTGACGGACAAAATTTGTGGTTGCGATTTAAATGGAAATTTCTCATACCCAATTTACCGAAGTAACCAGGATGGTATTTATCAAAATTTATTCTATGGTGATGCATACCACCAGCATTACCGCGACCACCAGGATGCTTACGATGTTTACCTATTTTGAAAATTCGAAAATATTAATAAATGTTATATTTTAGCATTTTATAACATAAATAATGTAACATACCGATACGTCCGTGCCCGTGGCTGACATGGCCACGAAGCTTCCTAGTCTTCTTCCTTTTCATATTGGACTAAAAAAAATTGAATATATATTAAAATATAAACAATACCCATCATGTGGCCTATTTACAAGACCAACACAATTATTTTCACATCTCAATAAACTACACAAGTTGACAAAATATGTTATAAATAAAATCAAAAACTAATCGCTTTTGCTTTTTGATATAATAATATAGAACATTTTTTTAAATAAATTAATAGATGATTAATATTTATAAGGATATTTCAAGCAACTTATAAAAGTGACTACACTCACCATTTTGAGTTTGAAGTGAAAGAAAGAATTCTCACAGAACTACAATATTATATGGACTTGTAAAGTTGTTTAACACAGTGAAGTAGGCGACCAATACTCAAATTTATAGCAACATTTTTTGGAGATTTTTTTTTATAATATAAATATGCGATATTGCAGGTTAAAGTTAAAAGTTTTTTTTAAATATGGACAAAAGCAATAGACCCGTTAAACAATTTATTCAAAACTCAAGAAAAAGTTTGAAATTATTAGTTTTTGTGCTTATTATCAGTAAATGTATCATAATTATCATCTTAATTATACTTGTTTTAAAATAACTTATTAGAATTGATAACATATATAAAATAAAAACAAACAATTTTTATTAGCGTAACTTTATTTAGTAATAACATTTCTCTCGATTATTTTTCTTTTTATTTTTGAAGATTTAATATAAAATAAACAATATGAATATGAATTAATTGAATTACAGGACATGAACATAAAAAATATTCTAGTTATTTATTTAGTTTAAACAATGAAAAGCAGCAACAAATTAACGACTATGAAATTTAGTACTTTTCATAAATTTGTTTCGGAATCTGAATTAATATTTTCGTTTATATTTTTACTATCTAAATTATGTAAATCTTGTATTTCAGGACTTTTCTCTTTATCTAAATTAATATTATTTATATTCTCGTGTTGATTTAATTCGGTGTCACTAACGAATTCCCGTTCATTGATCATGTGCGTACTTGTGCCATCGTCAATTGTTTCTCTTAGCTTTGATAAAGCACTCAAGCTGACTACTGATTTAATACTTTTGATTGATTGTTTGTTATCATTTAAATCAAGTTCAGAGATGTGTTTCGGTAAATATTTTTCATCTTCTTGTTTATGATATTGATGACGATGACTATGACGTAGATTATGTTGCTTATCTTTATTTTTTAATTCAACTGCTGAAATTATTATTTCTTTACTTGTTTCAGTTTTTTTATCATGTGCACAGCATGTTGACATTTTACTATTTGTTAATTTATCATTAATTTTAATTGCTTTTAAATCATTTCTATTATGTACACAGCAATGTTTCTCCATACATGCATAATCTTGACAGGGCACCAGACAATCGAGTATTGTTTTCTGTGTTGTCTCAATCATTGGTTTTGTTGAATTAAATTCAGGTTGTATTGTCACTATTTGAATACCCTGTTCATGGAAAAACTTTTTAACATCTTGCACAATACTGGTATACACCTGAAAATGTTAAAAAGTTATTGAAGTAAAAGTAGTAAAGGAATATAAATTATTAAAACTTACAATTGGATTTTGAAAAATAATATGTACAGTTGATACATATTTACTAGCTGTTAATTGCCATATGTGTAAATCGTGTACACTGACAATATCTGTAAATTGTGTTAATAATGTTGTTTTAAATAATTCAATATCAATTGTATTTGGTATTGTTTGCAACAATATTAAACCGGATTCTTTCACTAAAAATAAATAATAATTATAATAATAATATATATATATATCTATAATATTTCAATTAACTTACTATATGGATAACTGAGGCATAATAAAATAATACATGATACAATCGACAGAATAGGATCGATATATTTCGTAATATCGTCATCATCCACCAAATAAACAATTATTGAACAAATGATAACAAATATAATGCCTATAAATGGTAAATAATTAAATTTATTAACAAAAAAAAGTGTTACAAAATCTTACTGCAAATATCACGCATCATTTCGGTGAAGCTTTGTCGCTGTTGATTCTGCCGTTGTTCGGAAAACTGAGTGACGTTTAACTTCCTTGTGCGTGATAAACGTCTTTCACCGTGTTTCAATGAGTCACCAGAAACAACACGGTCTAAAATAACATCGCCACTTGATGTTATATGCAAAAAGCTACCTTGGTGAAAGGTATATCCACCAATTAACAGGTAGCACATTCCATTTAATATTAGTCCTAATCCTCCTGTTGTTAATACAGAGATTGGTTGATGCATTGCATCTTTTGTTTTTATATGCACTAACGTTTGTATTGCTTCCACTAACAATGAGAAGCATAATGATGCCATAAATATACATACAATCAGCATGGTTAACACATCAATTCGTGTCCATCCAAAAGTATTTTTTAACGTATTCTCATGCTCCTTTTGTAATTCAGTTTTTTGCTGTGCAATACACACTTCCACAAATTTATTACTATCAATTGATACATTCTCTGTCAATGGACGTTCTTTATTTTTCTTTGCAATTTTTTTACTATGCTGCGATTAAAAAAATAATAAAAATATTTGTATAAAGACAAAACATAATTTAATTACGGTGAATTAAGCACGTGCCATCATGTATTTTGCAATAGTATAGTGTATTCATGTAATTGAAATTTTTAATAAAAATATTTTTATAACAAACAAGCAAATAATAAAAATCAAAATAATAAACATAAACTTGACATACAAAAAATAAAAACAAAAAACTGAAAATCATTAATGAAATTATTAATAAATAATTCAGCAATATCACACATTTGTTAATAAAATATTGTGCACACGCATCTACCGATATTACTTAATAGAAAACAACTATACTATATATATAAACGAATTTAATTAAATAACAATTGTGGAATAATTTTTATAAATTTTATTTAAAGTGAATAAAACTGAACGAATGAGTAAAACAACTTAATAAAAAATTCAATAAATTTACTATTGGCAATAAATGGTGTTTACTATTTATGCATTTTTAATCAAGTTTATCTATAATTTATTAAAAAATAAAGTAAAATTTCACAATAAAGTTATAAAATTAATTGAGAGTGTTTTGAACAGTAAGTAATTGCCTTTTTATCGCATTTAAACTAAGAATACATAATTAATAATATTGTAATTTTTATCTAACTGTAATCAACTGTAGCCAGTGTTTCTTGATCCAGAGCTATATATCAGAAATTATCTTTGCATCCTTTTGTTCCAAGACTAACTGCGATGCTTTTTTTTAGTAGGAGGCCACTTACGGAGTCACTAAACTCGCCGCAAATGGCAAGGTGTAAATGTTTTAAGCAGATGCTTAAATGGTGTAAATATAATAAAATTGATACAAACACTTAAATTTTTAATTAACCAGCAAAGAGTTTTTTTTTCAGATTCTCTTATTAAAATAATAATATGAAATTATAAAATTTAATGATCTATATCATAAATAAATTTAATTATTATCAATTTCTTCATTTTTATGCAATTGCCAAGCAGCTAGTATGATGAAAATGAATACAGAGTATTCAATATTTATTTAATAAATAAAAAAACTATTGTATGTGAGTATTTGGTTAGACAAACAGAATATTAATGATTAATTTAAATTTAAAAATAATAATATTGACATAAATATAATATAAAATCAACAAACATATCTTTTTAAATTATTAAAGAATTAGAAAAATAAAATAAAAATAACTAATTAGAGTAAAGCAGTATACAATATAAAATAAGAATAGAAATTAAATATTTATTAAATAAAGCAGCGTAAACAGCATTTATTCATTCATTTATCCATTCATCTATTCATCAAATAAAATACACACAAACCTATAGATTTATATATAAACTGTCATAAAACTATTATATATCACATTGTAAATAATTTATTATTCAATCCTACATATCCGTTTAGTTTATTTTTAAATTAAGTTTAAATTAATTTTTATTAAAATATATTTTTCTTTCTTTCTTTCTTAGTTTCTTACTGTCTTTCCTATCGATAATATTTATTTATTTACTTTTTTGGTTTTTAACAATAAAAATTACAAAGTAAATTTGAAAAATATAAAATCAAGAAAAAATTAAAAGTTTCCTATTTCTATAATCAATAAATATTAGTGAATAATGCAATTTATTTTTTATTTTATTAATTTTAGTAAAACATTTTTTTTTATTTAATTATTATGAAATTAATAAAAAAAGGAGGACGCGTCATCGGCAATGTTAAAATTTAGTAATAAATAATTAACGATATTATGGAAATTAATTTACACACAAATTACTATAATGGCTAAGCAAATAAATTAATACTGATTGCAGTATATTGTGATAAGGCCCCCAGTTGAATAAAGTATTGTTATCTGAAAGCTTATTAATATCATGCAAAAAGAATATAAATAGAGAAAAATCGCAAATATTTGAAAGTGATTAATTAATTGATCATAATTTAAGCATATAAGTTCGAATATTTAATTAAATCTCGATAAAAAAGAAAAAAAAACGTTTCAGTTTGAATGTCACTAATATTTTAAATGGAATAAATTGTTTATATGTATTCTACTTATTAAATGATTCAAATGCAATAATATTACAAAATATAAAATTAAATTAAATTATATAATTGAAATTGAAAGCATTAATTTATTTATTTTATTTTATTTTTGTGTTCTATTAAATTTATGTTTCATTTCCTTTAAAAAAAATCATTACTATTATTTTTCTCTACATTATGATTTCATAATAAATTTAATTTAATTAATAAAGAAAATAAACAAATTAAGAATATTTAATAATTTAATTAATCAATAAAAAAAACATAATCATAATAATAATAATATTATTATATAAATAAATAATATATTATTGTTATTATTATATACATATATAATTTGTAATTATCTCCTAATAAATAGCAAACCAAACACACGATTTAAACACAAAAAATTATCATTTATTTCCATTCATTGACAGTTTTTATTTTTTATATATATTTTTGTTATCACGCTAATTATTTGCACGGTTTTTTTTATATTTACACGAATTATTTTTTAATTAAATAAAGCATAATGTGCACGCAATATAACAATCTCTGCAACTATTCAAAATAAATTGATAATAAAAGTTTACATTTAGTGTTTTCCGGTAGTACATACTTAAACTAAGTATTATAAATTTAAATTGAGCTATTTTATAAAACAAATTTATTGATAAGAAAAGTTAAACAAAAAGTATAACAATAAAAGAAAGAAATGAAAAATTAATATTTCCATAAAGCCAATAATATATAATTAATAACTTATATTAATTATTAAAAGCATCGTAAATTTAATCTAGATCTAATTGCTCAATCAATTACAAAGCGAATAAAATAAAAAAAAACATTTTTTAATAAATTATCAAAAAGATAATAGGACACTACTTAAATGGCTTTAAGTTTATCGTATTAACTTGGTAACAGACAATAAAAATTGTTTTCTTTTATTTATTTAATTTTTTTTTATTTCATTCAGTTTGCATGATTTAAGTTAATAATTTTATAATATCTTGGCATTATTAAAAAAGAAAAGATTCGTGCTTATTAGATAATTATATTATTTTTGCTGTTTGTAAATACAAAACCACAGAAAACGTGTTTCATTAATGTTTCAATACATGTTTCACAAACACTAGTCATTATTTATTTATTATTAATTCATTATTTAAAAAAATTTCTGTATTTTGAAAGCATTAATTTAATTGACTAAAAATATTAATGTTGATTTAAAGTAAAGTAAAGTAAACTCACCTCTATTGTAATTAAACATCCTGATAAGGCAATTATGTTACATAACATATGATAGGAAGCAACCAGTAATGTTAATGCATGTGTTACTTGACTTAAATATAATTGCCATAAAAAATATATTATTGATAACATTAGTACAACATATAATTGTATTGGTTGTAATTTATATAATATATCTTTCATAGGCATCTTTATATAATTTAATTTTTTTTTATTATTCTTTATATTTAAAATATTATAGTTATATTAATAATAATGAAAATAGAAAGAAAGAAAGCCAAAATCTTTTTGTCACGTAATTTCAACTTTATCTTAGTTCTATTTTTTATTAATTATTTATGATTGCTCGAAACCAGTGATTTTGTATCAATATTATTAATTTTTCTGTTTTATTCCTGCAACTACTTTCTCCTTGTTAGTCGTGTTATTTATTCAGTCTTTATCCACCAATTTAAACTATAGTTCTGGTATAACTTTTGCCGTTCTTTTATAATATAATTTGTTTATTACATTTATTATTTTATCAAATACACAAGAGATGAGTAAATAAATAAATAAATAATAAAATAAAAATAATATAAATTTCAATGTTTAACTGCAATAAAGATACAAAAATAAATATATATTAACAACATACATATAAAAAAGGAATTGCTAAAGAAACATTTAATTATAAAAAGATTTAAAATTTAGGTTATCGAACTTTTTGCTTATTTTCAATAAATACATGAAAATACTGTAATACGAAGTCAATTTGGTAAAAAATCATAATAATTAGTTTTTTTTAAAATAATAATAATTATTATGAGAAATTCAATGATATGCATATAAAATGTTTAAACTAAAATCTCTTTAGTAAATTAGTATCAATTCTTTATAAGACTTGATTTTTTTATATATTTTTTTTAAAATCAAATTCCACTAAATGTTATTTTTTTTTAGAAACGAAGCATGGTATTTATTATTTAAGCATTAATATTATTGTAATGTATCATTTCACTATAATTATGTAAAAAAGAACGATTAGAAAATTCTATTGAAATAATAATGATTAGTCAATGCTAAACGTTTTTTAAATAATTAATCAACAATCAGAACTAGAGATTAGAATAAGATATAATTTTAGTAAATAAATAATAAAATGTATAATTAATTTCTATTATCATTGATTATTAAATTTTACACGCTTAGAAATACTAAATAATAATTAAAAATGAACGAATACATTTGAACTATTTAGGTTTTGCAATAAAGTAATTCAAATTAAATACAAAATTTTTTAATTTATTAACTATTATATTTATATTTTGATATAAAACTAATATAAACAATACGTGTTAACATATTGATGCGTATTTTAAAACGGATTTACTTGTATGCCAAGATGTTTACGTATAAAGTATGTGCTAAAATTATTGCAAATTAATAATTGAAATATAAAAAAAGAATTAAAAATGTATCATAAATGTTGCTAAAAGACAAGACAGACCAATTAAGTTTTGCACTTCTGATTACAAGATATAATAAACTGATTAATTAATGAAATATTTTATTATTTTCTTTTTTAATAGTATGTGTCAATAAAATATTAATTTAATATTTATTGTTAATATAAACCAAATATGAAATAAAACAACAAAAGTTTTTGAAATTCCAATTATTTATAATAAATAAACAATATTTTTGTTTACACTATTTTCTTATTTATGATAAATTTGATATCATATGCAAAATAGTAAATTACAAACCAAAAATTAAGACAAATAATTTGAAATAAAAAAAAAATAATTTTTTTTACGATAAATGTTTATCATTTAGTCATTTATCGATTTATAGCAATGACAATTATACTGCAATAAATTTTTATGTAAATAAATAACTTAAATTATTTATATAATCTAACTAAGAAAAAGCGTAAAAGTAATCAACTCATCTTATCAAACGATTTGCTCATCTTATCTTATTTCTATTTGTGTTGAAATAATATAAGTAATAGCTTAACAAGGCAACAAGTACAAGTTTTCAAAGCTTTAAAATTATTTAGATAATACAAATTAATTGATTATCATGTTATAAAACAAGTAATGAGATAGAGAAAAATATTTGAAAAGGTTGTGGTCGAAAAACTCATCAATATTAGTTGATAACATTACTAATTATTGCTTTATTATCATTGTTATTATAATTAAAGTGGCATTATAAGAAACATAAGCACATATGTGTATCAACAATACTCAAAAATAAAATAAAATTTAGATAACAATTAAACGCAGTAATAAATAAAAATAACAAACCAAAATAAATAAATGATAAAGAAAAAATCAGCACAAAAACTGTGTCTCATTTTAATTTTATTAACGATCTTTTTTTTATATTTTTAATGAATTCATGTTCCGTTCTCTACTTTAAGAATTTAATTATATTTTTTGGCTTGAGTTCGTTGTCATTTTTAATTTTTTTTTTTTTATTATTATTCATTTTCTATTTTTAATTTGTCTTAATAATTAATTTTTATATGCATATATGTATATGTATTTTTTTTTTTAAATAATAAAATTAAATTTTCTTTTCTAACATATTACAGTGCTTTTTTTACTAAAAAAAACCCTAATTAATCCTGTTTTCGTTTTTATTTATTTCGTCTGCCGCCTTCAAGCATATTTATTTACTAAACTAAATGATTAATTTCATTTTTTTTTTTATTGATTTATTTCACAAAACTCTTATATTATATTTCAGTTATTTGAATGTTAATTTTATTATTAATTTATTAAAATTCTTATTAAAAGTATTTATTTTTATAATTAAATTTCTGTAAATATTTATGCAAGCACAACGTTGCATATTACGTTAATTAAATACAAATTCATAGAAATAATTAAATAAAAATAATCAAAGAATTTAAATATTTTATTTACAAATATATTATTATTATTATTATATACATATATGTTTAAATAGCCACCAGTTTATTTGAATGATAATTATTAACGATAAGCATTTTGAATAATTAATTTATAACTTCTTTAAAAAATTTAATATTTTTGTTACCAGAATCAGACCACAGAGTCGTTGAGTTTTAGATTGAAATTTTTTTTAAAACATAAAAAAACCTTGAGAACTTTCAATTGTCAATTATTGTTAAAATTAATAGTACGTTATACATAATTATAAATAAATAAATAATCAATAATAAAACTATAGGTTAATTAAAAAATTGAAAACATAAACACAATAAAAAAACATACAACAAACTTTGAAATATTTTTTAAAATTCTTTTTTACAATTAAAAACAGAATTAAATAGAATGAATAGAATTAAAAATAAATAATAACACTTTAAAATATTTAAAATTAATTAATTAACAACGAAATTTTTTCGAATTTGATTATAAAATATGCAATTAATTAAAAAAAAAACACAAATCAAACAGAACACAAAAAATTTTCTTTTTTTTATTTAAATAATCCTTTTTCTGATATTTTATCACAATTATTAATGCATTGATAGTATACTTTTTTATAATTAATCATAAAAGAAAAGAATATCATCAAAACAAATTAATTAAAAATTACACCGTATGACGACGACACAACGACATATGTATGAATCAAATGAAAAGTTTAAACTGTTTGCTGTGGACGTTTTTTTTTTTTTAAATTTTTATTTAATTTGTGATCCGTTGTGCACTGATGGTGCTTATTTATTTTTAATATTTATGCTCACCACATTTGCTGTTCTAGCGCTCTCACACACAATTATTTTTAAACTTTCATAATTTTATTACTCTCTATCATATTGCGAATTTACTGTTTGAATCTGGCCTACCGATCGGCTATTAGGTTTAACACTGAATTTATTTTTATTTCATTTATTTATAATTTTTGAAAAATTATAAAACAAAAAAAAAAACCTAAAAATATGTCCAACTATACAGCTACGCTTACATGTGTTGTACTTGATTAATTTTATCGCTTATTGAAAAAAGGATAAGCATTTATCACTAACAGACAATTAAAGCAACACAATTAGCAACTATAACTGCAGAAACGATAAAATTTAATAGAAAATAATTCTATAGGCGTAACATTTATTTATAACTAATATTTTATTACTTTTAAAGTTCTTACTACTTATGCTGCTACTACTTTCTATACATATTTTCATGTTAATTATTTTGCTGACTGATCTACGACAAAATTAATATTTTTATTGAATTTTGTTATCCTATCCTACACTGAATAAAAATGACAATTAATAGCTATTGTTTTTGGTAGAAAAAAATATATATATTTAATGTTTTCTTCTTTTCTGTTTGTTTTGTTTTTCTATCAAATGTAGTTGATAATAAAAATTATTGTTTTTATATACTTTAAATAGATGATTCAAATGATATGTAATTAAATTTTTCAAGGCTTTTTAAGTCTAGCCTAATAAATATCTAGCCTAAATGGGACAATAGTTTCTAAAAAAAAAAAAATTATAAATCATTTTGAGTTGAATGTTTAATTATTAATAATATTTAAACCAATAAACGGGAAGAAATAATTTATTAAAATCGATCATGTGTTTTTAATATATAATTACAGTATATTGTCTTGTTTTTACCTACTTATATGCATATATTCAATCTGGTATATAGGCCTATACAGTGAAACTAAATAACTATTCTTCATTTGAGTCATTTTACAGGCAATTAACACATATTTTGTTAGAGATGTAGCTAAAAGTTAATGTTCAATTTGGATAATGAGTCCAGGGGACTATGCTAAGAGAAATATACTTGTTTATTACTTTGTATTAAAATAAATAAATAAAAATAAGATTCAAAATTATAAAAGGAATTTTTAGAAGCAAATTTTATCGATTTGATAGATTTGATAGAATTTAACAAAGACACAAAATAATCTAATGATAATTTATAATTCTTTAATTTTATTAATAATCTTGTGCCTTTTAAAAAAAATCATAATAAATAATAATGAAAATTTAAAAACAAAGCTATTTTTAATTATTCTTTTTTATACAAAAGATTATTGAAATGAAAAGAGCACGTGTTTGGTATATATGTTTTAAACTTTAGTAAACCAAATTAAATTTTAATGAATTAATTAAAATAGATAGTTATTATTATTATTATTGTTGATGTTTTTTGTGTAAGTTTTATATTTTTTTGGCGGAATGTTGTCTTCTTTCTTTTTATAGTTTTGACCATAAGTTAAAACGGTTTATTTTCAATAAATTCTTGCGTTCAAACTTATGTTATGTTATTTGTTTTTTATACAATGCTAAGAGATTTATTTATCGTAAAAAATTTATCGTATTATTTATGTATATTTTCGAAATTAGTTCAAATAAAATCATTAACATTAGTCAGTTATAAATTGTTCTATTTCTATCGATAAAAACACCTTTCTTTGGTTTTTTTACCAGTGTTTGATATCCATTTTTATGTATATCAATAGCACCGACACAATCTTTATTATTTTCAGTTAAATTGTGTAATATATAATATATTAAATAATTAAATATACATACTATATTACATTTTATGTCCCTGAACATTATTCAAGTAATTCAAGCTGTTTAAAGATAGATTTATCTCATAATCTTATCATTTAGACAACTTTAAATCTTATTTATTTTACTAAAAATAATTTTAAAATATTTTTTCATAAGTTCTTTATTTTATTATGTTTCTTTTCATGTTTATTTGGTTTCTTTCAGTTCGACGAATGCTGTGCAAATGATTTGTTTTCGCACGATTTATTTTATTTTATTTTTTCTTCCATAAATGACTGCATATAAAATAATAAATTATAATCAGAATGAATTAATATCAAAATTATTTG
This sequence comes from Ptychoptera contaminata, assembly GCA_963942525.1. Taxonomy (NCBI): domain Eukaryota; kingdom Metazoa; phylum Arthropoda; class Insecta; order Diptera; family Ptychopteridae; genus Ptychoptera; species Ptychoptera contaminata. The sequence continues at coordinate 52,490,702 of OZ012636.1, forward strand.
ATTTATTTTGGCGAAAGAAGAAGCACAAGGTTTAAAGCAATAAGAACAAGCATTTTAAGCCACCTGCATAAGGAGAATACAGAGATGGTATATTTGTTTATGTGTCGTGTGCGTTTTTAATTTTTGAAATATATAAACTTTTTTTTTATTCTGTTTTATAATTGCATTAATTTATCCCATTTTAAAGTTATTATTGCTGTGCTGTCCGTTTTGGTGGTATTTTATTAGTAAAATATTTTCTCAGAATCATCATCAAGAATTGCATAAAGATTTAGACAATGCATTGTCGTAAAAAAGGGTTTGACATTTTGTTTTAAATTTACAAATATAATAAACAAAACAAGTCTTGAAATAAATATTTTATTTATGCATGGAACTAATCACTTTATTTTTAATCTTGTTCAGTTTAAAAATTATTAAAATTATAAAATATTTAAATTGTCTTTATTTTGATATCACAGAGGTCTTTAAAAAACAATAACAATGGTGAAGTTAGATAGAATTTTTATTCGAATATTTGATCATTTTATATTTTTTAAGCCCTGAAACAATATTGCTGTCAGCTAGCTGTCATTTTGAATTAAAATTTTTATTAGAGATTTAATTCCATTATTTTTTAATTTCTGAAATTATTTTATAGCAATGGCAGCAATAGTGCTATTAAATAGTGCACAAACTGCACGTAAGTTTTATATTGAGTGATTACTATTTGTTTTCTAGGGTTTATAAAATAGTTTTGTATTATTGGTTAAAAGATTATGTAATTTATACTAGGTTATATTTGAAGATTTAGAAAAATATATATAGTTTATTACGTTTTTAATTATTAAATTAAATATACAGGACAACAGTCAGGTGTATTTGGTGTAATATGTTTGAAAGCAGGCTATTGTACCGATACATCTCGCCCATTAAAAATGAACCCTTCAACTATGAAACGAGGTACCGGTGGTAGGTCCAGCTTTAATGGCGTTGTTGCAACAGTTTTTGGCTCCACTGGTTTTACCGGACGTTATGTTTGCAATAAATTAGGCAAAATTGGTTCACAGGTTATTTCAAAGGCACAAATCTATTGAAAAAGATTTTTTTTCATTTATTAAATTTTAGTTAATTTTACCATATCGAGCGGAGTTTGAGGAAGCCAAACGACTTAAATTATGCGGGGATTTGGGTCAAGTTTTATTTAAATTCTATGATGTACATGATGACAAAGCTATTTATGATTCTGTAAAACATTCAAATGTTGTCATTAATTTAATCGGTCGTGATTGGGAAACAAAGAATTTTAAATTTGATGATGTGCATGTTAAAATAGCCTCTAAAATAGCAAAAATTTCACGGGAGGCTGGTGTTGAAAAGTTTATTCATTTGTCAGCACTAAATGCATCATCACAGCCTGAGCCTATAATAATTAAAGGTGGCAGTAAATTTTTACAAAGCAAATTTATGGGAGAAGCGGCTGTACGTGACGAATTTCCAGATGCAATTATATTTAGACCAGCTGATGTCTATGGACAGGAAGACAGATTTTTACGCTATTACGCTCATATTTGGCGTCGTCAATTTCATTCAATGCCTTTGTGGTGTAAGGGTGAAAAGACTATTAAACAACCCGTTTTTGTCTCTGATCTAGCACAAGCTATTGTAAATGCAACTCGTGATCCAGATGCTGTTGGCAAAACTTTTCAAGCCGTTGGGTAAAGTGCAAATAATATTTAATAATCATATGTGTAACGATTATAATATGCTTAATAATATTTTAGACCTAAAAGATATACCTTAGCTGAATTAGTCGATTGGTTCCACCGCGTAATGCGTAAAGATGAAAAGTGGTGGGGATATTATCGTTATGATTTACGTTACGATCCAACATTCATGATGAAGGTGAAAATATCTAATATGCTAAGCCCTAGTTTCCCAATTGGTGATTTACATCCGGAAAGAATTGAACGTGAATATGTCACTGATGTCGTTCACGAAGGAATACCCACTTTAGAAGATTTGGGCGTAACTTTAACACCCATGGAAGACCAAGTAATTTTTATTTATTTATTGTAATTATTTTATATTATTGTTACCTTTATTTTAATTCTAGGTTCCTTGGGAATTGCGACCATTTAGAGCTGCACAATATTATGAAGCTGGTTTAGATGATTTTGCAAAACCAACACCACCCAAGAGTATTGATATTAAATTATCATTTTAAGAAATTACGGAATAATTAAAACTGCAACAGAAAGCATGTGTGTTTAGATACTCCCAAAATTAAATATATATATTTATTTATTTGATACATGAAGTAAATGTATATATTAATTGGGAATTATTAAGTGATTTAATTAATAAAGAATAAATATATGTAAATATTATAAAGATGGGAAAAAACGAAATTTAAAATAAAATCATTGATAGTTTTAATCACAACACTTATATTTAATTAATTGATTATTTATTACTATGATTTGAGGATTGTGTCTAATTAAATTAATCTAAACATTTAAAGTTTGATAGTTTAAAATATTTGTAATAATTAATATTTTTGGTAAACATCAAAGCATATTTCATAAATAAAAAGTATTAAAAGTTAGTATATAGAAAAATAAGTATGTATATAAACATCTATTTTACTAATCAATAAACTTTAAATATGGTAATGTGTGTCTGTGATTATAAGCTGGTTTTAAAAAACATGGATATAATTTTTTTTTTACTATTAGTTAAAAAGTTGCTTCATGTTTACGTTTTTCTTTTGTGATCTTTTTGTTGTTGTGGTATTTCATTTTGTAATTCTAAAATATTATCAACCGGTTCGGGGCGTCCATCTTCTCCAATTTTACACGGTTGAACGATACCCTGTCTATGTAACCGATCCATTAAAGTAACCAACTTAATTGCTTCGTACTCCTTCTAAAAAAGTTGGGAAATAAATATAATGATAATAAAATTGCTTACTAAAATTATTTGTAAATAAAAAACAGAAAAAAAATACCTGTTCTTCACTCATGCCTTCTAGTGGATTTGGGCGTGGCGGTTCGTAGCAACCTAACACTGGATTAATACCATGTTGTAAACTTTTATATTCTTCAGTATCGCTATCTTCACTGTCCGAGGAATAATCAACACTTGGTGTGCCATGACCACCTAAAAGACCTCTATTGGCTAATAAGCCTGCGGCATTACCATAACCAGTATGTTTAATCATTCGTCCAACTATTAAAATAAAAATTAATTTTACTAAATTTGTTTACTTTATGGAATATATTTTTTTTTACCATTTTCTTTACAGATTACAAACAATATTTCCGCTGATAAATCACGTACTTGTACCGAGGGTGTTGTTAATAAACGGCACAGATGATTTCGCAATTCATTACCCTCTTCCGGACGTTTTTTTACTTCGCGCAATGGTGGTAATATTATTGTACGTATATAACGTCTTAATAAACTATTACAACGTACACATTTGACAATCACGGTTAATACTGGTAATAGCATATCTTGCTGCGAATTCTTATTCAATGATAGCTCCAATTTTACTTTTAAATAATTTAACAATATATCAATAATTGTTATATCATAATTATCATAAGTCTTTATTGAATTGCAATCAATATTATTTAGATTATTATTTAATACAATCAATTCACTGTAGCAAGGTGTCGGTATTGATGTTAATAAATTTATAATATTTGTATATAAATCATTTTCTTTAATTTTATTATAATTTTTATATAAAAATAAGTCATGTAACTTATTTGTTAATCGTCTATATAGTATTTCATCTTCATCCTCTGTTGTTATATTTATTGGATTTCGTACAGTTAAATTAAATAATATTTTTAATATTTCACATAATAAATCAATTTGGTTATCGGTTAATATATTTGTATTATGATTATTTAACATAATTAGATCAATTATTTCTGCTAAATATATTAAACCATGATAATCATCGCGTACTTTTGTCCTTATATTTGGATTTAATGCTGTTATTAAAAATAATAATTTCATATCGAAGTATTGTATATTATATTCAATATTTTGATCTCTTGTTGATTAAATAATACATAAAAATATAAACAAAACAAAAAATTATATAATCTAATTAATGTAATTTATTTAAATAGTAAAGAACAGTTGTACACTCTCATAGACGACATTTCAAATAACTTTTACTTTTATTTTAATGTCATTCACTCTTTTCTTATTGAAAAATATAAAACGAAATTTTAATAAGCTTATGGAAAATCAATTTTTTTTAAAATTGTAAGTAAACAAAGGTAGAAATATAGGTCGAAAGAATTTGAAAATAAACTCACTTGTATGTCCTAATTCGTTTAATAATACCCTCGACAGTTGTATTCTTTAAGCACATTTCCTGACATTTCGTGCTGTTATAGACTAAATTACATAAACATTTTAATGCCTCAATTATTAATATTGATGAACAATTATAATTATTTGCTCCAATATTCGCATAATCTAATAAACAATTAAATCTTTCATTTGTTATCGTATCATTTATATAAGTTTTATCACGGCTTAATATGCGTATTGCTGATAAACAGTCAACATGAATGTCTGTTGAATTTGCTGAAGATAAATGATTAAATATTGCTAGCCATATATTTGACCATTGACCAGTTGTATGAAACGATGAAAAATTAAATGTTTGTGCATTCTAAAAATAGATATAATAAGAATATTAATCAATTGATCAACAAAATGATGTCATATATAATTAAAATTTATTTTTATTTACCTTTTCTACAAAATTATGCAAGGATTCTTTGACCAATTTATAATCATTTGATACAATTGAATCATAACTCTGTTTATCCATTTTATTGATATTTTTCTAAATTATATATTTACTTTGATTAATTCTATTTATTATAATTCAAACAAAATAAGTACTTTCTGAATTTTTAGTAGTTTTTATTAAAGAGCAAATAATTATTATGCTAAAAACAGAAAATTTACATTGAGTGTTCCCACCCAACCTTTTATATTATCCTGCTATATATACCGATTTTATTTTTGTATAAGTTAAAGAGAGATAGAGAGATAATAAACAGTTTGCAGCACCACCTAACAACAATCTATTGTGCCATAGTTGAAATTATATTGAAGTTTTTTTCAATTTAATAAAATTTATTGAAAAAATTTACGTAAAATCATATAAATAAAGGCTTTCGCGTTAACTTAAATATACCCCTAGACCATATAATATATAGACCGCTAGCCGTATGTCATTTCAATATAATGGCATTTTACAAAAACGCAAAAACATCACTAGCGCACCCGAACCAAAATGGCAATTTTTTGTAACAGAACGTTTACTTTTTGTATAAAATTTGTAAACTTATATTTAGTATTAGTAAACTTAACTATTAGTATTAGTGAAGTAAACTTATAATTATTGTATATTTAGTTACAAAAAATTGCCATTTTGATTCGTGTGCGCTAGTGATGTTTTTGCACATTTAAAATTTACGCTAGCAGTCTATATATTATATGGTCTAGGAATATACCTATGCTATTTAAAAAAAAATAATAGAAATAATTGTATATAGAAAATAATTATTGAAGTTTCAAAGTTGTTAGATATTTGAGTAGCATGACAGCAATTCCAAAAGAATAGCTAAGAAAGACCACAAAAACAAATTATTTTATTATCAATTATAATGTTTTTATTAACTTGTTAGCATTAATAAATTGGTATTAATAAATAATTGTTTATTTACTTTTATTTCAATGAGCAATAAAACTACATAAATTAAATAAAAAAGTTATAGTGCAACGCCACTGTAATTCATTCATTGCACTTTGCTATTGAATATATAAGCTGTGTTCCATTGGGCAAATTTATCTACTCACAAGTACTTGTGAGTAGATTGTCAATGGAGCGCAAAAATTTTTGACAGAAGAAAAATATAACCTTAAATGTGTCATTTTATTGTTGACATTTTATTCTGTTCTATTATAATTGTGGTTACCGGTATATATTATTTAAAGAAAAATTTAATTTTGGTATATAAAAAATTATTTAGGCAAGAAGGAGATCGACAGAGAAGAAAACCAAAAAGAAATTAGAGATTTATTAAAAACAATTATTAGTAATAATACCAAATGACCAAATTTTTATTAAATAAAATTTTATTTATTACAAGTTTATTTATTAGAATTTTATTTTCTTTAATTTAATAGTCCATTTGCATCCATGACTTGAAACAGTTTTTTGTCTCGCACAATTATTTGGTTCAGAAGGCGTGCTATCCAGGGTGCTGTTATCAATTTCATCGTCTAAATATTCGATATCCACAAAATCATTTTCTGCAATACAAATGTTATTTAAAACGCATGCAGTAACAATGTAGTTACTGACGAAGCCGACATTTGGACTTCCGAAAAATTTCAGTCTGCGAAATCGGTATTTCAGCAATCCAAACGCATTTTCAACGACAATCCTGGTTGATGAATGCAAGTAATTGAATTTCAATTGTCTCGCACTTAAATTCCCATAGTCCTTGTTCATCTAAAATAGTTAAATATTTTTAGCACTAATGAATTAATAAAATATTAATAAGAATGCGTGTTACGTACCTATAACTCTAGAAGCAACGATTCTCGTAAATCGGTGTATCTTGTAATTACATCTGTATAGTCTTCTATTCTAGACGCCTTATTAATGGTCGTATCCTCTTCAGATTCGGATGCTGAATTGGAACTTGAAGATGATGACTCGAATAGTAAACGACTATCACTGCTATTATCGCACAACATTTCAAACCTTTTTAATTTTTTAAGTTTTTTTTTAAAAACTTTTAACAAATATAAATGATCAAGCACAGTAAACAAGCAAATGAAAACATTAAAATAACAAATTTGACATTTCAACATAACCAACACAATCGCTAAGCCCCCTATTATCACGTTTGAAACTAAAATCCACCTACCGGAAATTTTATGCGTAACTAAAATTGCAATCTACTTTTATATATGAGCATGAGTAGTTGCGAGTAGATAGAAGTACTTGTGAGTAGATAAATTTGCCCAATGGAACACAGCTATAGAGAATAAGAATTTTTTGTTTTGAAGGATCATCATTAGTACAATGCTTTTTGTTTTTTAATTTGTCTTGTGTCAATATTTTTTTATTTATTTTTTTTTGTTAATTAAAAAGATTAAATTTTAAATTGGTGATAATATTAGAAATTCATTAATAATATTAAAACAAATTATTTAATTACCATAAAAAACTTAATTTTATATATACAAAAGAAATTTGATAAAGTTAATATAATAAAATTCTATGAACTCGGAAAATAAGAATAATTTGGACGACGAAGCTTCAAGGCAAGTTATTCAATTAAATATAATAAAAATTCATCTTACAGAAATTTTTACATTGTGCGAATATTGTTATAAAATTAACAATTTATAAGATTATTTGTCTTAATCAAATAAATAAAAAATTATAAGTTAGGTTAAAAAATTAAGCGAGCGCCATTTTTTTTCTTTCTTCATTTTACATTTTGTTAAAAAAATGTATTTTTAGAACTATAATAATGTAATTAATTTGTATATAAAAAATCCTTGGTTAATAAATAATAAATTTTGTAAAATCATTGTAGTATAAATAAAGAAATAAATAATAATGAGTTCTGCTTGCTAGATTTTCATTTCATTATTCCAGTTAATTTGCAAGTGAAAAGTTTAAAATATAATTTATTCATTTTAAAATGAAGTACGAATAGTAAGTTATTTAATATTATTAGAGTAATTTATTAATTTTTATAGCAATTTCGCACAACTCGTAAAAAATCATAACTGTGAATCTGGTTTCTATTTTCTTTTTATTTTTGCTATAATGAAATTTTAGAATATCTGAAGAATCGTCGTCACAAATCAATAGGTCTGATAATAATAGTTTTATTCCACCATCACCAACATCATTCACATCATCTAGTTTACAGAACTCTCAATCAAATAGAAATTCAATAGTAGCAACAGAAGAAAATATTGAAACTGACGAAATGAAACGTGCTGCTGCAAAAAAATTGATTGAAAGATATTTTTATCAGTTACTAGATGGTTGTGGGAATCCAAAGTGTAATAATAAAAATTGTTTATCAAGTGGTTTGGTTGAAAAATTAACACCAAATCAAGCAGCTGCTAGAGCTATTAAATTATTTTCACAAGATGAAAAATTATGTGATTTACATCCGGCAAAGATTCAGCGCACACAATTTACTGATAATTTAAGTAGTGATTTATTGAAAAATAGGTAAAAATTAATAACCAATAAAAATTTAAAGGTTGTGCGAAAAATTGCTTTAATTAATAAATTATATTTATTATTATATTATAATTAATTATGATTTGTATGTAGCGTGAGTGATAAAACTGACGATAGTACAGAAGAACCTCATTCATCAAATTATAGTCAAAAAATAAAAAATGTGACAACAGAATCAGAGCCATCAACATCTGTGGCATCTTCAACTGGTAACACAAATAAAGAACTTTTACTAACTTATATCGATGAAAAAAGAATAGATATATTAATCGACGAATGTAAAGAGGAAGGATCATATGGATTATTAGTTAGAACATTAGGTGAAGTTTTTTCAAGTAGACAAGTATTAGCAAAATGCTTTCAAAAAACAGCTAGTGCTTCAATTGATGCAATGCTTGAAAAAGCTCCTAGTGACTTAAAAAAGTATTATTTTTTATATATTCTAGTTTTGTGTAGTGTTACTTTTAATTGTTTTATTTTGTAGTTTAAAAAAAGAGGACATACGAACGCTAGAAGGTGACCTCGATAAAGATGAAGATAGTTGTGTGGATAAAGAAACAACAATATTACCTCATTATACAAACGTTGATATACATAGTTTAAGAAGATCATTGCTTAAATTGTACCAAGCCAATGGTTCTGTAAGTATTATATTTAGAATAAAATAAAATAAATTTGCTTTGAATTTGAATTTTTTATTTGTTTTTTCATTGTCTCTTTTTAGCTATTGTTTAATACAATTAATACTGCATTACCCGGTTTGGCAATATCATTATCAATTGATTTAAGAATTATATCAAAAAAAGAAGACTTTGAAGATTTTATTACTGTCTTTGTTATATTATTTGAAGTAATAACAATTGGCTCTGCTGAATGTTTAGAATCATCATTGCCAATTATATGTATAGCAGCAACACATTTACCTGTTTGGGCACAAGGACGTTTAGCATGTATATGGGCTGAACATTGTAAAAAAGGTTACTTAAGGAAATTCCTACAAACACTGCAGCAATTTATAACATTACAAATGATAACGGAAAATTATTATAACACATTTATTCAAGATAATGAAGCAGTAGTGGCCGCAACTAAAGTTATGAAGGTAATTTTCTTGATTTTTGAAAATTAACGTTTCCTTATGATAAAAAATAAATGCAAATTTTATAGATAGTTTATTATGCAAATATATTAGCTGGAGTATCGGACTCACCAAAGTATCGCGATGAAGAGCCAGATTCATCGTTGACAGCATCTTCGTCCTCATTATTATTTATGCCAGAAGATGATCAATTATTGAATTTTGGTAGAAAAAACTCAAAGTTAACAATATTAGAAGATCCGTTAGGAAAAGAATTAAATGTAAATGTAATGGACTGTCGGAAACCTTACTTGCCCTTTGAAGAATTCTATAATGAACCATTAAGTGATATTGTGGAAATGGATAAGGATTATTTAAATTATAAAAATTTTACAACCGATGAAAAAGCTTACGCAAATAAATTTAGTTTCATATTATATTCATTTATCTTAACCCCTGAAACAAAAACATTAGGTTTATATTTTGATAGTCGTGTGCGTATGTATAGTGAACGACGTTTGAGTATTTTTCATACACAATTAGCGGGACATCCGCAAAATCCTTATTTAAAATTAAAAGTAAGACGTGACCATATAATTGACGATGCATTAGTTGAATTGGAAATAATTGCAATGGGTAACCCAAAGGATTTAAAAAAACAATTAGTTGTTGAATTTGAAAGTGAACAAGGTGTTGATGAGGGTGGTGTATCAAAAGAATTTTTTCAATTAATCGTTGAACAAATATTTAACCCTGACTATGGTATGTTTATACATCAAGAAGAAACGAAAACAGTATGGTTAGTATATTTTAAACTCATTTTATGAAATTAAAAATAATCATTTAATGTTTTTTTTTACTTTTCAGGTTAAATTCAACGTCGTTTGAAAATGAGGCACAATATACATTAATAGGAATTGTACTCGGTTTAGCAATTTATAACAATATAATATTGGCTGTGAATTTTCCAATGGTTGTTTATAGAAAATTAATGGGCATAAAGGGTTCATTTATTGATTTAGAAGATTGGAACCCGTTATTTCATAAAAATTTAAAATCAATTTTAGACTATCAAGAAAATGATATGCCCGATGTATTTATGCAAACATTTAAAATATGCTATTACGATGTGTTTGGTAATGTAATACATCACGAATTAAAAGAGAATGGTGATAATATTTTTGTGAATCAAGATAATAAACAGGTTTAAATAGCTATCAATTTAAATTTAAAAATGTTAGTGAAGTATATAAATAAATTTGTTTTTAGGAATTTGTGGATCTGTATACTGATTTTTTATTAAATAAAAGTATTGATAAACAATTTAGAGCTTTTCGCCGTGGTTTTCAAATGGTAACTGACGAATCGCCATTACATTTATTATTTAGACCAGAGGAAATTGAGTTATTAGTTTGCGGCAGTAAAGTAAGTTTATTTTAAATTAACAAGTTTTTATTCATATTTTTGTTATTTAATTTACAGAATTTTGATTTTAATGAACTTGAAAAAGCCACTGAATATGAAGCTGGTTATACAGCAGAGAGTCAAATAATAATTGATTTTTGGCAAATTGTACATGCATTACCAATAGAATCACAAAGGAAATTATTAGAATTTACAACTGGTTAGTAGTTTAAGAAAACCATACATATGAATTAGTTTTATTTTACTTATTAATTTTTAAGGGTCGGACCGGGTACCTGTTGGCGGTTTAAGCCGTTTAAAAATGGTAATCGCACGTAATGGACCAGATTGTGATCGTTTACCAACAAGTCATACATGTTTTAATGTGCTCTTACTACCTGAATATAGCAGTAAAGAAAAATTAGAAGAACGTTTATTAAAAGCTATTAATTATTCTAAAGGCTTTGGTATGATTTGAATTAATAACAATAAATTTAAATCGAAAAAATTTTATACAAAAACACGAATCGTATTAAAAGAAAAATTAAAATCAAAAGACAGACACGTTTGTAAATCATACTATTTAAAACTGACAAATAATAGCAAATATTTTAAAATTTATTAAATAAACAAATAGATACAATAAAAGTTATTGATTCATTAATTGAACCAACAATATAAATGAATAATTGTATATTAAAATTCAAATAAAAAAATGCTCAACGAAGTTTGATTAATTTAATTTAAAAAAATTTATTGAATTAAACTATCCTGCCTCAAAAATCAATATTTTAAAATAAAAAAGAACAATAAATTATCTTATAAGATTATAGCGCCATCTGTTATTTGGTTATATTTTATTTTTGCCAAATAAAAAAAAAACGAGCATTTTGCATAATTTTAAAGTAAAAATTAAAATACTACGAAATGTTAATAAAATGTATAAGTCTTAAAAAATTATTAGTTACTGCAAAGCACGGCATTTTATTTATTAATGTTTATCATTAAAATTGTTTAATTTTTAAGTTTTGTTTATTTAGTTATATTATTTAATAAAAGATTTCTTATAATGTATATATTTTATAAATTTAATAAAAAATACTATAATAAAATTTTTGGCTAAACCGAAAAAATAACAGTCTTGTTTTTTTAAACTACAAATAAGAGAACCATAATGATTATTATTCCAAAAAAGGGCTCCTTTATAGACGCATTTAATGTTGGATAGAAAGAATAGAGTCCATCAGTTGTGGTTTTAGTAGATTCAGTAGTACAGGTGGTAAAATGCTGGTGGATACTTTTTACCCATATGGCTAAAATGTCTCTGACCAATAAATGGAAACTAAATACATTTTCTTGCACTGATAATTTAGATCTACTCAATTTTCGAAGAATCGCCAAATATTATCTTCTAAAATTCAATAAAAATATTTATAAGAATCAGGAATTCTTCCATTGGGTTTGGCTACTGATAACATTGGTCACAATAAAAAAAAAAGTTGCATAACGTGTTGTGTGTTATTTGTTATAAAAGAAATATCTGAGAGTGTGAAAAATATAACAAGACACTATGCAGCGATCAAAGTTGCATTAAAAGTATTCATACTTGAAATTCCAGTGTACCTATTTGGAAACACCCCTCTAAAATACAAATAAAAATTATTTTGTATCTAATTTTTGTGGGTTTTATTTTTTTCAAACTCTAACTTTATTATTTTCATAAACAAAAGTTTTAACTTCTATATGTTGTACGAGGCATTTGATGGGTGAATGGAATGCGTCCTTTATGTTATAATTAAATTACTTATTTGTCCAGGATTGTATTCACAGAAAGAGTTAAATAACTTGTTTATAAAAAAATTACCTCTATCGGAATATACTAGTAGACTTCTTATTCAAAATTAATTTAACAAGTCTATCGAATTCACTTTAGGATTTCTTAGCCATGAGACACATAATTTAACGTTTTGGACATTAAAAACTTCTACCAAACGGTGAGTTTGTGACATGTGGTTGATTAGAATCCAGGTCAAATAGTCACCACAGCAACTTATACAGAAGTAACAAAATCTAAACTTATAGCAAAACGTAAGGAAATATTAAAATAAAACGTGTTATTTAAGCACATAAAAATTTTATTCAATAATATAAAAAAAAACAAATACTATAAAAAAAAATTCATAATTAATTATAAAAATTCTTGTGAAAACCATTTCTTATTATGCATCGTATGTGGGCGAATTGGTGCTTGTTGAATTGTTTCTTTTAAAAATTGGCACTCATAGAAGCTACAATATTTCAATTTTATTACATATATTATATATATGTATATATATATACAGTCATACTCCGATTTACGCGGTAGTTATATTCCGCAGAAACTCGCATAAATTGAAACCGCGTATAAACATTGTATGAATGAGAAGAATATGAAGAAAATTACAAAATAAGATCAATTGTAGTAATTTTTCTTGACCGCGTAAATCGGGGGTTGAGTGTATAAGTATATACATATATAAAATACCTTTTTGGTGGAAGAACACCTCTAAATTCAAGATTATTAACTGTTAACGGATACGGTTCGCGTAATGATGATTGTGTTTTCGGCCTCAAGTCCTTTTGCAATGTTACAAAGGCTGTATCATGCCTTGACAAACGTAATGGTGGTATGTTTTCCTCTTTTATTAAATCGAATAATGTAGAATTTAAACAACTATCTCGTTTTTTATTTCCGTAGCTAAAAACATTTGTTGTACTTGAGATTTCGCGCTGTTGTTCTGCACCATTTTCTTCCAATAGCATAATTTTTTTTCGCAATCCAATATTTTGTAATGCATTGACATAATGGGTTGTTTCTCGCCACCACCGTTTAGCACGTGGTGATAATTGTGAGAATTTATTATACGAACTTTTCTATAATGAAAAATATTACCGAGCAATCAATAATTAATAATATTTATAAATAAAATTACTGTTATCTCATTAATATCCTCATGATGACGAATATGCCGCGAGCAACTACATTTCATTGAATCATACATTATTAGTTTACTATCAGCTGATGATCGACGTTGCGTCAACGTACGATTTAATGATGATTGTGTTGGTTGTGTTAAACGATTAACCTTAAAATAGAAATGATTAACTCTTTTAATTATAAAAAAATACATTGTGTAGAAAGTATATCAAATCATTTTTTATTACAATTAATTCCATATCACTTTTTTTTCTTTTTAAACGTCTTGAATTTAACAAACCCTTATCGATTTTTTCTTCTAAAAGTTTTTTACTATCTGGCTTTTTAAATATTTTTGAACGCGATTTTTTTGGATTATTATTACCAAAAATTCCTCTTGTTTCTGCTACTTTAATTAAATATTTTGCATCCATTCTAGTTATTTCTCTACGTTTAATTAATGCAATGAAGCAACCATTCTCCTTTAGATTTAAACATTTATCCCGATTTTTACAAATATCTGGTAATTGAACAGTCTCAAAAAGATCAGTAAGTGGAACTTGAATATCACTTAAATCAATAAATTCCCCGTTCTCTTCCTCTTTTATCGCTTCTTTGCTATATAAATCGGAAATTTTCTTTATACGGTGTAATGATTTCAATGAAGTAGCATCGAATTCTGCATCACTTTCATTATCAGAAGAACTATGTCCTACTGCATCTGTTTTAAATTTAGTTACCTTGAATATTTTGAAGAAATAACATATTTTATTTTTTTCAACAGGAAAATTTAATATCAGTGAACTACTTTAACAACTTCTTCATTTGATGTGTGTTGGCGGATTCTTTTACGTGAAGACGCTGGTGGAGATGTTGAAGATGGTGCTGCTTGTATTTGTCCTGGAAATGACATAGCACTTTTTTCTGCAGCTTGCAAAGCATCAATTCGTTCCTTTTCTTTGATAGCTTGATAATGCTTTACGTGTGCACGTCTGTTCATTTCTAAAACTGATTGCTTAATCATATCCTCATTTTCAGTGTTAACAATCGAATGAGTCTCATATAAAATAAATTGCACTTGAGGTCGAGACATTGACAAACGTAAAGTATCACGTTGTTCGGCTAACACTTGAGCAACACGTTTTTTACCATTTTCACTTATTTCCGATTCTGTTAATACCTATTTGAATGTATACGTTCAGAGATAATTGGTTAAAAAAAAAGCTTTTGAAAAGTAAAAAACAATTTATTTCAGAAATTACTTCAAGCATTGATAAATCTCCACCACGACTACAAATCAAATCAATAGGATCAGATACTCCACTATATGAATTTGGGGGAGTTGCAAATATAGCAATAACTTTTTCAAAAATATTCGATTGTAATGGTATTTCAGAAAAATGTTCTGCATATATGATTATATTATTAACCTTTAAATTTTTCATATAATTTTTATAATCAGATAATCTAACCAAAATGACATATTTAAAAAATAATTACTAAAAAATTGGAAAACATTTATTATTTATTCCTCATAATAAAAACCTATTTCCAGCGCCAAATGCAATAAAACTGCCAACACGATTATTCCATAGAAATAATGATGCTAAATATGCAGTCGAACGTGGTGATGAAACATGTGTTTGAACAACATCACCATCCGTTTCATACAATTCCAACAAACGAGAGAATATTGCTGGTCCCAAAGAAAATGAACGATCCTTACATTATTAGATATAAAAAACAAATTATTAATAATATTATTAAAATAAAAAAAAGAATAAAATTTTCTCACCTGCATTATAAAATAATTCGCTTTAATAAAATCAGATTGTGCAAATAGGGTACGGTCAGATGGAATACACGATAAAAATTGTGGACATATTTTATCCCATTTATATTCATTTAAATGCAGTGGATCTGATGCATTTTCATCCTCAAAAGTTTCACTAAAACCCATTAATTCCAAACATTTTATAGCTGCCTTCTTTGTCCTTAAAATGTAAATAAAAATTTTAAATTTTCTAAAATGCTTCACTAATTGTTGTTGCTACTTGGTTTTAAAAGAATTAATCCATCCATAAACGATTGGATTTGCGGCAGCAATTGCAACTTTTTCGTCTTGTAAATGCAATGGTAACAGTTGTGATAAATTTAATGCACTATTTTTAATACGAAGCCGGGAAAAGGAGGCTGCTAAACGTACACGATGCGTCCATAAACTATCATCAATATCTAATTATTTTTAATAAATGTGAATAATTTTTTTGTCAAATAATAAAAAAAATAATGAAATTCACCTGTTAATTTTGCATTTGAAAATAATTTAATTTTAATAGCATCTTCTTCGGGATCTCGTTTTATAAAATGTCTTAGATATAAATCAAATAGTAATAACCAGACACGTGGTGTATCTATAGCTAACTGAAAATATTTTTAATATCATCATTTTTAAAATTAATAAACACTATCGTAATATTTGTCACAAATTTATTCCCTATAGATTCTATAAATAAATTTAAAACAACCGCATTTTCATTTTATCATTTTCTTAATGCCTGAGTTATAATAGCGCTGCATCGCATGCGACTGCTGTACGCTACTAAAAGCAAGTTGCGCGACAATTTATTATGATGCTACAAAGTAACGCAATAACTATTAATTTCTTTATATTTAAAATTTATTTGAGCCATACCAAATCGATTTATTGCTTAAATAATAGAATATTTATATTTATGTGTGCAAATGTTTTTCATATTTTGTGAAAACTTTATTATTTTCCTTTTTTTTGCAACAATTTGCTAATTATCTTGCATTTATTGCTAAAATTGTAAAATGGTTGACGGTTATATTTATTTTGCCGTTAAGGCACTACAAATTCAAAAATTTTGTAGTTTTTCGCAGCAAAAGTATCACAATTTTAACTCAATGTACATACTTTAATATGTTTATAAGTGCCGCGTACAACAGTCGTATGCGATGCAGCGCTATTATAACTGAGGCAAAGCGGGTAGTTTTATTTTCATCTTTTTTATTTAGCTGTAAGATTTATCAGCTGCCGGTAGTAACACTACACTTACATATTTTCTTTATTTAAGGCAACTTATAAAAGAAAAAAAAATAGGTAGTATAATATATTATCTAGCAAAACAATAAAATAAAAAATATACTACTCTGCTTGAAGCATATAAAAAGTTACAGCACGGCAGTTAAATACACGCTATCTGCGTTTTGAAAATTATTTATGCTAATGTTTCTAATTTTTATTCCACAAGTTCAAAATGACATGTAAATTATTTTTTTATAATAATATTTATAAAGGTGTAACGATATATCCTCTTTAAGTGATAATTTTATCAAAGTTATGTGTGAGTCTTTAACTACATTATTTTTTATATTGTTTACAAGAAGTTTGCCTTTCAACCTAAATGTATACACGGGGGTTGAATTCGTTTATTTATAATAAAATAATTATTAACTATGTTTATTTTTGCATGTTTATTTATTAAACTATGAAAACAAATTTATTAAGTGTAATATGTTAATATCCTTATTCAAAGCATTTAGCAAATTTTTTTAATTTCATTTTTGGTATCATGTAGTAAAAAATTAATAAAAATTTGCTTCAGGACATTTCTTTTCTTATTATTAATTAACATAAAATACGTTTCCATAAAACATATGTACTCATTGTAAATACAATTTAATTATAAGGATGGTTTAAAATAATAAAACAATAAAGCATTATACAATTACTAAGCATAAGTTATCGTATCAATAATAAATAAAACGAAATCAAAGGATATATTTATTTTTTAATCCTACAAACAAATAACAAAAATCAATTAACTTTAAATCATAAAAAACTATTAAAAAGTACACGCAAAGCACATATATGCTATATAGACTCTTAGTAAAAAATGTTAAATTTAAATTTTAGATAAACTTACCTTAGGAAAATATGCAAAAAATGAAACATCTGTTAATGCTTGTGACAATACAATTTTATCTAAAAATAAAAAGAAAAAGAAAATCAATTAATTTTTATATTCAAGTACAAAAAATACAAATGATGGCATTTCTTTTTTGTGTCTTGTCTTTTAACTATCGTTTATTGGGTATGTAAAATTAAAAATGTGAATTATAGTAAACGAGAGCGATTTCTTCTCCACAAACTTATTCATTATGTTATCAAATAATTTTTATATTTCTATGTATTTTATTAAAATATATGAAGAAAAATATCAATAGCGAACTGTAAAGGTCGACGATTACTAAAGACGAAAGCTTTACTATTTATACGTTGAAAGAAAAAAAAAAACTGATAGATTAAAGGATAATTACATTAAACATAACAATGACTAAGAACATTTTTTATATTTATTATTTATGCTTAATAAGAGGACAAAAAAAATAGAAAGAAAAATCTATATCAAAAATATTTATTATTATATTATTAAAAGTAAAGTGAATTAAATAAATGTGGAGCAAGTAAACGGATGTTCTGCATTATTCTTCATTGTTTTTAGTATTCCGGAATTTTTGGTTGGAGTATCGATTTTTGGTTAATATTTTAACTTTTTTAATCTTAATGAAAGCATAGTAATTGAAACCAAACTTTACAAAATTTATTTTACAATTTATCAAAAACTTTATAGTAAATCCTATTTCTTGTCAAATTTGATAAAAAAAATATAGAATAAAATGAAATTAAATATAGATAATCGCGTGCAATCAATTGATTTTGAATTTATTATACACAGTAACCAAAAATGTCTATTTTATCATAGAGAAAAAAATCCCATTTAACAAAAATAAATCAGGCAAATAAAATGAGGACAACAAGAAAATTTAATCACGATTTTTTATTTTAGCAAGGAATTTATTACTTTTGATCAGGAGTTTTTTGTCTTTTATTTATTTATTCTGCAATAAGTCAATGACAATTTCAACATGTTTTTATTTATCTTTTTGCATAATAAATGTTCATGTTTTAAATAAAAATCAAATAAAACCTTAACATAAAATTATAACTGAAAAGATAAATTTAGAACAGATAATCAATCGTTTCCAAAATAATTGTGACAAATAATTTTATTACTTTTATTTATTTTCAATAATAAAAAATGTAAAACGAAGTCAATAAATATAAATAAAATCAATAAATTGCAAATATTACAAAGAAAAATAAATAAATAAATAAAACGAAACGAGGTTAAGTTACTAAATTAAAACAAAATAATAAAAATAATGATAATATAATATTGGCAATATTAAGGATGAGATTTACATAATTTCATTGTTTTAATACATGAAATTTTTTAAATAAATACTCACAACGAAATACATCATAAATCAATGAATAAACTCGTCTCATTTCATGTTCATCAGTAAATGAAATATATACAGGTGGTTTATTTAATAAAAATCCAGCTTTCGCAATATCTTCAATAGACCACAAATTCAAATCATTTAAATTTAAAAATCCAATCGGATCATCAGAAATACACCTTTTATTTTTAACATATGATAATTGTCCTGGCGATGCTACCGGTGATATATTTTCAAAATCAAACGATAAATCCCATTGTTTTCGATATTTACGTATTGTAAATTCTGCGGGTGGTCTAGGACGCATTATGATAATAAAAAAAATAAATAATTTAAAAAATAATTAACACAAATTTTATTTAAATTATATTTTCAATGTCCTTCTTATATATTTCTTTTACTGAGCCTGTAATTCTTCTGTTTGTGTTTTATTATTTATTTTTTTTATGTTTTTCATTTAAATTGAACAAATAATTTGCACTTAATTACAGCCATTAATGACAATGACTTTTTTATTAAATAAAAATTGAAATAATAATAAAATTAAAAGTGTAATAAAAATTAACTATGCCGATAAAAAATTGAAATTTTCTCCTATATTTTTTTTTTGGGTTTTGTTTTTCTTCTTTATTATAATTTTTTTAAAAGAATATTTTCATTCGACTTAGAAATGTCAGTTGGAGAATATTTATTTTCGTTCTTATTGTTTGAATAGCAGGCAGTGATTGTTTTAATTGGAAAATAATTAAGGTTTAATTTTACATTATGCTAAAAACTTACAATCCAGCATCAATGGCAGCATTAACACGTTTTTGTTCATCTAACAACCGAAAATACATTTTTAACTGCCAATCAAAGTCACTTGGTAAATGTATACTCTCCTTATCTGGTTTGCCAAGTTTTTGCCGAAGTGTCTTATCTACATTTATTAATTCGCGTAAAATGCGTGGGTATATAGCAAAAATATCAGCACGTCTCACCATAAACAGGTCATTAATATCCATTTTTGCTATTTGCTTAGCTTTTTAAATATTTACAAACTAAGTTTTTGTTTAGTTTTTTCAAGCAAAGTAATCACGAATCGAAAAAATTATTAATCATTAATATCTACACTTGAAAAATAACCTTTTAGACACAATTGCAACTTTACGCTAAGCAAGTCAATATCTAACTAACAATACTTTTAGTCAACCAATTTAAAAAATAAATTTTTGTAATGGAAGGTATAGAAACTAGTAAAAATATATATATGTATGTATATAAAACAAACTTGTAATAAAACACCAAACTCCATAAACATTAAAATAAACTTTTGACTATTTTTAATAAAAGATCCACAGGTGGGATGAATTGCGCAAAATCTTTAAAATTCTTTAAGAATTAAGTTCTATTTTTCAAAGTTTTTCAAATTTATTTTATTTGCAATGATTTTAAATAACACTGCGTTTTGCTTATGTATTCTGCGTTGATTCTGTTCGAGCCATAAAACCATAAACTATACTAATTATCATTTAAAATAGCATTCATAAAGACAATGCAAATGATTGTTTCGAGCAAAACAATAAATAAAATTCCTATCGAATTGCATTAACTGATGATTGTTTAACTGCTTTTTTTTTAACTTGTTATCATTCAGCTTATTATTTCAGTAACCATTTGACAATTAATATTCATTTATTAAAAATTTTAATTTTTCCAATAATCGGAATTTTTTTATATATGCATTATGTATATTAAACATAAACTTTTGTGATTAAAATAACATATTACATTACTGTGATTAAAAAAATTCAAATATATATTTAGTTTGATTTTAATAATTACACAATGTATAAAAATATATAAAAAATAAAACACATGGCTAAATGAAGAATCAATCGTCGGCTATATATAGTATAATTGTGATACTTTTATATATTCTCTCTAAAAATATGTATATACCGTACTCTTATGTTTTGCTAATTTATTTTACTTTAGAAAAAAATATATTATACGATTTTAGTTATTCGTGTTTAAAGCTTTATGTTCATTAAATCTATAAACATTGTTTTTTTTTTAATTTAGAAAAATATAAATTAATAATTGTACTTTGTTAGTTGTGTTTATATTATACTGTGAGCAAATATAATTATACTAAAAAAAATAAATTAAATTTTTTTTATATATTTATAATCGTTTTGAAAGTGAATAAGAACATAATTAATTATCTAAAATTATCTAAATCATATTTTAATGAGAAAATATAACATTGTGACAAAAATTGGATTTGTGTACTACTTGGAATAAGTTTAATTACAAAAGAAAAAGAAAATGGAATTACATTTAAAGACAAGTAATAAGACAAGTATTGCATATGTAAAAAATTAAAATTATTAATAATGTTTTTGTATATTAATTAGAATGGTAATATTAATATCTTAGGTTTTTCATAACAAAGTAATTAAATTTATATTCTAAAAGTAAAATTATTAATTTATATTCGTTATATACTATAAATAAATTAATATTCGCAAAGATAAAACTCGTTAAATTGAAATTTAACTTTGATTTGTTTAAAAAAAAAGAAGAAGAAAAATTGAATTTTTAATTTTTATTATAATTTAAAGTAAACAAATCATGCGCACGTCACCAAACAATATTGCATAGGTCATTAATGATTAATGATTAATTTAAAAAAAGCATACCGTATTTCAAAATAAAAAAAATTTAAATTTACGTTTTACATTTTACATTTTAATAATAATAATATAAAATTATTATAATTTTTACAATTAGAAAGCACGTTATATATACTTAACTCGCTTTTTGATAAATTAATTTTAATAATCTTCTCTTTCGTACTTGACTTAAATTTAACTTTGTGTATAAACTTTAATATTAGTTTTTTTCTTGTTTGTAATGAATGTGACATAGCTAAAATAGAAACAAACGATAATAATCTCAACGATACAGCGAATAGCGATGTTGATATGGGTACCAGACCGACAAAAACAAGCAAGATTTCATGGATCAGCATAACTACAAACATTATTTGTCACATTATTATCTTTGGATTTACTGCATTTATTACGTACATCTGCTTTGTTAGAGAAGTGAAACTATTTCATTGGCATCCATTATTACTCACCTTCGGTGTAAGTAACAATTTTCTTGATTATTTTCAAAAACAAATCTTTAGTTAAATCTAAATTCTTTTTTAGTATTTCCTTTGTATGTCAGAAGCAATACTTGCATTTGCAGATACAAATTTATTAACCAGCCGTTTAAGCTTTAAGAGTCGTGTATTATTCCATTGGATATTACAAGCAGCTGGTGGCATCGCGATTGTTGCAGGATTTACTGTAATTATATTAAATAAAAATCGCCTGGGAAAATTACATTTTCAAACTTATCATGCTATTTTTGGTTTGATTTCAATTATATGTACAGTTTTAGTCATTGTTAGTGGTATTTATACAAAATATAGTTTTCAATTACGTCAATACTTACGGCCAGTATACGCAAAAATTATGCACTCAATAGCTGGTATAATTGCATATATATTGGGAATAATTGCGATAATACTGGGTGTTTACACAAGATTTTATATAGAAAACAGTTCCAGAACATTTTCACATTTATCAGTCGCGGCAATAATATTTGTTACCTTTGTAATTTTAACAAAACCACTTTTGGTTGCATTTGCTAGAATTAAAGGTTCCTGTATCCGTGTAAGCCTTTAAAAAAAATGTCAACTTTTTGCATTTGTCATATTTCTAATATTTAATATTGTTTTTACATTACTATTTAATTATATTTTTATATATAACATTGTTTAATAAATAAATTCAATTAATTCATTTTTACATTCAAAATTGTTTATATTTTATGAACTATATAAATAACCATAAATCCATAATGTGCATTATTGTATATCATCTATACATAAAAAATATTGTCGCATATTTTGACACTTTATTTTTAAGTTCAATAATTGAAAAAGTAATATGTCAATGTATAGAAATGTCAAAAGAATGCTTTTTGAATTATTGAACTTAAATTTTGAATATTTGAAGTAGTTCTATGATATAAAAATGATTATATGTCAAATTGTCAGTTGCAATATTGCTTTGAGAAATAATTGACCGTTAGAAGGTCTGTTGCTTTGATCCTGAAATCTTAATAGACAAAAGATAAATGATGTATTTGATCAAATTATAAAATTGTGATAAAAATATATAATTAATTGCATCACTACTAATATTAATTTTTTTTTGTAAAAATAAAAGTGTTTTATTTTGTATTATATTTATTTGTTGTAAAAAAATGGATCATGATGCTTTTAGAACACCGAATAAAATTTATTCAAATATTTCGCCTTCATTAGGATTATTGAGAAATCATGCAACGCCGAATTATAAACTTAAAAACAATTTTACTCCAAATTCAAGAAATCGAACAAATACATTTAGCATATTCCCAATAGTAAATACTACGCCATCACGATTCCCAAAAGTTATTAATCCATTTGAAGCTGCTTTGACAGAACGATTACATTTGCCTTTAATATGCAGGTATTTAACCTATTTTAATATTTATGTTATTAATAAAATATGTTTTTATAATGTATTTTGTATATAAAAGCCCTTCCCTGTTTCATCGACCGACAACACCACAAAACTCGTCATCATTATTCGAATGGACAATTGAAGATGTTTCTTCTTTAGTGCCTGCTAACGTTGAGCCACATGAAACACAATTTTTAACCAGTATCGATCCTGATACAGAAGCAAAAGCTCAAGCCGCTATAGATGTATATTTTAAAGAACATCTTATAGGTAGTGATTTACTTATTACAGTTAAATAATTTAATTAGATTAATACTTGAACTACTTTTTATTAAATAAAAAAATTAGTGCCTAGTCCAAATGAAAGCCATACGAGAAAAAAAGTAATTTTACCGTCTGATATCGAATGCAGAGAAAATGTATCCGAAAAGCGTGATGGTATTTCCCAGACTGAATTAACATTTCCACCGAATTTACCAAAGGAGATTGAAGACATACTTAAACCTTATTTTAAATATACAATGGTAAAGACTTATTTTTTTTAATTAACTTTCAATTTAGTTGACCATTTTATTTAATAGAATCAACAACAAGTTCACTCAAATGTCTGTGATAGATCAATCGATCATGATGCTAGAGATGCATCTTTACGTCGTAAATTATTTAACACATCAATGAATGCAACATGCGACGATAACAATTTGGAATTACATTATTTAGATGTGGAATGTTTGAGTCCACCGCCTAAAACACCACAACTGCTAAATAAATTTGGTTATAACAAATTTTCAGATTTGTCATCAAATCCTCATAGGTTTTCTTTATTATCACCAATTGCTTGTATTGACAATCACAAGGATAATTCATTTATTGCAATATCGCCCATAACAAAAGAAACGACAATACCATCGCCATCAACACCGACAGGTCTGAGTAAATCATATAGACGTCGACGATACTGCAGAAGTACTTCCTCTATTTATCGCTCTACTTCAGAAAAAATAATTAATCAATCAATTGACATGGAAATAAGTTTTAAGAGAAAATCTGATTCAAGCCTTAACAAAATGAATGGTTATATAAATATTTATTTACTTAATTAACATAATATATACATAATAATATATTTTTATTTTTAGAAGAAACAAAAAGTCACATGAATATTAATACCGCGGATATATCAGATGAAATGCAGATAAGTCAAGTGTCTAGAAATTCAATGACACCGGTTAGACATCGTCACAATAGACATCGTAAGAATTTGTCTCGCTCATTTTCCTACAACATGGGTTCAGATGAGGAAATTATTGAATTATCTAATATTAAAGTAATGACTGAAAATTTAATTGATGTTAAAGTGCCATTGTTTGAAACCGACAGTGGCTTTAATGATTGTTATAGTAGTAATAATATTGATAAAAATACTATTAATGTAGCTAATGTGTCAATGTGTAATGTAGACAATACTAAGCCATTTCGTTGTTCAACGCCAACTAAAAAAAATAACTTGATTAATAATATTTTCATAATATGAATTTGTAGCAAACAAGTGCAAATAATTATATATATAAATATATATATAATTAATCTATTAGGCTCTCTGTTATTATTTCAAAAGAACTAATAATAACATAATTATAACTATATAAATCATTCTATTTAGAATTTTTGTAAAATAATACTGCCATATTTTTTATTTAAATATTTGTATTTTATATGATTTTTAAATAAAAATTTTTTTATTAACATTTTAAAATTTGTCAACTTTCCCCCTTACAATTTTTACATTTTCAATAGGACGATCATTTTTATCACATTCAACTAAACCGATTCGTTTTATGACAAGCATACCGGCATGAATTCTACCGAAAATTGTATGTTTACCATCTAGCCATTGTGTTGGAGCTAATGTGATAAAAAATTGACTACCATTTGTGTCTGGCCCAGAGTTAGCCATTGATACAATACCAGCACCAGTATGCTTGAGATCCAAATGAATTTCATCGGGGAATGTTGTTCCATATATCGAAGCACCACCACGCCCAGTGCCTGTCGGATCGCCTCCTTGAATCATAAAATCACGAATAATACGATGGCATATCGTATTATTATAATATCCACGTCGTACCAATTCCGCAAAATTACGGCATGTATTTGGTGCATGCTTCCAATATAATTCTATAGTAATATCGCCCATGCTGTAAGTATTTTTAAATTAGATAAAACAAAAATAAAGCAAAAATAAATGAATTTATTTACGTAGTTTCTAATGTAACAAAGTGTGGTTGCCATGCTTTATCAGGAATTCCAGACAATGATGTTTGTAATGCCATATCTGATTTTTATTTTGATTAATAACTTACTGAATAAAACAAATATTGAATTATTGGTTATTAGTTAATGCTAAACAAACGCTTTAAACATAACCTACAAATTTTGACAGTTTATAATGTTGTTAAAAAATCTGACTTTTTGACAGTTTTGTATACAAACAAAATCATCTCTACCATCCAGCCGGTATTCTGACAATTGGACAAACAAGTACCGAATAAAAAACTTTTAAAAACCAATATTTGATACTTGAAAAAACATTTTTATTTATGAATTTATAAATATTTATTAATATAAATTATAAAAATATGTATATATAAAAACAGCGATTCAATAAATGTGTATAAAAAAGAAAAATTCAATAAAAAAAAAAACAATTAATAAAAATGTTACTTGAAACCGAAGAGAAAATAATAAGAAAAATACTTGATACAAAATAAAACTCAAGTGTTTGAAATGAATTTTTATTCTTTTTATAATTAAGTTAATTATTTTAATCGTTTTCATGTTATAGTTTTCTTATTAAATATAAATTTATAATTTTTTAAATTAATAAACTTTTTATAAATTTTTATGTATTTTTTTAAATTTCATCTTTATTAAACATTTTCCGTTTTGTTGTGTAATTTACTTTTAAATATTTTTATTTTTCTTACAATAATTATTTGTTTCTGATTTTATTTTTAATTATTTGCTTTTCTTTATTTCATCTAAACTGAAATATTTTGTGTTTTTTTTTAATATTTTGTTTATGAGAATTTTTTTTTATTTATATTTTCTGTAATTTTCTTATTTAATTTACAAGTGTAAATATAATTGTGTATATAGTAAAAATATAAGTTTCAAGGAATTTTTTTAACAAAAAAAGTATAATAATAAAAATTTAGGGTTTTTCTAAAGTTGATTCTTTTTACATACAATATTCTGCGCTATTCTTAATTTTTGTTAATAAAACTTGATTAAGACTTTAATTAAATTAAACGTAATCTTTATTTTTTGTTATTAAAAAAATATTTTTTCTATGCAACTATTGATGATTTAAGTTATGTTTATTATTATCTCATGTTTTTTGTTGATAATTTTAATTTCATTTCATGTTAATATTTATTTTAATTTATTTTTTTTTTTTTTAATTTGATTATAACGATTTTCCTTGTTAAGTTTATTTCTTCTTCGTAATTTTATTATTCAAATTAAATAGGTTGAATAATATTTCTTTTATCTTTTTTTTTTGCTATTAAACAGATCATGATGATGCATTATTATCACCATTATCGTGATAAGTGTTTCCATTCACAATAAATGAAGTTCCCAAACCATATAAATGACCGCAATATTTAGCATTATCAATGTTATCCTCGAAGAACATCTAATTTAAATTTGAGGTAAAAAAAGAAACAAATTAATAATTAGTATTTCTAACATTTATCAAATTTATTCTAATAACAAGCATGTAAATATTTAAATTTTATTTCATTTATACAAAAAGTAACATTTTTAATCCATTAAAAAATTATAATCAAGATAGATGCAACAATTCATACAATCTATTTAAAAAAAAATTAAATAAGGTAACATTAACATATTATATTTAAATCAATATACTTTTCTTGCAAGTAAAAAAAATATGAAAAATATAATAAACATCGCAACTAAGAATTGAAAATAATAATAATAACAATAATGCTTTTAATAGAAATTATATTTTTAAATAATATAATAAAAAAATAATTTATATATGTCTTTTTAATTCACATTCACTGATAAATTCGTATTAGTCATTGTTTTTGTGTTTCAACAATCATATAAAGATTATTAATTCTAAATTAATTGCCATTATATTTATTATAACATTAGTAAAGTTTAATGGTAACTAGTTAATTATTAATTTATTACATGCATAATACATTCTCCAATTATAATTATTATCATTTAAAATTCTAATAGGTTTTTATATGTATAATATATAGCCTAAAAAATGAGTTCATCCGCAATTTAATATTAAAGCTTTTATTTTTAATTAAAATCACTTTTTAAAT
The DNA here is from genome assembly GCA_963942525.1 of Ptychoptera contaminata. NCBI lineage: Eukaryota > Metazoa > Arthropoda > Insecta > Diptera > Ptychopteridae > Ptychoptera > Ptychoptera contaminata. Next base: position 52,518,690 of record OZ012636.1, read on the forward strand.
GTATATTTTCTTAGAGAAAATTCATTCATTCACATTTTTACATATATTCTTCTCTTCATTCATTTAAATCTTTGATTTCAAAAATCAACACAATTCACTATCAATTTTTTTAATTGTAATTAGTTTTTCAATTCCTATTTGTTAGTTCGTATTTTTTTAAATACAATTACTCCAGAACCCTTTCAGTACACAAACATATATGATATTTGATAATAGAAAATAATAACAATATATAATAAAGAATAATAAACTAAAATAATAAAAAATTGTCTATACATCACTTTTTCTATTTTTTTAATCACTTGACCTAGAATTGATATATTTCTTCAAATCAATATCAATTATACGTAATCCTTTATATTTTCTTAACGTTTTGCTATTCTTATTAGTACTTTTATCATTATTTTCATTTATTAATACCTCTCTCATTTTAAAAAATGCCATTCCTGTTAATAACGAATCAGAGCCGGCTTGATGTTGTGGTCCGACACGTCGTAGTTCCAACTGATCGGCAACCTCTTGCAAACCGCCTTTCAAATTTTTACATGATTTCATTAAATATTTAACATCGTATATTGTTGGAAAATATAAACGTAATAATTCAAAAAAATCACTTTCTTCCGATGGTAAATTTTGATCCGTTAACAATTTTAATAAATAACCAAAATCATAGCCAGAATGAAAACTTAACCATTTAATATTATCCATTAAAACAATACCAGATGTCATTAGTAATTCCGCAAAATCTAATGGATCAATGCCGTCCTCTTCATGTTTTTTAAATTGTATACCAGAATTTTGCAGTAAATCTATTGAATCTTGGGCATACATGTCTTCACTAAAATATGTTCAATTAAATTTAATTTGAAGAGATGAAAAAAGAAATAAGGAATTGTTTTTGTTATATTAATGAATTAAAATGAAAATCATTGAACTCACGACAGATTAAACTTGAAATTAAATTGCCATGTGGAATAGCCAACCGGTGTTTTGCCATCGTCATCCATAAATGTTAAACCCAATTGTATAATCCTTAATAGGTCAACGTTACATCTTAATAATTGGTATTGGTAATCAGCAGAAGAACGAAATTCTCCAATTGGTCGTGCTACAACTCCTGGAAACTCTGTGTCCATGGCAACATAATGGTATTTTTGTACAATTTGACGAATTGTACGAAATTCTTCTTCTAAATTATGTTTCCATACATCACGTATACCGCAATCTTCGTTGCTTGGTATTTGGGCATTTGAATGCGACGAATGGCCGCCACCAATTGCCGATGGCATTGCCTATTTATGTTTTGAAAAGAACAAAAAAAAAATAAAGTTATGTTAATTTAACGATCATAAAATAAAAAAAAATCACTTGTTAGCATTTTTCATAAAAAAAAAATTTTAGTGTAAATTGTTAATATAGAAAAAAGATAAATTAAAAAAAAACTTAGGTGAAGCAACCAAATTAAAATTATTTAATTAAAACTAAAATATATATGTATATAAAAATAAAAAAGCAAAATTAGGATAATTACTCTTCTATAATTCCACATTCAAATTATTGAGGTTATGTGTCTATTTTTATAATTAAAAAATTTATTTTATTTAAATTTCTATTAACAACACAAATTTTTTCCCAAAAAAGAAACGTTTTTTTTGTATAAATATATCTTTTTATAAAAATATATATTAATAAAATGTGTAAAATGTAGTTTTTTACCATTCGTAAAAAGAAATACAAAAAAATATATTAAATAAAAGTAAATTAAAAAAAAACTTATAATAAAAATAATAATAATAATAAATAAACGAAGACAAATCACATTTTCTTTTAGTTAAGAATTATATATTATTTTAAATTTGACTTATAAGGCAAAATAACACAAATCCTGGCAGTATTTTTTTTGTATTTATTTAAAAAGTTTGTGTTATTTAAACGTTTTTCCTTTCTTTTAATTTTAAACTACCGAAAGTGATTTAAGTCTATATAAAAACAGTTTTTTTCTTGCTTTTCTAATTAAAATTCTGTAATTTTTTTCTTTGTATTTTGTTTTTGTAAAAAAAAAACTATTAACAAAAATTATTCGAGGTTATATTTTTTTGATGATTTTAACTTTAAAACATTATCACAAGTGACACAATTTTGATATTCAATATATTTGAATGAATAAAAATGAATTACTTTAACAAAACTATGATTGATAATTAAAAAATTTAAAACTTTATTTTGTTGTAAAAATATATTTTTTAATAATTTATTATTAAATTATTGTTTGACGAAAGTAATATTTCTTTTTATTTTTTGAAATTTTTTTTTTTTTTTTGGTTAGTGTTGTTAAATGCACCTGAGCCTCACTTCCACGGCCCAGTTTTTCTATCAACTGAGCAGAAGTCCAGCTTACATCCGATAAATCACCACCTCCCTCAGCCACTGTGTTACGTTTGAGGATGTCCTCGATGAATTTTATTTTTTCGTTATATCCAGTATCGGTTTGTTTATTTTTTAGATCCAATGATAAGTTTATATTCGAAGGTATTTTCATTGGGACTTCAAGTGTGCTAAAATAAATATAATAAATATTTTGATAACATATCATTCGGCAACATATGTATGCAATATAATACATATATTAAGCACATTATATATTTATATGCATATAAGTTAAACGTCAGAAATGTCAAATTTACAACAACAATTCGTCATGAAATCATATAATTTTTTTTTGTGATTTTTTAAAAATTCATAGCTTTTTTAAAATAATTTTATTAGTAAAAGCTTACCCATAACAATTAAATAATATTTTTTTATTTAATTGAAAACAATGTCACTTATATTCCTATTTAATAAATTTAGTTAAAATTTTTACTGGTACACATTATGTTTGTGAAGTCATGGCGGCAGCGTCACAATAGCTGTGTTGCCTGATTTTAAAATTTAAAAAATAAATTAAATTTTGAAAACACTATTGTGATATTTTAAGAACAGTTTTAATGTTGAGTTATTTTTTTTTTAAATTATAAATTTTTATCAGTATTTTTATTATTATTATAATTTCAAATTATTATACATATATTGTTATACATGTAAATATAGAGTTATTTGTTTATTCCAGTATCCTATTATTTAATTAATAAATTATTTAACTAAAAATGATTGTATTTCAATACAATTCAATCTTAACTTCATTAAAAAATTTAATTAATTTATTATTGTTATATCTAAACACATAATAATTAGCTCTAAAAAAATTACACGAGGTACCAATAATTAATTTCAATTGAATTATAAAACAATAATATAGGCAGAGATATAAATATTTTGCTTATTAAAGGTGGGTATCATAACAATGTAAAGATTAATCGAAATTTGTCTTATCGATTAATTCAATTAATTGTATAATATCACCACTATAGAAACTATATTTTATTTGGAAAAAATGACTAGCAAATGCATTTTTTAGTATTCGTATTTCCTTAATCATAGCCTCACTAAATCTGCTTTATCGTTTATTTATTCTTTATTCATATTTTTTTAATTATTCTATGCTATATATCCATTAGTAGAGACTGATAAAAATGAATATGCTTATATGGATGTTAGTATAAAAAATCGTACTTAATTATTCTTACTGTTAAAGAATTCTTACTTTCGTTTTGAATATTCATAAAACATGTGATATTTGAAAATATTTTCAAAAAGCTTTGATTTTTCAATTAATACGATAATATAGATAATTGTAAAATGAATAATACAATTATATCAATAAAAAGAAAATCGTCCAATAATGATCATCAAAAAGAAATTTAATAACATTTTTTAAAAGAAACAATAAAACTTTTTGAATTTGAAATGACAAGAAAATTGAGTTTATATTTTTTTATAGGATTAAAGGAAATTAGACTAATAATCGGATAACTAATTGATAACATTTACTTTTACATAAAAAAATATGTTTTTGATTTGATTATGGGTAAGTTACGAGTAAAAATTTCTATTTCATTACTTTCTTCTGCGGAAATATAATTAATAATAATTTTCGTTTTTGCTGATTCAACTATAATGTCTTAAAGCAACATATTTATAAATACCGTATTTTACGAACTATAAGACGCGACTTTTTACTTTTAAAAATACACTCAAGTTTTGCGTTCGAAGGTAACATTATATACTTTTAACAATATATTTTTCTAAAAATCATCTTATAGCTTTAAGAAACGTCTTATCGTTCGGTGTGTCTTGTAGTCCGTAAAATACGGTAGTTTTAATGAATTCATAATTGTTACAAATTATTTAAATTTATAAAAATTGTCTACAATAAAGCTGTTAATGGAAGGATTTAAAGATATAAAATATGTTTTTTTTTCTCTTTTAAAATATTAATATTTATCAATTTAATTATTCATAAAATGAAATAAAATCCCTCAACTAAAACATTTTGTCTATGATTGATTAAATAAAACAGTTTTCTCATATCAACTTATAGAATAATTATAAACAATAATATCATAATTATTATCACATGTAAAAACAAATTTGGTTTAATTAAAAATAATAAAAAATACCGTGTAATTTAAACTCCTTTAATTAATTTTGATAAGGTTTCATTGTGAAAATAACTCATTATTGACAAATTAGATTGATTGTATAAAAACTAGAATTATATTCAATAATACAATAATTATCACTATACAAAAAACAAAAATCAAAAAACCACATTGAAAAAGTATTAGAGATGATTGTAGTCACCTGCTACTTTTAAAACATTTAAATGACAAATTTTACCTGTATGTATATTTTTTTCTAGCTTTGATTACAAACACTAATTAACTTGTTTTCTTTGCTATATCGAGCATTCAAGTTTTACAATCGTGCATTTTATTAGTGTTAAAGTCTTATATTAATTGAATTTTCGTATTTATTACCAAATTATCAAAAAAATTTTTTAAAATAAATCATTAATAAATTGGATACAAAACGGTTAAGGTGATTTTAAGTTAAGGCTTGTGCTTTTGTGAAGTTTATCTTGTGCTTTTTCTAGTATATCTTTGGAAAAAAAAATTAACGCATGAAAAGTTAAATAAAATTAAACTTAAAAAAATAATAAACGATGTAAAAAAAAATCCGTTTGCTCTTAAAATATTTTTTTTTTAAATAATGATTAAGATATTTTTTTAAGAAAAAAGAAAGAAAAGATTTAATTATAAAAATTCAGAAAACAAACTTAAATATTTTTAATTATAAATTTAGTTAATCATTATTTTTGACTTAATAAATGTAATCATTTTTTCTATATTTAAAGTTTTTTAATTCTATTTATGCATTTGAGTTTTCTGTATCGAGAAAAGAATTGAGAAAAGCAAAATAAATAATTAATAAATATTTTTGCATTTTTATATTTAAAAAATTAATTTAAATCAATTATATTATTTAATTAATTAATATTATCAATATGTTATAAGATGACGAAATTTTTTAATTAATTACATTGAGCTAATTGATTTTTCTGTTGGAATAAAATAAATTAAATAATACATTTGTGAAGAATGAGATACATATATATATTATAAATATGTATATTATTTATATATATATATAGTAGATTCCGCATAATCGGGATACCGGTTAATCGGGCAGCCGCTTAATTGGGACAAATCCCAAAGAATAAAAATAAAACCAAGGACATAACATAAATTAACTTCGCTTTATCGGGACAATATTACTTTTAATCGGGACAGTTTAAGTGAAGAAATTGATTTTGTTCAGCTACAATCCAGCAAAAATAAAAGGCAAAACACTTTCAACGAATTTGTACGACAAATTTAATTAAAGTTTAAACATTATTTATCATTTTAACATTATTTAAACATTATCTAAAAGAATTTATTATAGGTATGTACAGTTATTTATGGTTTTTTAATTTTTATTATTATTTATTATGTATGTACATAATAAATACGTATATACTTTTTTAATACGTATAGCTTTGTGATTTTTTTTTTATTTTTGTTAAAAACACTTATCCTGTAAGGTTTGGGGAACTTCGGATAATTGAGCCAGCACTTAAACGGGACAAATTGTACTAGTATTAATGTGTCCTGATTAAGCGGAATCTACTGTATATAGACTTTAAAATATAAAACAATATTAATTGAATGTCCTTGTATTATAAAACATTTATTAAAATAATTAATAAAAGTTTCATGAATGTAGTATAAAAAAAATATGAATGCCAATTAAATGTTCATCCTTGTTATTTTCCTATTTTCCTTAGATAGCATTTCCCTTGTTGTTAATCAAGCATCGAGCTTAACTTTTATTATTAATGAAGGATTTTATACTATTGTATATCCTCCTATTTCTTTCAGCTGCTTTATAATTCAAAAATAAAATCCAGTTTTAAATCAATAAACGACTGTCACATAATGTCGTTATCACAACGAGCATATTTAACGCTAACTCGTAAAAAATATGTCGATTTGACTAAATCGAATTTGGCAAAAGTATTGACACTATTAGATTTAACGGCATTAGGTATAGGAAGTACTTTAGGTGTTGGAGTTTACGTACTGGCTGGAGAGGTAGCTAAAACAACCGCTGGTCCTGCTGTTGTTATCAGTTTTATTATTGCTGCAATCGCATCTGTATTTGCCGGGCTATGTTACGCGGAATTTGGTGCTAGAGTACCTAAAGCTGGCTCAGCTTATGTTTATAGTTATGTAACAATTGGCGAGTTTATTGCTTTTTTAATCGGATGGAATTTAGTACTCGAGTATGCAATTGGTAACATTCTTTTAAATAATATCTTAAACTTTAATAGTTATTTAAGAAAATAAAGTTTCGCTTATAAATATCTAATAAAAATAATAAAAAAACATAATTTTAAACTACCTTTAGGCGTTATATTTAAATTATTTATCTTTATGTTATTATTTTTATTTAATTAGGGTCAGCTAGTGTTGTCAAAGGGTTAAGTACGTATCTCGATGCTTTGCTAGGCTATCCAATGAGAGATTTTTTTATGGAAACAATGCCGTTTTCAGCACCAGCATTAGGTGAATATCCGGATTTTTTTGCTCTTGGTGTTACATTGTTGTTTGCAAGTAAGATTATTTGTTAAATTCAATGATTACTTTTTTTTATTATATTTATTCAAAAATTATTTTATTTCTTATGAAATTAATTTTGTGAAATAGTCGGATTAGCTTTGGGTGCAAAGGAATCAACAACGATGAATAATATTTTTACCATGACAAATCTCTCTGTAGTTTTGTACGTTATTATTACTGGAGCCTTTAAGGCTGATCCGGCTAATTGGACAATTCCACTAGAAAACATACCAGCAGATGCGGATGCTGGAACTGGTGGTTTTGCACCGTTTGGTATTAACGGAATAATTAAAGGAGCAGCAATTTGCTTTTACGGCTTTGTCGGGTTTGATTGTATTGCTACTGCTGGCGAGGAAGCAAGAGATCCACGTCGTTCAATTCCTTTGTCGATCATTATTTCGTTGTCAGTTATCACTGTTGCTTATATAAGTGTTTCAACAGTTTTAACAATGATGCTGCCATATTATGAGCAGGATCCAAATGCTCCTTTACCACACGTATTTCGCGTGTATGGGTGGTATGTAGCTGAATACATCGTCAGTATAGGCGCAATGTTTGGTTTATGCGCTAGTTTGATGGGTGCAATGTTTCCGTTACCTCGTGTTATTTATGCAATGGCAATTGATGGATTAATGTTTAAAATCATGGGATTCATTCATCCCCGCTTTAAAACACCATTAGTTGGGACATTAATTGCAGGATCCTTAACCGGAATATTGGCTGCTATATTTAATTTAAGTCAGTTAGTTAGCATGATGTCTATTGGAACACTTATGGCATACTCAATGGTAGCTGCATGTGTGCTACTTTTACGCTATGAACTTGATGAGTCTGACACCCCTCTTGCAGAAGAAATATATTTCCAAGAGCAAAACTTTTTCAAACGTATATTAAATACAAGGAAATTAAATACTCCAACGAAAGAGACTGCATCATTAGTAACAAACCTAACATCTTTGTTTTGTTTATTTTCAATACTATTTAGCTGTGTTGTTATATTCCTGAGTGATCAGATTCAAAATGCAGAATGGTATGCTATTTTATTGCTTGTGATATTTGGAACAAGTTTAATTGGTTCTGTATTATTAATATGGCGTCAACCACCTTCAGTAGCTGAATTATCATTTAAAGTACCATTTCTACCGTTACTTCCATGTCTTTCAATTTTTGTAAATATATACTTAATGATTATGCTTGATTACATGACATGGGTTCGTTTTATTGTTTGGATAGCTATTGGCTTAGCAATATACTTCTTTTACGGAGTATGGAATAGTAAAGAAAGGCCAAAAAATAAACTAGAAGCAATGCCAATCGCCCATTTAAATGATACAAGCACAGAGAGCATCACAACAATTATGTTAAATAATAATGATATTGATGACAATCAAAACGAGAAGAAGCATACGTAAATATCTTTTATACACAAAACATAATATACTGTATATTTCTTATATATAATTGTTTAATTAAAATATTATTTTTCATAATTAGCGATAAGACTAAAAAATTGTGTGTTTTATTATTATTAAGATAAATAAAAAAAATATTTTTTTTTTTTGTTTTAAAAAATGAATTAATATCTTAAAGATGATTGATTTACTAGCATCAATCAAAGGATTATTATTCCGTATTTTTTATGTTTAGTTTCTATTAAAGTAATTTTTTTATATATATTGTTACTTATCACTTTGTTATAAACTAATATGTTTTTGGTTTTTCCAATCAACTTTACACAATTTTGACTAGAAAATAATTACTTATTTTTTAAATTTGAATGTGTTTTAATGCATGCATTTTACTTGTTTTTTTCAATTTTTGAAAAATGGTTTTTAAATTTTCTACGTTAATTAATTTTAAAATTTTCTTTGATGATGGCATGTACGCACTGGAAAATACTGGCTTATGTTTGGTTTGTTATCACTTAATTGGCTTTACTATTAATAAACGAATCCAATTTCTCATTTTAAAATTTATCAAATACCAAAAATTTGCAACAAACCAATTAACTAAATTTATCAGTTACTTTAATTAATTAAATGTAATTATAGTTCTAACAGATTGTTTTTTAAATATTTTGTAATCAGCTTAAAGAGCTTCCTAATTGGAAGTTGCCGTTAAATATTGAAAAATGACTTTTTTAAGTCATTTAATTGTAGCAATTTAATTTGACTATAATATTGACAAATAATACAAATCAATAAATGAAAAATATATAAAAAATCAATAAAAAGAAAAGAAAAAAATATTTAAATTAAATATTTTACATGACTGTAATTAATTGTACTTATATTTTCCTTGTTTTTGTTATTATTTTATATAATTAAAAAGAAGTAAAACCTTCAATTAGATTAATACTTTTTTAAAGACTTTTTTCATTTGTTTATTTATTTTGAGGAAACTTTTTATTTTATTACAGACAATAAATGCCTTTTGTATATAATTTTATTTAAATACAAGTAATTGATGAAGAAAAACAAATCTTAATGAAAATAATAAACAAAAACTGGTCATTAGGTCAACAAAACGATGCAAAACTCATATAACGATAAGCTTCCTGATCTCAATATAATTTTGTTTTTAACTTTATTTCAAGAAATAAAAATTAGAAGTAAAAAAAACATTTTTTTAAATCTTTGTCAGTGGGTCAAATATTATTTTCTTATTTCTTATATTCTTTTCGATTTTAGGCTAATAATAAAAAAAATTATTTAGGTCAGTAATATTTATTTTCTGTGCACACATTGTACGTATAATCTATATTTTAACGCTGTGCAAATAAAAAGTAAACAGGAAAAAACAAACTTTTGCTTAAGGACACGCGATAGATTTTATGAACTTTTGTGCCATAAATTTTTTTGTTAGTATTTTAAAATATTTATCAACAAAACTGCTGTTATGAGTTTGTTTATTTTTTTTTTTTTGTTAATAAGAAAAAAAAAATATTACTCACAAGTTTAATTGATTGAATTGATATTTAATGAAATAAAAATAAAAACGAAATACTTATCTTGTTTACTGGAATAAAATAATAAACAAAGAAATGTGTTTATGTTTTGGTTGTTGCTTTAGACAACACCACATTCTATGTATGCAAAATATTTAATAATTAAAAAATAAAATTAATAATAATATAATAATAGCATATAGAGCATCGAAGCTTATTTGATTTTTTAATTGTTTTTTAACTAAAAGAGGCCTAATCAAATATAAATATTTTCGCAGTCGCAGACAAACGGTCGGTTAGTTAACATAAATTAAGCGAAATTAAATAAATAACTAAATATTTAGTTAATATGTGATTTTAATTGAAAAATATAGTAAAAAAATCACAGTGAAGCGTCATTATTTAAATTGAATTTTATGAAAATAAAAGTGCATGTGTGGTTACAGTTATTTTCAATGATTTCCAATATATTATTCAGTGAATTTAAAGTAAAGTGTTTTTTTGGTAAACGGTTAGTGTAGCTACTTTCTTATATAAATTAATTTTTTTTAAATCTTAATTGATTAATTTAAAAAAGTTAAGCTAATAATTTAAATGGAATTTAAATTAAAGTAATTGAATTAAATGGAATATATATTTTGATGATATGTTTTTTATCTTTTATTTTATATATCTTTAAATTAGTTTTTAAATTTATAATTGATGAAAACCAAAAAAAAAAATATATATATATAAATATAAATTTTTTTTTTGTTGATAGAACATATAATGCAAATAGCACAATACCTCTAATCTTATCTTTAACGTCTGACTGAAATTAAACATTTTTATTTTGACTTTTTTGTGCTTTTATAATACAACAACAAAACTAACTGTTTGATTTGAATCATTCAATATTTAATATATACATATTAATTATATATAAATACAAATATAATTTACAAATACAAATAGCGAATAAAATAAAATTTATAGAAATAATGTTGTAAATAATATCGATATTGAGATTACATTATTTATAATTTAGTAAATACATTATTTGTGTATAATGTAATCTAACATTCCAACTATGATTGTATGGCGTGGTAATTATTTCATACTGGTCGTGCTTAATTGTGTGCTTAAAATAAATATAGAATTATTTATAATAACCGAATGCTTCAAAGGAACTATAAAGGTTTCATTCATTTAATGCATTAATGTCTTAATTTGGCAATATTTTTGATTTTTTAAAAATTTGAATAGACGCCATTTAGGTAAAATAATTATAATTTGAAACGTGTGAGTAATTTAAAAACAATTATTTTTAACGACAAGAAGAAATTGAAATCTTTAAATCTTAGGCAATAACAAAAATAAGTTTAAAATGTGACTTATTTTATACAATAAGATCACAAAGGAAATAAATTAAAGAAATAAAATAAATAAAAGATAAAAATTCCTAATAATAATTACATAAGTTGTAGGCTCGATACTTCATAAAATATTTTCATATCAATTAAATATTTTATCTTTATTTTACGTTTATATTATAATAACAATAATTATTAATTATTACTTTAATTTTTTATATTTGTATGGGTTATTGTTATAAAATTTTATTTGTGGTACACCAGAAAAGATAAGAAGAGATAAGGTGACGTGAGGCACTACAACACCACATCACCACCAAATGGGCCAACAGTTAAAGACTTATCTTTTTATTTTTTATTATTTCAAAAGTGTTGTTTTGTATTATTTGTATTATTAACTATTTCATTTTAATAATTAGTTATTATCAATTTATTTTATTAAAATCCATTCCTTCTGTTGAACAATATAATATTGTCCTAATTTTTATAAAATATTCTATACAACAAATATTGTTATCAAGATACAAAATATTAAATGTTTATATTGTTCTAATTAAATATTATTTTTAATTACATTGTTTTCTCATTTTTTTTTAAATTTCATATACAGTGCGTATGTCAATTTTTAATGATGCAATAGGATGATGAGTCTATTAATTATAATTATAATATATTAAAAGTAATAAAAGAAAAATACAATAGCTAAATAATAAAATAGGAAAAAAAGTGAAGTGATTCCAAATTATAAGAAAATTGATTAAAATTGTTTTAATTGTCACGTTATTAATAATAATAATAATATTTATTATTTAAAACTTTTAAATCTACCTGATAATAAAAACGTCATGTGATTATGATTGATAATACAAATAAAATAAATCTAAAAACATATATTGCTTCTATTAATCGAATATTAAAAATAAGACATTTAAAATAGAAAAAAAAAATAAATAAAAAAAAAAAAATAATAATAATAATAATAACCCAACAGAATACATTAAAATAAATATATAACAAAAGTAGAAAAAAGTTGAAACCACAAGTGAACAAAGTTAAAATTTTCAAGCTATTTATAATTATTACGAATATAAAAGTGAGTTGTGAAAACTGTGCGCTAAAAAAAGACATAAACGGGAAAAATAACATAAGTTTTTCTAGTAATGACAACGCTTTCATATTGGAATGTATTGACCAGGCGAAAACCTATGCCAAGTCAGAATGATTCAGACTCTGGAAAATTAGGTAGAATATTAACAACATTTGATTTAACGGCTCTAGGTGTTGGAGCCACATTAGGTGTTGGCGTTTATGTATTAGCTGGTCACGTTGCGCGTGACCAAGCCGGCCCCTCTGTAACAATATCATTTTTAATTGCTGCTGTCGCATCGTTCTTTGCTGGTTTGTGTTATGCCGAATTTGGTGCCAGAGTTCCTAAAGCAGGCTCAGCTTACGTTTATAGTTATGTTTGCATTGGCGAATTTGCCGCATTTGTTATCGGCTGGAATTTAATATTAGAATATGTTATTGGTTCAGCAAGTGTCTCGCGTGGCCTTAGCTTATATTTAGATACGCTAATTAGCAATACGTTTAAGAATACATTTTTACAGGTTGCACCAATACATTCCGATTTTTTATCAGATTATTTCGATCTGTTTGCTTTTGGTGCCGCATTGCTTTTAGGCAGTAAGTTTAACAATTTCCCATTACTTTAAAATAAATCATAATTACATAAATTTTCTATTTTCTTGTTTTTTTGATAATTTAAGTTGCATTGGCATTTGGATTAAAAAAATCAACAATTGTTAATAACATTTTCACTATAGTGAATTGCTTTATTGTTTTATTTGTTATAATTGCCGGTGCATTTAAGGCAGATATTAAAAATTGGCGTATAGATCCAGCAACAGCGCCGGCACAATATAATATTGGTGCGGGTGGTTTCTTTCCATTTGGTTTTGAAGGAACCCTGAAAGGTGCAGCTACTTGTTTCTTTGGATTTGTCGGTTTCGACTGTATAGCTACAACTGGCGAAGAAGTTAAAAATCCCCGTAAAGCTCTACCCGCATCAATACTTATCTCTTTGCTGACAATTTTTTTGGCATATTTTGGCGTCTCCACTGTACTTACATTGATGTGGCCTTATTACTTACAAGATGTTAATGCTCCTCTACCTTATGTATTTGGGGAAATTGGTTGGACGGTAGCGAAGTGGGTTGTAGCAATTGGTGGAATATTTGGCCTTGTTGCAAGCCTTTTTGGAGCTATGTTCCCTTTACCTAGGATTATTTACGCAATGGCGCAAGACCGTTTGATATTTAAAATATTAGGTGAAGTGAATCCATCATTTAAAACTCCTGTTTTTGGTACACTATGTGCTGCTATGCTTACTGGTAAACACATAGCAATTATACATCAAATTAATAATATTAAAAAAAAAATCTTTTTTATTTTAATTAATAGGATTAATGGCTGCATTATTCGATTTAAAACAACTTGTGAATATGTTATCAATTGGCACACTTTTAGCTTATACTGTAGTAGCAATATCAATTCTTATATTACGGTATTCAGATGGGTGTGAGGATAATAATGATGGTATAATTAAAGCAAAGCTCGAGCAAGCAGAATCAAGTAAGTTGGTTAAAATTGGCGATGACAAAATCACAGCGAGCATATTTATCTCACAAATATTAAATGGTCGAAATCAAAAAACACCTACTCGTATATCGAGAGTTATTGTTGGTTCCTTAGTTATGGTTTATTGTAAGTTTTATGATTAAATTTCACATAAAATAGACATAAAATAACAAATTTGCAATTTTAGGTTTATCATGTCTTGGGTTAAGTCTTACAATTATGTATGGTGGAAGTGATATAGTTGATTTAGAAGTTTATGCTCTATGCCTGTTAAGTGCATTTCTTTTTATTATGTTTTTAATTTTATTAGCAATTAGTGTACAGCCTCAAGAAACAATAGCACCGAATACTTTTCATGTGCGTGGAATACCTTTAATCCCTGGTATTAGTATATTCATCAATATTTATTTAATGTTAATGTTGGATATGTATACATGGATACGATTTGGCATATGGATGGCTATAGGTGAGTTTTATTTCAGCAACTGTCATATGCTTGATTTTAATGGGTTCAATTTTAATATAATTTCCATAGTAAAAATAAATTAATAACAATCTAAATACAAAAAATAAATTGGCATTGCATGTTTTTTTTCTTTTATTCTTGCACGATTTTCACTCATCACAAAGGGATTGTTATTTATATTGCATGTGCATGTCAGTATTACGATCAGGGAGTAAGAAATCTTAGTGTTTTAAAATTAAAATCATCACCACACACATCACCGGTTGAGCGTAATGGTTTTGCCAATAAAAATGGTAATGGCAATCAACAGATAAAATCAGTCGCTTTAACAGCTATTAAAGAAGATAACAGTAATGATAACGATCATAAAACAAAAGTAGTTCAGGTAGGGCACGGTGATCGAGGAGTTTCTCCAAAACAAGTTAAACGAATTAAAAAGCGGCCTGCTCCAATAACACCAACGTCTGAAATTGAAGACATTTTTGAACTACGTGTGACTGAGCAATCCTATCAAAAAAAATCGTCTGCACCAATTGCCCTAGAATCAAATTCACCATCCCAAAAAAATTCTATGGATGAAATAATGCTAGTTTCTGATGTTGCTGAAAATTATACGGAAAAAAGAGAACCAAATGGAAATGCTTATTTTATTGAATCGGTAATTATAAAACCGGATAGAGATGCATTAGAAAATCAGGAAAAAGAACAAGAAGAAACAACTGCATTGGCAATGCTAGATGAAGTTCTTAGTGGGGAAGATTATTCTCAAACACCTAGAAAAGCTTCTTTAGAACTACCGTTTGGTGAGAATTCAGTGATTGTGTTGGTACATCAAGAAGATAATCAGCATATTGAAAGATTTGATAAACAAATACCTAAACCTGATTTAGAACCTGAGCCTGAACCTGATTATTTAAACGAAATAACAGAGCCTCAAACCATGGTTGAATCCTCACAACCTGTTTTTGAACTAGGTCAAAATAAGAAAAAACAACTCTATTCACTTAATCCTGAAAAAAGTGAAACTGAACAATCTAATTTTAAGGATAGACTTAGTTTGTTAATTCAACAGAAATCAGATCCAAATATATTAAAACGTGGAATGGTTCGTCAGATAAGCGAAAAGGATGACAAAGAAGAATATTTAGTGACAAAATCTGAGCATGATTTAAAAACGTCAAAGAGTGAAACTGATTTAATGAACATGTTATTCCTACAAATTCGATCACGAGCTGTAGAGAAACATGAAATTTCTGATGATAAAATTATTGGAACTTGTTTAATAAATGATGATAAAGAAGAATCATTTGAAATTAAAGATATAGAAAAAAGTGTAGCAGTATTAGATAATATTTTAGATGAAAATAATAAGGATTCTGAAGAATCGTCTTCCATTAAAAATCTAAATGGAGACACTGTGATTATTCCTAAAGCACCGAAATTTGATCCTCTACTCTACAAAAGTCTTGGTGCTAACACAAATAAAGATAAAAATAGCAACAGGCCGCGACTGAAATCTTTTTCGAACGACGAACCAGAATGTAGTAAATCGCCAACAACTTCACAAAAACGTTTTCCAAAAACTGCTCCGGTCGAAAAAAACCAAACAGTCGATACGCCTGGCTTGGATAACACGAATGATGATAAAAATGATGATGTTAAAATGTCTATAAAAGATCGATTGGAACAAATATTTCAACGTGGACCGCCAAATCGTTTTAATTTTTCTAAATCGAATTTAGGACGTGTTAAACTAGAGCCCGTATCACCGCCAAAACCAACAGCATCTATATTAAAAACCAATGACACTCGGCCGAAGGACATTGAATATCAATTATCAGAAAAACCTTTTGACACTGTGCATAAGCAAAAAGTTATGTTTCGAGATGTTTTGAAATCAATTAATCCAGAAACAAAACCAAGTATAATAAAAAATGATTCAATGAACACCATATTTGGACCAAAGATAAAACAGGCATCTTTTAATAGACGTTCAATTAAACAAGTCTCGCTGGACGAGGCACGCAGTCGCTTAAAACACATTGAACCGACTAAACAATATTTATCTGATATTTAGATGACTTCGGAACTTAACCATCAAATTTTACAAACTAACAAAAACTAAACCAAGTTTGTTATTTATTTACTGTTTTAATAAAAAAAAAATTTCTTTAATAAATCATTTTGATCTTTTAAATTTATTATTCTAATTGAATTGAAAGTTATATTGAAGGTTTTCCACAAAATATATTTTTCTTTTTTTTTAATACAAGGATTTTCACTCTATTTTGGTTATGGAATACAAAACAGTTATAGAGAGGCATGCGCCAGATTACGTGGATGGTCCAGGCTCAAATATATGACGTAACTTATTTAAACTTTTGTTAAATGAAATTCGGAACTAAGATTATTGATATTAAAAATATTTACAATTATTAACAGGATAAAACATATTTTTTTTGCTTAAATATTAAGTCATTTATAAAATTATATAAAATAATAATGATACTAATCTATTTAAGTAAATAGTTAGTTTTATATTATTAATAATAATTGTAATTAAAATACTATTATGTGATAAAAATAAAATTGTAGTTTTATTTGATAAGCATAACTAATACAAAAAAAAATTATTAAGTTTTTTAATTTTATTTTTTTTTGAAAATAATATGTAAGATAGTGTACAATTGTAAAGATATTTTTTTTTATCAATGTTTCCGATGAAGGCACTCTATTTTTTATTGTTAGTCGTCGCTATATTATATTTATATTTTAAAAGGTTCCAATAAACTTCTTTATTAACAAAGCATCGAGAATATGATTTTATCTTTTCTTTAGAAAAAATTTCAATTTAATAAAATATAATAAATATGACAATGTATTTTATGCATTTTTACGTTTATGATTTATTTCCTTAAGAAAGTTAATTAAAACAAAATAAACAAGTTTTATGTATATAATTGTAATTAAAAATATGTCTTTAATATTGATAATATTGTTTATGTTTATATTGTTATCACTCTTGTAAAAATTTTATTGTATATATACAGAAATTATTATAATAGAAAATAAAAATTAATTTTATTTATAAATTCTTTATATTATTAAAAACATAAATTTTCCCATTTTATTAATATGTTTTTACATACATAAACATTAATTTAAATTTATATGTTTCCAGTGTATATATTTAGAAATTGGATATTTTCAAAAAAAAAAAATTATTATATATACATAATAAATATGTATTTAAGTCTAATATCACTTAGTATTTTAATGTATATTTTTTTAGTTATTTATGATATAATATATTACCATATAATAATAAACAAAATAAAATTAAATTTAATAATTATTTATTAGTCACACGGGCTTAAATTTATTTTTTAAGTAAAAATTAATTAGCAGACATAAAAAAATACTTTTGTATAAATTGTTTAATGTTGTTAATTAGTTTTTATTATGCTATTATATTGATTTGTTGATTTTTATTTGTTTTTACTAATTTATATTTGATGGCCTTTGATTTGTTTAGTATTTATTTATTCCAAATAATCTTACTCCATGAAATTGGGGTAATTTGGGCAAGACGACAAAAATTAATGATACAAAATTTGCTACAAAATGATCATTATCATTCCTTGTATACAAACATGTGAGAAGAAATCTAAAAATCATATAAATGTTTATTAAGTAAATTTGACTATTGAATTTTTTAAAGAGAATCTTACAGAATAATCGGTGCAGCAGTTAAAAATTTTCTAGTTGCTGTAAATTGTTCTCCATCATCAATTTGTTCCCAATGTGTTAATTGGCTACAAATTCCTGAATCAATACTCATCCAAGGAGCCCCTTTGATAGAGTGTAAAAAATAAAGATGTGCCTACAAAATATGTATAAAATTAAATATACAGAAAACACAATAATTTAACAAATGTCAATTATACCACATTATGTAACAAATTGGTTATAGTCCATGCCATTGGAATAGTAACAAATGGTATAGCTAAAAATGTTAAATGAATACAAAGTATTCCAAGGATATAAGCTAACCACATTCCTTTTGAATCTAGCCATGATGTATTAGGATTAGGATCGCCGTGACCGCCAGCAATCATTTTGCAATATATTTTAAACTTTATATTCTGAACTAACTATAATTACTCTTTATTTGTAATAATATTATTTTATTTTAAAACTCTTTATTTTTCTTTATATATACTATTGACGTTTCGGTTTATAATTTTTGTGTGACGAATTTTGTTTGTTTTGTAATTCTTTGATATTAAAATAAAGTTGCTCAATTGCAACGTTGCATGTTTAAAAGAAAAGTTAATTTTTGACATTGACATTTGTTCGGTAGCCAAAAAGCATGTTTGCTATTTTGTTAAGTGATCATTATAAAAATGGGAAGAATTAATAATTTTACAAAACAATTTAAAACAGTCAAAAATTATTCGACAAAATGGACTCAACCAAATGGTGTTGATACCGGAATCAAAATTTATAATAGTATCATTAAAAATAAAGTTCCACTTATAATAACTAATCCAAATTTTATGACTTGGTATACGTGTGGACCAACTGTATATGATTCGCCACATATAGGTCATGCCAGTAGTTATGTCAAAATTGATATTCTTCAAAGGATATTAAAAGATTATTTTAAAATAAATCTTGTCACAGCTGTAAATATAACAGACATTGATGACAAAATTATAAAACGAAGTTTTGAATTAAAAGAAGATTGGAAAATAATAGCAAAAAAATATGAAACAGAATTTAATAATGATTTATCAAAACTCGGTGTCATATCACCAAATATTACCATAAGAGTTTCAGACAATATTAAGGAAATTATTAAATTTGTACAAAAGTTAATTGAAGAAAATTTTGCTTATGTAACTTCAGATGGTTCAGTATATTTTAGAGTTGAAAATTATGCTGCTTACGGTAAACTACAGCGATTGAATTTGGAAATGGAAGAACATAAAGATAAAATATCAAAAGTTGATTTTGCATTATGGAAAAGTGCCAAAGAAAATGAACCATTCTGGGAAGCTCCATGGGGAAATGGCAGACCGGGTTGGCATATTGAATGCTCTGCCATGGCCAGTAAATTATTCGGTAACAACATTGATTTTCATGCTGGAGGTTTAGATTTACGTTTTCCACATCATGAAAATGAAGATGCTCAGAGCTGTGCTTTCCACAATTGCAAACAATGGATAAACTATTGGGTACATACAGGGCAGCTGCATATAAAAGGTCATCAAGAAAAAATGTCAAAATCTTTAAAAAACACAATTAGTATCACAGAGGTACTCGAAAAATATACAGCTAATGAATTTCGTATGTTATGTCTGCTATCGCATTATAGATATTCTATGGAGTTTGGTCCTGAGGTTATGGAAACAGCAGTTTCAACACTACAGCGACTTAATTCGTTTAACTCAGACTCTTTGGCGTATTTAAAAGGGTTTAAATTTCGATGTTTTATCGATTCTAAAGAAGTTTTCGATAAATTAAATTTAGCCCAAAAAAGTATAGACGATGCTTTAAGAGACGATTTTAATACCTCAAAAACCATTGCAGTTATTCTAGAACTGACATCAACAATGCAAAAGTATATCAACCAAAAACAGCAAAAAACGGAAAATTATCAGTCATTTGATTATGTACCAATTGTGTCTGTTATGCAGTTCATTAAAAACACATTAAATATTTTCGGTATAAATACATCGAATAAAATGATTAAAGCTGATGATATGAATGTTTCTAATATAATTAATAAGATTATAAAAATTCGTGGTGATATACGAGAAATTGCTGTTTTGAAAAAAGATAAAGGATTATTTAAAATATGTGATCAAATTAGAGTAAATTTAAAAGATTGTGGGATTGAAATTAAAGATCATGGTAAATTATCATCGTGGAATTATGTAAATAAAAATTATTAAAATTTGTATACAATGTATTTTCTTACAATTTTGTTTGCTACCAATTTTGTTACTATTTTTTATATTTTCTTAGATGACTGTACCTCTTTTGACAACTCCTGTCAAACAGAATATTTTTTGTTGAGAAATAGTTTGTACAAATAGTTATTTATTAAAAAACTAATAAAGAATAGAATAGTGAATACAAATAATGTTATATTTTAGTTAAATAGATAGATAAACCTTATAATTTCAAAATAAATAAAAAACTGTAATATAATGTCTGGTGGTAATAGAAAAATACCTAGGACATATCGCTCAATTCCTTGTACACCAAACGCAGCAAACAATATGCCGGTACATTTCAGTAATTTACCAGATTCCTGTGGTGTGGCTGGAGGAACATTTGAGGACAATAATACTTATCCCGGTTTACCAAAGCATATACCATTTCCTGAAGTACCTCACAATTCAGAATTTTTAAACGAGTTGTGGATGTTTGTGTTTACAATACTTGCAGCAGCAACACAATTTTTACATTTATATCGAACTGTTTGGTGGCTTCCGAATTCGCATACACATCAAATAATGAATCTTTATTTAGTAGACGATTTTTTAGCAGCTTTCATAGCATTAATGTTAGGACGACGTGTTGTATTTTGTATTATTGATAAAATTATTGGTTTTATATGTCCAAAGAATTTTGTTAATAATGTCAAAAGAGGGGCAAAGTAAAAACAGAAAATTATTTTAACTTAAGTTGGTATTTTTTAAATATTAAAGATTTGAATTCCAGATTTATATTTTTTCATGGATTGATTGCATTATTATCGATGTGTTGTATACAAATATTCTATAAACATAGTTATATGTATATATTTTGTTTATGTTATCCGTAAGTGATCTTTAGTAATTAGTTTTACATTTCAAATATTTATTGTATTTTTTATTCATACAGATTAATTGTTTATGTTCTTATATTTGGAATGCAAGTTGAACCCTTTTTAAAAACAACCAACATAAAAGATAAAGCTTATTTAAATGGATTGCCATATCATTGTTGCTCAACAGTTCCACATTCAGTACGAACGGAAATTGATATTTTAAAAAGAGATTTTAATAAACGGTTTAAGCAAGTGTTTTTTACATCGATATTAAATGCGTATTATGCCGGTTTTATACCATGTTGTTTTGCACAAAATTTTGTATATTACGATATTTATTGGGCGACACAACATCTTGGTTTTGTTTGGGTTGGTGGCTTAATAATGTGTATAGTGTATTGTTTTCCAGCTAAATACTGTGACATTTTACATCGGGCATCATTACATCTAGGACAATGGAATAGAGTTGATAGTCGAATAAATATACAAACAGCTATACCATGGACTAAAACACTTATTTGTCCTCAGGGTACTATTGTTAAGCATTTAGGTGACTACTACAAAGCTTTAGGACCAAATACAGTTGCAGTACCAGCAAATAGTAGTCATTATAGATTCTATGTAAGATTTTCAAAATTTTGTTTATGCATTTTTTGAAGTATTATTTTTCTATATAGGCTATATTCCAAAATCCAGCATTTCTATACTTGGTTCTTTGCGGATTCCAAACATGCGTCGTTGTACTACAACTAATCATATTATTTTTTTCACGTGAATGGCATAATATATTATCACTCAGTTATTTATTATTAGTGAATCAATACACATTGTTTCAAATTGCTCGTGATTATTTAGTCACAAAAAAGATTTATTCAACAGAAAGCACAAATTATGATAGCAATAGCGGATCAGCCAACTGACTCGTAAATACAAAACCTAAAAAAGTGAGATAAAATAGTATGTTTTTATTCTATATGTATATATGAAATATATTTTAAGAGCATTAATTAAGATAAAATAATATAAGTAAAAATGAATTTCTATTAATATTATTGTCTTTATATTTAAAAATTTGATGTAAAATTATTTGTTATAAAAAATTTCCCTTTTTTAATAAATTAAAAACTATTTGCAAAGAGACACAAATCGAGTTTAACTTCATGTTTGTTTTTAATGTCAATTGTCAAACCTAAACTGAATCTGGTTAAGAAGGATTAAACTTTAAATTTAAAATTAAAGTATGATTTTAAAATGGAAATGTTAACATTTTTTATTGGTTTAGGTTCAATATATGGAGTTTTATTTTTTTTTGATTCCTTTTTTAAAGTAAATTATTTAAAATAATTATTTTATAACCGCAATATATTTTAATATTTTTCTGTCTTCTATTGTTTTTTCAGAGTTGCATGCATTATCCTTATGATGCTTTCTTAAAGGGTACAGGACTCACCGTAAATCTATTTCGCATACAATGGTACACAACTGCATTTAATCGCTTATTAGTAAAATGGGGTACAAGTCATCCTCGACTTTTATACTATTCCTTCGATTTCGGTGTATATGTTACCATATTACTGTTGCCGGTGGCTGTAGTGCTTTTAATTCTTTCAGCTTTTCATACATCAACGACTACTGAAGGAATAATTCAACAAGACGACACAGTTAGACTTGAAGTATTAATTCCTGGTATGAATTTACCATTAGAAGAAATTGGATATTTTGTAACGTCACTTGCTATATGCAGTATATTTCATGAGCTTGGACATGTCTTAGCTGCTGTGACTGAAGATGTGAATATAATAAGTATAGGTTTACACGTAATTCTCATTATACCGACCGCTTTTACAGAATTAAGCGCTGATCAGTTGCATTCCTTAAAATCTTGGCAAAAATTACGAGTTATGTGTGCTGGGATATGGCATAACATAATATTGGCATTCTTTGGGTATTTAATATTTATTAGCTTACCTTATATTTTGTCACCATTTTTTAGCGTCAGCAATGGTGTAGTGGTCAGCGAAATAATTGGAAATTCTCCAATTGTAGGTGCTAAAGGTTTAGCTGTAAATGACGTAATTGTAAATATAAATGATTGTAAAGTAACTGATATCGATAGTTGGTATAATTGTCTATTGGATACTATTAAATTACAACCCGCTTATTGCATCGAAAGTGGATTTGTTCATCAAAATGATGAATCTGTTGCAATTGTTCACAAGAATAATGGTATTATTGAATGTTGTGATGAGAAGAACGTGCAATTATCTTGTTATGAGTATATGCTGGAAACAATAGATGAAGCAGTTGAGCTCCAGCAATACATGTGTCTAAATGTTCGTAAAACTATAGAGCATTCAATGTCGTATTGTCACAAAAGTTTTCGTTGCAAAAAAGGAGTTTGCATACGTCCGCTAATGAATAATGCAACCACTGTCATACATATGATTCGAGATAACAAACCCGATGTTATATATATGGGACAACCAAGTGATGTTATATTAAATGTAAGAACATCTAACTACGTTCCCCGCACAACAATGTTATCATCAAAAATACCTGATACAATACAATTATTTTTAAAATATGTAGTTATGTTCTCATGCGGTTTAGCCATATTTAATGTAATACCATGTTTCTGTTTTGATGGGCAGCACATAACAACGACACTGATTAATCAAATATTAAGTAATCGGGTAAAACAAAAAAATAATCGTGAAATTATAGCATTATGTGTTACAATAATTGGCACAATGTTTATATTAGTTACGGTTATAAAAGTTTTATTTACAACATTAAGTAAAGCATTTTTTTAATAAATAAAACAAAGATTATAATTTTTATATTTAATAAACATTCTTTTTAATTAACTACTACTCAAATTTAAACTTGTTTTTAATTCTTTTAAAGATTTTTTACCATATTGTAATAACATTTTAATAGCGAACTCTTCCTTCTCATTAGAATTAAGGCGAAAATCGTTTCGTGCCCATTCCTTTAATGAATAACGACTTGATTCATCTGGAACTTGTCTTATAGTACGAAATATATCACGATATAGAGATAAAACTTCTTGTCTTAACATGAACTAAAAATAATTTTACTATATAAAATTAATATTTATGTAGTATATAATAAAAATAAAGTGTATTTATTACCTGTTTTAAATTTAATGGAGTTTTTGGTATTTTATTCATTTTTCCATAACATTTATTTTATTTGTTGCTGTTATGCCACAATGGTTATAAATCTGTCAAAATCAAACAGCTGATGATCAAACTGAAGTTTGAAACATTTTCATTACACTGTTAAACTTTATTATTTTAAAGCATTTAGAACAATAAATTTTAGTTCAAAGATTTATAATAAAAGGAAATTAGAAATTAAAATATACTTTAATTATAATATATTATATATTTATTATATATACTTTAATATATATATGCCGTCAATGGCCGCATTCAGCCTCTGTGCAGCTACTTTGCGCTTAGCTCACTGGATGAACCGCTTAGCTTAGAAGCTGAGCAAAAATCCAGCATAAAATTTTTATGCTGTTTTGTCCAGCGCAAAGTTTTATTTTGAAGTATATGACTACGCTGGATGATACTTCATGCAAAATAAAATCATTACAAACCATTGATCCAAAAATAGGCAACCAAAAGTAGATAAATTTTCATTTCAAGATCCGCTATTTTAACGACTATTATAAAATAGATATTTTATATATAAATGCAATTTTGTACCTAATCTTGTGGAACATCAGTACTCATTTAGCGTTAGGAGGTATTCCTTCAGATTTATTAAGGAAATCATTCTTCATGGAAGACAGTTACTTGCTAATTATGGCTAATTTAATTATACCACCTAAACCGCTAGTCTCATAATTGTTATATTATTTATTATTCTTTTTAATTTTTTTATTACATATTTTCATATTAAAATTCACAAATCATGATCATTGTCGCGTTATTCACCTTGGAACAAAGTTATTATTATTACTTTATTTTTATACACATTAGTTTTATATGTTTATTTCTCGATTTTAATACACATAAAAATATTGAGTTTCTAGTTAAGCATACATACATACGCTGATTATTATAAATATTTAATAATATTAAATTCAGTTATGTCGTCTGTATTATTATAAAAATTAAAATAAAATTATTTTATCAAATGGCCTCGACTTGACCCTGTTGTATTTGTCACAATGAATTTGTTCACAAAAAAAAATATGATTTATATAAATACAAATAAAGAAAACCAAATAGCGACGGCAGCAGCAAAAGTAAGAAAATGAGTTTTTTTATTTTATGTCAATAAAATCAGTATAACACTGTGATTAACCACACAATGGAAAAGTTTTTCAAAGTGTAGCCTATGCAAATAACGCAGGGCTACGTTGTGCTGAAAATTTACGATTTTCTCTGATTGCATTTTTAGCATCCAGAAAATCTTGTCTCGATTTTTTTAACGGTAAGTATTAAATTGCACTTTGGTTTTCGAAGTCTGAGAAATGAGCAAGAATTTTGTGAAGTTATCCAATACTCTAGAAAGAGCTTGACCGTTTAAACCAGAATTTGCTAATTTTAAAGAAAATTGTTGGAACTTTAGTTTTAATTATTCATTTTAACTTTAACGAAGCATTTTACTGTAAAACAAAATAATAATAAAAATAGTGTCGTAATAAAATTGCAACAACAAATAAAGAAAATTTTCAATGATCTTTCCGCAAATGTTTATTTGTTTTTTGCTGTTTAAATAGTACACAAAGACCACTTGTTTATTTAGTAACCCAGCCACAACTGCAACAAAGAAATTTCGTGTACACAAAGTGAAAACAATGCGATATAAATTTAAAATTGAACGAAATGTTGTATGCAAGTGTGCTGAACAGAGTGTTGAACATACGTGTTAAAAAATAAATAAATATATAAATAAAATGGATAAATTGCAATTAACGGTGTAATTTGTAATCGCATATAGCACATATGCAGCGTAATTAGGCGATTTGTTTATACCGTATTTATATTTTTTTTTATGAAAATGCATATTTCAAGCTTACTTTGAAGTTTTTAGATGAGATTTATACAATGAATTAGAATGATTACTTGCACTGATAACCATTATCATTTGATAGTTCGCAGAATCAGTTCGCATTTCGCACAGAAAAACATGAAAATTGTATTGTCTGAATGCAGTATTTATTTCTAATCTTCTGAATTTAATTTGGAGCGTTATTAATGTTATTATTACGTTTTTTAAGTTAAGGTGGGCGGCCAATAAAATGCATGTTTTCACTTTCACAATAAGTTGAAATACGAATACATGTAGCCAAAAGCGACACTGCCCAATACCTTGTGAAAACGTTATTGTGATTGCACAAAATTTGAACATGTTTGTCAATGAAAAAAATTGAAAAATTATGCTAGGTGCCGCCAGAATATATTAATTTATAAAATTAAATAAAATATAAAGTAATCTATATATACATAATATAAAATAATTGAATTATATTTTATATATAAATTTGCGCACTTTTAATTATATTTATTGCTGGAACGGAAAAAATAATAGTGATATATATTTTATAATAAAATTTTTATAATATATAATATATATTTTATTATATAATATAAATTATATATTTATTTATTTCTGAAATATATGTATAATTAGAATGCCTAAAATGAATGAATGAAGTCATTATACCTTGTATAGTAGCATCATGGGTTTGATATATATAAAAGGAAAAAGGACATTATTTTTGTACATTGAAACAGTGACATAGTAACTACTTGGTGTAGCAAGGTCTTGGCTTATTTGCTGATTTACATAAAATCAATAAAAATTTATTAGAAGGTATTGAAGTAGTAGATTCTTGAATGAATCGAAAAGGATGTGTTTAGCATAGAATTATTGAAGCCAAAATATGAATTTTTGAAAAAATCTCAATAAACCCGAAATGCATTTTTTTATATCAAGCCTATAGAACATTGAAAAATTCCCACAATAAGTGGTAGGGTTGTTTCCATTTAATAAAAAGAAATATACATTTTTTGGACTTTGGGTGCATTTAAACCGTTTACAATTCTGACTAAGCCTAATTATAACATTAAGAAATAAATAACAACAAAATGAAAAATTCTAATTTTCATTAAAATGTATAAAGAATTATATTATGTAGTTAAAAGTGAAATAATTATTGTTATAAACACATATACTCTTTCACCATTTTATAATTGATATTTTCTTCTTTGCTGTTTTTTTGCTAGCTTTTTGTATTTTTGCTGCTACCGCGTTGTTGATGTTGTTGTTGGTTTGAACTATGTTTAGATTTCACGGTCAAGGTTACAATCAACTCAGACGTTATATAAACACATTCAAGTAAGAAAAAACAAAATTGAAAACAAAAAAAAGACAAAATTTCAAAATAATATGTAAAATGGACGTTTGCCAATTTGTATTATTCTCTTTTATTTATTATTTCCCACGTTCCTCACTGGTAATAATAAAAATAAAATAATAATAATAAATATTAATATTGTTTGACGTCGTCGTTATCATCATTATCATTTATTTTCAACAACATTTTTCAACCACCCACCCACTATTACAATAAAAATTAAATAATAAATAAATAAAAGTAAAAAGAAAAAAGTTTGCAAAAATACGATACTCTCGTTGTGTCCTCTCGATGAACTTGGCTATGCTTGACTTTTTCTCAATTATTATTGTTATTATTATTATTATTATGATTATTAATATTATTATTTTTATTTTTATTATTATTATTATAAGTAAATTTATTTGAATCATCACAAATTGGCACATGTTGTATTCGTAGTTGTTCAGAAAAATATTGAAAAACGTAAAATATTTAATTGTTTTTCAATGAAATGACAGAGAAAATATAACAGTATAACATTTAAATATTATACATCTTAAAAACAATTAAATTAATCTATTAGGGATAGCTTGGACGTCAACTTCTAATATTATTTCCCCTTAGATTTGATGATTTTGTGATTTGTTATAGTGAAGTAGTTAGAGGTGAAGATTATTTGCTCAATACAACCTTCAATTTGTTGTCGTTGTAGATTTTGCTTGGTGTTTTCTTTTTATAATCATAAACCCAGGCAAATGTCAACCTCGACTAGTTGGGTCCTTCAATGGATTTGTGCTTACGACAATGACGCCGGTTAAATGATATTGGCCTTAGATTTAACTACAAGGATAAAAAAGTGGGTGACAATACTTTAAGGGTAACATTGGTCATGGAATTTTTTTAGTGCAAGGTAAATGCGCGCGCTTTCAACATTGGGGTATTTTATAATATTCGAGTAGAAATTTGTTTGAGGAGTGATGAGTGTGCCAGTGCCATATGACATTGAACAGATAACAAGGCAAACACACGATGTACGAGGTCATCTCATGTCAGGGACAACACCTCATTATTAAATAGCTAGTTTTTTAATTTTCATTTGAATTATCGCGAAATTTTGATCATTAAAAAAATTAATATATCGTATTAATCACATATCGAACGGTAGCTATAAATTCATCAGTATATAACTTGTGACGTGTGGTAAGTTCCAGAAAAGCAATTTGCGTCTCATTTTGATTCTTTAATTTTATTATGTAGTATGTTTTCAAACTTATACCGCTTCTGCTTTTTTTTACTTCGAATACTTTATTAATGTGAATAAGAAGCATGCGCTCTGCCAGTACATTAGTTAAGTTCAAGGTTAACGGTATACTCGTGGCTAATACACGTTCGATACATTTTCTCGATTATTATTATTATTATATATATATATATAAATATATATATATATATGTATATAATGTACTATGTTGTCTCTTTTTATCACGTGTCTCCAACAACCCTTAACAAAACTGCTGTGTATTACGAACACTGTATATAATAGGAGGTTTTTTCAGATGTGCGATAGTGCTGTGCCATACATACTTTTGTTAAATTCCACTTTGCATCTATTTTGTATTAATGGTTTTGATGGTGCCATTGACGTAATAATGCTTTGCCCAAGTTCAACATTCATTTCAGTTCAACAAACCAACTGACACCTCATACTCATGTACCAAAAAACAAAAGTAAGTAAATAATATTAAATTAAATAAAATTCTGCGAATGTCAGAAACAAAAATTCTATTTCGATTCCAAAAAAAAAAAAGAAAAATGTTAAACTTAACGACGTCACGCAGAAAGAAATGATTATTTTTATTTTCTTATTTCAAAAATAATAATTTAATGCACGCAAACTTGTTAATAAATGAAGCACACACTTAAAAACTCTCGCGCATAGTTAAAATTAATTAATATGGTTTAACAGCCGGCCATAAATGACAAAATCGAATAAGACAAAAGAAATAATTTTTTTTATTAACCTTGACAGTGATATTGAATGATTTTTTTTTCAATTTAAATTAAAATGACAAAACAATTCAAAAAAAGAAAAATTGAAAATGGTTGTCAGGTAACAGCACTCGTGACGAAGTTTATTTAAATAATTAATTATTTATGATATACAGGCTTATGCCAAGAATGATTCGCGTAAAATATGGAGAAATTAATAGAATTAGGCATGAAAAACTATTTTTATATGATAAATGCTACGCAGGTTATAAAAATATACTTTTAAAAGAAAAAGCCTGGAAAGAAATTTATTTGCACAGGCAGCTTGTTCAATTCAAATTATTATTTATTTCCAAGAAAAAAAAATTGTTTCGAAATCACAATTATCCATTTCTAATAAATTTTAGATTTCAGTATAGATTGATACATGCGATACTTAAATGCTTTTTAAAAGCAGTTTAGTTATTTTATTTCAGCTATGTAGCTTCATCCTAGCATTGTTGAATTATTCCTTAAAAATCAGATAACCGATTATAACGATTTTGTTATTCACTTCAGTCATAGTTGGAGTTTACATCTCAAATTATTCACAAAAACGAAATGAAAGTATGTAGTTAATTTGCTGCTCAGTTGATGCAAAAATTGCAGCAAAATATTACAGAAAATAATTTTAATAATAAAGTAATTCGCATATTGTGCAATTGATATGAAATTTGATAAGCGTATAATTATTTATTTATTATAATAAATTATAAATGTATGAATAAATAAATAATAATATTAATTTAAGCGCTAAAATGAAAACTGATTTGTTTATTAAAAAACAAAAAGAAAAATAAGGCAAACAAACAGCGACCATATTTATTGATTGATATTTGCCATAACAGCGTTAATTTTTTTTTAATTGCTTTGTGTTTGGTTTTGTCTAAAAATGAAGGTTTTATTAACCGTTTCAGTGTAAAATTATTATTAGAAGTAAACGAATTATTAGAAGTAAACAAAAGTTAAGTCAAGTAAGTAAAGTGCTTAAATTCAAGAATGTTGTGGATAGAAAAGGATTATGCTAGTTAAATGCTTTAGCTGAATATAATGCGTGTCATCCGTCTTGTAATTTTATGCTCATATGAAATCTGTCAAAATAGCATAGTAAAAAATTTCTCTTCCCAATAACAAAACTAGCAAAAGGCTAGTCAACATGATACGAAAAAAAAGCATCAACAAATTCGTCGACCTAACTCTAAAAAGAAATTACCGTGAACGGCGGTGTTTGGATGGGTCATGTTAACGTAAGTAAAGTTTTTGCAAAAAAACAAACGGAAGGCAGGCTGGCAGCTAATAAACACAATTGGTGCTCAGAATCAGTACCCTTCTTTTTTATTACTAAATCGCATCAACAATTAGGTGTTTATTTAAAGTATTAGGGTTTGAGATCATCTTATTCAGTGGAACGTCGACCAATTTCGCAAAAACAACTCTTTTTCAATGTTATTCACCGTTATTTGTCCTTCATCATGACAAAACCCTTCTACCTTCTTTTAACCTTCAAGTACCGGGAATTCTGGTATAAATAAAAGCTCACAAAGATACAATTTTTTTTGTTGCAACTGTTTTTCTGTGAATCAAACCAAGGTTTTGCCAATGAACTTCCACCAATCATCATGGGCCTTACAAGGCTATAATAAAAAACCCAAAAAAAGAAAAGTTTCTTAACTGTTGTTTTACATAAAATAATAAATTTTCTATTTTTATGTAAACTTTAATTCTGCTAATAAAAACTTTATTTTCCTAATGACAATTTTGGTGCAACCCTGTTTACCATTTAATAATCAAAGAAAAATAATTAAAAAAAGTAAACGACGATCAGAATAAAACAATACATTGGCAAAAAACCGCACACAGCAAACAGAATTAATTATATAATTTTTAGCCAAAAATAAAAAGAAAACATTGCGACGGCGCTTTTAGTATTAGCAAAAAAATTGAGACAAACAGCAAATGCGCGATTTCTACTCATACTAATGTATTTTAACATCAGAATGGAATGGCAAGTGTTTTTTGGATGTCATAAACTCGTATGTGTACTTTGCATATTTATTATACATTCAAGGCTAAGTTCGGTCAAGGTTACTGTACTTTGTTGAACGTGTCGTATATACGTTAGTAGAATGACAGTACTGTTGCTCCCGTACGAAACACAATTAAAGCACAGAAGCCTCACATCTCTTTATTGTTACGAATTGCAGGTTATAAACCCTAAGCTACGAGGTTAAAATAAAAGAAAAACTCTCAACCGAAATTAAATCAAATAAACGCAAACAAAGTACACAATTTTTATTAATTAAAAAACAACTGAGGGGTGGGTTACAATTCGCTAAACACAACAATCCGTTCGCCCACATTAATAAAAAAATAACAAAAACAGAAGCAATGAAAAGGCGAAGAATAATAAATTGAGAGAAAAATTATACAAAGAAAGTCTTTTATTTCGTATCGAATCGAAACGAATAAAAAAAGGCAAAAGTAATAAAAGCAAGAAACAATGAAGAGTTTTTTTTTTATTTTCTAAAAGGTCACAAGGTCACAACGAACCAAATATTTAGGTGGGCAACCAACAAATTTACCTTTAAATACAGAAAAAATAAAATCATTTATTATTATTATTATTATTTTAATTGCTTCCACCATTTATTCTTGCCTTACCTTAACCTAAACCGTTTCGTTAAAAGTAATACTTAAAAGCTTTGTTGTATGTTTGTTTTCTGTGCTTAATTAAATTAATAATAATTTGTTGTATTGTCGAACTAAATACAGAAAAGCGTTTTATTGTGGGCAACAGAGCACAGTGATTTTTTTTTTTTTTTTTGTAATGCTTTCTCTTTTTATAATAGTTTTATATATTATATCCAAAAATTTAAAAAATGATTATGTTAGCAGTAATGTACTAAAATAAAAAAAATCATCAATTCAATTGAAACAGCAACAGCATCAGCATCAAACAATAAAAATGTAAAGATGAAAATCGAAAGTTGACACAAATATTAAAGCAAAACACACAACAGAAATTTAAAAACTTTTTACTTCTTATTCGTATTTTTTTTTTTTTTGACATATTAACCTAAATTTATATATTTTTTATTTCTGTTTGTTTGTTGCTACTATTGTCGTCGTCATTGCTGGCTTAGGCTTTGTTTTTATAACTGTTTTGTTTGCAAATTTTATCTGTTATCATTACCATGATTATCATTTATTACTAAAAACAATTAGGTTTAATGAGGTAACTATATAAATGACTGGCTGACTGTGTGTCTATTTTTCAGTTTCCATTTTTTGAATAGAGCTAGGCTACAAAAAGTGTAAACTTTTTTCCATCACGACACTTTTTGGTATATATATGTGCACATGTGTAACTATACTAATTCACTATGCTAACATATAGATATATTTATGGATAGGTATATTATTGCAGTATAGCCGTGAGTCATCTGCATTAGCTATATTCACATGTCTTCGGCACGACTTAGTATGATACATGTTCATTTAAATATGTACTTTCAAACGTTGTTAATTCATTTCATAGTTTTTGGTATTTAATGCATCATACATAACCAATGGGACAACGTTCCTACCGGGTCTCCGAAGTCACTTATCTTTTCGTTAATTTTTCATTTAATTTTTCATTTGTGGATTACACACAGCCTGAAAAGCAATGATCAATGAAATTTTTTTCAACAACAAAGATTTTTAACCACGACTGTTATCCCGTGCCTATTTCTCTGTAGTTTTTTTTTCTCTAATTAAGCTTAAATATTAATCAAAATATATATATATATATATATATAATTTTTGCTTTTTTATGAGATAAAATTTTTTTAAATATAATTTTACCTGTCCATATAATTAACGATTTAATGCTCTATTTAATCTTTTCACGTCGCTTCAATTATGTTTATTTTTTGTTTATTTTTCGCTCTTCTTGACTGATGACTACTATTATAATTTATAATAATAATAAAAATAATAATAATAATAATAATAATAATAATAATAATAATATTGCTATAAATGTGTTTTCCATTTATTAGCATATCTTTCCTTTATATTTTGTAAAGCGTTACGGAAATGACCGTCAATTTATTTTCTCGTACATTTTATTACAAATAGCAATTGTTAATCAATATTACTATATATTTTATATATTGTATTTTTGCTTTGAATTATTTTTCTTTCATTTACTTACAGAACAGCTAAAACAGCTTAGTATTGTGACATTATATTGTTTTCTTTTTTTGCCTTGAAATATAAGAAATAATATTTGCTTTTTGTTTTATTTTTTTCTTTAATTTGAAATTAAAACTTTTAATTGTTATTTATAAATAGAATAGATATTTGTTAAAAAAAAGAGGAGCTTTAATCTATAATCAGTATGCGTGCGCTCTTCGATTATATTATTTTGTTTATTACACGCTTATTGATTTATTATATTTTTTTCTGATGTTTATTAGTTTTCAATGTCTTGTTACATTGACAGTGTCGATTATTTTTTACAAATAATTTTTTCAAACAATCAGCTCAAAGTAGATAACTAAATACTGTATAATATATTGCAAAATATAATGCAACAGATGTGCCTGAGCAAAGCAATTTGTACCATTTAAAACTGAATTTATTATTACTTTAAGTAGAAAAATATGCTTAAAATAAGCTTAAAAAATTTAAAAAAGGCAAATAAAAAAAAAACACTACCCAGAAACTTGTTTTAATTATAGACAAAGTTCAGTATCCTTATTTAAAGAAAACAAATCCCGTAATACCACCCAAAGTCATTCAAGGTTAATTAACAACCGCATTAAATTGTGCGCTTTTGCTTACTGTGTGGACTATAGATCGCCCACCAGTTGTTATTATTGCTATTTGTTATAAACAAAAAAAAAAACTGTTTAAAGCAATAACTGGGGAGTCAAAAAAATAAAAATATCACAAAATACCAAGGTTAACAACAACAGTAACAATGATATAATATTTATTGATTGATTTGATAAAAAAGCAACAAATTGTTTTCCTTAAGTTTGGCTTATTCCTGTATTTAATTACGGGTGTAACCGTTTGTAACTGTTTATAATTTTTCCGAAGTAAATATGAGAAAATACTGTTAGAATTTTCCAAACATAAAACAAAACTCATGACTGAGAACAGTATTCAAAAATGATTAATTTCAAATTTCCTTTGGCTATTTTATTATCCCACATCTTATTCTTCATTTTAGCAAAGAAAAGTACAACCTTGTGCGAGTTTCTTGCAAAAAAGCCCATAAAAAATTAAAATTATATACAAAAAAAAAAAAAAATAAAATAAGAGAGAAAAGTATTTGTCACAAAAATTTACAAACTTCCTGGTTGTATTTGAAAAAAAAAAATAAATAAATAAATATAATTTAAGGTTAAATAAACATAAAATAATAATAATAATAATAATAATAATAATAATAATAAAAGCAGCATAAAAATATATAAAAGAAAAAAATAGTATTAATGAATTAGCATAACCTTGAATTATTATTGATTTTTTTTTTCATACTCTTTTTCCTCGCCGTTTTTTTAATTAAATTTTTATTATTTATTGTGACGCCATTTTATGTGAGTTCTTTTTATTAACTTTAATTTTGCGCATTTTAAATTAATTAAACTTATTTCGATATGTATGGAGAAATTTGTATTATAAAAGCCGTTCTGTTATAGTAAGAAATGATAACATCTGCTGCTCCTATTTTAGGAATTTGACTGTACAGTTTAATTGAAATTATTACTTTGACGTTATTACGATTGCAAAATACTATTGAACAATCTAGATTTATAAATAGCACAATCATGTCTAATAAATAAACAGACGCATCACTATATACCAACTAAACTTTGCTAAAACCATTAATACACCTCAATAAATGTAAGAAACTCATTGCACTAAATAAATTTAATATTTATTAGAGAGAAATTGTAATAAAAGTAACAAAAGAAATAATAAATATATAAATATTAATAACAAGTGAGAGTTTTAATGTATTTTTTTTTATTGTTAATGATTTCTCTAATTGCCAATTAAAATCAAAACAAAACAAAAATATGGACAATTAAAATATGAATTATGAAATTCTTTTCTATGTAAAATGAGCTTAAACGACGCTTAACATATTAATTATATTTTAATTATCTTTTCTTAGCAATTCTTAAACATAAACGATTTTAAAAGAATTGTTCAAAAAAGACAAAAATCGTTAAGCACTTAATTATTTTTAATTTATTTCTAATTTAAGCGCCTCTTCAGTGCTAAATTTGCTACCCTACATTATTATATTACTCTGCGTTTTATTACAATGAAAAATAGTTAAACAAAATCTATATATTTTTTCATTCGTGTTTATTTTGTTCTTCCATTTTTACCATCATTTGCTTTTTAACAAAAAATTATTGAAGAAACAAAAGTGAGATTAAGCAAAACTTTCCTTTTCAATTTCTCCTTACTTTCTGTTAATTTCAGAATAAAGTTTTAATGATTAACCGCAATAAAGACAACAAAACTATAGTGAAATTAAAAAAAAAAAAACAATTAAAATCATGATGAGAAAGTGATAATTAATTAACAAAATATAGTGTGTGTTTTTTATTATTATTATTTTTTAACGTTTTGAAAATAAAAGTGTGGTCTCACAATGAACGCGTTATTAAATTTATTTAATTTATTGTTATTCGGTAGTTTTGATTTTTTTGTTGAATAGAAAAGAAAACAAAATTAGCTCAAAAACAATATTCAATTCAAATGAGAGAAATGATAATGGAAAGCTTTTTCTTTATAGTAGATTTATAGTAGCAATTACAGTACAGTTGCTACTCCGTTCTTTTAACTTATCCTTACCGATATAAAGATACTTCTTTACAGACGATAGGAGAATGCATTCACGAGAATGTAAAAGGAAAAATACAATAGTAATTAGCTAAAGTGTGTTTCTTTTATGCAATCCAAAAACCCTCGAGTAACGGACAGGCAAACCAGTTAACAAAAAAATACTTATTTGTCCTTAATAAAATTTAATTATATAATACTGTATTGCTTTGTTACTTCAAAAAAGCACTCACAACACAGGGAAACAGTGCGAGGTTTACGAAAATACAACAAAACAAAACGAAAAAAGCACACAAAACAACCGAAAGTTCAGTCAACTGAGGCCATTAACCTAATTAAAGAAAAAAATTAATAATTTCCATGTCGTCTTCATTTAAAAAAAATTAACATTTTTTTTTTATTTTCTTGTCAAAAAACAACAGACTTAGGGATGAGTTAAAGAAAAGCAGCAACTGCACAAACGTCATAATTTTATTATTATTCTATACAGATTATCAGATCAGGTCGTTGTCCATTAAACACCAAGAATGTGGTATAATAATTAAAAACTACAACAAAAACTACACACACAGGCACACATTATTCTACTTAATTAATCCGGTAAAAGTAAACTGATGTAGCGGGAGAGAAGAAATTAAATCGCGAATACTTACTGAATATTTTACTCTTCTCGTTTGTCTTTTGATTTTATGGAATATTTTCCAGTTTGTAGAGAAATCGAGAGTTGTTGTTATTTTTCAATTTTAAAATTACAAATTTATTTAAAAGTTGTTGTTTTTTCTTTCATTTGCTTTTCGGTTGTTTTTTTATTGTGAAAGTAAAAGAAAATATTTTTTTAAAGAAACAATGAAAACCGAAAGATACGCCATTAATCATAGCATAAAATAATATATTAAACAGCAGAGATTAAGCAATGCCAATCGAGGAAGGGATGGAAAAAAGTATCACTTTTAAGGTTAATTTAAGTCACCTTTATTAATATTGAAACAAGCAAAAAAATTGTAAATACAATCAGCAAAGACTGCTATTATTAAGCCATAAGAAAAGCATAACAAAATCAATTACATTCTTTTAAGTCACTTTTACTTAAATCGTATTGGTAGCTTTTTTTATTTACTTTATTTTTTAGTTTTTATTTTAGTTTCACGGTTTGACTTACTTAAATCACTTTAGGAAACACAATTGCTTTGTCTTAACTATCTAGACAGCATAATTTATATTGAAGTCACTTAAGTATAATAAATATTATTTAATTGAGGTAAGCTTTAAGCTACTTTCGTTTCGTCTTTTGCACATTTGAATTAGGTTTTTGTTTTGAAATACAGCTTTATGCGATTAAGAAGAATACCCTAATGCAGTTATTTGTAATGATCTGAATTCTTTTAAGACGTGTACGTTTATACATTTGTGTGTATTTATATTATATTTACAAATCAAAAACAATAACTTTCTATTTGCATAAAACTACTATAATGTAATTACTTAAAACGCATTGATAAAACAATTGATAAACGAGCACGAATGTTACGTTTGTAATGTAATTATGAATTATCAAAATGCTAAGAATATCGCGATGCTAAGCGAATATATAACGATACTTTATTATTTAACGGCTTATTTACGCTTCCATTTTATACTTTTTTCATAGTTTATAAAATCCATCAAACTAACTACAGCAAACAGTTGCTGTAAACAGGAAAATATTTAAAAAAGCTACAGGCAAGCAAAACGAAGCAGCTCAACACAACACAACATTCAAAAAGAAATAATTTAAAAGCAAATAAAAACATATTATTAAAACTAGGTTAAGTACGGCCTTGACCTATTTCCTTTTTTTTCACCTTGTTTTCTCATACGTTTTCTTGATAAGTAATACACAGTGGCTATGCGTCTATATAAACGAACTGTCGGTTTTTATATTTTTATGATTTATAATAATTTAAGAAGTACATATAAAAAAATTATATAAAAAGAGACAAGAAAATGAAATAAAAATTGAAATAAGGTTGAATTTCAATTCTTCTTTTGCAAAAATAACCCCTTACCAAGAAATACCTTGAGCTAAATAAATATTTTCTGTGACTTAAGTTACTTTTTCACGATTAAAGCAAAGTGGCGAAATGCAAATGAATAACAAAAATACAAAAAAATAAGGTCAAGGTAATGGTCGCGGTTATTTCTTACAAAATATTATATTAAGAAACAACAGGAATAAAATAATCATTATAATTTCATCACTAAGTGTTTCGTTTGCTTTTTAGTTTTGTTTTTCCAGAAAACAGTGTATGATTCGTATGATGAAGGTCATTACGTTTTACTAACGAATACTGTACTCTCTCCAATTTGGGAATATCAAATACTTTTCAGCTTCGAATCAGTAAAAAACAAATAAACATTTGATTTATTGGATAGAGTACAGCGACTTACTGTTTATTTTTAGCAATAAGTTATATACTTTTGCGCATTTTATTAGTTTTTATAAAATTTTCACGGTCACTGCAAGATCTCATAAGTTATGCCTCCTCTCGAAAGCGAGGTAACCCTACATCCGTACATCCGTTCGTACATCCGAATTTCAAAATTATTTCTTTGTACGTATTGCAAGGAAATGGATCACGTTACCCTCAAATGTATTCCCAATCCATTTTAACATTCAATCCTTCAAATTTAATGTCCACAAATACCATGATTCCTTTTCCCATATTCTCATGGTATCATAAGCTATTCACAGGTAAATTATACGTTCCAAATCCTAAACATGACTATTTCTCCTATATATTATGTGGAGTTAAATTGGCTGGTTTTCATTATGTCTGTTCTGTGCACTACTTAAGTTTGATAATAATAAATGACATTTATGGATTGTTTATACATTTTTCTGACAGATTATTATTTATTATTATTATTATTTCGTTTTTCAATTTTATAAATCTACCATCAAAGTTGTCCATTTAAATTTTGTTTTAAATAACAGGGTGTTATGTTATGTTTGATTCATAATTAAATAAGCATTAAATATAAGTAAAATTTCATTTCTGAAAAATTCACAAAAACTTCAGCTAGTTCTGATTGCATGAGGTAAATTTAGTTCGTTTAGGTAAATTTTTGCTAGTTAAGGAATTACTTAACTACTAAATAAAATCAGTGAAAAAAAAGCTAAAAATAAAAGCTTAATAAGCTATTCTAATAATTTATCGCTTTTTACTTATTACTAAACATTTAAAGTTAAATTTAATTATTGAATCTCAGGAGTATCAAATTAATTCAATGTTATTGTTTCGTCTAGTTCAGAGAATGAGGTTATATGAACTGAGCAATAACAACCTGAATAGCAGAAAACATAAATAAAAAAGAAGAGCAAAAAACTGTAGCAACACGAACCATAAAGATAACATGCAGCATGTAAATACGATACGAAAACAAAACATCTTAACGCAAACAAAATGATAGGGTAGGCCTACTAAGCGTTAATCAAAACATGTAAATCGTATTCTTACTTGCAGTGTTAATCTATTGCATTCCATCTTGATTAAATGCAAAAACTAAATGCAAACATTTCAGCAAATAACGAACAGAAATTACATAAACAATGAATAAACAATATGTTAATAATATACACCGCAATACAACATAATAATGACTTAACTAAGGAAAATAATAATTAAAATATTCGTTTGGCATTGGCACACCCAATTAACGGTATTTAACGTAAAATAATGCAATATATTCGCGAGTGTTTTTAAACACTCTTTCTTAAAATTTTTTTGTTATTAATACATATTTTTCGAAGAAAATAGCCCTGACGCTAAAGCAACTGCGCAGACCCATTATAATAATTAAAACATAAAAAAATTACAATTATCAAAACAGAAAAACAAATGAGCAATGCAAATTATCAAGTAAACAGAAATAAATAATCTATAAACAAATATATGATGACATTGCATCATTTGCTAGAAAATAAAAAAAAAAACAGAAAAATTGTTTTTAGAATGCGAAAAGTGAATTTAGTTATTTAAATACTCTTTTAATGGTCCTTGACCAGTGTCTAGTTTCGGCTAATAAATAGAAACAAAAGTTTCTCTTGAAGATTAATTTTCATTGCATCTCTATGCTGAAACGTTCCATCAGTTACATCTTAGTGACTACAAAATGGTTTTTTTTATAGGTACCACAGACTTACTAAATGCAGTCTTTTGTTTGTGGTTTTTATAATTTTCTGCATCGAACCAAGGTTGAATATTATTTCCCATGCTTTAAATAAGTCTAACGATTTTAACCTTGACTTAACTTAAGTATAATTACTTAACATAAATATTACAATCTTATATCACGGATAGATATGCGAGAATAAAACACGAAAGTGTTTACTCGGAATTAAAAGAATAAAAGCAGGGGTACCACAAGGAAGTGTGTTGGGTCTAGATTTACCTATTTACTTAAGCTTGCAGATAACATTATTGCTACATTTGCTCACAGAAGCAAAATTAACTAACATTAACTTACTAATGAAAAAATAATATACATCCCGGTATTTATGAATAACATAGAAATTTCGTATTGCAATAAAGCCAAATACTTAGGCATGACATTGGACAAGTGGACCTCACGATTTTTTACAAATATAGCTACGGACATTATTCCAAAGAGATCTCCGAAATAATGACTTCGCGTGAAAAACGTGTACGAGAAACAAGGGCTGTAACTACCACCCACGGTTGAGCAGTAACTTTAAGTACAGCAAAGAAATGGAACACTTTACCATATCGTGCGTTCTGAAAACAATTTAATATGCAGTCCACATGAATTAGCATGGAGTTAGAATACAGATTATTACCATAAAATTAAGTAACTAGATTGAATAAATTCTAAATAAAATGTAAACATAGTAAATTAAAGGAAGAAGTAAATTACTTATTGGTCATATACTGGCTTGATTGTTATAATAATAAATAAATCATGTATATTCAATAAAAAAAAAAATTTTTTTTTGAATTTAATGTCGCTACAACGCATGACAATAACAATTAAATGTTGTTTTGTTTTTCTCCATTTTCCATTCCAAGGTAACGTTTATTTTATATCATCTTTTGTTATATTTTAATGAATGTTTTGTTATTTTGCGTTATATTTAATAAAACGGTAGCCCAAACAGTGTGTAGACACCAGACAGTCAGTCATATTGGTCTTCGGGTTACAAAGAGTTGTTTTGTTTTCTTCAGTTGTTCTACGTTTCACCTACAATAAGTAAAAAGAAAATCATTTAATTTAAAATCCAGACAACTGGCATTGGAATTACATTAAATAAAGCGGTTAATAAAGCGGTGTTCGCCATATTTTTTTGGATTTTTAATTCTGACTGTACAAGGTAAACCGTGTTTTGTACATACCTTTTGCTACCGCATTCAAAGGCGTTCACTTACATTCGAACTTGATCTTTTGTTGATTTTTTTATATTTGAATTGATATTAAACTAACTAAATCCCACATAAAAAATATTTTAATTTACACATACACATGATAGTTTTTAAACTAAGCAGCACATTGTAAACTGCGATAAACAGCGCATATTTATTGTGACTTAAATGCTCTTGCTTCTGAAGTGTTTGACGACACATAAGAATAAAAAACGCGCAAATGATAAGTAAAACAGCAAAAATGTATATATGTATATAAAGTGTCCTTGAGAGCGGAAATAGCGCGTTTTTTTATTATATATTTATTAGAAAAATAAAATATATATTTTATTTGCGCTTTTTGTTGTCTCTTTCATTTTGAATAATAATCTTTTTTATTAATTTATTTATGTTATTTAACAATATTATTATTATTTTTTTTTTTTTTTTTGAAGGACATTTTTGTATATTATCGATAAAAATAAATAATTAACATTTTTTTTGCGCTTACTACATATGTATATATACTTATTTTTTGCTAACTCACTCTACACAACTGCTGTTAACTTTTATTAATAATGTGTTGCTTAATTAAATAAACTGATAGAGGAAGGCGAAAAAAACGTTTAAGGCCTAATATAAACTTCATTTAAGCATAATTTTAGTTTGAATTTCATCAAAGGTTAGATTATTTATGTTAAAGTTTAGTTTAAACCAAAAAAATTACCCAAAAATACTAAGTATAGAAACTTTATGACCTGAAATGAGTAATTAATAGACTAATTAATCGTAGTAAAAATCTTAATTTTTTTTGTGCTTTTATGTATTGAAGGAAAGCAATAGATACCGTAAAATACCTAATGATTGATTAAATCCTTATTAGAATACCATACAAGGGTTTAAAGAATATAAATAAGTTACTTTGACTTAATGAAAATGTTCACTACCGATAGCAGAGTTCGATTTTTAATTAGTTTTATTAGTTAAGATATTTTAGGTCTTAAAAGATTAGTTTTAAAACTTATTTTATGTGTTCATTTAAGATTTTTAATGTTAAA
Source organism: Ptychoptera contaminata (assembly GCA_963942525.1). Lineage (NCBI taxonomy): Eukaryota > Metazoa > Arthropoda > Insecta > Diptera > Ptychopteridae > Ptychoptera > Ptychoptera contaminata. The sequence continues at coordinate 52,561,740 of OZ012636.1, forward strand.
TCGATTACTAAGCTCAAATAAATCTTAAATTATCCACAAATTAAAGCAATAAAAACGACAAACACATACAAATCAAATAAACTTCCCAGTCTCGCAGCTGAAACATCATAAATAACAGAAACTGAGCTGTGTTAAGTCATATATAATATAAAAAAATCGTACGTGGCAAAGTGACTTAATTAAGAAAAACAAAAAAGCACATAAAACCCTGACTGGTTTTAACATTTGATAGAAAGCAATTACTTCCGACTGATTTTGCTTTAGCATTTAAATTTTTAAAGCTAACATTTATTCCACATCCGCTAAGTTACCATACGAATAGGATTTTTGTTGTTTTGTGGCATACAGATAAATGAAAAATTCGTTAACATTGTAGAAAAGCTTAAAATAAATCACTTATTTCATAGTCACATAACTAACACGCCACTATTCTTATTTGCAATTTTATTTATGTTTTATTTTTGTGTGTTTTCTTTTTCAGAAGCATTTCAAAACATGATTTGTCTTATTTTTCTCAGTAACAACGAAAAACAAACAAAAAAAACTGAAAAACACGCAATCAATTTGGGGGCTAGGCGAAATGGGTGTTGAGGTGTTTTTGTTTGCCTAAAAATATATAAATTATCCAGAAAATTAAATATTAATCTGTTTATAGTAGTGTATTAGCCAACGTGAATATAGAAAAATATTAATTATTATTATTATTTAATTTTTGTAATCTATCAAGGTCGATCGTTGGTTATTTACTTAATTAAAATTTTAGTTTTATTTAATAAATTTAATTAATTTATTTGTATGTGTACATAAACACTAATATATATGTTGAAATTATATGCGATGTTTTTTTTTTTGGGTAATTTTAAAACAAATTATACTTTTAGAGAGTTTTATACTTTTGAGCGACTTTTTGTTTTGAGTTCAGTTATTCTTTTATTTTTGTCACAATTAGTAATATACTTTTTCTATAAGCAGTATATAATAACAATACATTTTAGACAGCAGTTTATTGATGACGAAAGAGATTAAGAACTTGTGTCCGAAATGGAGGCTTTATTGTACAAATAAAAATATCGTTAACGGTTAAATGGTGCAGAAAATTTTATTTTATTCCAATGTCTGTGAAACAGAAAACCATTTTTTGAAAATTCCTTAAACAAATCAAAGTGATATACTTAGCTACAACTCGCGCTAATAAAAACAATTGAAAAGACCAAAAAAAAAATACTAAGCTCCTTATCCTAACGATGATAAAACTTCTGCTGCCTAATGGATAAACAGAATAAACAATCGACCATCGTATGTAAATAATTAATCAAATTTTTGGAAAACCGCGATAATACAACATTTAATTGAAAATTCGTTAAAAAAATCAATTTTAATTTTTAAATCAATTTAATTAGCGTTTTTCAAAAATACGACGAAAAGCAAACAGCCAGGACACAAACCATACAAATGTCAATATTGATAAAAAAATGTTGGTTGTCAAGGTTATGTGATATGATAATGTTGCTTATCGCACTTAATAATTAAGTCGGTAAAAATGGGTAAATAAATAAATAAATAATAATCGCAATAAATACAGCAACAAAAATAAAATACGCGGAAGGAGAAATCCAATCAAATACATTTTATTATTATTATTATTATTTTTATTTAAACTTGCACTAAGCTTACTCGTGAGAGTATTAATTATATAAAAATTGTTATTAATATAATGAGGAAAAACAAGTTAAGCTGTATGCGCATAAATTTTCTATTCAGTGTAGTTTTTTATTTTATATTTTACTTTTACTATACTATTACTATATTTTAATCAGCACTGATTTATTGTGTAATAATGTAGCTGAAGGTTAAATTTAATTGTGTGGAAATTCATTAGGGGTTGCTTTTAACAGAATTTTATTAACAAATTTAAATTGTTTAAGGGGTTTTTGCTTTCTTTTTGAAATCTAAACAATATTTTGTATCTTTTTTTATCAATTACCAATTTATAAATAATATAAATAATAATTATAATTCATAATATTCGAAACACCTCTAAATTAATCAAAAAAATGTGGTACAAAATTAACCCCAGTGCATATCTAATAAAAATCACAGCACGAGAAGCTTTTTAGTCGAGTTTTTACTGTACATATTGCTAATATGTTTTTTTACTTGTATTTATTTAAAAATTGACGAGTCTAACCTTGACGTTTTTTTTTTTTTTTTGAAATTTGCAGTAGTGTATTAATAATATATACTTGATGAAATTTATTTTGCTTTGCGTTTTGTTAAAAGAAAATCTTTAATTAAATTTCTGCCAATTTTTCAATATTTTATTTTTGTTTTGTATCAACAAAATGTATATATCACTAAGTTACTCGCAGAAGTGCCTAGTTTAACGGGATTAATAAGTGACTTAATCATGCTAAGAACAAAGTGCGTTAAAGTATTTTTATGTATGTTTACCAGTTACTCGTGCAACTGAGAAATATACCAACGCAATGTATGATCTCTGTTGTTCATTGGCCACTGCGGTATAAAATAGTGTTTAAATTAAAACACGAAACACAAATTCAACAAAACAATACTAAAAACTACAAAACAAAAAATTTTAATCCAATAAAGTGGGTCAAAACTTTCATTTTTTAATAGAAAATAAATTTAACGCAAATTTCTATTAATTTCTTTTTATTTATTATTGGATATTGTTGCCGATGGTTAATTCGGTTTAGCTAATAATCACTGATAGACTATTTAATGTCTTCAAATAAAGTACCTGATGTTTTATCTATACACCAACGTTGTTCGACTTTTGTTATGGCTTTTTTAAAGTTTAGAGTAGCTGAAAAAGACACAAATTAAAAAAAGACTTGAAGACTTTCTTAGCTGCTGTTTATAGTCCTTAGTACTCGTATATATTAGTAAAACAAGGAGTTCATAACGTACTTACGTAAGGATTTTAAAAGAACTAAAAAAAGAACTAAAAAAAGAACTAAAGGAACTAAAAAGGGGTTTTTTAAATAAAAAGTTATCAATCAATTATTTTTTTTTTATTTTTATTTCTTCTTATTTTCTTCTCTCTTCTTATATTTAATTCTCTTTTTTATGTTAAATATTTTTTTTTACCATATATATTAGATTTAATTTTATTTTAATTAGAGGTTTTCTTTAACTTTTTGATTAATAACTAAAATTTTCTTACATTTTTTACTCTTTTTCATTAAAAATTTAATCTTTTTATTTTACTTTCATTTTTGCATAAATTTTTTTCTCCTTAATTTTAATTAATAAAGTTTTTTCTGTATTTTTGTTTATTTTTTTTCTTAATTAATAACTTTTTCATTCTTAATTATTTAAATAACAGAAGATATTCATTTTTAATTAAAAAATTAATTTTTCTTTGTTTTTTTTTTTACTATTATTAAATTTAAATCATTCACATACATACGCACACAGAAAGTGTCGTAATTAAGGTTTCTCTTAAGGGAATGGGGATGGAGACTTTTGCATTTTTTTTTCTTATTGTAAAATAAATTTTAATTAAATTAAAAATTAGATAATTAAATGCTTTTCTAATTAATTATTAAAAAAAAAAAAAAAAACAAAAATGTTTCTCCATTAAGCTTTAAATTAATTGCTTCAAATTTTCTGTATAGTTCTTTATAATTAATTATTTTTCTTAACTTATTTTTAATCCTACTTAAATAGAATAATTAAATAAAATTAATTAAATAAAATTTTAATTAAAAAAATAAAATAAAAATTAACAACAAAAAAAAACTTCAAATGAATTAAAAACGATAAATTTAAAACATAATTAAATTATCTTAATTAAATTAGCTTAGTAAAGCAACTATAGCTTAAACATACTCTTAAAATTTTAGCTTAAATTTACTTTCTTCATGCTACTATTTTACTGTTTCTCTTATTCATTTATTTATTTATAATTATAATTTTTTTTCTTTCTTAACTAAGGTAATTTAAAATTTTAATTTTAAATCGGTATGTCACCAGTTTTTCTTTTTCTTTTTAAATCTTTTTACTTAATTTAAATTTTTAATTAATAGGTTTTTTCTTGTTTCAGTTTTTTTTTTTTCTTTTATTTTTTCTCTTTACTTTCGTCGGTTTTTTAATCAATTTTAATATTTCTTTTTTTTATTTTTTACTCAAATTATATAATTTAGCTTAAACTGTAAACTTAAATTAAAAAACAAAAAAATTAATTTACAAAACGCAACAAAAAACTAATTAAACTAATAAAAAAAAAACTTCGTTAAATTAGGAAATAATTGAGAAATATTTTCTTCTAGCGTAGTAGTAGCAGCAGCAGCAGTAGAAGTTGCAGTTGTCGCGATGGCGAGACCTTTAACCAGGGGCCTCCACTGCATACTACCTTCTTGAGCCTTTTTTGTCCAAATTTTCTCATCCATGTATCATTTCCTCTTTGAATTAAACAAGAAAAATATTTATTTTTTTTCAGTCTCAATCATTATTTGGCGGCCATTTCATTGTCTGTGTTTTATCGGTTTTAATAGAGGAAAGTTCCATTCTGTAAACACTCACATAAGATTACCTGCGCAACAGTATTTCCTTTCGAAGTTTTAGTGTTTAATTTATTTCTTTAAGATTAATAATACTCTCTATTTTAAATCTTTCTTAAGAGATATGAAGAACAAAATTATGAAAAGTATTTACAACATACGGAAAAAACACTGTGATTTTAAATGTTATTTTTTAGTTTTTGGCCATTTATATTTTGTTTTGTGTATTTTTTCTTCTAATTAATATTTTTTCCCCCATTTTTCTTCTTTGTTTTTTGTTTTCTTTATCACAATAATAGAAATTTATTAAACAAAAAGATAAAAAAAATATAAGAAAGAGAAGATATTGGTATCAAAATTAAAGAAAAACAAAAACAAGAAATTGTTTTCGAAATGTAGTGACGTTAAACGATTAACGATGACGCAAAATTGAAGAACAAATTTTATTTAATTGCATTGTAATGGTTTTACATTACTTTGAAATGAAATTTAATTAATTAAGAATGTTTTATGATTAAATGGAAATATTTTTTGGTTTTGTTGTTCTTTTATTTTATTTTCTTTCTTTAATTTGGTCCGTCAAAAATAACTCAAAAAATAGATAATTAGAGGTAAATAAACTAGAAAATAGGGTTTATTTGATTTGTTTAAATAGATTTTCCTGTCATTTTTCTATATTTTTTAAATCGTTTTCCCTTATGCTTTAATTAAAACTAACAATTTTTAATTTAAGCTTTTATTAAATAACTTTTTATTTTTATTTTTTTTTTTTTACGGTTTTGATTAAAATAAAAATTCTAGGATTTCTTGTTTTTTTTTACCACCTTAGTAATTTTGTTTTCATTAATTAAATAAAAAGTAGTTTAAAAAATGCTTTAATGTTTTTTTTTTTAATTGTCTTAAAATTAATGATCAATGTCTTATACTGTTTTTGTTTTTCTTATTTTATTTCGATCTACACTTTTTTCTATATTTTCTACTCACTAAATTCAAGTTCATTCACTGTATACTATTGCTGTTGCTGCTGGATGTCTTATTTTTAGCAGTGTGCTCCTAATGCTGTTGAAACTTATCAAAAAAAAATTCTAATAAACGTTCACACTGTGCGCGCTGTTACGCCTCGAGTAACACTTTATGAACAACTGAAGCAGTTGCTGATGGTCCGGGTTGTTGTTGTTTGTGTTGGAGTTCTTCTTCTTCTTCGTCTTCTTGTTGTTGTTGCTGCTGCTGTACTATCGTGCCATTTGCAATTTCGACAGGAACTATCGCTGCTTGTTGATGGGGATGCACAATGGTTGTCGTTGTACCGACACGATGTACAATCGGAATAGGCGAAGGTGATTTTTTTGACAAATTTAATGGTTGCTGCGTATCAGCAACATCTACCTGAAGTTCATTTAGACTTGGTGATGCTATCAGACCAATACTAGAACCTGATGATGAGGAGGATGGTGATGGCCCTGGTAGAGAAACACTGGACGATGTTGAATGTGGTGATTGAAAATAGCGAGATGATGATTGTTCACTGCTTGATGGGGAAGGAGTTTGTTGTTGGCGACCGGTGGTTGTAATAACGCTAGGTGTATGCCACCTTGCCGCTACCGATGAGGAAGCAAATGGACATTGGGCTGCGGAGGATGAACCACCATTTGCAGGTGTAATAGTCGTTGATCCGGCATTTATGCCGGCAACAACGAGTAACCCATTTTTGTGCTGTTGCTGTTGATGGTGGTGTTGCTCCGCAGCTGACTCCCTCATAATGTAATTTTGAATAATATCAGAGCGTTTCATTTGCTCTGGTGTCATTCTGGGCTCCTCCATAAGGGACTTCGCCAACACAGAATGCGTACTCGATAACGTTGATTGTTGTTGCTGTTGTTGATTGTGAGGTGGAGTAATAGTAATATAAGTTGTCGGTGGCGCCGTTAAATGATGATGCAGTATGTTATTAGGGGATGACGAAGCTGATTGACACTGATGATGTTTTTGTTGTAAATGCAATTGTTGTTGCATACTGTTGTGTAGTTGCTGTTGCTGCTGTAGATGGGCGGTACTATGATTTTGTCCAGCGTTTGTAACATTCGTTGGGCGCGTTAAATGCATATGAAGTTGGCTTGTATGTGGCTGAATTGCAGATGTTATAGTCGATGTCGCTAATGATGAAGTTTGTATACTAATTGGGGTGATCGATGTAGATGAAGTCGAGGATTCTGCTGCCTCAGCTTCTGACTCCCGGTGTCTCATTGCACGGAATTTCTTATGAGGCTTGTAGGCTTCATCCATCAATGAGTTTGTGTCATAAAGTGGAGGCGCCTGTAAGACGCGTTTCAATACTGGCATATCTTCAACTATGTGGCGCTTTTCTTCGGTGGCGTCCTCCACTGACGAGCGAGGACTGGAGCAGGACGAGGAACCGCCACTGCTTGCATTTTTATCACGATCATTCTTTTCGTTACCCGACTCAATTCCAGAATCGGTGGGCGAATCAAGTTTTCTATATCGAATATGGTGCGTATTATGCTGCTGCTGATTTATCGTAACTCCTGCGGGTGACGTTGAAGAGGTTGCAGTTGTAGCTCCAACAACGACGTTGTTTGTCGGTGGTGATATCTGTCTCACAACAGGTGTGATCGTCAATCCATTTTGGGCAACTAAACGAGCAGTGGCGGCGACTGTTGTCGATGCCGACACACAATGATTTTGGGATCCAAGGTGACCAAGCATCATGTCATCTTCAGTTGACGATCCCGAGGAATTGGCTCGTAAGCGCATTGGACAACCACCGACAACTCCACCGGCTAATGTTGCAGCCAATAATGGTGCCGACGACGTCAGCGATGATTGATGAGAATACTCTGAACTGACAGATGTGTCACCTGATTCGGTGCTAGATACTGAACCCATTGGGCTCTTTGCAACATCTTCCATGCTGCCAATATCACAACCCCATGAACTGGAAGATCCAGCTGGACTCTTGCCTGCTACTGAAGAACCTTCCTCATCACACGATGACCACATTTGTTGTCGAAGTAACTCTTTGTGTTCCGTGCGGAAAACAACTAATTTTTCTGTGTGCAGCGTACTTAATGTGCGCAAATCTGGCATTGTCTTTAATAATTCATGCATAAATTCTGGTTGATCAGGCCTATTTTGTGTGATTATTGTTTGCAGACACTGCTTTAATTTGTTGTACATTTTCTCAATTAGCTCAATATTTCGGAGACCCGGCCGATCTGGTGTTATTAGCACAATCGCACAGAATAAACCAATTTCGGCATCGGTCAACGCCATATAATTTATTCGCTCGGCAAAATTAAATGTGGAATCGACAAGGAACCGAGCGTTTGCTCCATTTTGTATGGAATCACGTCGCATTACCTGTCCATTTAGACAAATAATACTATTGATCGATGAGTCAAACATGCAAATTAATCGCACAAATAGAGCATCGAAAAGGCCTGCCTTTAGCAACGTAAACTTGTCGTCCTGTGTCAATAACTGAAAGCCAGGTATCATGCCAGCAAAATCAATTACGCCACGAATGACATGAGCAAAGCGCTGTGAAAATTCCTGTTCTGATTGTAACTCGGGTGCAGGGTTTAATGGACATGCCTGTAATTAAAACAACAAAAAAGTTCAAAATTAAGTCAAAAAAAAATTTTACAAAACTTTAAACTAAATCGAAAACTTAAGTAACAACGTTCAACTCGGATTGAATATATTTTAATGAAAAAAAAAGTAAAATTGGCACGTGCTCGTTAGCACTGTATTTTAGTCAGCGAAGCTTAAATTATGTTTACTTCATTCGAGGACAACAGAGGAGAGCAACAAATAGACGCAGAAATAACGACATTAATTCGATGATTAACCGAAATTTTAGAAATCTTTGCTCACACGCTCGCGTATTTTGCAAAAAAAAAATGAAATTATATCGCGCGCAGTTTTTCTCTGACTTTCAACGATAAAAAAAGCGAAAAACACTAAAAAAATTCCAATATTTTATTTATTCGAATATTCTTGTTTTCTTGAACAAATAATTAAATAAAAATTTAAATAAATTAACCTTGAATCGCGATTTTTAGTATTGTTTTTAATTCATTTATTTAAGCGAATAAAAATCTAATACATCCTAATGTAGCGAGGCTAGGCGAAATTAAGTAGCAAAACTTTAAAAAGCAAAATTATCTCATCTGTGTGGAGACAAAAAAAACGCGGAACTGAATATTTTTTATTTAATTATTTGTCAGCGATCTTGAACTACAAAAATTCAAAAATGTTTAATTTGCATTTATCCCTTTAATTTCATCAAGTTTATTATATGTTTGGAAATTGCAAAATCCCAATACAAACGACAACGTTTAAAAATAAAATAAATAAGTAAGAAAATTCTTTGACGAAAAATAAAAGACAGAACTTAACTTGCGCAAGTAAATTAGGCCTTTTGCTTATACATTTTACTTACTATTGGCTTACACGCAAAATGCTGTAATTTTGTTGCTTTACTCACGAATTTGATTATAATAAAATAAACTATTGTAACGATAAAGATAGTAATATTACAAGTTTATGGCTATAGAATACGCTACACAAATGTAATTCAAACCTTAGCCAACTTAATAACGTTAAGTAAATTAAAATAATAATAAATAAAAATTAACATTACAAAACCTGACCTTGACGTTTTTTTAATTTTATTTTATTTATAAATATTTATTTTATCTATTAGAGTTTTAAAATAAACAAACATAAATAACTGAACACTGTGTTTGTGTGTATATTTGGGATGATAGGTTAGCGACTTAGTATTCGCGAACAAATATTATATTAGTATGAGAAACTTAAGTGATAAAAATACTGAAACTTTGAGTAAATAGCAAAATGAAACAGCACGAGGAACAGCATAGAAAACCATAGTGCTAAATGTACTAAAATTGTGCTATTTTTTTTTTAACTTTTTAAAAAATTTGACATTGAAAATTAAGTCACTGTGTTTTTATTGTTTTCTTTTGAGTAAGTATCGAATATTTCTGTTCGTTAGTATTAAATGAAGGTAGAAAAATAATTTTTGATTAAATTCTAATTTGTTTAATTTTAACAGTCAGGGCAGTTCTTTTTTGCAAAGCTTTTATAGAATATTTTTATTTTTTTATTTTGCTATCAAAAAACAAAACCATTTATTTGCGATAAACAACAGCAATATGCTGACGTCATAGGCAATTAATTTTATTTGTGAAATATTTTTATCTCAGAAAACCAAATGAACTTGAAATTTTTTTGTAATCATTTCTAATAACAAGAAATTTCGTATCGATTTTTATGCCTTTACACGCTTTAGTTAATTTATGCTCTCGAGCAAATTTTTTACGATAAATACATATAAATAAAAAACAAGACGTAAAAATTTGTTAGAATATTGCCTCAAGCAAGGTCGTACAGTAAGCAAATGAAAAAAAAATTAACCTAAGTTGAGGCTTTATCTTGTCAAACTCTACTCTGTTGTTATTTTTTCTGCGCGTTCAGAATAAAGACTTGTGCCTGTGGCTGCACAATTAAGCCAAAGTGAAAGTGTCTTAAAAATTAAAACTTCCGTCATTTTATTTTACCGTTAAGTCGCTTATTCCTTTTACTATATTATAAATTTATCTTTTTTAACAAAATTTATGAATTTTATAAAAGCGAGAGCGTCGTCATAGACAACGTGATCACCATATAGCCACCCACCTCTTCGTTTCAGTCTTCTCTAAATTATTTATTTAGTTTTATTTTTTTTATTTAAAGGTCAAACTATTAGAATAGGAAATAAAAATTTAATTAAATTACGAGATAAAAAATTATCATGGTCAAAAATCTAGCAAGAGAGACCGCGAATAGAAATAAAAGAGGTTTTATCCGTGCGCAAAAACAACAAAATAAAATTTTTCGCCTCTCTTACTTTTCCAGTAATATAAATAGTCAAACGCCTACAAACAAATAAACTGATCACACGACGTCACAAGTTTTAATTTAATTAAAAAAAAAATATTCAAATCGTATTCAGTACTTTGTGTTACGTTAAACTGCACAATTTTGCCGCAACGCACACCAACGTAACGTTTCGTAGCAGAGCATCGCACACATTAACCAGGATCAAAAAAATAAATTGTTTAGCGACCTTGCTGTTATTTTTTAACCTTGGCGTTTTCTTTTTCATATTTACTTCTCACTTCGTCTACTGATTATTCAAATTCAAATTTTTAAACCACACGAACATACATTTCGTGACGAAATTAATTAATTGTATTTATAATTGATAGGGTGGTCTACATAGTTGTTTTTATTCTTTTTATTTATAGAACAATGATCTTTTTTGAGCAACACCACCACGTTGACGCGTGACTTTTGGTAAAGTATAAATAGAAAAAAACTTTTTTCGTTACTCACCAGTGTTGGCATTGAATATGATGGACAATCGCGTGCCCGATGACGCATCGCCTGCACTTTATCCTTTGTGAATTCACATGTTTCCATATGGGCACGTAACACAGCCGCTAATAATCGTGGCTGATCATCTAATTCTGTTGCTAATAGTCTTTGCTGTCCACGATTTTGTGTACTTTGTTGCATCGCAGCTAATATGCGTGCCTTTTCTCGTTTTGGTACACGACCAAATCTTACCGCTAGAAAAAATTAAAATTAATTAATTAATAAAATAAATTAACCCACTTAAAAATCAAATAAAGTAAAACCAAATTAATTGAATTTAAAAAAAAAAACTGCAAGTAAAAAAGCAACCGAAGTGAGAGAAAGGTGGGTGCTAGCAGGTGATAAAAACAGTTAAATAAATTAGCATCTGCTATACAAAGTCGCTGTTTTTCATTAATTTCTTTAAAATTATAATAACCAATTTTCCCGACATAATTTATTTTATTTCCTTTTTTGCAACCTTTTTGCTAAAATACCAGATTTCTAGCAATAAAATTTCACTTTCACGCAGTTGTATCTCAGGTCAGGTCAAAACAAAAAAATCGAATAGAAGTTTCTCAACTCAATATTTTTCTTTCTAAATTAATAAATAAACATAAAAAAAGTAAAATTAAAGCTATGCAGGCGTTATATATAATTTTAATTTATATATTTTCTGTTTACTTTATTTCAATTTGACCTCTTTTTTACATTTTTTTTAACTTTATTTTCTCTTTTATTTTAACTTAATTCATACGTAAATATAGCTTACCCAAAGCCAAATTCCACTGGAAAAATAAAAATATTATTTCAAAAAAAAAAAAAAAATTGCGGTAGAACAATATGTAAAATTCATAATCTCATTGTAAATTTATTAACAACAAAAACAAAACAAGCCGTTTAAGCGAAGGTGAAAAAATCACTTTCTAACGAAAAAGCATTTATAATTACCACCGAAAGTGGCGCTACTCTGTCATGCAATTTATTTCCAGTTTCTGTTTGGCAACAGCGATTATCACAATAACAAAAAGTGTGTTACTTTCTCGATTTTTTTGAAGTAACGAAAAAAACTAAAAAAACAAGCTTAAAACAAAATAAAGAACTTTAAACTTTTACAAACAGAGAACTACAAGACAAAAAAAACATATTGTACTCAATACGGATAGAAATAAATCTGTTTTCATTCAAGAAACTCGAATCAAGCTTAAAAAGTGTGAATGAGACACAAGATTAGACTTAAAATAAGCTTCCCACCCCAACACTATTTTTTTTAGCAACAATTCAACTTGAAAATACACACTATATCGCGAAAACTAAAAAACCACATGGTTTTTGCTGTCAAAACGCGTGCAAACCGTTATCAATACTAATTTATGAAAGAATGCTTTTCAAACGCTGAAATTTTTTTGCTTTTTATTGGCACATTTATTTAAAAAAAACCAAACCTACGTGCATTGTGATAGGAGACATTCCCCTTAAGGATCCCCTTCAAGATTGGTAACTCTTCACCCATTTATAATGGAATATTTTTATTTTTGAAGCTTTAATCCGTTAATTACAGACCAAGAAAAAAATTATTTTTTCAACCTTAATATTAATCCAATGTTTCACACAAATTTATGAAAAAAAAATTTTTTTTTCAACTTTTTCACCTATATTTGTAAAAAATCACTGGAACAAATCACAAAACATCTTTCTATCTTTAAAGAAATTATAATAATTAACTTTATTTAAAAATAAATTATTTTTAACAACTTATTAACTGAACTAACTAAGTGATTATTCATGGTTTTGGTTAATGATTGATGATGGTGGACAAAAATCATTTTTTATAAAATTTTATTTATTTGTATCACTTAAACGGGCGACTAATGTCCGCAAAAATGTAATTAAACTTTTTCTGTCACTTCTTTTATTATTTATCCAGAACTTTTATTTTATTTAATTTATTTAAAAATAAATACAGCAGAAGTTCAGCTAATCCAGTGAATTTTTTTCTTTTTACAAAAAACTACAAAACTTTTTTCGGTTCTGAAACTCTTACTAATTTATTTATTTTTTGATTGCAATTCAAATCACTGAGCTTTTATATGAACACATAAACAAACAAACATTATTATTTATAAATCCAAGTGTTAAAAAGCTCGCAGCGTTGTAAAATAGTTGTGAACATATACAATTCAATGCAAAACTTTTTCAACTAACGCATTTGACGGCTTCGACACGACTGTGTGACTGTGGCTAACCTACGTTTGTTTGATTTCGATGCGAGAAGCAAAAAACAAAATTAAAAAGCACACACAAACTGTTGAGTTTTATTTTGCTTTTTTTTTTTGCTTGATTATTAGTATTAGTGTAGATTTTGCGCACACAATACTCTCTTTCTCTCTGTGTCGCATACTCTTTTTGTGATTTTTTTCTATCATAGTTTTGGTTCTCAATAAAAAACCAAACAAATGAAATAGCAATAAACTTTTATTTTAGCAAACGTTTTTCGTCTAGCGCAGTGATTGCGAGTCTATGACCCGCGGGTCAGGCACTGACCCGTCCAGGCTTTTAAATGAACCCAAATTTGATTTCCGAAGTAGAAGCCAAAATGGTATAAAGTAGTGCAGATAAAAGTGATCCCACATTGAAAATTGAAAATATTACATTAAACGTATGGGATTCGTTACCAAATAATTTTGTATCAACGAAGAAACTTGCAAATGCTCTATAAACGATATTCGGGTCTACATGATCATGTGAAAAATTATTTTCTTCAATGAATTTTGTAAAATCTTCCAACAGAAATAAACTTAGTAATGAATTGTTGAGAAATGCGGTAAACGCATGAATACCGAATATGAGCCTTATAATAAAAAATTAGCTGAAACACCTCCTCCACCCTTTCATAGAGACTACTGGTTTTGTGACCCACCAGCTAGTGCTAAAAAGAAGTAGTTAACAAAATTCAACACGCTTTCCAAAAAGGTTGGCCATCACAGGTCTAGAGTGTATACGCAAAGCGGAGAAGAACGCAAAAAAAAAAAATAACAGTAACGTTGTGAACCTTACTGAACTTTACACATGAATGAGTGGAATGTACTCGCGAAAAATTAATTTAATGTTTTATTTACAAAATGAAATATTAAATAATTAATTAATTATCTTTTAGTGTTTTTCATAACTTTATATTTTAATTTATTGTTTGAGTCTAAGAAAAAGATTACAAAAACTAAACCCTTTCAGGATATTATTGTTGCCAATTATTAAATTAATGCGACTTACCCCACCTGACTGTATTCAGTAAATAATATAAATACAAAAAAAACTTGCGCATTTGGTACATTTAGCATGTGTTGGCGCAATTACGATCTAAGAAAAGTCACACTGGCAAACAAATTGCCCTTGAACTTCTAAAGGATTTTATTTATTTATTTTTAACATAAATATTGCGCATGGATTTAGTTTATTAAATTTTTTTTTGATTATTTTACGCAAAAATGTTTAATTAAATTTTTCCTTTATCAGAACAAATTATATAAAATCGTTAAACTCACCCCAAAGCGTTGAAAATACAACAAAAAAAAGGAAAATTTATTTTTTTACTTTAAAATAGACACAACTTGTAGTAATTCTGTGAAGGATAATGCTCGGCCCCTTCGTTTATGCCTTAAAATTGAAGTTATTGTGCTAAACTCAACTAATAAGTGTTGAGAAGAAGATGGTAGAAGAAGATACTGTTGTCAACAACAGCGAATAAAGAATTTTTAAGAATAAGAAGAAAAAGAAACTATTTATGACCTTCCCCAAGGACAACATACTAAAACCAATTTGAGAAAAAATAAATATATTTTCTTTGTTTAATAACAGAAGAGCAGCAGCAGGAACAACTGAAAAAGCTTAAAAAAGGAAAACGAGTTGGCTGGTTGATGGTACTACTGCTGCTATCGCGAGATAAAAAAAGAAAATCTAAACAGGCGGCCATAAAACGTTGTGTATGTATGGTAACAAAAAAACAAAAATTCATGGTAACAAAAATACGCAGACGCGACAGCGTGTCCTTGACTGATTTTGACCTTGATTCACCCCTTATACGTAAGTGCGCAAAATTAAAAAAAAGTTTTGTTTTTTCTATGCACAAGCACTATGTCGTCCACCATTTGGTTTTATAAAAAAAAAATATAGGCCCCAGTAGACTACATTGCTGTAATCTAATCTACTCACAATCTGAAATTCTAAATGATTACAGAAACGTTATCAAGTATAATTACTTGAAATACGCCCTGTGCTCCACATAAGAAGTTGAAGGGAAAAAAAAGAGATAAACACTATGTCGTCAGTAGACAGGGGTGTGGTGTCCTGCAGAAAATATATGTTTTCATAATTAGTTAATCGAAAGAAAAAGAAATACCCAAAGGAACCGGGACACCACCAAGATCAACCCTAAGTGAAATACAATACAGACAAAGGTATTATCTGTTTTTACTTTTTGGAAATAAGCAAAACCGAAATTATATTCCGCAAATGAGTTGCATAAACATCGCTTTTTCATGCAGTATAAACTAAAGGTCGATTTTTAACACTCACAGGACCAACCGCCATTTCCCAATTTGGACTGCAATTAAATGCAAAGGAAAAATAAAATTTTAAAAGCGCCAAAAGTCATACAAACCGCAATACATAATTTTTCTGTAAAAAAAAATGTGTTGCGTTTTAGTTTAACTCTTGGCGTATTAATAAACTTTATTTGCTTATGGACAAAACTGTGAGATAGAGAGTGAGAACAAGTCACCAGCAACTGAAGCAAAATAATCGACCTTGACGTTTTGGTTTAAATTTTTTTTCCAACAAAGTGAAACTTTTTTTATCCAATTAAAATAAATTTAAAGAAAAAATTACGCAAACAAAGCGCTTGATTTATGTCAGCCAATATGCATTGTTGTTTTTGTTTTTTTGGCTATAAATTTTACCGAAAAATAAAATTAAATAAATTTCACAAGATTATCCAGCAAAATAAAAAAACAGTAAAAATATCGGTCGGTGACCGATTCGAGGCTGTTTAAATATTGCCCACCTTCTATACCCGTATCACTGAAAAAACCACACGTTACACCTACTCAGTTATTAGAATGAAAGAAATAACCAATGATCGCATTGCGCGCGTAAGCACAAACAAAAAGAGAAATATTTATTTGGATCACTAACATCGCCATCTATTACTAAACTTTATAAAAAATAGTTGCTAAGGGTTGTTTATCCAGCTAGAAAGATATTCTTTAAAAAATATGATAATTTAGCGTCTCTACTGCTATTTAAACAAATTTGAAGTAGCCTTTTGTAGAAAAATATATTTTAACAGGTGAAACAAGATATTGAAAAGTTCATTTACAAAAAGCGTAAAAAACGGATGTTTTGATAAATAGATCTTAGATAGATATCTTCTCCACAGTATTTACACATTTTCTTGGCATGTTAACTAAGTAAGCAAAATTCGTCAACACAAAACCTCGTAATAATTACCGCGATTTGTTTTTGTTTACCAAATTTAACACGAAAATATAAAAATTGAGAACAAATTGAAACACAA
This sequence comes from Ptychoptera contaminata, assembly GCA_963942525.1. NCBI lineage: Eukaryota > Metazoa > Arthropoda > Insecta > Diptera > Ptychopteridae > Ptychoptera > Ptychoptera contaminata. The sequence goes on from OZ012636.1 coordinate 52,578,279, forward strand.
AATATATACAAATAATCATAATAATATTAATTAAAGTCAGTTCAATGGACTTTTACTTGGACGTCATTGAAATTAAATTTTAAAAAATGTTTAATAAACTTTCACTTAATTAACGTAATCAACAATTGATTACAAAAGAGAGTTGGAATTTTGTTTTTTGCTCTGCTTTGCCGATGATAAAATTTGTAAATCTCACTTTCACATAACACGGCCAGTGACAGCAACAAGAGCCCAGATATAAAATTAACTTAAAAACAAATGAAAAAAATGAGTGATTAAAAAGCGTTAAGAGCGAAGTGAAATTTTTATTTTTTGATCGTTAATTACTAAACAAGAAATGAAACTTTCACTGCGGAAAGAAAGAAAAAATAACAATAACAAAAATTGACTAAATTTCACTTTTATTTTCTATTTAAAAATAAATCCAAAAAACCAGATGAGATGCGACTAAAAGCATTTGAAAATACATTAAAAATTTTTATATAAAAAAACTTTATAACGCTTCCTGTGCTTTAATACCGCTGCGTTAGATAAATTGTAAGGGGTAAAAATGTAATTTTTTTTAAATATGTAACAAGGGAAAATCATCCGTGAGCCGATAATGATTGCGCATGCGATATTTATTATTATTATAATCATTATCAATGTAATCTAATTATTATAGTATCGGTTACATGTGTAAGCACTAAATAAAATTTATTTTGAAATTTACAGAAGAAATAAATAGAACAGCAATACAAGCACAGTAAAATGTATTGTGAAAGAAATAAATAAATTATTATTGTTATCGAATAAGTATGTTATATGTGTATATATATGATTGCCTGCTTTGTTTGCTATTTTGCTTGTGCTTTACAAGTGAACGACCGTGCATGACCTAATTTTGTGTCAGTGACATATGCTGCTAGCTTGCGCTGAGCTAGTGCTTGCTATTTTTTAATATACCAAAAATAGAACTTTTTTGCTTTTTAAATGACTCCTGCTGTTGTTGCTATTGTGCTGTTAATGCTACTATATTGCTCCGGCGCGCTAAATATTTTTTTCCCATTTAACCGCACATGCTAAACAGAGATAAAGAATTATTTGCTGTTTTTTTATTAATAAGGCTACACTGTTTCAAATAACTAGTCGAATGGAATTTAATGACGAGGTTACACTGTTTAGTTTTAAGTTTTTTCAATTTATTGAAAAAAAAATTTTTTTTAGTTAATATTGATATTGAGACAAAGTACATAATTTTTTATAATAAAATAAACGTAGAAAAAATCAAACAAATAAACATTTATTAACAAAAACTACGAATCATTGAAAAACGAAAGTTGTTGTTGAAAAGAAACTGAATAATCAGCGGCAGCAACAGTAAAAAACAATAATTTGTTGAACAAAATATTTAATGTAAAAAGTAGAAGAAGTAATAAAGGTAAATAACCTCAGGTGAACGCGAAAATGTAAGCATAAAGAAAGATAATAGCAAAAACAGCATATAAAATGCGCGTTTGATTGAAAAATCGTATGAAAATTCCGCACGTGGCTTAAATTTGATTGAAAATTTGATTTGCAAGAGAAGTCGAATATTTCGCCATTTCTACTTTGTTTTCAGGTCGGATTATGGCTTCGTTTGCAGCAGCAGAAAACAGACAAAATTTGTAACAAAAAAAAAATCAGTTGAGTTACTTTTCTGTTGTTTTTAAGCTGAGCACGATTTTTATTTTATTTATTTTTTGTTTTGTTTTGCTCGAGTTCAGTGTGTTGAACTGTAATTAGGACAAGAACAAATATTTTTATTATTATATTTATTTATTTCGTTATTAAATTAAATAAAATTTCGTTTTGAGTTTATTTTATTAAAAGCAACAGTGACATCAAAAACAAAACACTACACGCACTGAAAATAGGTGAATTTAAACAACAATAAACAAATTAATCAGTCAATGCGAAAATAATTAAAAAAAAAAAATTTCTTCTTAAAACGACCATTGCGCACATTTGAGTCACATTTTATCAAGTTAAAAATAAAAGTTTTTTTAACGTAATCTTTTTCAAACTCGATATTTATCATTATAATTAGTGGTTTTATTCAATGATTATAACAATTATACATTAAATGAATTATTTGCTTTGATTTTATCAGATGATGATTTAAATCGCTTCAGTTAGTTGTATTTAATATTAATTTAATATATAATAATATTTAATATTATATTAATTTAAATTAATAGCTAGTGCCAAGAATAGCGAAAATTATAATATTAATTTTGTAAACTAAGCTACATTATAAAAACATAAACCAAGTTTTTATTTTCATTTTATCCTTTTCCAACAAACAAATGTATTAAAAATATAGAAATGTCATGAAACACTAACTTAACTTTATTAAATATAAATACAGTTCATCGGACTTATTATAAATTTATTCAGGGATTCTACTATTGCTGTCGTTATTATTATTTTATATATAATTTATTTCAATTTTAAATTCATAAAAAAATTGTGTCATTTTATTAAAATTAAAATTGCACAATAAAATTCGTTTAAATTATTTTTAAATTAACAAAAATTTTGATTTACTAGTCTATATATATTTATAAACTGTTGAATATAGAAATTATTTCCATGGATTTTTTTTCAATTTGTATCTCTTTTTAACTTGTATGTAGTGGCGATAACGTCATATAAATAAAAAACTTTAAATCAATTCAGCCAATCAAAGTATTTAGCTTAACCTAGTCATTATGTAGGAGCTAGTGTAGCAGCTATAATAATAGCAACTCACAACAGTAACCAATACATCATCAGCGTCACACAATTAAATACATAGCAAAAAAGCTATTGCTTTATACAAAAAACAAATAGAATAAAAGCGATAAAATACTGTCCTAAATAAAGTTCAAATAAGCGATGACCTACTTAAGCGCAAAAAAAATATATATAACTGAATCAACAAATGAGTTTTAATGTAATAAAAAGAGACAGCGTTGTGTGCTACTTATAAAAAAAAAATAACCGATAATAACTTTTGCCTTGTATTTGTTTTTTTTTTTTTTTAACATAAGCGACGGTCAATGAACTATCGAGTAGAGCAAATAAAAATATTTGTTTGTGTTGCGCTACGATATATCACTTTCTATTGCGATTGCGTGATCACAGAATATTTCATATGAAGAAAAAATATTAATACATCAAGACCCCGATTTGCGTCGTTAATTGGGACCGAAAAAAGACGACGCAATTCAAAACGTAGCAAATCAAAATAATTTTTTTTATATGTTTCAACAAGTTTACCCAACTTTAAGGAACGCAAGAGGAAAAATTAACGACGCAACTATGAAGCTATGAAACTTCGAAAAGCGACGCAAATCAGTCTTGATGTATAAGTTTTGTTGTTGTCGCCGTCACCTCGAGCTTTTTTGTTTCGTCATAACAACCGATTAATATTATTAATTAAAAAAACACACATGCAAGTGTATGCATATGTGTGGGGTATAGAAATTAATTATAAAAATGGAAACGAGAAATATAAAATTAATTAAATCATTTAAATAAGATTATTAAATTAAATTATCGTTTTTTCTCTATTTATTAAATAATGTTTTAATTCACCATTGCGAAGTTACGTCGTTTTTCGAGTGCGAATTCATAATAAGCACAAAGTGTACTTGCGAGATACGGTGACGCAATGATTTTTTTCTCTTTTACTTTTTCTTGCAGTGTTTAATTAATTAATTTAACAAGGTAAAATTAAATGGTCGTTGTTTGCAATGTTAAAATTATTAAATTTGAATAAAAATTTCAATTTTTTCCTTATATAACTTGTATACAATATTTGATTTTCTGAAGTTATTTAAAATTAAAAGAAAATATTTTTACTCACCATCTCGACTCATGCCAACCGCAATACATTTTTTCAACCGACAATACTGACATCGATTTCGATTTATACGCAAAATGCTGCACTGTTGATTTTTGGTACACGGACGATACTGGATTTTCTGTTGTATTGAGCGTCGAAAGAAGCCCTGGAAATTTAAAAAAAAAAAGGAAAAATTCTGATTAGTAAAAATTTTGATGCTTCAGATATTTCAGAAAAATGTATTATAATGGAGACGCCTGGTTAATAAAATAAAATTCTTTTACTAAGCGTTGTTTTTTATACCAAAATAAGGTAGAAAATAATATTTTTATTATCGGAGTAACTAAAAATTTTACTTATATTATAAAAAAAATGTTGAATAATGAGAAAACATCCCAATTATGAAAAGCAACTTAAACGCAACTAATAAAATATACGAGATGTTGTTTTTTTTGCACGACTAAACGCAGTAGTAGAAAGAAAAACATATAAATATGTATATAAAGTGATAAATACTATGCTTTGCTAAGTCACTTAAACCTAAATTACTATTTCTAAAGAAGAAAAAAACCACGATCCTTACATCATTATCATTGTCAGTGGCGTCGTTTAGTTCCTCATCACAAAAACTCTCCTGGCAGTCACTATCACAACCGGAATCATTGCCACAAATCGAGCTGTCTATCGAGTTGCGACGTCGCCGTCGCCAATTATTACTGTCATTACACGTGCAGGAATTAAACGATGACTCTGTGGATGAAGAGGTGGAGGACGACGACGATTGACTATCGTCCTCTGTGTCCATTCCGTTTAATTTTAATTTATTTATGTCGATCAAGTCATTCACGTCATCGCAGTAAATAAAATTTTTGCCATTCCACAACGTCGTTTTAGATGTCTCTTGTTCGATTCTGGAAAGTTCATTATCAGATTTTTTAAATTTTTTCGCCAATAAAAATTCCTTATCTTCAATATTTTTGTCAATTATCATTGATTTTTCGATAAACAAATCTGTCTGTTGCTGGTGCTGCATGTATTTTGCACGTTTTTTATTTAATTTATGTTGCTGTTGCTGCTGATGCTGCGTTTGAATCGGTGCCGACTCTAATATTTGCACTAAAACACTGTGCTTTCCTTTTAAATTCTTGTTTTCATTCATTTTTAATTGTTTGTCGTGGATTTCGGTGGTCTGCTGTTGTTGTTGATCCTCTTGTATTGCACAACCCATTTTTTTAAACTTTTGCTTAAATTTTTTAAATTATGCAAAATAACCTCAAATAAATCACAAAAGCTGTCGCTTTAGAAACAAAGGGACAAAAATAAATAACTTTTTTAAATCATGACAACAAACTGGACACAATGATCTTAGAAAACAAAAACATACTAAATTTCCACCACTGTAAAAACCACTTAGTCTCACACAAGTCCCGACGGAATTCTTCTTTGACTGATTAATAATCATAGAAAAAGCATTTAAATCGCGTTAGGACACTCTTAATAGTCCACAATTTTATCACATGTTTGTTAAAAATCGCTTAAACACACAGATAAAAATACACTTTACTCCTTTTGTCATAAAATAAACTCACAATTTATTTTACTCCTGCTATTATTTATTTAAAAAATATTAATTTTATTTTATTCAATTTTTAATTATTTTCCAATTACTAAACCGCGCGCAACAGCGGTTCATTTGCGAATAATAAAGAAAAATTAAATGTTCTGTTTAGTTGAGCTCGTTATATGGCACGCGCTGTGTGGAAGGAAAAGAGCTTTAACTATGTTGTTAGTGTTGGTGATAGCTTGTGTGTTGTAAACAATAGACACTGTATTTATTACAGTTTGAGCGCCACATTTATAATAATAATAATAATAATAATAATAATAATAATAATAATAATAATAATAATAATAATAATAATAATAATAATAATAACAAAAAATAATGATAATAATAACACCAAAAAAACGCAAAGAGAATGAAAAATTCTACAAAAGTGATCAGTCAAAAAACAATCAGAAAAATATATAAAATAAAAACAAAAGTTGATTCATAAAAAAAAACTATAATCATTTTATGTAATTAAGGAATTCTCCCACAACTAATTAATAAAAAACGCGAAAAAACTATATAACGAAGAAACAAAAATGTCAAATTTCAGCATATAAAGGTAACAACCACCCAACCTAATAAAAAAATTAGTAAAATTCATTCCTAAGATACATACAAAAAAGTTTTTGTTGAAATTTCTGATGGATACAAAGCAATATTTAAACAGCCTTCAATGTTGTATTAAAACAAATGAACTTTCATGAACTGAGCTTTTAAAACAGTGGCAGTATACATAAAGAGCTATGCTGTGGTAACAGCTTTGCGTTAAATATTACGAAACCACACCAGCAGCAGCAACGACAACAGCAATAACACAAAGTTCATTGACTTGATCATTTCTTAATAAATAAATTTCGAAAAAAAAATTTAACATGAACAGAGCCAAGCAAAACACCAACGAAAAAAAGTAAAAATTTATGTCATGTCGTCATTTGACTGTTTTGTTTCATTTGGTCTCGCGACCTAATTTCTGGTCATCTACCTTCATTGTGTTGTTGTTGCTATTGTTATTATTTCGTAAAGAAGAAAAATAATTGTATTTCATTCCCACCTAATTCTTACAATGCTTAGCCTTCGAAAACTCTATTTTTCATATTTTTTTTGTGTAAAAAAATATTATTTTGTCGTAATTATTTTACTAATAATTCAGCGAGTTTTCTTTGCATCAAAGCAGAATGTTTTCATATCTTTACATTAAGTAAACGAAAAAACTTTGATGCAATCAGAACAACACATATTGCCGAAATATTTTTTAAAAAAATATTTTTTTCTTTATATTTTGTAAGTGAAAAATTATTTAAAATGTCCTGAATTTTTCAGTTGAAAACAATTATTTTGCGAAATGGAGCTGCCTGGTAATAAATAATTCGTGTATTTTGTATGTATCATGCGTAAACAACGCTTAATAAACAATAGATAGAGTGTGTAGTTTAAGTACACAGCAGCAGTAATCATCGCATCAATTCCAACAACAGTAAACTATAAACGTGATTAAGTCAAATTCAAATTAAAACAAAAACAAAATACGGAAGTTTACAATTTTAAGACAAAATAGAAAATAAATAAATAAAAATATTTGTTATTGCGCATGTCATGTATACCTAATTATAATTAATTTATTCATTTATTTATTTATCGTTGATGAGTCGATTTCTTTGAAAATAACAGCAAATCACTATATTTTTTTTTTAATATCTTTCTTAACGTTATTTTTGGTTGCAAAAACTGACGTCACTAAGATTCAATTCTTACTATAACTGTGAACAATAGCGACATTGTGCTTTACTCAAGACACAAAAGATTTGCAAAAAAACAACTGGCAATAAAAGGTATACAAAAGATCGTTAAAAACTTGCAAATGTTGTTATAGGTGTTGTGTGTGACAGTGTTTGTGTTATAGAGATGACGATGCTAGAAGAGTGGTTATGACAAAAAAAAAAAATTGCATGACAGCCAACGTGCGCGGTAAAAGTACGTTGAACTGTCAGCTGAAATGAAAAACAAAACTTTTTTTCTGTTGTTGCTGCTGCGTGAATTTCTATTATTTTGTTCGCTGTGTATAACCACCTGGGCGGCCTTGGATTTTTTTCTTGTTTCTAAAAGTTCAATGAACTTTTTAGCTGCTTAGATCGTTAACCAGTCAGCATGTAGCAGAGCAAAGCTTATAGCGCAGCTTTCGGTTTTTTTGAGTATTTTTTTAAATTACTCTGCCTTTGAGTATAAATAAAACTTTGAGACTGTGCTCACATATTTAATACAGGATTTTCTAAGCTATTCTTTTTCTTGAAATTTTTATTTGTTTATATAAACAGGTCGTTCAACTTTTATTCAGTAATTTCGCTTGTAGACAACAGAAACGCAAAATGTGACGAATAAGAATAAAATAATACGCGAAAACAATTATATCATGATTTTGTTGCTACCGTTGTTATTGTTTGATAATAAATTATAAATTATTCATTTACGTAATAGCTCATAACAATACGATGAAAGAAATTTTAATTAATCGGAAATGAAAGTTTTGATTCTCTTTTTTCTTCTTTCTTCATTATTATTATTTTATTTTTGTTTTTATTATTATTTGATACACTATGTTCCACCATTTGCATTGCATTTTTACTGTCATCTTGTTTTTTAATATAATATAATTACAATACATAATTTTTAATAATTTTACATGAAAATAAGTACTTTTATTTAAGGTGGTCGCTTGAACTTCGGTAAAAGTTGAGGAAAAGTATTTCCTAAAGGATATACCTATAGACAATTTTTTTTGTTTTAATTAAAAAACATTAAATTTTTTACATAAATAACGGAATAAATTAAGTTTTGTTGTCCTTAGTAGAAACTGTAAGAAATCTATGAATTTACATGAAAAATTGCTAAAAAAAAACTTGAAAATTTGGTTAAAAATTGCGATAATTAATTATAATAAATTTAAGATCGAAGAAAGTAAGCTTCCTGAAAAAACATCAAAATATTTTGGCAACATTGCTTTAATTATTCTATAAGCGATATTGTGTATAAAAATATAAATAAAACAACAAAATGGGTAAACTGAGGGCATTCAACTCCAATATACGTTGTTTACAACAACAACGTTCTTAATAGTAATCGTAGTAGTACAAAAATTTGTTTGCCGCAACTCAAAAAATGGAGCAAGAACTACATAAATGCATTATATTCATATGGTGGCGAGCACTATACAGACGCGTACATTAAACTCTACATTGTAAGTATTGTTCTCTTATTTTTTTCGTCTGTTGTTTGTTGCAAAAAAAAAATAAATAAAAATGTGCTAACAACCGGGAATAAACGCTTAACAGTCATCACAATTATTACGAAAAATAATAAACAAGCAAACATAATATAAAGCCAATGACTGAAGCCTTATTAACTTTACTCGAAAAATAACGAAAAAATGAAAAAATAATAATAAATAAATAAAATTAAAGCACAGTAATTTCTGTTTTAAAGTTGTTGCAAAAAAAAACATTAAATTTTGACTTAACTTTTATTAATTTTATTTAAAAAAAATAAACCTATTTACAACAACAACATTTAAACAACAACAAATACTAATTTTTCCATGTCAATAAAATTATTTGTCTTAAGCAAAGTTATAGAAATTTAAAATACTTTTAAAGCCAATGAACTTTATTAATTAAAGAAGCAAAATAAACGATTTAGCGCAACACTTATAGCCTAATTAACAAAAGCGTTTATTTTAGAGTTGCTATTAAAAACCAACAATGAAAGCTCATGATACATTTAAGCGATAAAATAAAAATAATTATTGAGCAACGACGACGAACATGACGATGACACAAAAAGTGTCGTCTCTAAACTAGATCAATGTAGTTTATTGAACCTTTTTCGTAGTTGTTTTTATTGTCTATTTATAAGTAAATCCTTCAAAATAAACTCTTATTATCAAATGTCACAGTCCCCTTTCTTACTAAAAACCCATCAGATTACTAAACAATTGTGGATAAAAATATAAAACAACTTTAAAAGCAGAATCAACCATAATTAGAACAGAGAATGAAAAAAATATAAAATGTTGAATTCACCTCAATTAGGCTCAATAATAAATAAAAATAGGGAATCATTTAACCGTTCATAATTCGGCCTAAAAATGCGCACAATTCAAAGTAACATAGAATGCTTAAAATTAATAGATTAAATCTGCTTTATGCCGTCATTTTATTGCGTAGACAGTCACTTTGAAGATAACGCAACGTTTAAGTTTTAAGTGCGGCAAATATGCCGCCAATTAGTCACTCAACCTGCAAGTGAGAATTGACCTAAATTTTCTCGTTTAGAGTAATGTATGTATGACGTCATTAAAAATTTTCCGGGGTATTTCCGACAAACCATCGTTTGGCAGAACAGCTTAGCAAAGGGCAATGCACGCTAAATGTAATTCCTTAGTCTCGAGAATTTTCTCTTCTCGTTTTCACATTGGGTATATTTTGTGTGCTGAGACCAGCAACAAGCATACTAAGGAAATAAATTTCCTAACGACAAAATTACTATATTGTTGCTACGAAAGCGGCAGTTAAAGTTGAATAAACTTTTCTTTTCGGCAGAGCAACAAATGTCTAATTTTCAAGAAACCGGGTCAACCATCTACCCACCCATTCAATTACACTCCTTAGAATACTCAAACACCAGCAGCAAACTAGGACAAATGCTTGCTTTTAATGCTTGTTCAAACAAATGAAATAATAATTTAATGTAACGGTAAACTAGTGTCATTTTCGATAATTTATTTGGCTACGGTCTGCATTTATAGCCTTAGTGAATTTAGGTAGCCACAGACAAAAGGTAGCACAAAGCACAAATGTTGAACAAAAGATTAGTTTTGAAAATAATTCCTATTTCCTGATAATATGACTTATGGCATAGATTGATTATCGTAATAAAATTATTCTCGCCGCTATACGGGTGGTAAATTCTGCAATTGTTAAATCACACGTAAGTTACACGATTTTAATGTCCCTAAAACTTAAGTTTCGTGCCGATGTGTCACTGTCTGCTTTGTTTCATTACCACAGTGGACTATTCCCAACAAAAAGGACAACATTTTAAAGTTACTTGATTTATACGATACATGGTATTGTGGTGATTAGTGAAAAAAAAGCTCTCTTATAACGGCTGCAGTTAATATTAAGATAATTAAATTAAGAATTTGACTGTGGCTTTTCTGCTTGCGTACTTTTAACGTATTTCACAAAAAGACTTAATCTAGTTTCTTCGTCGATTTTTTTAACATAATTGCTCCTCTGGTCGGGGATGCGATTTGGTCAAAAGTAATTTTTGGCGCCAATTTGATAGATTGTTGCTTTCGCTGTTTGTTTTGTTTTGAAAAAATATTTACCGCGTTCATTGACTTTTTATTACTTTGCTTTCTGTTTTTTTAAACTTTTTTTACATTAAAAAAAAAACAAACGGGAAAAGTAGAATAAAAAAAACAATGTTTAATGGGTGGGAGGTTCATTGAACCTTTTTTTATGTTTTTTAGCTGATTTTTCTATCAGTTAATCATTTTGTTTACTATTTCGCTTTTCCCAAACAAAAAAAAATTATGGAGCGCGCATTGAAAACAATAACAAAGTAGAAGTAGCAGCAGCAGCACAAAAATGAAAGAATGTAAATAAAAAAAGAAGAATAATCAACGTAAAAACCACAAAATAAACGTACATTGACACCGAGATGTTAAAGCAGTAGCGCAGCATTAAAACGTAACAAAAATAACAACACCGAACGGTTGTTAATTATATGCCTGTTGATGTTTCTGCTGATGATGATTTACCCAAATTCTAACAATAACAACAGCAAAAAGCGTAAACAAAATTTATTATTATTATTTTTATTATTGCGAAAGGGCATTGACACTTCTGAATTGACACATTAAATCTATTAAAGCTCTAAAATTAAACATCATTTAAAAAAAATTGTTTTTAGTATAAATAGTGGATTGTTATAGTTTATTCTGAGTAACAAAGGTTTAAATGAATTTAAATTCGGAGTAAATTTAATACTATTTAATTAGTTAATTTAATTAATTTTCATTTGTATTGCAGATTTATATATCTTGTTGTTCCTGAAAACATCTTTCAAATTAAAAACCATTGTTAATATATGCTATTGCAATTGCAAACGCTATCAGTCCGCTTAAGGCAAAATAACATCGTTAAATCAACTGAAATCGTGATAAAAACACAAACTTATCAGGGAAAATACTATACATAAAGCTAACAACAACAACATTAAACATCGTGAAATAAGCTTTTAAGAATGACAAAACATAAGCGCAGGTAATAATAAAACCAAATTCTTCATTCTTAATAACATTAGCATCATTAATGATACAAAAAAAAACCCACAAAAACTAAAACTAAAGAAACATTAACAATGAGTCACTAAGCTTATACTAACAGCAACAACAACCATAACGCATCGAGTCATTCACACCAACTACATCGTTCTATGTTTACAATTTTATTTACCAATAAAACATTAAAAAAAAAAATAATAAATTAACTTTATGTAAATTTCCAAGTAAACAACACAAAAAATATTCAAACGTCAAACATAACGGTAACGTCGTGAAAATAATAAATAATAAATTAAATGACACTGGCAATGCAATGACGTAATAAATAGTGGTTAACTAACTTTTTTTGCACTCATTTTCACGTGCAACAATACATGACACAAAAATAGTGTGTGTCCATACCGTATATGTGTAAACTTATATTCAAAGTAAAATTATATGTCGAAGCTATCAAACAAATTAAATGTAATTGTAGTAATTTTTCATTATTTATTAATTAATAATTAATAATGCAAAAATAAATTACTGCCAAGACTTAAGAATAACTTTTTTTTGTTATTTTTATAAACGCATATGAATACATAAAAATAATAAATAAATAATAAAAGTAATTAATAATAAATCATTGGTATCGTACACATTTTAATTAAATTATAATCTTGCCGATTCGAAGGGTTTTATTTTTGTTTTGTTTTGAGCTTTATTTACTATTTGAATTTTGATGTTCAGATATTTAACAGGGTATCGATAATCTCACTCAATACTCTGTTCTCCCCAAAACATTATTAATAAATATAAATTAATTCTGTCCGTTTGTCTGGCGAAATCATTTTTATTATTAAGATTTAGTCCGTAATTAAAAATTTTAATTTATTTATTTACAATTTTTGTGAAAATAATAACTGATGCCATTTACCTGTAATGTCTTAAAAAAAATATTTTTTCGAATATTTTTAATTTAAATAATTCGTTTAATTTTTTTTTTTCGTTTGTTTATTAATAAAATTTTCTAAATCAATTAATAAATAATTGTAATTCAACGTATCAATTTATTATTAAGGACATGTAAATCCAATTATTTTTTTGTTTGTTTATAAAAATAAGCAAAATTTTTTATTTCCGCATATATATACATGCATAAGTACGTTCATTGCCCTTTTGCATTGCATTGTATTACTTACACGCATACAATTCCAAATTTTTTAATTTTTTTTTTAATTCATTGCACGCGCATGCTTATTACACAAACACGTTAAACGAAGTTGAATTAAAAACTAAAAGTGAGGCAGCAAGATGATAACGATAACGATCTCGAATCTTTTGCACACACTAAATATGCATTTTTTTTTGTAATAAAAACAGTTTTTAGACTAAGATATCAAAAAATTTGTGTGAACCATTTATTAATTAAAAAACTAAACAAAAAAAAAAAACTAATAAAAAATTCCAAATGACTCGTGACTATTCTTTCAAAAGACTCAAATGTCAATGACATTTTGCGTTTTTTGTTGCAAAAATATATGACGTCACACGCATGCCACTTGAACATATACAAAGGAAACGAAAGAGAAGAAAATTTATGACACATAAATTATATTTATTTTTTTTTCGAATATACAAATACCAAATGCTATGCATATGCATCTGTAATACTGGCGAATAAGGGATACGAAGTAAAAACTGATTTTAAAAACATTATTGGAAGTGAGATAACAGAATTTTCATATATTTATTTTATGCAATTTGGTAAAAATAATAAAAAAAATTAATTGAAGTCAAAACGGCATTAACCTGAATGGCTTTGTGTTAGCGTGATAAAGGTATTAACAAAGAAAATTCCTTTAACGCAGTCATGTAATGTGTGCTTGTATGTGAGTACAATAAGGCGGAGAATTGCAAATTACATAATTAATTATAAATATTTATTATATAAATTTTGAAAATAGTTACATCATCACAGATCAGAGTACATTGACGCGACTAAAGTAATAACAAAAACTTATGTAGGTTACGATGGTATAAGTGCGTTAAACAACACAAGCAAGTGTAAAAAAGGGAAGAAAAGAGTAAAGTAGGCGGTGACAATACGGCACAAAATAAATAAAATTAATTTATTCTTTTTATTCACGTACAACAAAACGCAATCAATCGAAATTTCTGGATAAAAAAGTAACGAAAGTACCGCTGAGTGCAATGACTTTGGTTCGTCATATAACCGCAGTCATTGTGCTAACATAACAAGTTAACGCATACTTTTGTTTCATTACATGAAAACATTAATTAAATAACGCAATAACATAATGCAATAATTTGTTTTAATTTTTAATTATTAAAGTTATATTAATAGACGATTAGCTAGAAGCGTGCAAATCCAAATTAAGACTAATTACTTTGTTTTATAAAAAAGATTCGTTTTGATGGCCAATTTCGGCAATTTACAACGTTTGGGGTAAACGTTAATTTAATTCTAAGGATTAAAGTAATTTATATTTTAAATTATTTTTAAAAAGAAAAATAATTCGAGGTCATTGCATTAAAAATGCATACATTTTTATTTTATTTTTATTTTAAATTTCATTTAAACTAAAGTGAGTGGTATTTTATTAAGTCACGGATATCAGCAGCAGCCAGACCTTACCACTAACTTTAATTAAGGTTAGAAAAAGAAATATGAAAAAAATGACAAAATTTACAATTGACACAAATATCTGTGATTCGCCTGAAGGAATTTAGATAGCAACTTAAAACCAACGAACCACCAGCCAACTACCACAAAAAAAAAAAATAAAGAAAGAAAAAAAAATTCAGAAACTCAGTTAGTTCGTTGCCCTAGTTTGACCTCGTGCCAATTGTAATTTTTTGCAATATTTTTCCACACTCATTGTTAAACAGTTGTCATCATTGCTGAAATTTTTATTTTTGCAATTTTATTGCTTTAAAAACGAAAAAAAAAATTTTAAAAGTCGAAGTCTCTTTCACTTTATTGTACACTAGCGCCAAGCTACGCAGAGTAGTTAAAGCACGTAATAGTAGCATGGTGGTAATAATTCTCCCTCCATACACGCAATGAATGAAAATTAATTTGCAGGGGAAATTCTATTTATGGTTCATATGTATCTCATTTAAAAATAGAACAAATTTTATTAATTTTTTTATACACAGCAGAGTTCGTTTTATTCTAAATTAAGAATTGCGAAATAAATGCAGCAAATTAGTGACGTGCAAATTTGTTTTGTTTAATATATAGCATTAGTGTAGCAAAACTAACAGTAGTTAAGAGAAAATTCGATTGCATATAGCAGTGACAATAACCAGTGCAGTAGTATAACACAGTATTTGAATAGTGGTGTTTGTGGGTACGTATGATATAACCTAAATGAAAGGTTGATGACCTAAATTGCAGGACATTTACCCGGTTTGAGATATTTTTTTTTTGTACTGTCGAAAATTAAGGTTATGAATTCAAAATTTTTAACGTTTGAATAAAACGTTAGGAATTAAAAGAAAACATGTTAGTGCTTTATTTTGTCTTTAGAGTGAAAAAAATTATTTAAATTAAAGGTTAAAGATCAATGAACATGCGTTTATTATCGCTACCTTAAGTTAGAAACACATATAACTATAATTTCCGGATTTTTTTGTATGTGATAATTGCCGTCAGTGGCGCTGCCGTTGCTATATTGTTTTCAGGTTCATTGACCAATCGAAGAATTATTTATGGGTATAAAATCAGCTGGTAGAATGTTTTTGTTTCGTCTCTTTTATAGTCATTTTAAAATGCAAATTAACATAATTTTTTTGTTAATTTTATTAGACAACAACAACAGAATTCAATGAATTAATTTGCTCCGTTTCCTATTGCTTTATTTTTATATAACAAACAAAAAAAATTTCTGGAACCTTCCGGTCTGATTAATACGAAAGAAAAAAACAAAATTATGCCGTAGTTATACTAATTTGCTTAACGGTCAACGTCCTCACGTGCTTTTTTCTGTTACAATAAAACCTATACGGACGCACTGAAAATGAAAGATAAACAAAAACATAATCATCATCATCATTAAATACATCGTTCATTGCACTTTATGTGAAAGAAGAAAAAAAAAGAAAATTCCAATGACGTCATTAGTGTTTTATGAACATACAAAAAACCACTTTTGATTAAATCACATTTGTTGTATGGGTGCATGCATGAACATGCGTTAACTAAATGTTGATGTTAACGCACCCACCAAAAACAAAAAGGGGAAATAAAGTATATTGCTATTATTGGGGAAATTTCTATTCTGTCTCGCTAACGATTCTAAGCAAAACGATGTGACGTATCGCTTGACTGCGTTTTTACTGCAATTTTAATTATTATGAATTATTGTTTTTAACGTGTGACGTGGAGAGTTGTTTATTTATGTATTTTAATATTCTTTACAACGAGTCAATGACCTGTGATGTCTGGTTTATATATATATATATATTTTTTTATGTGTTATTTGCTTGGCACGAAATCTCTGTGGTCGTGTCTGTTGTTAAGCATGCACACCAGATGTATGCTTTTGCTAATTTTTCGCATGCTTATATATGTAATTGTGTGTTTATTACTATATGCATATTATATCAAATTGATTATATGATGCCGTTGCATTTACTAGAGATTTTTAATTAAATAAATTACAAAAATATAGTCATCTCTTTTACACTTATTAGAAAAAAACATACAATTAAATTAATTCAATAAAAATAAAAACATTTTAATTTTTTTAATTCTTTAAACAAAAAATTTATCGGCCTTTAACACCCAAAGGCCTAGTTATATTGAAGTTATGCAGTTTTTGACTGACGTGCAACAAAAGCTTACTGCCTTACAAAAGTCTTTTGTTTCCGAATTAACTAATTAAGCCAAACGTAGTTCCTATACAAAATACAGAACAAAAGGTTCATCATTTAATAAAAAATCCAAACATGAATAAGGTCAATGCACCCAAGATTTTTCTAGTTTTATTATTTTTAATAATTTCGCGTTTTTCTATTCAAACTCATATAACTACATTTGACTATAATTATGTTCAGCTTTAATGAGACAAGAAAATAAAATACGATTTATATCGCACATCAAATTTTATGTAATTAGAAAATGAAAAAGAAAAATTGTATAGAAATTTCTGTCATAGAAAAAGTCAATTAATTATTTTTTTTGTTTAGTGTTCTTAGATGCAATAGAGATGTATAATTTAACAACGTATAGTTTACCTGTGAATAGCTTACGCTATTATGTCAATTTAAGGGAAGTATGTAAGGTATTTGTGGACATTAATTATAAGGAATTGAGGGTTAAAATTCAAAGAAATCATTTAGATTTTTCCTCTAAGAGAAATTCAATATATGTTTAACTGTCTTTGTCAACTAATTTGCAAAGGAATGCCTGTCACATAGGATTAAGTTTATCAATCTAATAAACAATAATACTTTAAAAACATCTTAATTGCAGCATAATTATAACTATAAAAAATAGCAGACAGTTTAAACCCAAACAAACTTCCGTTCATTTCTTTAAACTAAAAACTTATAATAATATTAACAAAAAAAAAAACTAAATAAAATGGCAAAAAAAAATGTATTTATTTAATTTGCAAATATCATCAAACACATAGGCATTTAAAAAAAAAATACAAAAAAAAAACTAGCCTGGCCTTAATTTGAAACTATAATATAAGAATTAACCTTTTTTCAGAATTTCAAAACAAAATAGGCAACAGAATAAAAAGGAATTCAAAAGTTCTCGACACTTAATGTAAAAAAGAACACAGACGGGAAAGCAAGCAAGGTTGCTGCTTTATGATATCCTTTTGTTATTTATTTTTTTTTTTTGTTATTAATTTGCTGGTGTTCTTTTTTTAATTTTATTTTTAAATTTTTCTTACTTGTTAATTTCTGCATCAAGCCATTAACAGTGAGTGAATAGAAAAGAAAATACGATAAAACCGTTTAAATATAGTTGAAAAAAAAACAAAGAAAAAACCTTGTATTGTAAGAGTGAAAATGAAGTGAAGAAAGAAAACAAAACAATTAATGACATTAAAAGGAAAATAATCTTTAAAAAATCTTATTTAATTTTTTTTAAGCAGGATTTCGCGTTACATAAGAAATCTGCGTATGAATTTTGAGTGAATATATGTTTTTTTTTTAAATATTTATGAGCATAAAAGAAACTCAAACGCCTAAATTCACACTAACCTATTTACAGAGAAAAAAAAAACCACCAAATCTTGCCGAAAATTAATTTATGTATATATAACTATATTAGTGTTGTTGATAAAGAATATCCCCTTTAAAAATGAACGGCCATCAACTGAATTAAAAACTGGGGAAATTTAAACATTTTTTTTTGGTTTGGTAAACTGCGAAAATATCATTTTATTTAAGAATAAAAAACAAAAACAAGGAATGAATGAATGAATGTAGTGGGGGCACGAGCATAAAATTGCGCTCTCTCGCGTATACTCCAAATACTTCACTCAAAAAGAGATAAAAATAAAATTGTAATTAAAAACAAAAAAAATCTCATACACAAACAGCAAGTGCGCAGTATTTATTATTAAAAAAAATTAATTATATTAATTAATGTTTAGCAGTGTTAGTATGAAATATTTATTATGTTTTGCTTTTGTTAGTTAGTTGGCTTAGTTCCCCGATATTTTTATTCGTTTGTTTGTATTCAAGCAAAAAAAAAAAAACAAAATGTGAATGAACGAGTTCAATGTCAAATAACAACAGAGTGTGTTGAGTGTATTTGCGTGTTCAGTGCGCAACCAAATAGCAAAATATTATATATAAAATATACACATATATTTATTAAATATTTTAATTTGGTGGATAGTGGTGGAAAGCTAAAAGCATCGAAACAATTTTTTTCTGTACACAAATTTTACTAAATTATAATTTAAAAATCTATATAAATTAATATTCAATGTCATTTAGTAATAGACAGCGGATAAATGCGCTAAGGGCACCAAATGACATTCAAATAACGAAAAACTAGTAAAATTATTTCCGTAAATTAAGCAAACATAAATAAACTTTTGAGCAAATTCATGACGTTTCATGCTTCGTAAGGTTAGTACATACAAAAAAAATTTAACAAGGTTTAAACATTTTAAAATTAGATAAAAAAGCGAAAAAAAAATTAAAATTATATAACAGCATTGACAGAGTATAAATAAACAAAAATTATAGAGAAAAAAATCATCTGTCAAACACTATTTATTAAGAAATAATGATGCGCGCGCAACTTAATATTAAAAATACTGATATTTATTTTTTTTTTGTATGAAATATAGCGAGAAAAAAATTTGAAGGTTAATGGGTCGATTAGACAGGGAGAGCTAGAGTTTAATTAACTTAATTTTTTTTTTACTTTGCATATCTGTGTCTGTATTAAAGAACGTCAAATGATTATTATTTCAATTACACATACTGAAAACTGTTCTGCTTATTTTTATTTTCATTTTCTTGCCGAATTAGATAAAAGTTGGCCTTAAGATAAGTTGAATTGCGAATGACAAGTTGCCTAAGGAATTCAATGAGTTTTTAATGAGTTGAACTAGATAAACTATTTTTTTGTATGTTAAATTAAACTTAAGCTGATAGGGTTCCGAAATGTCTAGCATATCAATTCTGCGCATAGAAACAAAGTTAAACTACTAAAAAAGATTTCAACCAGAGGGTGTAACTACCTCATCAACGACAGAAAAATTAATCAAAGTTTGGTTTAATATCGTCATTTACTTTTAGGGTAAAACAAAGGTCTAATAGTCACAAATTGTTTGCAATTGACCTGTTAATACACATGTATCGTAAAAACGACGGTAAAAGTACAACAAGACAAAAAGAACTAAAAAGCTTTAATGAAGCTCACCTTGTAATTAACAACATACAAATTCGAATTTCCTGATTCCGTATTACAGAATTAGCAACGCGCTGCTAATGTGTTGTCGTTGATGACGTCACGATTTCAGCATTCTATTTAGAAAACCTTTTTTTTCTTAAATTAATTTCAAGTTCGAGTTTTTTCCATTAATTTAATTAGCAACAGATTCCAAGTGAATACGAATTCAGAACAGTTGTGCCTGCAACACTGTGAAAAAACTGTCGTCTTTAGTGACCAGTGACGGACGCTATCGCTTTGCAGTTTTTTCTTTTTTATTGGTATGCGTGGGATTTTGTTTCTTTGCGCAAAAATGAAAAAAAAAAAAACTTTTTCGTATTTTAAATATTTAAATTGAGTTACGTGGTGAGGGTAGCGCGTGCGCGCATATTGTCCATTGTTCGATCTTGAACTCACAGCAGAAAAATAAATAAATATTTTTAAATTCTGTTTTAATCGGTTCAAGTTTGTATTGAATATCACCGTGAATCGAAAAATTCTTTGTTATTTTGGATAAGAAACAAAATATATAAAACAGAAAAATCAGCGCACCTAAATTGTCTCACTCGCGCAGCTTAGCATTTCTTTACCTTACAGCGCGAAATTTGAGTATTTAACACAACACTGTTATTTGAGGTGCTAATAAAGAAAAATCCTTTCGGTACTGTTCTAGAGCGGTTCAAAATAACAGGTAAGCACAGCCGCCTGACAATGATTAACAACTTAAAAATAATTGGCACACGTGTCTTACTCAAGATACATTTTTCACTATTTCCTTTAAAAACTAATTCAAAAAAATATAAAAGAAAAGAAAACTAACCTTGCATCCTTCGCACGAATGTACGCCATAATGAAATCCGGAAGCCTTATCTCCGCAGACACGGCACAAAACTGTTGTACCATCAAATTCTGTTAAGAAAAAAAAGACTTAAATTAAAAATAATAATATTTAGATTAAGTTATTCGCAAAAGATAAAAAATGACATAAATTTTAAGTGAAATGAATTTTAAATTAACATAAGAAAAGAATTGAATGACATAAAAAAATCCCCACTCGTTACAGTTAAAATAATTATTTAAAATGTACAACTCCCCAAGTCCATAAAATATTAGAAGCATCCAAACATCATGACGTAGTAAAATCAAATATAAGCCAAATTCTTCTGTAATATGCTTTTCTGCGCAACCAATGCAGCATATCAGCGACTGAGTGACGTCAACGAAGAAAGTAGACAAAAGAGAATCTGAAAAAACTAAAAGTGAAATGCTTTCGAATTAATAGACCTTATAGTCAAACAACAATACTAATAATTTTTTGTATGCTGCGCGTAGTCGATTAATAATTGAAAAGAAAAAAACCAAAAGAATCCGCGCGCGCACTACTATTGCGCTTGATAAATTGTGAAAGACAAATTTCTTTTACTTTCATAGTTGTTTTCGTGTTTTTCCATATCTTTTTGTTTACTTTCTTCATGCGCCTTTCAATGGAGACTTTTTATGTAATTTTAAAAATACTAAAAATAAAACTAATGCAGGTGAAAAATGTTACTACGACTATGGTGTTGGTTTCGAAGTAATAGTTTTCTACAAAAACGAAGGCAAATGAAAACAATTCAAGGATATTACCATGAACCGATGATAAACTTTTATCAAGGTTAATTTTTATCAAATTAGGATTTGCATGTTTTTTGTTACCTATATTTAACTCTGGCTCTCCTTTTTGGGAACCAGATAAACAGCCAACATTGCTGTTCGTTTTGTTTAAATTATTTCTGGAGGAGATGGTGGTTGAAGTTGTATTATAACTTGTACTCGCCACTGTCGTATCCATTATAACAGGGAAGTTTACTTTTGAATTTTGGTAATCAGTTTGTGATGTGGTTGAACCAAGTACTGCTGTTGTTGCTTGATTAATAACCACACAATTTACATTATTATTATTATTATTATTATCATTATTACTACCACAAATTGCACTTAAACTATTATTAATATTTTCATTGCTACTATTATTATTACTACTGCTACCAACATTATTATTGCTACTTAAATAAATAACACCTTGATGATGATGATGTTTTGGTGCCAATGAAGGCATTGTTATTGCCGTTGATGGTGATGATGATGATTCGGACAGCACACTGTCGCTGTTAACAGAAACATTTTGAATTTTTAAACGTAAAACTGAACCACTAAGATTTGTATAAACACTATGTGGTGTTACTGTTGTCGATGTTGTTTTTACTCCTGTTGATAAATTTTGTGGCAAATTTGTTTTATTTAACTGCTGTTGGTTTTGCCGCTGCATAATACAGCCAGTAGTCGCCAATGTCGATTTATTTGAACTATCTGGAGACATAAGCATTTTTATTTCTTTCTAGATAATTTATAAAAAAAATCTTCAAAACCAACACTTCTACTTAAATTTTAAATAAAAAAACTTAAGCATCTCTTAGCAACTTTGTTAAACAATAACGAAAAAAAAAATAACAAACAGAATCCATGTATAAAAAAAAAACTAATCAACTAATCCATGAATCTTATTTAAAACACCTGTTACAATGTCACTTATTGCATAAAATCCTTTACTCTCTGTAATCATTTAGAGGTACAATATTCACAAAATAATCCACAACACTTCAAAATTGATTAAATTTTGCCAATTACATACATCAACTGTTTAATTAAGTCACCTTTTTAAAGCACAGCGAAACTATTAAGCAAATACAAAAAAAATATTTATTTTACTTATTTTTTATTCAAGTCTCTCTCGGTCGCTTTATGTATTCCTTTCTATTCTCTACAACTAGCTCGAATGAAAGGAAAATTTCAACTAAACTGAAAATGAATTTCAAAATTTAAACTCGATCGAAAATAAAGTGACTTAAAAAAATCAACAAAGTAAAAGCTATGCGCAGAACAAATATATATACGGGTGTGTGTGCACATACACATATTTATATTAGCGACTTAATTTCAATGTTACTTAGCGAGGCATGAAGAAACAACAGAGCATTGTATATATGCGACATAAGTGCGCGCTAGAGTAGTCAAGCATGAATTTTCGTTTTTTTTCTATGCTTATGTGAATAAATAAAAGCTTCTATGAAGGTCAGATGGTGGGGGTAAAGTATTTTAAATTATAAAAAAAATAATTTTGAAGTTCAACCGATGCAAACAAGACGCACACATAGCGTAGAAATGTGCAAACGCAATGTACTTTGCTTGTGAGTTTAATTTACAAAAAAAGTATTAAGTTTTTTGCCTCATCTTATTCTTGCGCACGTATGTAAAAACGGAAGAAAAACTAAAATCATTATGCCTTGGTTATAATTACGCTACAGCCACAACCAGAACCACAACTAAAAACTTCAAACATATAATAATTAAGACATTCAGTTATAATTACGCGACTGTGGCCGGTTTTTAATTTTGATTTTTAAATATGGAGAAATTAATAAAATTAGTGCATGAAAAACAAATTGTATAATTGCGATAAAACCAATGCAGGTTAGAAAAATATACTTTTAAAATAAAAAACCTGGAAAGAAATTGCAAAAGTTTATAAATGTTCAAAGAGTTAAAAGTTTTTTTTAAATCTAAATACCCGATTATAACTTGTAGCGCTACTTGGTAGTTGCGGTTGTAGCATGTGTATTATTAAGGCATTAAGCTAGAACGTAAATAATAATTAATAAATCAAGTTTATTTCGTGAGTTTGCTTGCGCGAATATACGTGCTGCTCTAGCACCAAATAACTAAACCAGGAGAAATGTGGGGAATAAAAAAAAATAATCAAATAAAAATGTTCTGCGCGAAGAGAGAACAATGAAAAATATTCTTTAATCAAGTTCATGGTTAAAAAAATAAATTCATTCTTTAAATCAAGCAAAAATAAATCTTTATTTACTTCTAAGCATGTATTTATTACTTAAAAAAATTATTTTGGTTTTTTTGCAGTTATTTGGCCAATTTTTAAAACAAATTTATTGTGGCTGCAGTAGCAGCGTTTTGTAAATGTTTTAAAAAATAATTTATGTATTTCCGGGTTTTTAATATGATAGCCTCGATTAACAATGTTTCGTTTTTAATAAAAGTTGAACATTAACACTGTTTAGTGTTTTTTTATTTGGTGTTCCGTCATGCCGAATAAAGAACAAAATATTTTTAAAAATATGTTTTAATGGTTAATTCTAGATACATCAAGGTTAATATATTGATGTCCCTCACGATGACTGAGTTTTTTTTAATAAATTTGCCTAAAATATGTAAAATTCATTTTAAGAATACCAAATATCCAATCAATAAAAAACTTAAGCATAATGGCTTAAGCGTAGCTGCAAGACAGCAATAGCCAGCCGAAAGTTCGATTTTTCTGCTTCTTAATACATTACATAGAAGAATAAATCGTAATAAAAAAATGGTAAAAAAACCTTTTCACAAACTTACAAGGTCATCGTACTTTAACACTGCGCGAATATATAAATATGAGTAAAAAAGAAACAAACATCAAAATTCAATTGAAACCAATTGAAAGCAAGAAACCTTTAAATAAAACTCACAAATAAATAAAAATAATAACAATAAATATAAGTCAATGACTTAGGTGGCGCTAATGTCGATTTAAGTTTTATTTTTATAATAATACTAGTTGTATTACCCGGCTTCGCACGGGGATAAAATAAAGTTTTGTATATAACGAATCCCGTTTTTGTTAATTTTTAACGTCTCGTTAATATTTTGTTTTAATATTTAAAAACTCCAATTTATCTAAAAAAAGAACATAAATTAATAAAATGCATAACTTTCTAACGTATTGTTTATGCAATTTAATATTCTGTATTTATAGGAGGATGGTAATAGAGTTTTTATTAGAGAGCCTATATTTTATTTTATGTTTTCATTCGTAAGGAGCCTATTTTTTAAAACATCATAGCATTAAAAACATAAATAGAAGAAAGTATGAATTCATTTTTTTTTTTTGTAAAAAAATACAATTTATGTATGAATGATCCTCACATCCTTTCCCGTCTTTGTATCCGGTAATTCACGATTCGGATTCAGCGTTTCCAACTTGCCCTCTCGTTAAGGGATAGGGTTTTATGAGCAAAACACTACGTTTGTGATAATTGTGTGCAATACTTGTACTTCACTTTTACTTCACACTTTAACGTCAACCCGTTGATAAACATTAATTTAATACTAAATAATAAACAAATTATAGTTCTTATTCTAACACGTGTTGTGCTAATACTATTGTGTAATACTGTACTAATTCATTCTTTATTTTTTCACTACATTACGAATGACTAACCCATTCAGATTATTAAACTATAATTCAAAATCGCTCTCAATTCTTGATATCTTTTATATTGCCGTGTACACAACAAATACACAGTGTTTGCTATATACTATTATGATATTTGCGTGCGTGAATTATAAAATGACAATGCAAAGGGAGAGAAATATGACTCCAAAACATCAATATTCCTACATTTATACATAAAAATTAACTTAGTTTCAATGGTAAGAAATTTACAAAAAAATATGTCTTTAATGCTTTTTTATTTTAATCAGAAAAAATTATTTTAGTTTCAAAATATATATAATAAATATTTAATAGTTTAAAATATCCCTGTTCTATTTTGTAACATAAAATAGAAAATTGATCACTTAACGTTTTTGTTGTAAACCAATCTTTGCTAAACAATTCATATACTCGTTTAGGTGCTGCAAAAAAACTAACAAATTGGTATCCATTAAATTTCTTTAAATAAAATAATTTCTACTTGATGAGCAGTTTTCAAAAATAGATAATATGGCGTGAATTTTGTAGATAACTGGCATTATTATTTGCATACATAATAGTTATATGTTAACTAAGTCAAATATTAATATAAATAATTTGTTTATGCATTTTTGTTTCTTTATATGTATTTTTAAAATTTTTCATTATAATTAAAATAAATCTATTGTAATTAATGTTCTCACTAACTTATCCAAATCGCTAATGTTTCTGGCTTGTGCTTTATATATAAGATATCGTGCGATCGCACAATAACCGAAGTTACCTTGTTTCAGTGTTATCATCATTTTTATTATATTTAATTTAAAAAAAAATTGATTTAAGTGTCGCGTAGTTTTATTAATTCATTTTCAAATTTTCAAGAGCACATTTGTAGAAATAAAATAATAAAAAAAAATATTAAAAACGTTAAAAAAACGCGCACGGAAATAATAAGCAAATTGAATTTTTATTAGCATGAATAAAAACTTTAATAAATAGTACAGCGCGCGAGAGCTTTGCACTTTTAGAACCTTGACTTTTCTCTGTATACAGCACACGGAATTCATGAATTTAGTGTGCGTGTGTGCTTTTTTTTTAATTTTACTTTGAATCCAATTTTTTTGCGCTTAAAAGATTTACAAAGATTTACAAAATCGTCACATTGTTGCTGTTTTTTTCTTAATCATATAAAGCGTTTATTTCTTTATCTTTGTTTCGTTTCCATTCGTACCATAGAAATACTAAAAAACTCGACACATCTGCTTCAATATTCTACTAAATTATTATTATTATTATTACAATTCTTTATTTTTTAAAGTTTATTTATGCGTGCAAGCAGCAATAACGACAGCAATGACAAATACAATTATAAACCAAGGTCATAGTCCTGATTAATAAACTAAGTTCGTCTTCATTTTTCGTTTTCAATTTTTTTTTAATTTTATTTAACAAAAGATGGAAAGACTAAAACGATAAATCGAACAAAAAACTTTTTCTTTAGCTAAAAACAAGAATTTTTACTTTACTTCATTTGTGCCTGCCACATTTTTTATAAGTTTATATGTTAATTAATTTTGTTTTTTCTTTCATTCTTTCTTTTGGCATAGTAAAGTGAACATTAATAAGCTATCAACAAAAAAAAAAAGGTTTTTTATTGTTTCAAAACAACAACTTTCTTAAAAGTTAAGACATTTAGTTTTTTTAACTTATGAAAACAAATGTTAAACAGAAATGACAAAATCAAAAACAATAACGCTATCTATTTTTTTTATGATTACCACAACTTATTTAAGCAGCGCGAAGTAATAACAAAAAGAAAAAAAAATAAATAAAGAGTTTGTTATTAAAGCCAACTGCATAAAGCAAAAAAAAAAAAGGAAAAAACAAATTCTTGAACAAAATCATAAATGTAATATGTGTTTGTCTGTGTGACTTGGTTTAATTTTTAGCAATATAACAGACAACAAACGTATTACACTTATAAAAGGCAAAAAACAAAAATAATAAAATGAAATAATTAAAATATCCAGAGCACAAGAGAAAAAATACAAAAACAAATTAATTTGCAAAAAATATTTAACAACAGAAAACTCCATCTACGGTTGCGTTCATTGCACTCACGCTTTTATCATGATCATTATATTAACACGACATCTAAGCAACCAACAAATGCATTTTGACTTATTGTATTTATGTTTCTTACGCTTCGTTTACTGTTTCAATTTTTTTTTTGCCATTTTTAAGCCAAACAAACATAAACAACATAACAATATATAATAATGTAATCAAAAATTAATACTTTCTGCTTATTATTAATCATAAGCGATGAAAAAGTAAAAAAAAAATTGTACCAATAATGCATACATAGCAAATAGAAAATATTAGGGACATTCTTCTGTGCCAAATAAAAGTATAATTTACTTTATTAGGGAAAAAAATCCTTTCTTATTTTCATATACAAAATGATGCGCACGCAACTTAAAACGTAATTTACTTAAGCAATAGCGATATAAAAACTACATACATCAATATAGCTTACTTTTAATAGAAAAAAAAAAAAGATTTACTGGTGACTCTAAAATAACATGGTCTTATGTATTCCTCACATAAAAATTTGCATAAATCGGAAAACTCCGTTTATCTGACAGCTTTGTTTAAAGAAAAATGAAACATTAAGATGTTGATTTAGCGCCGTGTTCAGTTTTCAGAATGATTCGATTTTAAAAAGAACCTGGCCTTGACTTTTTTACACGGAAGTTTGACCGAGTGGCCAATTGTTTTGCTTATTATTATTATTAGTTTTTTTCTGCTGTTTATAATTTATATTTATACATTAAACATCATCAATTTTCTCCCTCTAATAACAATCGAAAATACTGTGATTGTTTCTGCGCGAAAGAAAAAAATGACTTGAATAGATTACAATTGGCTAAAATACTTAACATTGGTGGACGTCCTTCGTTTTTTTTTTTTTTGCGTGTTAGATTTACTACTACTTTTTTAGTTTTTACAAATTATTTATTATATACGAGGTCAAAAGACGTACGACATTGACCTATGGCTAAACGTTAACATATTTAGTTTTATTTTTCAACAAATTTAAATATCATTGGATGGCTGGCTATTGGTCAGGTGTATGTGCGAGTGATTGTTAAATAATAAATTAGCGCGGTGATATTGATTATCTATTTTATATTATTAATTTTTATTAAAGACGATCGCGATGAGCATAGAACAGGTAAGCTGTCGAGAATAAATTAATGTTTTCTGCGGCGCTGCAATGTAACTGTTGCATTTACGACGTCTATTAATTTTTTTTTCGTGCATTTCAAAAATAAAACAATTTTTTTTTGTTGAAGTTCAGATGAAAATGGTTTAGAAAATATTTTTCATAGCTAAACGTCGTTAATTTTAGTTTAGAAAATTTAAAAAAAAATCTACTCCTGCATAATGATACTAAACCAACCAAATGTAAGGTCAGCTTTTTCAGTTTATTCAACTGCTAAGCGACTCAATAGTTCAGTGGCGTTGTATCATACAAGTGAAGGAATGCTGCGCATCCTAATGTTGAGAATTAAAAATTGGAGATAAATAATGATAAATTATATGTAATATAATGTAATATTCATAAATTTTCAAAAAAAATATAATACATTATGTACTCAATTCAATATAATATTTCAAGTTAGTTCAGTTCATATTCACAAACAAAATTCATGTTTTTTATTATTGTTATGATGTAAATACGAATGTAGATGCAAAGCAAAATAAAAAACAATAATGATGTCTATTTTTAAATTAAAGAGAATAGTGGTTAAAATTAAATTACATTTCTCTCAAATTAAACCATTTTATGTCTTAAATTTTTCTCATTTAGATGCTACAACATATTGCTTCACCAGGTAATTAATATATATACACAAACAAATTGAAGTAAACGTAATGCAGATTGAATATGATTTTATGTTTTTTAGTTTTGAATCTATTTTATGTTTTTTTTATTTTTCTCATTACAAGTGAAAAATTTCTCTTGATTGTTCTGTTTAAATAAAAAAATAAATTATTAATAATAATTGTTTTAAATTAAAAATTATTAATAATTATAAAAATTAAAATAGAAGAAATAAATACTTTCAATTGTTGTATTGAAAAACTGTGGAGAAAGTCATTTGCAAGTTTTGTCGAAAAGCAACATATTGTTGATATGGAAAAGCCTACACCAATAATGAACAATACAGTTAAGAATAAGTATTGTACAAAGCATTTGACTGATAAATTATATAAAATGAACAACTGAGTAGCGAAATATATAAACAAATATTTTTGCTAGCCTTGCCTACTGTTTTTAGTAGAGCTGTATGTTTAGTGCAAAGAAGGATTTTCAGATTTGAAAAACATAAGGCAGACATAAGATATTCATTGTAAAAAGTCTGAAAATAATATGAAATCCGTGTTATCATTATCTAAGTTTGTAAAAACTCCAAGAATTGAAACCATGCTTGATAATCAATATCGAGAAAATATTACTAAGATAAGATATTTTTGGATCACTATTTTGCAGTGGTGTGACGAGATTTTGGAAAAAAGGAAAGCCTTATGTATATTTTTCGAGGTTTTTATGATTTTCTCTGTTAATAGAACCCTTTTCATTAAAATTGCATTTAAAAACATGATCCTGATATCCTAAATAACAAATTAGCAATGGCATTGCGTCATACAAGCGAAGGTTCTATTCTATTAATAGTGAAAATCATATAGAGCTAGAAAAAAATAACTAGAGCTAAAACACAAACCGAATAAACTTTTTGAAGGTCTTTTCGTGTCGATGACATTACAACACAAAATTAACAAAATCAAATTAAAAAAGCAAAATTAAATTTTTTTAATTAGAAGCAATTTTTTTTAAAAAAAACGAACGAAGTAGGTAGCTAGCTAGGTAGGTTGGTATGTCGATAGGTAGGTAGGTGGGTAGATAGGGTCATCGCTAGCCCGTGTAAATTGAAAATAAAAACATAAAATTCTACTCAAACGCAATAATTTTTTTTGTCGATTGAACTGACTTTACTCATTAAAAAATAAAAACAATCAAAAAAAACACGTGCGAATACTAATTACAACACCTGCGCATGCGTAATTCAAATAATTACAAATAATCAGCAAAAAACAATTTTGTATTTTTAAAATAACAAGAATATTAGTCAATTCAAAAGCAGCCAGACATCTTTTTCCTGTTAACTAATTTAATTTTTTTTTAATTAAAATTTAATAAAAACGCCAATAAGAAGTAAAGTTAATGATTCACAAATACTTAATCTACAGTATTGTCGTCAATAACGTCAATAATCCCTCGAATTAAAAAATAAAAAATCAATCATTTTGCGATGCCACACTTAGCAAATACCGATGTCACAAATAACAAAGAGCAAGCAATTATATAAAAATCTAATTGGCCTTGAGCAGCTTTAACTTTAAAAAAAAAATCCACGTTGCGACTGCGCAAAAACTTAATTTTTCAATCAAAACAATTTTCTAACAAATTTTCAAGCAAGCAAAATATATATTAAAAAAATGTCTGCTGTTACTGAAGCGGTCGGTTGTTACTTGCTGATTTGCGATTTTTACATTTAATAAACAATTTTCGCAATTCAAAATATTAAATTACTTAAAGGAAATACACTGTTGACACCGTTTTTAGGAACAACAAGTGTTCCACGTGCATTGACGATTTGTTTTTTCTTGCTTTTAAATTTGATTTGTTGTTTTCACTACTGAAAAACCAATAATTTTAATAAGAACAATCAGCAAGTTGTTGTGTAAATTGTTTTAAGCTTGTTATTATTATTATAATTATTATTATTATTATTATAAAGAATCTCTTAGTTTGCAGTTATGAAAAACACAAACAAATAATTATTTAAAAAAAGAAATTTAAATTTGTATGCTCATTACAATAGATATAAAATTGTTGATGTTTTTTAGTGAATTTTAAACTAAAGCCTAAATCATGTCGAAATTTAGCCAGAAAAATAACTCCATAATGAAATTGTTATCCGAAAAACTAATGATAGTACGTTTTTTATCCTTAAACATTAAGATAGAAACAATTAAGAAAATACAAAAATAATTAACAATCCCGCTTGTGTATATAAAAATTACTTAAACACTATAAGGAATTTTTTTATTAAAATATAATTCCTTCACTTAAGTATTTTTAAAATTAGTTATTTTTAATAGAAATTAATTATTATTAATTTGTTCTTTTATTGTTGTTCCTGTTGTTGTTGTTTCTGAATCTTCCCTTTTCTTTTTAAGAAAGTCGAAGTAAACGTAGGAGAAGCAAGAAAAGAACACATTTTGTTTTTGTTCCATAAATACTTTCTTTGACAAGAACTAAAAATCAACAACAGAATAAAAAAAGCTAATAAGCATCGATAACAAAAGTAACCAACAACGACAATTAAAGAAGTAGCAGGAAAAAGTACATAAATAAATATATAAATAAGGTGAGAGAGATTACACAACACAATTAAAATAATTTATGTTTAAAAAAAACCAACAAGAAACTTTTTGACTTGTGAAAAATAAATAATTTTCAGTCATTTATTTTCAAGGTTAGTCGGGCATTGACGTTTTCATATTTTGAATTACATAAAGCAAATTGTTTATTTGTTTACCTGTTTGTTCACAATACAACTTATGCTTGTAAAATTTACTCATCACCGTTTAATTCGTTATTTTGGTTGAGGTTTAAAGCGTAGCTATTTTGCTGCTGGTATTACTACCACCGTTGTTTGCTTTTATTTATTAAAAAACTTAAAATATAAAAATAAGAAAATAATGTAATTAAAGGTTGCCGTACATGCGATCATATTTTGCAATTTTTCGGGCAGAGTGAATAAACCTTTATTGTACACATGTAAACAAATACGACTACTCACAATGCTGTGGAGTGGATTACAGTAATTTACTACAGAGCAAGTTTTGTTCAAGTTATAAAATTACACTAGTGGAGAATTTATTGCAGGTGCTGCCAGCAGTAAATTTTGTTTTTAATAGTGTTTTAGAACCATCTTCTATTATTAAAAAGTGTTCTGCTTTGCTAAAAATACTTTTGTACATTTCATATTTTGATTATAATTTCAACAGTAAAAAACTCTTTAGTGTGGGTAGGAATTGTTTAGTAATGAAAATAACTCTAACATTGTGCAAAGGCCGAATTTGTATATTTACTTTGTGAGAAAATCCTCAAAAATCTCTCACATTGCAGAGCGACCTTAACCAAATTACAGGCAAAAAAACAGACAGGAGCAACAGTAAAACAACAAGTACTATAAATTAGTATATGGCCCAAGCTTAAGTGCAAGGAGGCTTTTTATTACTGGAAATCCCTTCAATAGCATATTCTACACATCCATGTTTACATTAAATGTAAATTAAACAAATTTCTCTATCATAAATTTAATAAGGATAGAGACTAAATTAGTTTCACAATCTACAGTTACAAGAATTTGCAGTTCTTTATGCATTAATTGGAATATCTGATGAGTGCTATACCTACTTGCATAGAATTTTTTGGCCAACAAAGCCATGCAGAAATTGAAATCCAATCAACAGAGTTTTTTTTACATTCTAAACAAATTTTATGTTTATGTTGGTTGTGTTGTTAAAAAAAAAAGAAATAAAAAACAACGAAAAAAAAAGTAAAAGAAATGAATAATAAGTTGAAGGTAGTTGACCGCAACCGTAGAGGTGGCCGACCGGACAATGATTTAAAAAGCAGAAGAAACGAATAATAAAAAAACACATAACATAAGCTAACTTTGCTTAACTTAGCATTTACTTAGTAGAACTGAATGAAAAAAAGTTAGTGCTGGCTTAAGATCATCGCGAATACAATAAATGGCTTTACATTCATCAAGTTTGTTCGATTTTTTGAAAAATTACATGAGATTAGCTAAAGTATAATGCGTTCTGTACCACAAAACCCCCAAATGGCTGATCTTGAGTCAGCAACGCCGCTAGCGCAAGTTAATTATGCACTAATAATTAAATTTACTACGAAATCTTATGCGCCCGGAATATATATTAAATTTTATTAAAAAAAGCAATTTAAATAAAAAAACTAAAAACAGCAATCAATGAACAAATAAAAAAATAAAACAACTTTCAAGGCAAGCATAAAACCGACAAGCGGTCAATAGCACAACTATCAGGGGGAAACAATATTTGTTTTTTTTTGCATGCTAAGTAATAATGCACACACGTATACACCGGCAGGTACACAAAATGTGGTAACAGAACCTCATTTTAAATTAAAAGATATTCTACTATTGATGTCGTTTCAAGAGCATTATCAAAATAATATACATTACTACGCAACATTTCTACGCATCATCGGATTAAGTGAAAGTTTTTTTGTTTCGTTTTCTTCTCGTAAATGATCTTTTAAGCCGTATCTATTAAAAACTAGAAAATTAATATTTATTTTTGTCTAACTTCAATGTGTTGTAAGGTTAACAACCGGTTAGATTCAAAATCGTTAAAAATCTTATAATTTCCCTTTTCCTAGTTCTTAGATGCATAAGCCATATAAAGTGGAAAAATTTGTTATTGCATTAGAATATTGGTACTAATTAAATAATCAATACAGACACAGCATTAAGCTTATTTTTTTATGGGTTTTTATTTTTATCAATTAGTATTTAATTAATGATTTAATGACGCATAATGGGAAGAACATAATAACTTATAAATATAGCGGTAGAAGCAGCAACAATAGAAATAAGGTAAAGTTAGGACGATGACAGTCGAAAATACATTTACACAATATCAAGATTTTTGTATTTTAATTTACAAGGAAAAGGTAGAAATTAAACAGAAAGAATCACAAAATTAAATAAAAAAAAATGAAACAAAACGTCCAAAAGAAACAGAAATATAAATTCAATAATAATAATTTAACCGTTACACGACAAAAACCCCGATGATCTACGTGTAAAAATTATTCGTTTTTGTAATTTATTTTCGTTTCATTTATTTTTTATTATTGGAAGATGTTTAAAATAATTAAGTAAAAAAAATAATAAAACCACCAAAATCGGCTTAAAAGAAGAAGCTTTTGTTGAAATGTTTACTGATGCGTATAATCTAAAGAAAACGCTTTTGCGTCTAAAGTTTCGTTTGTAAAACATTGGTCAATAAGTCGATAAGTCAAAACTAATATTTAAGATATTTATTTGGTATTTAATTTGCAAATAAAAATGCAAAAAAGAAAGACTTTCTCTACCATAATTCAAGTTAAGAATAATTAAACGAATATATATGTATATATAGAATAATGAAGCTGCTGCTGCGCTGTTACTGGAAATTATTGATAATCTTTAAGAAACTAGTAGTATAATAGCAACACCATAGCAGCGGAATTTATATTTATAAAAACGTAACTAGCAGTCGGTCATAAACCCCGTATATATCCACTTAAATTAATTAATTTTAATTTTCTTCTTTCGAAACATAACCGGGATCGATGTACTGTTTTTCTTGCTTCTCAGAATTTAAAAAGGTTTGCAATATTCGGTTTTAGCAGTTAAAGAGAGACACATTTTTTAACTCAGATTTTTTTTTAAAGGCTTAAAAGCACTTTAAGTCGTGGTTACAGAAACAATCGATGGTAAAAGTTATTAAACTGGATAACGTCCAAATAATAAAACAATTTTCTAAGTGATGGCAACACCAAATAATTAACCATATTATAATAAACGTTTACTAGCAATAATTTATTTTATTTAAATAACGCAACGTTACTTTATTAAAAAGAAAGATCGAGCTGGGTTAGTGCCCGTGTCAACGATTCATGTTAATTGCAACTTGAATTACCCCGCTGCCACCTATTCACCTTATCAGTACTGCTCAAGCGGTGTGCAAACGCGATGTCATTGTGCTCATTTTATCGTCGTTGTTCAATTCTATCGTCGCTGCAACGCAGTCAACTGATACAGTACTTTACACACTAGGAAAACAAAACTAGGAGAAGGAATAATTAATTATAAATAATAATAAAATAATAATGAAATAAATCCAACACATACGCAAATGTTATTGACCTTAAAATAATTTTTTTTTTACACGGGTATAAAGTAGGGGATCGGTGATTAGCAAAGACCCAAACTTAATTCATGTTCATCGAAATGCCGTCTTACTATTGTCGAAATGTTTTAAATCAGTTGCCAGCGAACCTAACGTTTTTTGAATTTTTTATTTTAGTTTTTTGTAATATAGGATTATATAGGATTATATTATATATTCTAGAGCTACATAGGTTAAATTGATATGCGTTTGTATAACCATTATGGTATATCACATTTAGATATAACATAAAAAGTGCTTACAACAAAGCATTCACTGGCAAACAAAATGCCTGAAACACGAATTAATTTTTCTAATCATACATGAATATCAGCTAGTTATCGCAATTTTCAAATATTTTTCATTCTATCTTATAACAGATGGCGGTACAGGTAATTGTAGACTTTTATAAATTAACCTAAAATCCAAATAACTTTTTTTACCTTTGTGATCCACTCAATTTAATCGTTTTGTCATATTAAATAAAGTAAAAAATGTTAGATCATTGACCGAACAAATAACTTGTCCTTCTCGCATAAGGTTAACAAGTTTGTTATAATTACTTTTGCTGCTACTGTTGCCATTGTAACTGTATTACAAAAACTTTATAATTTTGAGTATAGAGAAGAAACAAAGGTGAAATAATTTTACTGTTTACTTACAAAACGCAAAAAATAAACGTGCAAAACTATCTTAAATAGCAGAAAATCAAAGTGAGAAAAAATCACAAAACTTAGCACAGGCACCAACCAGCAAAACGTTCTAATTTTTTTGTTCTATTTCCAGGTTATCTGCGAACACAGCTCAAAACTACATTATTACCCCACCCTAGCGCTTGAAAAAATTATAAAAAACTAACGTATAGTTAGAAGTAAGCTGTGTGCTAAACAGTGGATAAATATATAGCTATTATGCTAGATTTTTGTTTTCATAGCTTACTTGACCCGATTAACGTTCATTCGCTTTTTATTGAAATTGAAATAAAAAATAATTCAATTTTTTTAATCATTGTGTAATGCATTTAACGCGGCGTAGCACACTACTACACTTGAGCGATAAATATTCCATCTTACTTCCCCGTATTGGTTTATATTTATTGCGAATTTTTTAGCTCCCTCTACGTTTTTGTAAAACGACTTTAGCAATAATGTTCAATATTTCGTAACAACGTAAGTGAAAGAGATATTACGAGTAGCATTTATCGCAGAAAAACCTTCCCCTTAATACTACTCTTTTATCCTCCATTACCTTTTAACAATATTATGCTGAAACCCTAACTTTTCACGCAAATTTTGGGAATTTTTTTTCGTTTAAATTCGGGTTAATAAACGCACGATTTTCAATAAAATTAAAAAAAATCTTCTAAAAATAGCTTTCACTTTTCTGCTGAATTAAATAAAAAGAAAGCAGAAGAAAAAAAACTTTCATTTTTTAATAATATTTTGGATCGTTTCGATTACGCAGTTTCATGCGTTAATTAACGTATTACAGCTTACAATTTGTGTGTATAACGAAACAGCCAGTAGTGCCAGTGGCAAACGAGAGCGCAGCACAATAGAACAACAAATTAGTGAAACCAGTTGAAGGTCACAATAGTCTGGCTGTTGCCATAGTACATTCACCTGAGTTAACTGTAAGTAGGCCGCATACCATACACAATAACAATTCAAACGAAAATAATTAAATAAAAAGTAAAAAAGTAATAAAACTATGACGAGTAGATGAAAAATAGAGACGGAAAGTGTGTAATACATTTATGGGCGTACAATATAAACGGATAAAAACACCTGAATTATATTATAACTTACTCTCCTTTTCGCAAAGCCATGAGATATTTAAAAAATATTTGAGAATATATATATTTGATTTGCTCTACGACTACACTACTACACTTAGCGAAAACAATAAATTCATTTATTTCTGGTGACAACAAAAACTATGTCAACGCAACATCAATTTAACGCTTAGGAAAAACTGCGAAAAAAACTTTACTGTGCTTACCAAAAAATCAGCAATTAAAACGAAATGAATACAAATAATTACTGACTTTAAATTACGTAATTTAACCTAAAATTAAATTAAATACATTAAGTACCGTTAAAAAATTTTGCTTTTAATTTTTACTTAGTGATGGTTGCTTTTTATTTTAACTGAAATATTTTATGTTACACAAGAAAAGCAGCGGCAGCAGTTTCAATTGCTTCAATCGTTTCTCTTTCAATTCAAATAAAAATACACAGCGAAACACACACAAATCGCAAAACATACTTGTAACAAGTTTATTGAACTTTTAAGTACATGACCTACTTTATCCATAATTAAATTGTTTCGCGTTTTTATCGCTATCTCTGTGCGTTTGCTATGCTATTGCTTATTGCTACACTTTCGCTATAACGCATAGTTTTCATTAAAAAAAACGTCAATCAAGAGCTTAATTGCTTATTTAACAGTCATTTGATTATATGTCTTATTATCTTTTCATGTTCAAAACTTTTAAACCACGCTTAGAGACAATTATTTAAAGTAAAAATAGAAATAATTTTTAAAATATATTTATATTTGAAAAATTTATCGAAAATGCTACAAGAAAAACCATAACTTTTCAAAATAAACTTGCTATAAAAATCAGAAAGAAAACATAAACACTTTCCCTTTCCAGCATTTACATAGTTTTTATTTTGTGTAAAATTCTTTATTATATTATTTTAGTAGGCCATGGTGTACCGGTCAATGATCTTTTTCAAGTTGTTCTTTGTTGCCTGTACTGTGCAAGCTGAACAAATTTTATAGTTGTTGACGGTGTAATTCATTTCAAAAGCAACCATGCCGTTACAACTGCTGTAACACCGTGCTGGAGATACTACTACGTTGCGCAATATTCCTTATATAATAACCAAAGCGATCGTTCAGCGAAAGCACTCTCCTCTGCATACTCCTCGCTTAAGCACGCTACAAGACATATGGTTCCGATTTTGTTTCTCTTAAAAACAAATCAATTGCTTGAAATAACTACGATATAATACAGCTAAATTACTACAGTGAAAATCTAACAAATGAGATATGTGTACATAACTAATCAGTATTCAAAATAAATAAGAGAATAAAGATGTCATATAAGTGACATAAGGAAAGAATGTTAAATCATTTACATCTTTATACTACCACATGGCTGCATATAAGTCACTGAACTAACTAAATAAGAAGACAAAATCTTGAAATTGCTTAAAAAATAATTCATTATGGATAATAAACATATAGGCTCATAAAACAATTTATTTATTTAAATAGAAATAATTAAAATTTAAAAAATAGTACAAACGTCTCTGCAAGTGACTTAAAAGTTTACTGAACCCAATAAAGAGAAGATAATCGATATTTTTTCAATCAATTTACCTGCTAGGACTCGTCCAATAAGTCTATCCGAAGTATTATCCTTTGAACGATTTGCCTCAGCAAATAATATTTCCCGCTCACCGACTGTCATCTTGTTTTTCATGTATTCCTCACTTCTTTATTTAAGTTATTTTGCTCCCTTAATTAATTTTTTTTTATTAATTCTACTTAATTAATTTCTTAAAATTTAGTCCCCTAATAGCCTATAATTCACACAACGGTTTTCGTTTTGTAAATTTATATAATTTACAGAGAAAATTAATCATTTTTTCTCTCTTTTTGAACATCACTGAAGAAAAACAAAAAATGCATTTTTACTTAATTTTTTATTACTTTTTTTGCACTAATTAAGGACCCTTAGACACAAACCACTGATTTAATCGCGAAACAAGAATAAAATAAAACAGATTTGAAAAATCTTAACACGTTTAATAATTTATTAACCCCGTAAGGATGACATTAGAAAATATTGGAACTATAGGGGTTGATCAATTCCATTTTCTTGATTACACAAGGGAAAGAGAGAAGTATGTTAATTAATCAAATGTTTATATCACTTGTAGTAAATTATTTTTATCAATTTTCAGTTCAATAGTTCATTTAAGTTCACCACACAGCGGTTAATATCAATATTTTCCTCTCTGTTTGACGCAGTTTAACAATCAAATTATTTCTTTTAATGAAAAAAGAAAATTCCTTTTGATAAATTACGCCACGGAAAATCAACACAATTGTCACGACAGATAAATAAGTAAAAATTCCCGAAATTAATTATAAAAAAAAAAATATTAATTAAAACCACAACACAACAACGGCACGACGAACAAATGTGTGTAACGAATAGCGCGAATGTCAGCCAGTCACTGTTGCTGCTGCTAAACAATATTTTTTTTTTTTTGTGAAATTTTATTTCAGCAACAAAATTTAAAATACATTTCTTGACTTAAGTCAACAAATTAATTTATTTTATAAATTTTAAATATATATATTTTTTATATTAATATTATAATTTTACAATTTATTTTTAATTTAAGAAAAACTGCCCTACGTCACTGTGTGATAGAATTCCCAAGCAATAACGCAGCGCCCAGCAACGTACTAGCACTAACGTACTACACTACAAAGCGAATAATTGATAAAAATAGTTTATTGTAAATGATGAAAAAAGGGCAGTTATACATATATATATAACAATAAATAAAGCATATTATAATAAAGCGTAGAAAACCTCAAAAAGTATCCTATTCAATTGTAAATATCCTACAAAAAAAATTTAATTTACCTAGAACGATTATATATGCGACTGCAATGCAAACATCAAAAAAACTCACTCACTCTCACTTTTTCAAAAAAATAATATTATGTGTGTAAAAAATTTTATCAATAATAAAAATTGGCACATTTGGCAATAAAGAAAAATAAAAAAAGTAAACACAAAGAGTAAGAGTAAAACGAAGCCAACAACTTCACACTGTCAGTATTTAATTCCTCTCTATTATTCAAATTTTATGGATTATAATTCAATTTTCTAGCGCTTTGAATGGGTTGGTGAGATTTATCTACATATGTATACGCTGCAAAGCTGTGCTACGGATAACAATAATTTTTACTGAGCTAGAAGGTGGTGGGAGATCTTTTTTTATTGTTCAATAAATTAATTTTCTGATGGAAATGAGAAGAAAAGTTTTAAATGTGGCCGCGGTGAGTATATTGTCAGAACACACAACAACAATAACGATCATACATTTATTGGTGCGACGACTATGGTTTATTTTTGCAAACCCATCAGAAAAACCTTGACGAGGTCGTCGACACAGTTTTTCGTTGTTTATTTTATTGATTTTGTCTCATTGCGTTGGTTTAACTATGTGCCGCACGCGGTCGCCTATTTTAATTTTATTTTTGTTATCATTTAGCGAATGATAAACAATTTTTTTTATCGTAAAATCATAAAATATTAAAAAAGAGACGAGAGTGCCGTCGGACACCCTATAGGAACGTAGTCCCTTTTGTTATGTATAATGCATTAAATGGAATGAATCAACAACGTTTGAAAGTCTTTAAATGGATATGTATCATATCAGGCCGTGCCGAACAAATGTGTATATATGAATATATCTAAAGTGAACGACGTACATCTATACCTTTGCATAAATATACTATACATTTATGGCAGTGATGGCGAACCTTTTATACTCGGCGTGTCAAAATTCATATGAAAACTCGAGTGGCTTGTCATATCTAGAAATATTTATCATTTTTTAATATACACATACGATTATTAAAAAACTTTTAATTAATTATTTATTTTCCAAATAAAAACAAATAATTCATTGCATTAGTGACTTTTTTCAGGATTTCATTTGCATTTCAACTGAAGTTGCGATTCACGGATTTTAACGTGTTGATTTTTTTGATGATTTTAATTCATCGGTGCTACGTGCCACGCAAAATTGCTTGGCGTGTCACCTTTGTCATGCGTGTCATAGGTTAGCCATCACTGATCTTTGGGTTATCTTATACGTACTATATGTAGTGACATAGTATAGTTATACATACTTATACACGTGACGGAATAAAGTTTACACTTTTTTGGCCTTGCCTATGCTGTTGTAACGTGCCATAAGGAATTACGTTCCAAAAAAAAAATAAAATTTGCAGCAGTAACAACAACGAAAAGATTGAAAACAAAATTATTTAAAAATGCGAAGAAATCGAAAAGGAAATTTATTTAACCGTTAGAACATTGGAGTTTTTATATATAAATCGTAGCTCTCAAGCAACAATCCCTCCAGAGGCAAGATTATTCAAGAATTCGTGCAATAAAAAAGTAGTTGGATTTGTTACATCTTGACGAAGTTTGTTTTTTTGGCTTGCTTCTTTTTTGAAAGTAGTTCCTTATCTCACAGTAGAAAGGCATAGAGCTAGCCCAAAAAAAGAATAAACTGTTTGGTACACTTTTTGGCTATCACTGAGATAAAATGTGAATTCCCTTTTTGTTTATAAAAACATTTTTGTATATAAAAATTGACTTACTTACTAAGATGGAAATCCCCTTTATATAACTTTAAGCAACGCAAAAGGAAAAATTAACGACGCTTAATAACGATATTTACGAATCAATTCTGTGGATTCCAATAATAATAACTGTTCGTTTCGTTTTAATTTTTATAGATGGTATCATTGTCCAAAAAAGAAAAGCCTAGAATCGATGACCCCTTGAACTAAGCTAAACAGAAAAAAAACCTTTAATTAATTAACATTTATTCTATTTCTCTCAATTTTCATAATGTTACTGAAGCTCTTTCGCTTGTTAATTTTATACGCCACCTAGGTTTATTTAATTATTTTTCCTTTATTCTAATCCCAACTAATAATGAAATAAGGCTAGCAGCAAAGCAAAGCAATAAATGACTAATGACTAAAGAAAAATTAAACATTTTATTACTTAAGTATAGTGTGGAATACAAACCACCCAATCCCACCTACTTAAAATAAAGCAGCAGCAATTGTAGCAGCAACCAAAAAGTAAGCGAAAAACAGCACAGAGTTCAGTATACGTTTTCTAGGACACCAAAATAAAGATTTAATAACAAGAGACACATTCCCGTATGTACGCGACTGAGCAAACATATGAATGTGTGCCCCTTTGGTAACGCTTTAATAGCGAGAAAAATAAATTATTTTTTTTGCGTTAAGCAAGCGATAAGATTGAACTTAAATTTTGGTTTAATTACATTTTTCTTTCTCTCTGTATTCCGTAAGACGACACTGGAATATTGTTTTACATTTTTTTGCAATCTTTTTTATTATTTCTTTTCAATATAATTTTTTTGCGGTTATTGTTGTTGTATCGTTGCGTATAATAATGTGTGACCTAGATCATTGAAGGCCGAGCCCGTCGTCGGTCGTTCACCCAACAATACGACAAGATTGAAGTAAATAATAATAATAATATATATAATATATATATATATAATATATATATATATATATATATAATTTTTTATTTTATAAATAAATCACCTAATTGCCTCGCCTCCCCTCACATATCTAGTTATAATATTTATTGTTTACTTTTCTAACCCGATTATGCTACAAAAGCAAAGGCAACACCAATAATACCAACAGTCGAACCGATATATAGATTCCAAATTTTGTTGCTTCTTTTTCTACTTTATATTTATTCTCTGTTATCATTTTCAAAACAACAACAAAGCTAATCTGATAAAAAAAAATAGTAAAAATGTGGCAAAATAAATTATTAAAAGAGAAAGTATTTTTAAAAATGAAAGCAAAAAATTTTTTTATAAAGAAAGTAAGCGTCCATTAACCGTTATTTAGGTTAAATATTTAAATTTAATTATGAAAAATACAACGATTTGCAACCTCTGATGCATATTAGCTAACCAAAGCCTTTTTTTAGTAGGACGACAAACCAAGAACACGAAAAATCACAGCAGTGAAGACGCCTGGTATTTTCGCAAAACTCAAATAATTATAAAAAACAAAAATAATTCGATTACAATTCGTATTAGAATTTCATGACAGGTCAACATTGTACTAAATTGAATTCACAATTATAATACAGACTTAATGAGTATAAGGAAAAGAAACAACATGTCTATGTCTATATATAAACTATCATCAATCCCACACATAATATAGGTGAATCCACCATGTGCAGGGCACGCACTAACGCAGTGTGCGTTAATGTATTAACAAAAGTACGAAATATGAATGAAAGTCATATTCATTCAAAGTAGTAATTTCAACGCGCACAATTCTACCTATTGCGTTATTAACTTCCGCATATCGCCGCTAGTGCTCATGATTCTTGTCTACAATACTATGGTGGAAATATTTGATACAATATTCCTTTAAGCATTTTTTGCTTTAAATTTGCATTGTTTTTTTTATTCTCGCTAAAAAAATTAGCATTCGATGTGACTAAAAACTTAATATAAACTAAAAGCATAATAACTAACATCAAAGTAAACAAAAAACTTGTTATAAGCAACAAAAAATAGTAACTCCTCAAATAATAAAGAAAAAAAACCCAAAATAACAATCTGGAGAGAGATACAAGCAAGCGTGCAAAAATAAAAATAAATAAAAAACTAAAACGAAAAGAAATTTGACCTAGTCACGAAGTTTCTGCTTAGTCGATGAATATACGACAATTTATCATATCGTTTTGTTGTTATTGGAGCCCCAGATGTGTGTGTAACATTGATTACCCATTTACCCAAACAAAATATTAACAACATTACGGGAGACAGCAGAATAGCACAGTAGAACGCTAACATGAAACCTCTAAAGCCTAGCAAGTGATATCAATTATGATAACCACACATGAGGATTAAAAATTCTTAAAATTCTGTTTTTTTTTTCAAAAAGCCTACGTTTCGCAATAAAAATTATTTTGTTAAATGATAATGTAGCAGTAGTCAAAATAAATATTCTTTTTTCATATTCAACATTGTAAAATTGCTATTTATGCTTTGTTAGGGCGGAAAAGCTCTTGCTACCTAAATTTTTAAAAGAAAGTAGGGTTTAAATTTGCAGCACGTGTTTCTCATATTGCGCTGCTCTTGAAGGGAGAAAAAATAATTCTTTCTTTTCCACGCTACTGACATTTCTTTTTTATTGAATATAATAATGTCTCATACCTATGTTTGCCACCCACATTACCATCTAATATAACATTTCTTTATAAAGAAAATAAACATTAATTCAACCCACATAGTTGGTGATATGAATAATACTGTTGCTAATGCTGCTGCTTCTCTGCTTTCAGCAATCACACTAAGGAAACGGCAGCCAAATTTTATATTTTGGTTAGCTGAGAGGATGAGATATTCGATGGAACAACGCAAACTCAGAAGATCGATATATTGTTTTTTTTCTCCTTTGAGTTTTCTTTGGGGTTATTCTCAGTCAAGGCCAAAATTGTCGTGTTGCTTTTCTTAATATCAAGCGCAAGAAACGCAATTGCTGATAATAATGACGACTGTTACTGATTAAGCTGAATAGCTTGAAATCCTGTCGCAACTACATAGTTTTGCCAAATATTAATTAAAACCCCACTGAAGCCTTAACAACAAATTTATTTTTAGAAAATGGCAAAAAAAAATTTTCGAATGCAGAAAATAAGTTATTAAATGTAAATTTTTATGCAGCTACACTTACTGCCATCTAGTATTAAATAGCAAAAAATCTCTTTATTAAACTGCATTT
This sequence comes from Ptychoptera contaminata, assembly GCA_963942525.1. Taxonomy (NCBI): domain Eukaryota; kingdom Metazoa; phylum Arthropoda; class Insecta; order Diptera; family Ptychopteridae; genus Ptychoptera; species Ptychoptera contaminata. Next base: position 52,623,047 of record OZ012636.1, read on the forward strand.
AACCTCGCATATTACAAATTTGCACAATATAGTGAAATATATATAGACTTGTAAATATTTTCTAGAAGAGAAATGTCCTTAATTTAAAAAAAAAATCCACTCAAAACTGCAATTTTTGGTTGCATAAGAAAATTTTAACTTTTTTATTTTTAATTCGATTATTCGACTCATACTGCAACTCGCGACATTAATCTATTTTCAATTGTCTTTGCTGCCTATTTCAGTGTGTTTATGTATTTATATATAATTTTGTGCTAAACAAAGATTGGAGCAAGGCATGAACTGTAGACTGAAGGGCGTTGCCTAGGCGACGGTACAATGCCCTTGTTCGTGTTTAAAAAGAAATAAAAAATAAACAATTCTCCTTCTGTTTTGTCGTTGTTGACATTACTCCGTTTTATTCTACTATTTTCTCGTGTCTTTTATCGTCTGTCTACATAACTATGTATTTGCATTAAATTGCATAAATTTTCCATTTGAAAATTTAGGATTTGCTTGATTAGTGGGATATACATATATATATGTATATAATCAGTATAGCAAAATCTTAACTTAGGGATTTTTAGTTTAAAGTGGTGTTATTCGTGCCAGTAAACAGAAAAAGCCTTACAAAACACCAACCTTTTACACACGGAATTAATTTTTTTTTTCATTTCAACCCTAAAACGAGTTTATTTTCTCAATACTCTAGAGTTCCGGGTCGTACTTATCCAATAAGTAAAGGAAAACAAAAATTTTTATCGTAAAGCAACAACAATAACAACAAAATAGGAAAAAATATATGAATTATTAGGGGGACGCATAATTACATGATGATGTGTTTGTTTTTTTTTCTTTGAAATATTTTCGATGAATCATTTTTCAAGGGATTTCCCTAATAGTAACTTTTCTATGTTGCTAAGGAATAAAAAAATCCCAAAAATGCTAGTTTTCCTGAGTTATTAATGGAACAAATAAAGTTAATAGTAAAAGATGTTCCATCTAATTTTCAACCCATTTTAAATAAATGTCATAGGCCGCTTGGGCCAGACACTACTAGCCTTATGAAAACAGCAAAACTATTTTTGTCTACAAGGGCAACAAATTTGCGTTCAAACAGTATAGGGAAAGAGACCACATGGTACCGTTATGTGTGTGTTAAATGCCTTAATAAGCAAAGGGGCAATGATAGATGCAATGTCTAGAGTGCAGCGGCTGAACTGAAGCCTTGATTTTGTAGATAGATAGTAAGGAAATAAAAAATAGCATAGAGTAAGAGGGATGATGAAAATCAATATTTATTCCATAATGTAGGGTGTTTTACTATATTTTAAGGGAAGGAATCAAAAGGTGTATCAGAATAATCTTTGTTGTATATTCATAGTTCACTGTCATTACCATTGGCAGAGAGTAAGCAGCACAAAACAACACTACACAAGCACAGAGGAAAAACAGCAATGCTAGAAGCAACGACTCAACTCTACATTTTTATTTAGTTTTTTTAAAACTTATTTTCCCCTTTTGTTAATTGAATGTATGTCATTGACATGAGTTTCAAATTAAATTAAAAATAATAATTCTTTTCAAATCGAACCCCAAATACACTTGTCTTTTTGTTAAAATAAAACTACAACACTAAGGGCAAAAAAGTAAGAAGAAAAGGATCACACTAAAATACAGGAAAATAAATAATTTTTTAAATGTTATAAACCACAAAGCAACATCCATCCTAAGACCTACTTTATGGTAATTATTGTCAGCAAAGAAATAACAAAGTTCTTATTAGAATAAATAGTTGAAGCAGACGCTGCACGATTACCTGTCAGCTGAATAACGCATTATGCATTGCAGCGCAAATGGCAAAATAAGCAAATGAATTTATCTACCTAGTATAAAAAAAGGGAAAGAGTATTTTTCTTTAATTAAAAAATGAAATTTTTTTCTATGTTTTCTTGCATTATATGTAATGTGTGTATTTCACCACAACCAAACTTGTGCAATTTTTTATATGATCCTCTCCCTATACACTTGGCTTTACTTATTGTGCAGAGCACTGCTATACGCGCATAAAATTAGAAAAGCAAAAACGAAAACAAGAAGAATATTTTTTAAAAAATAAAACAATTAGGTGCACTGCCCTTACTCTTGAGATCATTAACTTTCGTAGTCTTATTGTTGCTGTAATTGAAAATTGCATAAACAAGATGAACAAGGAAGAAGAAAAACTGCAACATGCTTAGCACAAATTATTACGTAGAGTTTCGTTGTGGCAAAACATGGACAATCTTATACTACCGAAAAATTTATTTTTCCTTAAACTTATAACATTTATTTAATCAAAATTTATTAAACTTTTCGCCTGTGACGTAATTGATTTCTTTTCAAAATTGACATGTTCGGTATTTATGCAACGTTGAAATTAATTCGAAATTAATGCACCAAGGATTTTTTTGGTAAAAAGTTTACACTTTGTTTTATCTTATTGTGCAGAGATTATCTCTTGGATTACACAATGAGCTTTTAATGCGCAAAATCCTAACCTCTTAAAATAGAACAACAATGGCTGCGTTAAGGACAGAAAACGTTTTTAGTCGTTAAAATTATTTTTAAAAACTCTTCAACAATTATATGACCAAGGGAGTCTGCAGTTAAAATATATTTATATATTATTGGATATAACAACGTTACTAACAACGAAAATAGTAAAAGACAAAAATAGATTAAAAAGACAGACAAATTACACTAGGACGTAAATGATTCATGATACAAATGCAGCGTTTTTTTGTAGATAGATAACGATATTAATGCAATGAAATAAAGAAGAAAAATAAAAAATCTTGAAATCAACTAAATTACGCGACGCGATACAGTTACGATAGAAGCAACGTTTTAAAGAAAATTTGACAAAAGTGTATCACTAGATCACAAAAAAAAAATTTATTTGAATTTTTTTTTAATCAGACAGATGAAACAAAACAAAAAATGGCTAAAAAAATAGATATAAAATTTTCTTCTGTCATTTCTTTTCAAAAAAGGCCTGAAATTAGTCAGGCGCATGAAAGGCCGAGCACTGCGAACGGCAAACAAAATAAAACATTATATTAGGGTGAGAAAACCTTACACGATAAGTAATAAATTTGTTTGTGACTCACCCAAATCCGGTATTGAGCTGGAAGGTTCTTCAGGCGGTACAGTTCTTAATTTTGTTAGTGGCGGCGGCGGAGGTGGCGGTCGCATTGTTGCTGCACTTGTACTTGACACTACTGGTGGACGAAATATTGTTGTCGTTGTAGCATTTGTTGTATTTGTTGGCGTCACAACATTTCCAACTGAAGCCACTTCTTTACTTACATCATTGTTCGTTTTAATTGGACCTAGTGTAACCCCTGATGCAATTACATTTACTTGATTTTGTGGCGGTAGCATTGACGAATGTGTTGTTGGTGATGTTTTTGCAACTGTAGTTGTTGTTATAATGCCCTGGTCAATATAACTGCGACACTCCGACTCATACAATCTGCCGTCTTTAATAACTCGCACTTGCTGTTGCTGCTGTTGTGTAAATTGCAATGGTAAGCAGCTACCATTAACACCTCCACTCGTACAGTTATTCGCTTTAGTGATAATCACTTTTGGTAAGTACTTTTGTTGCGTAATTTGCGATCTCTCATCGTCTAAATCAATTTGGAGTTTGTTATCACTTCCATCATCACCCACATCCTTGTCATCATACAAATCAATTTGGCTGGCAGCTACGATATCATTATCCTCATCATTTTTAATCAAAACACTCTCATCACTGTCAACCGCATTTATTTCCTTATTATCGATCAAATTTTTTTTATTGGAAAATTTCTGTTGCTGTTGCATCTGATGACTGTGCTGATTGTTCTGGTGTTGCTGGTGTCTTTGTTGGCCAATAGCAGCACCATTTACATAATTATTTGATGTTGAAATTTTTGTCTTTATTTTATCAACAAAAATTGTATGTAAACTATGTTGCTGCTGCTGCTGTTGTTGTTGTTGTTGTTGCAATTGTTGGTTCCCGATACACTGCATTTTCAATAATTTTTTCATTTATGTTATTATTTCTTTACCCAATTACAGCTAGTTTTAATTAATTATTCATGATCTGAAATGCGAAAAATATGTATTTTTTAATTTATTTAACTATTTAATGGAACACATGAAAAATAGTACAAAAAAACACAAAGAATCTGTTAACCTACACCAGTAAAAAATTTGTTACATGCGGTACGAATATAGAGGAGAGCTGACATCTATACGTGCATTAGTGCGCTACAGAAAAATAACAAAAAATAAAATTTCACGCACTTTTATTTTTTATTCTATTGTCAGCATTAGCATAATTCCTCATGCATACTATATAAAAAAAATATAAATTAAAAAGATAAAAAAGTGTGAGTGAAGAGAATGAAAATCAACCAAATGAAATAAGAGAATGAGAAGTGAGCTGTATCACAAATATAAAAAACAAAAAAAAAATGGAAAACCGCGCGCACATTTGACTTGTAATTTTTGTTGTAGCTGAGTTCAAGGCCAAGTTTAAATGTAGAAAATAAACAATCTTTTTTGTTATATTAATTTTCCTTGAGTTGCGTGCATGTGTGTGTCAGTTGTTAATAATAACAAAACCATTTTTTTTCTTTTATTTATCTTCATTTTCTTATATAGCTTTTATAATATTTAATCAAAAATTGTGCGTGAGCTTTTTTTAATTATTTTTTGTTGTCTTTTTAGTACAGTAGTGTAGCAAATAAACAATTACCAGACCAATCACATAACGCTTTTATGATTAATTTCTTAAAGAAGTATTTGTTGCCGGTAGGTAAACAATTTACGCTTAAAAACTCAATTAAGCTACCAAGAAATAGTTACATATGTTAATTTAACGATTATTTTATGTTAAAAATTTGATTTTAAACTTATTTTAATTAGTGAAAAACTAAAAAATAAAATTAAATAAATAAAAAATTCGCTCTATCATAAAAAAGTGAAATTAAGTGAAAATTAATTAAATTTAAAATTCCATTTCACTTGGCTTGGTCTTTTGTGTTTATTACAATTATTTTACTTGCTTTCAATTTTTTGTGAAATTTTTTTTTCTTTCAAGTCGTCTTATTTATTTTTTTTCACTTTGTTTTTTAGTAAATTAGCACAGATGAATTTATCATTTTGATTCGTTTTGTCACTCTTGTAATTCTTTAACGTAAAGCACAATAGAAACGCAAACATAAGCTAAGGGCGTTAACTAAAATAAACAAACAAATACTGTCACTAAATCTTTAAGAATGTTCTTTTTATTCACTTATTTAAATAAGTATTTAATTTTATTACAAAAAATCTTCGTGTTTCCAGCTAAAGATAAGTCAAAAAAAATGACTAAACACAGACGCGCATGCGCTCTGTACTTAACTTTTTCATTAATAAAGCTGTACGACGTTTTATACTTTTTATGTATACAAAGCTTTAAACAAACGCACACTAGGCAATAATGCATTTACAAAACAACTCTACAGTGCATGCAGTCATTGACTTCTAAGTAAGAAAGAAAAAAATTAGAAAATAAATAAATAAAAAATAATTCTTAACGACCCCACCCAATAAAATTAAAATTAGAATTTAAAAACAAAAAAAAATAAACAAACAAACAGATAAATGCACACAATTAAAGCCCGTGGTTATGTTTATTTATAGAAAATTAATTTAAAAAATGTAAAAAAGCAACGAAAACTTCGTCTTTCAAAGTCAAGGATAAATGACGTAAATTTTGTTCTAAAAAAAATAATGAAGCAAAAACCAACGCAATCAAAAAATTAGTTTAATTAAATATAAAAAAAATAGGAAATTATAAAAAATAAGTGTACACTGACTCGCTAATGCACTGCCTATCAAACTAAGTAAGTATGTAACCTAAATACAATACACATCGATAAAAATGATGGCAATTTATAAGATTCACACAAACATAGCAAATGTCATTTTGTTATAAATCTTTTATTTATTTTTTCTTGTATTTTGCCAATAATTTGGAAACCGCAAATTTTTTATTTCTACTAATAATAAAAACAATAACATTGCACGCACACAAGTAAAGGCAATAATATTCTGTTCCACATAGAAATAACGAAAATCATAATGTTTCTGCGTTACTCTATTTGTCTGGACTGAAATGATGTGACATATTTTTGTTGAAATTTGTTTATTATAAATATTCGTTAATAATGTTTGCGAGTCTGAAACCATCATATTCCTCTAAGTATTCAACTTCATACTGTGAATGAAATTGATACATAACAAGTACTTTTACCTTGCTCTTACAAGGTATCATTTTTAGACATTTATAGTATATTTATCAATAGTATCACCATTTAGTATATTTAATAAACAAAAATTGTCTGAAAAATGGGAAGTACAGGAAATTCTCTCCATTATCCATATGTTATTCTATTGCACGGTAATTTAACACGCAGTTAACAAAAAATTACGAAACACAAATACTAACCTTTGATTAAAAAAAATTAACAAAAAAAAAAAATCAGAAAATCACCTGCTTGTATTTCTAATTAATTTTCTAAAACACAAGTCCACTTTAATCCAGTTAAATTTCACCAATTACTCGCAAAAAAATAAAAACACAACTTTTTTTCTGATTTATTAGTAATGACCAATTTACTTCCATATTGAGTTTTAGATTTAAAAAAAAAAAATAAATAAATAAAAAACAAACAAATATGCATAATTTGATTAACTAACACGCTGGCAGCTTTAATTAAATTAAAAATAGGCCTTATTAAACTCCACCGACTTATTGTTATTATTGTTTATCTTTTTTTCTTTGAACTTGGTGACAAGGAAATAATTTACTGCACTGTTAACTAGGTAATTTTTATTTATTGTAAATTCTATTAAAAAGTCCATGTAAGCTGAAAGCTTACTTAAATGTCACTATTAGCAAATTCACACACACACAGTGACAGATATTCAGGCAGAACAATGTCAACCAAAAACATAAGCAGTAAGTCGCACTAAAAGCACAAAAATATCGCCTGTTCTGCCCGTTCGCATGTAAAAAAAGTTCATGGCCATTCATTCATATAAGAATCTTTCTCCTACTCTGTCTGAATAGATGAAATATTTCCCTAGGTTAGGTTAGCACCTTTTTTTAAATAATTATGCTTTTTATTTTTTATTTTAACAAATTGATTAATTATTGAAGAAATAAAAATTAATTTTTGTTTATTGCCACAAAATAAAAACAAAAAAATAATAATAAAAATAAATTAAAACGAAAAACACGAAAGAAAAACACACTCCCGTACGATACGTTAATCTTATAACTTTCTCTTAAACAGACTGACTGACTGACGAGTATGTTGTTAACCGTTTACTTGGTTGCTTATGTTTGTATGTTTGGCTGCCTAAATTGCCTGTATGTATCAGTAAGCAATAATAAAATATTTACTGCTTAGCTATACTATATTATGGACCGATGAAAGTGAAAATTTGATTGGGCTGTTGATAAATATGATAACGAGAGAGAGAGAGAGAGAGTACATTGTAGTTGTGTTAGTAAACTCTCTCGCGTCAGCATCAAACAAAAATAACAGAAACATTATTGTGGCAGTCGTATGTATTTATAAACACCCGGCAAAAAATTATCTCTTTTTTACTTTTCAATAAAAATTATGTTTAAAAACATAGTTTCTTCTCTCTTACAGCATATTGAAAAATAAATATTAGCCTTCACCCCTGCCAATGACATTCAAATTAAGCAACGAGAAATACATTATCTGTCACTGCCACCGTTGCATATACACTTGCATAAATTTTATCTATTTTTTGTAGTTGCAAATAATTATAAAGCATGTATGTTCTATAAGCGCCTATTTCTTGAACTGTGCAATCGGAATTCTTTAAAATATTTTTTTTTCAGTTTTTTTTGCTTGGAAAATTAAATACAATTGTGTTCCTTTATTCTTAATTTTGTTACTGCATTTTTTAAATTATATAAAGTAACCCTTACATTAACTTGTCCAGTTGAGTAACACTATGTTTTATAATTTTTTTTTTCTATCGAAAAAACACAAAAATATTGTCTTTTGTTCCACGTGTTAACAATATTTGATGCGCAAAGTGCATTTAATTGTCTAAATATAGGGTTTTGTTATTCCCTATAAAATGTTTACCCTTTTCAAATGAAAGATCAACGAATTAAATAGAATAATTTTGTTCTAAATAAAAAATATTTTTTAGGTTAAATTGATAGAAAACTAATTTTTAATATGTAATTAAATTAAATTATTTTTTTTTATGAATAGTTCGATAATTTTGTATATTGTTTTTCGTTTTAATTTAAAAATAAACTTTAATTGCGAAAATAAAATTTTACAATTTAAGACAATAAAAGCCAAATAGAAAGAGTAAAATTAATAAAACTATTGAACTAGATTTTAGAAATTTGATGAATAAAAATTAATTTTTTTAGAAAAGTTATTCTTTTCTACCATACTTTCATTTTCATAGAGAAAAAACTTTTATATTTACACTTTTACACTTGATTTTCTCTTGTGTATTGTAGGTTTGTGGCCGCTACAAAAAACGGCAAAGTGAATTTAATTTTTTTTTCATTTAAAGTTAAAAACAACTACATCAACATTAACTGAAGTTTATAGAAATGGAATTTCTCTTGATTGACTTACTTTCTTTTTTATAATATTTATTTTAATCAAAAAAAATTTTTCTTTTCTTTTCTTTATATATCATGATTAATGCAGCATTATTCACTTTTAATTAATTTTTTTCAATTTATATTTTGGAAAATATAATTAAATAATACGAAATTGTTTAGCTACCCTGAATTTGGTTATCCTTCACCTAGCTCAATTTGACGGACAAACCATATACGCATTGCTTTACTTCACTAATACTCTAATATCGCTTCTGTTTACTTGTTTATATCCTACATAATTATTATCCCAAAGCACGAGTACTTTGTACTCTATTCTCTATTATTCTCACAATTTTCCAAGTTTTCACTAAAGTTTATTTGCAATGTGACAAGTTACAAATCCTCTTTTCAGTTTTGATACTCAGTTTAAAATTCTAATTAGTAAGGTAGCCATTTAATCTGCCAATCAGCCAAGGTAGAAGAAATTTAATTTAAAAATTAAAATAAAACGAAAAAAAAAGATTTTTTTTAAATAATAAATAGAATGCGCATGCGTAAATGCCCTTGCCCTTGGATTTGTTTTTATTTGTGAGCATAACGTCTAACTTATGGTATCTGCTAATAGAATATGGGGTAGATGGGTTAACGCGTGGCGTGTTATTGCGAGAGGGGCTTATTGTAGATCCAGGAAAAAAATAATTTCTAATAGCACCACCCAGTTGGCTTGTTGAGTTTTGTTAAAAATTATGGTTTTTGTTTTTTAATGTCGCTACTTATTTTTCTTTTATTTCAATTCATATCAGAATTATGTAAACGGCTAATGACTGTTTTAATAATTACTTCTGTTTTCCGGTAAAGTTTTTTCTTGTATTTCTGATATTGGGCAGAAACTGGGCGACATAACTTTCCAAACCAGGCTAAGGAATGATAGCGTGAATACAATTTGGAAGCGAAAGGCAAGTAATAAAATGCAGAAAAATATAACGAGACAAAAAACAATTCCAGACTTATTGATTTTTATTTATTTAGTGCAGGCAATATACTGCGTTCAGTCTATTTATAAAAAAAAGTCTTTAGGGTGGTAAAAACGAACTTACTTAATACAGACAGGCAGACAGAAATAACAGAATATTTTTAACTTCGGGTTGTATTCACGATTATTAAAGACACAAAAATGTAATAGATATTTTAAATTGCCATTCAATTACCCATCCACCAACTTATCAACCACCTAAACAGTAATCACACTCTTAGGGAGTAAATAATTTTATAACTGAAATTTTCTGTAAAAATGCAATTTTAAAAGTGACAATTATAGCACTCTTAGCTACTGATTAAGTCATCTAAGTCAGTTTAGTAATAAGTATTTAACATATCGTAACATGTGTTTTTTATTTTTCTTAAAACTTTCATTAAGTTCACATTACAACACGATAATAAATAAAAATACGAATCATTACATAGATGGATTTTCAATTGAGTCACCTCCAGTCCAAAATGACCCATTTAACTTAAACAGTTAAAAAGGAAATTATCTTCAGTTAAATCAATTTTTTTCATTACTTAAATATAAAGCCAAAGAAATTCTATAATTATTAGTGACTTAATTTTAACAAGCAAATAAGACACGAACTATCCAAAGAAAGATATATTTATATTTGACATATTACATATTTAAAACTTGTCGTATCAATATCCGCGCCATTATAACTCAATATACTAACTTTCATATGTTTAAAAGTGCTTCTAAAAGCAGTCGCATGCAGCGTCATTATATCTCAAGCAATAAGCGAAAAGAAAAAATTAAAAAGCAAATACAGAACTAAATAATAAATACATACATACATATGTATATATTGAGAGTGTAACTAACGAAATAAAGAAATGTCGCGCAGCTTATATTATTTTTTGTTTTTTAATCTTTTACGCCTAACCTCGTCAGTATAAAATTCAATGTCAATTGTGATATCAGTTCAGTGACCGCATGTTGCTTTGTGTTTATTTTTATTTTAATTATTGAGCCGTTTTTATATTATTGACTTAGCTTAAGCAGCCACACACAAATACATGTAGCCACCGGTTATTTTTGTTTAATTTATATAAAATACATTTTTCAGCCAAAAACAACAGAGCAAAGTGCTCCTTTAAATTGAAAGAAATGCGAAAAAAAATTAAAGCGTTATATGTTTAATATCATCGCGGTGTACATGTGTGCGCATATTTAATCTGACTTAAGTGTAAGTGAAAGCAACCAAAAATAAACGAGAAAAAATATTTAAATTAGAAAATATTGCACAAGTGCAAGCCAGAATTTGATTGTATTTTTTAAAATACTAAACGAAAAAGCAAACCATTGATTAATTGTAAAAGATAATATATGACTTAGGGTTATTTAAGTTACCCTTATTATGCTTACCCATACTGTATTTATACAATTTCAATTAAATTTAATATTAAAATAAACCAGTAACAAGGTTAAAATAATGTAGTTTTATCTTTTAAACATGTAAAAAACGTTCACTTCGTTCAAGTTTTTTAAATTTTTCCTGTTAAACTGATACGATTGTTGCTAGCATTTGCTTTTGTAGTTAAATAATGTTAATAAAAAAATACACAATTTTAAGTCACTGTGTCACTGTCACTTGACTTTGAAAATAAAATAAATAAATATTTTCTTCGTTTTTTTTATTTTATTTACTTTTTATCAATTATTTAATTGAATTTACTGACTGTGTATGTGTATTATTAATAGTATTCTTTTTGCAATATTTAAGTTAAACTGTTTTTAGTTTTGCTGCATTATTATTATTATTATTATTATTATTATTATTATTATTATTATTATTATTATTATTATTAATATTATTATTATTATTATTATTATTATTATTATTATTATTATTATTATTATTATTATTATTATTATTATTATTATTATTATTATTATTTTTATTATTATTATTATTATTATTATTATTATTATTATTATTATTATTATTATTATTATTATTATTATTTTGATTTTTTAAGGACGAAAAGTCATTCACACGTCGTCGGGGTCATTCACACGTCGACGTCGCAAATTATTTTTAATCGTTTTTTGTTGTCGTCGTCTTCATGTCGACATCATGAAACAAAAGAGCAAAAACAGAAAAGATTTGAAAGGCATAAGTTTTTAATGCTTTGGAAATAAAAGTCCAAAAAGTGAATGAGATGAGAAGAGCTTAATTGGAGATGTCACGATTCAAAATTTGTAACGAACTGACACGCGACTGTCGTTAAAGTGTCATTAAAGAAACTTCAGTAAAATGACTGGGTCATGACCTCGTACTTTCAATGGCGTCATTTTGTATATATATTCCTATAATAATTTTATATACGAATCACCACCATACCACTACTAATTCATTTTCCAGTTGTCGCGAAAATATCTTTATAAAACAATTTCTTGTAACGTACAAGCTTTTGCTTAGTTTTTCTTGTTGTTATGTCGTTAATTAATTAAACAATTAGCTCAATTAGTTCACCCTGCTCAAGTGGGCCAACAATAAGTCAACACTGTTATTCTCATTAATCCAAGGTGATTGACCGACGACTGGCTTTAATTTTTTTTAACGCTTTTATGTTTTATTTTTCTTTTTATTGTTTATGGAATAAAATCAAACAATGTTGCATGGAAATTACCTTAAATAAACGCATACGTGGCGATACTACACTTCTGAAAATACTTATAAAGGACTTTTGTTGCTATTTTTAAGGACATTTAATCATATCTGTTGCAATAATAATAGTAAAAATAGTTATTATAAACGAGAATTTAATAATGCGGAACCAGCGAAAGCGAGTGGAGTAAAAATTCGAATTTATAACAACTAATTACTCACGAATAGTATACGATTCTTTTTCTAATGAGATTTAAAAATTTGAAAACAAATAAAAACATATTATTTATGAGAATATTAATATGCCTACTAGATTGTAATAGAAAAATTTCATATTTAAAATCTTTAAATTTCATTTTTTCATTATATAAAAAAAAACTTCATTTCATTATATAAAAAAATAGCTTTGAGCTACCATGTCAATTTATGGGATGGGATATAAGGTATTTGTGGACATTAGTTTTAAAGGATAATATATTAAATTGTTTTGGGAACGCACACGCTGATAAAGTGTTCCATTTATTTGCTGTGCGAGTAAGGAAATCTCTTGTTTCTCTCTTTAGAACAATAAAGTTCACTTTTTTCAATTGAATTATTAAGAAAAAATATATTAATTGATTTTCGGAAAAATATATCTTGATATATGCACGACCTACTTCAAAATCAAAAGACTTTTTTTGTTTTATTTATTTTTACGTTTGAAAAACATTGAACAAACAGTAAGGGTGGCTACCCTTCAATAGTTTAAATTTTTATCATTAAATATCACCCTAAAAATAAATACGATCGTAGCCAAAAACCAAATAGTCATTTGTGAGAAATGAGAGAAATGGTGAGAAAGAAAAATCTTCTAAAAAATTGCACAGCAATCAGGATATGTGCACGATTTGCGGTCATTCAACTGTGAGTTATTTGATTGCAAATATAAAATCATTCTTTTTGTGCTAAAATTTGGCATGAAGTTTCCTGTTGCAAACTAAAAATGCCCTTTTTGTATTTTTTCTAGAAGACAATTTCTGGAAGAAAATTAAATTATCTTGTACCTGTGTCCATTGCGCTTTCATTAAATTACAACTCTCTTACGTTTTTTCTATGTTCCTGCTACTGTTGCTTTTCACTCTATGTACAAGCACAACTTTTTTTAATGCATTCTTTTCCCTTATTACGATTGAGTTTTTTTTTTCCTTTTGCTTCCTTTGCATCTCGAGAGACAAACATACCAAGCATATATACATACGTACACACAATGACGAGTCTGTTTTGTATTATCAGCTCACTCCTTACCCCAAAGAACAAAATAACCATGAATTTTCACTTTGAACTCTCTGTATGAACTTGAGTGAATTTTTTTTTTCGTGTTATATTATTGGTTGTACGTCGCTTAAAAATGGGTTGATTAGGGGGTGAATATAGGGGTGACTGGGTTAGTCATTTTTTTATCTAATAGACATAGTGTGTAAAACTTCTCGGATTAATTTTTCTTTATTATTCAAAGGTTCAATATACTGTGTCTATGCTGCTCATTAAAATCGTATCATTAATTTTGATGGATGCTTAAATTATTTTCCGATTTCTTTATCAAGTAGAAAATGTTTGTTCAATGAAAATCCTTGTTAAAATATGAATTTTAAAATAAATTCTGGAAGATTTGCTCGGTCATCAAAAATGTTTTTACAGATAAAAAGTTTAGCAGACAGACAGGTCGGTGAAGGTCATTGCTTCCAATATTTTCGTAGTAGATAAATTAAACGATTGTGTTTGTATTTTTTGTCTTAATTTTTAGGAAAAAATCCAACATCAGACAAAGTAGATCCAATCCCCGTATAATAACTCTATACTGCATGGAAATTAATGTCAGAAATGAAAACTGACTAGACTAGACGTCGCCAGCAATCGAGCAGCTAAACAGCAAAATGCCAAAATAACGACGGTGTTGCCATAACAACGTCTACACTTTTCGTTGTTTGTTTGCTTGTTTTTTACAATGTCTGGTTATTTTGTTGTAATGAAAATTATGTGAATACCTATGATAGTAGTAATTCCTTGTACTAGTAAACGCGCCGGTTATTTTACTCTCTACATTAAAGGGAACAAGAGAGCGAACGAAAAAGGTGTATTAACATATGTATATGTATATAGAAATTGTAAAACAAATTATCACTATCATTACAAAAAAATTATTTCACTACAACCTCGATTATTTTTTTCCTCTTGTTTTCCGCTTTCCGTATATACATTTTTTACTATAATTGCAACCCCTAGCGCTGTTTTATCGCATTTCTAGTTATGCAAGAGGAACAACAACAAGCTCTCCCACGTGGAGGCTGCCGGTGCGTCATTACTTAACTTTTATCTATTTATCTTATATCTCATTTACTTCACAGATAGAATAGAAATAGGTTTTTGTTTTTAAATAAAAATTTTAAACATTTGTGTTTCAGAATGAGGCACTGTCTGGTTGCAGTTATTTTTTTCATTTATCAACCACTCTTAATAACTTTACCCTGTTTTTATGTATATCTTATTTTTATACACTAAAGTTTCAGATTATTACTGCTTCTTTGCAGCTTTGACAACTTTGGCAACTTTTCTTATTACGAAAAACACGAACCGGTTAATTTTTATGCAATTTTACAATTAAATCACCCATTCATGCCATCTACACACACTCAGGCATCTCGGCATTGTTGGTTCAAAGAAATAAAAAAATATGCTACCGGAGCACGTTCGTCTGATTGCTGTTCTTTAAGTTAGTCATCACCAAGGCAGCTTCTCACTAGATTTATCGTTGGTGATAACAAAGGCTGACAAGACAGCCGCACGTTACTTTTCAATAATAACAAATTTATTCAAGCAAATACACACAACGTCGTTTTATTTTATATAATCATGTAACTATAAATATATTCTGCGAATTTTTTTTATTACAAAATGTAGGTTCATTAGTTTGGGGTTCAATATAATGTTAAGTATTATAAAAAGCATACAAACATGTCAGACATAGAATACTTTCTCTTGTCTACCCTAACTTTGTTTGAGTTTCTTTACTTTGAAACTGCAACCACCCATTTTCACAGGTAATATCTGTTTTCCTTAAAATTGTATTTTTTTTATATGGCTTTGAATTCTGTTTTGTTTTTAATTAAAAAAAGTAAAAAGAAAAAAATTAGTTGATAAAAAAAGAATACTTTTGGACAAATAAATTCGCTTAGAAAATGTATTATTTTGATAAAAAAATTCGTTATCTTGTGGTTTTTTATGCATTTAAATAAAAATTCTTAAGCCAATGTCTTAAGTGTATTGTACGATGACAAGGTTACGTGTTTTCACACGTTTTAAATAAAAAAATTCGCATTTAGAATTAAATTGAGGTTTTTTATGATTTTTGTTGTTGACTTAAATTAAAAATAGAGTTTAAAAAAATCCTGAATAGGAATCTATATTAGAAACATCTAAGTATTATGTACAGATTTAAATAACAAAAACTTTGAATCTACGCGCAGGAAAAGTGTAAATTTCGCAAAAGATGAACAACGGCAGTATAAGCAGCTGCCAAATAATCATGACCGCTAATAGCGCCAGTGACCGCAATTTGAGAGCAATGGTATCAATATCTGCTTTTATCATTCTTTCGATAATTTTTTTCAATCGTATTTTGTCTATTTTGTATGAAATTTAAATTATATATTTAAGAAAATTACTTTTCTTTTATTTAATCTTTGTATAATGTAAATTGTCGCTCGTTGATTGTCAAAAGTAGTCCAGAAAATTAATGAAAAGAAAAAGTTTGTGTTTCAACGAAATTTGAAAAAAATGTTAACCACATTAATAAAGTTAAACTAGGTTTTAAACTGGAATGAGAGATTTAGGTGTTCTTTTCTTGCATAACTGAGTTTAGTTGTTATAAATATAATACTCTAGTCTGCCAACTACTTAATGTGTTTTCTATAAACACAGAGTTTTGCAATAAACTCCTTAGCGTTTTGCGTAAATAAATAGGAGAAAATAATTGGTGAAATACCTTTGACATTTATCTTTATCGTAATTCAAATTTGTGTTAATTAAAAAAATATGAAAAACTGCGCACCAAAGTACGGTAATTAAATTGTTTAACCCCTGCTGCTGTTGTTGTCGTCATTCACTTTGTTTTCTTCTTATATATAAATAGCATTGCTTTAATTAACTAAAAAAGAAGCAAAAGTTAAATAAAAATATTGTTATTTTTCTTGTTGCACTTTGCTGCTGTTGTTTTGTAGTTATTGTTGCATTGTCCTTGATCTCGACGAGTGCATTGCTTTTTATCATTCTCAGCTCATTTAATTTTCATTTAATTTATTTGCAAAGTTTTGTTGTCGTCTTGCTGCTTCATTCGATTTTTATTACAAAAATAACAATTTCATTTAAATACAATGCAATTTTCTCGATGTGCAATGCTGTTCTATGATGGCTGCTTTTGCAAAAAGATGAAAAACGGTCATCGACCATTTTATGATGCATATGCTTCGTAGCAGCATTAAAAACGTGTTTGTAATTCAATTTAAAAACAGTATAAAAGTAATTTTATTGTTACTTAAAACTAGATGGCATTACTTGTGAATTAAGGATGCGAAACAAACGTAAAAATGGAGACGCCTGGTCATCCGTAAGTTAATTAACCAAAACGGCAATATTTCAACTTAATAAGGGCAATAAATGTTGTTGTGTTTCTCCACCGCTAATTACCCTAAGATTAAAATTGTAAAATAAAAAAATAAAGCTCAAAAACAGACACGTCGCCGTTTTTTAAAATTATTTTTCTTCCTCATCGCCACGCCGAAGATAGAATAAAAAATAAAATAATAGCAGAAAATAAATACACGGAAGCATTTTCAATTTTAAAAAAATCTGGAGAATGAGCTAGACACAATTGTAAAAAAAAACAATAATTGCGCCAAAAGAAGTAACGAAAAAAATTATATTTATTTAAAAAATTCATCATAATCACCCATATACAGTTACAGACAGACAAACTGCAAAAATGGCAGAAAAAACTGTAAAGCCGACAACAACGGTGCAGGTATTCGTTAATGTCGTCGTTGCATCAGGAATGGGGCACCAGACACATTTATTTCAATAACCAACGCTGCTATTGCTGTTCAAATATACATTATACAACTCTAGAAACTACAACAGTTAGTTTAGGGTGAAAATTGCCTTTCCTGTTTTATACCCTTTTTTTCGTCTGGTTGTTGCCACTGCCGCAAATTTAGTTGGTGTTATTCACGTTATGTCTCTTGCAAAAACAACACTAGCAAATCACAGACATATATGGTGTGAGTATGGTATTACAACGATAATACATTTAGGAAAAGCAACCCGATAAGTTTTAGTAACAACTCGTCAGCACTCCGAGCAAGCACTACCCCACCCAACGACGTAAAAAGCCAAATAAAATCTTGTTTTATTTTTAGTGCTGCCTCTGATATGCTTTGAAAATTACTCTGTATGTGTTTTGTTGTTCACCGGCCGTCGACCTTGCGATGTTTCTCTATTCACATTTGGCTGATGTTGGAATAAGAGTTGATTCTACCCATTTGTATTGTTTTGTTACGCATGCGAAATATCTACGAGTGTCATAAAGATCAACAAAGAATTCTCTGTGGGAAGAAGATTTGAAACTGAAATACGATTGTTCCAGAAAAGCCAGAATAATGATTTTGGTCTTATTTGAAAGGTATTGATTTCTAGATGAAAAATCCTTAATTTGGAAAAAAAAATTCCACTAGCTTTTCCACAATCTGAAAAAGCATTTAAATTATAGAGTCATTTAAAAATGCACAGCTCACCAGCATTCGGTCGGAATTTAAAAAAATAAAAAATTAAACTTATAGATAACATTTGAAATAGCATTTTCTCGTTTAAATTTTTCCGGTTTTTATATGGTTTTAAAATAAAAATTAGTTGAAAATGAGTTATTTTAAAAAAAAATTCCACGAGCGTGTGCCATCTGTTATCATTTATGTAACTATGAGTAGTGGACATTTCGATTTATTTATTCGTAATTTCGAAATTAATATATATACTATTCTGTCAAATTTTAATATATATTCATATACTTTCATTTAAAGATACTAATATACTAATCTACTAATATGTTACTAATATCATGCTTTCTTTTGTATTTCATAAATATCGTATATATCCATATATAAGAAAAATATACTGTATAATATAAAGCAGTGATGGCAATTAAGTTTTTATCAAAGAGCCTATTTTTAAAACGCTATGATGTTCAATTTTAATTAACATAAATTGGTATAATTAATATATATGCAGAAATGCTACTTTAGACAACCTAACACGAGTGCCTTAGCTAAACAAATGAAACTGGTATACATAGCTTACAACCTAACAGTGGAGCAACAAAAAATAAAAATAAAGTTTGAGTAAAATAATTCATAAAAGATGCTGAAAAAATATTGAGAAAAAATTATTAAAAAAGAATTTCAAGCTTACTTTGATGTTCTAAGGTGGCACTTGCTGCTGGCCGACTGTTTAATCCACAAAGTCATAGCCATGGTATACTGCATACTGTTTTCGAGTTAGCAAAGACAACACTTTATGTATATCACTTTATATAAGATTGCTGCTTTCACCAGCAATATAAAGAACATAAATACAATATATTATTATATACACTTTGCCTAGATGGCGTTAGTACGTTTAATTGTTGTAATTGAGTTGATTTGTCCTAAGTTGGTTAGTCGGAAGACATCCAGGCTAGTTTTGACGAATATTCAGTTTACTGAACCGAATGCTAGAACCAAACAACTTGTTGCTATTGCGTAATATGATTTCATGAAGTGTATAAAGAATACAACAAATGTGCGCCAATGGCTTATGCTGTGTCAAGTGCATAGCAACCAATGCAGTCTAGAAGTCGTCTTTCATCCCTTGATTGCGTTACGTGAGAATCTGCGTTATTGAAAAATGAAACCAAAATATGATCGATTATCAAAAGTGTCGCATCGTTTCTTGGGTACCCGTACCGTAGTAGGCTTACCGTAGTTTTTCCTTTGCCTAATGCAGAGTTCGGTCAGTGCATGATGTTGTATGTGTGTGTATGAATTTTTTTTGTTTCGCGACTGCGCATTGATAGCAATAAGGTAGCCATTTATTGAAAAAAATTATTTAGTTTTTTTCCATAAATGACGCGCAAAATTTTTTTCGATTTTCCATCGAATTTTACCGATTAGAATAATTATTTATTAAATTAATTACATATTTGGAAATTAATTAACATAATAATAAACGATTATAAGTGTTTATGCGACTTTATCGAAATGCATGATACTCACGCGTCCTTTTTTCCGGTTGACACTTTTCAACTTATTTCGTGAATTATTTTCTTGTCGCAAAAACAATTTTCTTTTAATTCAATTATTTTTTTTTTTTGCAAAATCATAATTAAATTATTTAAATAATTTTCCAAAGGGTTACATTTTCACGTCTTAACAGCACAAATAAAAACTCCTAACTGAATAGGTGAAGGAGAGAAACGGTGAGAAAAGCACAATAAAATTGTGGTAATGTTTGTATTGTTAAAAGAAGAAGGAGAAGAAGAAGGATAAGATTAAATGTTAGTTATTTAAATAAAACAAAAAGATACCACTTTTCATTGTCTACTCACCCTCTCTTTCTCACCTATTCAGTTAGGAGTTTTTATTTGTGCTGTTAAGACGTGAAAATGTTACCCTTTGGAAAATTATTTAATTAATTTAATTATGATTTTGCAAAAAAAAAAAAACTGAATTAAAAGAAAATTGTTTTTGCGCCAAGAAAATAATTCACGAAATACGTTGAAAAGCGTAAACCGGAAAAAAAGACGCGTGAGTATCATGCATTTGTAAAAAATATAAATATATAAACACTTATAATCGTATATTATTATGTTAATTAATTTCCAAATATGTAATTAATTAAATAAATAATTATTTTAATCGGTGAAATTCGATAGAAAATCGAAAAAAATTTGCGCGTCATTTATGGAAAAAAAAACTAAATAATTTTTTTCAATAAATGGCTACCTTATTGCTACACACATACAACATCATGCACTGTCCGAACTCTGCATTACGCAAAGGAAGAACTACGGTAAGCCTACTACGGTACGGGTACTCAAGAAACGATGCTACACTTTTGATAATCAATCATATTTTGGTTTCATTTTTCAATAACGCAGATTCTCAAGTAACGCAATCAAGGGATGAAAGACGACTTCTAGACGGCATTGGTTGTTATGTACTTGACACAGCATAAGCCATTGGCACACATTTTTTGCATTTATACACTTCAGGAAATCATATTACGCAATAGCAACAAGTTGTTTGGTTCTAGCATTCGGTTCAGTAAACTGAATATTCGTCAAAACTAGCGGATGTCTTCTGACTAACCAACTTAGGACAAATCAACTCAATTACAACAATAAAGTGTACTAACGCCATCTAGGCAAAGTGTATATAATAATATCTTGTATTAATGTCCTTTATATTGCTGGTGAAAGCAGCAATCTTATATAAAGTGATATACATAAAGTGTTGTCTTTGCTAACTCGAAAACAGTATGCAGTATACCATGGCTATGACTTTGTGGATTAAACAGTCGGCCAGCAGCAAGTGCCACCTTAGAACATCAAAGTAAGCTTGAAATTCTTTTTTGATAATTTTTTCTCAATATTTTTCAACATCTTTTATGAATTATTTTACTCAAATTTTATTTTTGTTTTTTGTTGCTCCACTGTTAGGTTGTAAGTTATGTATACCAGTTTCATTTGTTTAGCTAAGGCACTCGTGTTAGGTTGTTTAAAGTAGCACTTCTGCATATATATTAATTATACCAATTTATGTTTCATAATGAATTATAGTAATGTTCTAGGGTTTACTGGCCTAAACATAAATGATAAATAAAAATCCATTTTTTCTAATTTAAAAAATATTTTTATTTCCTTATCCGTTATATTATTTTTTTATTTGAGGGCCTTTTATTATATAAATAGAAAATGATCTAAAAAAGCATAAGATTTAGTTAATGTAATTTTAAATGCCCGTACCGTAGTTGGCTCAATGTTATGTAAGTAATACATTTATATATTATAAGTAACGATTTGACAATACCAAACTGAACTGAATAAGGCAGGGATGGCAATTAAGTGACCCACGAGCTTTTCGAGGCTATTTCAAAAAATTTTAAGCCTCTTTTCTGTTTTATAGAAACACAAATAAATTATAAAGACAGTGTTTTAAAATACAAAATATTTTGCATTATAATAATTTTTACTGATTAAAATAAAAAAAACATTAAAGTCATTATTTTTCAAAACTTATAACATTGAAACAAAGTTAATTTTTATGTATAAATTATATTTCGTTTACTAAAAAAATGGATTATTAATTACTTCTATTCAATATAATTAAACATCATAGCGTTTTAAAAATAGGCTCTTTGTGAAGCATATACTTATAATAAAAAATAGGCTCTTTGATAAAAACTTAATTGCCATCCCTGCTTTATATTATACAGTATATTTTTCAAATAATATAAAAGAAAGCATGATATTAGTAACATATTAGTAGATTAGTATATTAGTATCTTTAAATGAAAGTATATGAATATATATTAAAACTTGACAGAATAGTATATATATTAATTTCGAAATTTCGAATAAATAAATGGAAATATCCATTTCTCATAGTTACATAAATGATAACAGCACACGCTCGAGGATTTTTTTTTTAAATAACTCATTTTCAACTTATTTTAATTTTAAAACCATATAAAAACCGGAAAAATTTAAACGAGAAAATATTATTTCAATTGTTATCTATAAGATTAATATTTTATTTTTTTAAATTCCGACCGAATGCTGGTGAGCTGTGCATTTTTAAATGACTCTATAATTTAAATGGTTTTTCAAATTGTGGAAAAGCTAGTGGAATGTTTTTTCCAGATTAAGGACTTTTCATCTAAAAATCAATACCTTTCAAATGAGACCAAAATCATTGTTTTGGCTTTTCCGGAACGACTTGCATGTGAAATGCGATTGTTCCAATAGATGTCACTAATGATAAGCAAAAATGTTAAAAAATGGCGAATTGTTTATATTTATTTTGATAAATCTGACGTTTCTTGCTTGTTGAATTATATTTTATTAGTTTTCTTTTCTTTTTTGAAATGAGTGTTCATGTTCCAACAGATTTTGGACCAGATTCTGGAGGTAGAGTTAAGGTTTGTTTTAATAATTTAATGAAAATACTATTTTAATTGATGTTTTCTCTCATAGGGATTGACGATTGTTAAGCCGATTGTGTACGGCAATATTGCCCGTTCTTTTGGTAAAAAACGAGAAGAAGATGGTCATACACATCAGTGGAATGTTTATGTCAAACCTTATGACAACGAAGACATGTTTGCCTATGTTAAAAAAATACATTTTAAACTCCATGACAGTTATGCGAATCCAAATCGTATTATAACAAAACCGCCATATGAAATAACAGAGACTGGTTGGGGTGAATTCGAAGTAGTTATAAAAATATATTTTCATGATCCAACCGAACGACCGGTTACACTGTATCATATTTTGAAATTATTTCAAACGCCAATGGTCGATAGTGATTCTGTAGAGAATGCGACAACGCATAACACATCGACACCTACTGCACAATTAATTGATAACAAAAAAGGTATTGTTTCTGAGTCATATGACGAGATTGTGTTTCAGGAGCCAACACAACTGATGCAATATTACTTAGTAAATATACAAAAGATGACAAACGGTATATGGAAGCATGACACAAATTTTAATGAGAAAATTTCAAAAAATTATGAAAACATTCTGAATGCAAAGACAAATGTAAAGATTGATATAACATTGCTTAAGGATAAATTAAAGATAGCTCGGGAAACAATTGGGCGGTTTAAAAATGAATTAAGTAAAGTACAAACTACTAGTGCACAGAATACATAACCTTTTAATTTATGAAATAAATAATTTTTAAACAAGCTACAATAATTTTTTATTTACGAAACCGCCATCTTTCGATCAACTGCAATTTTCGGTATAGTTTGCTTTATCCTCATATTTTCGGTCTCGGTCATATAATTTATTAAAACAAATTAAATAACTGTTTTACTCAGTTACTTTTGAAAATATTTCAATGTAGCCAAACATAGCGGGTGCACAAAAAAATATTAATTATTCATATGTAAAAGCGAGATAAATGTATGAACAAAACATGAATCATAAAATTTTACCAGAATTATAAATTATAAACATTTGTTAAAGAATGAATGAGCTGCAAGGATAAAATGCCGGTAGTGTAAAAGAAATAGGCATATTTTCTAAAAAAAAATTATGTTTTGTTTAAATATTTTCAATAGAAAAGCAGATGAACAACTAAAGGCTAAATCAGCTAAAGTAGGCTTACGAGTCAGATAAGAGAAAATTTCTGCTACTTCTTTGTGAATGTTCGTCGCATATAAAAAGAAAAAAATCATTTTTTTATTGTAAAATGGCGGATTTGTACAAGTAAAGACGATTTCATCGTCAAGAATAGAAAAGTTTAATAAAAGATGAAATAAATTAAAGTGCTTTTAAAAATGTATTAAAACAATGAAAGGCAATTATTAATATGTTTCATAAACAATTTAAAGTGTTATTACTATTATTTATCATATATTTTTAACAAATAAAAATCGACTTCGATTTAAGTAACGAAAAGAAAAAAAAGAAGAAATATTCAACCATTTTTTTTTTGTGTTTTCTATTGAATTTTCTTTGTTTGGTATGTGTGGAAAGAAGATTTTTTAGTGAAAAATTCATTTTGCGGCGGCGCTGTGTTGCTGCTAGTGTCTATTGGGGCTGCTTTCATTAAAGCACGGCACGAATAAAACCATAAATAATAAACATGGCTGACATTAAATGAATTAAAAAAATTATGAGAAACTGTACAAGAAGATAATTTTCAGAAATAATTGTGTAAGAAACGATTAAAAATTCTTTCACGACTTTTTCTGTATACTCTTTTCGTCAATTCTGTGTTCTTACTGTTTTTATTTCTGTATTGTTGGCAAAAAAAAAAATGGAAAACTTGTGAAAAAAATATGGTGAAAAGAAAACAAATAAATAAAAGAAAACTTTTATGCTCTTCAAGGAAAAAATTAATTTGGATATAAATTTGGAAGTTGTTGAATTGAGATACTTTCAACTAATAAAATGACTAAATAATAAAAAAAAGAAAAGCGGTAAGTGGGTAATTTATTTTTACATGATTGTTGTAAAAGGGGTGGCTGCTCCCATCAGTTTCTTATCTTTTTTTAAAACAAATATTACGTTTTTTGTGTAAATTTCTTGCGTTTTTGTGTTTAAAAGAATGAAACCTAAAAAACTGGAGTAATTTAAATAACATTTAACATAATTCTTCCCATTTGTTTTTAATTAATTGTTTTTTAAAAAAAAAGAAAATTTAACATAATATAATGGTTTTATTATTTCATTTGAAATATTTTTTATGCTTTTAAGATTTTTTTGTACTTTTGGATATCAAAATCAGCTTTATCAACAGTATTTTTAAATTTAAACAACACCGCTATGATTTAATTTTATTGTTTTGGCATTAGTTTCACCATTATCAAATATAGTTTATGATAATGAATGTTCTCCCTTTGTGTTTAAAAAAATATTTTCCTCCCATCTCTGTGTTTTCAATTAATGGGTTTTTATTTTTAGAAAATCCCATTAAAGTTGCAACAATCATTTAAAGTAAAGGACGAGTAATGATAAAATTTTCGTTATAAAAGGAAGTGATGTACAAACACTATTTCCAATTTTTTTTTCATAATAGTTATTCTTAAGTGTTAATGAGCTAGTTCTGACTGAAGCTATTTGTTTTTTAATTTTAAAATTTGGTTTTGATTTGGTTTGGTTTTGATTTAGTTTCTTTTTTCAAATGTAATCAAATCAAAGTAAAATCAACCGTTTTAAATGAGATAAATCGCGTTAAGTAAAATTTTTCTTAAGTCTTAAACCACCTTCTCTGCTTCATTATGTAAAAATCACTTTCGATTACGTCGTGACAACAAAATAAATAAAATATTTTTAACTGAAGTAATGCTGTATTTAAATAAGGAGGGACCTAGTGTGGAGTTTTTTTCTCTTGTTTTATATTTTAGTCGATCCTAATCATCGTAATTGAGTTTTTCTTATATATTTTAATCCTTAATTTCGCAGTGGAATTTACGCACCTCTAACTCGTAGAACATAAGATTCAAATATTGTGACTAAGAGTAAAAATTTTTATTTAAAATTTTTATTTAATTAAACATTTTTTTCTAGTTATATAAAGCGCATTGATTTTACTTGGCAGGTAAAGCATAGTGGCAACCGTTAATTGCTTTTTTAAATCAACTGTATTTTACCTTTTTTCATAAAGTCTTATTAATTTTTTTTTGTTCACAGGGTAATGTAATTGTTGCTACTTAACTGTTTTTTCTGTAATAAGAAATTAAATTAAACATTACCTACATTATCTTTTTCCTTTGGCTATAATTTAATTACTTTTCTTTCGTTTTTTTTTTCGATTAATTGCTAATTCAATATTTGATTTGATTTTTGTTAATACATAGTGAGTTAGGGATGAAATAGTTCTCTGACGTTTATTATTATCTTTAAACTTTAAACCTATGAAATGAATGTGATTCATTAAAAGTATCCAATTTCTATGAATGGACGTCTGGTGGATTTCCGGACCCAGCCAAACAAAATATTTACTTCGTGACACTGACACATTGGTCTCTTTATAACAGCAATCATCGTGTTAAAACCTTAAAAATTATATTTTCTGCAATTTAAAATCATTATATCTTTTTTTGCATATCGAGTATATTTACCTGCTGCTGTCCTACCTTAAAACATAGTTTTAAACAATTTTTATCCGTTTTCTTCTTTTTTTAAACAGAATATTATCGATTGAATTTTTACAAGAATTAATCGAGAACATCGAGACTGATAAATCTCATAATCTCCACTATCACAGCCATCAAATATTATCACCACCGCTCAGCAGCAACATAGATTTTTTTTCGTTTTAAAATTTATGTTATCAAAATTATCAAATTATGTGACTGTGGTAAAAGAAAATGTCAAAATATAATTAACTAATTTAAACAAAAAAAAAAAATGTAGTCCAGTTGAAACTTTTTCCCCAAAAATGAATTGAATATGTAAGTGTTATTTGTGGGGTTTGTGATTGTTGTTTTATTATTTGTTTAGTGTGTATTTAATTAATTATTAAGTGAACAAAAATTAACAATGACGTCTTCTCTTGTTTATAATTTAAATCACTTGTCAAATACTATTGATAATTTTGATGCAGTGAATCGTGATAAAAAAAAGTTTATAAAAAAGTGTATTTTAAATAATTGTGCTAATCGTAAGAAAAATAATAAAATTACTAATAATTTTTCTAATGTTGTTAAAACACCGACAGCAATTGATGCGTTTGTCGGTGGTTGTGAAGATACTATATATACAAGGTCATCGTCATTATTAACATCATTTCGTACAATAAAAAACTTTAGTGCAAATAATAAAAATAAAATAAATTGTGGTAATTATATAAGTGGTGTTAATAGTGATCGTAGTTATGATGCTGTGGATGATGGTATGAACAATCACAGTATAAAGTGTTTGAATAATAATATGATTAAAAAAAGTGGAATTATTAGTTTAGGAACAATAAAAAATCTTATTTATATAATTTTATTTATAAATTCATTAAAAACAAATATAATATTAGTTAATTGTTTACCATCACCATATCCCAATAATAACAATAATCAACAACAACAGCAACAACAGCAGCAGCAAAGTGGTAATATTAATATATATATATATATATATATATAACATGACAGCTAAATAGAAACGACAATTATTTTTTAGTAAATCTATTATAAAATCTGATGTTTGAATTACAAAACTAAGAACCAAGTCATGTTCATGTCTTAATACTGTGTCGGGTAGCCTTTATTTTTTATGACAGCGTTTGGAAAAACTACCTATTAATATTATATATAACCTATTACAGCGGATGGCTGGTAATCCTAAATCTGCTGCAACACTTGCCATGGTTGCATATTTCCGAACAATTAATTCTCGTAGCTCAAGAGTATAGCTTTTGTTCTTTCTCATTTTTTCTTTATAAAACACAACTATGACTAATTACAAAATCAACAAAAATAATATCATTTAACTGCTAAATTAATTGGTCTACAATTAATTCAAAATCCTGTTTCTTTTTATAGGTCCACACTTTTTGACAAAATATTTTGAATGCAATCACTATTTTGCCCACAATTACTAGTAGACACAAGATATGTTTTAAAAAAATCGCTCTTCTTTTCGATAATTTTTATTTAATAATCAAAAATAAAACGGTAAAATTTGGGTAAAATGATGGTGAAAAAAAATGATACAAAATGAAAAAAAATGTTTAAATGTCGTTTCTCATTAGCTGTCCACAACTGTATCATATATATATAATTTAAAATTAAAATAAACAAATAATTTTAATTAATTAAGTTGGTATAGGTAACATAGGTAATTTGGAGAGTAGTATTGCAGCAATATTTAGTAAAGTTGCTTATGGTACAACAACTAAACGTAGTATACCAGATAATGGCTTTATAACTAGTTTAACCACAGTGCCAACACCTTTATTAACAACATTTAGGTAAGAACTACTGTGAAATAATTTATAAATAAAGAGATAAACATAAATATATTGTAGGTATCGTGAACGCGAGAAAGAAGATGAATTTTTAAGGCAGCAGCAACGACAAGTACCACAACAAACATTGGGTTATAATAATAATAATCAGCAGCAGCAACAAATTCATCGTAATTATGAATTAGTATTAGAAATGGATCATGCATTACCGACATCAGCACCAAATGCTGATATATTAAAAAGTAATAATAATCCAACATATCCAAATCCAAATCGACATCATAATCACGAACGTGAACGTCATCGTCATTTTAATTCTACACCCTCACCTGGTTTGTTGTTTTTTAATTTTAATTTTGCTATTTCAATCATTTAATTTTACTATAAATAATTTCTTTTAGGTTATAATCAATTGAAGAAGGGACAGCAGCCAACAATTGCAATGTATTCAATTGATATGCCATCATATTCGCCACCATCTCGTTCGTTTTTTACACCACCTCTGCCACCAGAATATCAAAATCCATTTGCTGATAAGCCAACATTACGTGGTACAAACAGTGATAGTGGTATTATAAATACAAATCAATATATTAATCGACGACCATTACCACCGCCTAGCTTAATGCCAGGTCATGAAAGAATACCATTACGTCCCCCTGATTTGATTGGTACCGGTTCTGGTACAAATCAAGGTTTAAATACAGGTAATAATCAGGAGCAACAGCAACAATTCTCCTTATCGAAATCTAGTAATGTTGATCAACAAATTATTGGTATATTAAATACAGATAATTATCGTAAAAAAGCATTAAATACACCATCGCAAAAAGTGCATCAAGTTGATATGAATAGTAATGTAGATGGTAGGCGTTTAAATAATAATAACAACAATGACAACAATAATAGTACAGGTGAGACAAATGTTGTACATTTTCCAAGTATTTCACGTATATTATCTGGATCAAATGGTAGAAAAGAGGATATACCAGAAGTTTTATTGCGTACAGTCACGGCACGTCCAAATATAATACAACAAGCATCAATATTATCATTATCACCTGGACACGATTTGATAAGTGTTCCAAATACAAATACCAATTTAAATAATAATAATAATCGTAATACAATAAAAAATGAAAATGATGATAATTTGCACGATATTGATGACGATTTAAATGGTCCAGATGATGTATTAGATGATGATTCGGATGAAGATATCTTATATAAAAATAATAATCTTCATAGTAAAAATAATGGAAATAAGGGGAATTCTAATGGAAAAACAACAGATGCTGCATTGCATATAAATCATGATAATCAAACGTCAACAACATCATTGTCAACAACGATAGCAACGACATTATCATCTGGATTAGTAAATGAAAATAATAAACATAAGTATAATACACTGATAACGTCAGCAACATCAATGAAAAACAATATTAAAGGAAATAATAATAGCAATAATGATGATATAAACACATGGACAATTGCCTGGAATATTCATATATATTTAACATCGATACTATTCACAATATTAGCCGTTTACTCAATATTTAAAATGATATTTTATGATAAATTAACGCATTTATTTCAACAAAGTTACTTCTTAATTATCAATTGTATTATCATATTTATATGTTTATTACGAATATTCTATTTATGCTATGATGCATATAATATAAATAATAGTTTTAATAATTTTATATCTGAATTATTATTAAATATACCATCAATATTTTTAACAATTACATTTACAATATTAATTATGTATTTAATATTAAAAGGTTTAAATAATAAAAATAATAAACAATATAAGATATTATTACGTCCAATAACAATAGTAATTATATTTTTAATACATATAATATTATGTATAACATTACATTATGTTGAGAATTATAGTACTCGTAATCAATTATTAATACAACAGCAACATTTATTAAAATTACAACAGCAGCAGCAACATCAACAGCAAACAATTGATTTTAAACCATTACCGCGTGTATTATCATTAATATGTCAAATTATTTATATATTTGTATGCTTTAGTTTGAGTATCACATACTTATATATATATAAGATAATAAAACGTATAATTAAAAAGAAATCACACAATTATATACCATCATATAATAATTTTTTATATGCAATACATATAACAATTGGTATTTCATTATTATTTTTATTATTATCAGCGATACAAATATATGGTGCAATTGGTGTCACCAAAATTCAATCATCAATGGTAACAAATTATTATTTACAACAATATTATAATACAATTGGATTGATTAATAATCAACATAATATAAATAATTCTAATAATAATTTTATGAATATAAATAATAATAATTGGCTTGAATGGGGTTACCAATTTTCGATACGTTTAATTGAGATATCAATAATTGTATTGATATTATGGGTGACATGCTTAAAAACGAATACAATTATTAATAAAAACACATTGAAGCGTTGCAATAATGAACAACAAATGCAACAGCAACAACATCCACGCAGTTGTAGTAATCAACAGCAACAATCGCAACATCATCATGGTGGTCAAACCGGACAAGCAGTTAATAATGGTTTTATATTGTTTCCAAATTGTACGAGTAGTAGTAGTCAGGAGAATTTTGATATTGATTATCCTGCTATATGTAATACAAACCAGAATTTACATAATTATACAATGCGCACCGGTAAACAGATTTACGATGATAATTTTGTATTAAATACCTTTGATAATATAAACATAAATAAAAATGGAGAATTGGAGCAACAGCAACAGTTACAACAATCACAGCAATTGGCTCAGCAACAGCAAATGTATCCACGTCAGGCAACCGCTTATTATAAAACAAATAGTATAGTTTCGTCATCATCATCATCGGCGGCGACAGGTACTGTTATGATTGGACAAAAACATCAACATAAACATAATCTGGATAGTACAGATTGTATTGATGATGACGATATTATTAGCTTGGGCATACCGGATCATTACGAGAATCCAAATTTTGAATTAAAAAATGATTTGCATCATACGAAACGTTTAATCAATAATAAAACATCAAATAATGATTTGATATTGGATAATTGTTATTCGGAGCCGATAAATGTGCAGCAACAGACTCAGGACTCTTACACAAATATTGTTAGCTCGGGTGCACCATCGGCAACTGCACCAACAACTTTACGTACAGCCAATGGTTATGATTTTCAAAATTTTGAACGTCCGAATTTTGATAGACCGAACTCTCGTAATGAATTTCGTGCATCGAAAAATTTAAAAACTTTAAAGCAGTGTAATAGTCAAATGCAGCAACAGCAGTGTGATAGTAACACGATTGGTGGTGCAACAACTACATCACGATATAATAATTCGGGTCGAAATGGAAATTTTAATTATAATAATTCGTTTGATAGACGTTGTATTGGACCCGGCACAGGGGTTCGTAAAAGTGGTACGTTGAATAATATTGGTAATTATGGTCGTAATACTGCTGTGATGCAACAGCAGCTGCAACAACAGCAACAACAACAACAGCAGCAACAAAGTTGTGGTGGAATGCAAACATTATGCAATTCGCGATCGCAGGATCGTTCTATTGATTTTTCAAATCGTCGGAATCTTAATACAAATAGTAAACGTGGTAGTGGACCAGTTGATCGTGGACAACAGCAATTAGTTGCTGGGCAACGCACATCCTTGGAACAGCAGTTGCAACAGCAAGTGCTGAACGGACATTTATCTTCGTCATCAAGTGATTTAAGTGCTGGTGATACAAGTATAAATGGTACGAAAATATATTATCCTCCGAATGTTGGTAGTGTTGGCACTGGTATTGGAGGTGGTGTTGGTTCACAACAAAGTTGTGGCAGTGGTGGAGAAAGTAGTGGTAATAGTGGCAGCATGTTAGTTGCTGAACATGGTTTCATTAGGTTTCGTGCATTAGAGGATATGCGACATCAACAACAAATCTCGAATAATTCATCAATTCGTACATTGGGACGTAATGGTGGTGGCAGTAATTGCAGTAATACAGGTGGTGCAACAATGTCAACGGCATTAACGACAGGCACAGAAACATCACCATCAACAACAACAAGTAAAAAATCAGAACATCATCCGATACATCCTTAACTATTATTAACATCATCCGCATCTTATAATAATTAATAATTCGCCCCTAATTTAAATTTAATTTGAAATTAGTTAAGTAAAAAAAAAAAATTTACAGAAAATAAAATAATGCAAATGATGAATAAATAATTAATAATTGAAATACATAATTATGATGATTAATGATAATGATTAACGTAACGTAATTTAAGTAAATATTTAAATAAATATAAGTTTTAAACATAATAAAATGATGAAAAATGAAATGAATCTTCTTCTCCTATCTTAGTTTTTAATTTTAATTTTTATTATTTAGTTATTAATTTACTACAAAAAGTATGCTTGTAAAATAATTAAGAAATTAAACAAAAAAAATTAATTATTTAAATAATTGTTAACCCACTTGCTCCTTCAATTTTTATTGAATGTGAAAAATGCATAGAATAAAAATACTATAATAAAATCATAGACAAAAGAAGAATTATGTTATTAGTACTGTCTGATAACTCTGGACAATCTCTTTTTTTCAAAAAATTTAATAATTTTTTTTAACAAATTGTCAAAATACTGTTAAATTTAGTAACAGTATTGAATTCTTGTTGCTAGCAACTCTTAAAAAACATATTTCTATTAATTAACGTCATATAGTGTCAAAAATTCTACGAAATTTTTATAAGAAAAGAATTACAATTGCGTTTGCCTCGGAAATAATGTTAACTTGCTTAATTTTGAGCGTGATATAATAACTAGCACTTTAATGCATTTTCTTGTTACTTTCCTGATAAAATGAAGTTAACGAGAATTTTTAATATACAAAAACATGTATGGATTAATATTTAAAAGAACAGTATTATTACATAGGCTACGCTGTGTGCAAGAACATGCATGCGTTAGCTTGCGCTAACAAGCAAAGGGTTACAATTATAATAAAATAAGAAAATAATTAACTTTATTTAAAAGAAGAAAAGTAAATTGATAAATAAATAAATTAAAAGTAAATTGCCAAGATTTGTTGTTAATATTTAAATAATAATTTAAACAAAAGTAATTTTAATTAACAAAAGTAAGAAAAATTTTAAGAAAAGTTTAATTTTTAAATATAATTATAAATTTAATTAGTAAATAAATAATAATAATTAAGAGACATTAAAAAAAAAAAAACAGATTTTTTTTAAATTAATTATCTCTTTAGAATAATACAAAAAAAAAGAAGAAAAGTAAAATACAGAAATTAAATTTAAATATTTAATTAAAAGCAGTAAAAAAAAGTAAAAAAATCGCAAACAGAATTTAATTAATTATTTACAAAAAAAAAAAAAAAAAACACTGGATACAAATCACTTTAATTTGTGTTTAGTGATAATAGCTTATGATAACATCAAAGCGCACAGAGTAACTCCTATTTTAATTTAATTTATTAAAATGTTTTCGCTATTTATTTTTAAATGGAAAGAAGCAGCAACTTCTTTTACATTATAAAATTAGTTTTAGATGATTAATTCGACAATAAAAAATTTGTAATTATATACCTGTCGTTCTGTTAGTATTCGAAAGACTTTATGATTCTAGAATAACTTCAGTTGCAATTTGGCCTCGTTTTAGTGATTATTTAGCGCAGATTTTGTTTTCCTTTAATCATTTTTAATTAAATTAAATACGTAAGAACATTTTTTGAATCATTTCGATGACTTAAATGTGGCCAATCTTGAAGCGTAAATATGTAAATAGCCGAGACACCGTTACTGTATTAAGTAGTGGAGTACATAGGAGTAATTTAATTTTTGCTAAAAAAAACTAATGCATCTGTGCGAATAGACTTTTGTGGGTGGTAGGTAGCTTATGTGTTCGGTTTATGTGTAGATAACGTTAAAATTAGTATATCTATCAGTTATTTTATATGATATTATTTGTAACAGTGTTTACTCTCCGGACTGTATTGTTTATTTTTTAATTTTATTTTTATTATTATTTCGTGAATAAATTATAAATAATTTACTTAATTGATGGTATTAAACAGGTATATAAAAATTAATTATTCAAAAGTACAACGAACTAAACTCTTGTAGTTTAAAAAATGTGAAACATGGTAAGATTAGTAATTACTAAACGATGTATTGGGGTTTTCTCTGTGTACAGACCTGGTAGTGGTTGTTGACTTTGACTTTTTCTTTTTATAATGACATCAGCAGATTAGATTTTTTTTTTACTTTGAAGTTGTTCTCCTCCCGTACTTTGTTTTTCTATTGTATTAGAGTATTTCGTTTCTAAAGGGGAAAAATTAATATTCCTTTTATGTTCTCTTTTTCTTTAAAATATGTAAAGGGTAATTTTCCTTTACATATTTCTTTTGTTATAGTGATTGCTCATGACGTTTAATTAAACACCGGGGTTTCCGAAACATAATTTATGTAAAAAAAGATTATTAATCTCCATTGTAACAATGCGTTATTAACAGATTGACATAACACATTACGCAAAAATTAGCACTCAATTTAGTGCTGCAGTTAAAATTATTTAACATTTTTTTTTGTCGCAAATTATAAAAAATTATTAATCGCCAGATTTATCCGAGTCTTTTTCTATTATTTTTTAAATACCTTAAACATTTTTGTGGCTTTATTATAACGTTTTTCTTATTTTAAATTGTTGATCACGTATGCAAAAAAGTCAATAATAATAGAAACTCCAAGAACAACAACGACAATTAGGTAACAACAATACAGTAATCGCGGTAATAACCGACAGTAATATTTGTACTTAGTTAGAATTTTTTTTCGTTTTTAACGTGGTTTAGACGCTGCTATTTGTTTTCTGCTGTTTTTGCATCGTTTGTTGCTGTTTAAAAAATTTAGGAAAGAATAATGATCAATAAATTAGCTCTATTATTGTTTACAAATATTGTTGGAGTTGAGTGACTTACCGATCAGTCGTATATTTTAGATTACATCGGCGTAAATTCCAAATTTATTTCTATAAGAAATTCGATTTACTATCAAAGAAACGACAAAATAGAACTTCATGAATGTCGACTGTAAATTATTTTAGTTTGGAGTAGTAAGTACTAATGTTTAGACTAGATTGATAAAGTTCACTTTTTAAAATTTCGTTGAAAAGCATAGTATACTACTCCTGAGTAATTAGTTATTATAAACTCGAATTTTTACTCCACTCACTGTCGCTGGTTCTGCAATATTAAATTCTCGTTTATAATAACTATTTTTTACTCAGTTGTGGTATTATATACTATTTTTTTTTAAATCGAAATCCAGTTCGAATAGCAGCAAATATCTGTATCAGTAAAAAATCTGCTTTGACAATATTAGTAGTTTTTTCTGTTGCTTAGTAAGAAAAACCTGAGAAAAAAGATTTAAATAAGTAAAAAAAACTCCAGCAACAAGCCATTTCTAAAGCTGCATAAAGCTTGTTATGTTAATAAAAAACAAACCGAAATGAAACAAAACAATAAGTCGACGTTGTGCGGTTGCTTTAGGTTTCTTCACTTGATGTTTTTTGTCTTCATCTTTCTTTTCTTGTTTTACGTTTCTTAGCTGCTGCTTGGCTCTTGAGATTTTTCTTTATTTTTTTTCCTTTTTGTTGCTATTATTTGGTTATTCTAAGGCATATAAAAACCACAACACATGTTACATCAGTAACAGCAGCATAAAGATAAATTGTAAAGAATAAATATATATTTTTACTTTTTTATCGATTAATTTAAAAAGCACATTAAAGTATTTGTAACTCTTGGATTAATTAATATATTTTTATTATAATATACGAAGTTATATCGAAAAACAGGCATTACGGTATATTATAGCCTGGGATGACAGTTTAAAAACAATGAAACTCCTTAAAATCAGAAATTTTCATTTAATTATGTCCATCTTAAGCCAATTAATTACAAACCCAACATATTTAAGAGACTATGAGACGATTAAAATTAAAACTATGTACGCTATTAATAATAAACGAAGTCGAATAATTTTTACCGCTTGTGAAAGTAATTTAAATATATTTTCTCAACGTTGCACCATTTTTTTCATTTTATGGTTTTTTTTTTTACAATTTTATTTTTGATTTTAACCTTTAATTTTTTTAAATTAATTAATGAAAATGTTTAAACCGAATCATTATTTTTGTGTCTTTTTTTAATGGTGTTTTGACAAATTTACTTACTGATTTCTTACTTGATTCAACTGCACGATGGGTTATCATTTGTACACAAAATATGTGAGGAGTTTTTGTATGAGGTTTGCACAAGAAACCCTGTGTCCATATAATTATTGCAAGCTTTTTTAAATTAGTTTTTACCCATTTTAGTCAGTTATCGTAACTTAACAGCTGATTTACCTTCACTTAACACTGCTTATTAGTTGTCTTATATAAATCAACAGAGAAAAAACCACAAATCACACGGTTTAAAACTCCTCTACACAAAAACAAACACTCATAACCAGAATATTTCGTTTACATTTTATTTTTTGGTTGGATAAAAAGAACATAAAGTAAAAGAGAAACAATATTGATTTGTTGTTGTACTAGCGCGCAGTGTGATTTGGTTTTTATTATTTCGTTTTTTTTTTCTTGTTAAGGCTTTACCTTTACCTTTTGTAAGCAAGCGTTTGCTTACTGTTGTCTGCATTTTTGCCTACGCAGTAAGTTCTTTTCTATATAAAAAAAGTCAAAGACAATTAGTTGCGCATGATTTAGTTGATTATCCAATAGAAGCTAAATAACAATATATATTTTTGTTTGTGGTTTCTTAATAAGTATTTGTAATGTTTTTTTTTCTCTGTTACATTAGTAAATCTTTTTGAACTTTAGTTTTTTAGTATTATTGTCAGGACCATAATGACTTAAGGGCTCTATAATAGGGTGTTAGTTAAACCTAAAATTAAGAAAATTGCGGTCTACTATTTACTTATTTAAGCATCGTTAAATTGGTTTTGTGGATTAAAAAGTAATGTTTACCCATGTATATCTGCTTAATTAACTGACTTAATTGTGTCTGTGATTTGTTTTGTTTTTTAACATTATTTATTAGTTTCGAAGTATTACCAAAGATTCATTATTATTTATGTAAAACATTTGGCTTATTTTTTTACAATTGATATAACTGCACTGCTGCCACTACTGCATACAATTATTCTGATTTAAATTAACATACTGGAATTGCTATTTTTGCATCAGCTTACTTGCTGCTCCTTACGTCGCTTGTATATTGTCTTACCGTATTTTACGGACTATAAGACGCATCGAATGATAAAACGCATCTCAAATTTATAAAATGATTTTTAAAAAAATATATTGCAAAAAATAATGTTACCTTCGGACCATAAGACGCACGCAAAATTTGAGTCAGTTTTTAATAGTAAAAAGTTGCGTCTGTAAAAGTCCGTAAAATATAGTATTTATTTATAATTACTTATTAATCATAAGACTGATGTTTAGGTTTTATTTTATTTATTTATTTTAAATTATTATTAATGTGTAAACGCAAATGGGGTACGTGTGTTATTTTTATAAAAGCTATTGAGCTATTAATTGAATTTACGAACATTTTGATCAGAAGAAAATTAAATTGACAAGCGTTCAATGATTATTTGGTACAACCGAATTTTGGTTGAGTCGCCACAAAGCAGCTATAAATATAAAAAAAAAATTTTTTAGAGTCATTGAGTATGGCAGTAAAAAAATTCAATTTACCCGATTAAAGTTTCAGCACTTATTTCATGTTGCCTCTCTATTTTTATAATTTAATTTTTAATTATAAATATAAGTACTGTATATAGTGGTATTTAACTAATACAAATCCCTAGATTAACACATGTTTGTAAAAAAAATCATGTCTGTATTAATTTAGCAGCGCTATTAACTAAACAGAATGTAATCTCATAAATATTTTTTTTAAACAAATTTAATAATAAAAGACGTCCTTCTGGCGAATAGACGAAGAAGATCATAAACATTCCTTAAATCAATAAAAATGAAATAATAGTATTAAAAAAGAAGTAATTAAGTAAAATGATTAATATTAAGAAATTCAAGAAATGTGATACCTGACATAAACAAAATTTCATATACATTTAGATTTGAATTATTATGTGTTAAAAAATAGGTCGTCGATTATTAGTGAAATTATTTCTTTAAAACATTGATTTTGATAACCAAATGACCCTGATTACAAAAAGATGAATAAGTAATAATTGTAGCCTTTTTTAATAAATTGGTAAATTTTCCCTTATTGGGACAGCAACTTCGATATCTTTATGTTATTAAAACGTTTATGCAAAAGATTACATTGACAGCAATAAAGATTAAAACAAAAAATTATTACTATGAGAGACAATTAAACACACACGCGCACAAACACACATTCATAAGTTATAAGAATTTAATTTAGTTTTAAAAGAAGAAAAAACAAAAAAATGTAAATACATATATCAATCGTGAAAAACCATTTGAAATATTGACGGCTTAATTATGATGGCTAATTTTCTTATTATATTTTATTATTTTTTACAGTTTTTAATTTTAATTAAATTAAATTTAAATCAATAAAAAGAATATAATTGTATAAAAATATTTAATTAAGATTTTACAGAAAAAAATCTTTGTTTTTTTTTCGTTTATTAATTAAGTAGGATTTTAGTAGGTCGAAGAAAATTGAGAAGAGATTTTTCTTTTATAGTTTTTATATTAAGAATTTATATATTTTTGTTTCAAACAAAATTCTTAATAGATTTAAGTTTTTAAAAATATTTGTTTTTTTTTTTAATTAATTAAAAATAATTAAATTACTTACAATTTAGTGTTGCTGAATAGTGGGTGGGTAAGTCTTAAATGAGGTGAACCTGCCAACAAGTTAAAAGAAAAGCATAGCATATGTTGTATAAAAGAGTATGGGTTTGTGACCGATTAAGTTGTTTTGTAAATTGATTTTGATATAATTTTGTATATACTTTTTTTGTAAACTAATTATTGTAATTTAGGAAAAATTATGGATAATGATGAGAATAATAATTTAAGAAATTAATTATAGACTCTTGGCAAACTGGGCTGTACTGAACTATTGCGTAATTCGTTTTCTGGATAAAGGTTAACTAAATTTTAAATTGTGTAGCCACCACAACCAGACTATTTTAAATTTTTAATTTTTGGGATGTCCGATAATAATCTTCTGTTAACACATCAGATAATATGGTTGATTACATCAATGGAAGTATAACATATATATATATATATTATACAGAATACGTTCGCTAAATTTTATGGTTAATTAATTTGATTGTTACAAGTGAAGAAAATGAGTTTAGACAGGTATGATGATAATTAAATGTAATAATTAAGTATGAACCAAACTCTAAGATGGGAGAATATACAAAAAATTCTTTAAAGTTCTTTAAAAAGATTTTTTTATAAATATAA
Organism: Ptychoptera contaminata; assembly: GCA_963942525.1. NCBI lineage: Eukaryota > Metazoa > Arthropoda > Insecta > Diptera > Ptychopteridae > Ptychoptera > Ptychoptera contaminata. Next base: position 52,662,704 of record OZ012636.1, read on the forward strand.
TTAGTTACTTGAGCGATATAAATTACATTAAATTATTATTATTATTATTATTATTATTATTAATAACTATTATGATTTTTACAATTAAAAAAATAATTTAAAATTTAAATAATAAAAAAAGCAAATTAAAACAAAAATGAAAGAAAATAATTAATAAATGCAGAAAGGAAAAATTAAAAAATTTGAATCAATAATTTAAGAATAATTATAAAATGACAAAAAAAACAATCTATAAACATACAGCAATGGCCAGCTAATTAAAAACGACATTTAAACATTTTTTTTTACATTTTGCATCATTTTTTAAACCATCATTTTACCCAAATACTGTATTACCGTTTTATTTTTGATTATCAAATAAAAATTATCGAAAAATAAAACAGTACAGTAAGTTATGGGGAAAATAGTCATTGCATTCAAAATAATTTGTCGAAAACTGTGAACTTATATGAGAAACAGAGTTTTGAATTAATTGTAGACCAATAAATTGAGCAGTAAGTAAGATGATATTATTTTTGTTGGTTTTGTAATTAGTCATAGTTGTGTTTTATAAAGAAAAATGGTAAAAAGCATAAGCTGTACAACTGAGTTACGAAAGATAATTGTTCGGAAATATGCACAGAGAGATGCAACCATGGCAACTGTTGCAGCAGATTTAGGATTTTCGGAAAATCGAGGAAAGGACAACTTGTGCGATAAGTAAATACGATCCTTTTATGCCCAAAACCTGGATTAATAAATCCTTATCTACCAAACTGACTTATCAGGTGTGGGATAGAATGATAAGGGGTCGGCTTGCAAAGTATTCAATTGAAAACTTGTGGAGGGATGTTCAGAGAGGATTAAGGCACAGAACTTCAAGGAATTCAGCTACGCTTTTTAAAAATATCCAGGAAATTTGGAACAATATACCAGCCAGCCGCTATCAAAAATGAATAGGTAGTTTACATGAATGTTGTGCGGGTGTCATAAAAAATAAAGGCTACCCGACAAAGTATTAAGGCTTGAAAATACGTTGCAGGTTTTTTTATTAAATTTTTGTTATTGAATTTATAAGAAATTTAAGTTAATTATATTGCCAGGTAATAAAGTCACATTTTCACGAAATTTAAATTAAAAATTTATTAATGCTATAATTTTATATTAATTAATTGATTATTGGAGACAATTTATTAGCTAACCTTAAATGATTTTGGTTTTGTGATACAAACATCAAATTTTATAATAGATTCACTAAAAAATAATTGTCGTTTCTAATTAGCTGGCCACTGTATATATGAAAAAAAAAAACACAAAAATAATAAAAAAAATATAAATAATTAAAAAATTGCATTGTTTTTTTTATTTTCATTTTTTCGCCTTTTATAAAACTATATTTACTGGTAGAGGAGTAAAATCTCTATAAAAGCGGTATAAACATTTCTACTGGCACTGTGAATTCCATATGGGTAGGTTTTCGTTGAGTAGAGTATAATACTACGGTTAACGTATTTTTGTCTAGCAATTCAACAGCAATGAGTACATTCAGTTACTGTCACTTTTAATGATATTTAATACTAAATATACAGTTTTTTTTGTTCATTATTTTCTCTAATATCTGTTGTTATTATTCTGGTAAAAAAAATAGGATACGCATAGTTTAAGGAATTAGAAAACTTATTCGAGTTTAATTTAATTTAAATTGATTTATTGTACAGAGATGTCGCATTAAGCTGATGAAGAGAATTTGTGATTTATCGATTAAATTTTTTGTAGTAATTAAAGCAAGCAAACAGGATACAAATAGGTTAATAAATCGGTAAGATTTTATCCATCATCAGCTGATGTTATTTATCGATAGCGTAAAATAAGTTTATATATGGCACCACAATTCTTTAATGGTATCACTATAGCGCAAGCGTAAATATTATTTGTTTTTAGTTTTATTTTTGACGTTTAACAAATTAGTTAATTTAAAAAAAAATAATAATTTTGTTAATTTTGTTTTGTTCTTGTTATTATTAATTACTTCATTTAGTATTAATTAATTAATAATCTTTATAATATATGTAATATTTACAATAATAAATATGGTGCCAATGTAAATAGATAAAATGCTACCAATTCTTTATAAGAAATAATAAATAATTGACTTCAATTTTGGTTTTAGTTTGTTCTTTCGCCTACAAGAAAAAAAAAATGAATAAATGTGTCGAGAAATTAACTCACAAAAAACATAGATTTTTGGCTTAGAAATAGTTAATTTTCTATACAATAAATAAAATAAATAAATAAAAATTAGTAAAACAATGACGTAATGAGCAATTAAAATTCTGGCAAAAACGCAAAGCATATTAAAAAGCTTTTCTTCTGTACAAACGTATTTAAGCGAAAAAAAAGTGACTAGACACGGCACGACTCACACTATGGAGAACGAACATGATGAAAAATTATTTAATATAAATGATATTGTGTTGTTGAATTCCTTTACAATTGGGAAAAGTCGTTATCATGTGTTTTTACATTCCGGTTTATTAGTATGGGAAAAGGAAAACTCAAAACAAGGTGAGAATAGTAAGTGATGCGTTACCCAACCGCAAAAACTAATATCTCTAGATGCTCAGCTAAGAACAATAAAAAATATGTAATAAATTCATAAACAAGTCATTTCGATTAGAAAGTTTTCTCAATGTAATTCCGTCAGTCAGATTCTTCAGTTGTTGCACAGAAATAATTATATGAATTTTGCTTAATAATTTCGATTAGTTATGATGCCAAGGTGTATTTGTTCTCATCATCCGATTTCACACTATCTTGTCACGGTTTATTCACATATTGTTCTGTAATTATACTCCCAAAATTTTATTACGTGTTCAATTTATTGACGCATTTAAATTAATTCAGGCTCTGACGAACAATAGGAAATATTTCATACATACTGTTTATACTTTTGAAAGGAGCCGGCTTTTCTGTGCATCACAGTGATTTATATTTCGATAGACAGGTGACACTATGCATAAAAACATTTTAATATAATGAGACTCTACTGTAAATAAACATGATTTCTGAAACAGGTCGTCCTTGATGAAATTATTGAGATTTTTTAAATTATAATAATTAGGTTTTTTATTTTTTTTTTTTGCTGTAATTCTTTTAATAATTCAAGCTTTTTCTTTGTTCATTGAATTTTTTTTGTGAAATGTGAATTTATAAATACAAAACATGAGAGATTTTCGATTGTGAGCGAAACAGATTTCTGCACTTTGTTTTTCTAATTTAATGTCGCAATTCAAACAAAGGAATTCACTCGTTTTGTAAAATTATTTCAGAAAATATCGATAGATAAATATTTAATACAGGTGTGTACACAATTTAAAAATTAGTGCTGTAAAATTATAAAATTAGTGTAAAATTTAGAACTGACTTAAAATAAAAACATTTTCTTACATCATTCTCTTTGCTCATACATAACGCCGATCCTAATCTTCTTAAGTTGGAGCTTTTATCTAAATTCAAGATTAAATGCATTTTGCTCTAAATAATCAAGTGTCCAACCACCAACTTAAAGTTTTTCTCCCTTTTTTGTTTTTTTGATTATCTTTCAAAAGTAAAAATACAGCAAAAATTTTTTTTATAAATATTTTTAATTGTTTTTTTTTCTGATTTTGGTAAAATTCCACACATGACAACTTTGATTTGATAACCTTGATATTTAAATAAACAACAAAAAAAAATTGTAGTTACCTTGTAGTCGAATGGCTTACTAACTTTTAGTTTATGCTTTCATTGTTTTCACTAAGCTCATTGTTTTGATATTTTGTGGCATTAAATTAAAATACGCAAATACCGTTTTTATGCTAATGGATAACAATTCCACCATCATTTCTATTACCTTTGTCACTAGCTTGCAATAGAAGTGTTTCCAAAGTGTCTTAATTTTAATTAAAATATTCTTTATTGCAAATATTTTCAATTGCTAACATAATTTTTTTTTTCAAAACTTCACTTCTAATCCCTCAACCGAGCCTATGTTAAATTTGTTAACTATAATCTTTAAATTTGATGATTAAAATTTGATGAACATTTGAATAAAATTTTATTATTATAGGTGCGTTGCATAAATTGATGAATTTCAATTTTTTTGCGCATTGATTTGATTTGATCTTGAATTTGTCGTTTAAAAAAAAATGTTTTTGTTGCCAAGAGGTTACGTTGAGTAAATGTTTTTTTTTTAAATTAACTTTAAATTTTATACAATTTATCCGTGAAATTATGCCTCATTGTTAGCGAGCAACAATTAGACCTGAAAAAATTGTAATTGAGACAAGAATAATGCATCTATTTACACAGTACTATCAATAACCTATATGATCTATCTGGTTATATTTATCTTTATATACATTTTTATTTATTTTTTACCTTTGTTTTCCAGTTTATCTTATTATTATTATTACTATTATTATTTTGACGCTAGAATTATCTCGTTTTATCTTTGCACTTAATATTTAATCAATAGAAATAATAAATAAGTTAATAAAAACAGATGAATTGTGCTGATTAAATTCAATTTAAAGAAATTTAAAATAATAATAATAATAACGACTGAAGGTTATTTTAAACTTATGTATCAAGATTAAATTGTAATTTATAATTACTTAAAATAAATTTAATTATTTTTTTTTTTTAATATATTCCATTTTTTTATTTTCGTTTTATTTGTCAGGCAAAACAACAATTCCAATTTGTGATATAATAAATGTGAAAGGTGAATGGAATGATACTGATAAATGTGAAAATATAATAAATCCAAAATATTTTATAATTAATTATGCTAAATGTAAATATAATACAAATTATTATGATGGTAATAATCATCCGGTTAAGGACGAACACTGTTGCAATGATGGAATAAATAATGAAAAGTTAAAGAAATGGCGATGTTTCCGTATTTGTTTGTATAATAATGATGTTCGGACGATTAAAATATGGTTAGAAACATTAAAAATGATTATAAAACGTAAGTAAACTATTTTTTATGTTTAATTATAGAAGTTTGTTTATTTCATTTAAATCCTTGAGTTGCATTGCAAAAAATTACTAGATGTGTGTCTTTGCTAAAAGTTGCAAATTTTTTTTATTTCTCTCAGAGCAAAACCACCCAAAACGTTTACTGGTTTTTGTGAATCCTTTTGGTGGTAAACGAAAAGGATTGAAAATTTATGAAAATTTCGCGAAGCCAATATTTGAATTAGCCGACATTGAGGTGACGTTAATTGTAACGCAACGTCGTAATCAAATACGTGATATGTTGGAGCAAACAAACGATTTATTGCAACATTATGATGGGATAGTCTGTGTCGGCGGCGATGGCACATTTGCTGAGGTGTTTAATGGATTGCTCAACCGTGAGGCTAAATGCCTTAAAACGGAAACTAATGGAAATAGAATAATGTTTGATGACTTGGACAACATAAAGGGGCCAATTATGCCAATAGGAATTATACCGGGTGGCAGTACGGATACAGTTGCGTATTGTTTACATGGAACGACAGATCTTCAGACGTCTGTTATTCATATCGTACTGGGACAAACAGGAGGTTTAGACTTGATGAGCGTGTGTAGCAATGATAGCCAAGAATTTTTACAATTCTGCTCAAGTGTCATGTCGTACGGTTATTTAGGCGATGTAGCGAAGGACAGCAGTAATTATCGTTGGATGGGACCAAAGAGATATGAGTATTCTGGTGTAAAAAAATTTTTTAAAAATAATGGCTACTTTGGAGAAATTAGCTTTTTACTTTCAAATAAGGAAGAACCGGGTGTGACAGATATTAATGATCCAACAAAAGGACCAAAGTGTCAAGTAAATTGCAAGCGTTGTCTAAACAATCAACAGGCATCGGAAATTTCTATGCCTGAAAATGAAAACTGGAAAACAATAAATGGAAAATTTTTCATGATTAACTCTGCAAATATTTCATGCGCATGTGAACGAGCGCCTCAGGGCTTTGCACCATTTGCACACTTGAGCGATGGTTATATCGATCTGATCATAATTAAGCATACGACATTCTTCAATAACATAAAACTACTTTTGACACTCACCAAGAATCCGATGAATCTTAGTAAATTACCCTTTGTTGATGTTTTTCGAACAAAAAAGTTGATTTTTCGGACACCACCTCTAATTAAAGACAGCACTGAGACTCTGGACAATATAAATCCGGATAATAATGAGAGTAATTGGTGTTGCTGTTTTAGTCCGCTTGTACGTTTATGTAATGCTATATGTTGCCAAAGTGGTGATAGTTCGCGCCATGTAACTAGTAACAACACAGCAGTGAACAGTCCGAGTGGACGCCGCGTTATAGATAATTCAATGTCATCAACATCAGACGTAGAAATCGGAAAAAATATAAAACATCAGCGAGGCCGTGATTATAGCATATGGAATTGTGACGGAGAAGTTATACATGAACTGGATGTGATTCTTAGGTGAGTTAAAATGTGTTTATTTTTTTCTTCAATGTTATATATTATCTATTTTTTCTTTCAGATCTCACTGTCAAATGATTAAGGTATATCGGCGAGCAACTGATTTGTTTATGAATAAAAAGACAACGGAACTGATTAATGAGACGTTAAGTAATCGTGGTATTAGCAATGAGAATTCATAGAGCTGCACACGAGCAAAGGGATGGTGCTTAAAATAATTAATTTAAGTGTTATTAATTAGAAGAAACGCTTTTAAGGTGATACAAAAAAGTATTTTTTTTTTGATTTTCTATATAATTTTTAATGGTCATTCCACAATTTTTAATTAATCTTATTAATTAATTTTTTTATTATCTTTAACGTTACTTTTCTTTGGTATTAATAATAAAGGTGTTTTAAAAAATTTCGTTCTTATTTATTTTGTAATTAAATTTAAAAGCGATAGTGTTGACAATATATTTTTTTGAGTTATAATCAGAAGTGTACTTTTGTAAAAAAATAAAGCAAATTTTCTACCCAACAACATGTCTGTCAAAAAAAAAAATATAAATGCTACTCAAAGAAATAAAGAGAAGAAATAAATAAGAAAAAAAAATAGTTTTTTTTATTAAATAATTTATTTAACATTTAATTCATTTAAACTCCTTAATTTTTAGTCAGTACCATAAAAAGGACACTAACAGTGAATAATTTTAAATGTTTTTTTTTATTATTTTAATTTAAATTCGACTTTGAACAAGATGAATGAAATTTTAAAGAAAATAGAATAAATGCAAAGAGCATTTAAGAGAGGAAAAATGGAAAATTTTGCATTTAATAGTTAAATAACATCAAGCCTCAAATGGGGAAAAACGGTAATTTTTTTATATGGACAGAAAATATTTAAAACGAAAGAAATATAATTTTTTAAAAAACCGAAAATGATTATGACCGTTAACATGTTGAAGACCGCACGATATCGGTTTATCGTGCTTTTTTTTAAATTTAGTAATAATTTATTTACCAATTTTATCACATTTAGTTCTTATAAAATAATTATTGTGCTCGATTTATTGACTTTATCTCATGTTTCGACATAGGGAATTTTAAAATAAAAATAATCTACAAGGACGGAACACTAGGATGTAATTTTTTATTTTCTTCGTCCTCTTGTCGTGCTTGATCAATACTGGATACTGACGGTAGGCCACAAGGCCATTCAAGCAGGTCGGCTTCGTGTTGCATTATCATATCTGCTTCAGCTGTAAAAATATTTGATAATAAAAATTACGTTACAAAAATTAGGAGAAATTTTTCCTTATTACCTCGAATACGATGTATTTTGCTGCCGTATGCCAAGTCAGCATAGTAGCCAAGAAAAAATGTTAATGGTAGAAGTGGTGCAAGTGTTCCTGGACGTTTTGTCTTTCGGTATCTGTAATTAAAAAAACTTCATGCCAATATGCTTTCTTTTTTCATTTTGGCAATGTACCTGGCAATTAAACCGATTGCTGTTGAGCCATAAAACGCACTCAGCCAAAAAAGCAATTCACGACTCTTTGATATTTCCATTGCTAATTCTCGTTCGTACATTTGATGATGCAACTGAATCCAGCGTTCCATCTGCAGTTATTAAAGAAAATAAAAGTTAAATGATCTTTTTTTTTAGCCAGGCACCTTTTTTATAATGTGTATATTTATATATAAATGTGTAAATGCACAAAGGTTCAATGTGCAAACCAATGAATAATTTATGAGTTTTTCTTTCATGTCAATTTTTTTCTGTTTTAGAATTATATTTGTCACTGAAAACAACACCATAATGAAAAAAAAATATTTTATTAAAATCTTTTATTTTAATAATTACTTTCATTTTACTCATATCCGATATAAAATCATGATTTTTTGCAATTGCCTCGTCCACTGGACTGCCAAAAAAATTTCCCATGTTTGTTTTTTATCAGTGCTTTGCCTCAACTTGTTTTTCAAGCTATATAACAACAAAAGCAACTAATTTACACTTTTTTTACAGGTAAACTGTTTCTGGTGTAACAGTTTTGATTATGTATATCAGCATAAAGAAACAGAACCAACTGTATTCACTTTAATTCGATCTACTTCCATAAAGCTTCTTTATTATTAATAATGGTATCCACAAACGTTTTGTTGTTATGACGCAAGTTTTTTTTTAATTTTCCAATGGGCGCATGCGTTTAGTTACGTTAATGAAAAAATAAATAATTTAATTATTTAGATAAAACATTAGAAAAATTCATTAAGCTTAATTGATATTATTATTAATTCAAAAAAAAGGCTTAAGTGACGTCAATTTAATTATTAAATTATCATCAAAGTAATTTTATAAAACAAAGATGAAATTTAAAAAATAGTTTTCCCTAGCTAGTGACCTCTATTTTCTCGACAAAATAAATTTCAAAGTAAAATTTTTAAGTGAAATTTATTTCCCTTACGTTGGCGACAGTTTCAATGGTGTCGGCCATTCGTTTATGTTTATACTCTTTAATTTTATTCTCTCACATAAATGATTATTCGTTTCTTATAATATTTTGATCGAATTATATTTTCTTATCTAAATAAATTTCAATTATAATTTATAAAAAAAGTGCAGGATTTAAAGAAATCTATTTTGTGTTATTCATTGTTTGGGTTTCAAAAAGTCTGTGTCCCATGCTGTGTGAGCAATAACAAAATTTCTAATGAAAACAAATAGAGCAAAAAAAAAATAATGTGTTAGTGTTTGCTTGCTATCCTGTTCTTTATTAATTATTATGTTATCGCTAATTACTGGGATATTTAATTAAATAAAAGTCTAATACTAATAAAGTTTCAAAGTTAGTTTATAATAAATAAAAATAATATCGAAAATGTGACCTTGTGCAAGTAAAAAATTCTTATTAAAGGGTTAAAGCACAAATAACGCAACAATGGACAAAATAAAAATGTTAAATTTTGAGATAATAAAAAACCAATAAATTTCCCCTTTATTTTGGCTATTATTTAATTTTTATTAATATTTTTTTTCTTTATATCTTTTTATTTACTTAATGTTGCTGCAAATCAATAAAAAATTAAATTACTAATTTAATCGCCGACAGTTGTAAAAAGCATATTTACATTGATGACAAAAATCGAAGGGAAATTTGGTAATGACAACTGCCATGTTATTTGCATAACCTCAAAATTTATACAAAGAATAGATAATTTTCTTTATTTATATTTTATATTTGACAGCTACGAATAAGCGAAAAACGTTTTTATTATTAATTTAAAATTGAAAGTCAAAATAAATGATAAAAATGTGCTGCTAGTTAGGTGAGTTAATACTTTTACTTGAATATAATTATTATTGTTATTGAATAAATGAGGTTTTTTAAGAATGATGAAAAAATATTACAAAAGTGAATAGTAATAAATTTACTTTCTGAAGTTTTTCGTACCGTTATTATGGGTGATAATGAATGTTTATTGTGTCGTGCAATTCGTTCATATACATCATCGGCAGGGCATGAATTATCTTATGCCCGTTATGACATATTGGAAGTCACTGTGCCTCGATTAATTGGTATTAATTTTTCAAATTTTGAGTTAATTAAATTAAAACGGCAGCATCAATGGTTTCCGGCGGTTAATCGACGGACACGAGAAAAAGGTTTTGTTTGGTGTAAGTAGTATCGGCGCTGTTTTTGTTATGCCTAGGTTTTTATAATGTTTAAACTATTTTTTAGACGATAATATTGAACCGTGCGCCAATTATGATAGTAGCCTGGATCTTGATGTTGTTACAAGTGAGGATTTTAATAAGAAACAACAATTAACGAAAAACACTAGTCCGCAACAAATCGTCACAGCACCAGCAATATTTAAATGTGAAAATGAAGTTGAAGTGGATCCGGAAGATCCTTATATACAATGTTTTCGAAAAGATTTACCACCGGAAAATGTTTATAATAAATTACTAAAATTGACCCATAATACTGTTGAGGTGTATTTCGTGCAGCCGATTTTATGTATTCATTGTGAGAATATTCAAAGTGGTGTCTTTTTTATGCATAAATTAATTCATTTATTGTTTTAGGTCGTGATTATATTTGGGGTAGTGGACGTCAGGGTGTACAATGCACTGGTAAGTTTTACATTTATAAATTTTACTAATAATTACTTTAGGAATTGGTTGGTAAGGTTATTGTGCTTCTTGTTGTCTATTCGAGTTATGCAATTTATTGTTAAGTAATAATAATAATACAATTTTATGTGATTTGTTGTTGATTGGTAATTTTACGTATATTTAATTATGTAATTAGATACAATAAATAAAGAATTATAATGAGATTACTTCATCAGATGCTGAAAGACCATATTAACCACAGAAGAAAATTAAATGATAATAAACCCCCAGGAATATTTAAAATATAGTGTTTGACAGTTGTTTCTCTTCATAAAAAAAATATAACGAAATTAAAATTAATTTGTATTGTTAAAAGATTGAAATTATGACTTGTAATATTATCAACAAGGATTTTTGAATATAAAAAATTACACCAAAGAAGGTTAAATGTAAAATAAAAACAAAACAAATACTTAAAAGAATAGATAACCCAGGAAATAAATTTGATAATATTAATTTCATTAAAAAAGAAAATTTCATTATAATTTGTGAAAACTAAATTCTTTCTAAAAACGAAAAGTATCAATAAACTATTAGGAAAAATTCCGTAAAAAGACCTGTGATGCTAAAAAAAAGTTTGAAACAAAAGATTCTATCAGCCAATAGATTGCGCTAGTTAATAGATGTGTATTACGCAAGATACACACAAAGCATCTTGGTTCGCAACTAGTTGCGCGACTTGTCCCGCAACCACTTTACAAACCTATGCAACTTTTACTGCAACCTTTCTACAAAATTATTATTGACTAAGCAAGTTGCAAGTTAAAAATTGAGGATGTATTCTAAAGTTTTAAAAAACCGTGTAAGATGAAAAAAAAATACTTTATGATATGAAAAAGCGAGCAAAAAAAATGATGAAAACACATATATAACTATTCTACAACATATTCGTATTTCATTCTCATTTTTATGAAAAAAGATAAATAAATTTTAGTCCATAAGTTCTTATAAAAAATTTGAATTACAAGTCAAAAGCTTATTTAGTACTATCATCACTATTTCTTAATAGCAGGGCATAATTATTACCAATTTTTTTTTCATCGCTACAGTCGAACACATATAACGAACTTGATTTTTTGTGGACCCTGTTATTTCGAAATCGTGTAAAAAAAAGCGTGTAAAACGGTAGTAGAGTGTATACATATAAATAAAATGTGTCAAATCAATGGTTACACCATTCCCAATGTAAATAATTAATCGAATAGAACAATAAAAAGCCGGCTTTCATATAGTACTATTTTCTAAAGTTGTTATGTGTGCTGAATATTTTATTAAATAAAGTAGTTTTGTTTTGTATAGTAGATTAAATAATTAAATTAATGCTGAACTTGTAGTATAAGAGAATAAATGGATCGAATCTAGAGACTGTAACGTTATCAAATCACCATTGCATTAACGTTTGAAGTATATGTATGTGTCTGTACCATTAAATTAATTCTGCGCAAAATGTAATACTACCAGCATTGGAATTTTACTTTCTCTATTTTTTTGTCAATTCTCCAATCCCAAAGTAAATAGATATGCTTAAGGGTAGCAGAGAATATCATCTCTTTTTTGCTCTTAGGTGAAAAAACAGCTAAAAAAGAATTGCTTTTAGCTGTTTTGGCTAAAACTACCGATTATTTGGTAGTTAGCATTAAAACTTTCTTACACTAATACTTTTATATTAATATATATATATATATAAATACTTAATTTTATTTTATGCAAAGAGAAAAAAAACGTGTTTGCATAAAAATATTTCCTTCTCACACTCTAATATATGTGTTATTCAAATATGTGGTAATATAAATGTCAAAATACATGGTGCAGTCTCAATGTTTACTTATTTCTTGGTATGCTTTAATATTATAAAATAAAAGCTTACGTAGCTGGTTTTGAGTGCCTTTACATTGTTTCTAAAAACCAACTAAAGTGGAGAATTTTTTATTGTATATATCTTTTACATGTTTTCTTTTATAATATTGTGTATGTACATAATTCTTATTTTTAGTACATTAAGTTAACATAAAGTTGTGGCTGACTGGCTGCCCAGCGTATTGCTGTCAAAAAAATTTGATCAAAGAGAAAGGAAATATTTTTTTGTATGTTCAAAAAATTCAACATCACCACACACAGTTACCGCCATATTGCGGAGTGTCGTGTTGTTCATTTTTCTTGTTGGTGGAAAATTTATATTAAAAAAAGTTTTTATTTTTTTTATTTTACTCTAAATTTGATTTAATAAAAAAATTAACATCCATTTGCTAAAAATCCGAAGAAATTTGTTTTCATTATAATTTTATTTTAAAATTAATTTTGTCAAACTTGAAAATTTAGTTAAAAAAGAATGACAGTTAAAACATTAAACAAAGTTAGACGAACATAAAAAAAGGTGAACTTAATTTTTTTTAAACCGATGATTGTAAAAAAGAATTTTTTTTTATAATTGTATATGTGTGCATTTGTGTAAATACTGATAGTGAGTACATATAACCGTTATAACTATGTAACAATATGCATCTATTTATGACGACATTGTTTTAAAGAAAATCGGAAAAGTCTTGTGATATAAATTAACAAAAAAATATTTATAAAATTAATGAAGGTTAAATTCCTAATATTAAAAAACCTTTTTTATTCATTAAAATTTATGTGAGTTATAATTACTGTTTCTTTTTGTATGACCCTGTGAAAATTTTTCCTTATTTTTTATGGCGTTTTCTCACTTAAAATTCTCTCAATCACAATCTTATTATCTATCTCTGCTTAAAACTTATATTAAAAGAAATGCATACAAAAAAATCGAATAACAAAAATAAAGTAAAAAGAAAAAATGGAAATTTTCCCGACGAAATCATTTTCCTATATTTTTAAAATTAAATTTTGTTTAAAAAATAATTATTCAAAAAAGCTTTTTGCCTGCCAACCGGTTTAATTTTTTTTTAGACAATACGCTCTCATCTCGTCTTCTGTAAAAAATTTGCTCTTACTAATTTGATAATTAAAGCCATTTGAATTTTCTTATTTATTCTTTTTTTTAAAGCTTTATTAGCGTTTATTTGTTTTCCATTATTATTTTAATACATTCATAATTTACATGTTTAAAACAAAATTAATTTAGCATTAGCACACACAAAACCAGAAAAGTCGTTTAATTAATTGCAGTGGTTTCAATAAAGTGTTTGTGTAAAGCAAAAAAAAATTATAAATAAATAAAACACTATTTTTCTTCCTTCATATCTCGTTGCTTGTAATAAATTTTCATCTCAAGGACAAACAACATGCAAATAATGTGTTCTTATATAACTAATACAATTAAAACATTACTTTTTACACAATAATTTAAAAATTCAACGATACGCTTGCATATTTTAAGAGAGCCAATAACTCTAGCATGTGTGCGTTGCTATGAAAGCACAATATTAATTAAAGAATAATTTGGAGTTGCGCAGAAATTTTTCTTTCTTTTCTTTTATGAAAATAACGAATAAAAAATTAAGTAAAATAAAAATATATAACACTTTGATTATATATAATATTGGTAAAAAAAGAGAGGAGATTAACTTTTTTTACTTCTTTATTATATATTTTTTAAATGTCACTTAAAAAATAAAAGTAAATGTTTGTGTGTGTGAGAAAGAGAGAGTAACACTGTTAAATTCGGAAAAGTCGAAAAACAAATTTTGAATTAAGAAATGAGATTGTTTTACACATATTTTTTGCTCTCGATTTTCAACAAAGAAATTAGGAAAATGACTTTATTGTTGCAAAAAAAAAATGGAAAATTTTAAAGAGAAACGATATTGTTACGAATAAAACTTGATTTTTTAATATATAAATTGTTTAAAAGGTACTATTATATTAATAATGTGTAAAGAAAAAAAGAAGAAAGTTATTGATTTTTATTTAAAAAAAGGTGATAAAAATTAATTTGTGTTTTTTTTTGGTTCATACATTTACTCGCGTTTTGTCTTTGCAAAAAAAAAAATTCGATTTAAATGATACTAAGGAGAAATGTCAAATAAAACATCAGGATTTGTAGTCGCAGCAACAACCACAACGCCACCACAGGCAACTGAAGCAGTATCATTAGCAGCTACAACAGCCCCTAAAATAACAACAGTACCGAACAAAACATTTGTTACAGAAGGAAATTATGATTTAAATAAATTAACACAGTATGATGGTAATGGAGATGATCACAATAAAGGAGATTTGTTATTACAAATAATTAAAAATAATAATTATCACAGCAGTTTTGAACAAATGTCAAATAATGAACAAGAAACTCATCACAGATTCTGTACAAAATCTTTCAATGATAATTTAGAACAAGAGAATAATTTAAAATATTCATCTACCAGTTGCTGTTGTAATAATATTAATAAAACAAATTTTTACTGCGATATAATCCATTCAGATGATGATAACGATAATGATGATGGTAATCTACTAATTAATAACTATAAATATAATTTAATTAAGAAAACAATTGATAGTGTTAATGAAACGGAGAATGATAGTCGATTAGTATATGAAAAAAAATTAAATTTAATTATTAAAGAGAAAATTAACGACAACGTGAACGAAGGAAAAATCAATAATGAGAATATAATTTTAATTAATAATGAAAGTGATAATAATGATAATGATGATAGAAATGGTGATGAAGTAGAGATAAAAGAACAAAATATATTAATAAATAGTAATAATAATATAGTACAGGTAAATTTAGTAGATGATCGGGCTGTAATAAGAAGTAAAAATATAAAAAAAAAAATTACCGATGGTAATAATATTGATGATAAAAATAATTTACGACTAAATAAAATAAATAAGAAATTATGTACTAAATTATTAAATATAACTAATAATAATAATAATAATAATGACGTAATGGGTCCAATAATAACATCAACAGCACAAGAGCACCCACAGGAATTATTTTTACCAGGAATAATAACAACAGCAGCAGCAACAATAACACCGGTATCATCGGCGACAGCATCATCAAATAAAATATTACACAAACAGGATGATGCAAGTGGTTTTAACGTAAATACAAGTAATATTAGTACGTGCACTAATAATGCTTCAACTACCTCAATTTTGTATAAAGTTATGAAACGTGCAACTAGTACAGGACGTTCAAATAATAATAATTTTAATTTACATATAAATAGTAATTATAATTTAGGACCCACACCACCGCCTCCACCATTACCACCAATACAACAAGAACATCCCTTTCGTACAACAACAAATTATATAAGTGGGCAATTAGCTGTTGATGCCGCATTAGCTATTGCTGATGTGTCAGCTGCCGGTAAAGCTGATCAGCAACAACTACAACAACAGTCAATTATTAGTACAACAATTCAACAACAACAACCAAACGGTTTAAATATTGATGCAAGAAATTATATATTGCGTTCTGCAGCTGCAGCAACAGCATCTAATAATAATAAAATTAATGATAATTTGATTAGTACAAATAATTATAATAATCAAAAATTAAAAACAAATTTAATGATAACACAAGTGCAAACTTCATTACCTTCATCAACAACTACATCGTCTTTGTCAACAACATTAGTTGCACCAGCAACTACTTTAAATACTAATGATTATAGTGATTTGCCGAGATTATCTCCGCCATCTTTAGTACAAATATCTACTGCTTCTACTACAGTAATATCAGGATCACCATCAACAACAACAGCGATATCAACAATAAACACAATAACAACACCAATCTTATTAAACATTAATAATAATAATAAATTTAGTACAAATAATTTTAGTAGTAGTTGTAGTAGCAATAGTAATAAGAAAAAATGTTGTATAAATTGTTGTAAAATATGTTTTACAGATTGTTTTTCATGTTATCATTTGCCATGTTATAAATACATAACAGCATTACAACAAATAACAGCAGATAAAGATAAATTATTACCAACAGCATCTAGTGGTGAATCAAGTGAATTAGTTATAACAAAAAATTTAGTAACAAGTGGTGATTGTTGTTTTGTTGGTGGTATTAATACAACAACCGTTCAAGCAGGATATGCTCATCGAATAGGATTAAGTGTTGATTGTGCTGAGGAAAGTGGTAGTAATGTTGCTGATGCTATTGATGGAGATGTTGTTGAAGGTGTTTGTGATAAAAATCTAATACCAACTGATACTGCTACTAGTGCTTTAGCAACCGATATTACGACAAATGCATGGGCAGCAGAAAAATTTCGAAATTTATGTCAGAAAAATGATGACATTTATCCTATTGCACCAGTGACCTTTAAAGAAGACAAGGTTAGTTTTTATTATAATTTTTTTTCGATGTTGTATTGTCTTTTTTTCACACTCATCCTGTTAATGCAATTTTTAACAAAGATTTTTTTGAACTGTGTATGCGAAACAATTGATGAGTAATTTGATTGTTTATAATAAAAGTAGTTTTATTGGAGTGAAAATAAACGAACCGCGCTTTATAAGAATTAATAATGCTCTAGCGGCTATTGGTCGTAGATTTCACATTTTTCTTTATTTTTTTGTTACGCTTAAATAAATCATTGGCTTTTGAAAAAATTATCTCAGTTATGATTGCGATTCATTTTGGAATCAAAATTCAAATCAGATTTTAAATTTTGAACAATTTCGTTATTTTGTAATTTTTATTGTTAGATGATGTATATCGGACTATTACTGTTCAAATAAAATTTGATTTTTCGTTTTTAATATCCACGAATAGCAAAATTTTTAATTTTAATGTTTTTAACTATTTTAACTAATTTCCCTGTCTCTTATTTTACTTTATTTCTTGCTTTTTAATTTTGCTTGTCATAATGTGTGTAAAAATTTAAAAAAAAAATCATTTTCTAAAATTTACATTTTTTGGGGATATATAAATAAATAAAAAAACATGACATTTATTTTGAATTAAGAAAATAATTCTAAACTGGGAGACTCTAAAAAAAATTTCGGAATAAAAAAAATGTTTGGCTGATCATACATTACATACTAATGATACACTACCACTGCACATCAATTCATGTACAAATGTCATTATTTGGCTTATTTTCCGCATTTTTTTTTAAATTATCAGATATTTAGTTTCTTCTTTGCTGCACATGTGTCATTTTTTTTATTAATATTTTTTTTTGTATTTTGTGCGCGTTATATTAGTAATTTAAAAAAAATTACAGTGTAAAAAGTTGTGGCTATGCTAAATCAGCTGATAATTGCCACAGTAGCTGTCAAAAAGAAATATCACGAAAAAGCGTTTTATTTTCAGTTTCTATATCTAATGCTTTATTGGCCAAATAAATTTCCTATGCTGTATAAGTAACACTGTATGTGCACAGTTTGCACAAATACTACTAACTTATGTGAAATGTGTTTTATTTGCCTAATTTTCTCTTTGCGATTCGATCTTTTCCAACACAATTACCAATTTAATCGAATAAACTAAATTGTAAAAAAATTTTAAATTTAAATTAAATTAAAAAAAAAATGAGTGAAACAAAACGAGGAAAAAATAAAAAAAATTCATATGGACAAAATGAAGAAAAACTTGCTTTTTAATATATCGTGGGAGCAACGAAGATATACTATATATATACTAATTACACACTAAACTGTTTTGGCTTTTTTTTGTTCAAATTAGAATTCTAAATAAAATTTTTTGTGTTGTCATGTGCTCTTATTAGATTGTATATGAATTTTAATAAAAATTTTCACTTGCATATTTGCGCAATAAGAGCATTTACTCATTGGTTTTCTGAATTTGATTTGTTTTTTATGTGCACTAAAGTGTTCTTATTTCTTTTCTTACGCTTTTTTTTCTCATATTTCTTCTTTTCAATTTGTAGATGTGTTTGTCAACTGGTTTAACGGGTTAATGCTATTGGTGGCTGACTGGCCGTATTATTTACTTTTTATGAGACGCTTTTATAATTTGTTTTATCAAAGCTTATTTACATTTATTTAAATTAAAAAATGAGTTTGACCTCCAATAAATTTATATTTTTTTTTGTTTCTTTTTAAATTTTTTTTTATGTAAATTAATTTTAAATTTTTTTTTTGCTTCAAGTAGAACATTATGTGTGTATATGTAAAAATGGAAAAAGTGATAATCAAGTGTGCGCGAATTCATATGATTTTCTAAAATCCACATACACAGCTAATCTATGCATACACAAAAGAAATCCGAGAGATAATGAAATGACAAAGAGACACATTGGCGGCGATTTTATTTACTTAAATTGGAACAAAATTTTGTCGTCTACTGCTTTAGCGCTAAACTGAAAAATAGCTTCTATGTATTTTTAATAGTTTAATTGCGATATGCTTTCCACTTTGAAATGCTTATTTTATTTTATTATCTAAAAACGAAAATAAAATGTCCTCAAATTGTCTTTTGGCAATATAATTTTTAAAGGGATTTAATTAAATTGACAATGACTGTGAAATTAAAAGAGAAAGAGAGAGAGTGCGGTATATCATAAAAGCGTAACTCACAGTCATAAAATTGTGGATAAGAAAACTTTTTTTGTCGGTAGAATTACAAACACACGAATGCAAAGCACGCATGAATTTTATATATTTTAATCTTTCTCTTTCGCACTCTCTTAATTATATCGCCCAATTGGCTAACTTAATTTTTGAGAAAAAAAAATTCTATTTAATGTTTTCGGGGATTGTATACAAACAAAAGTGTGTGTGTAGCATATGAGCTTTAAGCTCTTTATAAATGCCGGTTTTAATTTCTGTCACATTGTTATTAGTCGCTTCTCCATGATAAAGTGGGGCGTTTCGTAATTCTTCTTTAATATTTTGTGCACGAGGAATTATTGTTGTTTTATTGTGTTGGGAGAGTGTAGCTTTAGTATTCGTGAGTATAAGTGCCTACTTTAATAGTATTTAATTGTGTAATGAAAACAAATTCTGGTATTGTTAAAGAGCGTGGAAAGATGAAGAAAGAGTGTTCGGAGGAGAAGTGAGGAGGGGGGGGGGTTGCTTGATTTGAAAAATTTGCTGCAAAGCATGAACAATAATAGCCACTGGCGTAAAGTTAAAGCACCACATCAAAAGACAAATCAAATCAACCAATAAACGTACACGACCAAAAATTCAACTTTGTTGCTAGGCGCAATTCTGATGGATTTTTGTTTCATGCAACTGAATTTGTGCTTTAGTAATGTGCTTAGCCTTAGTTAGCCTAATAGTTATGTATTGGCTTTCAATCATTTTGATTAAGGAGAAGTGAATAATAATTTTTTAAATTTCTGCCTGCCAGCGGAAAGAATTTTAATGTATGATTTGATTGTTTCGCAGGAGTGTATCAAGGGTTATTTTTTTAATTTGGCACAATGCCACTAACTTTGTTTTTCTTTTAGAATTTATACACACGCTTAAATAATAAATATATAAAATTTTTATTTTCCTTAATTTTCTTGCCTCGAAAATTTATCCTACAAAAATAAAATTTCGCTCTTTTTCTTAAAAAATTTGAATTAAAAAAAACACGTAATATCACCACTACATCAGTGTAGAGGAAAAATAAAATAATTTGAATTAAGTGGAAAAAAACAGCGCGCAAGCGAGCGGTTAACGGTGTTGACCTCAAAGTAGGACATGACCTTCATTCGTATGTACTGGGTGTTTAGTTTTATTTTCAATTTTATGTCTTCTGAATGTAGTAAGGCAGCGAAATGCTTCTGTTTTGTTTTATAATTTTGTTGCTGGCAAATAAGTACTGCCGCTGCTGATTGAAGCTTAGTTGATTGGTGATTAGGCAGCTGAATTGGTTTTTGTTTTGTATAATTGTATTTGCTTTTTTTTGTATACAGCTAGTAGGAATAGAAGGTTAAATTTGAATTGAATTGTGGATTTAACTGTAGCATATTAATAAGTGAGAGAAAGTTTGCATAAGTAGAAGACGAAGGCTGTTGCTGATTTTTTTTTAAATTTAATTTATAATCATACAATACATACTAATACGATGATTGGAATAATTATGATGTTGATAATACTGTAATTTTTTTTTTTGTATCTTTTTCTCATTTCTCTTTTGTGTATTTGTGGTTTTCTTTTTCCATTAAGAATTTTCAAATTTTTTTGTTACGTTTATCCATTTTTTTATCCATTGTTACTGTAAGCTGCTGGTATGTTCTCAAATTCAATTTTTGAAATAAAAAATTAAGTACGAAAGTTAATTTTTTTTTTGCTTTAAGACATTGTTGCCAATTCTTTTTAATTTTTTTACTTTATTCGCAAATTTTTTGCCTGTTGTCAAAATGAAATAAAATGAGAAAAAGAGAAAGAAAGCAAAACAAATGGTGCGAAAGAAGAGAACGAAATTATTTTATTATTGCGCATGAAAATTAAATTTTTTTTTATTTACAAAAAGCGTGTGTTTTAATTTTTTTTCTTATGAACTTGCTTAAATTTAATATTATTATCAATTTGACAGCTGTGCTATTATTATTATTTTTTTTTTTTCGGAAGAGAAGATTTTTTGACAAAGTAGGAGAAATTATTACAAATTATTATTTTTTACGGAACCATAAGAGTAACCCATTGCAAGTCGATTTTGCTAGTGGAAACTGCAATGTAAAATAAAAAACAGTGTGTTGGTTATCAAGAACTGTAGTTCAAGAATGGGCGCATCCAGCGTACTCATCCGCTGTGCAGCTGGATGGATAGTTCACTGAATGGACCGCTGAGCTCAGTTGCTGATATATGGCAATAGTTTTATTTTTATGTATATTGCAATTCATTTATCATATCGTGTTGTTTCATGTCGACACAACGTATTCAGACTAATAAAAATAAATTTTAAATAAATACCATTTATAAATAATTTTTAAACAAAAATATCGAAAAATTTTCTTTAAACAATATGTGCATATAATTTAATTAATATATAATAAATATATTCATTATAGTTTTAATTAATAATAAAAATTTAAACAGAATCAAAACTTAAACAAAACTATTAAACGCCAAATTTCTTAAAACCGCTGGAATGCAGCATACGCATTCAGCAGCCATGGACCGATGAGTACGCTTAGCTGCAAAACAGCGGCTGAGTGCTCTGGATGCGTCCAATGATAGAATGCAAGATTAAGCAATTCCGAGTTTCAAATTCGTTTTTACTGCGCACATACGTCATACGGGTGTATAAAATATGCCATAGCATAAGACAATCATAACAATAAAGCAGAATGACATTAATTCTCTTTTCAATAATTGTGCGAGTTGAAGAAATTCTTTGTTATTGTTAGGGTAATCAACTCACAAGGGCCCCACAAAGATGACGGATTTGCGCATTGCGTAATCTTGTTTTCTTGACTGTAGTATATTCGGATTATCAATGTTAATGGGCACCATAAAGCGATACGTTTCTTAATACGGATTGCTGGTTTATTTTGCTTTTCTTTCCTTATCTATATACATATTATATATATATATTATCAACTAAACAACTACCTGTCTGCCTTTTGTGAAATATGTCCTTACACTTATAATATACATTACTCTGCTGACCCCCCCTTATTTGGTCTTTTGGTATTATTTTATTTATTTATTCATTTAGGTGAAGTAGAAAATTTCCTTATTTGCTTTGAATTTTTTTTTCTAATTACATTGTGTGCATGACTTTTTTAATTTTGCTAAATGCGCAAAAAAAATTTTTTTTATTCGTCTAATTTATCAGTATCTTTTTTTGTGTTTTTTAATTTAAGCTGCGCCCGATGAAATTACGCGTGTTTTGTTTGCATTTTTTAGAAACAATTAATACAGTAAATATTATAATTTTGTTTTGATAATATATGGGTTATACTCCCGCGTGGAATTTTTTGTTATATTTTTTTTAAAAAAGTAATTGCTATTTAAGAATCTCGTAATTTTTTTTATTTCTTTCTTAAACAAGAATTGTAAAAATAAATAATTAACCTTTCTATAGATTTCCTATAATAGTGAATTTGCAATAAGTAATTATTTTCCAGTATAGAGGAGGAATGAATATTTTCTTTCTTAAAATATATGTTTCCTGAAATGTATTATTTAATCTCTGAGTAATCCGCGAGTTTTTTTTATTTTATCCGTTTTAGTGCTGACCGACGCTAATGCGTTCCTGCCAAGAGCGCAATCATTTTGCTTTATCGTAGTTTTTTTTTATTTACCAAGCATTTACTTTTTCAATAAAGTATTGTCTTAATTTTTTTAAAAAAACATTTCTTTGAAACTCCTAAATCTGTTGCAACGTTTGCCATGGTAGCATCTCTCTGTCCATATTGCCGAACAGTTAACTTTCGTAGCTCAGTTGTACAGCTTTTGTTTTTTGCCATTTTTTCTTTAGATAACACAACTCTGACTAAATACAAAACGAACAAAAATGATATCATTTTACTTACTGCTCAATTTATTGATCTACAATTAATTCAAAATTATGTTCTAATTAAAAGTCCACACGTTTCCACTAATTATTTTGATTGCAATCACTATTTTGCCTAGGGAATCAATTTACGGTTCATTTTTTTTTTCGGTATATCGATAATATTTTGGTCGCGTATAGGTATCCCGGCAAATTAACAACAAAGTGTTTTTTTTTAAATAATGATATTTTTTGTTTTCTTAATATTTTGTGTTTAAATATTAGCAGGAAGCTCAAATTTATTTTGTATACTATTGAAAAAAATTATTTAAATTACTTAATAACAAAAAAACATAAGATAAATTTAACAAATTTGCATTTTACGATCGTTTCATTATTAAAAGAAATTTTACTAAAAGTTTATTTTTAAAAAGCTCTCATGTTAAAAGAAAATATTTAAAAATGATAATTAAATAATTTATGTAGCCACCATTGGATTTTGCTATACAAAATATTCATTTCTTCATTGAGTTAACCAATGATTTCAGTAAGTTTATCTCGAGCTTAGTTCATTCAACACAAATTATGACCTTTAGTTACTAATTATAACTGTACGGAATTGGCGATTATGCGCATAAATTCTTACTAAGATGCCACATATATTTTCGATTGAGTTTAAGTCCGGTGAACATGCTGGCCACTTCAAAGTTTCGACATGAATTCGCGCATTGTCTTCCTGGAAAATGAATGTATGCTGCCTCATTCTTCAAGTGCAGTTCCATGAGGCATTTTCAACAAATTAAATATTTTTAATAGCAATTGACACAACCGCTCTCATTAAAAACATTTTTCGACTAAAGTCATGTAATTATGAAGCAATTTATATAGATGCTAAAAGTGATCATGTGATGCAAATTTCTCAAGAATTATCAGTTTTTCATAGACAATAAAGAAACACAAATAAATGGAATACTGTGTACATTTACAATATGAAATCATTAAATTGTTTAATTTTTGTAATAACTATATGCTTTTTTTATATATATTTATTACTGTTAATTAATTATATACACCTTTCACTCGTTTTATACGGTAGATACGTTCCTGACACAACCGTGTAATTCAAAAAAATAATTTTTATATGGAAAACCGAGTAAAACGAACTATAAATAATTTTTTTTAGACATTTATTGAACACAAAATATGACTAATACACTTAATAAAATATAAAAATTTCATTTTAATCATAGAAAACATAAAAATGGTTAAATTTATATGTAAAATGAAAAAAAAAACATAAACAATCTATTTCATAGAAAAAAAAAATATTGTACTTTATATAAATAAAAAAAATTTGGAAAAATAAGTATTATCTTCCTAATTTTAATAAAACTTAATTATCTGATTTGTATTTAAGTACATTTGATTTGTATTTTAACTGCTTGGCAGTTACACTGATTTTTCATTGGAATTTGATATACAGTGTGCGTAAAAACTAAAGCAACCCATATTGCTTTTTTGTAATACTTCATATAATGCATGAAAATACAGATTAGCACAATAGTTGTTGTGTTTTTTCAGTAGTTATTAAATGGAACTATTACCTTAAACTCAAAATATTGTTAATTTAATAACTATTTTACAAACAGAATAAAAACAAAATCACAATGTCGAATTCTGGTGCGACATAACTAAAGCAACTAATACAAACATTTGTGTGTTTATTAAAAATCAATTAACTATATTAACTTTTGGTGGAGTATCCCTTATTTTTATTACTGCTTGTCATCTACGAGGCATGGATATGGATATTTTCCCAAGCGTGTTTCACTTGACTGAAAAGATTTTCTGGATTTAAATTGGTACCTCTCACAATTCGCTGATCTACAATACAGTTGGAATGTCCACCCCAATGGCATTTCCTGTTGAGCGTATGGTTTTAGCAATACGGCTTTAAGAACTTTTTTGTATATAAAACAGTCAATAATGCTATCAATTTTATAAATGGGACCAAGTCCTTGTCCCGAAAAACTTCTCTAGATCTTTATGTTACCTCCAACGTGCTTTTAAATAACGTGAATTTAGACTTTCTGCCTTTGGTCTTCGCACACGTCAAAAACCATCCGAATCTTTAAAATTAAATTTTTATTCATCAGAGAATAAAACACTTTTCTATTTACTGTTGGTCTTGTTCAGATGGTTTTTCGCAAATTCCAGCTGTGCCTTCCTGTTTTTTGGCGAAATAAATGGTTTTTTCGCTGTCCGATAACACATCACTTCACTGTCAACAGCTCGTCTCTGAATTGATCTTATACTCAATATTCTGGTTTAATTGATGTTTAATACCCTTGGCTGATATGTAGGTCTTTTTGATCAATCTAACAATCGTGTTATCCTACTAAGTTTGTTTTGCCTATATGTCAATAATAAGATCTAATAAGTTGCTATTTATTATTTTAAATGGTAAATCGAATAACATGTTACTAGACTAGAGCTGTTTTAGTTGTGTCGCACCAGATTTCGACATTATGATTTTGTTTTTATTCTATTTGTAAAACTATTATTAAATTGACAATATTTTGACTTTGTGGTAATAGTTCCATTTAATAACTACTGAAAAAACACAACAACAATTGTGCTAATCTGTATTTTCATGCATTATATGAAGTATTACAAAAAAGCAATATGGGTTGCTTTAGTTTTGACGAACACTGTATCTTTTTTAACAAAACATTTCAAATAAAAAATCTTGTTTTTAAATATACATTTTTTTTACTTATTGTCGATCAAATTAAATATGTTTTTAAAGTTATTAAATCTACCGTCGTGTTTTAGCAGAGTTGGATAATGGATTCCCTAATTTTGCCCATAATTACTGTTATACAGTAACGAGCAGTGAAAAGGCCACACTTAAGAAAAATCTGATTTTTCGTGAAATATTTCGGAAAGCTTTAGTATAGGTAAAAAAGTTGTTCTAGAACTCATTCAGGGAACTTTTTCCCATATGTAAAATTGGTGTTCATTAATTTTTAAGACAAGTAACGGTACATATAAGGAGATTAGTAAAATGAGGTAAAAACTCAAAAAATGATTGTTCTACAAAAACATAATTTTATATAGAGCTTTAACAAAATAATAATTTTAACCATTTTGGATCGGTAATATGGCGCACAATCGCCTTGGAAAATTACTTTACTGCCACCGATAAATGGTTATACGGGGAGGAGGAGAACTGACCAGTTCGATGTTAGACTTAAGACTGTTACTGATAATACGGCATAATGCTTTTTTATATTCCGTCCAGGGAATAAAAAAGACGAGAGGTGTCTGGTAGACACCCGGTAGAAACGTAGTCCCTTTGGTTATGTATAATGCATTAAATAACAAGCCAAATTAAATGAATTACCAACTTTTAAGAGTTTTAAATGGATTGTAATTAAAAACTGTTTTTAACAAATTATGAAAATCATTTTATTATTAATTGTTATATAAATGACATATCTAAAGGATATGATTTTAAAGTTTTATTAAATTATCTTATTATAATCTTAATATAACAATTAAAAATGTCCAACACACAAAATCTTAGATGTTCTTGTAATAAAAATTGATGAAAGAATTGGTGAAAGAAAAATAGAAAAAAAAGCATATTTTATAAAACAATGTCGCAAAATAAACATAAGCATTTGTTGATTTTAAAAGGTATGGTACATAGTTTCACTATATATAGTACGCATATGCAAAAACATACAATTTGTCATACCAAACATTTTTTACTTTATTATCTTATTAAATATAATATAAAATATAACAATTAAAAATGTGCAACACACGAAATCTTAGATGCACCTCTAGAACTTTAGAATTGATATTATGCGAAAGGATAATAGAAACATGTGTATAAACAACATGTTTAAAATATTAAATAACAAATAATTAAAAATATTTAAAAAATAATATTGTTTTGATCATAGATTGCTATCATAAAACCAACCAAGCCAAACGCATGTTTATAACTAAACATGTGAATATAACGAACGATGATCGTCTATGCTGCAGTAATATATACCTATGCATAAACATACTATACAGCTACGTTTTAGCTACGTTCATATGTACGATATATAGTGAAATGGTATAGTTATACAAGCAAATCGACTATACGATTATTTATACGGTCGCACATACACTATACCTAAAATTATCGGAAAAAAGTGTCGTGAGAAAAAGTGGCGCAACAAAAAATTGTTACACTTTTTTCAGTCTAGCCCTATACCGCTTTAACGTGCCATAAGGAACTACGTTCCAATAAAATTATGTTTTTGTAGAACAGTCATTTTTTAGTTTTTACCTCATTTTACTAATCTCCTTATATGTACCGTTACTTGTCCTAAAAATTAATGAACACCAATTTTACATATGGGAAAAAGTTACCTGAATGAGTTCTAGAATAACTTTTTTACCTATACTAAAACTTTCCGAAATATTTCACGAAAAACCTATATTTTCAGTGTGGCCTTTTCACTGCTCGTTAACTGTACATAAGATATAGCAAAAAAAAAATTATATAGTAAAATGGGAAAATAAATCATCAATGTTAAATCATTGTTCATTCTCAAATGAATTTCATCCCAAAGAAACTGTGTCAAATGTTCTGATTTTTTATCAGGGATATTGATGTAGAAGTCGCCAGCCAAAATTCCATGTAAATTTTTGTTGTATCTGCTAAGCAAATACCAAATACATCTTTAGAATATTCTAACATTGATCTATGGATAAATTCTTAAATATCTATTATTTTCTGATTCGGTGAGACGTAGATGACTGCCTTGATGAGAGTAACGCCTGCAATTCACACTGAGAATCTTGCGCTTTTTTTAATTTCTAAAATAAAGATAGTAAATGTATTGGTTAAAAATATAATAATTATTAAAAAATATATATAAAAATGTGGCATAGAATATGTACTAGAAATAAGAATAAATTACTTACAGTAGTCGATGCTTCAGTTGATCCGTTGTAATACCAAAAATTTAAGTTTAAAATAAATCATCCACTTATTTTCACTTTAATACTGGTACTTACCTGATTTCATCAACTTACTGTGAATGACGTTCTCTATTCATTTTTCATTAATAATAAAACAATAATATAAGAATGAAAATACTAAAGAGAGATTAGGTATCATAACAAGCCGTGCCGAACACATATGTATAAACATAATACTGTTTTTGCGGGGTAGATACGTTATCAGAAAATCCGCGTAAAAAATTTCACGTAAGAAAAGATACAATTTCCATAGAAAAATTGGTTCTCCGTTTGAAAATTCAACTAAAATAATATCATTTATATACATATATAATCATCATTTTCCATGGGAGTTTTTTTTAATTTAAATAGTGTATAAGATATGTTTGCGAATAGAATATTACATAAGCAAAACGACAAAAATACAATGAATAGTATTAAATTTTAAATAAGAAAATTCATATTTACACTGACTAATTAATTAATTTATTAGCAAAAAAACAATTTATTTTAATAAAATAAAAATTGGCAAATTTTATTGCAAATCGCATTTTTAATCGCTTTCAATTTCAGCTAATATACGCATTCTTTTTTTAAGAACTTAAGTTTTAGATAATGAAAATATTAGCTACACTAACAAGACTGTGACACTTGATTGATAAACTAAAATTTTAATTTTAATGAGAAAAAACATATTTAGGGTATTTAACCAACTATTTTTTGCTATCAACTGTTTTAAACTGTACAAATATATGCATGTAGCAGCTATGTATTATACCAGTGATGGCGAACCTTTTACACTCGGTGTGTCAAAATTCACATTAAAACTCGGCTGGTTGTCGTGTCATATCTAGAAATGTTTATCATTTTTTAATATTTTGACGATTAATTAAAATAACATTGATTTAATTTTTTATTATAAAAGCAAAAACGAAGAATTCATTACATTAGTGACTTTTCTGTAGTTGGGTTTCATTTGCTAAAACTTCAATTGAAGGTACCGATTGCGATTCCTGAATTTTAACTTGATGAAATTTTTGATAATTTTAATTTATCGGTGCTACGCGCAACGCAAAATGGCTTGGCTTCGCGTGTCACCTTTGACACACGTGTCATAGGTTAGCAATCACTGTTATACGTATTATATGTAGCGAAAAAGTATAGTCATACATGCACATACCCTATACGACCATGCATATTAGCACACATACACTATACCAAAAATTCTCAAAAAAAAAGTGTCGAAAAATTGTTACACTTTTATTGAGTTTTGCCGTTCAATCGTGCCATAAGAAACTACGTTTAAAAAATGTTTAAATGTCGTTTCTAATTAGTTGTCCACCACTGTATATAATATCTAGAAATTTTGACAAGCCAGACAAACATGAGATAAAAATTGATCATAAATTGGAGCATTTTCTTAGTTTTTCAAAAAAAAACATCTCGGTCAATAGTAAAAACTACTTTGTGTAAAAAATTAAGTATTGACTTAAATATTTATTATTAATTAAGCCTTTAATGAAATATTTTGAAATGCATGCAATATTTTATTTATTTTTCAACATTTAAATCGTTATTACAGGGCACAGCTGGTCGCCCGAATTTCTAGTAATTATGTGGCTATGCATTGTATATACAGTTTGCACATACAGCATTGTACGAGCCGTGAAAAGGCCACACCTAAATAAATCAGGTTTTTCTTAAAATACTTCGAAAAGCTTTAGTAGAGGTTAAAAAGTAGTTCTAGAACTTATCCAAGAAACTTTTTCGCGCATGTATAATTGGCTTTCATTTATTTTTAGGACAAGTAGTTTGGTGGGCCCTCTTCCTCCTCCCCGTATAAACTCGGCAATCCTGTCAAACATTGAGTTTACGAGACTCTGCAGGTGTTCGATGGAAATAACTTCATGCCAAACTTTTTCCAAAAGTTTAATGAGTGTTTTGGGTGAAGAAAGCTTCCAGATATTAATTTTGACCGTCTATATGTGCCACAGGTTCTCAATTGGGTTGAGATCGGGGGAGTTCACTGGCCAGTCCAAATTTGAAATCGCGTGCTCAGTCATAAATTGTTTAATCTGCAGATAATAAATTAATTTATCGGTATTGATTTTGGGATAAATTTTTTCATTTAATATTGAGTCTTTAAAAATTACTTCATTTATGACCGATAAATGGTTTAAAAAAGGACGGTAGTAGTGGGTCTATATTATTTTCTACGCCTCTGAGTCTACCATCCCTTTCACAAAAACCAGCTCTTCCAATTCACGATATGAAAAGCACCCCCAAACCATCACTGTCCTCAGGAGATAGTTTTTTTCATTCGCACTCCTGAACGGTGCCTCAATTACAGTATTCCACTAGATCAAGAACAAATTAAACTTACTTTCATTAGAGAATATGACTCTACCAATCACTTTGTGTCCAATCCGAATATTTTTTCGCCCAATTTAAGCATTTTGATTGTCAAGTACGGTTTTTTGCAGTTCGGCGGGTATTTTAAAATGTTTCGCAAAACCTCCTCCAGATTGTGGGCATTCCAACATCATTTCACAGCCTTCCCAGAATCCCTTCCGAATATCTACCGCAGTTAAAAACTGCGATAGACAGAAAATCCTACTTTTTTGATCGTTTGTCAATTTGCAGTTTTTTGCCATTTTTTCTAACTAAACGATTATTTTAAATGCGCTTTCCAAGTTACTTTCACTTTTTGACTTAAATACTCCTCAAGATCCCTATATATACTAAATAAACAAAAAAAACCCAAACTTAAACCCCTCAAAGTTACCTGAAATTTTTAAGTGTAGCTTTTTCACTGCTCGTTACTGTATTTCAGTTATTCGCCAGTAAACGTGCTGAAATATAATTCCATTTCAAAGATTAAAAACAAAATAAAATTTGAATTCAAAACTAATATTGTAGCTATGTCTATTATAATAATAATTATAATTATTTTTTGCTTAAATTATTAATTTCATTCTCTTTCTATAACTCCTCCTCCCTTGTATTATGATTTTAGTTTTTTTTTACATTTTGCTATCTCATTCTATTCATAAAGTTTTTGGTGAGTTGCCAAACTGTTTTTTTTTATACTCATTGCAAAAATTATTTTGTAAAAAAAAAAATAATTAACGAAAGAATTTTTTTATTTAATTTATGTGCACTGTGATAGTAGTGATGTTGGTGGTTCTGATGTCACGTCTTTTATTGGTGAATAATAATTTTCTTGTTTTTTCTGGTCAAATCAAATGATGAATAAAATTTGGTATTTTTCTTGTGCTTGTTGGTTTTTTCGTTGTTACTGTGTTTGTTTATGATTATTTTCACAGCAATTCGAAATCCAGCTTTCAATGCAATTATCCACGAATACCTTAATTTCCACTCTGAATCAAATCAAAAAAAAAAAAGTTAAAATAAAATAAAATAAATATTTATTTTTTCTTGTTTGTATAGCCAATTACTGAATGGACATCAATAAACGTTGTTGAATGGATGGCGGCACTTAATTTATACACATATGCTGAAATATTTAAATCGAAAGATATTAAAGGACCTGATTTGATACAATTAGATAAGGATAAATTAATTGTAAGTAAAATAAAAATGAAATGAATATAACAAGCATGATGTGAGGTGATTTTTGTGAGAGCAAATAATTAATCATGAAATGTGTTTATTTTTTATTTTTAATTTATTATTTAGTTAATGGGAATTAAAGATGAATTTCATCAACGTGCATTATTAGCTTGTATTGATGATTTACGTAGCGGGCAAACAATACAATCATTAGATATATTAAAATTATTACAGGAAGACCATCAACAGCAAGAATTACAACTTCAGCGATCAAAACAAACACACACTCTGATTGAACATACATTTTCATCATTAGAACGTTGTAATCACTGCAATAAATATTTACGTGGTTTAGTGCGACAGGGTTTATGGTGTCAAGACTGCAAGGTCGTGGGACATCGTACATGCATAGCGAATGGTGGCTGTAAAAAATGTGTAACCAATTGTTCAGATGTTACTGAAACAACAATAACTTCAACCACACAAATAGGTGCAACATCATCAATATTAAATGGTAGCTCAAGTGTTCAGTGTAACATTAGTGATAAAAATGTTTCACAGGTGGGTGGCGGCACCATTGACTATAATATATTGTCGAAAAAGTGTAAAACCAATTTTGGCGTTGCTTTATGTAAGCAATTTAATCCAATCAAATTAAATGCACCGATTTTACTAATATTATGCATAGAGGAGTTAGAACGTCAATCACAAATATTAATAAATGTAGATTTATATAAAATATATCGTGCTAGTTGCATTGGTACAATAAATACGGTTGGTTTAACCGGAACAACAAGCGCTTTAGCACAAGGTGCTGGTACAACACCAACAACCGTAACAACAAATAACGATGTCAATGAATTATGCAATTTATTTGATCAAATATTAATTAATAATTATAATTATGATATAATTGAGAATGTTAAAAAATTATTAGAGAAAAAATCAATATTCTTATTAGTGATAGTAATAAAGAAATTTTTACGTGAGTTACCCGATCCGGTAATACCGGTACAGTGGTATGATAATTTTTTAGAAACCTCTAAAATTCAAGCGGATACAAAATGTAAAGATTTGTTAATTAAATTATATAATGAGTTACCGCTACAGCATCGTTTAACATTCAAATATTTAATGTCGCATATTTGCCGGCTCTGTCAAATACAAAACAAGCGGGGTAAACGTGAACAACCGACAATTCTAATACACTCGATATGTCTATTACTGATCCGGCCACAATGGGAGAAAATTATAAATGTTGTTTATAATACAGAGTTTCATATAAGAATTATTGAATTGTTGCTGTTGTATGGTGACTGGGGTGAAAAGCTGCCCGATTTTCAAGTAGGACCACCAGCTTTGCCACCACGTAAAATATCAAAAATAGCTTTTGTACCACCAAATTTACAGCAACAACAACAGCAGCAGTTACAGCAGCAACAACAGCAACAGCAATTGCATCATGGAATCTCACAAAAAGAAATACAACAATCGTTATTATTGAGCGCAGAATGGTATTGGCCGAATATAACGAAAGACGAGACTAAAGAAAAGCTACGAAATACCCCGGATGGAACGTTCTTAGTGCGAGACTCCAGCACGAAAAACGGAGAATACACATTGACGTTGCGCAAGGATGGCACGGATAAGCTCATTCGAATCTATTACGATAATGGAAAGTACGGTTTTTGTCCGCCTTATCAGTATAACACAGTTATCGAGCTGATTAATTATTTTCGAAACTTTTCCCTGCGAGAATGTCATGAACAGCTGAATATTAAACTTATGTATCCTGTAATACCACCACATTTGCAAAAAGTCAACGAAAACGAAGACGATGATAGTATTGAATTGGATCAGATTGTTCAAGAATTTGTGGATAAACATCGGGAGTATATGTTGCGAACACAAAAATTAGACACCAGTTGGGAATTGTACCGGTATACAGAAAATGACTGTGATCTTAAAAAACAGGCATTAGGCGCATTCATCGAGGCGCTGCAGATGTTTAACGAACAAATTATATTGTTGGAATTGTCACGTAAGGAAGCTGCACCGCATGAAATAGTGTCCTTAGATGATAATTATGATGTCCTTCGAACACGTATGGAAGCACTGAAAACTAGTAAAAAACAATTAGAAGTCGATTTAGAGAAACAGGTGATCCAGTTGAAGGAAGCCGAACGTGATATAAACAACTTGAAACCGGAAATTTTTGATTTGTCGAGGAAAAAGGATAAAAATATTTTGTATGTATTTTTTTTTTTTTGTATATAGAGGTGGACTCTGTTTGACATTTATTTTTTTTTTTCATTCTCAGGAAATTAAAAACACGCGGAGTTACGGATACACAAATAAAGCAGCTAATGGAAGAAGGAATACACAGCTGGAAGAACAAGGACGAGACAGTTGATTGTGTTGAAAACAACAATGAGAAGTATTGGCTGTTGAACGAGTGCTCCCGTACGGATGCAGAGATATTACTTTTCGGTTTGCCAAATGGAACATTTTTAATACGCCGACGTCGAGCTGGACATTATGCTCTGTCAATTGTATGCAACTCTATCAATCATTGTATAATCTACGAGACGGAACGTGGTTATGGTTTTGCAGAACCGTATAACATCTATGATACACTTCTATCCTTGGTCCTTCATTATTCGCACAATTCATTGGAAGAGCACAATGACTCCTTAACAACAACACTAAAGTATCCGATACTTTGCACACTAATATTGCAGCAAACACAATTCCACCAGCAACAGCCAGGACAAACGTTACAACAGCAACAGGCGATTCAAAGGCGACAACATTTATTAAGTTTGTATCAGCAGCAACAAACGATGCAACAGTAATATAATTTTTTTTTTGTGATTTGTGTAGAGTTTAAATAAGAAACACTATATAAAAAGGTTTCAACGAGAATCACTTTGGAAGATGTCGACAATAAGTTGGTAACGAAATCTTAAAAATAACTACAGATATAGTGGTGATAACTAATGAATTTTTCATTTATAAACTTATTCAAACGTTATTTAAATTCTTTTAGTGAGTAATGATAGGAGAATTTTTGTGCCATCTATAAATTTAATTTTTTTTATTGAAAAACGCGCGATACAAAATGAAATTAATAATTATAAAGTACGCTGGGATACTCGAACAGTGTATTTTGTAGTTATTCTTATTTAGTCGTTTAATTTGCAGATTTATTTAAAAAAATGTGTTACAGTAGAAAAATATTAGAATTTTCATGGCAAATTGTTTTTAAAATGAAAAATTTTGTTTTTTTACTTAATTAAAATTATATTATTTACTACTTGTAAATTGTGTATATGTGTGTCTGAACGTTTGAAATAATAAATTAAATTATTAAATTAATTAATTATGGTGGTAAAAAAAGAACATTATTTTTCTTTTCTTAATTTAAAAAATATTTTTTTATTTTTTTTTTATAAATTAAACATTTTTATAAGAAACAAAGAGAGAGAGAGAGAGAACGATTTGTTATGTAGAGAATTTAAATAGAATAATTAAACATTTAAAAAAGTGAGAAAAGAAAAATTATTATTGAATACCTAGTAAAGATAAAGAAAAAAGAGCGTAAATAAGAAAGTTTGAAATTTAATGATTTATTGATATGTATCTATAATTATTAATAATAATAAAAGTAATAATAATAATAACAATAATAATAATAATAATAATAATAATAATAATAAAAATAATAATAATAATAATAATAATAATAATAATAATAATAATAATAATAATACTAATAATAATAATGATAATATTAAAATTAATAATATAGAAAGAATAAATAATTAATTCACCTTTAAGGTGAACGCCTAATACAAAGAATGATTTCACTTTCACATTAAGTTGATATACGATTACATGTACTCAAAAGCGAAACTGCCCAATACCTTGTAAAATGGTTACTGTGAAATCAGCTTGCACAAAATTTGACCATGTTCGTAAATGAAAAAAATTAAAAAATTATGGTAGGTGCCGCCAGCAGTATTTTTTGATTTTAGTAGTGTTTTAGAACTATTTTTTTTTTTTAAAGTAGGCTAAAAATATTATTTGACATTTCATTTTTTTTATTATTTATGCTAACGGCACAAGATTAAAACGATATAGAATTTTGTTTAAAATTTTGACGTTGTCAATGTCAAAAATGTATTGACTTTAATACCTAACAGGTGGCAGCAATGTTTTAGAACGGAAAATATTATTCACATTAGGCACATAATTTTTTTCATTTTCACGACAAATCAAAATATGTGAAATCATGCTTTGTATTGGGCACGAACCTTAACAAGAAAATAAAAATAAAAATGAAATACAAAAAAAAAAAATTTAAATGTGATTTTAAAATTATGAGAAAAAAGTAATTAATCAAAGAATAATAAAAGAAAGTTATTTAGTAGCAGCCTGATGGTAAAAAAATACAGGGCCTATCAGATAAATAAAATTTTCACCATATGACCTCTGATAGGCCCTAGATATAAAATTATATATATAATAATATTAAAATAAAAAGAAGATTTATTTCTTTACTTATTTTTGTTATGTTAAAAATTAGATTAAAAAAATTATTTAATTATATTTAAAAGAAAAGAAGTTTTTTTGCATTATTATTTATCAAATATTCACCACAGATCAGTTGTTGTTCTCGTGCTAGTTTAAGGACAAATACAAACCGCCAAACCCTTTTAAACAATTTGTATGCTGTGCTGTGTGCAGTTGTTGGAAAGTTGTTTTTTTATTTGCTTAACATTTGTGGATTAATTATTTGTTTAAATTAAAATATTAAACATAAGGTGAGTCGTTTTATACGGTTGGTTAAACTGTTATATACCTTCGTCCAAATTTATATCTTATTAAAATCTTCTTTTTTTTTTCTTAAATCAAGTAAGTTGTTATAGGGTTAGAAAGGTATGCGATTTGTGGTGAATACATTAAAGAAGAAATGTTTCTAGCTAAAGGCGACACACGCCAATATTTTCCCCTCAAAACATAACTTAGATTGATGCCTTTATAATTTTCTTCTCCAATTTTGTTAATAAACAACACAGAAATTGTTAAAGAAAGAAAATTTCCTTTTCTATTTTTTTTTTTCAAATTGTTAATTATTTTTACAACAAAATATATTAAACTAAAAATAAAAATTAAAAGTCATTTGTGTCTAACAGCAAATTATAAATTTTAGTAATTCAAATTTAATTTAAACAGAAAAATACTAATAAAATAAATTTATAATAAATAATTAATTAAATTACAAATTAATAATTATAAAAAGAAAATCAAAAGAGATAAGAAGAGTAATAATGATAAAAAGTACAAGAATTTTTTTTATGTTTTTTAAATGTTTAGTAATTATTTTTATTAACCAATTACCTATTACAAAAAAATTGATAAAATAGAAAGAAATTGAAATAAGGAAAAAATCATTTAGAAATGAAAAAAAAATTTTGTGGAAATTATGTTTCTTTTTTATGGAAAATGAACGATCTGTAAGGAATTAAGTCGGAGTAGAGTAAATAGATAAACAATTAAAAAATTAAAAAGGAAATTCGAATTTAAGAAACGATAAAAAACAAAGAAATAGATAAATAAAACAAAAAAACGTGATTTGAATTGTGTGATAATTTTTTTAAAATGAATTTAAAGATGGGTTGGATTTTATGATAATTAATTATTACCTGCTTTGCTACTCTGTACACCTACAGCAATATGTATTTTTTTTTTTTGTTGAAACTAGAAAATCACGATTCATCCCCACAATCAGTTTAGTGTGATTGAAAATGTTTAATAGGTATGTAATGTAATGTTACATAGGGTACGAACTTAGACACCAATAAACGGTAATAAAGGAAGACTGTAGGATTTAGATAAATCATGAATTGTTATTTTTTTTCTAGTAATTCTAGTAATTCTTCACTTCAGTTAGTACTTCTTATCTTACGTTATGTGGAGCATTTTTTCGTGAATTTTCACTGAATAGTTATAATTTATTACTGATATGTTAGTAATGTTACTTGCACTTTACTATTTAGTATTAGATAGTTGTATTGTCAGTATCCTGCTAAATAATTGAAAACTTCCCTAAATAAACAAAAAATTCATACACCGTTATGAACACCGTGGCTAAACAATTTTGTTTAGCTATTGTCAACCGTAGACAATTAGTAATACGCACTTTATACTACTGATACTGTTTTGTTTGTCACGCTGATTATAAACGTTCTCTTATTTTTGTCTGTTCTTCTGATAATTATTTTTGAAATGAAATAAAATTAATAAAAAAAAGCACAAAAAAAGAAAAAACGATGAGTAAAATTCTTTTAGTATATTCTTTTACTAAGTTTTTATTGTATTTTAATATTTTTTATTGTGGAAACAGACAAACGATCAGATTTATAGATTTTTTTAGTAGCGCTTTTATTTGCTTCGTTTTCTATTTTGGCTTAAAAAGTTGCCTTTCTCTTGATTAAAGGTACATTATTACTTTGTTGAATTTTTGTATGTTGAATCGGCATTGGATGTAATTTGCTTTCGTTTAAAAATCGTTTAGGGTAAAACAAAAACTTATAGACATAGATTACCTGTTTATCGGATTTCAAAGATAACCTTCTACACAATTACCCAGCAAAATATTAATTTTTTTTTGTTTGTTTTATTAAAACACTAATCGCTTCGTTTTGGCTTCAGTTAATATTTTTTTTATTTTATAATAATTATTTAATATTTTTTCATAATTATAATTTTTGATTTTACATAATTTTCATATTAAAAAGAAGTTTTTTTTTCTTTATTAAAAGCCAAAATTAATTGTCTGGTTGTGTTGCTGGTGTCTTTTTGATTAGGAAACAGTGTAATTAATATATTTTAAAACAAAACTCTAAACACCTTTAGAACGGCATTATGATAAATAAAGATTATTTTGAGTTTTTATCTCTCTTGTAATTTTTGGCGGTTTGTGTACCTATTGTTTTCCACCACAAAAACCAGAAAATCATAATTGGTTTTTTTTTGTATTTTCATTGTGATCAGTATGAATGAAATCAGTAT
Source organism: Ptychoptera contaminata (assembly GCA_963942525.1). Classification (NCBI taxonomy): domain Eukaryota; kingdom Metazoa; phylum Arthropoda; class Insecta; order Diptera; family Ptychopteridae; genus Ptychoptera; species Ptychoptera contaminata. The sequence goes on from OZ012636.1 coordinate 52,701,382, forward strand.
CTGTTAACGAAGCAATATACTTGATATTGGTAATATTTCTTTAACAATTTTGCCTTTCCAATACATTATTAAATATTAATAATTATCGTGATTTCACACTGTTTGAATGCTAGGGTTAATTTAGATTTTCCTTTATTCATGTAAAGGTGAAATGCTATGCGAAATGCCATCTACATTTGATAAGTATAAATAACTATTTTCGTGAACCATGTCAACTCTATAATATAGAGTCTATATCTTAGTTCCCTATGTTATATTACAAAGCAAAGAAATAATTAATAATCTTGGGTGGGGTTACATATTAATTAATTTGTGATGAATTATGAGTTAAGTATAAGTATATAAGATTAAGTATTTCTAATGTTTTGGGGACTTTTTAAAAGTGCCTTTTTTGTTTTTGAAGTTTTTATATTATTTTTTTTAGATCTTAATCTTAAAATTCTGTTTTTTTTTTAAATTAAAATTATTAGCATAACAAATTTGAAATTAATTTAAAAGGTGAAAAATAATAAAGAAAATTTTAAAATGTGATAAAAAAGGAATTAAAGCTTTCCCAAATTTACGATTAGAGTTCTTGCCCATGCTAAACGCTTTCTTTGCTTTGTGGTAAAATTACGAGTGGTTGTGTACCTGATAAGTCGAATGTTAATGAAATACTTCCTTAATTGATATACTTTTAATCATACTTTGTTATATATTTTTTCTTACTTTTATATTAAAAAAATAAATAAATAAAATAAAATAAGAATTATTAAAATCATAATATAATTTTCAACTTAATGAATGAGTTAAGTAATTACATACGTAAATAGTAAGAAAGAAAATTTCTCAAGTTTTTTATTCTATTCAGAAAAAAATTACTTAAATAATGGAAAAAATTAATCCTTTTAAATTATGAGAGAAAAATACTGTGATTTGATCAAGAATAGTTATTTTCTTTCATTTTTATTAAAATATTAAAAATAATTTTGATCATTTGGGACATATTAATTCTATGAAAATATTCATTTATTGGCAAGGAAAATGTTATTTCTAATATTTGCATTTTTTTTTTTGTATAAATTTATATATTCAACAATATATAATATATATTTAGCAATAGTTAATAACAGTGAATATAAAAAAATTAGCAATAATACAAAGAAAACATTTCCTTTAAGTTTCTTGTATGATTATATTATTTTCTTTTTAACAAACTAATATCTCATTCCTCCTTAATTTTCGTTAAATTCATTGTAAACATAGACATTTTTAAATCAAGTGCTTATTTTTTATTTTGTAATAAATAAGGAGGTGAAAGAATTTATTTTGTTATAATAATTAATATAATAATAAATTTTCGTGTGTACTGTATATATAGCTTATTGTAATTTTGTTGAGAATAAAAAACCATACAAAATAATAATTTATTTAAAATTATGATTATTAAATAATGAACTAATAATTAAAATAAATCGGGATAATTATGAGAAATTGTGTGTGTTGACATAAAAATGAAAACAAATAATGTAATGTAAAGCGTAAGGATTTTAATAAGTAAAAACTATATTCAATGAACTAAAGCAGAGTTGTTAGATTGAGAGAATTTTCTAAATTAATCATAAAAAATTAGTGCGTGTAAGAAAAGACAGTAAAGAAAAACTTAATCGTCACTATTAACTTCTTAAGGGCTAAAAACCTCGTAAACATTGTTTCTTTCAATATTAATTAAAATGTTAAAATACGTTGTTTAATAGTTTTACTTTTTACAATTTAAACATCTTTGAATATTTTTTTATGTTTTTTTTAATTTTTATTATTTAAAATTAAATTACATCAAAAATATTATAATAGATAATAGATAATTTCAATTTTTATTATTCGTTAATTATTGTTTCTCTTGTGTTTTGTAACCTTGGCTACCTGGAAACCTTGGGTGGAAATTTAAATATTGGATTAAAAAAAATGTAGTTTATATTGATTACGTTTCAACAACTTTTATTAATTATTGTTGAATGTAGATAGAACCTGCAAGAACAGTAGATTTAATACATTTGTTGAGATAAATTATCCTTTCTAGAGACACAATTGGACTTTTGATGCGAAACCAAAAAAAAAAAAAATATAAAAAATAATTTATAATAATTGTATATCAAATGTATGTGTAAATGAAGTAAATAAAATGCAAAAGCGAACAAATATAATATATTGGGAGACATATATTTATATTATATGTAATCAAAATAATGATCATAACTGTCTGTACATGTACTATAAATAATATTATAATTGAATACTAAAAACATTCATATAAATACAAATAAACTTAGAAAAAAAAATTATATCATGTTTATGATAACAGAAAGTATATAAACCTCTAGTGCTAAGCTTATAAAAATAAGGTGAATAATTATATTTTTGCAATTACCAATTAATTTATTATTTTTAAGGCTCTAACAGAGAAACTAACCGTCTGTATAATTATTTCTAATAAATTTATTTATTATTTTTTATAAATATATTGAAAATAGTGTGTGGAATATTAAATTACACAAAAATGATAGTATTTACTTTTCTTTGTTAATTTTTATTTCAGTTATTTTCTTGTTCTGTAATAAAAGTAAATTTTTCTTAGAGAGAAGCTATAACCAATTTAAAATTCAGCTGTGACAATCGAGATGTAACACATAGAGTTTGGAGAGAATTTGTCATTTGAACTTCAAGATTTTTCTATCATTTTGATAAACGTAAACAGCCGATGACTGATCAATACATTTTTTTCAAATTCATGTCTAATATACATATTAGAAAATCGATAATAGTGTTCTTTTGCGATTTATACTCTTTTAATAGTAAAATTTTTTTTCTTTAAATATTTACCTGCGGTTGTTGGTTTGTGTCCTAGATAATTAAATCGCCAAAATATTTACTACATTTTAACACTGTTGACGTATAAGTTCCAATTGCATTTGAATAGTTTGAATAGTTTTGCCTATATAAGATAAATATATAACCGGCAAAATATTAATTAAATTTTCCTGAATTATACTACTTCTAAAGCATTAAAAATCCTTAAAAAAAAACTTTAACTTTAAATAAATGATTCCATGAAAGAATGCTATAGTATTCATATATTAAGTGATTTATGAAAAGACAACTTTCAAGAGTGAAATAATATAGAATCAAAGTGATTAGTAGTTTTCTTCTTTTTTTTAAAGAAATATGATCGTTACTTTAAATGGATACTCTACGACATAATATCCACTTAGCATCTACATAATACAGTGAAAGATGTTTGCTCAATATTAAGCGCAATTTAAATGTTTAGATTCAGAAATAATAGTATGCATACAGATGGAATATGTGTTCTATTTCATAAGAAATTTTTTTTTTGAACAATAATTCAATATAACTACGCAGACGTGGGGTATTTATAATTTCCCACTATAAATTAATATTACATTACAAAATTATTGCCAGTATAAATATTGGGAAATTCTATTTACACAAAAAATAAAATTCCCTTTTATTTCTATTGTCATAGATAATGTTTTGTCTACCAATTCATTTTCCTTATTGCCATATTCTGCGGGTGTTTTTGCTAAAGAAATTACACCCCTACATATACATAGAAAAGTAAGGGAAAATCCTTTACAAACACAATGTATCAAAAATAAAATACAAGATATAGAAATTCACAAATAGCATTAATAAATCTAAGCAATTTCCAACTTTTATTTATTTTCTGTGCTTATTTCTGGTTATTCTTTTTGTCTATTGTATTCTTGTGTTGGAAACAGAGTTTTTGTTACAATCAATTTTTATTTAATAAATGATCTTATAACCATGCTTTAAGTGTTGTTTTTAATGTAAAATAAGTAAATTAGTGTCTTTGTCATCTACATAAGTGTATATTTATGAGCGACTTCTGCTCGTATGTTCCCCAGTATATCATAAATTATTGATTTTTCCATTTCGTTGCATACTAACTCAGTTGCATAACATCACAAACATAAGTAGTACACTGAAAACAAAAATAAAAGGTTTAATCAGAAACGTAGGACAATGGCGACAACAACGACACCATCGATGACGAAAAACTAAAAGGAAGTGCATTAAACCATTTGAAAATACACGAAAAAAAACGAAAACAAAAAAAAAACCAGCAACAACCACAAAACAAAATGGCGAACAGTTGATCAGAATTTAAAAGCTCAAAAAATTAATTACACACGCAGAAGGCAGAATTTTTTATTTGTTAATTAATTTTTTTTTAATTATGCTATTCGCGTATATACTAATTCAGTTCTGATTCTAACTCACTATTTTACTCTCGCCCTCTGACTCTTTTTTTACTTCTTAGTATTACTATTAAATAAAAAAATTCTTTTCCACCCTAGAATTTCTTTTTAAACTGCTTGGTTTCCTAAAAATATAGATTAAAAAAGAAAGTTAGCTGCGTTTTGTTTAAATAAAAAAAAAACGAAAATCCGATAAAGAATAGTGAATTAAGGCATATTAATTGCTTGTGTTTGTGACAAAAGCTAAGATTACTTATATAATAAAATGATTTTTTCTTATGTTTTGCGTGAAATGAAAATATGCTTAAGCAATATAAAATTGCCATTCTTGTTGTTCACTGAAAAAATATAGAAACATAGTGTTTTTATTTTTTTCGTTTATTTATATCCATCAATGGCATTAATAAGTGATAAAAAATCAATCCTTATACATAGTAATACCGCAACCGTTCAATTATAAAAATTTTAAAAAAGAATAAATCGCATTCCAATAGATAAAAAAGGGTGGATAGAATGAAAAAAAAATTAAATAAAAATCGCCAAAAATAAGACAAAACTATATGATTGCAACAACACAATCACAAATGGAAACAGATAGAATATTTACCCTTATATAAATAACAATGAAAAAACCTAACCAATAAACTCCTTATTTACAAAGGAAAAAATCCATTCGCTTCTTTCATTTCATTTCCTTCGACCATAAAATAACGACTGGCTAGTCCAACTTTTGGCGTTAACTTATTAGATTTTATTTTCCTTTTTTTGATTTTGTTTTTCTTCATGTTTTTATTTAAAATAAAATTAAACTAAATAAATTTCGTTTAAAAAAAATGATTCTTTTAATGTACCCCACAAACAGGGTGGAGTTTAAAGTGACACTACAAAACAACAAAGTGAAGAAAAAAATCACCAACAAAAAATGTTTTGCATAAAGTGGAATAGACAAGTGATATTATTAAAGTGTTATACGTTACGTCAAATCATTAAATGAATCAATTTATTAATTGATTAATTAATAGAACAAAATAAGCGTGGAAAATCTTAATGTATTGTTTTTCATATATAGGGTGATCGACCTCTTTTTGTCCTTTCTACGTAATTTTATTGTCACTCTTTGACATTTTCATTGTGATTTGTGTATACGCCGTGAAGTGTTAAATCAGCAAACGACCAAATCATTTTTCTAAATGCTTAATAATAAAACAAATAATAATAAAATTATAACAATAAACATTTTTCTTAATTACTTACTTACTTTTTTTTTAATTATCTGTATAAATCCTCATTTAAATGAATTTTCACCTGTGGGTAACAATAAACGAGGTGAAATAAATTAAATTAAGCGGAGGAATGAGACTGAAAACTATACAAATACAAAAAATTCAGTGTTTTTAAAGTGTTTTAAAAACCAGACAAGTGTGTTTGTGTGTTTTGCTAATAATAAAAGGGGTAAAAAACACGCATAAACATTAAGGACGTAACAATTATAGAGAAAATAATGCAAAAAGAAAATAATTCAACAAATAGTGAAAATTATCAATATGTGGGGCCATATCGGTTGGAGAAGACTTTGGGAAAGGGGCAAACAGGTTAATATGACACATTTTAAATTGAAAATTTTTTATTAAATACTAATAATAAATTAATATGCTTTTAAATAACCATTAAGGACTCGTTAAACTTGGTGTACACTGTGTGCTTGGCAAAAAGGTCGCCATCAAAATAATAAATCGAGAGAAATTAAGTGAATCAGTGTTAATGAAGGTAACCTAATTATAATACGGTTTATTTGTTTCTTTATTGTTAATTTTTTATCAATTAGGTCGAACGAGAAATCGCTATAATGAAATTAATCGATCATCCTCATGTATTAGGTTTAACAGATGTTTATGAGAATAAAAAATATTTGTAAGTACCAATAAAAGTAAATTAATTATTAACTAATTGTTAAGCAAACAATTTATAAAACTATAAATTGACAAAAAAAAAAAAAACTCCTGAGCTAATCCTGAGTAAAAAAAAGAGATATTAAGGCAGAATTATACCAATTTGTATATATTGTTTTGGGAATGTTTCTCTGTCTTATATTTATTGCCTAAGTGACTCTATTTATTATATTATTATTATTATTTCTTGTACAGATTAAATGAAATAATATCAAAACAATTATTGATGCATAAATAAATAATATCGCACACAGTGAAACTAATAAGCAACAAGAAAACAAAACGAAAAATGACAAAATGAATAATTAAATATAAATTGTGTTTCATGTTGTGTTCTGTTTGAATAAATTAAATGTTTACAAATGAAATAAGTAAATAAGCGAAAAAGAATATAGCAACACAATATTTGCTTAACGTTTGTACTTTTTTGAATGATTTTTAAAATCAATTATCATAACAATAAAATAAGTTAAAACGTAATGCTTATGCATATACGATTTTCATTTAAATCTTTATGTTATTTAATAATCAATTTATTTATTTTACAGATATTTGGTCTTGGAGCATGTTTCTGGCGGTGAATTATTTGATTATTTAGTGAAAAAAGGACGACTAACCCCCAAAGAAGCTAGAAAGTTTTTTCGCCAAATTATATCTGCATTAGATTTTTGTCATTCACATTCAATATGGTAATTAGAAAAATATATTTTATCATAGATGTCGTTAGTGTCCATAAAAAGAATATTGTTTGTAGCCATCGCGATTTAAAGCCAGAAAATTTATTGTTGGACGAGAAAAATAATATAAAAATCGCTGATTTTGGTATGGCATCTTTGCAGCCGGCTGGTTCAATGTTGGAAACATCGTGTGGCTCACCACATTATGCTTGTCCAGAAGTTATAAGGGTTTGCAATTGGTAATAATTCATTAGAAAATTAAATGTTCACTATTTTGTTTGTTTTGTCAAAGGGTGAAAAGTATGATGGAAGACGTGCTGATGTTTGGTCATGTGGAGTTATTTTGTATGCGTTGTTAGTGGGCGCTTTACCCTTTGATGACGATAATTTGCGACAGTTGCTAGAAAAGGTAAAGCGTGGAGTATTCCACATACCTCATTTCGTGCCGCCAGACTGTCAGAGTTTGCTGCGAGGTATGATTGAAGTAAATCCTGAAAAACGTCTAACGGTAATTCACCTAATTGTTCAACAAAACTTTGATTAAACGCTATTCAAATAATATTGTTATTACTATATTAGTTGGCCGAAATTAATAAACATCAGTGGGTGACCGCCGGGGGAAAAGGAGAATTAGAATTAGAATTACCAATGATGGAAGTGGTACAAACGCACATTATCCCAACCGCGTCGGCTGTTGATCCGGATGTTCTGAACGCTATCTGTTCGCTGGGCTGCTTCAAAGAACGAGAAAAGCTTATTCAAGAATTACTCAGCCCAAAGTATACTTATGATTTTATTTTTACAGACAAGGCATTAACAATTTTTCTTTTTTATTGCGCACTTGTAGCCATAATACAGAAAAAGTGATATATTTTCTGTTATTGGATCGTAAGAGGCGGCGTCCGGCTATTGAAGATGAAGAAGAACAGACGCGCGCTCGTGTCACCGCAACCGAAGTGCCAGATGTAAATGATCCGCCTCGAAAACGATTAGATACATGTCGTATTAATGGACAAAGCTGTGTGATATTTGGACAAATTAGTGAGGGCTCTCCAATAACACCTAGACGACAAGCTTTCAAGTTTGTTTCTTAATTCGAATACCTTAAAATTGGTATTGAATAATTTTATTTTTATTTTGTTTTGTAAAAAATCAGCTTTAGGTCATATAGCAACGGGCGAAGTTATAATCGTCGATCACCATCCTCTGCTCCATCATCCACGAGATCCTCTTCGTATCATAGTCCAACTCGTAACTCCGTGTTAGCGACAGCTTCCGTCGCAACGCAACACCAATCAAGTAAATTAACAATACGTCAAATTTCATTGCTCTGCAGAGACTCAATTTTTCTTTTTAGAGAAATTAAATATCATCGATTCTCAAACAACTACCACGTCGCCATCTTCGTCACGGCCAACGTCACCCGCCACACCGATTTCTGGAAGACATTCTATGTTGAATAGGCCACAGTCACATAATCCGGGCCATCAGACACAGGCATCCCCACATTTGCAGTCTTTAGGCAGCGATAGTCGTAGAAATTCAACTACCTTACAGCACCAACAACAGCAGCAACAACAACAACAGTCAAGCAATTTAGATCCGGCACAGTCATCACCAGCACATCATCGTGCAAATTCTGGGCCAACAATAGCCATTTCGGTGTTCCCTGAAACTGAAAGTAGCAACCGTGAGTAAAAGCTAGAATTTTATATTTTTAATTTTAGCTCATAATCATTGTTCCGGTTCTAAAGTGACGATGTCTGTAATGAGTCCACCTGGCTCTCCGCATTTAGTGAGTATTCAAGCCCCAGCACATATAATGACTGGATCAACGTGTGGCACAGTAACAACAGGCGTCGGCGGTGGAGGTAGTCAACTGTGGAAAACTCGACTCACAAACATAAAGAATAGTTTCCTAGGTAGTCCCAGATTCCATCGCAGAAAATTACAAGGTACATAAAGCAAGGTTCATAGTTTCGTTAATTTATAAAATACTTATCTGTTTGTGATTCGTAGCATCGTCCGATGAAGTGCATTTAACACCTGACTCGTCACCGGAATTAACAAAAAAATCATGGTTTGGTAATTTAATGACGACGGAGAAAGATGAAACGTTTACAGTACTTGTTAAAGGTAAACAATTGGCAACCGTAAAGGCACATTTAATCCATGCATTTCTTTCAGTACGTATAACTTTCAAAATATAAATATTTAGAAAAATTAAAAAATGAATCATGGTCACTTACAGATGGCCGAGTTATCACATAGTGTTATTTCTCCGATGTCATTTCGTGTCGAATATAAGCGTGGCGGGACAGGTCCGGCCATGTTTCAACGTCATGTCCGTTTTCAGGTAAAATAAAGCATAAATTACTAATTTTATCAATATTACATAACTAAGTGTTTTTTATGTTTGTTAGGTTGACATTAGTGCAATATGTAAACAGGGAGATGTTGCCGATATGCTTTTTGCAATAACTTTCACACTATTGTCAGGTTTGTCTCTTTTGTATGCTCACAGTATTTTAATTTTCCATTCAATAATGATTTTTTTTGTACATAAACAAAACAAAAAAAGGCAATATACGTCGATTTCGTCGTATTTGTGAGCATATCCAAGCACAAGTATGTTCAAAAAAGTTTCCGGGCGGAAATAGTAGTCCATCGGGACCGTCCCGAGCAACAACAGCAATATCAGAAAGTTCATCTTGTGGTTCTGATTCTAGTGAACGAATTTGCTTTAATCGACAGGTTAGAGAATTAGTATTATTTAAAAATTTAGACATTAAAAGTGGAAAAAAATGCTTTTAAATAATTTACAGATCGAACCGGAAATTGAAGGTGATGGTGTATTTGATTGTGGCACAGGGCAATCAACAAAAACAACAAATAATGTTAGGCGATCATCGGCGACAAATAATAATAATTCAACGGGTGTTGTTGATAGTGTCACAAAAACTGTTCGTTCAAGGTCTGTTGAATTTGATTTAATTAATTTATTTTAATTTAAAACAATAAATAAATATGCATTTAAGTTCCGAATCAACAGATCCTGATCGTAATCGTGACCGTACGTCACAAGAACGACCTACAACAATGTCCGGAAGTGCAATTGCATGAGAATTATTTCTCTGATTTAGTTATCAAATCATCATATAAACATGTTTAAG